>CM046946.1:62562521-63818487 GCA_025698515.1 Gossypium sturtianum
AGAAGACACTGTTGGATGGTGAGGCTCCTATTTTGGTGCAACTGAATTGGAAAAAGAATTTGTGGTTTATAGTGATGCGTCCTTGAGCAGGTTGGGTTGTGTACTTATGCAATAGGGTAAAGTGATTGCATACGCCTCTAGGCAGTTGAAGCCGCACGAGAAGAACTACCCGACTCATGATTTAGAATTGGCTGCAATTGTGTTTGCGTTGAAAATTTGGAGACATCATTTATATGGTGAAAGGTGTCGGATTTTCACTGACCACAAGAGCCTAAAATATTTGATGACTCAAAAGGAATTGAATTTGAGGCAACAAAGGTGGTTAGAGCTGATCAAAGATTATGAGTTGGTAATTGACTACCATCCGGGAAAGGCAAATGTGTCATTTGGCGCTTTGAGCGAGAAAATCTTTGTTTGCACTAAAAGCCATGAATACTCAGATGACCTTGTTAGATGATGGTTCTATTTTAGCCGAGTTGAGGGCTAAACCATTGTTTCTCCAGGAGATTTGTGAAGCCCAGAAGGATGATAACAGTTTGCAAGCCAAGAGAGTTTTATGTGAGTCGAGCGTGAGAGGCGGACTTTCGAGTAAATCTTGATGGATGTCTAACATTTCGAGATCGAGTCTGTGTACCCAGGAATGATGAACTTATCCGCAAAATTTTGCATGAAGCACATAACGGATGTTTGAATGTACACCCAGGCAGTACAAAGATGTACCATGATTTGAGGAAATGGTACTGGTGGCTTGGTATGAAGAAAGATATTTCCGAGTTTGTATCAAAATGCCTAATTTGTCAACAAGTAAAGGCTGAACATCAAGTACCTTCGGGTTTACTTCAGCCCAGTTCCTGAATGGAAATGGGACCGTATTGCTATGGACTTCGTGACGGGTTTACCATTGACTCCAAAGAAGAAAGATGCAGTATGGGTAGTGGTTGATAGACTCACTAAGTCAGCCCACTTTATACCAGTACGAATCGACTATTCGCTCGACAAATTGGCAGATTTGTATATGTCTGAGATAGTAAGACTTCATGGTGTACCGTTGTCGATCATTTCAGATAGAGATCTGAGATTCACGGCACGGTTTTGGAAAAAGCTACAAGAAGCATTAGGCACAAAATTGAGTTTTGATCTGACTTTTCATCCACAAAGCGATGGGATGAGTCGAGAGAGGGTAATTCGGATACTAGAAGACATGCTTCGGTGTTGTGTTTTGGAATTCCATGGTAATTGGGAGAAATACTTACCATTGGTGGAATTTGCCTACAACAACGACTTTCAATCAAGTTTGAAGATGGCACCTTATGAGGCATTGTATGGGCGTAGATGTCGAGCGCCCTTGTATTGGTCGAACTCGAGAGAGAAATAGATACGGGGTTGACTTGGTTAAGAAGCGAAGATAAAGTAAAAGTAATACGTGACTGTTTGAAAGTCGCCTCAGATAGACAGAAGTCCTATTCAGGTTTAAAAAGGAAAGAAATAGAATTCAGAGTCGGTGATAAAGTGTTCTTGAAAGTATCACCTTGGAGGAAAGTCCTTTGATTTGGCTGGAAGGGCAAATTGAGTCTGCGCTTTATCGGACCTTACGAAGTTACCGAAAGGATAGGACCGGTAGCTTATCGGTTAGCCTTGCCACCTAAGCTGGAAAGGATCCACGATGTCTTTCATGTGTCTATGTTACGTCGATACCGTTCAGACCCTTCACATGTTATAGAGCCGATAGAGGTAGAGATACAACCGGATTTAACGTATGGAGAGGAACCAGTTAGAATTTTGGCTCGTGAAGTCAAACAGTTAAGGAACAAAAACATAGCCATAGTAAAAGTCCTATGGCAAAGGCACGGTATAGAAGAGGCTACATGGGAGTCCGAGGAAACGATGAGAAACCAATACCCCAATCTCTTCACTGGTAAGATTTTCGAGGACAAAAATCCTTAAGGGGGAGAATTGTAACAGCCCGATTTAGGGGCTAGTCGGAATAGTGGTCTCGAGATTACTCATCGGAGATTTGAGAAATTTATTTTCATGATATACTATGAGTTAGAACATGATAGCATATGTACATGAAAATTTTGATGTTTTAATTTTAGCGATTTCGTGTTTAATCGCGAAAAAGGACTAAATCGCATAAAGTGCGAAAGTTCCATTCTATAAGCTAAAAGTGCCAAATGGCCATAGATTGTAAATTGGAGGTCTTTAAAAGGTAATTAGACCCCCAAATTTAGCATGGCCGGCCATAGGAGACAAAGATGGACAATGTTGGTCAAAGTTGGTGATAGTTGGTGACTTATTTGACTAATATTAATAAAATAAGGAGAGAAAAAGATATCATCTTTTCTCCTTTCATCTTCCACCGAAAATTAGCAGCAAATAGGGGTTTTGAATGCTCAAAATTTCAGCAAGCTCTCATCCATTCAAGTAAGTGTTCTAGAGAACTTTTCTTGAAAATAATTGTACTTTTGAAACCCCTAAAGCTTAAGGTTTCAAATGAGGGGACTATTGTGCAATATGGTAAAGAGTTTAAGGTTTTGCCATGAGAGCTATTTTAGTTATTGCTACATTTTTATAGAAGAGAATGAGTCTTAGTTTTTGTATGAACAACTTTTGTGAAAGGTGTTAGCATGAAAACACCAATAAGGACCTTGATGAAAAGGTTACAAATTTTGTAATAAGTATGTGAAATATTGATTTTTTATGATAGCTTTAAGAGCATCAAATGTTTTCTAAGCTTGTTGAAGGTAGATATGTGATTAGAATTTATTTTCGAGCCTATGGGCAAAATGGTCATTTTGCCAAAGTCTAGGGGCAAAATTGTAATTTTTCTTAAGCATGATTATTGAAATGCTTATATTAATGTAGTGATTAAATTTGAGCTAATTTGCTATTATAGAGCAAGAGGAGACGAGAATCCGCCTCGATCGGGGAAAGAATAAAGTCGTGGACTGAACCGAAGAACTAACTCATTTTGAAAACGAGGTAAGTTGTATGTGACTTAAATAATATGCATATTAGCATGTTGAGAAATGCTTGGCATTATATTAAAGCATAATGCATTACTAAATTGAGTAGTTAATGTGAATGAGATGTTGGAGTCCTGATTGGGCCATGTTGATTATAGAAATGCTATCATTGAAATATGAAATAAATAAGGTCCCGTATAAGACCATGTCCGAGACATGGCCTCGGTACCAAGTTGAGATCCTGTATAAGACCATATCTAGGATATGGCTTCGGTGATGAACATGGAAATCGTATAAGACCATATCCGGGATATGGCATCGTTACACCTAGAGGTAATCCCATATAAGACCATATCCGGGATATGGCATTTGCACCTAGAGGTAATTCCATATAAGACCATGTCTGAGATATGGCATTGGTATCTAGAGAAGACTCCATGTAAGACCGCCTCGGGGACGTGGCATTGGTTTTATGTTTATAGTAATGGCTATAAACACGTGTGTTTGACTATCCCTTGTGAGTGGTGGGATAAGTAGATGAAGTTAGAAGTAGAGATGCGAATGATATTTAAGTCATGTGAATGAGTGAATACATGTACTCGTGACTGGGTCACGAAGAAACAATTGCGATGTGTGGCACGGTATGTGCTAAATAAGGGCAATTGTACGTAAGCATGGCAAGAAGCCTTGATTTGTGTATGGTTAGATAATACCGTGGATGGATTATTTTTATGAGTATTATGATTGTTATTTATTTCCATGCAACTTACTAAGCTTTATGCTTATCCCTTTTTCATTTCCCTTCTTCCTTTTAGTATTGCCAAGGTAACTCGAGGATCGTGACTGCAGGAGTTCAAAATTCACAATATCAACAGCACTTTGGTATAACAATCTTAGACTTGTTTTGAGTATGGCATGTATAGAACTTGAGTATTTTGTCAAGATGTGATTGTTAGTTAAAGTGTTGGCTATGTAAGTCATTTTGTAAATGGCCCTATGAGTTAGACAAATACTTGGCAAACTCTTTTGTTTAATGAAGATGAAATTCATGAATTGTGTGTTTATTTCAATAATGTGTATGTTGGATGAGTTCTTAGACTTGCAAAAGGGTTAGGAGTGGTATTGTTTTGAGTAAAGGTATGTTTGTGTGCACCCTTAGGTCGCAATGGCTTTGTATATAGCCTACTAATTGCCCACTTAGTTAGACACACGGGCGTGGGTCTAAAACGTGTGGGAGGCACGGCTAGCCCATGGGCGTGTACCCAGGCCGTGTGAAGTCTGCACCTTGCTCATAAAATTTTAAATTCCCCACGGCCATAATACACGGGCGTGTGTATAGGCCGTGTGGTTAAGTCGAGAATCTTTGAGGTTTTACACGGGCTAGGGCCACGGGCGTGCCATGGCCGTGTGATTTTAGTCAGTGTCGACCACGGGCACAAGGCATGGGCATGCCTTGAGACAGCACGGGCGTGTCCCAAGACCTACACGGGCGTGTGGCCCCTGTTTTGTTCAAAAAGTTTCCTGAATTTGTGAAAGTTCCTGGAAAGACTCCGACACTTCTTGTAAGTATTTTTAAGGCCTCCTGGGCCGAGTATGTGCGAGCGATGGGGGTTAAATAAAATTTTATAACCGTATTCCAGTTTTTTATGCAAGGTTAGTTAGGTCATGCCTTAAACCCTATTCCGGCTTGAACACGGGCAATGAGTGTTGCAGTAAGCTTTCCAAAGCTTAGTAAGTTCGTAACATAACACATTTAAATCAAACAAACCACCACATAGATTATTTCACATATACATAAATATATATCATGCCATCCAAAACTAAAATGCTCATTTAACATTTCATAATCTCATTCATAGATTCATCAACCACATAGGTTCCGAGCGTACCTTAGCCAACACCTTGTAGTCAATTACATTTGCAACTCAATACTCACTTTTCCCTTTCGACCAACTTCCGTCTCTTTTTTGATTCAATCGCACACTTAGTACCCTGATATTTAACCGAATTTTAATTATCATCGCACACATAGTGCATTTATATCAAACCACTCTTCAATCGGTATCGCACACACAGTGCCAACCACAAAGTCAAAGCTTATATTATTTCGCTTTACAGTCTTTGATCATCTCGATCACGTTTTCGAATAGGCACACTTAGTGCCACATAACTCAAACTCAACTCTCACATAGCATCCACATTTCAATATCATTATAACATTCATTTCATAGCATTTAACATAACTAGATGTTCGTATTATGTCCGAACTTACCTCGAACGTTGAACTATCGCAACGGTCGGTCAATCGAGCACTTTATCTTTGCCTCGATCTCGATCGGAACCTCTCCTCTCTTGGTCTATACACATTCAAATTCAATCCATTCAATCACCAAATCATTCATTTTAGTCCAAACACACATATTTAAGGCATTTTAAAAAATAGCCCTCACATTTTCACATTTCGACACTTTAGTCCATATTTCACAAAATCATCAAATTCACACAATTTCTTTTCACACAAGCCTAGCCAAATTTTCCTTGATTTCATTCAAGCCCACACATTTCATTTATTTCACATTTTAGTCCTTCAACTTATCATTTTCACAATTTAGCCCTAATTAGCTAAATTCACCAAAAATCCAAGAACAAAATATGTTCATTAAACACATATCTTCCATTTAACACCAATATTCATCACAAAGCTCACCATTTCATCAATGGCACATCTCATAAACATCATCAATTCTTCAAATTACAACATGGGCTTGATAGTAGAGTAAGCAACAATCTCAAAAACATAAAAATCATCAAAAACCAAAGTCAAAACATACCTTAATTAAGCTTCAAACTAGCCGAACCCTAGTATTCTTTTCCTTTTATTTTCTTTGCTATTTTCGGCACCAAGATGAACAAAAGATGACCACTTTCATGCTTTTGTTTCATTAAATTATCATTTTAATTGTTCATTTTCATAATTGCCCTTAGTAAACATTAATAATAACACTAAAACCATGCTATCATCTTCCACTAACTAAAAAATGGTTTATTAACCTCATAAGGACTCCTCATTTAGAGAGCCATAATAAATAGACATTTAAAAAATCAGCACACAACTTTTACTTTTTATGCGATTAAGTCCTTTCTCACAATTTGACACACAGTCGATAAAAATTATCACACAGAATTTTCACACAGGTTATAACACATATAATCAACACCAATAATAATATTAAAATATTTCTCTGACCTCAGATTTGTGGTCTCGAAACCACTATTCTGACTAGGGTCTAAACCGGGCTATTACAGAAGTGATTTCCAATTAACTAATATTTTCTTTTTCGATGACAGTATTTTATTCGGGGACGTAACAAAAAAGGAGGCTCTGGCAATAAAAAAGGTGGTAAATGAATACGAAGCTTTATCGGGACAAATGGTGAATTTTGAAAAATCACTAGTCTATCTAGCTTTATCAGGACAAATGGAAAAATGAATACAAAGCAAGTATGAAAACTCCTTACCGATCCTAATTGTCTACTAGCGCAAGTCATGAAAGCTATCTACTACCCACGTGGTGATTTTTTAAATGCTGAGTTAGGAACTCGCCCTTCTTTTACCTGGAGAAGTATATAGGGTGCAAGGGACTTATTAGAATTAGGGGTTGGTTGGAGAATAAGCGACGGAAATACTGTTAACATCTGGAATGACACATGGCTTCCATATCCTGGGAATGGAAAACTATAAAAGTAGAATATTGATAGGAGATATACCATGGTGGAAGAATTAATTAATACCAATTTAAATACCCAGAAGGAAGATGTGTTAAGAAATCTTTTTTATGAAGACCAGATAGAAAGGATTCGATCCATCCCTCTGAGGAACACTTTGCAACCAGACACTAAGGTCTGGCGAGGAGACAATACTAACGAATACACAGTGAAGAGTGGATACAAGTGGTGTCTTACAGAAGATTTAAATTTGCTGGGAAATGAAAATACAATAGTGACAGACCAAATGAAAAATTATTATACAACACTATGGGGTCTAAAAATTCCCAAGAAAATGAAAATCAACCTATGGCGGATTACAAACAATTTCATGCCTACTCTAAGTAATCTTAAATTTTGAAAACTCAGATTTGAAGCGATGTGCCCGACATGTGGTGAAGACGAAGAATCAACGACACGTGTCTTTCGTGATTGTTACGTTGCAAAGCTTGTTCTCCGGAAGATGAATGTTCAAATCGCAAACATACATGGTAAGAAAGAGTGGAAAATTTGATTAGCCAATAATTTTAAATCCAATAATACAGAACAAAGAATATGCTTAGCAGTCTCATTCTGGGAAATTTGGCACAACATAAATTTGTTTTATTATGAAGGTGTTCGACAAAGTGTTGACAATATTCTTGTAAGCAACCACAAAATACAAAATCCACAATGAACATCCCCATCAGAAGACCAAGTCAAAGTTAATGTCGACATCAATTTTTAGAAGCCGAATAATAAGGCAGTTTCTAGAATCATAGTAAGAAATACAAAGGTTTTGCAATGGGTTCATGCAACTACTTGATTGAGAACATACAAGGTCCAAAAATGGTAGAAGCCTATGCATGCCTTCACGGAGTAGCTTTCGCAGAAGATTTAGGGTTTCAAGGCATCATTTTAGAAGGAGATTCACTGGCCGTCGTCAAAAAGCTCTAAAAAATAATGATTATATTGATCGGTCAGTTATCGGAGGAATTATTGATGAAATTAAAACCAAAGCAAGAAGCTTTAGAAGTCTTATATTTCAACACATACCTTAGGAAGCAAATGAAGCGGCACATATGATGGCAGCGTGGGGAAGAGGAAGGGATTTGCCGACCTTCTGAGTGGAAGAAACCCCGAGGGAAGTCAATCTATTCATTCAGAAGGATCAAAGGGGTATGGAATGAAGGCAAAACAATGCAAAAAAGAATACTCTTTCTTATTTATGAGAACTATAGTCACCAAAATAGCAAAACTAAAAAAAATGGAAGGACAAAGGAACAAAGAAAGGAAAACTAAGGATACAAAGTTGACAACAGTTTTAAGGGTCTGAGTCCATAGAAGAAAGAACACAGGCCTCTGAGGAGCTTAATTACTTGAAAGAACTATAAGAAGAAAACTATTTTAACACAAAATCTTGTGGGTTCCAAGTTCCCAAACAGAAGAAAATCTTCAACAGATGTAGTTACAAGTGAGAAGAGGAGGGGAAAGTTTTTTTTGATTTTAGGTTTTCTATTGTTTTAATTTTATTTAATTTTATTTATTAGGTTTTTAATTGATGAGCTTCAGTTCGTGTGAGGCGTAGGCATTAGTTTAGGGTGTAGGATTTAACTGCCCAAGGCACAGCCCATAGGAAGCTGTAACACCCCAAACCCGGCCTAAAAGTTTAGACCGAACTCAGGATGCTACATTGATCACCGAAGTGATCATGGGAAAATTTTACAAAACCAATCGACCTTAATTTCATTTCCGAAAACCATTCATATCTTTACGAAACCAAAACATTTAATCGTTTAAAGTTCTTCCGATAAAGTTACCATTAAGTATGAAAAATAACCAGAATAAATGTACGAATGAAAATCTCAAGTGGAAACTGTACCACAGTCTTATAAAACCTTACAGCTCGAAAATAGTATAATCAAAATACAATTTAGAAAATAGAACCGAAATACGCTTTTGAAACCATGACCGTCTGAGACCTCCGCATACCGAGCTAGCGTTAGAATTCAGAAGGGTACCTGAAAAGGGAAACAGAAGAGGGGGTGAGCTACTCGAGCTCAGTGTGAGATCAAAACCGTCTAACTACAGAATCAGATACAAAGAGCCAAAAAATAGTTCAAAAGTAGAACATACTTACAGCACTATACAAATCCAGATGGTAGGCTCGAAATAGAAGTTACGACAGTTATTACAATTCAAGCCAAAACAACTCACAAACAGTTACATGTACTATCAGTCAGGCAAAACATTCAGAGTTCACAAAGTGCACACAGACAAAGGTACTTTTCAGTTAATCAGTACAGTCAGACCAATGCGTATGAATGTTGTTCAGTTATAAAACCCACCCATCCAGCCAACACACCTCTCCGACCCCCATCACTCCACATAAGAGCTGTTAGAGCTCATCCAACCAATCACACCACATAGGACCTCGTAAGGCCCATCCATCCCTGCACTCCAATAATGTCCACAACCCCCAGGGTATTGGGACTACCCACGACCCTCTGGGTATTGGGGCTATCAGTAAGTTGTACAGTGCCATGCGGTAAACCGCGGTATAGATATGCAGTATGAACTGCCAGATCAGATAGTGATGATACGCAGCGAAGCTGACGTATAAGTGGTATAGTGAAATGCGGTAAACCGCTATACTGGTAAAGTGCAATTAAACTGCCAGATCAGGTAAATACACACAGCAAGGCTGACATATGTGCTGTACGGTGCAATGCGGTAACCCGCTAACAGCATAGTCCACGACCCTCAGGTAATTGAGACTTCCCACGACCCTCTGGGTATTAGGGGCTAACAACCAGCAGATCAGCTGCCAGTTAAGTTCAGTTTCAGTCTTCCTTCTCTTCACAATCCCACCCAAAAACATTATATGCATGTGTATGTGTGCAAACCTATGAACAGAAACAGAGTACAAGATTGCATACAATCATTCACATCCAGTCAGTCAGATACAGATAGGAGTGTACTCAATTACCCATATTCAAATTCAATGGCTATGTAACCTCACAGAACAGCGGCACCTAGTCAGACAATCAAACAGAAACATATTGCACACACACACACCGTCAACCGGGTTCAGAAGCAAACATGTTATGCAACCAATCACAAATCTCACCTAAACCGAAGTCAGAACAGAGTCATAATTACCCTTACTAAAGCTTAGCCAAGGGTTGAAACACACAGAGTCACAAGTATGCTTGAATTGACCTAGAACCAAATTCTGGCGAGATAGGGCCACACGCCCGTGTGCTCCGGCCGTGTGGAGTAGTCCAGGCCGTGTGGGGGTCCAAAAGCCCGTGTGCATGGTAGCACACGACCGTGTGATAGAGGCACACCCCGTGTGGTGCCGGGACATGGCCGTGTGAACAGGCCGTGTAACTCACTGCCCAATTTCGCTAAAGTCAAGTGCAGAGCAGACACTACCGTGTGTTTCGAAACACACGCCCGTGTGGGATCCCAAAATCCCCAAATCAACCACACGGCCGTGTGGCCAGGTCGTGTGACATCAAATCTCTAAAACCCTAATTCCCAAACCCACACGCCCGTGTGCCCAGGGGACAATGCCGTGTAAAAATCGACAAAATCCCCAAATCCGCCACACGGCCGTGTGGCTAGGCCGTGTGGCACCCAATTTGGCATGAAAACCCTAACGCACAATTTCACACGGCCGTGTGGGTCGACACATGCCCATGTGGCCATCGGGGTGGTCCCGAAACCACCCTAAAACTGCCCCAAAACCACTGTTTTCGCCACCAGATCCGTCCCCAACCTTTTCCTTATCAACATATATAAAAAAGTGACAATTTCTCATCACTTCGATCGACTAAAACCCAAAACCAACAGTTTAGCCTATGGTCAAGAAAAGCTGAACATAAACTTTGCAAAAAGGAAATAAAACAGTGTAGTAAAAGTTTGAATCCTACACCTGAATTGACGATGAAGAAGATGACAGTTAAGCAGAAATCCTCGATGCCAAAATCCAAAAGAAAAGCAAAACGGAAAGAGAAAAAAAAAACCCAGAAAAGAACGTCCAGCCAAAAGAGATTAAAAAGAATAAAAATCAAAAATCAAAATAACATCAAATAAAATAATAATAATAATATAATAGGTTATTAATTCTAACTAAAAACCAAATACTATTTAACAAAACAAGATTTAAAATATCCCTCACAGAACGCACTCACAAGGAGTCGAACCCAGAACCTTGTGGTATACTAACACTCTACTTACCCACCAGACCAGCAGGCCCATTCTGCCACTAAATTGCACAACTAAACATATATGTGCAGCCTCCTCACTGTCCCTATGCTCAAATCCCAAAACTTCTAGGCCCAAAATTTGGGGCGTTAGAACTCACCCCTCCTTACAAAATTTTCGTCCCCGAAATTTCCAACTATCAGATCAGTCATAGATCACAACTATACCACTACGTTCCCGCTGCGCTCTTTAATCCCCAAAACACTATCACACTTTACCTCGTACTTAAGACCTCTCACACACACCCAAAACACTTAATCACTACAGCAGACAGAAATTTGTTACACACACTTCCTACACTCCAATCAACACATCGAAACATTTACCAGCATACCTAACTCAAAAATACCGAGGGCAATCTCGTATTTGATGCTCTTTAGACCCACATCAAAGACACGCTCCCAGCTTTCTCCAACAGTCACCCTGATGTCGCTTCTTACAGTGCTCACAAGACGGTACGCTCGTAACACTATTAGCACCACCTTTGCTATCACTCGGTTTCGTGCTAACACGCTTCGTAGAATGAGGCTCCAACCTCGAAGGACTGCGATCTCTTTTCTTCCCACACTCCACACACCTAGCTTGAAGAGTTTCACTAGTCTCCCTGATCATAGCCTCGAACACCTTCTCTAATACCTCCCTCACTACCCGAGTCAATGTCTCAGTACTAAGCTCTGGATTATCTTCACCCAAAGCAGGTGGACTCACATTAACCTGCAACTCCTAAACATTCACACGCTCCAGAAGAGTAGACGACTCCTCGCGATCACGCTCACCTTCAGAAGTCATATCTGGCGTATGGCTAACTTAGAAGGCCTACATTATCAGAACAGAGAAAGCGATTGTAATAATGAGTCTACATTTCTAATTTTCTGATTTGAATTTTACGGACCAAAGACTGAGTCTCAGACATTTCATTTTTGTAAACCATTTCCAGAACACAAATCATTTCAAAATTCTGTGGTACAGTTTCCCAAATATTTTTCATAAATAATTTCTTGAGCATACGTTTACGTAGAAACACAGGCCGAGTTTTTGAAAACCTGGCTCTGATACTACTAAATGTAACACCCTAAACCAGGCCTAAAAGTTTAGACCAAACTCAGGATGCTACATTGATCACCGAAGTGATCATGGGAAAATTTTACAAAACCAGTCGACCTTAATTTCATTTCCAAAAACCATTCATATCTTTACGAAACCAAAACATTTAATCGTTTAAATTTCTTCCGATAAAGTTACCATTAAGTATGGAAAATAACCAGAATAAGTGTACGAATGAAAATCTCAAGTGGAAACTGTACCATAGTCTTATAAAACCTAACAGCTCGAAAATAATATAATCATAATATAATTTAGAAAATAGAACCGAAATACGCTTTTAAAACCATGACCGTCCGAGACCTTCACATACCGAGCCCAGCGTCAAAATTCAGAAGGGTACCTGAAAGGGGAAACAGAAGAGGGGGTGAGCTACTCGAGCTCAGTGTGAGATTAAAACCATCTAACTACAGAATCAGATACAAAGAGCCAAAAAACAGTTCAAAAGCAGAACATACTTACAGCACTATACAAATCCAGATGGTAGGCTCGAAATAGAAGTTACGACAGTTTTTACAATTCAAGCCACAACAACTCACAAACAGTCACATGGACTATCACTCAGGCAAAACATGCAGAGTTCACAAAGTGCACACAGGCAAAGGTACTTTTCAGTTAATCAGTACAGTCAGACCAATGCGTATGAATGCTGTTCAGTTATAAAACCCACCAATCCAGCCAACACACCTCTCCGACCCCCATAACTCCACATAAGAGCTGTTAGAGCTCATCCAACCAATCACACCACATAGGACCTCGTAAGGCCCATCCATCCCTGCACTCCAACAATGTCCATGACCCCCAGGGTATTAGGACTGTCCACGACCCTCTGGGTATTAGGGGCTATCAGGAAGTTGTATAGTGCCATGCGGTAAACTGCGGTACAGATATTCAGTATGAACTGCCAGATCAGATAGTGATGATACGCAATGCGAAGGCGGCGTATAAGCGATGCTGATCTAATGTCAGTAAAGCGCTTCATCGGTAAAGTGCGATTAAAGCGCGGATCGAGTAAATACACCCGGCAAAGGGTGGCGTATGATTTATGCGGTGCAATGTGGTAACCCGCTAACAGCATAGTCCACGACCCTCAGGGTATTGGGACTACCCACGGCCCTCTGCGTATTAGGGGCTAACAACCAGCAGATCAACTGCCAGTTCAGTTCAGTTTCAGTCTTCCTTCTCTTCACAATCCCACCCAAAAACATTATATGCATATGTATGTATGCAAACAGATGAACAGAAATAGAGTACAAGATTGCAGACAGTCATTCACATCCAGTCAGTCAGATACAGATAGGAGTGTACTCAATTACCCATATTCAAATTCAATGGCTATGTAACCTCACAGAACAGTGACACCTAGTCAGACAATCAAACAGAAACATATTGCACACACACACACCGTCAACCGGGTTTAGAAGCAAAAATGTTACGCAACCAATCACAAATCTCACCTAAACCGAAGTCGGAACAGAGTCATAATTACCCTTACTAAAGCTTAGCCAAGGGTTGAAACACACAGAGTCACAAGTACGATTGAATTGACCTAGAACCAAATTCTGGCGAGATAGGGCCACACGCCCGTGTGCTCCAGCCGTGTGGAGCAGTTCAGGCCGTCTGGGGGTCCAAACGCCCGTGTTCAGGGTAGCACACGGCCGTGTGATAGAGACACATGCCCGTGTGGTGTAGGGACACGACCGTGTGGACAAGCCGTGTAACTCAATGCCCAATTTTGCTAAAGTCAAGTGCAGAGCAGACACGGCCGTGTGTTCCAAAACACACGCCCGTGTGGGATCCCTAATTCCCCAAATCAACCACATGGCCGTGTGACACCAAATCTCTAAAACCCTAATTCCCAAACCCACACACCTGTGTACCCAGGGGACAAGGTCGTGTGAAAATTAACAAAATCCCCAAATCAGCCACACGGCATGTGGCCAGGTCGTGTGGCACCCAATTTGGCCTGAAAACCCTAACGCCCAATTTCACATGGCCGTGTGGGTCGACACACACCCTTGCGGCCGTCGGGTGGTCACGAAACCACCATAAAACTGCCCCAAAACCACCATTTTTGCCACCAAATCCGTCCCCAACCTTTTCCCTATCAACATATATAAAAAAGTGACAATTTCTCATCACTTCCATCGACTAAAACCGAAAACCAAGGGTTTAGCCTACGGTCAAGAAAAGTTGAACATAAACTTTGCAAAAAGGAAATAAAACAGTGTAGTAAAAGATTGAATCCCACACCTGAATCGACGACGAAGAAGACGACAGTTAAGCAGAAATCCCCGATGCCAAAATCCAAAAGAAAAGCAAAACGGAAAGAGAAAAAAAATCCCAGAAAAGAACGTCCAGCCAAAAGAGAATAAAAAGAATAAAAATCAAAAATAAAAATAACATCAAATAATAATAATAATATAATAGGTTATTAATTCTAACTAAAAACTAAATACTACAAAACAAAATTTAAATTATACCTCACAGAACGCACTCACAAGGACTCGAACCCAGAACCTTGTGGTATACTAACACTCCACTTACCCACCAGACCAGCAGGCCCATTCTGCCACTAAATTGCACAACTAAACACATATGTGCAGCCTCCTCACTGTCCCTATGCTCAAATCCCAAAACTTCTAGGCCCAAAATTTTGGGCGTTACAGAAGCAATGAATGTAGGGACATGTGGCATGATTTCGGAAACCTTGGGGCTAATTAGGAAAATGTTTGATCTTTTCTTTGTTTTGACTGAAATTTCCAAAATTAATGCATAATGAAAGATTAATGTTTCAAAAAAAATTTCATAGTGTTTATTCAATTTTGCTTCCGGAGAAGTTATTTAAATTGTTTAGGTTTTATTAGATTATGTTACACTTATTTAAATTGTTTAAATTTTATTAAATTATGTTGCCCTTATGATGTGGATGAAAAAATTTAAGTAACAAATATATTTATAATAAATAATAAGATTTTAATTGAAATAGTAAGTCTTTTTTTTTTTTAGTTTGATGTAAAGTTAATATATTGAAAATTGTGGTGTTTTAGACTCAAGTATCATAATGTGTATTTTCTTTTTGCTTTTATATATAATATAAAATAACAAAATACCCTCATAATAATTTTTTTATAAAAACAATGAGTTTTAAATAATTTCTCATTTGAATTGAGATCCGATAAATAAGTTAGGTGAATTCAATTAATCTTTTTATAAAAGGACGAATTTTTAACCTACGATATAGATGAAAAATACACCTTTTTACTTTTACTCAAATTATGCTCACGCTGCATAGCGAGTTTACATATTTATATGTTTACTTTAATTATATGTATAAGTTGAGTATAATATTCATATTAATAAGTGTTATAATAAACGTCGATAATATTCATATTTAAAGGTTGAAAAACCCTCTTCTAATCAAAGTCAAATAGTAGAAGTATAGTTCTATACGGCCCTCGGCCTCTCGCCCCCACAGATCCCCTTATTTTCACACTGTATTTATTTCTTCAATAAATGACTAGATTTGGGTCACACAATCTCTAACAATCTCCATCTTGACACGAATTCTCAATGAACAAGTTCTCCACCTCTTCCACAAAACCCATAAAGGGGTATTCTTCAACAATGAACACCAACCAAGTCCAAGCAATGCTAAAACTTGGTTATAGGAAGTGACTCAATCATCATATCCACAGGATTACCATGAATATTATCTTTGCTCACAACAATATCAACACGAGAAATAATATCACGCACAAAATGATATCGAACATCAATGTGCTTCGTTCTCTCATGAAACATTTGATCCTTTGTAAGGAAGATGACATTCTAACTATCAGAAAACATTGTACTGATCTGAAGGTATTTAATGAGTTTACCAAATAGTCCCTTTAACCAAATAGCTTTTTTACAAGCCTCGGTAACCACCATGTACTCAGCTTCAATAGTAGACAATGCAACTGTAGTCTGCAAAGTGGCTTTCCAGCTGATGGCACAACCCCTAATAGTAAAGATATACCCTGTGGGTGACCTTATTTTATTAAGGTCTCCAGCAAAGCCAGAATCAACATACCCAATGACTCCATCTCTAATTCTTCCAAACTGTAAGCAAACATCAGTAGTACCTCGTAAGTATATGAAAATCCACTGAATTGCTTTCTAGATTTCTTTACCGGGATTCGCCATGTACCTACTAACCGCACTAATTGCATATGATAAATATGGATGTGAGTAAACCATAGCACACATGAGAGATCCCACTGCACTAGAATATCAAACACGTGGCATGTAGTCAATCTCATCATCTGATTGTGGAGACAAAGTCGAAGAAAGTATGAATTGGGCTGCTAATGGAGTACTAACAGACTTTGCACTCTGCATATTGAACCTACAAAGAACTTTCTCAATGTACCATTTCTGAATTAGGTACAATTTACATGCTTTTCTATATTTGAGAATCTCCATCTTAAGTATCTTCTTTGCTGCTCCCAAATCTTTAATCACAAATCCTTTACTAAGTTGGGGTTTGACCTTTCTTATCTCTACTTTATCTTTGACTGCTATCAATATGTTATCAACATAAAGGAGTAGATATAAATATGAACCATCGCAATTTTTCTTAAAATAAACACAATTGTCAAAACTGCTTTTTTTGAAATCATGAGTAGTCATAAATGAATCAAATGCCTAGGTGACTGTTTCAGGCCATAAAGGGACTTTTTCAGTAAACAAACATAGTCATCCTTTTCTGAGACTATAAATCCCTCTAGTTGTTGTATGTAAATATTTTCTCAAGTTCTCCATGCAAGAATGTTATTTTCACATCTAACAAATCAAGCACCAAATCACACAATACCAAGTAAGGCTCGAATCGAACCATACTCAACAACCAGAGAAAACACATATGTGAAGTCTACACCTGGAACTTGACTGTAACTTTTTGCAACCAACCTTGCTTTATACCTAGGTTATTCAACTCTTAGAGTCCCTTCTTTCTTCTTGAACACTCATTTACAACGAGCATCCTTTTTACCCTTAGAAAGCTTCACTAGTTCCCATGTTCTATACTTTTGGAGTAATTCCATCTCTTTTTGCATGAAAATCATCCACTTTCTTGAATCTTCACAGCTAATTGCCTTAAAATAAGTAGATGGCTCTTGATTTGCATCTATATCTTCAACCACATTTAAAGCATAAGTAACTAGGTCAGCCTCGGTGAACCTCTTTAGAGGTTTAATTTCTCTTTTAGGTCTGTTCTTAGTAATAGAATATTGTGATGCTCATTGTGGTGAATAAGCAATTCTAATTTGAGTTTTTGTACTAACCTGAGTAGTAGACTCTATTCTAGATCCTGGATCAATCTGAAGCTCCACCTGCTTCATATGTGCGTTTGATTTATGTTGGTCTTTATTGAAAGAGTCTTTAAGAGGTAAGTTAGGCAACATAACATTTTCATAAAAAATAACATCTCTGCTAATCACAACTTTCCTATTTTAGGACACTATAACTTAAACCCTTTAACACCGGCCTTATATCCAAGAAAAAACACACTTAATATATCTAGGTTCCAATTTACAATTATCAACATGAGCATACGTAGGACACCTAAAAATCTTCAAAAAAGAATAATCAGCAGGAGTACCAGACCATACCTCTTATGGAGTCTTTTTTCTCAATGGAAACGAACGGTGGTCGATTAATCAAAAAACATGAAGTAGAGGCCACTTCAGCCTAAAACAACTTCGGTAAACAAGCATTCGACAATATACATCAAACCATTTCCATGATTATTCTATTCATTCATTTTGCAACGCCATTTTGCTATAGAGTATGGCGAACTGTCAAGTGTCTCACGATCCCTTCTGAGTTGCACAATTCATTAAACTCATTAGAACAAAATTCCAAGCCATTATCTGTGCGAATGTGTTTTATCTGTCTTCTTGTTTTCTTCTTGATCATAGTCTTCCTATTCTTAAACGTGGGCAACACATCACTTTTCTACTTTAAATGCCCAATTTTTTTTGGAAAATTTGTTAATGATCGTCAGCATATAATTAGTGTCACCCCTTGAAGGTAATTTAGATGGTCCCTAAATTTCAGAATGAATATAATCTAGCATTCCCTTCGTGTAAAAGATTCCTCTGGTGAATCAAACTCTCTGATGCTTCCCAAAAATGTAGTGTTCACAAAACTTCAGTTTGCTAATGCTTTGTTCATCAACAAGTCCTCTTTTGCTTAATTTTTTCATGTCGTTCTCACTCATATTCCCTAGATGCATATGCCAAAGTATAGTAACATCATCATCTGACAAGGAGAAGGAAGCTATAACTGCATCACCAGTAACAGTTGAACCTTGCAAAATATATAATTTGACAGTCTTTCTTTGCCCTTTCATCACCACGAGGGAACCCTTGTTAATCTTTAGAACCCCACTTTCAGATGTGTACTTGTACCCTTTTGAATCAAGAATACTCAGTGAAATTAGATTTCTCTTCAGTTCTGGCACATGTCGTACGTCACTAAGTGTTCTGACAATTCCATTGAACATTTTAATTTTGATCGTGCCAATACCTGCAATTCTACATGAAGCATTATTTCCAATCAAAATAACACCTTTAGACATTGTTCCATATGTTGTAAACCAATCCCGATTGAGACTCATATGGAAAGTGCAACCAAAATCGAGGATCCATTCCTCGCTCACTTTAGAGTTGTCAACTGAAGCAACTAGGAGTTTACCATCGCTGTAGTCTTCTACTACATCAACTTCACCGGATTGTTCTGGTTGTTTTCCCTTTTGATTTGTAGCCTCCCTTTTGATCTTATTCTGCAACTTATAGTACTCAGACTTAATGTGCCTTTTCTCCTTGCAGAAGTTGTAACAACCCGTTTTCAGTGAAACTAGAATAGTGGTTTTGGGACCACAAATCCGAGGTCGGAAGAAAATTTTATTTTAAGATTATTTTATGGTCTACAGTATGACAGGAATATCGTATGAAAATTTTGTTAGGAAAATTTTACCGATTACATGTTTAATTTGATGAAAAGGACCAAATTGCATAAAGTGCAAAAGTTGAATTCTAGTAGCTAAAGGTACCAAATAGCTATGGAATTCAAAATTGGAGGTCCTTATATGGGAAATAGGCCACCTACAGGAGTTAGTAGATAAGGATGATTATTCATCATTGGAAAATTTAATTAAGTAAAGGGTTAAATTGGAAATATGATAAAATAATGATGATAAAAGAAATAAATAATAAATTATCATCATTTTTCATCATCTTTCCTAAAATAAAACATGGAAACCCTAGCCATGGGAACCTAAGTTCAAGAAAGCTTATTTTGCTTAATTAGGTATGTATTCTTGTCCCGTTTTTAATGATTTTTATGTTTCCGAGATCGTAATAGCTTAATCTAGCTATCTCGAGGATTAATTTGTAAAACTACTAAAGTATTAGGGTTTTTTCCATGGATGAGTATAGTTGAATTATGAATTTTTATGGTAGAAAATGAAAGGTTGTTGATAGATAAACAACTTTCGTAAAGAAAATTTTAATGAAATTATGATTTAGGGACTAAATTGAAAAGATGGAAAATTCATGGAAAAATTCTAAATTTTATGAAATACATGGGTTGCTATTGTGACATCTAAAAATTGGCTAGGCTTGGAATAGGATTAAATTGTATGAATTTCATTTTCTGAGCCTAGGGACGAAATCGTAATTAATCGAAAGTATAGGGGCAAAATAGTAATTTTGCCAAAGATGTGTATTTGATTGAATTGAATATGAATTGTATTAAATTGAGTTAAATTCATTCGTATAGATCCGGATAGACACAATACGGAGTTAGATCGAGGAAAAGAGAAAATATCAGATTAGTAGCTTTTATGAATATGAACACTTGTCGAGGTAAGTTCGTGTAACTAAATTATATGTTTATATGTTAAATTGAATGTTATGTTTGTGAAATGTATAAATATTGATCACTTATCCAAAGATATCCGACAAGTATCAAATCCCATTTGAATCTAATAAATTCGATAGATACAAATGACATTGTCATTAAGGGTTCCCGATTGGTTGTGGTCTTGCATGTGTTGCGGACACACCACAGCTCGCAAGAGCGTCCTGTTATTTAGCTCTTATGAGTATCCTGTTACATGGCTCTCACGAGCTTCCCGATATTGGCTCGCATGAGCTTCTCGATTATGGCTCTTATGAGCTTCCTGATTAGTGGCTCTCCGGAGCTTCCCGATATTTGGCTCTCTTGAGCTTCCTGTTACATGGCTCGAAAGAGCTTCCCGATTACATGCTCGTATGGGCATACTTGTTTATGAATTGACGGATTATAGATTTGTACACTTCGTGTGTACTACCCGTGTATCTATCGATATTTTGAATGATTCAACATGCAAAGTTTTGACATGAGATAATATGAATTTGAGACAAATTATTATGGGTATATACTTGAAATACATGGATATGATTTGTACATGTTATATGAACACATGATGTGGAAAGTATATGTATATGGAAATTTGATTATTGATGAGCTCATACATGTTTCTTGATATTCATATGAAATACATGACTAACATGGTTAATAAGGATATGTGTTAGGGCTTTTGGCCAATTTGGTTTGATTATGCCTTAAATGCTTACCTTAATTATGATTAAGTGGTAAGTTAAATTCCATGTTATACAAACTTACTAAGCTTAAATGCTTACACTGTTATATTTCCCCTGTTTTATAGTAACTCAGAATCTCGTTAAGGTTGGAAGCTGGTCGGAGCTACATCACACTATCCATTGGCCCATTTCGGTATATATAGTAAATCAATTTTGGTTATAATGGCATGTATAGACAAAATTTGGCCAATGATGGCATGTAAATGTTTGGTTGAAACTAGCCATTGGTTTGGCTTGTGATTGGTATATTTTGATATATATATATGGCCTTAACATGTTTTATGTGTGTTTAAAATGGTTGATAGATGGAAAACATATAGGCATATTGTTGATTGGTTTGGGATAGTATATTTGGTAAAATATGCATATTTGTGTATTAAGTTAATTTGGTAAGATTGGATACTTGGATATATGTGGTAATTTGTCATGTTTAAGACATGATTTTGGCTTATTTTGGTTGCTTTGTTATGGCTTGTGAATGTGCAAATTGATGTGTTTAGGTTGAGGCCAGAATGGGTGAGAAATATGGCTTGGAAATGGCCTATTTTCGTCTACACGGGTAGAGACACGGGCGTGTGTCTCAACCGTGTGTGACACAAGGCCGTGTGTCCCCTGTATTTAATTTTTTTTGTATAAGTCAGTATACTCAAAATTATTCACACGGCCTAGCACACGGGCGTGTGGTTTGGCCGTGTGTCCCATGCATCTTATAAATTGCAAAACAGAATGCTCAAATTATTCACACAGCCTGGCACACGGGCGTTTGGCTTGGCCGTGTGACCTAAGTCAGAGAGCTCATAAGTTTGGACACGGGCTGGGACATGACTGTGTGTCTCTATTTTGAATGTCCACACGGCCTGACACACGGGCATGTCTCTTAACCGTGTGAGACACACGGGCGTGTGTCCCTTGCGCCTTATGATAATTTTGATATTTTTTGATAAATTCTTTGAGTAACCAGGTTAGTCCCTACTTATTTCTAACATGTATTTTGGGCCTCGAGGGCTCACACAAGGGACAATATAGACCATATTAACCACAACTCCTATACATGTCATATAACCAAGCACACAAGTTAAAAAGTACCAAAATGACAGCTGGATAGTGTGATGAGATCTCCTACAACTCCCAATCCGAGCAAGCATCGAAATCACTATAAAACACGGAATAGTAAACAGAGTAAGTTATAAAGCTTAGTAAGCTCGTATGATTAATAAATATAACTTACCATTCATTCACAAATTAAGTTATCTATCATAAAACACTACAATTTAAATTAATCACAAAGCTAATATGTGTTCATCCACATAGTAGATCATGTACTCACAAACTTCATAGATTCAATGCTTATACAGTTTACGTACATACCTGCACTGATACGTATCAATCTCTTACCCTTTCATATCTTCAATATACCCGTTGAACCATTTGGAATAATATCGGATACTCGGGAATCTCGCACCCTAAGTGCCAATACATGGTCGAAACCATCTCAATCTCCTATCTCATATGTAAATGCTCATCTCGAGCTATCACTGGGTCTGCTCACACAAGCTAACAGTCAAGACGTAGCTACACGATGCCGCTCAAACAAGCTAACGAGAATCTGCAACACATGCCGGAAAACTCGGCCACCGGTAGAACGTATGGACCAGCACCCAAAACACAATAACCCCTAATGACATGTCATTTGTATCCTATCTATTCCTAAGGTTCAATCGGGATTTCAAATGTCTCCAAATCTTCGTTGAACATTTCCGTAAAGTCATATTCATCAATAGTACAATTACAAAGCATTTAAAACATAATTACATTAATGCTTATTAACATACGAACTTACCTCGATCACAAAAATAGCGGAATAGGATCGACTAATCCAAAACTTTATTTTCCCCTCGATCCTGTAACACCCTAAACCTGGCCTAGACATTACGATCGGATCTAGCATGTCACATGGATAAGTTGTTTGAAAACTAAGTGTTCGTTACAAACTTCGTATTCTTTTTGAAAACTTCAGGCTTTGTTGTCTGTGCAATTCAAATCTAATTTTAATATGCTGTTGTAAAAATGTTGTTATTTCATTATAGAAAACTTTATTTATAGCAGAAATCAGATTCGGTGATTTGTGGAAATGTGATGTCTTGAAAACTGTTTTCGGAGTTTAAGAGAACCCAGTGCTTTACCAATTATAGTTTGTAAACCGTTCGTTAACATTTTGGAAAACAATTATTGAAGTTTAAGGAAAATTTCGTATTGAACATTTAATAGCAATCATCAACCGAATTAAAAGCTAAAACCGAAATAAAATCCCAAAGGCCTTATTACAAAACATAAACCAACTTAAATAATCTTAAAATAAAGAAGAACGGAATGTACTAAAGTTACGATGTATGGCCACCTCAGAGTCCTCCTCAGCTCGAAATCCACTAACGCTGGGGATCACCTGCAAGGTTGAACGACGGGGTGAGTTACGAGAACTTAGTGTGTAATCCCCTAAACAGTTATTACTGGGCCCGAGCCCATATGAAATCCTAATTGGGCCGAAGCCCTATTCAGTAACAATCTGGGCCTTAGCCCTATACAGTATTAATCTAGCCCACGGCCCCAAAATCATGGTAAGGCAAACAAAACATGCAACCCTACCCGAACATAACAATCCATCCACTACACTCCTCCCGTACCAGCCCTACACACCTGTGGGGATTTCTAAATCGACCCACCCATCCGCTACACTCCAAAAATGCAGTCAAGCTACCAGTATAGTCGCAGCAAAGCCATGAAGATCGATATATTGTGGCATAGCCACCAAGATCGATATTGCGCAGAGTCGCCAAAAGAATGAGACACTTCCTCCAATATATAAATAACCCAACCCCATGCATCATGTCATGGCATAATAATTTCGTGAATGCAATAATGTATCATCATGGCAAATTAATCAAGTATACACAACAAAGCATAACTACCCCTCAGGGCATAACAGTCATTTCCCCAACGAGGGCATTTCAGTAATTTCGTATTTATCGGCCACTCTGAAGGCCCACTGTCGCCTCGAGCGACTCGGCCACCATTTTCGATCGTTACCAAACTATTGCGCCTAAAACCCGATTTCAGCCCATTTGGGCCCACACGCTCGTGTGGCCCATTTCGCAAGGTTTCAGTCACAGATTTCTAGTTTTTCACAACCGTACTTACTCTTTGACAATCTTCGCTATCTTCGCACATGTGGGCCGGGAAGCCCATTGGGCTCGTTAAGCCCGTGTCGGCTCGGTTAGGCCCGTTATAGCCCAAATGTCGCGAGAGAACTCGTGACGCTCTCAACATATTACCGTCACTACTCGTATCTTGATTTACTACTACGAGCGCTCGCATGCTCGAGTGGCACAGATGCCAGTTTTCTGGCTTTTTGGCTTTTGGCCGATTCGCAAGTCATCACATGCAAACATTCAAAAAGGCGTGAGATTACACACCTGAAATGAGCGTAGATTTAATCCTCGAAATTACGCACCTATGAATCCCAAGAACGCCAGCAACTCTTTTTTACAATTGAGAGTTCGGTACACTTCCTCCGATCACAAACCGAGTCCCAATGAACTTTCGGAGACCACGATTAAAAGAATGATAAGTGGTAGCAAAGGATGATTTGATTCGTCCCTTTGATAAAAGAGAAGTCGACTAGAAGAAAAAGGTTCGGCCCCCCAAAAGTAAAACCCCCTGACAATCGGCCTCAAGGATCTATGGTGACTATTGAGCAAAGAAAAGAGAAGAATTAAAGAGTAGAATGAGGGGTTCGGCAAAACTATGCACAAGAGAGAGATGAAACAAAAAGGGAGAATGGAAACAAAAAAGAGAACAAATGGAAGAAGAATAGATGAAAAACAAGAAGAAAGGAAAAATGTTCAAAAGAGAATAGCAGAAAACGTGCAATACAAAGGACCCGAAGTGTCTAGGAAGGAAGCCTAAAATGTCAAAAGAAGAATGCCAAGAACACAAGGGAATTTTCGGCACACTCTCTCAAAAGGTTTCGGTTTTCACTCATCCCTCACCAAATGCCGAATTTGCCTACCAAAGACACTCCTAGCTAAAACTCACCTCCCAGCAACTCCCATATTCGGCCAACCATCAACACACTCCCCAAATCCCTTGATTTACTCCTTGTTTTACTCCTCCACTCACTCCCCATCACCCATTCGAAATCACCCAACCACCTTGACCAATTCAAACACTCATCCATCAGTATTTGATTCCAACACAACCTCTTGTCATCTCCTGAGCAAAATAAAAGTCTCCAACTTGCCATCTGTGGGATTCGAACCTCCAACCTCCTTGCACCTCCGTTGACGCCACACCACTGAGCCACCAACTCATCTTGTGTCTTAAAACATAGGCAATTAGAGATAAGTCTATGGCCAACGCCTAAATCCATTTATAAGGGTAATCTAAAAAGAAATGCAAGTGCCAAGACTTGAACCTTAGATCACCTTGCTTCCCTATGGCGTCACTCCCTTGCTCCCTAAGTGGTGCCATTTTGCCACTACACCACAAGCCCAATTGTGCTAGCAAAACACCATCAATTTCTCTGAAGCCTTGCCTCCTACAGCTCTCCCCACTTAAGTGCCCAAAAACTAAAATTTTCCTATGACCTAACTTGAACCTGGAACTTCATAGAAACCCCCTAACCTTCCAAAATCACTCACCTAATTGGTCCAGCTTGCACTAGAGCCGTTCTCTAATTCTCTACAATTTTAAACGCTCTCCGGCCCAAGGCCCAATGGGCCCAAATCTACCAGGCCCAAATTCGAGTCGTTACAAATCTACCCTCCTTAAAGAAATTTTATCCTCGAAATTTCCAACTATAGGAACAATCACACATCCTAATCTACCATACTACACTCACGCTGCGCACTCTGATCTTAATAACACTAATACTCTTTTAACCTACTTAAGAAACCTCTTCACATAGCCAAATATCTAACCACAGGAACAAACAGGTACTTATCACACACTCATAAAAATTTTCTACATTCAAACATCCCATCCAACCTAAACATACCTGACCTAATGGTGATGGAACAATCCCGGGCCTTATGCTCCTTAGACCCACATCTCAAGCATGCACCTGACCTCCTCCAATATTCACCCGGATGACGCCTTCTGCAACATACGCAAGCCAGAAAGTTTGGGCGTGCTCTAACGTGCTTCACAGAATGAGACTACGATCCTAGGGAACCGCGATCTCTTTTCTTCTTGCAATCCACGCACCCAACTCGAAGTGCTTCACGAATTTCTTTAACCTCCTCCAATACCTCTTTAACTAGCTAAGTCAGTACATCAACTCCGGCTTGGTCATGAGACCCCGTTTCAGTCAATGGCGATGCCGGTGCCTCCTTTTTAAGCCTCTGCCCCGATGCTGAGGATCCAGCCCTAGAACCTCGGCCACTACCACGGCCGCTTGTACCACGCCCACGTCCTCTTGTACTCATATTGCTGAACCGTTTTGATCTGATTAAAAGTTTTATGAACCAGTCTATAGTTCCAGTGGTTAATAATAGATGTCTTATGTAAAGCAGATATAAAAGTTGTTTTCGCAGATCGAATTCCCTAATGTCTCCGTCTCTATAGGCTTAGCTCCTATAGCTAATAGTCTCAGTATACTAACTCTAATATTTTCTTGCTAAAGTAATTTCATTCAATTACCAAACAAAATCAAAAGACTTACGGATTTGGTACCGGAGACTCGGGTGCCATACTTCCATAAATGTATATTTTTTTAAACCAAAATTTCAAATGATTTTTGAAAAGCATTTTCGAACCCATTCCACAAGCCGAGTTTTGCAACCGGGCTCTAATACCATAAAATGTAACACCCCAAACCCGGCCTAGACGTTATGACCGGATCTGGCATGTCACATGGATAAGTTGTTTGAAAACTAAGTGTTCGTTACAAACTTCGTATTCTTTTTGAAAACTTCGGGCTTTGTTGTCTGTGCAATTCAAATATAATTTTAAGGTGCTGTTGTAAAAATGTTGTTATTTCATTGTAGAAAACTTTGTTTATAGAAGAAACCAGATTCGGTGATTTGTGGAAATGTGATGTCTTGAAAACTGTTTTCGGAGTTTAAGAGAACCTAGTGCTTTACCAATTATATTTTGTAAACCGTTCGTTAACATTTTGGAAAATGATTATTGAAGTTTAAGGAAAATTTCGTATTGAACATTTAATAGCAATCATCAACCGAATTAAAAGATAAAACCGAAATAAAATCCCAAAGGCCTTATTACAAAACATAAACCAACTTAAATAATCTTAAAATAAAGGAGAACGGAATGTACTAAAGTTACGATGTATGGCCACCTCAGAGTCCTCCTCAGCTCCAAATCCACTAACGCTGGGGATCACCTGCAAGGTTGAACAACGGGGTGAGTTACGAGAACTCAGTGTGTAATCCCCTAAATAGTTATTACTGGGCCCGAGCCCATACGAAATCCCAATTGGGCCGAAGCCCTATTCAGTAACAATCTGGGCCTTAGCCTTATACAGTATCAATCTGGCCCACGGCCCCAAAATCATGGTAAGGTAAACAAAACATGCAACCCTCCCCGAACCTAACAATCCATCCACTACACTCCTCCCGTACCAGCCCTACACACCTGTGGGGATTTCTAAATTGACCCACCCATCCGCTACACTCCAAAAATGCAGTCAAGCACAAGTATAGTCGCAGCAAAGCTGCCAGTATTAGTATATTGTGGCATAGCCACGATGACGATGATTGCAAGCAGAGCTACAAGAATAAAGACACTTCCTCCAATATATAAACCCAACCCCATGCATCATGTCATGGCATAATAATTTCGTGAATGCAATAATGTATCATCATGGCAAATTAATAAAGTATACACAACAAAGCATAACTACCCCTCAGGGCATAACAAATCAAGTAATTTCGCATTTATCGGCCACTCTGAAGGCCCACTGTCGCCTCGAGAGGCTCGACCACCATTTTTGGTCGTTACCAGACTATTGGGCCTAAAACCCAATTTTGGCCCATTCGGGCCCACACGCTCGTGTGGCCCATTTCGCAAGGTTTCAGTCACAGATTTCTAGTTTTTCACAACCGTACTTACTCTTTGACAATTTTCACTATCTTCGCGCATGTGGGCCGGGAAGCCCATTGGGCCTGTTAAGCCGTGTGTCTACCGGGTTAGCCCAAGCATGTACCCAAATGTCGCGAGAGCACTCGTGAGGCTCTCAACGTATTATCGTCACTATTCGTATCTTGATTTACTACTACGAGCGCAAGCACGCTCGAGTGGCACAGATGCCAGTTTTTAGGCTTTTCGGCTTTTGGCCGATTCGCAAGTCATCACATGCAGACATTCAGAAAGGCGTGAGATTATGCACTTGAAACGAGCATAGATTTAATCCTCGAAATTACACACCTATGAATCCCAAGAACGCCAGTAACTCTTTGTTACGATTGAGAGTTCGGTACACTTCCTCCGATCACAAACCGAGTTCCAATGAACTTTCGAAGACCACGGTTAAAAGAATGATGAGTGGTAGCAAAGGGTGATTTGATTCGGCCCTTTGATAAAAGAGAAGTCGACTAGAAGAAAAAGGTTCGGCCCCCCAAAAGTAAAACCCCCAAACAAGAGGCCTCAAGGATCTATGGTGACTATTGATCAAAGAAAAGAGAAGAATTAAAGAGTAGAAGGAGGGGTTCGGCAAAACTATGCAAAAGAGAGAGATGAAACAAAAAGGGAGAATGGAAACACAAAAGAGAACAAATGGAAGAAGAATAGAGGAAAAACAAGAAGAAAGGAAAAATGTTCAAAAGAGAATAGCAGAAAATGTGCAATACAAAGGACCCGAAGTGTCTAGGAAGAAAGCCTAAAATGTCAAAAGAAGAATGCCAAGAACACAAGGGAATTTTCGGCACACTCTCTCAAAAGGTTTCGGTTTTCACTCATCCCTCACCAAATGCCGAATTTGCCTACCAAAGACACTCCTAGCCGAAACTCACCTCCCAGCAACTCCCATATTCGGCCAACCATCAACACACTCCCCAAATCCCTTGATTTACTCCTTGTTTTACTCCTCCACTCACTCCCCATCACCCATTCAAAATCACCCAACCACCTTGACCAATTCAAACACTCCTCCATCAGTATTTGATTCCAACACAACCTCTTGTCATCTCCTGAGCAAAATAAAAATCTCCAACTTGCCATCTGTGGGATTCGAACCTCTATCCTCCTTGCACCTCCATTGACGCCACACCACTGAGCCACCAACTCATCTTGTGTCTTAAAACATAGGCAATTAGAGATAAGTCTATGGCCAACGCCTAAATCCATTTATAAGGGTAATCTAAAAAGAAATGCAAGTGCCAAGACTTGAACCTTAGATCACCTTGCTTCCCTATGGCGTCACTCCCTTGCTCCCTAAGTGGCGTCATTTTGCCACTACACCACAAGCCCAATTGTGCTAGCAAAACACCATCAATTTCGCTTAAGCATTGCCTCCTACAGCTCTCCCCACTTAAGTGCCCAAAAACTAAAATTTTCCTATGACCTAACTTGAACTCGGAACTTCATAGAAACCCCTAACCTTCCAAAATCACTCACCTAATAGGTCCAACATGCACTAGAGCCGTTCTCTTATTCTCTAAAATTTTAAACGCTCCCCGGCCCAAGGCCCAATGGGCCCAATTCTACCAGGCCCAAATTCGGGTCGTTACAGATCCAGATCCGTACGTTACTTTTCTTGATCTATATATAATCAAATTTAACTTATTTAATTATCATTCTATTCATTTTAATCCAAATTTCATATTATGGAAATTTTACACTTTTGCCCCTAAACTTTAGACTTCTTTACAATTTAGTCCCTAGCTCATAAAAATGCAAATTCATGCAATTGAGTCCACACCCATGCTAGCTGAATTTCACCTATACTCATAGTAGCCCATATTTTTCATTGTTTCACACATTTACCACACAATTTATCACATTTCTCAATTTAATCCCTAATTGACAATTTTATCAAAAATCACTTAACAAATGTTGTTTATCTAACAACAACCATCCATTTTCTATCATCAAATATCAAAACACAAACATATTCATCAATGGTAAAACCCTAGACTTTTAACAGTTTCACAAATTAGTCCCTGGGCTAGCTAGATTAAGCTACAATGACTTAGAAAACATAGAAATCATTAAAAACGGGACAAAAATCACTCACCAAATGCACACACAAGCTTGGCTGAATGTTGAATGTTCAACAATGGAGTCTTGCCCTAGTATTTTCGGTTGGAGAAGAATAGGAAAGATGATATCTTTCTTTTATTCATTTTATTTTAACTTTAATTACCAATTACCAAAATTAACCTTAAAAATTATCACAAATTTCAAAATTGCCAAGCCATTATCATCCACTAACTTATTAACGGAATAATTACCATTTAAGGACCTATATTTTAAAGTTCCATAGATATTAGACCCCTTTAGATATTAGAATTCAACTTTTACACTTTACGCGATTTAGTTCTTTTTATCAAATTAAGCATGCAAACGATAAAATTTCTTAACGAAATTTTTATACAATCATACTATCATGCTATAGACCTCAATTTAATAATAAAATAAATATTTTGATCTCAGATTTGTGGTCCCAAAACCACTGTTCCGATTTGACTAAAAACGGGATGTTACAACTCTCCCCCTTTAGGAATTTTCGTCCCCAAAAATCTTACCAGAAAATAGGTTAGGGTACTGTTTTTTCATATCTTCCTCGGTTTCCCACGTAGCCTCTTCAACACCGTGACGTTGCCAAAGAACCTTCACTAAAGCTATGCTTTTGTTTCTCAACTCTCTAATCTCTCGAGCTAGAATTCTGATCGGTTCTTCGCTATACGACATATCAGGTTGAATTTCAACTTCAGTTGGAGAAATTATGTGTGACGGATCTGATCTATATCAGCGTAACATCGATATATGAAACACATTATGGATCTTTTCTACCTCTGACGGTGAAGCTAACTGATATGCCACTGGCCCTATTCTCTCGATAATCTCATACGGTCCGATAAATCGCGGTCTCAATTTTCCTTTGCGACCAAATCGAAGAATCTTTTTCCATGGCGATACTTTTAGAAACACTCTATCGCCGATTTGAAATTCAATGTCTTTACATTTCAAATTCGCATATGATTTCTGTCGATCTGAAGCTACTTTCAAACTATCGTGAATTACTTTCACTTTCTCTTCAGTCTCTCTGATCAAATCAACCCCGTGAATCTTTTTCTCACTAAGCTCGGTCCAATACAATGGAGTTTAGCATTTATGACCATATAAAGCTTCATACGGTGCAATTTTTATACTCAACTGATAACTATTATTATACACAAATTCAACCAATGGGAAATATTTTTCCTAGTTGCCTTCAAACTCTAAAACACAACAACGAAGCATATCTTCGAGAATCTGAATATCTCTCTCGGACTGACCATTTGTTTGAGGATGAAAGGCAGTACTAAAATGCAACCGCGTACCCAAAGCTTCTTGCAATTTCTTCCAAAATCGTGACATAAATCTCGGATCTCTATCCAAAATAATAAAAACTGGCACTCCGTGCAATTTGACAATCTCAGAGATGTACAATTCAGCTAATCTATCGAGTGAAAAGTCTGTACGTACTGGAATGAAATGTGTAGATTTCGTCAAACGATCTACAATAACCCAGATAGCATCTTTCTTTTTCGGAGATAGGGGTAACCCCGATACAAAATCCATCGTAACTTTATCCCATTTCCACTTTGGTATCATCACTGGCTGTAGTAGTCCCGAAAGCACTTGATGTTCGACTTTGGCTTGTTGACAAACCAAACATCTCGACACAAATTCTGAAATGTCTCGTTTCATGCCCGACCACCAGTATAACTGCTTCAAGTCATTGTACATTTTAGTACTCCCCGGATGAACAGATAAACAACCACTGTGTACTTCGTGTAGAATTTTCTGAATAAGTGCTTCGTGTAGAATTTTCTGAATAAGCTTGAAATTTCTTGGTACACAAATTCTACCTCGAAACAGCAAACAATCATCGGATCCGATTTGATACTCTAAATAAGTAGTCGACTCGCATTATAATCTTTTAGCTTGCAACTCATTATCACATTTCTGAGCTTCGCAAATTTGCTGTAGAAATAACGGTTTAGCTTTTAATGCAGCTAAAATTGAACCATCATCAGACAAAGTTAACTGTATGTTCATCGCCCGTAAAGCAAATAAAGATTTTCTACTCAGAGCATTCGCGACTACATTCGCTTTTCCTGAATGATAATCAATCACTAACTTATAGTCTTTCAACAACTCGAGCCATCTTTGTTGTCGCAAATTCAAAATCTTTCTGAGACAGTAGATACTTCAAGCTCTTGTGATCGGTAAAAATATGGCACTTCTCACCGAATAAATGATGTCGCCAAATTTTTAATGTGAAAACAATAGCGGCCAACTCTAAGTCGTGCGTTGGATAATTCTTTTCATGCGGCTTCAATTGTCTGGAAGCATAAGCTATCACTTTTCCTTCTTGCATCAAAACACATCCCAAACCGTTCAATGACGCATCACTGAAAATCACAAATTCTTTACCCGGCTCAGGCTGAACTAAAACTGGTGCTTCAGTTAACAATGTTTTTAACTGTTCAAAACTCTGTTGGCATTTCTCAGACCACTCAAACTTCAATCTTTCTGTAACAATCGAGTCATCGGTGTAGCAATCATCGAGAACCCTTTTACAAAACACCGATAATAACCAGCTAATCCCAGAAAACTTCTGACTTCGGATATGTTTCTTGGTGGTTTCCAGTCAACAACTGCTGAAATCTTACTTGGATCAACTCGAATGCCTTCTGCTGAAACAATATGTCCCAAGAATCCAACCTCTCTGAGCCAAAACTCGCATTTACTGAATTTAGAAAACAGTTGCTTATTTCTCAATGTTTGTAATACAATCCTTAAATGTTCAGCATGCTCAAATTCATCTCGGGAATAGATCAGAATGTCATCAATGAATACAACAACAAATCTTTCCAAATATGGTCTGAAATTCTATTCATCAAATCCATAAATACTACAGGAGCGTTAGTTAATCTGAATGGCATAACAAGAAATTCATAATGCCCGTACCTAGTCCTGAATGCAGTCTTTGGCACATCCAAATCTTTAACTCGCAACTGATAGTAGCCAGATCGCAAATCAATCTTTGAAAATATCGTTGCTCCTTTCAACTGATCAAACAAATCATCAATTCTCGGTAAAGGATACTTATTCTTAATTGTAACCTTGTTAAAATCATGATAGTCGACACACAGTCTCATCGATCCATCTTTCTTCTTTACGAACAATACTGGTGCACCCCAGGGCGAAAAACTAGGTCGCGCAAAATCTCTATCTGTTAACTCTTGCAACTGAGCTTTCAATTCTATAGGAGCCATTCTATACGGAGCTATCGATATCGGTGATGTTCCCGGGAAAAATTCAATAGCAAATTCAACCTCTCTGATCGGTGGCAACCCAGGTAACTCTTCTGGAAACACATCTGGATATTCACAAACCACTGACACTAATTCAATCTTCGATTCAAACACTATTGTATCCAATACATATGCAAGATAAGCATCGCAACCTTTCCTCACATATTTCTAAGCTAGCATCATCGATATCACTATAGGCAACCCACTCGAGTCATCGGATTCCATTCGAAGAATTTCACTATTCTGACATTTTAGCTCAATAGTCTTTCGTCTACAATTCAAAATAGCATCATGCAGAGTCAACCAATCCATACCCAAGATCACATCGAATTCAACAAACGGTAAAAGCATCAAATCAGCCAAAAAATAGTAACCTCGATTCATCAAAGGACAATTCTTGCAAACTTTATCAACTAAGACATACTGGCCTAAGGGGTTCGATACTTTAATCACAATTTTAGTTGACTCAACAGGTAAACTCTTACTAGAAACTAAATTCTTACAAACATACGAATGGGTCGATCCAGGATCAATCAAAGCAATTACATCAATGTCATAGAGAGAAAATGTACCGGTGATAACATCTGGTGATGACGCATCTTCGCGAGCGCGAATAGTGTAAGCTCTGGCTGGCGCTCGAGCCTCAGATCTCATAGCAGAGTCCTTTGTCGCACCTTTACTACTAGTCATATTTCTCGTATTTCGAGGTGGTCTCCCTCTAGCAGTTGTATTGCTCGGTCTTGTATTCAGAAATTTATCTTTCTCGGGTAACTTAGGACAATCTTGAAAAAAATGATCTTGCGAGCCACATCTAAAACAAGCTTTTTTATTCATTCAGCAATCTCCAAAATACCGTCTTCCACACTGTTGATACTGAGGTTTGTTGGTTCTAATAGTACCAATGCTCGATATTGAAGTGGCTTGAGCTTTAGGACTTGTGTATTGCTTCCCACGATTTCTATTAGAATACCCCACTAAAGCATTCGAATGGTTATACGAATCCCGTGACTTCTTTGAAGAAAAATAATAGGATTTACTCATTGGCCTCTTTCTCGAATCTCTAGCCTCAAAATTGGCTTTTCTCTTTTCTTTGCCAAGTTCCTCGGCTTTGCAAGCTCTGTCAACCAAAACAACAAATTCTTTCAATTCCAAAATCCCAACTAGAAGATTAATGTCTTCATTCAACCCATCTTCGAACCACTTACACATAATCTCTTTAGTGGAAACGCATTCTCGAGCGTATTTACTTAGTCTCACAAATTCTCTTTCGTACACGGTCACAGTCATACGACCCTATTTCAGTTCCAGAAATTCTTTGTGCTTTTGATCAATAAACCGCTGACTTATATATTTCTTTCTGAACTCAATCTAAAAAAATTCCCACGTGACTCTTTCTCTCGGCACCACAGATATCAAAGTGTTCCACCACTAATATGCAGTATCTATCATAAGTGATACAGTGCATTTAACACATTCTACTGGCGTACAAGACAGTTCATCAAATACCCAGATTGTATTCTCAAGCCAAAACTCTGCTCTCTCAGGATCATCATCAACTGTAGCTCTAAACTCTTCAGCCCCGTACTTTCGAATTTTATCCACAAGTGGCTTACTCAAGCATAAATGTTCCAAACCTTGAGGAGCTACGGGAACCGTATGGGGAATAGGTGGGGGTGAAGGTTGCTGAGTAGCCAAATTTGTTTGGAAAAACTCACTGAACCATTCATTCATCATTTGGAAGAAGGCTTCCTTGGCCTCTCCTCTCTAACTCCCAGACACAGGTCTCGATTTAGACGGCGCTGCTCCGTGAACGGAGGCTAGCGTATTACTTTCTACATCATCAGCAATTGCTCGATTGGGATCCATTACTATATGAAAACACGATTTAAAACTGTTAGGAGATATCACTCTATCACAGGTTATATATGGCATGTATAGCTAGACTCACAAACACTACGTTAGTCTTAGAATTGTCTAAACCGTAGCTCTAATACCAATAAATGTAACACCCCTAACCCGTATTCATCGCCGGAATAGGGCAACTGAGCATTACCAGACATATTACATAAAAAAACATACATTTAGTCCTAGAATCGACTAAACCGTAGCTCTAATACCAATAAATGTAACACCCCTAACCCGTATTCATCGCCGAAATAGGGTTACTGAGCATTACCGGACATATTACATAAAAAAAACATACATTTCTCATACATTTTTCATATCCAAATAAAAGTCATTTACATTCAATCATATTGTCCCTAATACGAGCCCTCGAAGCTCAAATAAAACATTAGAAGTGGTTCGAGACTAAACTGATAACTTAGGAAAAATTTTGGAAAACATAGAAAATTTTCAAAGTACTAGGGACACACGCCCGTGTCATAGGCCCTGTGGAAATTCAAAATGGGATCACATGGCCGTGTCCCAGCCCGTGTCTGACCCCGTGTAACTCCCTGACTTGGGTTACACGGCCAACCACACGCCCGTGTGACTAGCCCGTGTACCCTTCGAAATGGCCTCACAAGCCCGTGTGCCAAGCCGTGTGCTAGGCCGTGCTAAAACTGTAGGGTATACTGACTTATGCCACACGGCCAAGTTACACGCTCGTGTGCTGGGCCGTGTGGAGCATACTGACTTGGTTTCTAATTAAGTACCAGGGGACACACGGCCGTGTCACCCAACCGTGTGTCACACACGACTGAGGCACACGCCCGTGTGTGTGCCCGTATGGACAAAATAGGCTATTTTCCAAGCCATCTTTCTCACCCAAATTTGCATCCACCTAAACATGTCAAATAGCATATAACATAGCATCAACAGGCATTCAAACCAATCTCAACCAAACCTAAATCATGCTATTCCAATACCAATAACCACAAGGCAGATATGTATCACACCTATTTCACAACCAAAATCACCTAAATGGTCACTTTCAAATATGCATTATTTTGCCTAAAACCACATGCATGCCATATCTTAAAATTCAACCATTTGGTACTCAAAATACCAATTCACAACAGGCATTCACCAAGCAATTATAAACCACATAACAAAAGGCCATTTACATATATATTCATCACCAAGTACCAAAACAAGCCAAATCACCTGGCTATACACATAACCAAAACATACATCATTTGCAAGCCAAGTCAATTGGCTATATACATCACAAACATATAGACCATATTAACCACAACTCCTATACATGCCATATAACCAAGTACACAAGTTCACAAGTACCAAAATGACAACTGGATAGTGTGATGAGATCTCCGACAACTCCCAATTCGAGCAAGCTTCATAATTACTATAAAACACAGAACAGTAAACAGAGTAAGCTATAAAGCTTAGTAAGCTCGTATGATTAATAAATATAACTTACCATTCATTCACAAATTAAATTATCTATCATAAAACACTACAATTTAAATTAATCACAAAGCTAATATGTGTTCATCCACATAGTAGATCATGTACTCACAAACTTCATAGATTCAATGCTTATACAGTTTACGTACATACCTACACTGATACATATCAATCTCTTACCCTTTCATATCTTTAATATACCCGTTGAACCATTTGGAATAATATCAGATACTTGGGAATCTTGCACCCTAAGTGCCAATACATGGTCGAAACCATCTCAATCTCATATCTCATATGTAAATGCTCATCTCGAGCTATCACTGGTGCCGCTCACACAAGCTGACGAGAATCTGTAACACATGCCGAAAAACTCGGCCACCGGTAGAACGTATGGACCAGCACCCAAAACAGAATAACCCCTAATGACATGTTATTTGTATCCTATCTATTCCTAAGGTTCAATCGAGATTTCAAACGTCGCCAAATCTTCGACGAACATTTTCGTAAAGTCGTGTTCATCAATAGTACAATTACAAAGCATTTAAAACATAATTACATTAATGCTTATTAACATATGAACTTACCTCGATCACAAAAACAGAAGAATAGGATCGACTAATCCAAAACTTTATTTTTCCCCCGATCTAGATCCGTACGTTACTTTTCTTGATCTATATATAATCAAATTTAACTTATTTAATTATCATTCTATTCAATTTAATCCAAATTTCATATTATGGAAATTTTACACTTTTGCCCTTAAACTTTATACTTCTTTACAATTTAGTCCCTAGCTCATAAAAATGCAAATTCATGCAATTGAGTCCACACCCATGCTAGCTGAATTTCACCTATACTCATAGCAGCCCATATTTTTCATTGTTTCACACATACCACACAATTTATCATATTTCTCAATTTAATCCTTAATTGACAATTTTATCAAAAATCACTTAACAAATGTTGTTTATCTAACAACAACCATCCATTTTCTATCATCAAACATCAAAACACATACATATTCATCAATGGTAAACCCTAGACTTTTAACAGTTTCACAAATTAGTCCCTGGGCTAGCTAGATTAAGCTACAATGACTTAGAAAACATAGAAATCATTAAAAACGGGACAAAAATCACTCACCAAATGCACACACAAGCTTGGTCGAATGTTGAATGTTCAAAAATGGAGTCTTGCTCTAGTATTTTCGGTTGGAGAAGAATAGGAAAGATGATATCTTTCTTTTATTCATTTTATTTTAACTTTAATTACAAATTACCAAAATTAACCTTAAAAATTATAACAAATTTCAAAATTGCCACGCCATTATCATCTACTAACATATTAATGGGATAATTACCATTTAAGGACCTCTATTTTAAAGTTCCATAGCTATTAGACCCCTTTAGCTATTAGAACTCAACCTTTACACTTTACGCGATTTAGTCCTTTTTATCAAATTAAGCGTGCAAAGGATAAAATTTTCTTAACGAAATTTTTACACAATCATACTATCATGTTGTAGACCTCAATCTAATAATAAAATAAATATTTTGACCTCATATTTGTGGTCCCAAAACCACTATTCTGATTTGACTAAAAACGGGCTGTTACTGGGACACAGCCGTGTGTCCCTATTTTGAATGTCCACACCGCCTGAGACACGGGCGTGTCTCTTGACCGTGTGAGGCACACGGCCTGGCCACACGGGCGTGTGTCCCCTGCACCATAGGATAATTTTTATATTTTCTGAAAAATTCTTTAAGTACCTGGTTTAGTCCTGACTTATTTCTAACATGTATTTTTGGCCTCGAGGGCTCACATAAGGGACAATATGATGGATTTGGATTTTTTTCTGATACGAGTGTTAGATGATATGAAAATTCTATTATTTGATCTGTAAATTTTGGTAATGCTCCGTAACCCTATTCCGGTGACGGATTTAGGTTAGGGGTGTTACAGAAGTTATAGGTTTTACCTCTGTTTGAAGATCTCGCCCCCACAAATCCCCTTATTTTTCCATTGTATTTATTTTTTTTCAACAAATGATAGGATTCCAGTCACACAATCTCTAACAATAAGAATGAATTTAAATTTAAATTAAATAATTATTAAAAAATGACGCCAAACTTTTTTATTTGTAATAATTTAAAAAATATAAAAATAATTATCAAATTTAATTTAGAAAAATAATAATTCTCAACACGAAGGGATAAACTTATACTAATGTATAATTTAATTAGTTTACATACTTCGATAACTTTTTGTAGGATTAATATTTTTACAATCTAATCATTATATTTCATGCTTCATTCATGTAAATCATTTAAGTTTTTAGAAAATTAAAAATGTCTAATTATTTGTTTTATATAAAAAAATTAATCACTAAATATAAATATAGTACTTTTAATCATTATGATAGAGATATCGGATTGATTAAAAATATTGTATGCACGACAAACACAATTATGTTAATAAATTCAATATTGGTTTATTAAAATATTGATCATACAAAAAGTTAACGAAGTGTGTAAAATTACCTAAATTTTAGGTTGTATTAATTGCATCCTTTTCCATTTTCAATTATTATAAAATAGTAAATAAAAGTTTAAAATTATTGAATAGTGTCAATTAAACAAATCGGTTTTTAAACTTAACATGATTATGCAACACGAACATGATATTGTAAAATAGTTAAACCTAACATGATTAAAAAAAAAAACATTGCACAAATGCACAAATATATGAAAATTCACATAAAAAATTATTACATGCCAACCCTATAGAAATATCTAATAAATATAAACTAAAAGGAACACAAACATAATACAAAATTAAGAGTTATGTGAATAGCGTCAATTAAACCTATTGATTTTTGACATAACATTAGTATAAGACAAGAAGAAAAAAACATGTCATGATATGAAAAACAATATCAACATGACCCAAATATATGACAAGTCAAAATCTATGTAATACAAATTAAAAACATGTAAAATTTTATATATAATGTTGACCTAAATAGAATATGAGTGAAAGAGATTGTGGAAGTGGGCACTCTATAAACACTACAAACAATAGAATAAAAAAATAGGGGTTAACAAATTGTTACATAATTCGGTTTCCTTACACCTGCAGAGCCTAACTCAATGAGAAGAATTCATTATCTTTTAATAAGTACAACTAAAGATCCTAATTCTACCCCAGTGAAGAATCCTCACTTTTGTATCTCAAATGCTAGATTTCTCACCCTTAAATAAGGCAAGTTATATTGCTTGCCGATGTCATAACAGAAGTAACCACTTCCCTTGGATCATTAGAAACCACTTAAAAAACACTTGCTTTAACATTAAAACCTTAATCAAGGTTGAACAAGCCTTTCTTATTTAGAGCATGAATCTATCTTCAAAAAGTAACCTTTAATCCATCTTGATCTACCCAAATCTCATCAAATCAATTATCTTTAATAAAATGATACAAAAGATCATAAAGTCAACTCATATCTTAATATGTTGCATATCTCTATATATAAAGTAAGTAGACCACATAAGAATCCTTGAAAAATAATCTTTCTTGATTCAATATCTTCTTCAATCATAAACTGAGATTGGTTGCATGAGATCGTCATAAAGATGTGAGCAAATTATCAAAATATTTATGTTAAACATGCCAATAAATAAGGCAAGTTATGTTCCTAACATAGTGATAGATATAAAAATCCTAATGTTTAATTAAAAAACCTAATTTGAAAGTCTAAAACAAAATTCTAACACCTAACCTAAAACAACAAAGGGAGCCTAAAATGAATCTAAAATCTAAATTAAATAAAAAAAATCCCAACAACTAATATCTAACTAAAATGGAACCCAAATAAAAACACAAATCAAAACATATCAAGTAATAGAAAATAAAACATCTAGAAAATAAATCATAGACAGAAACCAAAACATATAAAAAATAAATCATGAAATGAAAAATAATAACAACACTAATAACACATCAAATAGTAGCAATAATATCACTAATAACAATAATAATATCAACAATAAAAAAAACATGAGTGATAACAACAATAACAATGTTGCAAATTTTTTTATGATGTGCAAGTGTACACAATCGCTAGCAAGTAATTTAGTAATAATACTAGAGTTATCGTCTCCATAGGAATTTATTTTAAAACATAAATTGCAAAACTAACAAATTGCAACTTGGGAAGAAAATACAAAATTTGATTAAATGCAAGAAATATTAAAAATAATTTAAGAACAATAACACAATTTGATAATGATGAAATGGAGAGGTAGAATAATTAATTCCCCTAATATGCAACTATTGGTAACGATGCTGTGTCAATATGACAGTTTAATATTCTAGAATCGACAGTGTATAGGCTTTTCTTGAAGTCACTATATTCAATCATTTAATTAATTTAATATATGTCTATGCAAATTTAATGTCAAGAATATATTTGCAAGCACCATTCCTACAAGATTATCCATGGTAACAATATATGTCTATCTCATTACAAATTAAAATCGAAGAAATTAAACATGCACCATTCAAGTTTTAAATCCATTAATTTTAACATTTTCATAATTAAAAATTAACTCAATTACCCACTAATGTTGATCACGCAATAACAAGCATTAAACATGAATAAGACTTGAATGAATAAATCTCATATTTCATCAAGAATCCTTAGCAAAATACCAATAATCCCATAGTAGGGTTTCATAATTATTCTAGCTAATAAACATTTAGCCCATAATCACAAAATTAAAAACGATTAACAAAAACCCTGCCATGATCCAAGATAAAAATAAGAAAAGAAACAAAATGCAATTAAAAATGTAACAACCCGTTTTTCAATGGTGTCGGAAACAGTGGTTTCAGGACCACAATGCCGACGAGTGAGTCCATAAATATTATTATTTAATATTTATGAGTCAAATACAATATTATAGTGGATTTTGATATGATAAATTTTGCTAATTGGACAGTTAATTAAAGTACAAGTGGTTTGGTCCTAAAGTCAGTAGTTTTGGAGAATGAGGTATTGAGATCTCATTTCTGTAAATCGAGTCTATAAATATTTCCATTAAATATTTATGGAGCTGTTATATAGGTGAATTAAATTTTAGTCTGAATTTTTTTGTGATTAAATGGCTAATTAAGGTACAAAGACTAAATCATAAAAGCTGTAAAAGTTAATCGCTATTGATTTTTATCAACTAAAATACTTATTTAGTAATTTTTTAAGGATCTATAAGGCAATTAGACCTTAGTGCTAAATTTTGGACGGTTAGTGCATGTTAATTAATGAAATTGTAAGTTAGATTTAAGTTTAAAATGATAATTAAGTAAATATTAAAATAATAACAAAAGAAAGAAAACTCATGATCTTCTTCATTTCTTCATTTCAACCGACTTCAACATGTTAAGGGGTTTAAGGTTCGGTCAAGCTTCTATTCTTGCATGTAAGTCCAATTCAAGTTCGTTTTTTGTAATTTTTATGTTTTTGAGTTCATTGTAACTTGATTTAGCTAAATCGTATCTCTGTTTTCAAAACTGTTAAATGTTTAAAAAGTTTGTCATTGATGTTCTTGGAAGATTTTAGTCTTGATTAGCTTGGTTGTAAGTTTAGAAAGGATTAGGGACTAATTTGTATAGTGAAATTGGTTAGTTTTAATGCAGTGACTAAAATGAAAATAATTTAAAATTAGCATGAAATTTCAGTAAATTTAGATTTTAGAGACTGAAAAAACGAGGTTCAATTGTGGAAGTGATAGTTGTTTTGGTTTTAGGGACTAAATTGAATAAATAGAAAAAAATTAGGAAAATTATGAAAAATGAATCAAAGATGTCATATACATGAAATGAGATGATTTAAAGTGTTTAGGGACTAAATTGAATAAATAGAAAAAATTTAGGAAAATTATGAAAAATGAATCAAAGATGTCATATACATGAAATGAGATGATTTAAAGTGTTTGGAACTAATAATTGGAAATAAATTACTGTATAGATCAAGAATAAATAGATAATCGAGGAAAAGGAAAAATTACAAATTAATCCCTAACACTCCTACTTTTGTTGTTTGCCCCTGGTAAGTTCATACGATATATTTATATGTATTTTGTAATGTTTATATTTGAATTGTGTATTATATTATGTACGAATGTATTTAAAACTATTTACAAATTGGTATAAAAGGTGAGAAATGATTGAATTGTTAAAGGTTACTAATATGTGTACTGAGCTCGGATGAAAATACGATAGGATACAATTGGCATGTCAATTTCATGCGTTGTACGGGTTTGATATGAGACAATATGATGACGTACATTTTATTCACTAAACTTATCGGAATCTAGCATTTGTTGTGGATTATCGAGCTATCTTTATAGTGATTCAGGTGTGTTTCTGGAGGACGATGTGTAACCTCCAGGTTGGAACTTAGTGCCCAGGCGTGTTCATGAATCGTATGGCTCGTTTGAGCAATCCAGTGTGTTTTGGGTGGTTACCGATGTATCTGTATTTGTTTATTATAGTTCATTGGGCTAAATTGTTGTTGCAATTGGGTAATGATGAATGGTAAAAGTATTATAATGAGATAAAGCATATATGTATAATGTAAAAGTTCATATGTTCAATGGTTTTTTTATATAGCTTTGATTGAGACTGAATTATATTCAATGGAATGTTTTAAAATTTTTATATGATGAACTCACCTAATGATATGAATTGTGGTAATAGGGAAAATTGTTGTAACACCCCTAACCCGTATCTGTCGCCGGACTAGGGTTAAGAGGCATTACCGGACATATCGAAACATTTTACGCTTATTTCGCAACATCAATCATACAACATCATTTCATAATAATTCATACTCATATAGTTCCTTTAGAAGGTCTACGAGACCTTAAACATGCTTTAAAGAAGGTTCGGGACTAAACCGATCTCATATGGAAACTTTGCAAAACTTAGAAAATTCTTCTTTCAAAACAGGGCACACGCCCGTATGGCTAGGCCGTGTGCCTCACACGGCCGTGCCTTGGACCATGTCTCAGCCCGTGTGCAACACTGACTTGGATCACACGGTCTGGCACATGCCCGTGCTTCTTGCCCATGTGGCATCCTGACTTGCTTCGAATTGTAACCTTGAGAGACACGGTCGAGATACACGCCCGTGTATTCAACCGTGTGGGCAAATATAGGCCATTTTCAAGGCCAATTTGCCACCCAAAATTGGGTCATACCTACAAGCATCAAGCAAGCATCAATTCATGTCCCAAAGGCAGCCAAAAACATACCAAATCATGCATAATTTGACCCGTAACAACATCATTCATTTCCATATACAAATCCAACTCAAACATACCAATTCAAAGTGCCAACTTCACATAAAAAACATGTGATTCATACATCATACTAATCCATTTCAATTCATAGCATTTCTCATCATATCAATTTCCCAAATCAACCATGAAATTTACCAAAATTGACCATTTCTTTTGGTCATTTATAAACATCAAAACATACCATTACGTAACACAAATCATGTACCACATCCAAACCATATTTTCTTCCACAAGCAAGCCATATCACATGGCTATAAAATGCATATCTCAAAACATATCACACTAGTCCTAGCCTATACATGCCATACTTTTAACATTTACACTTCCAAAAGGTACCAAAATAGAGTTTGATAGTGTGGTGATGATCCTCGACGATCCCCGAGCTCCCAGTAGCTTTGATAATCTATAAAACAATGCAAACACACAAAAAGTAAGCTTTCAAAAGCTTAGTAAGCCATATACAAATAAACTTATCACATAGGACAATTATAAACCATTTCATACATATGGTTCATGGCATAACACAATCACAAGTCATATATCTCTTATATCTCAATTGATCATGTTCACTTGCTCATGATCACAATTCTTGTAATGTAGCTCACATATCAAATGATCATATACATACATACCTTTCATTGCCAAATTTCATATACATACATACGTACCGAAATTCGGATGCACATTCGTATACTTATTCATTTCTTGGAATGCCCGTTGAACCGTTCGGAATCGAACGGGATACTCGGATAGCTCGAAAAGCTTGTATAATGCCAACGTCCCAGACGTGGTCTTACATGTAATTAATATCGATGCCACTGTCTTAGATAGGGTCTTACACGAAATCAGATACGATGTCGATGTCCCAGACATGGTCTTACACGTAAATCAAAAATTGATGCCAACGACCCAGACGTGGTCTTACACGATAACTCATATCGAAATCCTATGTCATGACATATGTATCCTAACTATTCCTATGGTTTGTACGGGGCTTTTCAGACGTCATCACATTATCGAAATTTTCTTGGATTTCACATATTCAGCTCCAATAGCCATTTATCACATTAAATTAACATATAAGAAATAATAATTCAATTTAAACACATTTATATGTATATAGACTTACCTCGTACGAATTTGGATGGAAATAAACGATTACTCGACCACTTTAGATTTCCCCCGATCTAATTCTGTTTTCTTTGGTTCTTGATCTATACACATTCAAATTTAGCTTATTCATTCACCAAATCATTCAATTCAATCCATATACACATATTTAGGGCATTCTACAAATTAGCCCTCACATTTTTACATTTTGACATTTTAGTCTCTATTTCATAAAATCACAAAATACTAATAATTTAACAATATCATAGCTTGGCCGAATATTCCTTTAGCTCATATAAGCCCACATATTTCATTTATTTCACATTTTAGCCCCTCAATTTCTCATTTTCTCATTTTCACAATTTAGCCCAAAATACTCAAATTCATCAAAAATCTCAATACAAAATATATTAATCCAACACATATCTTTCATAATTCATCAATTAACATCATTAGACTCACAAATTCATCAATGGCTTACCTCAAAATCTTCATCAAAATCAGAAATTGAGGCATGGGCTTAATAAAATGCTAAGCAACAATCACAAAAACATAGAAATTGTCAAAAATGGATCAAAGCACATACCTTAATCACCAAATATCAAAGCTGAACCCTAGCTTAGTCTTTTTCTTTTCTTTTCTTGTTATTATCGGCCAAAGATGAACATAATGGCTTATTTTCATACTTTTGTTTTATTATTTCATCATTTAATTATCAATTTCCTTTTTTAACCTTTATAATATCAATTAAAATCCACTAAGTAATGTCCAACTTTGTCATTTAATGCATTCAATGGTTAAATAACCACATAATGGCCTCCTCTTTATAAAGACACATCAATTCGGCGATTATTCAAATAGAAGGACAATTTTGCATTTTCTGCGATTTAGTCCTTTTTGCATATTAAGCACACAAATGATCAAATTAAATCACGGAAATTTCACACATACCAATTCACATGTTGTAGACTCAGAAAATAATATTAAAATATTTTTTGACTTGGATTTGTAGTCCCGAAACCACTGTTCCAACTAGGGTCTAAACCGGGTTGTTACAATTGTTTAGTTAATTGTTTTATTATGTAAATGTGGGAATTAAGGTAAGTTATATTGTTTTGAACCTATAAACTTACTAAGCTTATTTAAAGCTTACTCTATTTCATTTTCTGTTTCCTGTAGTTAACATTTTGCAGAATTCGGCGATCGGATCATCCCGAAGATCACACTATCCAACCTCCATTAGTAGACTTTTAATTTTTCAACTCGATTTATGTGGCATGTAAATAGGAGTTGAATTGCATATAAATTTTTTGTAGAAGCAAAGTGAGAAAGGTGACGTATAAAGTATATATGTGTTGGTTGGCATGTTGATATGTTTGCTTATGGCTTGAAATAGTAGCTTTAAATGTAATTATTAAGTATGGGAAATGTGATAGGTTAACATGAATGTTTGGTATATTTAATTATGATATGGAATGTTTGAACAAGTGAGATTTTGTTGGAGATTATGGAATAATAGTTAAGTGTTTGAATTGGATGTTATAAGTATGATATGTGAAATGGTTTTTGGGGTCAAACTTATAGGTTGTTAGATTGGCAATAGGATCAATCATAAGTGATAGTAAAATTTTATTAATAGGAAAATTAATTAATAATAAATTTTTATGTTAAATTATAAAGTGAAATAATTTTTTTTAAAAACATTAATTTAATATAAAATATTTTTAATACTATAATTATATATGTACAATAAATATATAAAATTGACAATTATTAAAATCTATAAAATTAAAATTTAATGATAATATCATAATATATTATATAACTATTACCCAAATCGATTATCTAACCTAACCTTAAACCGATATATTAAATTTGTATATTACTAATATATAAAATAATAAAATAATATATAACTATTACTAAAAATATTATTACATATATAACTATTATTATAACATAGATTATAATAAAAGGTATAACATTTCATGATATTATAATTGTAGGAAGCCCATTTCGCCCGGGCCCGCCAGATTAAACCAAAACAAAAAAAAAAATTAACAAACAGAATAAAAAACATTAAGGGTCCAAAGTCCATTTACAATTACTGACTCCAATTCTGACCCAACAAGCCAACCCAAAATAAAACCCAATCACTAAACCTAACCCTTGACCCACTACCTAAACCCGATCCTGGAACCGACCCAAATAGCCCAAAACAATTAGCTAAACAGAAACCCTAGGGTTCCCCTAATAGCGCCGCGCGCGTGCCTCCACGCGCGCCACCTCCAGCGCCGCAACAACTCCGTACCGCCACGTCCGTCTCCGTACGATGGCTATACCTGCGAAAAAGACAAACCACGACAATAGAGCAGTAGAGAAAAAAAAAGAAAAAGAGTTGTAATTTTCATTTTTGTTTTGATTTTTATTTCTGATTTCGGCTTTAAAAGGCCGAAACAAATCATTGTATTTTTTACGCACACAGAAAAATCAATACAAAGATAAGCATTTTAAAGGTGATTGCAAACTTTTTAGATCTATGATATATTCTATTTAATCATTTACATATATATGCGAAAAGAAAGAAAGGGAAAGGATCTTATCTGTTGTTTGGTGTCGATCTAGCCTAGGTTTACTTCTTCGGTCCAAAAATCGACGGATCCTTGTGGATCTAGTTGAAATCGCGGCAGTGGCGGAGGTGTTAGGCGCCGATGAAACCCATGGGTTGACTGAGAGGGCAGAGGAGTTGAAAATGAGGAGAAAAATGTTTTTGAAATCTGTTTAAGAGAATAATCGGCGAAGTGAAATTATTAGGGCGTTTTTTTTTTTACTTTTTTATGTGATTAAAACGGCAGCGTATTTAGCCATGAGGGTTTGCGTGAAAACGACGTCGTTTCACAGCAACTCGATGACCCGACCCGAAAACCAGGAGGATCCGCGTGTTTTATAAAAAGAGGGTTATTTACGTGTTTGGTCCCTCCCTTTCGCACTGACATTTGATTGGGCCCTTTTCCTATTCTTTCTGTTTTTTAATTTTCTTTTCGAAATTTGCGCGTTATTTCAACTTGGTCCGCGCCAAAACTCTGTGTTTTAGGGATTTTTGAACATTTTTATTTTTAATCCTCGCACGTTTGTGTGCATTGCATTTTAGTCTTTACTTCAGTTTCAATGGTTTATTTTATTTATTATTTATTTCTTTTAGTTTGATTTTGTTTCAATTAAGTTTTTTTTTATTTCAATGTGTAATTCATTTTTTTTAACTTATCTAGCATTCATCCTTTAAAAAAGGGTTTATTTAAGCAAACATTTGGATTACTTTAATAATTTTTTTCACTTTGTTTATTTTTTATTTGTTTAACTATATAGTTATTATTTTAAAAGTATCCTTTACATCATGTTGCTTCAAAATTTTGTATAGTATTTAATTTTAATTACCCTTATATATTATCATATATATATATATATAGTTTATGGTAAGATTAGTTTTATTCTATGTACATTATCAATTTCATATTACTTTATGTACATATTTTTTTTAAATCTATTTATATATATATATATATATATATCCTAATTCCATTTATTTATATAATTTAATTCCTTTAAACCCCTATTTTTTTACATATTTTGTTTATTTTGAAAACTTTTATATATTATTATTTTCATGTATAAATCATTTATATTGAATTTTTTTATTTCATACATGTAATTTTTGTAGATTAGCATATATCATTTTGTACATTATTTACTTTGAATTTCTTTTTATATGATATTTATTTTAAAATTCATTTATATTATTATTTCATGTACTAGTTATTCTCATCTTTGTTTTTTAATCTATTTCAAACTCTATCATGCGTTGTTTATTTGTAAATTTTCATTTATTTAATAGTTCTTAAATTGCTTTTATATCATATGGACTCCAAGTTTTCCGTTGTTTATATTACTATTATTTTGATTTTATTCATCCACGATCGAAGACTTGCTATATTTTATTTTAATTCGTTTTTTTAATTAGCTATATTTTTAGCTTTCGTTGTTTCTTGATTAATAATGTTGGTATTTTCAAAATAGGATTTCTGAGATTATTATTTTTGTATATTTTGAATTGTATGTTCATATTATTATTCTTGTCATCCATTTGTACAAAGTTGTATCCACGTATTATTATCCCATGCTCGATACTATATTTTTGTTTCTCATTATCTAATAAATATATTTTGAGTCGGTTTTATAATCACTTATATAAAAGTTTTTAAAACAAGGCAATATTTGATGTTTGGAAGTTCGAGGAATTGCGCCCTAACATGCTGGGTGTCAATTTTCCGTTCGACCAAATAACCAAATATCCTTTTAATCACATATTTTGAAAATCAAAGATGATCTTGGTATCGAGGTATAAACGTGTCATATCCTAACGTGCTGGATATGGTGTTTTTATTCCTTTGGAACGAGCAAATCTTGAGATTCAATTATAAATTAATTAATATTCTTTAAAAAGAATCACACCTTAAACATTTTCAAGTTTTCACCGCGAGGACACTAATTAGTCGATTTGGTACCCGTTTTGGGGCGTACGAGGGTGCTAACCCTTTCTCGTGCGTAACCGACTCCCGAACCCCTTTTTGTCATTTAATTTCGTAGACCAAATTTTTTACAAGGTGATCCAATCACACCTAAACAAAAAAGGTTGGTGGCGACTCTACTCCATATTTTTAAAGTCGACCCCGTTTTCCAAAACATAAAAAAAATGGTTTCGACAATAATGTTTAACCATTAATGCATATACATAAACTATAAATATATGATATGATATGATATAGTATTATATAATATAGTAAGATGGCTAACGTTCAAATGTATGAAAAATATTGGGACTTGGAGCATATTTCAACTAGTATAATAATAAACAATAATATATAATGTACTACTATTATATATAACTATTATTGTAATATAGATTATAACAAAAAATATAGTATTACATGATATTATAATGTTTAATCATTGATTCATATATATAAACTATTAATATATTATACACTATATGATATGATATAGCATTATATAATATAGTAGGAGGGTTATGATAAACCATAATTTATACATATTTTAACCCCATGCTTGGCTTATTTTTGGATGAATTTTCATTAGATTTGATGAATTCGATGCTCCTAGTCCCTTAATTTCATGTTTTACACTCAGGAGAGCTTAGGGAGTCGAAAAGAACGAGAAACGGGCCAAAAAAGGGACAACATGGGCCTACCTCAGAAATCAACACTACCGGATCGCTTTGCAGGCGGACCACACACGGCCGTGTGTGACGAGCAGAATCGAGCACGGCCTAAGTTATCGAGCACGGCCGTGTGTGACAAGCAGAATCAAGCACGGCCTAAGGCTATCGAGCACGGGCGTGTCCCTGCCGAACCTAAGTTTAATTCTATTCAGAATAGGCTACTTGTGGGCCAAGAAAAGCGCTCCAAAGCCTATATAAACACCCTAGGGGGTAACCTAAAGAGACACGCAGAGTAGAAGGCAGAAAATACTTGAAGACAGCCATCGAGAGCAGCTCGGAAGAAGGATCTCCATCAAGACTGAAGATATCCTATCAATTTCTCTTGAAGTTTTTGGGTTTTCTTATATTTTGTTGTTTTTCCTATTCTATGATGTTTCCCTTTATCAGTATGAACTAAATCCCTTAAATACCTGAGGGGATGAAACCTATGACAGATCTTATTACTATTTGATTTATAAGATAAATACTTGTTCTTATTCTTAATTGTGAGTTCTTATTCTTGTTTTGATAATTCAGGTTATTAATTCAAGTCGAATGTGCTTATTCAGTGGACCAAAAGTCCATGTTTAAGAGTAGATCAACACAATTAAGCGGAGTTGATTGCAACCCTAGAAATGGGGCGACGAAAATCTGCCGGATTAGAGTCAAATCTAATAAGGGAATCCATAGATCAAGTTAATGCGACAATAGGGGTTTTAATTAGAAAGAGATTTCAATTAATCAACCTAGAGTCAGTTGTTTTTAGTCTTGAAAGAGATATTAACATAATTCAGGGATTTCTACGGATTAAGTCAAGTGAATAAATCGTATGAATCAAAAGTAATAAGTGAAGTCTAGGTGGATTCTTCCTTAGGTATTGCCTATCTTATAAAGTTGTCTAAAAGTATTTTCCCAATTTATTCTCTGTCGTGCTTTTAATTAATTTTAGTTTAAAAAGAAATCACTCCAATTCTTAGGCTAGATAATAGTAAGATAGTAATTACTAGTACTCTTGGTCCTTGTGGATACGATATTTCCGGTCTTACCATAACTATACTACTGTTCGATAGGTGTGCTTGCCTTTATTGTGATCGTAGTTAGTTAGAGACACATCAGGTTAACTTTCAAACGTATGAAAAGTATAGAGGCTTAGAGCACATTTCAACCAGTATAATAATAATTAATAATTAATATATAATGTACTACTATTATATGTAATTATGATAATATAGATTATAATGGAAAGAATATAGTATTACATGATATTATAATGTTTAATTATTCATGAGGCACTTCAAAGATCTGTAAGGCAGCCTACCATGAAAGGCTAATCTTTGCAAAATGATCAGCAATTAAATTGCAATCTCAAGGTACATACTTGATCTCCCACTGACCTTCAGAACACAGTAGACGTTGAATCATTCTGAGCAAGGTAATACCTGAACCCATCGACTCCTCCATGGTCAAAGCTCTAACCACCTCAAGATTGCCTGTCTGAATCATGGCTCTCTTATAACCGTTATTTAATAGAACGAGAAGTCCGTCTAGAATGCCCCAAAGTTCTGCCTCAAAAGGCGAGCATTTGCCTAAAAAATGATTAAAGCCGAATATCCAATTTCCAGTCTGATCACGAACCACCTCGCCAGCGGAAGCATTCCCAGAAACTCTGGCCACCGCTCCATCAAAAAATAAATGTACCCAATTATTAATGTTACTCTTAACAAAATTGTAAATATGATTCTAATATAAAAATAGAATTAATTGCATTAGACATCTTCAAACTATGACACTCATTTTAAATTGGTCTCTAAATTTTAAATCGTTGTAATTACATCCTCAAATGATTGATGTTATATTAATCAAGTCCTATTATTGAAATTGCTAATATAAGTATTAAATGACACATAAAATCTTATGTGACAATTTAAAATGAAAATTTTAAGGAAAAGTAAAATATTGTTGCATAAATTTTAAAATTAAAAATTAAAAATAAAGTAAAATTTAAAAAAAAGAAAAGAAAAGAAAGAGTGAACGGTAGATTTTGTAAAAATTTCGAAAACATTAAAACCAAAATTCTTACAATATTCATTATTCTTAAAAAAATTTGTTTTAAATTATGTCACATAAGATTTGATGTCTCATTTAGTGGCTAATTTAACGATTTTAGAATGTTTGAGGATCTAATTAGAATATTTTAAAGTTGAATGACCAATTTAAAATAAGGGTCATACTTAACTCTAAAAATAAAAATAACAGTTATGAAACTTGAACTTAACGGACAAAATATGATTAAGTATGTTGGTGCTTAAGAGTTAAGTGTGTGTCTATTGAGATTTAAGTGTGAGTTGAAAAATAAATTAGGGATTTGAGGATAGTTGTATGATAGACTTGAGCCTTTTTCAGTGTCTCAAAGTGTAAGGTGTATGAATCTCATCACATCAGATTGAATGAATGGATTAAACCAAATATTAGTTAGTCTGTCATATAATCAGAATTAGGTAGAATAATTACTACAAACTAGTAAGAATCGAAAAAATCATATGGACCAATTTCCCTTATATTTGGGGGTGTTTGTTTTCCGTTGATTGTAGCCAGCTCAATTTTGATTGTTTTTTTTGTTTGACTAGTTCATTTTGATGATTGGGCCTAGGTTTAGCTACACAGTGTACTTTCCAATGGATCCTCGTCTTTAGTTGCTGCAATTTGCTTCCCCTTCTCTTTCATTTGCTTCATTATCAAATGAAGACATTATTTGACCAAGGTGTTGTTTAATCAACATTTTATATATACTATTTGATTAAGACATTATGTCTTTATTTGTTTCAATTTAGATTTTTATTATTATTTTTGTTTTTAAATACAATTACGTGGGAATTAATGATTTGATAATTTAATTAATACTTTGAAAAATTTAGACTTAAGCGAAAAGAATTTAAATTTAAACCTGTAATTTGTTTTTAGTTTTGATATTAAAAAATTTGAATTTGGATTTAACAAGTTCACCATTAGCACAAATCTAGAATTTGAAATCTCTTTTCCTTGTCTTTTTTCTTGTTCTACACTATGAACATCAACTTGATTATGGAAAATAAGAATTTATTCCCCTCCACCGCATATATAAATATATATTTCTTTCAAAATGTATCTATAATATCTTTATAATTAACATGAAAAAAGCATCTCTCGGTTTAATTATTTTGAATAATTTGTGATAGTAAAATTAGTGATATGTACCATTTAAAAAAAAAAAGAAAAAAGGGATAAAGCCCTTTTAAGATTATCTGGACTAACAGTTTGTTTCTTTTGTTGATTAGGCAACTGACCTTGTAAAAGCACGCCCTTACACACTTTTTGAAAAACGTTTTATACAGAACACATTTTTCTTTAACATGGCGTCTCATCTGGTTGCATGCGGCCCAAAGTTCGAATCCTCTCTCAAGCTTCTTTGTTTTTCGTTTAATTCAGGTTACTTTCAAGCTTTTTTTATTCTAATTAGTGTTTTTAAGGAAAAATATTTGGTAAATTAGGAATATAATTTTTAAACTTTACGAGCAAGATCGAGGTGATAACACGTGTCCTATAAGGATATAGTAAAATATTATATAAGATATGCTTAAGTTAGTAATTAAGAATTAAGTGTGTCTATGGCCTGGGTTCGAATCGCGCTAGTCACGTTTGCTGTTCGGGCTTTGCCCTGTTATTATAATTCAAAAAAAAAAAAATAAGTGTGTCTATTAAGATTTTAGTGTGAGTTGAAAATTAAATTAGGGATTTCAGGATAGAGTCAAATTATGCTAGTTGACCTTGTACTTTGCATAAGTTTTAGATTTAGTACATGTACTTTAATTTGGTCATTTTCAATCCCTATATTTTTAGAATTTCAAACTTTTAGTCCTGGCCAAATGATATTTATTAAATTCATTAAGTTTTATTAGTTTCAAAATTTGTTGCGCCAAACATATTATCACATCTATAATGCCATGTTAGCTTACTATTTTCACATATTGCTCACAAAAAAAAAAAAAAACTAGTTAATATATTCATCGACTATTGTTTGCATTAAAATTGAAATTTTGAAATTCCAAAAATATAGCGAGTAAGAATGATCTAGTTAAAGAGCATGGACTAAATCTATAACTTTACACATAATACATGACTAATAGCTAAATGTAACCAAACATATTTAACTAATACCGTTTGGTCAAGGCTAAAATTTTAAAATTTAGAAAGTACAAGAACAAAAATTAATCAAATTAAAGTAGAAATACTAAATCTACAAATTACACGAAATACAATATCTAATAACAGAATTTGACCTGGGGATAATTGTATGATAGACTTGAGCCTTTTAGGTGTTTGAAAGGGTAAGGTGTGCGAATATTAGAATTAACATCGTCACATCAAATTGAATCAATGGATTAAATCAAAATTTATTTGGTTTGTCATATAATAATTAGGTAGAATAAAAAATTTTGATTCACGATTTAGCTCACGAAGTATATATTTTTTTCTAATTTGGTAATTAAATTTTTTTTTTTCAATTTAGTACCTAAAGTATCATTCTATTATATATTTTGGTCCAATTATTTTAACGTTGTTTATAAAAAAGGTGGCTAATAAAAACATACCATTCGGCATTTTTAAATTAAAAATATATTTTATCATATGTTCATATATCAATTTTTAAAAATATAAAAATATATCAAAAATTAATATATATAATATTAAAAATTATAAAAAATAATAATTCATCAATTCCGTAAAGTAATTAAATGTTTTTAACCCAAAAACTCTAACAAAATTTCTAAATGTTCATCATGTTCTTCATGTCATAAAAGAGAAGAATTAGGTTCTCTTATGTTTTTGTTTACAATAATCTAAATAAAAACAAACTCAAAATTGTTTACAATCTCCTTTAATTAAAATTTTGTTCAATTACATTTACTTTAATTAATTTAAAATTCAAATAAACTTTTTTTTTTAAAGTTTCAAACCAAAACCTAAACTAAAGCTAGAAAATTTTCAAATTCGGGCGTTAATTGTAACGACCCAAAATTTTAGTATTCATGGTTTGTTAAATTCTATTGTTAGCAAGTATTTATTCCGGTGATTAGGGGTTTTAGTTATGAGTTAGGATCTTGGGTTCAAATCTCAAAATTAAATTAATTTTTTGTTCCTAGACCTATTTGATTTAAAATAAAATATGTTTTGTTGTCAAAAATTTTGAGTTGATTTTAAATAACTTTTGTTTTAAAAATAAATAAATAAAGTAATCAATATATGATGTTTTATCTTTTGGGTTTTATTTGAAAAATAAATAAAATAAAGTATTTAATATATGTTGTTTTTATCCTTTCCTTTTTAAATAAATTCCATCTTTATTTTTTGTTTTACTTATTTTTATTAAAAGCCAAAACCCACGTTTATCACTTTTGTTATTTCTCTGACCCACGCCGCCAATTTCAATTCTAGATTTTGCATTTTGCATTTATCTTTTCTTCTGTTCTTTCGTTTTCTTGTTTTGGCAATTTTATTTAATCGTTTGGGCTGCTGTTACTTTTTGAGGCAATAGTTCGTGATCCTTTGACTGCAAATCCAATGGTAAGGTGTTTAAGTCCAGTATGTTATGCGCTATTTGTAGTTGTGTTGGACGTTGGGTTGCGTTAAATCGGTATAATGATACTGTATTAATTCTAATGCGTTTTTTAGGAGTAGTACAAGAGGCAGTGGGTGACCCTCCAGCAATTTAGAATTTGCGTAATAATTGTTCGTTCATCGGTAAGTGTGTGGATGTGTTATGAAGGGTTGTTTTAGTTTGATTGGGGTCGATTATTAGTTACGATTTTGTGAATCATTATTGAAATTAGTTGTGTTAATTGTCAATTTAGGTTTTGGGATTACTCGTGTGTGATTTGGCATCAAATTTATCTAGGTGTGTATCGAAAACACAAAAAACAATAGCCGACAAAAGCCGAAAAAGTTTGTTGTCGACGCCACATTGCTGTGTGTCAGGCCGTGTGTGCCATTCGATCTTGTGATAGACCGTATGTGTCACAAGATATGTGCTATTTTGGGTCGTGTGGACCACATGGGCGTGTGGGCCACACAGGCTTGCCATGTAGGCCGTGTGGGCCACACGGGCGTGTGGGCCCAAATATTTGAAATTTTCTCTAGGGTCGTGCACAAAGTCTTGATCGACTATGGGCCTTCCGTAGGGTCGGTATATGAGCAAATGTGCTGTAAAACATGAAATCTGGACATCTGTTAGTATAGTTTCTACTATCTGTAAGAGTAGTTAAGATACCAATTGATAAATAAACCCATAAATTTATGTTAAGTATATGATTTGTATCTGATATTTTGTGCATGTAAATTACAGCATGTATGATTTTTGCTCTGAATATGTTTGGTATCTGCTAAATTTGGTATCTGCATCTAGGTTGGGTTGTAAATAACATGTGGAGGAAATGTTTCTGTAGAAAGGCGGTAAATCGCCTATTGATCCGGCGACTCAGCTGCAACTATTCTGTAAAGTGTCCTATTGACACTAAGTGGTGTATTGGAATGGATGGGTGTTTAATACTCGTATGGTGTATGGGGATAGTCGAAGATAGTGTGTAGCAGTTAGGGGTAGGATCATATGTTGCATCTTTTCTGCTCTGTTATAAATCTATTTCTGATAAATCTGTCTGATATGTATTAACTATTTCAAGTAATTCCTTATACACTGAGTTCGAAAACTCATTTTCTGTTTGATTGTTTTTCTCAGGTAATCCTCAGACTTAGGCGGGTCGGTGCGACAGGAGCTCAGATATAAAATCAATTCATTTAATTAGTTTTTTTCATTATTATCTTATTTTGGGGTTACAATGTTTTTTTTTTGTATTTTTAGACTTTTGGGACTGTTTGGGTTTTCGAACTTATTTATCTTTTACACGTGACAGTTGATTGAACATATTTTCTGAAAAAAATTAGTTTTCCCATAAATAAATTGATTTTGAAACAAAAAACCAGGTTTTCTAAAAGAATGACAACCTAAATGATTCCTCTACAAAGTAACTAATTTTTTTAGTAAACATAATTGTACATGGTTCCAACTAAATAACTAATTAAAAATGGTTTCTACTAAATTGGAGTTTTTAAGTAATAAAAAATGTGTTTTTTCAACCATTTTATGTTGTCACTCCAGATTTGGCCCTAACGTGTAGGCCGAGTTTCGAGTGTTGCAATTAGTGGTATCAGAGTCAGGTTGTAAAACTCGGGCTGTAAAATTTAGGGTTCAATTTTTTTTGTGAAAATTGTTTTCTGAGTAAAGTATATTTTTGGATTAATTTGAAAAAATAAATCTGTGAAATACGAGTCTCCAGTGCCGATCCTGTAAGTACTTCTGACTTAGTTAAACTCTTAGTTTAGAAAACTCTGAAACCATTAGAACTACTCTGAAATAGTTAGACTAAAATGAAATATTGTAAATTCTTCTGATAATATTCCGAGCATAAAATGTCTGTTAATGAAACATCAGAACTGAGACATAAAACTCTGTAATGTAGATAAACAAATTATGAGTGCATGGGGAACTCATGGTCATGGTACTTGTGGGTGCGGTGGACGTCGTAGAGGGGCTCGAGCTGAGTCGTCCTCGATGGGCAGTATGCCTAATTTTGATACGAGTGAGACATCGGCTACACCTACTGCTAAGATCGGGTCTCAAAGTCGCTCGACTGGGGACGACGCATTGTCCGAAGCCATGCTGAGGGTTTTAAAGAGGGTTACTGGGCCTCATTCTGGTTTTGGGAGCCGTGGATTGGAAACTGAACGATTTCGGTCCAATGGCGCTGAATTATTTCAGGGAGTTATAGGAGTCTCCCCATTTGTGGCTGAATACTGGTTGGAGACCACTATGTAACATCCTAAATTTACGGGCCTACACAATTAGTGTAGGGATAGGTTTACTATGTTAATTTAATTGATAGGGGTCTAAATTTGGGCTTAGAATTAGGCGAAAAGGCCCATTAAAGTGGCATCATTAATGATTAAAAGGAACAAGTTTTGGGTCGCAAGGAGCCCATGTTTTAGGCCAAATTGGCACTTTAAATGAAAAGGGTGACGCCACACACAAGGAATTAGGGGCCCAAGTATTAAGTTTAATGAGGCCCAAATATTTTAATTTAAGTGAATTAAATTTGGCATTAGGGATTAGTAGAGGTGGACGGCTACAAGGCTATAAAATAGGAGAATTTATGTAGATTTTTAAGTGATAATATCATAGATAAAAAGGAGAAAAGTTAGGAGCTTATCTTCAAGGGAAGTGTTGGTAGAAAATCCACCACCTAGAGGAGTGTAAAATTCGGCTCTTGCATGGCAAGGAGGGTGCTGAATTTCTCCTCTCTTTAGCTTGAATTTTAAGGGCGTTTTCGGTTTTTAGCAAGAGGTGCCAAAATATTTATAAATAGGGGGCTAGCTCCTTGATTCTGACACTGAAAACCCTAAATTTCTCTCCCATTGTGCCGAAATTCCCTAGCCTCTCCCTCTCCGATTTCTTTTCTCCAATTTCTTTAAAAGTCGAAACTCTTCTCCACTTTTTCCTTCTTGTGTCGATTTCTCTAGAAAGCCGAAGCATCCATAGTTTTTTCTTCTACTCATCCTATTTGAGAATTAGTTCTGTACTTAGGCAATTAAATCTTCCATGGGCATTGCCGAATCCTCTCTCTAGTGCTAGCCGAATCTCCTATGCTAAGGTAAGTGTTGATTTTTGATTAGTTATCATGATCTATTCCCAGTTTTTGAAAGGCAAAAGCCAAAAGCTAATAGTTTAATGGTTTTATGATGGGCGGTAATTCGGGATTTGAAGGAAGCTTAGTCGACTAGATCTAAAAGCCAAAAATCATAAGTCTCCAATTTCGGGATTTCAAGGTAAGAGGATTTGTTTATTTATATATATAAAATCGGGTAGAATACTAACCATGGACGAATATAGGAGAGGCCTATTTTCGCAATTGTCCCGGCTTCTAAGCAAGGCTATAGATTGAGGATAATAGACCCAGATAGCAAGGACATCGACTAAGAATATTGGATTTCACAATATCAGGTGTGTACTTCTCCACACCATCTAGATCTGTTTGATTAATATATGAAAATAAGTATTACATGTTTTGTTAAATGCCGAAACCACGGCATATTGACGGGAACCCAAAGAGGGTAAAGCAAATCACCAGGTTAGTAAATGATCTGATTAAATGTTATAAGTATACTGATTTTATGTGATTGCATGGGTTGGGTTTGATGAAAGGAGGAAGTTATATGTTGTAGCGGTTTTTACCGTGATCATTTGTAGCGGTTCCTTACCGTGATTCGTTGTAGCGGCCTGTAGTGATTCATTGTAGTGGCTCTGGCCATGATCTCGATGATGAGCGACACGATCGCCATCAAGGCGTGTAGCGGTGTGGGTTGATTGTAGAAATCCCCAATGGTGTGAATGGCTGGTACGGGGGCGTGTAGCGGATGGACACCTAGGATATGGGTTGGGCTTTGCATATTATTTTTGTTACTCATATATTGATTATTCTATTTTATGGGGCTAAAGCCCAAATCTAATGGTGTATGAGGGTTGCACACTGAGTCTCGCGACTCACCCTTTAATTTTAACCATCTCAGGTGACACTTAGGGCATCGGACCGGGCTGGAGAGGAGAGCAAGGTGGCCATGCGATGAGCTTTGAGAATTTAGCAAAAGACTTAGTCTAATTTTTTTATTTTCATTTAATTAATGGGTTCAAATTTCCTTGTAATAAGGCCATGGGCCACTAGACTACCATTTATGTCTTGGGATTTTGTTGGGCTTTTATTCTTTGGGTTTTAAGTTTTACGTTTTCAATTAAGTTAAGACCTACATGGAATTTCGGTTTTTATTTAAAATCTACCAAGACAATTGGTTACTTAATATTTTATACTTTAATGAATTATTAAGCTTTCGAAATAAAGTGTAAACCTAGTAATTGTTTTCCAAAATGCGACATGTTATGTAAAATCTCTTAAGTGACATACCGAGATCCGGTTGTAGCGTTTGGGCCGGGTTTGGGGTGTTACAAATTGGTATCAGAGCCCGGTTCAAAACTCAGCTTTGGGGGTTTTTTGGGCTCAAAATGTTTTCTAAAGTTGGGTTTTGAAACATGCATATTTATACAGTCTGTTAGTTTGAAGATGGCACTGCGTCTCGGCCCAAGTCCAGTCTGTAAGTATTCGAACCATTGTGTGATATAATATATGTGGGCTTGATGGGCTTTATGGGACGTAGATTAGTTAGGTTAGAACTTGATGGACTCTAGGATTAGACAAACAACTCTTAAAATCTCATAAGACTTAACTTCACTAAACAAACCCGTGAACGAGCCGCAAGACTAGGGTGTGGTAACAGCATACACATGTCTAGGATTGGATCCGGAAGAGCACAGTATTTAAGCGGTCTTAGCGACTCACCTCCTCTTTCACTGGAATCCTACCAGTGCGTAGTGGACTGTTCACCTTAGCCAAGTTAGGGTGTGGCAATGGGCATACGCATGTCTAGGAGTGGATTCAGGAGAGCTTGGTACTTAAGCGGCCCTAGCGACTCACCTCCTCTTCACTAGAATCCTACCAGTGCGTGGTGACTATTCACCCTAGTTACGAGGACTTGTTGATGGGCTAAACCTTATAATTAAAACCCGAAAGGGACCAAATCACCCTAGTTTGAAAAAAAGAAAGAAAATTTCTCAAGTTTTACAAAATTTTCAAAATACGTTTGATTTGTGAAAACTACCAACCAGCCATGAATTTGTAAAATACCTATGTTTTGAAAATTTACCTGAAAATCTCATGTTTATAAGAGTAACCTGGACCATGAAACTAGATTTTTCCCAAAGTACCCTGTTTGAAAAAAAAAAACAATAACAACAACAACATCGAAATATCCCTTGTTAGAAAAAATTACCAACCTACCCTCGTTTTGTCAAATGACCAAAATACCCCTGGTTTGTACAATTACCAAATTACCCTTGATTTGCAAAATTACCAAGTTACCCCTAATTTGCAAAATTACCGAAATACCCCCGGATTTCAAAATTACCAAAATACCCCCAGATTGTAAAATTACCAGAATACCCTCACTTCACGAAATCAACAAGGAACTTTATTATGAAAAGTTACGAAAATACCCAATAGGATAAAATTACGAAAAACCCCCGGGTAGTGAATCAACGAAAACACCTTTACGTGAAGAATGTAAGTGCTTGGATGTTATTTGTATGATGTATGTGTTTTATTTTATTTAGAGGTTACAAACTTGAGACTGTATTGTGAACGCGAATTCGAAAAAACTACTCTTAAACTATTATTCATAAAACTGTTCGTGGTTAATCAGCGGAAGAATAATTCATAAAATTTCTAAACAGATAAACGCGAATCGGTAAAATGAGTACAAGGGGACGAGGACGCTCTATTTGCTAACACTGGTGCGTAGTCTACCATAGTATACTAAGTGTTTCTTTTGGCTTTAGAATCGGAGTGCGCAGCGAAAGCTTAATGGTGAGACCTCGGTAGTACGATTAATAGTTAGTTGGAAATTTCGAGGACGAAATTTCTTTAAGGGGGGTAGAACTGTAACATCCTAAATTTACGGGCCTATACATTTAGTGTAGGGATAGGTTTACTATGTTAATTTAATTGATAGGGGTCTAAATTTGGGCTTAGAATTAGGCGAAAAGGCCCAGATTAAAGTGGCATCATTAACAGTTAAAAAGGAACAAGTTTTGGGTCGCAAGGAGCCCATGTTTTAGGCCAAATTCGGCACTTTAAATGAAGAGAGGGTGACGCCACACACAAGGAATTAGGGGCCCAAGTATTAAGTTTAATGAGGCCCAAATATTTTAATTTAAGTGAGTTAAATTTGACATTAGGGATTAGTAGAGGTGGATGGCTACAAGGCTATAAAATAGGAGAATTTATGTGGATTTTTAAGTGATAATATCATAGATAAAAAGGAGAAAAGTTAGGAGCTTATCTTCAAGGGAAGTGTTGGCCGAAAATCCACCACCTAGAGGAGTGTAAAATTCGAAGCTCATTGCATGGCAAGGAGGGTGCCGAATTTCTCCTCTCTTTAGCTTGAATTTTAAGGGCGTTTTTGGTTTTTAGCGAGAGGTGCCAAAATATCTATAAATAGGGGCTAGCTCCTTGATTCGACACATTTGAAAACCCTAAATTTCTCTCCCATTGTGCCGAAATTCCCTAGCCTCTCCCCTCCAATTTCGTTTCTCCAATTTCTTTAAAAGTCGAAACTCTTCTCCACTTTTTCCTTCTTGTGCCGATTTCTCTAGAAAGCCGAAGCACCCATAGTTTTTTCTTCTACTCATCCTATTTGAGAATTAGTTCTGTACTTCCGGCATTTAAATCTTCCATGGGCATTGCCGAATCCTATCTCTAGTGCTAGCCGAATCTCCTATGCTAAGGTAAGTGTTGATTTTTGATTAGTTCTCATGATCTATTCCCGGTTTTTGAAAGGCAAACGCCAAAAGCTAATAGTTTAATGGTTTTATGATGGGCGGCAATTCGGGATTTGAAGGAAGCTTAGTCGACTAGATCTAAAAGCCGAAAATCATAAGTCTCCAATTTCAGGATTTCAAGGTAAGAGGATTTGTTTATTTATATATATAAAATCGGGTAGAATACTAACCATGGCCGAATATAGGAGAGGCCTATTTTCGCAATTGTTCCGACTTCTAAGCAAGGCTATAGATTGAGGATAATAGACCCAGATAGCAAGGACATCGACTAAGAATATTGGATTTCGCAATATCAGGTGTGTACTTCTCCACACCATCTAGATCTGTTTGATTAATATATGAAAATAAGTATTACATGTTTTGTTAAATGTCGAAACTCCCATGATATTGACGAGAACCCAAAAAGGGTAAAGCAAATCACGGGTTAGTAAATGATCCGATTAAATGTTATAAGTATACCGATTTTATGTGATTGCATGGGTTGGGTTTGATGAAAGGAGGAAGTTATATGTTGTAACGGTTTTTACCGTGATCTGTTGTAGCGGTTCCTTACCGTGATCTGTTATGGCGGCTTCTGCCGTGATTCATTGTAGTGGCTACGGCCATGATCTCGATGATGAGCAAAGACACATCGCCATCAAGGCGTGTAGCGGTGTGGGTTGATTGTAGAAATCCCCAATGGTGTGAATGGTAGTGCGGGCGTGTAGCGGATGGACACCTAGGATATGGGTTGGGCTTTGCATATTATTTTTGTTACTTATATTTTGATTATTACATTTTATGGGGCTAAAGCCCAAATCTAATGGTGTATGAGGGTTGCTGCCGAGTCTCGCGACTCACCCTTTAATTTTAACCATCTCGGGTGACACTAGGGCATCGGACCCGGGGTGGGAGAGGAGAGCAAGGTGGCCATGCGACAGAGCTTTGAGAATTCAACAAAAAGACTTAGTCTATTTTTTTATTTTCATTTAATTAATGGGTTCAAATTTCCTTGTAATAAGGCCTTGGGCCACTAGACTACCATTTATGTCTTGGGATTTTGTTGGGCTTTTATTACTGGGTTTTAAGTTTCACGTTTTCAATTAAGTTAAGACTTGCATGAAATTTCGGTTTTTATTTAAAATCTACCAAGATAATTGGTTACTTAATATTTTATACTTTAATGAATTATTAAGCTTTGAAATAAAAAGTGTAAACCTAGTAATTGTTTTCCAAAATGTGACATGTTATGTAAAATCTCTTAAGTGACATACCAGATCCGGTTGTAGCGTTTGGGTCGGGTTTGGGGCGTTACAAATTGGTATCAGAGCCCGGTTCAAAACTCGGCTCTAGGGGTTTTTTGGGCTCAAAACGTTTTCTAAAGTTGGGTTTTGAAACATGCATATTTATACAGTCTGTTAGCTCAAAGATGGCACTGCGTCTCGGCCCCAAGTCCGCCAGGTAAGTATTCTGAACCATTGTGTGATATAATATATGTGGGCTTGATGGGCTTTATGGGACGTAGGTTAGTTAGGTTAGAACTTGATGGACTCTAGGATTAGACAAACAACTCTTAAAATCTCATAAGACTTAACTTCACTAAACAAACCCGTGAACGAGCCGCAAGACTAGGGTGTGGTAACAGGCATACGCATGTCTAGGATTGGATCCGGAAGAGCCTGGTATTTAAGCAGTCCTAGCGAGTCACCTCCTCTTCGCTGGAATCCTACCTGGTGCGTAGTGATTGTTCACCTTAGCCAAGTTAGGGTGTGGCAATGGGCATACGCATGTCTCAGGAGTGGATTCGAGGAGAGCTTGGTACTTAGCGATCCTAGCGACTCACCTCTTCTTCACTAGAATCCTGCAGTGCGTGGTGACTATTCACCCTAGTTACGAGGACTTGTTGATGGGCTAAACCTTATAATTAAAACCAGAAAGGGACCCGGCCACCCTAGTTTGAAAAAAAAAAAGAAAGAAAATTTCTCAAGTTTTACAAAATTTTCAAAATACGTTTGATTTGTGAAAACTACCAACCGACCATGAATTTGTAAAATACCTATGTTTTGAAAATTTGCAGAAAATCTCATGTTTATAAGAGTAACCCGGACCATGAAACTAGATTTTTTTCCCAAAGTACCCTGTTTGAAAAAAAAAACAACAACAACATCGAATTATCTCTGGTTAGAAAAAATTACCAACCTACCCTCGTTTTGTCAAATGACCAAAATACCCCTGGTTTGTACAATTACCAAATTACCCCTGATTTGCAAAATTACCAAATTACCCCTGATTTGCAAAATTACCGAAATACCCCTGGATTTCAAAATTACCGAAATACCCCCGAATTTCAAAATTACCAAAATACCCCCAGATTGTAAAATTACCAGAATACCCTCACTTCATGAAATCAACAAGGAACTTTATTATGAAAAGTTACGAAAATACCCATGTAGGATAAAATTACGAAAATACCCCTGGGTAGTGAATCAACGAAAACACCTTTACATGAAGAATGTAAGTGCTTGGATGTTATTTGTATGATGTATGTGTTTTATTTTAGTTAGAGGTTACAAACTTGAGACTGTATTGTGAATGCGAATTCGAAAGAACTAGTCTTAAACTATTGTTCATAAACTGTTCGTAGTTAATCAGTGGAAGAATAATTCATAAAATTTCTAAAGCAGATAAATGCGAATCGGTAAAATGAGTACAAGGACGACGAGGACGCTCTAGATGCTAACATCAAAAGTGCGTACTCTACCATAGTATACTAAGTGTTTCTTTTGGCTTTAGAATCGGAGTGCGCGTGTAAAGATAGTGGTGAGACTTGGGTAGTACGATTAATAGTTAGTTGGAAATTTCGAGACAGAAATTTCTTTAAGGGGGTAGAACTGTAACATCCTAAATTTATGGGCCTATACATTTAGTGTAGGGATAGGTTTACTATGTTAATTTAATTGATAGGGGTCTAAATTTGGGCTTAGAATTGGCTTAAAAGGCCCAGATTAAAGTGGCATCATAAAGCGATTAAAAGGAACAAGTTTTGGGTCGCAAGGAGCCCATGTTTTAGGCCAAATTTGGCACTTTAAATGAAGAGAGTGTGAAGCCACACACAAGGAATTAGGGGCCCAAGTATTAAGTTTAATGAGGCCCAAATATTTTAATTTAAGTGAGTTAAATTTGGCATTAGGGATTAGTAGAGGTGGGCGACTACAAGGCTATAAAATAGGAGAATTTATGTGGGTTTTTAAGTGATAATATCATAGATAAAAAGGAGAAAAGTTAGGAGCTTATCTTCAAGGGAAGTGTTGGCGAAAATCCACCACCTAGAGGAGTGTAAAATTTGGCTCTTTGCATGGCAAGGAGGGTGCCGAATTTCTCCTCTCTTTAGCTTGAATTTTAAGGGCGTTTTCGGTTTTTAGCAAGAGGTGCCAAAATATCTATAAATAGGGGCTAGCTCCTTGATTTACGACATTGAAAACCCTAAATTTCTCTCCCATTGTGCCGAAATTCCCTAGCCTCTCCCTCTCCAATTTCTTTTCTCCAATTTCTTTAAAAGTCGAAACTCTTCTCCACTTTTTCCTTCTTGTGCCGATTTCTCTAGAAAGCCGAAGCATCCATAGTTTTTTCTTCTACTCATCCTATTTGAGAATTAGTTCTGTACTTCCGGCATTTAAATCTTCTATGGGCATTGCCGAATCCTCTCTCTAGTGCTAGCCGAATCTCCTATGCTAAGATAAGTGTTGATTTTTGATTAGTTCTCATGATCTATTCCCGGCTTTTGAAAGGCAAAAGCCAAAAGCTAACAGTTTAATGGTTTTATGATGGGCGGCAATTCGAGATTTGAAGGAAGCTTAGTCGACTAGATCTAAAAGCCGAAAATCATAAGTCTCCAATTTCGTGATTTCAAGGTAAGAGGATTTTTTTATTTATATATATAAAATCAGGTAGAATACTAACCATGGCCGAATATAGGAGAGGCCTATTTTATAATTGTTAGGCTCTTAAGCAAGGTTATAGATTGAGGATAATAGATCCGGATAACAAGGACATCGACTAAGAATATTGGATTTTGCAATATCGGGTGTGTAATTCTCACACCATCTAGATCTGTTTGATTAATATATGAAAATAAGTATTACATGTTTTGTTAAATGCCAAAACCAGGCACATTGACGGAACCCAAAGAGGGTAAAGAAAATCACCGAGTTAGTAAATGATCCGATTAAATGTTATAAGTATCTTGATTTTATGTGATTGCATGGGTTGGGTTTGATGAAAGGAGGAAGTTATATGTTGTAGCAGTTTCATTGTGATTTGTTGTAGCGGTTCCTCTTCAGTCATATGTTGTAGCGGCGCTGCGTGATTCATTGTTGTAGTGGCTACGGCCATGATCGATGATGAGCGCACACGATCGCCATCAAGGCGTGAAGTAGGTGTGGGTTGATTGTAGAAATCCCCAATGGTGTGAATGGTGAGTGCGGGCGTGTAGCGGATGGACACCTAGGATATGGGTTGGGCTTTGTATATTATTTTTGTTACTTATATTTTGATTATTCTATTTTATGGGGCTAAAGTCCAAATCTAATGGTGTATGAGGGTTGCACACTGAGTCTCGCGACTCACCCTTTAATTTTAACCATCTCAGGTGACACTTAGGGCATCGGACCGGGTGGAGAGGAGAGCAAGGTGGCCATGCGTGAGCTTTGAGAATTCAGCAAAAAGACTTAGTCTAATTTTTTTTATTTTCATTTAATTAATGGGTTCAAATTTCCTTGTAATAAGGCCATGGGCCACTAGACTACCATTTATGTCTTGGGATTTTGTTGGGCTTTTATTACTGGGTTTTAAGTTTTACGTTTTCAATTAAGTTAAGACCTACATGAAATTTCGGTTTTTATTTAATATCTACCAAGATAATTGGTTACTTAATATTTTATACTTTAATGAATTATTAAGCTTTCAAAATAAAGGTGTAAACCTAGTAATTGTTTTCCAAAATGTGACATGTTATGTAAAATCTCTTAAGTGACATACCAGATTCGGTTGTAGCGTTTGGGCCAGGTTTGGGGTGTTACACACTAAGAGATTGATAAATAATATTGATTGCACCCCTGAGCAGAAATTAAAGGGTGCAGTATCTTTGCTTTGCGATGAGGTGTACCAGTGGTGGTTGACAGTTGAGAAGGGTACTTAACCGAATCAGATTTCTTGAGATTATTTCAAGAGTGCCTTCCAAAGTAAATATGTGGGGGCGAGTTATTTGGATGCTCGTAGACGCGAGTTTATGAGCCTTACCCAAGGAGATAGGACAAATTTCTAAGAATGAGCCGATATGCTCGTGGGATGGTATCAACTAAATATGAAAAGTGTATCCTCTTTGAGGAGAGATTGAGGGATAATCTGAGAGTTTTGATAGCTCCGCGTATGGAGCAGGATTTCACTGTCTTGGTGGATAAGGTCTGAATAGCTGAAGAGGTTAAGCGCGAAAATAGGGAGTATCTGAGGGGTAAGAATAAGAGGGATTCAGTGCTCTCTAGTTCTGCTCAGAGGCCTACGAAACAGGTCAAATCTGATAGGTCTTCGAGGTTGGAGGTTCTAGTTGCACATACCCTGGCTCAGCCGTGTAGGGATTGTGGTAGACGCCTTTCAGGAAAATGTTGGAGGAGGTTAAGAGCATGTCTGCAATGTGGGTCGATGGAGCACCGCATCAGGGATTGTCCACAGCATTCTAATCAGATGCAAGCTCTAGCTCCGGGATTTGTTCATCCTCAGTGGGTAGTTCAGCAGCTACTTAGGGGCATTTGTCCGACAAGGGGTGGTAATGGTATGGGCAGAGGTCAGAGAGCACCGAGTAGAGGTACTAACCAGACTGAGGCGAGGCAGCCTGCATTGGTATATACTGCTAGATGTCGTGAGGATAGAGACGCCGCAGATGTTATTGCCGGAACATTCTTTATTCATACTGCTCCCTATTTTGCATTAATAGATTTAGGATCAACACATTCCTATGTAGCTAGTTTTGTTTTTGTAAACTTGGGAATTTTTGTTGAGAACACTTTTGGAGATATTTTGCACTTAGTCTGTTGGGTCAATCAGTTCGGGTTAATAGACTGTATAGGAATGTACCGTTGGAGATAAAATTGGTTGTGTTTTCGACTAATCTAATGGAGTTACCGTTTGGGGATTTCGATCTGATCCTGGGAATGGACTGGCTCATGGAACATTGGGTCAATTTGGATTGTGCTACTAAGAGGGTGGTTTTTAGATCTGCGGGTGATGTAGAAGTGGTTATGATTGGCGAGCGTCGGGACTACTTATCCAATGTGATCTCTGCTCTTATGGCCAAAAAGTTGGTTCGTAAAGGATGTGGAGCCTATCTAGCTTTTGTGAGTGACTCAGTTTCTGTGGGTTCGTCTGTTGGGGAAATTTGAACAGTTAAGGAGTTTTCAGATGTTTTTCCTGAGGAGTTACTGGGTTTTCCTTCGATTCAGGAGGCCGAGTTCAGTATTGAGCTTCTACCAGGTACAGTTCCAATGTCCATTGCTCCCTACCGCATGGCACCAAAGGATCTTATGGAGTTAAAGGCTCAGCTTCAGGAACTCCTTAATCGGGTTCATCGGTCCCAGTGTGTCTCCGTTGGGGGCATCAGTTCTGTTCGTGAAGAAAAAAGATGGTACTATTAGGATGTATATCGATTACCGTCAGCTGAAAAAGTTAACGGTAAAGAATAAGTACCCACTTTTGAGGATCGACGATTTGTTTGACCAGTTCGTGAGGATTCTGTGCTTTTCAAGATAGATCTCCATTCTGGGTACCATCAACTTAAGGTTAAGGATGTTGATGTTCATAAGAACCGCTTTTAGGACTTGTTATGGGCACTATGAGTTCTTAGTCATGCCCTTTGGTTTAACAAATTCTCCGACTGCATTCATGGATCTTTTGAATCAGGGTTTTTAGCCATATTTAGATCAGTTCGTTGTAGTCTTTATTAATGACATTCTGGTATACTCTAAGATTGAGGATGATCATGACGAGCATCTTAGAGTAGTTCTTTAGATACTTTGAGAGAAATAGCTTTACGTTAAGTTGAGCAAATTTGAGTTCTGGTGGAGGGAGGTAACTTTCCTGGGTCATGTAGTTTCTGCTGAGGGGATCTGAGTTGATCCTAAGAAAATCGAGGTTGTGCTTGAGTGGAAACAGTCTAGGAATGTTTCTGAGATCCGTAGCTTTCTTAGGTTAGCGGGTTATTATCGAAGGTTTGTCGAAGGGTTCTCATTTATCGCGGTTCCTCTAACTAAGTTGTTGCTGTAACACCCGTTACCCATATTTGAAGCTGGAACAGGGTACGAGGCATTACCGGGCATACAAAATCGAGACGTGAATCTCCATCCAAATTTAAAACTTTTCATTTACATTCTTATAGTCCTTAAAACGAGTTTACGAGGCCCAAAACAGACTTTGAAAGCGGTTCGGGACTAAACTGAGAACTTTAGAAAGTTTTACGACACTTAGAAATTTTTTGCTAAAATAGGGGTCATACGCCCGTATGGGTTTGGGACATGCCCATGCTACAGGCTGTGTTCAAAATAGGGTGCTCTCTGACTTTGCCACACGGTCGTGCCACACGCCCGTGTGCTAGGCCATGTGGTCGATTTAATTTTCATAAATTTTCACAAAATAGGTGAAGACTTCACACGGCTGGGGTACACGCCCGTGTCCAAGGTCGTGTAGCACACACGGCTGAGACACACGCTCGTGTCTATGCCCGTTTGCTATATTTTGGACATTCTGTTTTGCATCAATTAAGGTGCAGGGGACACACGGCCTAGACACACACCCGTGTGTCTACCTGTGTGGACAAAAACAAGGCTATTTATCAAGCCATTTTGTCACCCTTCAATGCACATACCTACACAACAAAACATAGCACCAATCCAAACACATACACTCAACCAAATCAGCCACATCATTAACATGCTATTTTCTATCACATACAACATCACATACTTGTCAACTCAAACCATGCAAATTCTCACATCCATGAAAGACATCGTCATATGCATATTTATAACTAAACCAATATTATCCAATTCCAATGGCCATTTACAAAATGAATTATCCACCATACTTAACACTTAAGAATTTGGACATACATTAACATTATACATGCACCAATTGAACATCCTTAGCCATTCCAATGGCTAAGTCAAAAAATATTACTTACAAGCCTTCATCTAAGCCAAGTAGCTTATACATGCCATTATACCAAAATGAATCATTTAGCTATACCAAAAAGGAGATTTGTGGGTAGTGTGATCTTGCTCCGACCGAATCCTCCAACCTTCGCGAGCCTTACGAGCACTATAAAACAAGGAAAAGTAAAACGGGGTAAGCATTTTCATGCTTAGTAAGTTTGCGTAATAGAAAGAAACTTACCTGTTATAATTATTCAAATAAGCATATATATATGCATTCATTCCATCAATATTTTGACAAGTTACCTAAACACATTCACTCATTAAACAAGTTAGTCATACACATCATGAAGTTATCAAACCAACATAGATGAGCTCACCATAGTATAAACTTTCATATCATTTCACTATTCTCTTTTTCTCAGGATTTCTTTTCATTGAACTATTGTAATTTCGATGGATACTCGGGTAGTATACTCGAGGTATACATGTTAACCGTTTGTCAATTCACATCCAAGTGCTCTTTAAGCACATATTCATAGAGCACACTCTCAAGCCACATTTATATGATAGGATTACCAGTCCAAGCTAAATCCCGTCTTTAACATTCGCTCCCAAGAGCTTATTCAGAATTACCAGTCCAGGCTAAATCCTTTCGATAACATTAGCTCTGATGAGCCTACTATGGATTACCAGTCCGGGCTAAATCCATTTCATAACATTTACTCAAGAGAGTGTAGCTCAGGATTACCCGTCCGGGCTAAATCCTTTCTATATCATTTTGTTCATTTCAAGAAAATTATTATAATCCATCGAAATACAATGTTCAACTGGGACAATGACATTTTATTCGTGTTTATCATCTTGTGATTATTTCATAGGGTATATCATCACATATATATTATCTCAATTACACAATTCAATTAAAACATAATAACATACCAAATTAAATTACACGAACTTACCTTGAGAATGGTTCGTATTTGAAACTCAACTAATCTGAGACTTTTCGCTTTCCTCGATCTAGTTCCGTAATCAGTTGTTCCGGGTCTATATAAGCAAATTTTGACTACCAATTCATCATTTTACCCATACATTTACATTAATTTGCATCCTAGACAAAATTACTATTTTGTCCCTAACTTTTTGACATTTTACATTTTAGTCCCTAGGCTCGTAAAATGAAATATGTTCAATTTCTTGGAAACCCAAGCCTAGACGAACCATTTTCATGCTTATAGCAATCCACCTTTTCCATTAAATCAGATTTTTACTACCCATTTTATAACTTTTTACAATTAGGTCCTTTTTATGCATTTTCATCAAAAATCACCTAGTAAAAGTTGTTTATCACACATCAAACATGCATAATCTACCATTAAACATCAAAATACACATATGTATAACATGGTTCAAACCCTAGACATCAATCACATCTTAAATTAATGGTAGAAATAGGTAGTTCAGATGACAACGACTTCAAAAATGTAAAGAGCATTAAAAACGGGGCTAGGATGTACTTACAATCAAGCTTGAAAGATGAAAAAACCCTAGCTATGGTGTTTTCCCAAGTTTCGGCCAAGGTTGGAGAAGATGAACAAATTTTGCTTTCATTTTGCTTATTAATTCATTTAATTATTAAATGACCAAAATACCCTTTTTGCCAAACTTTAAAATTTCACCTAATCATGTCTGTTTTTGTCCATAAACTTAACTAATGGTCTAATTATCATATAAGGATCTCTAATTTAAAATCTCATAGCAATTGGACACCTTTAACATCTAGAATTCAAGTTTTGCACCTTTTACAATTTAGTCCTTAAAACTAAATTGAGTGCCCAAACATCGAAATTTTCGAACAAGATTTTCACAGAATAGTTCCATAAAACTGTAGACCATAAAAATATAATAAAAACAAATTTTACTGCGTCGGATTTGTGGTTCCAAAACCATTGTTCTAACTAGACCTAAAATCGGGCTGTTACAGTTGCGTAAGAACACTCCGTTCATCTGGTATGGTGAGCAGTAATTGAGCTTTGAGAAGCTCAAATCCATTTTGACTCAGGCTCTGATTCTGATACAACCTAAATTCAGGAAGGAATTCATGGTTTATAGTGATGCGTCACACATCAGTTTGGGTTATATTTTGATGGAAGACAGTAAGGTAGTGGCTTATGCATCCCGACAGCTTAAGTCACATGAAGGCAACTATCCTACACATGATCTTGAGTTAGTTGCAGTTGTTTTTGCCTTAAAAATTTGGAGGCATTATTTGTATGGTGAGAGATGTATTATTTACACTGATCACAAAAGCCTCAAGTATCTCCTTACTCAGAAAGAGTTGAACCTTAGGCAACGTAGATGGAATTACTTGCTTAAGGATTACGAATGCACTATTGAGTATCATCCCGGTAAGGCCAATGTGGTGGCCGATGCTCTTAGTTGTAGAGCAATGTCTAATTTGAGGGTGATGTTTGCTCGCCTAAGTTTGTTTGATGATGGGAGTCTATTAGCCGAGTTGCAAGTAAACCCAACTTGGATTGAGTAGGTTCGGGTTAAATAGTTGGGGGATGATTCTTTGGTACTATAATTTCGTTAGGTTGAAGATGGTAGTACTTCTAATTTTTGGCTAAACAGTGATGGGGTTCTGTGTTTTCGAGGATGGATTTGTGTGCCTAATGATTCTGATTTTAGGCAATCTATTTTGTGAGAAGCGAATAGTAGTTCCTATGTTATGCATCCAAGTAGGAATAAGATGTACCGAGATCTCCGTGAGTTGTACTGGTGGCCTGGTTTTAAACGGGAGGTAACAAATTTTATTTCTTGATGTCTAACGTGTCAACAAGTTAAGGTTGAGCACCAGTTGCCTTTGGGTTTACTTCAACCCGTTAAGATTCCCATATGGAAAAGGGAATGTGTGACTATGGACTTCGTTAGTGGGTTTCCCTTAATACCCACTAAGAAGGATTCTGTGTGGGTCATGATGGATCGGTTGACCAAGTCTACTCATTTCATTTCTGTTAGGATAGACTTTTCTCTTCAGAAGTTCACCGAGTTATATGTTTCTGAGATTGTGAGACTTCATGGGGTTCCGGTCTCGATTATTTCTAATAGAGATCCTCGTTTCACTTCTCGATTTTGGAAGAAGCTTCACGAGGCTCTGGGGTCGAGGTTGGACTTTAGTAATGCGTTCCATCCTCAGACAGATGGTTAATCTAAGAAGGTGATTCAGATATTGGAGGATATGCTTCGGAGTTGTGTAGTCGATTTTTGAGGTAGTTGGAAGGATTTTTTGTCATGAGCCGAGTTCACCTACAATAACAGTTTCCATTCCAGAATCCAGATGGCACCTTATGAGGCTCTGTATGGTCGTAAGTGTCGTACTTTGTTGTGTTGGACTGAGTTGGGTGAACAACGGGTTTTGGGTCCTGAGTTGGTTTCCAAGACTGAAGGTAAAGCTAGATTGATCCGGTATCATCTTAAGACGGCTTCTAATAGACAAAAGTCTTATTTAGATCTGAAAAGGCGAGATACTGAGTATGCTGTGGGTGACTATGTTTTCCTTAAGGTATCTTCGTGGAAGAAGGTCATTCGGTTTGGATGTAAGGGCAAGCTGATCCCTAAGTTTATTGGGCCGTATCAAATTTTGAAACAAGTGGGACCGATTGCTTATCAGTTAGAGCTACCATCAGAGTTGGACCGTATTCATGATGTGTTTCACGTCTCTATGTTGAGGCAGTATCGATCTGACCCTTCTCATATTGTTTCTATTGAGGAGATTGATGTAAGGTCGTAATTGACCTTTTAGAAGGAGCCGATTCAGATTTTGGATCGTGACGTTAAGGTTTTGAGGAGGAAATCTATTCCTTTGGTAAAGGTTCTGTGGAAGAATCATTGCACTGAGGAAGCCACGTGGGAACCTGAGGATTTGATTCGACAACAATATTCGCATCTGTTTGAATCAGGTAAATTTTGACGTCGAAATTTCTTTTAGGGAGAGAGTTGTAACGCCCTAAAATTTTAGTTTTCATGGTTTGTTAGATTTTATCGTTAGCAAGTATCTGTTTTAGTGGTTAGGGGCTCTAGTTATGTGTTAGGGTCTTTGGTTCAAATCTCAAAATTCGATTGTTTTTTGTTCCTAGGCCTCTTTGATTTAAAATAAAATATGTTTTGTTGTCAAAAATTTTGAGTTGATTTTAAATGAGTTTTGTTTTAAAAATAAATAAAATCAAGTAATTAATATATGATTTTTTATCTTTTGGGTTTTGTTTGAAAAATAAATAAAATAAAGTATTTAATATATGTTGTTTTTATCCTTTCCTTTTTAAATAAATTCCATCTTTATTTTTTGTTTTATTTATTTTTATTAACCCACATTTATCACTTCTGTTATTTCCTTAACCCATGCATCCAATTTCAATTCCAAATTTTGTATTTTGCATTTATCTTTTCTTCTGTTCTTTCGTTTCTTGTTTTGGGAATTTTCTTTAATCGTTTGGGATGTTGTTAATTCTTAAGGCAATAGTCCGTGATCCTTTGACTACAAATCCAAGGGTAAGGTGTTTAAGTTCAGTATGTTATGCGCTATTTGTAGTTGTGTTGGACATTGGGTTGCGTTTAATTAGTATAGTGATATTGTATTAATTCTAATGCGGTTTTTAGGAGTAGTATAAGAGGCAGTGGGCGACCCTCCAGCGATTTAGAATTTGCGTAATAGTTGTTTGTTCATCGGTAAGTGTGTGGACCTGTTATGAAAGGTTGTTTTAGTTTGATTGGGGTTGATTATTAGTTACAATTTCGCGAATCATTATTTAAATTGGTTGTGTTAATTGTTAATTTAGGTTTTGGAATTACTCGTGTGTGATTTAGCATCAAATTTATCTAGGTGTGTATCAAAAACATGAAAAAACAGTAACTGGTGGAAGCCAAAAAATTTTGTTGTCGACGCCACACGGCCGTGCGCCAAGCCATTTGGTAGGTTGTGTGTTGGACTGGTCTGGACTATTTTTGGTTGTATGGGCCACACGTGAGTGTATGAGGCTTTGTGGGCCACACGGGCATATGGGCCCAAAATCTAAAAATTTTCCTAGGCCGGACACGAAGTCTCAATTTATTGTGGACCTTCCGTAGGGTTGGTATGTGAGTAAATGTATTATAAGACATGAAATCTGGACATCTGTTAGTATAGTTTCTACTATCTGTAAGAGTAGTTAAGATACCAAATGATAAATAAACCCAAAAATTTATTTTAAGTATATGATTTGTATCTGATATGTTGTGCATGTAAACTACAGCATGTATGATTTTTTCTCTGAATATGTCTAATATCTGCTAAATTTTGTATCTGCATTTGGGTTGGGTTGTAAATAACATGTAAAGGAAATGTTTCTATAAAAAATCGGTAAATCGCCTATTGATCCGACAACTTGAATGCAACTATTATGTAAAGTTTCCTATTGACACTAAGTGGTGTGTAGGGATGGATGAGTGTTTAATACCAGTATGGTGTGTTGGGATGGTCGAAGATGGTGTGTAGCGGTTGCGGGTAGGTTCATATGTTGTATCTGTTTTGCTCTATTATAAATCTGTTTCTGATAAATCTATCTGATATGCATTAATTGTTTCAAGTAATATCGTTTACACTGAGTTCGAAAACTCATTTTCTGTCTGATTGTTTTTCTCAGGTAATCCTCAGACTTAGGCGGGTCTGTGTGACGGGTGTAACAACCCGATTTTAGTGAAATTGAAACAATGGTTTCAGAACCACAAATCCGATCTGAGAATAACTATTTTATTATTATTTTAATGTCTACAGCATGTTAGTATTATCGTATAAAAATTTCGTTAAGAAATTTTATTGTTTGCATGCTTAATTTGGTAAAAAGGACTAAATTGCAAAAGGTGCAGAACTTGAGTTCTATAAGCTAAAGGGATTTAATAGCTATAGAACTAAATTGTGAGAGTCCTTATGTTGTAATTAAACCATTTTAATTGTGAGTGGACATTTATAGGCATAAATTAAGTGATTTTAAAGATATATAATAAAGGCTAAATGTGTAATTTAGTAAATAATGTTATTTAGACCAAAGAAAAAGCCAAAGTATCATCATTTTTACTTCATCTTCACCGAAATAAAACATGGAAGAAGCGATGGTTAGGGTTTGAGAGCTTCGGTTACTTCTTTGGCTTACATATTTGATTCTAGATTTTTTGAGTTGAAGTTAGAATCGATTCTAGTGGTATGTGAGTATTAAGATGTATTTCCAGAGGAATTACCTGGGTTACCGTCGGTCAAGGAGGTTGAATTTTCAATTACGTTAGTATCGGGAACATCTTAGATATCGGTAGCTCCTTACAGAATGGAACCTACAGAGTTGAAAGAGTTGAAAGCGCAGTTACAAGAGTTGACAGATAGGGGTTTTGCTCGACCCAGTTTCTCACCTTGGGGTGCTCCTGTTCTATTCATAAAGAAAAAGGATGGATCTATGAGATTATGTATTAACTACCACCAGCTCAATAAATTTACGATTAAGAATAAGTATCCATTACCGCTAATTGACGATCTGTTTGGTCAGTTGAAAGGTGCAACAGTATTTTCGAAGATTGACCTTTGTTCTGGTTACTATCAGTTGCAAGTTAAAGATTCTGATGTGTTGAAAACCGCGTTCAGGACTAGGTATGGACATTATGAATTTCTTGTGATGCCATTTGGTTTAACTAATGCACCTACAGTATTTATGGATTTGATGAACAAAATTTTCAGATAGTATTTAGACCGATTTGTTGTGGTATTCATTGATGATATCTTAATTTATTCACGAGATGAGTTTGAGCATGTCGAGCAGTTGAGATTTGTATTGCAAACTCTGCGTGAAAAGAAATTATTTGCTAAGTTTAGTAAATGTGAATTTTTGCTTCAGGAAGTCAGATTTCTAGGACATGTTGTATCGGTCGAGGGCATCAGAGTTGATCCGAGCAAAATTTCAACTCTTGTTGACTGGAAACCTCCGAGAAATGTCTCTGAAGTTAGAAGTTTTCTGGGACTAGTTGGATGTTACAAAAGATTCGTTAAAGATTCTCGATGATTGTTACACTGATGATAAGATTATTGCAAAAAGATGCGAAATTTGAGTGGTCTGAGAAATGCCATTAAAGTTTTAATCAATTGAAAAAGCGTTGTTAACCGAGGCACCGAGTCAGGTAAAGAATTCGTGACTTTTAGTGATGCATCTTTAAATGGTTTAGGCTGTGTTTTGATGTAGGAAGGCAAAGTGGTAGCTTATGCTTCTAGACAGTTGAAGCCGCACGAAAAGAATTATCTGACGCACGATTTAGACAGTTGAAGCCGCAGCTATTGTGTTTGCGTTGAAGATTTGGCAATACCATTTGTATGGCGAAAAATGTCACATTTTTACATATCACAAAAGTTTGAAGTATTTAATGTCATAGAGAGATTTGAATCTGAGACAGCGCAGATGGCTTGAGCTATTGAAAGAGTACGATTTGATTATTGATTATCATCCAGGTAAAGTGAATGTCGTTGCTAATGCTTTAAGTAAAAAGCCTCTGTTTGCTTTGTGAGCATTGAATACACGATTGACATTGTCTAATGATGGTTCAATATTAGCTGAGTTGAAAGCTAAATTGATTTTTTTACAACAGATTTACAAGGCTCAGAAATGCGATGATGTGTTATCAGCTAAATGGAAACAGAGTGAGTAGACTCCTGATTCAGATTTTCAGATTGGATCCGATTTATATTTCAGAGACAGAATTTGTGTTCTAAGAAATTCAGATCTTGTTCAGAAGATTTTGCATGAAGCTCATAGTGGTAGCTTATCTGTTCATCCTGGTAGCAATAAGATGTACAGTGACTTGAAACAAATCTACTGGTGGCTGGGTATGAAACGAGAGATTTTTGGGTTTGTATCGAGATGTTTAGTGTGTCAGCAAGTGAAAGCTAAACATCAGGTACCTTCTGGTTTGTTACAGCTAGTGAGGATTCCGGAATGGAAATGAGAGCGTGTCACAATGGATTTTGTATCGGGATTACCCCTGTCTCCGAGAAAGAAAGATGCAATTTGGGTTGTCATTGATCGTCTGACGAAGTCTGCATATTTTAGTCCAGTGCGTACAAATTATTCTCTTGATGGATTAGCCAAGTTATATGTTGCTGAGATTGTCAGATTACACGAGGTGCTAGTTTCCATCATTTCATATAGAGATCTGTGGTTTACATCACGATTCTGAAGCAAGTTACATGAGGCTCTAAGTACGCATTTGCATTTTAGTACCGCATATCATCCTTAGACCGATGGTTAGTCCAAGCGAGTAATTCAGATACTCGAAGACATGCTTCGATGTTGTGTTTTAGAGTTTGAAGGCAACCGGGAGAAATTTCTACCGTTAGTTGAATTCGGATACAATAACAGTTATCAATCGAGCATTAAGATGGCACCGTATGAAGCTTTGTATGGTCGTAAATGCCGAACTCTATTGTATTGGACTGAGCTCAATGAGAAAAAGATTCACAGGGTTGATTTGATTCGAGAGATTGAAGAAAAAGTAAAAGTAATCTGAGATAGTTTGGAAGCAGCTTCAGATTGACAGAAATCGTATGCTGATTTAAAACGTCAAGACATTGAATTTCAAGTCGGCGATAAAGTGTTCCTAAAAGTATCGTCTGGAAAAAAGTTCTTCATTTTTGTCGTAAGGGAAAGCTAAGTTTGCAATTTATCAGGCTGTATGAGATTATCGAAAATATCGGACCAATAGCTTATCGATTAGCTTTATCATCAGAGTTAGAAAAGATCCATAATGTGTTTCACGTATCTATGCTCTGACGGTATCGATCAGACCCTTCACGTGTTATCTCATTTGTTGATGTTGAGATTCAGCCTGATATGTGGTACATCGAAGAACCGATCAGAATTTTAGCTCGGGAGGTTAAAGAATTGAGAAATAAAAGCATAGCTATAGTGAAAGTTCTTTGGCAACGACTGTAACATCCCGGTTTAGGGCCTAGTCAGAATAGTGGTTCGAGACCACAAATCCGAGGGTCATGAATGAGTTTTTGAGGATTATATTATGTATGCATGCTACTGTGAAAGTTTCATGAAGCTATTTTATGAAATTGTGGTTGAATTATCCCAAAAGGACTAAATTGCAAAAGTTGCAAAATGTGTGTTTCTAGAAGCTATTTGTATGAAATAGCTTTAGATTATTAATTTGAGGTCCTTAAATAGAAAATTACCCAAATTCTAATTTTTTGGACAAAAATGGGCATGGATGAGTTAAAATTGAAAGTTTATCAAAAAGGGCATTTTGGTCATTTATCAATTAAGTGATTAAATAGGTGAAAAGATGATAGAAATTCATTCATCTTCTTCCCATAGTCTAGAAAATTAGAGAAGCCATTGTTAGGGCTCCTTCAATTTTTCAAGCTTGCTAGTAAGTGCTCTTAAGCCCGGTTTTTGATATTCTTCGTATTTTTGAAGTCTTAGTAGCATGAGTAAGCTATTTATAGCTATTTGGTGAGCTATTATGGATGTTCAAAAATGTTCATATGTATGACATGCATGTATTTTGATGTTTTATGGTAGAATATGAAAGCTTGATGTAGTAGAAACATCTTTTGCTAAGTGATTTTCCATGAAAATGCATGTAGGGACTTAGTTGTGAAAATCTTAAGTTTGGTCATACATGGGTGATTTAGTGAGATTTGATGAATGCTTTAGTTGAGTAAGTGGTTCGGCTAAGCATGAAAGAGTAGAAAGTTGAATAAAAATCACTTTACGAGCCTTTGGGACTAAAGTGTATATATGAGAAAGTTTAGGGGCAAAATAGTAATTTTGCTAAAGTATGAGATGTGGGTAAATTTAGTCAATGTGTGTATTGAACAAGCTGATTTATTCATTATAGATCAAGAAAGACAAAGCCCGGATCGAAACCGAGGCAAAACCAAGGTCGTGGACTAAATTGCATATTTTTGTACTTTTGAGTATCGAGGTAAGTCTATGCATAAACAGTGCATTCATACTTACAATTTGTTGATGATAGCTAGTGTGTAACTAATTCGAGATTGATTTAGAACCTATGTGGTTCAAGTAGAATGAATGTAGTAGAAATGGTGAATGAATGTATGATCGAGAATGATTGGGAATCTATGTGGTTTAAGTAGACTTGTGCATGTGTTGTGATAATGCTAGATGGTAGGCTAAATGCGATACCATCCTAATGCATATTTACGATGAGCTAGCTATGTGCGATGCTATCGTGAGGTATATCATCTAGTGAGCTATGTGCTGAATCACTACGAATACCATTGTGGTAGGCTAAGTGCGATACCACCTTATAAATCAAATGTGGTGTGCTAAGTGCGCGAAACCGTCAAGATATTGGTCGTGTGGATTGACCGTGTGTATTAATCGTGTGTGGATTATTTGTGTGTATTAAGCGTGTGTGGATGAGTGTGTGGATTAGTTATGTAAACTAGCCGTGTGGATGAGTGTGTGGATAAGTTATGTGGATCGATTGTGTGGATGTATTACGATAAATAATGATGTGTTGTATATTACGTAAATGTGATATTGAATGCAGGGGTGCATTTTAATGGTTATGAGTATGCGACTCATGATGTGTTGGAAATGTGGTAAGGGATGGAAAGAGTAAGCATAATTGTGAATTACTTGTTGGTATAATGCTAATGGTTGCTTAGCTTATACTATGTTGCTTATTTGTTTATGTGTAAACTTACTAAGCTCAAAGCTTACTCTCTTTCTTTTCCCTTGTCTTATAGATTAAAAGCGTTGAATCGAGATACGAGGATCATCAGAAGATAGCCCACATATCAGCACACTTTGGTACATGAAACTTAATGTTTTGTATATGGCATGTATAGGGGCTAGATAAGTTAGTAAATTTTGTTGTAAATGGCTAAGATGTGTTGGCCTATAGATGGATAGCTTATTTTGTATAATGCCATGATTGTTGGCTATTACATTGTCAGAAAGAAAGATGTAGTTTTCTATGTGAGAATGCACTTCAATTTGAGTTGATTTTGATGGTGTTAGATGAGTATATGTTGTGTATGTTAGAAGGGTGAAAAGAACTTGACATTTAGTCTTGTTCTTGACCATGTTGGTAGACACACGGGCGTGTGTCTAGACCATGTGTGACACACACAGTCGGCCCAGCAGGCGTGTCTTTGTGCCGCGCCCCCCGCATGTTAATATTTGAAAAGCAGAGAATAGACCACGGACTAGGCGTGTGCCTAGGCGTGTGGGATTAATCGATGTTGGCCACGGGCCAGCCACGGGCGTGTGCCTAGGGCGTGTGGGGTTAATCAGTGTTGGCAATGGGCTAGCCACACGGGCGTGTGTCTAGACTCCAGGCCGTGCGAGGAAGTCGATGTTCACCACGGTTGGGGAGCAGGCGTGCCATGGCCGTGGGGCATTTGGCGTAATGCTTGGGTTTTTAGGCACGATGCAGGGGACATGGGCGTGTGTGCTCATGCACGGGCGTGTCTAATCTTGCACGGGCGTGTAAGACCTGTATAAAAGAGAAAAATTTTAATGATCGTAAAAGTTCCGGATTAGTCTCGAGAGCCCTCGTGTGTATGAGTGAGGCCTCGTAAGTCGAGAATAAGGTTATAGCGAGTAATGACGTTGAGCCTAACTGGCGATTAAGCGGTTTGAGTTCGGTAACGCCTCGGGCCCGGTTCCCGGCGTAGAACCCGGGTAAGGGGTGTTACATTTAGTGGTATCAGAGCTATGGTTTAGTCGGTTCTAGGACTACCGTAGCGGGTGTAAGAGTCTAGCTATACATGCCATAAGTGTACGATGATAGTGTGGTGGTTTCTGATGATTTTAAATATTGTTTTATATAGAATATGGGTTCCGATCCATTGACTGCTGATGAAGCCGCTAATAATGCGCCGGCTCCTGCGCAAGGAACCGTGCAGGTGCAAAATGGACCCGAGGCGAGGGGTCAAGGGGAAGAGGCACGAGAAGCCTTTCTCCTTATGATGAGTAATTGGTACTCGGATTATGTCCGAGCGAACCCTAATGCTCAACCTCCTCTACCTCCTCCTATATCTCAGCCAAATCCTGTGGCTCCTCAAGGTATGGATGTAGTGAAGATATCGAAACCCCCGGTGGATAAGATTAGGAAACACGGGGCTGAGGAGTTTAGAGCTAAAGTGGATGACGACCCTGAGAGGGCGGAGTTCTAGTTAGAAAACTCGATGAGGGTGTTCGATGAGCTCTCATGTACACACGAGGAGAGTTTGAAGTGTGCCGTATCTTTCTTTGAGAGACTCAAAGATACCATTGGTGGAAGACGACATTAGTGGTCCCGAGAGAGCGGGTAACGTGGGACTTCTTTCTCGGAAGAGTTAGGAAGAAGTATATAAGCCAAAGATTTACTGACCGGAAGAGGAAAGAATTCCTTGAGTTGAAGCAAGGAAGAATGTCAGTAGCAGAATATATACGCTCAAGAATGTGTGTCGACAGAGACCATCTTGTGCAAGAGGTTCAAGATAAATTTGAATGAGGATATCAAACTCCTAGTTGGCATTTTGGAGTTGAAAGAATTCGTGGTATTAGTTGAGAGGGCAAGTAAGGCCGAAGAGTTGAATTCAGATAAGAAGAGGGCTGTGAGTGAAGCTCGAGATGCGAGAAAGAGACCGATGGGCAAGTCGTATCAAGCCCAATCGAAAAGATCCAAGGAAGTGAATCCTCAGATGTCAGCCTCAGTGGGATATTCGCATCGAGACTTGGATAATACTCGTCAGGGTTCGAGAGTCCGAGCCCCCTCGATGGAAAGTGTGGGCAATACAAAGAGTAAACCGGAGTGTCCTAGTTGTGGTAGGTATCACACCGGAGAGTGTTGGGGAAACAATCAGAAATGTTACAAATGTGGTTGCCCTGACCACTTTATTCGTAACTGTTCCGAGAGGGATGATAAGGAAGAGAAGCAAGAAGTGAGACCTAATGAAGTGTCTACGAGGGGTAGACCACCAAGGAACCCAAGCGGTGGGGCTAGCGGTAGAGGTGCGCCTAGAGATTCTGCTGTGAGACCGGAGGGTCGGGCACCTGCGAGGACGTATGCCATTCGCACTCGCAAAGAGGCATCCTCCCCTGATGTGATAACGGGTACTTTTTCTCTCTTTGACACCTCTGTTATTGCTTTAATAGATCCAGGGTATACTCTGTCTTATATTTGCATGAGATTAGCATCTAGTTTGAGTATGACCATTGAGTCTACGGACATTGTGATTAAGGTGTCAAACCCGTTAGGAAAGCATGTGTTAGTGGACAAAGTGTGTAAGAATTGTCCTTTGTTGATTGAGAATCATTGTTTTCCGGCAAACCTGATGTTGTTGCCGTTTGATAAGTTCGATTTAATCCTAGGCATGGATTGGTTGACTACCCATAGTGTCTTAGTGAACTGTGGTAGTAAGTTTATTAAACTGAAATGTGAGAGTAGAGATGCAGTTCGGGTTGAATCAGGTGGATCGGACAGTCTACTCGTGATGATTTCTTCCTTAGTGGCTGAGAAATGTTTAAGAAAAGGGTGTGAGCCCTATCTTGCATTTGTGTTGAATACTCAAGAGGTTGGAGTAGGGTTTGAAACAGTGCCAGTGGTATGTAAGTACCCAGATGTGTTTCCGGAAGAGTTACCCGGATTACCTCCAGTGAGAGAGGTCGAGTTTGGAATTGAGTTGGTTAGGGAACAAAGCACCTATTTCGATTGCCCGTGCATGAATGGCTTTGTAGAGTTGAAAGAAGCTGAAGGTTCGATTACAAGAGTTGACAGATAAGTGTTTTGCAAGACCGAGCTACTCGCCGTAGGGGTGCTCCGGTATTGTTTGTGAAGAAGAAAGATGGGTCTATGAGGTTGTGTATAGACTATAGACAACTGAACAAGGTGACGTTTAAGAATAAGTATCCTTTACCAAGGATTGATGATCTTTTCGATCAACTAAAAGGAGCTACAGTGTTCTCCAAGATAGACTTGAGGTGCGGTTATTATCATTTCGTGAGTGAAAAAGCAAGATGTGTTGAAAACTGCATTTCGGACAAGGTATGGCCATTATGAGTTTTTGGTTATGCCGTTTGGTTTGATGAATGCACCTGCGATTTTTATGGATCTGATGAACCGTGTTTTCAGACCATATGTGGACAAGTTTGTGGTTGTCTTTATTGACGACATATTGATCTATTCTCGGGATGAGAACGATAATGAAGAGCACTTAAGAATTGTCTTGCAAACTTTGAGAGATAAGTAGTTGTATGCTAAGTTTAGCAAGAGTGAGTTTTGGCTCCGAGAGGTCGGATTCCTAGGACACATGGTGTCAGGTGATGGTGTCAGAGTTGACCCGAGTAAGATATCGACTATTATGGATTGGAAACCCCCAAGGAACGTGTCAGAAATCAGAAGTTTCTTGGGATTAGTGGGATATTAGAGACGTTTCGTAAAGGGGTTCTCTGTGATTGCTACCCCGATGACGAAACTATTGCATAAAGATGTCAAGTTTGAATGGACTGAGACATGTCAACAGGCTTCGAGAGACTGAAAACAATGTTGACTGAGGCACCGATTTTGGTTCAACCAGAATCGGGGAAGGAGTTCGTGGTATATAGTGATGCGTCATTTAATGGTCTCGATTGCGTGTTGATGCAAGATGGTAAGGTAATCGCTTACGCCTCGAGGTAGTTAAAACCGCACGAGAAGAATTATCTGACTCACGATTTGGAGTTGGCTACGATTGTGTTTGCGTTAAAGATTTGGCGACATTATTTGTATGGCGAAAAGTGCCGAATCTTTACGGATCACAAGAGTTTAAAGTATTTGATGGATCAGAAGGATCTAAATCTGAGACAGAGGCGGTGGCTTGAATTGTTGAAAGGCTATGAGTTAGTCATTGATTACCACCATAGAAAAGCGAATGTGGTTGCAGATGCCTTAAGTAGGAAATCCCTGTATGCTCTAAGAGTTATGAGAGCGAGTTTAGCATTGTTTGATGATGGTTCTATTTTGGCAGAGTTGAGAGCTAGGCCAATATTTGTTCAACAAATATGTGAGGCTTAGAGAAATGATAGCGAGATGCAAGATAAGATAGCTAAGTGCGGATCAGAAAGTGATTACGATTTTCGAGTGGATTTGAATGGTTATCGATGTATCGTGACGTAATTTGTGTTCCTAAAAATGAGGAGTTGATTCGAAAGGTTTTGTATGAGGCCCACAATGGATGCTTGTCAATTACATCCAGGCGAAGATTTAAAATGTACAACGATTTGAGAAAGTTGTATTGGTGGCGGGTATGAAAAGAGATATTTTGAGTTTGTGACTAAGTGTCTAATTTGCCAACAAGTGAAAAGCCGAGCATCAAGTGCCTTCGGATTGCTTCACCCGGTGATGGTTCCCGAATGGAAGTGGGATCGGGTTACCATGGATTTTGTAACAGAGGTTGCCGGCGACTCAGAAAGAGAGATGCTGTGTGGGTTGTTGTGGATAGATTGACGAAGTTAGCTCACTTTATTCTAGTACGTGTTGATTATTTACTTCGAGGTTTTGGAAGAAGTTGCAAGAAGCTATGGGTACGAGATTGAATTTCAGTACTGCGTTCCATCCGCAATCCGATGGTCAGTCTGAAAGAGTGATTCAAGTTCTTGAAGATATGCTTCGATGCTGTGTGCTAGAATTCGAAGGTAGTTGGGTGAGATATCTACCTTTGGTCGAATTCGCCTATAACAATAGTTATCAGTGGAGTATACAGATGGCACCGTATGAGGCTTTGTATGGCCGTAAGTGTCAGGCTCCTTTGTATTCGACCGAGCTTAGTGAGAAGCGGATCCATGGGGTCGATCTAGTAAAAGAGACCGAAGAGAAAGTGAAAGTAATCCGTAATAGTCTGAAAGCTGCTTCGGATCGACAGAAGTCGTACGGGAATTTGAAAAGAAAAGAGATTGAGTTTGAAGTGGGTGACAAAGTGTCCCCATGGAAGAAAATCATGAGATTTGAACGAAAAGGGAAATTGAGTCCTAGGTTTATAGGGCCATATGAGATTACAGATAGAATTGGGCCTGTAGCTTACCGGTTGGCTTTGCCGGTACAGTTGGAAAAGATTCATAACGTGTTCCATGTGTCGATGTTGTGACAGTATCGCTCCGATCCTTCACATGTGATTCCTTCAACAAAAATTGAGATAAGACCGAATATGTCTTATGAAGAGGAGCCGATTAAGATATTGGCTCGAGAAGTGAAACAGTTGAGAAATAAGAGCATAGCACTAGTGAAAGTGTTATGGCAGAAACATGGTGTGGAAGAGGCTACATGGGAAACGGAAGAAGCTATGAGAGAGCAACATCCAAACCTATTTTCTGGTAAGATTTTCGGGGGCAAAAATCTCTAAAGGGGGGAGAGTTGTAACATCCCGGTTTAGGGCCTAGTCGAAATAGTGGTTCGAGACCACAAATTCGAGGGTCATGAATGAGTTTTTGAGGCTTATATTATGCATGCATGCTAGTGTGAAAGTTTCATGAAGCCATTTTGTGAAATTATGGTTGAATTGTCCCAAAAGGACTAAATTGCAAAAGTTGCAAAATGTGTGTTTCTAGAAGCTATTTGTGTGAAATAGCTTTAGATTATTAATTTGATGTCCTTAAATAGCAAATTACCCAAATTCTAATTTTTGGACAAAAATGGGCATGGATGAGTTAAAATTGAAAGTTTATCAAAATGGGCATTTTGGTCATTTATCAATTAAGTGATTAAATAGGTGAAAAGATGATAGAAATTCATTCATCTTCTTCCCATAGCTGCCGAAAATTAGAGAAGCCATTGTTAGGGCTCCTTCAATTTTTCAAGCTTGCTAGTAAGTGCTCTTAAGCCCGGTTTTTGATATTCTTCGTATTTTTGAAGTCCTAGTAGCATGAGTAAGCTATTTATAGCTATTTGGTGAGCTATTATGGATGTTCAAAAATGTTCATATGTATTACATGCATGTATTTTGATGTTTTATGGAAGAATATGAAAGCTTGATGTAGTAGAAACATCTTTTGCTAAGTGATTTTCCATGAAAATGCATGTAGGGACTTAGTTGTGAAAATCTTAAGTTTGGTCATACATGGGTGATTTAGTGAGATTTGATGAATGCTTTAGTTGAGTAAGTGGTTCGGCTAAGCATGAAAGAGTAGAAAGTTGAATAAAAATCACTTTACGAGCCTTTGGGACTAAAGTGTATATATGAGAAAGTTTAGGGGCAAAATAGTAATTTTGCTAAAGTATGAGATGTGGGTCAATTTAGTCAATGTGTGTATTGAATAAGCTGATTTATTCATTATAGATCAAGAAAGACAAAGCCCGGATCGAAACCGAGGCAAAACCAAGGTGGTGGACTAAATTGCATATTTCTGTACTTTTGAGTATCGAGGTAAGTCTATGCATAAACAATGCATTCATACTTACAATTTGTTGATGATAGCTAGTGTGTAGCTAATTCTAGATTGATTTAGAACCTATGTGGTTCAAGTAGAATGAATGTAGTAGAAATGGTGAATGAATGTATGATCGAGAATGATTGGGAATCTATGTGGTTTAAGTAGACTTGTGCATGTGTTGTGATAATGCTAGATGGTAGGCTAAGTGCGATACCATCCTAATGCATATTTACGATGAGCTAGCTATGTGCGATGCTATCGTGAGGTATATCATCTAGTGAGCTATGTGCTGAATCACTACGAATACCATTGTGGTAGGCTAAGTGCGATACCACCTTATAAATCAAATGTGGTGTGCTAAGTGCGAAACCACCGAGATATTGGCTGTGTGGATTGACTGTGTGTATTAACTGTGTGGATTGACTGTGTGTATTAACTGTGTGGATGAGCTATGTGGATTAGTTATGTAAACTAGCTATGTGGATGAGCTGTGTGGATGTATTACGATAAATAATGATGTGTTGTATATTACGTAAATGTGATATTGAATGCAGGGGTGCATTTCAATGGTTATGAGTATGTGACTCGTGATGTGTTGGAAATGTGGTAAGGGATAGAGAGAGTAAGCATAGTTGTGAATTACTTGTTGGTATAATGCTAATGGTTGCTTAGCTTATACTATGTTGCTTATTTGTTTATGTGTAAACTTACTAAGCTTAAAGCTTACTCTCTTTCTTTTCCCCTATCTTATAGATTAAAAGCGTTGAATCGAGATACGAGGATCATCAGAAGATAGCCCACATATCAGCACACTTTGGTACATGAATCTTAATGTTTTGTATATGGCATGTATAGGGGCTAGATAAGTTAGTAAATTTTGTTGTAAATGGCTAAGATGTGTTGGCCTATAGATGGATAGCTTATTTTGTATAATTCCATGGTTGTTGGCTATTACATTATATGAAAGAAAGATGTAGTTTTCTATGTGAGAATGCACTTCAATTTGAGTTGATTATGATGGTGTTAGATGAGTATATGTTGTGTATGTTAGAAGGGTGAAAAGAACTTGACACTTATTCTTGTTCTTGACCATGTTGGTAGACACTGCAGGCGTGTGTCTAGACCATGTGTGACACACGGTCAGCCCACAGCGGCGTGTGTTGTGGCCGTCGCCCCTGCATGTTAATATTTGAAAATAGAATAGACCACGGACTAGTCACACAGCGGCGTGTGCCTAGGGCGTGTGGGATTAATCAGTGTTGGCCACGGGCTAGCCACACGGGCGTGTGTCTAGACTCTAGGCCGTCGTGAGGAAGTCGGTGTTCACCACGGTTGGGAGCACGGGCGTGCCATGGCCGTGGGGCATTTGATGAGAATGCTTGGTTTTTAGGCACGATGCCCGGGGACATGGGCGTGTGTGCTCATGCACGGCGTGTCTAATCTTGCACGGGCGTGTGAGACCTGCATAAAAGAGAAAAATTTTAAGGATCGTAAAAGTTTCGGATTAGTCTCGAGAGCCCTCGTGTGTATGAGTGAGGCCTCGTAAGTCGAGAATGAGGTTATAGCGAGTAATGACGTTGAGCCTAAGTGGCGATTAAGCGGTTTGAGTTCGGTAATGCCTCGGGCCCGATTCCCGGTGTAGAACCCGAGTAAGGGGTGTTACAACGACATGGTATAAAAGAGGCCACCTGGGAACCGTAAGAAGCTATGAGAAATCAATATCTGAACCTCTTTTTTGGTAAGATTTTTGGGGACGGAATTTCCTTTAGGGGGTAGAGTTGTAACAGCCCATTTTTAGTGAAATCAGAATAGTGGCTTCAAGACCACAAGTTCGATGTGAGAATAATTATTTTATTATTATTTTAATGTCTATAGCATGTTAGTATTATCGTATAAAAATTTCGTTAAGAAATTTTATGGTTTGCATGGTGTAAAACTTGAGTTGTATACCCCTCACCCGTATTCAACGTCGAAATAGGGTTACGGAGCGCTACCGGACTTATAACACAATTAAACATTCATTTAGCATGCATTTTCTCAATTCAAGCATTCATTATTCGATCTCAATCAAATTGTCCCTAATACGAGCCTACGAGGCCCTAAACATACATTAGGAATGGTTTGTGACTAAACCGATAACTTCAGAAACTTTCACGAAACATTGAAATTTTTTCTCAAAACAGGGGACACAAGCCTGTGTGGCCAGGCCGTGTGTCTTACACGGCCACTAGACACACCTGTGTCATAGGCCGTGTGGACATTCAAAATGGGAGCACATGGCCGTGTCCCAGCCCATGTATGACCCCGTGTAACTCTCTGACTTGGGTCACACGGCTAACACACACGCTCGTGTGGCTAGCCCGTGTGACCTAAAAATGGCCATACACGCCCAAGTGTCTGGCCATGTGCTAGGCCATGCCAAACCTGTAGGGTATACTGACTTATACCACACGGCCAAGTCACACGCCCGTGTGTGAGGCCGTGTGGAGCATACTGACTTGATTTCTAAAACCACACCAGGGAACACACGGCCGTGTAACATAACCGTGTGCCACACACGGCTGAGACACACGCCCGTGTCTCTGCCCGTGTGGACAAAAATAGGCTATTTAATTTACCACCCAAATTTGCATGTACTTAAACAATCCAAATGGTACCAATTCAAGACACAAATATGCAGCCAAATACCATCTACATTTGTTCAAATCATACCATTTCTTTACCTTCGATACAAATCACAAATATGCCTGAATTTACATCTAATTTCATACCTAATTCACATATACAATTCAATTAACTAAACCCTTCCAAACATGCATTATCATGTACCAATTCAAAAGCACATAGCTTCCCAATTATCAACCCTTTAACATTCAAACTACCTAATATCATTAAACATCATAAATCCAACCTCAATCTCACAATATAGGTCAATTACCAAACTCAAAAGAAAACTATTAGCACATTAATAAAAACAACCAAATCAACCAAAATATGCCAACTTCCTTGGCTATATACAAACCAAACATAGATATTTATAAGCCAACTCAAATGGCTACATCATTTACCAAAATTGACTCAAAGTCCCTATACATGCCATATGAACCAAAACATAATTTCAAAAGTACCAAAGTGTTAGTTGATAATGTAATGAAGTCTATGATGATCCCCGAATCAGAGCTAGCTTTGAAATCCCTATAAAACATGGAAAAGCAACAAAGTAAGCTATATAGCTTAGTAAGCTCGTATGTTAACAATGAGCAAATATCACCATTCATTAATCATCCAAATAATAGAAAGCAATATACGACAATTCTATTAAATCACAAAGCTATCAACTGATCATTCACATAACTTATCAAAGAACTCATCAATTCCATAGTTTCAATACTCAATTCATTTCCGTACATACCTGTACCATCTCGTACCAGTCCCGTACTCAACCACATCTTTCATTTATCCGTTGAACCATTTTGATATAGAAATCGATACTCAAGGGTCTCACACGATAAGTACCTATACCATGGCCCAAAGCCAAATCAATGTAACTTATCCGAAATACTGATATCATGGCCCGAAGCCAAATCAGCCGATATCATGGTCTGAAGCCAAATCAGTGTATCTCGCACCCGAAGTGCTAATATCATGGCCCGAAGCCAACTCACTGTATCCCCTAATGACATGTCAATAGTATCCTAAACTATTCCTAAGGTTCAACCGGGATTCCAACTGTCGAATCACTTCCAAACTTTTCCGTAGTCACATAATCACAATTTATGCTATATCAAAGCATATAGAATACATTTAAAATGAAATTATAAGATACGAACTTACCCCAGTTGCTAAAACGGCGAATCGAATCAACTATTTCGTAACTTTGTTCTTTCCCTTATCTAAGTCAGTATTTCTCCTTTCTTGATCTAAATATATTCAAAATTAACTTATTTAATCAACTATTTATTCAATTCAACCCAAAATATACATTAGGGCTATTTTACATATTTGCCCCTACACTTTCACATTTTTCACAATTTAGTCCTTATTTCATAAAATCAGAAATTAATAAAATTCCAATTATACCCATGCTAGCCGAATTACTATAATGCCCTTACCAGCCCATATTTTTCATTTATTTCACATTTTAACCACTAAGTTTACACATTTATCAATTTAATCCCTATTATGCATTTTCACTAAAAATCACTTAACAAAACTTGTGTATCTATCAACAAGCATTCATAATCTATCAAGAAACTTCAAAATACACCTGTATTCATCAATGTCATCATTCAAAATCTTTAACAGTTTTGCAAAATAGTCCCTGGGCTAGCTAGTACTAGTTACAACGATCTCAAAAACGTAGAAATCATCAAAAATGGGACAAAAACGGACTTACAATTGCACAAATGAGCTTGGCCGAATATTGAGTGTTAAAAAATGGAGTTTTCCCTCTAATATTTGGTTGATGCAGAAACTAAAAGATGATAAAAAGGTTTTGATTTTTTTATTTTATCATTTATCAACTATTTTACCATTTTAACCTTAAAATTAATTCAAAATTTCATTTATGCCAAACCATTAACATCCACTAACATATTAATGGTATATTTACCACTTAAGGACCTAAAATTTAAGGTTCTATAGCTATTTAACACCATTAGCTAATAGAATAACACTTTTTCACTTTACGCGATTTAGTCCTTTTTATCGAATTAACCAACCAAACGATAAAATTTCTAAACGAATCTTTCACACAGTCACATATTCATGTTGTAAACATTAAAATAATAATAAAATAAATATTTCAATCTCAAATTTATGGTTTGAAAACCACTATTCTGATTTGACCAAACACGGGCTGTTACAACTCTTCCCCTTAGGGATTTTCGTCCCCCAAAATCTTACCGGTGAATAGGTTAGGGTATTGTTTTCTCATAGCTTCCTCGGGCTCCCATGTAGCCTCTTCGATACTGTGTCTTTGCCACAAACATTTCACTAAGGCTATGCATTTATTTCTCAACTCGTTAATCTCTTGAGCCAAAATTCTGATCGGTTCTTCGTTGTATGTCATATCGAGTTGAATCTTAATCTCTGATGGAGAAATTACATGTGATGGATCAGATCAATATCGGCTACATGAAACACGTTATGAATCTTTTGACGGTAATGCTAACCGATATGCTACTGGTCCTATTTGTTCAATAATCTCATACAGCCCGATGAATCGCGGACTCAACTTGCCTTTACCACCAAAACGAAGTATTTTCTTCCATGGAGATACTTTCAAGAACACTTTGTCACCGATCTGAAATTCAATGTCTTTTCATTTCAAATTCGCGTACGATTTCTGCCGATTTGAAGCTGCTTTCAAACAGTCTCGAATTACTTTCACTTTCTCTTCGGTTTCTCTAACCAAATCAACCCCGTGAATCTGTTTCTCTGTAACAACCCATTTTCGGTGAAATCAGAATAGTGGTTTCGGGACCACAAATCCGAGCCAAAAATAAAATTTATTTTTATTTTATTTTATGGTCCGTATATTATAGATATGACATGTGAAAATTTTGGTATGAAAATTTTATCGATTTAGTGCTTAATTACGAGAAGGACTAAATCGCATAAAATGCGAAAGTTGAGTTATAGTAGCTATAAGGATTAAATAGATATGGAATTCAAAACTTAAGGTCCTTATTTGGTAATTATACCATTAAGAAAGTTATGTAGATTTTTCTTGGTGACTTATCCATGGAAATATAGAAAATGGGTAAGGACTAAATTGGAAAGTGAAAATTTTAATTAATTAAAAAGATGATAAAAAAGATATCATCTTATTTTCTCATCATCTTTCCCAAAATGAAACATGGAAACCCTAGGAGAGAGAGAAGAAACTTTCATGGCCAAATTGGGTAAGTTTCCTTATCTCGTTTTTAGTAATTTTGATATTTTTGGAATCGGGATAGCTTAATCTCTCTATTTGGGGGGATTAATTTGAAAAGTAATCAAAGTATGAAAATGGGTCATGGATTTATATGCTGAAAATTAGAAATTTTTGGTAGAAAATGAAAGATTATTGATAGATAAACAGCTTTTACAAAGTGATTTTTGATGAAAACATGATTTAGGGACTAAAATGTAAACTTGTGAAATTGAAGGAAAATTCTGAAATATTATGAATACATGTGTTGTAAATTTTTTAATGGGGCTTTGGTTAGGCTTGGAATTGGGAGTAGTTTGCACAATTTTCATTTTCCGATCCTAGGGACGAAAATGGAATTTATGGAAAAGTTAGGGGCAAAATTGTAATTTTACCTAGAACGTAAATTGAGTCCCAATGAGTATAAAATGTATGAAATTGACGATTAAAGTTTTTTATATAGATCCGAACAACCCAAATTCGGAGTTAGAATGAGGAAAAAGAGGAAAATGTCAGATTAGTAGATGTTTGTACACGAACCTTTGTCGAGGTAAGTTCGTGTAACTAAATTGTATATGTTTTTATGCTTGATTTAAATGTTGTGTTTGTGAATTTTATCAATTTCATAAATATTTGAAATGATTACCTACTCGATATAGCCCGATAAATGAAAATGCCCGATAAAATGTTACTTATATGCTTGACATGAATGTGGAATGTGTTTTACTCGAATTACATAAATGTTACGGAGGTATGAAATAATCAAATGCTCGAAAATGCTTGAAAAATGTTAAATCTCATTTGAATAAATGAAATTCGATGGATAAAGGTGATTCCCGATATGAAATGAGGTCCTGCATGTGTTGCAAAAGGATTTAGCTCGGACGAGTAATCAATTGATCTCATTTAGAAATGGATTTAGCCCAAACGGGTAATCTAAAATGAGCATCTCAAGCATATGTTTCAATTAGGATTTAGCCTAGACTGGTAATCCTAATTGACTGGATTTAGCCTGGACTGGTTATCCAAATTGGACTCTATAGGGAATTCTTTGTCATATAAAGGATTTAGCCTGGACTGGTAATCCGACAAAACCTTTAGAGAATATTTTACAGCTAGAATTTAGCATGGACTGGTAATTCTACTGTATGATACGTGGCTTGAGAGTGTACCTACAAGGTACTACTGAGTATAAATTGACAGAATATGGAACTGTACACCTCGAGTGTACTACCAGTGTATCCATTGATAATTCAAATAAATTCAACGGGCAAGGTTCTGACAGGGGAAAATATGAATTTAAGACCAATTGACATGGAATGATGTATATGATATGGAAATATGACATGAAAAGAATATTACATGAAAGGCAAGAAAAATGATGATACATGACAAGTGATATATGAAAATATGAGATGATGATATTTGTACTTGGAAATTGTTTGATGAGAAATGTTCATTATTGATTATAGACTTGTACACCTTGAGTGTTCAAATCGTGACCTTGATATTCCGAGTAATATGAGTAAAGTTCTGATATGAAATACCTGAACTTGAAATGAGCTATTATGAAATTATACTTGTAATAATGAGATGAATCATGTATGTTGAATGAATACATGTTGTGGAAAGCATATGTGCTTGGAAACTTGATTATTGTTGAGCCCATATATGTCTTGATGTTACTATGGATTATATGACTAACAAGGGCAGTGAGGATGTGTGTAGGGCTTGAGGTCAAACTGAATGAATGTGCCTTACATAGTTATCTCAAGATAGAATAAATAGTAGGTTAAGTACTATGTTATACGAACTTACTAAGCATGTAATGCTTACTCCATTTTATTTTCCCCCTATTTTAGAGCAAATCAGAAGCTTGTTGGATTGGAAGCTCGGTGGAGATCACTCACACTATCCATCGGCTCATGACAGTACAATATGGTAAATCAATTACGGCTGTAATGGCATGTATAGGTTATATTGGTCATATTGGTCATATTGGCATGTAAATTTAAATGATGGTTGTAATCTAGCCATTGGAATGACTAGTAATGGTTTGATTTGATATATTTGTAATGTCATACTATGGTAGCTACACATGTGTTAAGTAATTGATCAAAATATGCCTCTCATATGGACTAAACCAAGGCAAGATTATGAACATGTATGCATATAATGGTATACCATGTTGAATGATAGAATTTGTTTGATTTGAATGCTTGAAATGGTTAGTATTAGGATATGTGATTCAAGTACAGGTCATGGGTGTGATTTTGTGTGAGAAATGAAGCTAGGAATGGCTTTATTTTGTTCACACGGGCAGACACACGGGCGTGTGTCTAGACCGTGTGCGACACACTGCCTGGTAACACGGGCATGTGGTTAGGCCGTGTGTCCCCTGCACCTTAATTTCGAGAAAATAGAATGCTCAGAATTGAGCACACGGGCAGAGATACGGGCGTGTGTCTCAGCCGTGTGGGTGACACGGCCTTGAACATGGGCGTGTATCTTGGCTGTGTGAAACCTGCAGCTAATTCGAATTGAATTAATTAACCACACGGCCTAGCGCACGGGCGTGTGGCATGGCCGTGTGGCATAAGTCAGTAAGCTACCTAATATCAAACACGGCCTGCAGCACGGGTGTGTCCAAGGGTCACACGGGCGTGTGAGTCCTGCACCTTGGAAATTTTTTGAAATGTCACAAAAAATTAATAGAGTTTCCGATTAAGTCCTGACTCGATTCTAACACTCGTATTGGGCCTCGAGGGTCCAATTAAGGGACGTTACGAATGATATCGAATTATGAGTAGTGATTTACATGATTTATCTAAAAATGTTCTAAAAAATTCCGGTAATGCTTCGTAACCCTGTTCCGGCGACGGATACGAGTTAGGGGTGTTACATTCTCGCTAAGCTCAGTCCAGTACAACGGTGTTCGGCATTTACGACCATAAAATGCTTCATACGGTGCCATTTTTATACTCAATTGAAAGCTGTTATTAGACGAAAATTCAACCAATATCAATTATCTCTCCCAGTTGCCTTCGAACTCTAAAACACAACAACGAAGCATATCTTCGAGAACCTGAATTACTCTATCAGACTAATCGTCTGTTTGCGAATGAAATGTTGTACTAAAATTCAATTTCGTACTAAGAGCCTCCTGCAATTTCTTCTAAAATCGCGATGTGAACCTCGGATCTCTATCCGAAATAATTGAAACTGGCATCCCGTGCAATTTAACAATCTCAGAAATGTACAAGTCCACCAATTTATCAACCGAAAAGTCAGTACGTACCGGAATGAAATGTGCTGATTTCGTTAATCGATCAACAACAACCCAAATAACATCTTTCTTTTTCGGAGACAAAGGCAATCCCGATACGAAATCCATCGTAACTCTGTCCCATTTCCATTCTGGTATCATCGCATGCTGTAACAAACCTGAAGGCACTTGATGCTCGGCTTTCACTTGCTGACAAATCAAACACTTCGATACAAACTCAGAAATATCTCGTTTCATACCCGACCACCAATACGATTGTTTCAAATCGTTGTACATCTTGGTATTCCCCGGGTGAATAGATAAACTACTACTATGTGCCTCGTGTAAAATATTCTGAATCAACTCTGGATTTTTCGGTACGCAAATTCTATCTCGGAACATTAAACAATCATCGGATCCGATTTGGTACTATGAATCACTAATCGATTCGCATTGCACTCTTTTAGCTTGCAATTCACTATCACATTTCTGAGCTTCGCAAATTTGTTGTAAAAATACTGGTTTAGCTTTTAACTCAACTAAAATCGAACCATCATCAGATAATGTCAAATGTGTATTCATTGCTCTCAAGGCAAACAACGATTTTCTACTCAAAACATCCGTGACTACATTCGCTTTCCCGGGGTGATAATCAATCACTAACTCGTAATCTTTCAATAACTCGAGCCATCTCCGTTGTCGCAAATTCAAATATTTTTGAGTCATAATATACTTTAAGCTTTTATGATCGGTAAAGATGTGGCATCTTTCACTGTACAAATGATGACGCCAAATTTTCAATGCAAAAATTATCGCGGCCAACTCTAAATCGTGTGTCGAATAGTTCTTTTCACGCAGCTTTAACTATCTCGAAGCATAAGCTATAACTTTTCCTTCTTGCATCAAAATGCAACCTAAACCATTCAATGACGTGTCGCTGTAAATCAAAAATTCTTTACCCAACTCAGGTTGAACCAACACTGGTGCCTCAGTTAACAATGTTTTCAATTGATCGAAACTCTATTGACATTTCTCGGACCATTCAAAATTTACATATTTCTGTAGCAGTCTGGTCATCGGTGTAGGAATCATCGAGAAACCTTTAACGAAACGTCTATAACAGCAAGCTAATCCCAGAAAGCTTCTGACCTCAGATACATTTCTAGGTGGTTTCTAGTCAATAACTGCAGAAATCTTGCTCAGATCAACTCGAATGCCATCCGCCGATACAATATGTCCCAAAAATCCAACTTCCCGGAGCCAAAACTCACTTTTGTTGATTTTAGCATACAATTGCTTCTCTCTCAAGGTTTGCAACACAATCCTCAAATGCTTAGCATGCTCAGATTCATCTCGAGAATAGATCAGAATGTCGTCAATGAACATAACAACAAATCTGTCTAAATATGGTCTAAAGATCCGAGTTCATCAAATCCATTAAAATGGCAGGAGCATTAGTTAGTCCAAAAGGCATAACCAGGAATTCATAATGTCCGTACCTCATTCTGAACACAGTTTTCGGCACATCTGAGTCGTTGACTCGCAACTGATAAGAACCTGATCTCAAATCAAAGTTTGAAAAGACTGTTGCACCTTTCAACTGATCAAACAAATCGTCTATTCTCGGGGATATTTATTCTTTATCGTAACCTTGTTGAGCTGACGATAGTCAATACACATTCTCATTGTTCCATCTTTCTTCTTTACGAACAATACAGACACACCCATGGCGAAAAACTTGGTCGTGCAAAACCTCCATCTGTTAACTCTTGCAACTGAGCTTTCAACTCTTTCAACTCTGTCGGAGCCATTCTGTACGGAGCTATAGATATCGGTGAAGTTCCCGGTACTAAATCAATAGCAAACTCAACATCTTTGACCGGTGGCAACCCAGGTAATTCTTCTGGAAATACATCTGGATATTCACAAACTACAGGCACCGATTCAATCTTCTTTTCAGACACTGTAGTATCTAAAACATATGCTAGGTATGCATCACAACCTTTTCTCACATATCTCTGAGCCGACATCGATGAAATCACTATAGGCAATACACCTGACTCATCAGATTCAATCTGAAGAATGTCATTTTTCTGACATCTCAATTCGATAGTCTTTCATTTACAATTTACAACGGCATCGTGCAGAGTCAACCAATCCATACCCAGAATCACATCGAACTCATCAAATGGAAAAAGCATCAAATCATCTGAAAAACAGTAACCCTGAGTCATTAAAGGACAGTTCTTGCATACTTTGTCAACTAAAACATACTTGCCTAAAGGGTTCGATACTTTAATAACAATTTCAGTAGACTTAACAGGAAAACTCTTACTAAACACTAAATTCATACATATATACAAATGAGTCGATCTAGGATCAATCAATGTAATCACATTAGTGTCGTAAAGAGAGAATATACCGGTGATAACATCAGGGGACGACGCTTCTTCGCGAGCGTGAATAGCGTAGGCTCTAGCAGGTGCTCTGGCCTCAAATCTCATAGCTGAGTCCCTAGTCATACCTCTACCACTGCATACATTCTACGTATTTCTCGGTGGTCTCCCTCTTGCAGTCGTATTGCTATATCTTACATTCTGAACTTTTTCTTTCTTGGATAACTTTGGGCAGTCTCGAATAAAGTGATCTGGTGAACCACATTTGAAGCAACCTTTACTACTCTTATTCCAGTATTCTCCAAAATTTCGTCTCCCACACTATTGACACTTAGGTTTGTTATTTCTCACACTTCCAATGCTCGAGACAGAAATAGCTTGAGCTTTAGAATTCACATGTTGATTTCCACGATCTCTATTCTGGTATCCCACTGATGCATTCGATCGACCAAACGAATCTCCAGATTTCTTTGATGAAGAATGATAAGGTTTATTCATCGATCCCTTCTTCCAATATCTAGCCTCTGAATCAGCTTTCCTCTTTTCTCGGCTAAAATCCTCGGCTTTGCAAGCCCGATCAACTAACACGATGAATTATTTTAAATCTAATATCCCGTCCAGAAGTTTAATATCCTTGTTCAACCCATCAACAAACCGCTTGCACATAATCTCTTCAGTAGAAACATAATCCCGAGCATACTTGCTCAATCGTACAAATTCTCTTTCATATTCGTTTACAGTCATGCGGACTTGTTTCAGTTCTAAAAACTCTTTATGCTTTTGATCTAGAAACTGTTGACTGATGTATTTCTTTTCGAACTCGGTCTGAAAGAACTCCCAAGTGACTCTCTCTCTCGGCACCACTTATACTAATGTATTCCACCACTACTACGCGGTGTCTCTCAGAAGTGATATATCACATTTTAAACATTCAACCGGTGTGCAAGAAAGCTCATCAAACACTCGAATCGTATTTTCAAGCCAAAACTCAGCTCTCTCAGGATCATCATCAACATTAGCTCTGAACTCTTCAGCCCCGTTTTTGCAGATCTTATCAACTGGAGGCTTATTCAATCTTAAAAGCTCGACTCCTTGAGGAGCTACGGGAACTGATTGGGGATTAGGAGGGGGTGAAGATTGTTTACCAGCCGGGTTCGTTCGAATATATTGAGTGAACCACTCGTTCATCATTTGGAATAAGGCTTCCTTAGCCTCTCCTCCCTGGCTACCCGATATGGGTCTAGATTCAGAAGGCGCTATATCTTGAGCGGGAGCTGGTGCATTACTTTCAACCTCATCAGCTATAGCTCGATTGGGATCCATTTACTATATGAAAACACATTTTAAAATGTCAGGAGTCATCACACTATCACAGTTTATATATGACATGTATAGCTAGACTCTCACACACGCTACGTTAGTCCTAGAATCGACTAAACAGTAGTTCTAATACCAACAAATGTAACACCCTCACCCGTATTTAACGCCGAAATAGGGTTACAGAGTGCTACCGAACTTATTACACAATTAAACATCCATTTAGCCTATATTTTCTCAATTCAAGCATTCATTATTCGATCTCAATCAATTTGTCCCTAATACGAGCCTACAAGGCCTTAAACATACATTGGGAATGGTTCGGGACTAGACTGATAACTTCAGAAACTTTCACGAAACTTTGAAAATTTTTCTCATAACAGGGGACACACGCCCGTGTGGCAAGGCCGCGCGTCTCACACGGCCACCAGACACGCCCGTGTCACAGGCCGTGTGGACATTCGAAATGGGAGCACATGGCTGTGTCCCAACCCGTGTCCGACGCCGTGTAACTCTCTGACTTGGGTCACACGGCCAAGACAAACGTCCGTGTGCCCTAAAAATGGCCATACACGCCCATGTGCCTGGCCATGTTCTAGGCTCTGCCAAACCTGTAGGGTATACTGACTTATACCACACGGCCAGGTCACATGCCCATGTGTGAAGCCGTGTGGAGCATATTGACTTGATTTTTAAAACCACACCAGGGGACACACGGCTGTGTAACATAACCGTGTGTCACACACAGCTGAGACACACGCCCGTGTCTCTGCCCGTGTGGACAAAAATAGGCTATTTAATTTACCACCCAAATTTGCATGTACCTAAACAATCCAAATGGTACCAATTCAAGACATAAATATGCAGTGAAATACCATCTAAATTTGTTCAAATCATACCATTTCTTTACCATCAATACAAATAACAAATATGCCACAATTTACATCTAATTTCATACCTAATTCACATATACAATTCAATTAACTAAACCCTTCCAAACATGCATTATCATGTACCAATTCACAAGCACATAGCTTCCCAATTATCAACCCTTTAACATTCAAACTACCTAATATCATTAAACATCATAAATCCAACCTCAATCTCACAAGATAGGTCAATTACCAAACTCAAAACAAAACTATTAGCACATTTATAAACACAACCAAATCAACCAAAATATGCCAACTTCCTTGGCTATATACAAACCAAACATAGATATTTATAAGCCAACTCAAATGGCTACATCATTTACCAAAATTGACTCAAAGTACCTATACATGCCATATGACCCAAAACATAATTTCAAAAGTACCAAAGTGAAAGTTGATAGTGTAATGAAGTCTCCGACGATCCCCGAATCCGAGCTAGCATTGAAATCACTATAAAACATGGAAAAGCAACAAAGTAAGCTATATAGCTTAGTAAGCTCGTATGTTAACAATAAGCAAATATCACCATTCATTAATCATCCAAATAATAGAAAGCAATATACGACAAATCTATTAAATCACAAAGCTATCAACTGATCATTCACATAACTTATCAAAGAACTCATCAATTCCATAGTTTCAATACTCAATTCATTTTCGTACGTACCTGTACCATCTCGTACCAGTCCCATACTCAACCTCATCTTTCATTTATCCATTGAACCATTTTGGAATAGAAATCAGATACTCAAGGGTCTCACACGATAAGTACCTATACCATGGCCCGTAGCCAAATCAATGTAACTTATCCGAAATACTGATATCATGGCCCAAAGCCAAATCTACCGATATGCATGGCCCGAAGCCAAATCGGTATATCTCGCACCCGAAGTGCTAATATCATGGCCCGAAGCCAACTCACTGTATCCCCTAATGACATGTCACTAGTATCCTAAACTATTCCTAAGGTTCAACCGGGATTCCAACTGTCGAATCATCGTCGAATCACTTCCAAACTTGTCTGTAGTCACATAATCACAATTTATGCTATATCAAAGCATATAGAATACATTTAAAATGAAGTTATAACATACGAACTTACCTCAGTTGCTAAAACGGCGAATCGAATAAACTATTTCGTAACTTTGTTCTTTCCTCGATCTAAGTCTGTATTTCTCCTTTCTTGATCTAAATATATTCAAATTTAACTTATTTAATCAACTATTTATTCAATTCAATCCAAAATATATGTTAGGGCTATTTTACACATTTGCCCCTACACTTTCACATTTTTCACAATTTAGTCCTTATTTCATAAAATCACAAATTAATAAAATTCCAATTATACCCATGCTAGCCGAATTACTATAATGCCCCTAGCGGCCCATATTTTTCATTTATTTCACATTTTAACCACTAAGTTTACACATTTCTCAATTTAATCCCTATTATGCATTTTCACTAAAAATCACTTAACAAAACTTGTGTATCTATCAACAAGCATTCATAATCTATTAAGAAACTTCAAAATACACATGTATTCATCAATGGAATCATTCAAAATCTTTAAAAATTTTGCAAAATAGTCCCTGGGCTAGCTAGTACTAGTTACAACGATCTCAAAAACGTAAAAATCATAAAAAAAGGGGACAAAACGGACTTACAATTGCACAAATGAGCTTGGCTGAATGTTGAGTGTTCAACAATGGAGTTTTCCCTCTAATATTTGGTTGATGAAGAAACTAAAAGATGATAAAAGGTTTTGATATTATTTATTTTATCATTTATTAACTATTTTACCATTTTAACCTTAAAATTAAATCAAAATTTCATTTATGCCAAACCATTAACATACACTAACATATTAATGGTATATTTACCACTTAAGGACCTAAAATTTAAGGTTCTATAGCTATTTAACACCATTAGCTAATAGAACAACACTTTTGCACTTTACGCGATTTAGTCCTTTTTATCGAATTAACCAACCAAACGATAAAATTTCTAAACGAAACTTTCACATAATCACTTATTCATTCTGTAAACATTAAAATAATAATAAAATAAATATTTTGACCTCAGATTTGTGTTTCCAAAACCATTTTTCTGATTTGACCAAAAACGGGCTGTTACAACTCTCCCCCCTTAGGGATTTTCGTACCCAAAAATCTTACTAGTGAATAGGTTAGGGTACTGTTTTCTCATAGCTTCCTCAAGCTCCCACGTAGCCTCTTCGATACTGTGTCTTTGCCATAAAACTTTCACTAAGGCTATGCGTTTATTTCTCAACTCGTTAATCTCTCGAGCCAAAATTCTGATTGGTTCTTCGTTGTATGTCATAACGAGTTGAATCTTAATCTCTGTCGGAGAAATTACATGTGATGGATTATATCTATATCGGTGCAACATCGATACATGAAACACGTTATGAATCTTTTCTAGTTCTGACTGTAATGCTAACCGATATGCTACTGGTCCTATTCGTTCAATAATCTCATACGACCCGATGAATCGCGGACTCAACTTGCCTTTACCACCAAAACGAAGTATTTTCTTCCACGGAGATACTTTCAAGAAAACTTTGTCACCAATCTGAAATTCAATGTCTTTTCGTTTCAAATCTGTGTACAATTTCAAACAATCTCGAATTACTTTCACTTTCTCTTCGGTTTCTCTAACCAAATCAACCCCGTGAATCTGTTTCTCTGTAACAACCCATTTTCGGTGAAATCAGAATAGTGGTTTCGGGACCACAAATCTGAGCCGAAAATAAAATTTATTTTTATTTTATTTTATGGTTCGTATTATGATAGATATGACATTTGAAAATTTTGGTTCGAAAATTTTATCGATTTAGTGCTTAATAACGAGAAGGACTAAATCGCATAAAATGCGAAAATTGAGTTCTAGTAGCTATAAGGATTAAATAGCTATGTAATTCAAAACTAAAGGTTCTTATATGGTAATTAGACCATTAAGGAAAGTATGTAGATTTTTCTTGGTGACTTTTCCATGGAAATATAGAAAATGGTAAGGACTAAAGTGGAAAGTGAAAATTTTAATTAATTAAAAAGATGATAAAATAGATATCATCTTATTTTCTCATCATCTTCCCCAAAATAAAACATGGAAACCCTAGGAGAGAGAGAAGAAACTTTCATGGCCAAATTGGGTAAGTTTTGATATTTTTAGAATCGGGATAGCTTAATCTCTCTATTTGGGGGATTAATTTGAAAAGTCATCAAAGTATGAAAATGGGTCATGGATGTATATGCTGAAAATTAGAAATTTATGGTAGAAAATGAAAATATTATTGATAGATAAACAACTTTTACAAAGTGATTTTTGATGAAAACATGATTTAGGGACTAAAATGTAAAATTATGAAATTGAAGGAAAATTTTGAAATTTTATGTATACATGTGCTTTAAATTTTGTAATGGGGCTTTGGTTAGGCTTGGAATAGGGAGTAATTTTCACAAGTTTCATTTTTCGAGCCTAGGGACGAAAATGGAATTTATGGAAAAGTTAGGGGCAAAATGGTAATTTTGCCTAGAACGTAAATTGAGTCCCAATGAGTATAAAATGTATGAAATTGACGATTAAATTTATTTATATAGATCCGAACAACCCAAATTCGGAGTTAGAATGAGGAAAAAGAGGAAAATGTTGGATTAGTAGATGTTTATACACGAACCTTTGTCGAGGTAAGTTCATGTAACTAAATTGTATATGTTTTTATGCTTGATTTAAATGTTGTGTTTGTGAATTTTATCAATGTCATAAATATGTGACATGATCACCTACTCGATATAGCCCGATAAATGAAAATGCCCGATAAAATGGTAAATGATTAAAATGTTACTTGTATGCTTGACATGAATGTGGAATGTGTTTTACTCGAATTACATAAATGTTACGGAGGTATGAAATAATCAAATGCCTGATTATGCTTGAAAAATGTTAAATCCCATTTGAATAAATGAAAGTCATGGATAAAGGTGATTCCCAATATGAAATGAAGTCTTGCATGTGTTGCAGGAGCATTTAGCTCAGACGAGTAACCCATTGATCTCATTAAGAAAAGGATTTAGCCCGGACGGGTAATCTGAAATGAGCCTCTCGAGCATCTATTTCAATTAGGATTTAGCCTGGACTGATAATCCTAATTGACTGGATTTAGCCTGGACTGGTAATCCGACAAAGCTAGAATTTAGCCTGGACTGGTAATTCTGCTATATGATACGTGGCTCGAGAGTGTACCTACAAGGTACTACTAAGTATGAATTGATGGAATAAGGAATTGTACAACTCGAGTGTACTACCAGTGTATCCATCGATAATTCAAATAAATTCAACGGGCAAGGTTCTGATAGGGGCAAATATGAATTTAAGACAAATTGATATGGAATGATGTATACGATATGGAAATATGACATGAAAAGAATATTATATGAAACACAAGAAAAACGATGATACCTGGCAAGTGATATATGAAAATATGAGATGATGATATTTGTACATGGAAATTGTTTGATGAGAAATGTTCATTCTTGATTATAGACTTGTACACCTTAAGTTTACAAATCGTGACCTTGATATTTCGAGTAATATGAGTAAAGTTCTGATATGAAATGACCTGAACTTGAAATGAGCTATTATGAAATTATACTTGTAATAATGAGATGAATCATGCATGTTGAATGAATACATGTTGTGGGAAGCATATGTGCTTGGAAATTTGATTGTTGTTGAGCCCATATATGTCTTGATGTTACTATGGATTATATGACTAACAAGGGCAATGAGGATGTGTGTAGGGCTTGATTTAAATGTTGTGTTTGTGAATTTTATCAATATCATAAATATGTGAAATGATCAACTACTCGATATAGCCCGATAAATGAAAATGCCCGATAAAATGTTACTTATATGCTTGACATGAATGTGGAATGTGTTTTACTCAAATTACATAAATGTTACGGAGGTATGAAATAATCAAATGCCCAAAAATGCTTGAAAAATGTTAAATCTCGTTTGAATAAATGAAAGTCGATGGATAAAGGTGATTCTCGTTATGGAATGAGGTATTGCATGTGTTGCAAAAGGATTTAGCTCGGACGAGTAATCAATTGATCTCATTTAAAAATGGATTTAGCCCAAATGGATAATCTAAAATGAGCCTCTCAAGCATATGTTTCAATTAGGATTTAGCCTGGACTGGTAATCCGACAAAACCCTTAGAGAATATTTTACAGCTAGAATTTAGCCTGGGCTGGTAATTCTGCTGTATGATACGTGGCTCAAGAGTGTACCTACAAGGTACTACTGAGTATAAATTGACGGAATATGGAACTGTACACCTCGAGTGTACTACCTGTGTATCCATTGATAATTCAAATAAATTCAACGGGCAAGGTTCTGACAGGGGCAAATATGAATTTAAGACCAATTGACATGGAATGATGTATATGATGTGGAAATATGACATGAAAATAATATTACATGAAATGCAAGAAAAATGATGATACATGACAAGTGATATATGAAAATATGAGATGATGATATTTGTACATGGAAATTGTTTGATGAGAAATGTTCATTATTGATTATAGACTTGTACACCTTGAGTGTTCAAATCGTGACCTTGATATTCCGAGTAATATGAGTAAAGTTCTGATATGAAATGACCTGAACTTGAAATGAGCTATTATGATTTTATACTTGTAATAATGAGATGAATCATGCATGTTGAATGAATACATGTTGTGGAAAGCATATGTGCTTGGAAACTTGATTATTGTTGAGCCCATATATGTCTTGATGTTACTATGGATTATATGACTAACAAGGGCAATGAGAATGTGTGTAGGGCTTGAGGTCAAATTTAATGGATGTGCCTTACATAGTTACCTCAAGATAGAATGAATGGTAAGTTAAGTACCATGTTATACGAACTTACTAAGCATGTAATGCTTACTTCATTTTATTTTTCCCCTATTTTAGAGTAAATCGGAAGCTCGTTGGATTGGAAGCTCGGCGGAGATCACTCACACTATCCATCGGCCCATGACGGTACAATATTGTAAATCACTTACGGCTGTAATGGCATGTATAGGTTATATTGGTCATATTGGCATGTAAATGTAAATGATAGTTGTAATCTAGCCATTGGAATGACTAGTTATGGTTTGATTTGATATATTTGTAATGTTATACTATGGTAGCTACACATGTGTTAAGGAATTGATAAAAATATGCCTATCATATGGACTAAACCAAGGCAAGATTATGAACATGTAGGCATATAATGGTATACCATGTTGAATGATAGAATTTGTTTAATTTGAATGCTTGAAATGGTTAGTATTAGGATGTATGATTCAAGTGCAGGTCATGGGTGTGATTTTGGGTGAGAAATGAAGCTAGGAATGGCTTTGTTTTGTCCATATGGGCAGACAAACGGGCTTGTGTCTAGACCGTGTGTGACACAAGGCCTGGTAACACGGGCATATGGTTAGGCCGTGTGTCCCCTGCACCTTAATTTCAAGAAAATAGAATGCTCAGAATTGAGCACACGGGCAGAGACACGGGCGTGTGTCTCAGCCGTGTGGGTGACACGGCCTTGAACACGGGCGTGTGTCTTGGCCCTGTGAAACCTGCACCTAATTCGAATTGAATTAATTAACCACACGGCCTAGCACACAGGCATGTGGCATGGCCATGTGGCATAAGTTAGTAAGCTACCTAATATCGAACACGGCCTGCAGCACGGGCGTGTTCTAGGGTCACACGGGCGTGTCCCTTGGACCACACGGGCGTGTGAGCCCTGCACCTTGGAAAATTTTTGAAATGTCACGAAAAATTATTAGAGTTTCTGATTAAGTCCTGACTCGATTCTAACACTCGTATTGGGCCTCGAGGGTCTAATTAAGGGACGTTACGAATGATCTCTGTTAATGAGTAGTGATTTACATGATTTATCTGAAAATGTTATGAAAAATTCTGGTAATGCTCCGTAACCCTATTTCGGCGACGGATACGGGTTAGGGGTGTTACATTCTCGCAAAGCTCAGTCCAGTACAACAGTGTTTGGCATTTACGACCGTACAATGCTTCATACGGTGCCATTTTTGTACTCGATTGAAAGCTGTTATTATACGCAAATTCAACAAATATCAAATATCTCTCCCAGTTGCCTTCGAACTCTAAAACACAACAACAAAGCATATCTTCGAGAACCTGAATTACTCTCTCAGACTGACCATCTGTTTGCGGATGAAATGCTGTACTAAAATTCAATTTCGTACTAAGAGCCTCTTGCAATTTCTTCCAAAATCGCGATGTGAACCTCGGATCTCTATTCGAAGTAATTGAAACTAGCACCCTGTGCAATTTAACAATCTCAGAAATGTATAACTCAGCCAATTTATCAAGCAGAAAGTCAGTACGTACCGGAATGAAATGGGTTGATTTTGTTAATCGATCAACGACAACCCAAATAACATCTTTCTTTTTCAGAGACAAAGGCAATCCCGATACGAAATCCATCGTAACTCTGTCCCATTTCTATTCTGGTATCATCGCAGGCTGTAACAAACCCGAAGGCACTTGATGCTCGGCTTTAACTTGTTGACAAATCAAACACTTCGATACAAACTCAAAAATATCTCGTTTCCCCGACCACCACTACGATTGTTTCAAATCATTGTACATCTTGGTATTCCTCGAGTGAACAGATAAACTTCTGCTATGTGCCTCGTTTAAAATTTTCTAAATCAACTCTGGATTTTTTTGTACGCAAATTCTATCTCGGAACATTAAACAATCATCGGATCCGATTTGGTACTCTGAATCACTAATCGATTCGCATTGCACTCTTTTAGCTTGCAATTCACTATCACATTTCTGAGCTTCGTAATTTTTTTTGTAAAAATACTGGTTTAGCTATTAACTCAACTAAAATTGAACCCTCATCAGATAATGTCAAATGTGTATTCATTGCTCTCAAGGAAAACAACGATTTTCTACTCAAAGCATCCGCGACTACATTCGCTTTCCCCGGGTGATAATCAATCACTAACTCGTAATCTTTCAATAACTCGAGCCATCTCCGTTGTCGCAAATTCAAATCTTTTTGAGTCATAATATACTTTAAGCTTTTATGATCGGTAAAGATGTGGCATCTTTCACTGTACAAATGATGACGCCAAATTTTCAATGCAAAAATTATCGCGGCCAACTCTAAATCGTGTGTCGAATAGTTCTTTTCACGCAGCTTTAACTGTCTCGAAGCATAAGCTATAACTTTTCCTTCTTGCATCAAAATGCAACCTAAACCATTCAATGACGTGTCGCTGTAAATCAAAAATTCTTTACCCGACTCAGGTTGAACCAACACTGGTGCCTCAGTTAACAATGTTTTCAATTGATCGAAAGTCTGTTGACATTTCTCAGACCATTCAAAATTTACATCTTTCTGTAGTAGTCTGGTCATCGGTGTAGCAATCATCGAGAACCCTTTAACAAAACGTCTATAATAATGAGCTAATCCCAGGAAGCTTCTGACCTCAGATACATTTCTAGGTGGTTTCTAGTCAATAACTGCAGAAATCTTGCTCGGATCAAATCGAATGCCATCCGCCGATACAATATGTCCCAAAAATCCAACTTCCCGTAGCCAAAACTCACATTTGCTGAATTTAGCATACAATTGCTTCTCTCTCAAGGTTTGAAACACAATCCTCAAATGCTCAGCATGCTCAGATTCATCACGAGAATAGATCAGAATGTCGTCAATGAGCACAACAACAAATCTGTCTAAATACGGTCTAAAGATCTGATTTATCAAATCCATACAAATAGAAAGAGCATTAGTTAGTTCAAAAGGCATAACAAGGAATTCATAATGTTCGTACCTCATTCTGATCGCAGTTTTCGGCACATCTGAGTCGTTGACTCGCAACTGATAATAACCAGATCTCAAATCAATCTTTGAAAAGACTATTTCACCTTTCTACTGATCAAACAAATCGTCTATTCTCGGCAACGGATATTTATACTTTATCGTAACCTTGTTAAGCTGACGATAGTCAATACACATTCTCATCGTTCCATCTTTCTTCTTTACGAACAATACAGGTGCACCCCAGGGCGAAAAACTCGATCGTGCAAAACCTCTATCTGTTAACTCTTGCAACTGAGATTTCAACTCTTTCAACTCTGTCGGACCCATTCTGTACGGAGCTATAGATATCGGTGAAGTTCCCGGTACTAAATCAATAGCAAACTCAACATCTTTGACCGATGGCAACCCAGGTAATTCTTCTCGAAATACATCTGGATATTCACAAACTACAAGCATCGATTCAATCTTATTTTTAGACACTTTAGTTTCTAAAACATATGCTAGGTATGCATCACAACCTTTTCTCACATATCTCTGAGCCGACATCGATGAAATCACTATAGGCAATACATCTGACTCATCATATTCAATTCGAAGAATTTCATTATTCTGACATCTCAATTCGATAGTCTTTCTTTTATAGTATACAATGGCATCGTGCAGAGTCAACCAATCCATACCCAGAATCACATCGAGCTCATCAAATGGAAAAAGAATCAAATCAGCCGAAAAACAGTAACCCCGAGTCATTAAAGGACAGTTCTTGCATACTTTGTCAACTAAAACATACTTTCCTAAGGGGTTCGATACTTTAATCAAAATTTCAGTAGACTCAACAGGAAAACTCTTACTAAACACTAAATTCATACATATATACGAATGAGCCAATCCAAGATCAATCAATGCAATCATATTAGTGTCGTAAAGAGAGAATATACCGGTGATAACATCAGGGGACGACGCTTTTTTGCGAGCGCGAATAGCGTAGGCTCTAGCAGGTGCTCTGGCCTCGAATCTCACAGCTGAGTCCCTAGTCATACCTCTACCACTGGATACATTCCCTGTATTTCTCGGTGGTCTCCCTCTCGCAGTCGTATTGCTAGATCTTACATTCTGAACTTTTCTTTTTCGGATAACTCTGGGCAGTCTCGAATAAAGTGATCTGGTGAACCATATTTGAAGCAAGCTTTACTACTCTTATTCCAGCATTCTCCAAAATTTCGTCTCCCACACTGTTGACACTCGGGTTTGTTATTTCTCACGCTGCCAATGCTAGAGACAGAAATAGCTTGAGCTTTAGAATTCACATGTTGATTTCCACGATCTCTATTCTGGTATCCCACTGATGCATTCGATCGACCAAATGAATCTCGGGATTTTTTTGATGAAGAATGATAAGGTTTATTCATTAATCTCTTCTTCGAATCTCTAGCCTCTGAATCAGCTTTCCTCTTTTCTCGACTAAAATCCTCGGCTTTGTAAGCCTGATCAACTAACACGACAAATTCTTTTAAATCTAATATCCCGACCAGAAGTTTAATATCCTCGTTCAACCCGTCAACAAACCGCCTGCACATAATCTCTTCAGTAGAAACATACTTCCGAGCATACTTGCTCAACCATACAAATTCTCTTTCATATTCATTTACAGTCATGCGGCCTTGTTTCAGTTCTAAAAACTCTTTATGCTTTTGATCTAGAAACTGTTGACTGATGTATTTCTTTCCAAACTCGGTCTAAAAGAACTCCCAAGTGACTCTCTCTCGGCACCACTGATACTAATGTATTCCACCACTGATACGCGGTGTCTCTTAGAAGTGATATAGCACATTTTAAACATTCAACAGGTGTGCAAGAAAGCTCATCAAACACTCAAATCATATTTTCAAGCCAAAACTCAACTCTCTCAGGATCATCATCAACATTAGCTCTGAACTCTTCAGCCCCGTGTTTGTAGATCTTATCAACTGGAGGCTTATTCAATCTTAAAAGCTCGAATCATTGAGGAGCTATGGGAATCGATTGGGGATTAAGAAGGGGTGAAGGTTTTTGAGCAGACAGGTTCGTTCGAATATATTGAGTGAACCACTCATTCATCATTTGGAAGAAGGCTTTCTTAGCCTCTCCTCCCTGGCTACCCGATACGGGTCTAGATTCAGAAGGCACTGTCCCTTGAGTGGGAGCTGGCACATTACTTTCAATCTCATCAGCTATAGCTCGATTAGGATCCATTTACTTTATGAAAACACATTTTAAAATGTCAGGAGTCATCACACTATCACAGTTTATATATGGCATGTATAGCTAGACTCTCACACACGCTACGTTAGTCCTAGAATTGACTAAACCGTAGTTCGAATACCAACAAATGTAAAACCCCTCACTCGTATTCAACGCCAAATATAGGGTTACGGAGTGCTACCAGACTTATAACACAATTAAACATCCATTTAGCATGCATTTTCTCAATTCAAGCATTCATTATTCGATCTCAATCAATTTGTCCCTAATACGAGCCTACGAGGCCCTTAACATACATTGGGAATGGTTCGGGACTAAACCGATAACTTAAGAAACTTTCACGAAACTTTGAAAAATTTTCTCAAAACAGGGGACACACACCCATGTGGCTAAGCCGTGTGTCTCACACGGCCACCAGACATGCCCGTGTCACAGGCCGTGTGGACATTCGAAATGGGAGCACATGGCCGTGTCCGACCCCGTGTAACTCTCTGACTTGGGTCACACGGCCAACACACACCCCCGTGTGGCTAGCCTGTGTGCCCTAAAAATGGCCATACACGCCCGTGTGCCTGGCCATGTGCAAGGCCGTACCAAACCTGTAGGGTATGCTGACTTATACCACACGGCCAAGTCACACGCCCGTGTGTGAGGCCGTATGGAGCATACTGACTTGATTTCTAAAACCACACCAGGGGACAAACGACCGTGTAACATAACCGTGTGTCACACACGGCTGAGACACACGCCCGTGTCTCTGCCCACGTGAACAAAAATAGGCTATTTACCAAGCTAATTTACCTCCCAAATTTGCATGTACCTAAACAATCCAAATGGTACCTAATCAAGACAAAAATATGCAACCAAATACCATCTACATTTGTTCAAATATACCATTTCTTTACCATCAATACAAATCACAAATATGCCACAATTTACATCTAATTTCATACCTAATTCACATATACAATTCAATTAACTAAACCCTTCCAAACATGCATTATCATGTACCAATTCACAAGCACATAACTTCCCAATTATCAAACCTTTAACATTCAAACTACCTAATATCATTAAACATCATAAATCTAACCCCAATCTCACAAGATAGGTAAATTACCAAACTCAAAAAAAAAAAAAAAAAAAAAAAACTATTAGCACATTTATAAACACAACCAAATCAACCAAAATATGCCAACTTCCTTAGCTATATACAAACCAAACATAGATATTTATAATCCAAGTCAAATGGCTACATCATTTACCAAAATTGACTCAAAGTCCCTATACATGCCATATGACCCAAAACATACTTTCAAAAGTACCAAAGTGCCAGTTGATAGTGTAATGAAGTCTCCGACGATACCCGAATCTGAGCTAGCTTTGAAATCACTATAAAACATGGAAAAGCAACAAACTAAGCTATATAGCTTAGTAAGCTCGTATGTTAACAATGAGCAAATATCACCAATCATTAATCATCCAAATAATAGAAAGCAATATACGACAATTCTATTAAATCACAAAGCTATCAACTGATCATTCACATAACTTATCAAAGAACTCATCAATTACATAGTTTCAATACTCAATTAATTTCCGTACGTACCTGTACCATCTTGTACCAGTCCCATACTCAACCACATCTTTCATTTATCTGTTGAACTATTTTGGAATAGAAATCGGATACTCAAGGGTCTCACACGATAAGTACCTATACCATGGCCCGAAGCCAAATCAAGGTAGCTTATCCGAAATACTGATATCATGGCCCAAAGCCAAATAAGCCGATATGCATGGCCTTTAGCCAAATCAGTATATCTCGCACCCGAAGTGCTAACATCATGGCTCGAAGCCAACTCACTGTATCCCCTAATGACATGTCACTAGTATCCTAAACCATTCCTAAGGTTCAACCGGGATTCCAACTGTCGAATCATCGTCGAATCACTTCCAAACTTGTCTGTAGTCACATAATCACAATTTATGCTATATCAAAGCATATAGAATACATTTAAAATGAAATTATACCATACGAACTTACCTCAGTTGCTAAAACGGCGAATCAAATCAACTATTTCGTAACTCTGTTCTTTCCCCGATCTAAGTCCGTATTTTTCCTTTCTTGATCTAAATATTTTCAAAATTAACTTATTTAATCAACTATTTATTCAATTCAATCCAAAATATACATTAGGGCTATTTTACACATTTGCCCCTAAACTTTCACATTTTTCACAATTTAGTCCTTATTTCATAAAATCACAAATTAATGAAATTCCAAATATACCCATGCTAGCCGAATTACTATAATACCCCTAGAAGCCCATATTTTTCATTTATTTCACATTTTAACAACTAAGTTTACACATTTCTCAATTTAATCCTATTATGCATTTTCACTAAAAATCACTTAACAAAACTTGTGTATCTATCAACAAGCCTTCATAATCTATCAAGAAACTTCAAAATACACATGTATTCATCAATGGAAACATTCAAAATCTTTAACAGTTTTGCAAAATAGTCCCTGGGTTAGCTAGTACTAGTTACAACGATATCAAAAACGTATAAATCATCAAAAATGGGACAAAAACAGACTTACAATTGCACAAATGAGCTTGGACGATTGTTGAGTGTTCAAAAGTGGAGATTTCCTCTAATATTCAGTTGATGAAGAAACTAAAAGATGATAAAAGGTTTTGATTTTATTTATTTTATCATTTATTAACTATTTTACCATTTTATCCTTAAAATTAATTCAAAATTTCATTTATGCCAAAAAATTAAAATCCACTAACATATTAATGGTATATTTACCACTTAAGGACCTAAACTTTAAGGTTCTATAGCTATTTAACACCATTAGCTAATAGAACAACACTTTTACACTTTGTGCGATTTAGTCCTTTTTATCGAATTAACCAACCAAACGATAAAATTTCTAAACAAAACATTCACACAATCACATATTCATGCTGTAAACATTAAAATAATAATAAAATAAATATTTTACCTCAGATTTGTGGTTCTAAACCAACATTACGATTTGACCAAAAAGCAGTACATTACATGAGTTCTATAAGCTAAAGGGATTTAATAGTTATAGAAAAAAATTGTAAGATTACTTATGTGGTAATTAAACCATTTTAATTGTGAGTGGACATTTATGGGCATAGATTAATTTATTTTGAAGATTTATAATAAAGGTTAAATGTGTAATTTAGTAAATAATGTTAATTAAACTAAAGAAAAAGCCAAAGTATCATCATTTTTACTTCATCTTCACAGAATTAAAACATGGAAGAAGCCATGGTTAGGGTTTGAGAGCTTCAGTCACTTCTTTGGCTAGCATGTAAGCATGTTTCATCCCGTTTTTAATGATTTCTATGTTTTTGGAGTCATTGTAGCTTAATCTAGCTAGCCCAGGGACTAATTTGCAAATTTTTTAAATAGATAGGGTTTTGACATGAATGTATTCATGTGTTTTGTGAATTTTGATGGAATAAAATGAATCTTTTTTGTTAGATAAATAACTTTTGTAAAGTGAATTTTGTTGAAAATGTCAAATAAGGACTTATTTGAAAAATGTGTAAAATATGTGGTGAAATTGAGAAATAATTAAATGTATGAGCTGCTATGAGCATATATGAAATTCGGCTAGCTTGGGTTAGGGATGAATTTGCATGAATTTCACTTTATAAGCTTAAGGACTAAATCGTAAAGAAATCAAAACAATAGGGGCAAAAATATAATTTTGTAAAAATATGATTTTTGGATTGAACTGTATAGAATAGATATTAAATTGATTGAATTTATTCGTTTAGATCAAGATAGACCTCGTAAGGCTTTAGATCAGGGTAAAGATAAAGCTTCAGATTAATCGACTCCGTTTCTATGTTTTTATTGTAAAGGTAAGTTCGTGTAATTGCATAGTGTTTACATGCTTTCTATCAAACTATATATATTGTGGATTGTTATGTAAATAATTGTTGCATATCCAAAAATGTTACGTCGACTACCGAGCCCTGTTTAAACTTTAAGAATTCATAAGATACAAATGACAGGTCATTAGGGTTTACATGATTCGGGTGCTGGTCTTGAATGTCCTACCGGTGGCTGAGTTCCAGCAGTTGTTATGGATTCTCGATAGCTTTTGGAGCAGCACTGTGTAGCTACGTTCCGAGCCACAGCTCGTATGAGCAGGCCCATTTCACAGATCGTTTGAACATACTCTTTTCATAGCTCGTGTGAGCATATATTTAAAGGAAAGGACAAACTATGGTTATATGTTTAGCATACTTCGTGTGAGCTATCCCGCGTATCCAACGGTATTCTATTCGATTCAACGAGCATGAATTCACAAGGATATGGTAAGTGTTCCATATGAACCAAAACATGAATGTATGAAAGACTTTAAAATGGTGAGCTACATTGAAAATATGCTATGTTGAGATGGATGAAAAATCCAAAAGAATCATGTTTAAGTTTAATGGCCATCCATGTTTAATTGCTTATGAATTGTGTTCAAATATGCTATCATGTTTGTGTTGATTCTTAGGCTTTGGCCAAGCTATTGGTTGGATTATGCCATGCTAAATTTTAATGTTATGTAATGAAATGGTAAGTTAAGTTTATGTTATACGAACTTACTAAACATTATATGCTTACTTTGTGTTATTTCCTATGTTTTATAGATTATCAGAAGCTCGAACGGTTTGGAAGCTTGTCGAAGACCTATCACACTATCCATCAGCATATCGGTAGATTTTAATGTTTTTGAGTCATGATTATAATGGCACGTATAAGTGTGTTGTGCTTGATGAAATAGTCATTATGTTTGGCTTGTAAACATGGTAGTTTGGTGGTTGAGCTAGTTGTCATATCGACATGTATATATGTGGTTTTATGATTGGTAATATTTTGGCACTTTGGTGCTTAAATGGTTGATGATGGAATGGTCAAGTGGATGTATGTCTTAGTGACCATTTTGGTTTATTTGAGTGTGTTTTTGGCATGTGATCAATGTGGTAAGTTGGTAAGGAAATTAGATTAGAAATGTATGGTTGGTTAATGGCTAGATTATGTAAATGTTTAAACATGTTTGTTTGATGTGATTGATGTGCCTTTTGGGCATACTGGTTGTATGGACAAATACCATGTTGATCTAGCTTTATTATGAATGTTTTGGGTGAAAGAAATGGCTTGAAAATGGCCTATTTCTTGTCCACACGGCCTACGACACAGGCATGTGTCTCAGCCGTGTGTGACACACGGCCATGCGATACAGTCATGTGTCCCCAGTAGGTTTCAAAGGGTAGCAAGTTAGGCAGTTACACGGCCTAGCACACGGCCTGGCACACGGGCGTGTGGCTTGCTCGTGTGACCCAAGTCAGAGAGTTACACGGGCTGGGACACGACCGTGTGTCCCTACTTCAAATGTCCACACGGCCAGAGACACGGGCGTGTGTCTCAATCGTGTGAGTCACACAGCCTAGGTACACGTCCGTGTGACCCTCGCAGTATGAAAAACTCTATCCTTTTGCATGAAATTCAAAATGTTTCCGATTTAGTCTCGAATTGTTCCTTAAGTGTTTCTAAGGCCTCGAGGGCTTGAATAAGGGACATTATGCATGTGTTTGAATGATTTACTATGATTTATGAAATGTTTGGATTTGAATGTTTAAAGTTACGTATTTCTAGTAATACTACATAACCCTATTCTAGTGACGGATACGGGTTAGGGGTGTTACAACAGGAGCTCGAATATAAAAATCAATTCATTTAATTATTATTTTTTCATTATTATCCTATTTGGGGTTATAGTGTTTTTTTTTGTAATTTTGGACTTTTGGGACTGTTTGGGTTTTCGAACTTATTTCTAGTTTACTCGTGACGGTTGATTAAACACATTTTCTGAAAAAATCAATTTTCCCGTAAATCAGTCGATTTTGAAACAACAAACTTGGTTTTCTAAAAGAATGAAAACCTAAATGATTCCGCTGCAAAGTAACTAATTTTTTTTAGTAAGCGTAATTGTACATGGTTCCAACTAAATAACTAATTAAAAATGGTTTCTACCAAATTGGAGTTTTTAAGTAACATAAAATGTGTTGTTTTTCAATGTTTTCGAAATGCTAAATTTTCAACCATTTTAGATAGCCATTCCATATTTGGCCCTAACGTCTACGCCGTGTTTGGAGTGTTACATTAATGGCCACTGCCGATCGCCACTCACCAGTAGCTGTTTGAGTCCAAATTTTATCATTCTCTTGTTTTCAACCTCCTCTTTTCATTTTTATCATTTATTTTTTCAAAAGAACACTAGATTTTTGTAGATCTACAAATAAATCTCAAAACTTCAACACCAAATCTTGGTGTTTTTCACCGTCGGATTGTCTTGAAATTTTTGTATATTCTTACACCTCTTTTTAATCTTCTCTTTCACCATTTAGATCGACCAAACAATACCCAAGAAAGTCCATCTTGCTTTGGCTAAAATTTGGGTTGATGATTTTTTATGCCTTTCTTTTTTAATTTTATTTTTGGTTTATAGTGATGATAGTTTTGATTTGAATATGCATATGTGGTAATGAAAATAAAGGTTTTAGCCATGATTGTTTATATTGGAAAGAAATAAGGAGTGGATAACAAGATGAAAGAGTGGGGAAGAAGATAAATGAGAGAGAGGAAGAGACAACATGAGACAAAAATGAATTAAAATAAATATTCATAAGTAAAAAATCATTTAAGTAATATATTTTCATAAAAATATAAAGGTTACTATGTGATATTCTTTAATTGGTTGAATTTGTTTTTAATGCTAGTTAACTTTTTGGATTAAAAACCATAAAATTGGGATACTTTAGGTAACAAATTGGGACAAAAAAGGTTTTAAGTATCAAAGTGGAATAACAGGTATACTTCGAGGGTCAAATCATGAATAAAGCCAATAAAAAAATCATATGAATTGGTTTTTCATATATTTGGACGTATTTGTTTGTTTTTTTGTTAATTATAGCCCATATTTATTGTTCAAACCCAATCAAATTTTGAACTTACTTTTTATTGACTAGTTGATTTTAATGGCTGGGCCTAGGTTTAGCTACACGGTATACTTTCCAATAGATCAGTGTCATCTAGTTGCTAGAGTTTGGTACAAAATTCAATCCTCAACTTTTCATTTGTTGCTACGCTCATTTACTTCTTTTCCTTTGCTTCATTATCAAATGGAGACACTATCTGACCAAGGTGTTATCTATTCAACACATTATATAATATCTGATTAATACTTTATACGTCTCTAATGTTTCAATTTTTCTTTTTCTTTTTCATGAATTTTTAGCTTTTTTATTTCTAAAAACAATCACGGTTCAACTAACAATGAAATAAATGAAATGAGAATTAGTGATTTCATTGATTTCATCAATGCTTTGATTTTTACAATAACACTTATTTAAAAACTTAGATTTAAGCAAAAAGAATTTGGATTTAGATTTGTAATTTTTATTGGTTTTAGTATGAAAAAAATTTTGAATTTGGAATTGACAATTTCTTCAGCTAATAGCACAAAATCTAGAATTTGAAATTTCTTTCAAATTGTTGACCACATTTCCCTTTTTTTTTCTTGTACTACACAATGACGATGATAAACTTGGTTATGGAAAATAAGAATTTATCCCCCTCGACCACATATATAAATATATATTTCCTTCAAAAATGTATTTATACTATCTTATTGTTTGAGTTTTTGACACTGCTCATTCATGTTCTGTTAGAGCGAGAATAAATTTTTGCTTGGGTCATATGATGGTTTTAACCTCGTGTATGTTTAATGTTTGGCCTGGAAGGCAATGGCATGTTTAACGAAAGAACAAGTGATTTGAAGCTAATACTCTCTAACTTTTCAACCGATCTTCTTGATGAAGCTATGAGTCCATTAGATAAGGATTGAGTACATATCCTTATCTTTTAGAGTGTTTGAATCAATTGGGGAGCTGCTTTTATGTGATAAATACTCAAGATATTTAATGGGATAAAATCAAATTTTAAATGAGTGCTTCAAGCTTATCAAAACTCTGTTGGATGAATTCTTATATTTTTCTATGAATAGGTTGCTCGTGGCGTCACTTGGTGTGCATTTGTTTAGTGTCTTTAGTATTTTTATTTTGCTATTTTATTGGGTAAAGTTGTGACACTCTTTTAGGTAGTGTTTTGAGAGTTTTATTGATTTGTAAGTGAGTTATTTGGATGAGTGATTTGTAACAATTGGGGTCGGTATTGGGGTTGCAATTACTTTTTGGTGTAAGGGTACATTGGGATTAAGTCAATAGGAGATTCGAACGTTAGTTGAATAAAATCAGTAACTGGGTGAAGCTCTACATAGTAGGATTGATGAATCCAAACTACATTAACAAATATCGTGTTAATTATTTCCTTATTTTTCTCCTTGATTCACTTTGCATTTAATTTGTTTAGTTCAATTTTGTTTGACTCTATTGCAACAATAATTAGAACGAAATTAATTTACAAGTGCAAACCGAATACTTTTTCAATTAGTATCAGAGCGGGCTTTAGAAACACTTGAAGGAGATCTTGAGTTAAGGTTTGTAATAATGAAGTCCAATAAGAATTGTCATTCTATCTCATGTCCATCATTGGTGATTATATCATCAAATTTAAATAAACCATGACAATGATGTTCCTTTCAACAACCAAGAGGGAAGTATTCAGTCAAATGTTGAAGAACATGGAAAAGTTATGCCTATTGAACGAGTCCTTGAGGGAAGAAGTTATTATTCTCAAAGATGATAAAGAAAATCTTGAAATTGTGGTCCAAGAAAAAGATGATGCCATCATCAATATTAAGAAGGCCAATGCAAAGCTTGATGAAATTATCAAAGAAAATGATGAGATGATTGCTGAAACGGATACAACTTTTAAAGCAATTGAGCAAGAGTTAAATGATGCTAAAGTCATTATCAAAAAATATAAAAGGAAAAGTGAAGATATCTTAGCCGTTGAGAGATTTAAACTTGGTCGTAATGTACTTGGTAAAAAACCTATATCTTTTACAAATTTTGTTCAATCTAATGGAATGGTTGTTATTTCTTCCTTTGAGATAGACAAAACGTAGAATAGAAAACATGTTTGTTAATATTGATGAAAGGTCAAACATATTAGATCTCATTATTACAAATAGATGAATGTTCAAAGAATGAGAAGTGCAAGGAACATTCAATCAAATGTTACAATAGTTGACAGAACAATACATAGACAGCAACACAAAGGTAATAAGGAGAACAAAAACTTTGTATGCCATTATTGTGGGAAGGAAGGCCACCTCAAACCCCACTGTTTTAAGATGATGAGAGATTGGAATAAGTCTAGCTTGGTTACTAAAACAATGAATGGAGCAATGATGTAACAGCCCGATTTTGGGCCTATCGGAACAGTGGTTTCGAGGCCACAAATCCGATGAGAAAAATCTTATTTTTATTATATTTTTATGGTCTACGATTTCACGGAAAGAATTTGTGAAAATTTCGTTCAAAAATTTCGACGTTTGGGCACTCAATTTAGTCAAAAGGACTAAATTGTAAATAGTGCAAAAGTTGAGTTCCACATGTTAGAAGTGTCCAATTGTTATGAAGTTTTAAATTGGAGGTCCTTAAATGGTAATTAGACCATTAGTTAAATTGTTGGACAAAAATGGACATAAGATAAGTGAAATAGGATATTTTTAAGTTAGGGGCATTTTGGTCATTTAGTAATTAAAAGAATTAAAAAAGCCAAAATTAAAGCAAAATTGTGTCCATCTTCAAGCTATGGCCGAATGTTGCATGAAGAAACCATGGCTAGGGTTTTTCAAGCTTCCAAGCTCGATAGAAAGTCCGTTCTAGCCCCGTTTTTAATGATTTTTACATTTTTGAAATCCTCGTAACACGATCTCTCTATTTCTACCATTTATTTAAGTTAGGGTTGATGTTTGAAAATTTACCCATATGAGAAATGCTTGTGTTCTGATGTTTAATGGTAGAATATGAATGCTCGGTGTGTAATAAACGACTTTTACTAAGTGATTTTTGGTGAAATTGTCAAAAAGGACTAGTTTGTAAAAAGTTGTAAAATGTGTGTAAGTGTGTTAATAAATGGAAATTGTGGACTTCTATAGTTATGAAAATGGTTCTTATAGGCTTAAAATACAAGGAAATTGAATAAAAATCATTTTATGAGCCTAGGGGCAAAAGTGTAAATATGACAAAGTTTAGGGGCAAAAATGTAATTTTGCCAAAATATGAATTTAGTCTAATTTGAGTAGCAGGGTGAATAAATGAGTTTAATGTGTTGTTATAGATCAAGGAAAATGAGATTCAGACTTAGAACGGGGGAAAAACAAAGAATATGACGAATAAGTCCTTTTCACCGATTGTGGTACCGAGGTAAGTTTATATGTAAATAATGCATCGTTTTTACTTACGTTTTCATATTTTGATAAATGATATGAATTGTAGCTGAATATTTAATGTAATTGAAAAAATATCGACAAGTGAGAAATTTCCCGGTTGAACCTTAGGTATAAAAAATGGATACGAGTGACATGTTCACTAGAAACCTATGTGAAATCTAAGTGAAATAAGTGATCCGGGTGCTGGTCCGTACGTTCTACCGGTGGCTGAGTTATCCGGTATGTGTAACGGATACTCGACAGCTTGTGTAAGCAGCACCGTGTAGTTTCGTCATGACCGACAGCTTGTTTGAGCAGACCCGAGATTGTGACTATGTGAAACGGGTGCTGGTCTTATAAGTTCTACCAGTGGCTGGGTAATCCGGCATGTGTTGCGGATACCTAACAGCTTGTGTGAGCAGCACTGAATAGTTACGTATGAGCTTGTGTGAGCAGACCCGTGAATGTGATTAGCTCGAGAGTGAGCCTATGTGAAAAGTGTGATATGAAGTATCTTTAGCTACAAGTGTGGCACCTATGTGCAAATTTCCGTGTATCCGTTATTATTACGATGCGTTCAATGGGAAATGACTAAGTATAAATGAATATGACTAAGTGATGAATAAGTGCAGGTATGTGTGTGTCAATTTATGAGCAATGTGCTCGATAGGTGATCGAACTTTGGTAAGTTTGATATGGTGTAAGTGTTACTATGAAAGTTAATACAAAGAAATTATGAAAGAGTAAAATTTGCAATAAAACAGTTTTGGGACAGCAGCAGTTATGTGTCTTTGAAAAACCACCAAAAATGGTGGAAATTGAATTAGAAGTTGAATAAGATATGAAATTAAATCTTATTGAGTTTATTTTCACATAAAAGAAACGGTGTAAGCAAAAGAATTTCATATTCTGAGATATTTGAATTTCTGTGAGACAGAGTTAGAATGATTTCGGAATCCCCTGTTCTGAATTTGGAAAATTACAAAAAATTGTACAAAAATAATTATTGGTTATAATTTATATAATTAAAATCCTGAATTAGTCTATTTCAATATAAACAAACAGGAACATCATCTGAATCTCGTATGAAGAGATAAATAATTTTTAGTGAAGAAGGGTCAAAACTGTCAGACAGCAGAACAGGGGAGACTTTAAATAATAAACTGTACTTATTGGATAAACCAAAAATTCTGAATATTTTATAGTAATAATATATGTGAGTCTAGTTTCAGGGAAAATTAACGGATCTTAATTTTGAGTTCTGTAGTTCAAGATATAAATAATTTAGTGACTATGACTCGAGTAGACAGCTTGAGATGAACATGAATAAATAGTGGAACTATGTGCAATTATGATTGTATTATCTTGAGAGTACATATTGCGAAGATTTATAAAATCCTGTTAATAAATCACTTATTATTTACATACTTATTTACTAAGCTATAATGCTTACCCCCCTTCCTTTCCTTTTTCCTATAGTGTCACAGATGCTAGCTCGAGTTGGAGGTCGTCGGAAATTCTATCACACTAACAAGTTATTGATTGGTATTGTATCAACAATCTTCAAGTATTTTTAAGTCTATGGCATGTATAGGGACTTGATTATGTGTATATGTTATTATGAGTTGGCCTAGAATGTTGGCCTATGCTATTTGATGGTTATTTTCGTATAAGGCCATTTAATGTGGCCAATATTTGTTATAAGTCTATGATGATACATTTCAAGGATGTGTATGCTTGCATGTGAATGGTTAAGTGTGTGTGTGTGATTATGCATGATGAATGTGGTTTGTAAATGGTATGTGGATGTCTTAGTGTGGATGTTTGAATGCTTAATAATACCATGTTGTGTGATGATAAATTTGTATAAATGTATAAGTGTTTTGGGGTGGCAAAGGGCTTGGTAAATAGCCTTACTTGTGGCCACACGGGTAGCCACACGACCATGTGCCCAGGATGTGTGAAGTCTGCACTTGATTTTCGGAAATTCGGAACGCCACACAGCCTAACACACGGGCGTGTAACTCGGCTGTGTGAAGGACATGGCCTTGGACACGGGCGTGTGCCCCTGTTTTTCAAGAAATTTTCTAATGTTTTCCAAAGTTCTCAGTTTAGTCCCAGACCACTTCCAAAGTATGTATTGGGCCTCGTAGGCCCTATTTAGGGACTCAAAGATAAAAATTTCAAAAGTTTTAATTTGGATGAAATTTTATGACTCGGTTTAATATGTTTACAAGTGTATGTGTTTCGGTAATCCCTCGTACCCTATTCCTGCGTCGAATATGGGTAAGGGGTGTTACAAAGGAGAACACAACATAAGCAGATTTGGGTGAGGAAGGATCAAACACAGTTGATTAATAAATATCAGTATATGACTGATGCTCGTGTGAGGCATGAAGTTGCAACTTTTCGTGAGATTTTCTATTGATGTGCAAGTGTACACAGTCGTCAACAAGTAATAAAGTTGTGAGTATTAGAGTTATCGTCTCCACAGGGACTGGTTTAAAACAATAATTGTAAAATCATCTAGTAATCAATTTGGTAACTAATGAAAAAAAATGAGTGAATTGAGTTGCAAAGTACTTAAATTAAATTTAACTAAGTATGTGAAACAAATTAAAACAATAACACAAAATGTAATAGAAGTGAAAATAGTGACACAAGTTTCAATAACAATGACATGAAAGGCTTGAATATTTATTTCCCCTTAACTTGCAATCATCGAAAACAATGATGTAAAATGTTTTGATGATGCCTCGACGATATGGTATTTTACTAATCCAGAATCCACTGCCTATAGGCTACTCTCAAAGTCACTACATTAAATCTTTTAATTACCTTAACATATGTCTATGCCAAGTTAACCTCAAGATCACATATTCAGGCATCGTTCCTAACCTCAAGATCACATATTTAGGCATCGTTCCTAAGGATTATGCAAGCTAATAATGTATGTCTATACCGTTAAAAATTTAATTACTAGAATAATTAAGCATGCACCTTTCAAGTTGTATATCTATTAATTACCTTGTTCTCAAATGTAATAATTAACTCAATTGTTTAGTAATATTAGCTACTCTTTAGCAAGTGTTAAACGTGAAAACCACTCAAATGAATAAACAACCATTTGCACAAAACATTATTAGCAAAGCATCGATAATTCCATGCTAAGGATCCATAATTATTCTAGCATAACAAATTTAAGTTATAATCATTAAAGTGAAAACCAACAAACAAGTTGCAGCCATGATTTAAAAACAACAGAAGAAAGAAATGCATAAGAGAAAGAAAGGATGATTAGTCGAATATCGGTGGTTTTCCGTAGCTAGCTCACGTTGCTGTCTAAAAAATTCTCTGCGTTGTTCTTAGCCTCAATGCTCTCACTCTTGTGTTTTGATTTTTCTACTCTTCAATTCTGTGTGTTTGCGTTCTATTGTGTTCTGTTCCCCCATTGATGCTGAAATTTACTCCCTATTTATACTGTTGAGCTCCCTTAATCTTTTCTGTTTTTAGGCTTAGTGGTTCCTTGATTTACACTACCATTATAATTGTTTCGTGATTTCTTCATCCCACAATCTGATAGTAGACTAATTACTTTGTGTACACTTTAGAGATTGACTGACCATGTCACAACTCAAATATCTACAAACTGGAAAAGTGCAAGATGGGAACTATGATGTACGATCTCTATGCATGTGAGTTCCATGTGGGCAAGCAGTGCACGTGACCTTAGGATTGTGGACTGCGTGCTGCAATATATGTGAGTTATGTAAAGCAAGCTCCATGCCAACAAGTGATAACTCTTGAAAAGATTTATATTTTAAGCCTTTAGACTTGATTAATTGCCTATACTTAGGTAAGTTTAGTTGCATTTTAGGATTTTCCATTAGTGTTTTTAGGAATTTACATTAAAAAGCTTGGACTGTGCTTAAATTTTATTACATGTTACTTCTAATTATTTGTGGGAAGGATTTGTTTATTAAGTGGCAGGTGCAAAATGAGGAAAAAGAAGTAAATAAGTGAAGGTTTGTCGTGGCAAAAGGTTGGATAGTTTGACAACACGAATGTCGTGGAAATGCCAGGAAGCAACCCAATCAACACTTAACCGTTATCAGCCATGCTTTACGTGTACCAAAAATATTAGCTTAAAAAAGAGGGAAAAGATCATGGGATCATGGGATGATGGGCCTACTCTAATGGAAGAGGTATAAAACCCAACAAGAAAGAGGAAAATGGGGAGAGAGAGACAATTAGAGAGACAATTAGAAAAAATATCCTTGGATGAAAGTAAAGGATAATAGTTGAGAACAAGATAGAGTTGGAAAGGGAGAAGAATAAGGCAACCCCTCTAGGCAAGCACAAGATATTGCATCGTCAAAGTTGTGGGCTGAATAGGCGAAAGCTATCTTCCCTAAGTTCTTCCTTTTCTTTTTTATTTGTTTGTTTGTGATCTTAATTGATGAAAATGATGTCGAATGTTATTTTGAATTTGGATGTTATTTACCAACCAATGAGTTAATCTCATAGGGTTGGGATTGCTTGATGAAACATTTATTTTCTTTAATTGTTAAATCATAGATTAGTTTTAATTTATTGTTTCATTCAATGGTATTTATGACTCGCATGCGTATAATCTCTAGACATAAATGAATGTGTATGTTTATGGAATTAATCTAATACTGACAAGGTTAGGTTAGTTAGATCAAATTTGAATGATATGAGCAAGTATTCGACCGAATACTTGTAGCAATCTCTAGACATAGAGTAGCATTCCATACGGAAAGAAAACAAAATTGTGCTGGGTACCGTGTTGAAGGCCTATAGACATATATTGTAACACCCCTTACCCGTATTCAACGCTAGAATCGGGTATAAGGCATTACCGGACTTATCTCGTTTGAACATACAACACTGGGCTATCAAATTTTATTTCCAATTTAAAACTTTTCATTCACATCCATAACATTCTTATTATGGGCCTACGAGGCGTAAATCATGCAAACGGAGGGCCTCGAGATCAAACCGGGAACTTTTAAAAACTTATAAAAATCTTGCTTTACCAGGGCCACACGCCCGTGTGGAGAGAGGGACACGCCCGTGTCACATGCCACACGCCCGTGTTCGACACCCGTGGTCGACACTGACTTGCATCACACGGCCTGTCACACGCCCGTGTGTCTGGCCCGTGGTCGCCTCTGACTAGCATCACACGGCCAGTCACACGCCAGTGTCCTTCGACCGTGTGGCGAATTAAATTCCAAATTCAGGTGCAGACTTCACGTGGCCTGGGCACACGCCCATGTCCCTGGCCGTGCCTTCCACACGGCTGAGACACACGGCCGTGTCTCTACCCGTGTGTTTACTACAGAGCTTATTGACTTGTAAAACTAACATGCAGGGGACACATGGCCTAGCCACACACCCGTGGGACTGACCGTGTGTCTCACACGGCCTAGACACACACCCGTGTGCCTACCCTTGTGGACAAGAACAAAGCTATTTGCCAAGCTCTTTTCATCACCCTACATCACACAACCTAAATCCATTCAACCAATTGCTAAGCAAAGCAATTATGCAACATACACATTCATGAATAACCTTGTCTTTGCATAAATTAGTAATAATAAGCCATCAACCATGGCTATATACAAAAGAATTCATCTTTAAGGGAGCCAATACACACTTGGCCAAAATAACAAAACAATTCATCTAGTCTAGCCCCTATACATGCCATACTCAAAATGCTAATTCTATATATATACCGAGATGAGTTGATAGTGTGGGTGATCTTCCAATTATCTTTGTATCCCAACCCGGCTCTTTGACACTATAAAACAAGGGAAAAGAAAGGGAGTAAGCTTTAATCTTAGTAAGTTTACATGTTAACAATAAACATCATAATATGTGCTAATCGATAAATAGCATTTCACAATGAGTAAGAACATTCTACATTCCAAGATCATGCTTACTCATTTCATCTCTTACCACATTCCAACCATATCACAAGCCAAATGCCTACATTATTTAACATACATCCCTGCACTTATCAAATCACCACATGATCACATGAAACAACGCATTGCAATTTCACAATAAGCCATTCATAGTATTACCTAACACTGGGTGGTTTCGCACTTAGCCCACCGTTTAACTTTAATGGGGTGGTATCGCACATAGCCCACCAATGAGATTATTTACGGTGGTATCGCACTTAACCCACCAAACGATGGTATCACACACAGCCCATCGTGAATAAGTATTAAGGTGGTATCGCACATAGCCCACCAACAAGAATAATTAAGGTGGTATCGCACACAGCCCACCATTAATTACTACTGATAATATTCCATACCTATATATCTAATTCAACATCCAATAATGAATTTATTCATTTTCTACCACATTCAATCCATTTAAATTGTAAGTGTTCTCAATCATACAATGCACCAATAAGTAACAACATGTATATTTAAGATGCATCGTTTACACATAAACTTACCTCGATGCAAAATGTGTTAATCAAAGGCTCAATCCGTGACCTTGCCTTTTCCTCAGTCAAGGTTGATTCCGCGCTCTTCTTGGTCTATAATTAAAAAATTCATTCATTCAATCATTTTATAATCATAATACATCATAATCTCTATTTAGGCAAAAATGACCATTTTGCCCTTGTACTTTGGCAAAATTATGATTTTTCCCCTAGGCTCGTAAATCATTTTTCATCACATTTCCTCATTAATCAAGCCTAGCTAAACATTTATTACTCTTACAACTACTCTAAATTCCAACTATTTCATGCATTTATTACATAATTTAAACTTTTACTACTTAGTCCCATAAAGGTGTTTTTTATGACAACACCTTTCACAAAAGTTGTTTCTCATCTCCCTAATATTCATTTTCTTCCATAAAAACTCAGCAAACAACATAAACTCTCTCTCATGGCAAGTCCCTAGACTTTCAACCATATTGCAATTTAGTCCCCTCATTAGCTAGCTTAAGCTTTGGGGGTTCCAAAAATACAAAAATAATCAAGAAAGACCTCTAAAATCACTTACTTGCTAGATAATATGTTGGCTGATAGTTTGAGCTTCAAAACCTCTATTTCTTGCTAAAAATTTGGGTAGGAGAGGAAGAGAAATGATAAAGATGATAGCTTTCTTTTTACTTATCTTATTTTATTCATTTTTATCACCTAACACTACCAAATTTTGACTCATTTAATGCTCTTGTCTCTCTCCTAGTTCCCTTGGCCGGCCATCATCTTTAGGGTGGTTTAATTGCACTTTAAGGACCTCCCATTAATATTCCATAACTATCAAACACTTTTATCTTATATAATAGAACTTTCACACTTTCTGCGATTTAGTCCTTTTTCACAATTAAGCACACAATTGCTAAAATTAAGGCATCAAAATTCCCATGCAACCTTATAATCATGTTATAATGTATAAAATAATACCAAAATAATTTTCCTCAACCTCGGATTAGTGGTCCTGAGACCACTATTTCGACTAGCCCTGAAATCGGGCTGTTACAACTCTCCCCTCCTTAGAGATTTTTGCCCTCGAAAATCTTACCGGTAAAAAGGTTTGGATATTGTTCTCTCATGGCTTCTTCCGGTTCCCAAGTAGCTTCTTCCACACCGTTTTTTGCCATAACACTTTTACTAAGGCTATGTTCTTATTCCTCAACTATTTCACCTCTCGAGCCATAATCTTAATCGGCTCCTCTTCATAAGTCATGTCCGATCATATCTCAATTTTCGATGGAGGGATTACATGTGAAGGATCAGAACGATATTGCCGCAACATCGATACATGAAACACGTTGTGTATTTTCTCTAACTCTATCGACAAAGCCAACCGGTATACCACTTGCCCAATCCTTTCGGTAATTTCATACGGCCCTATGAATCGTGGACTCAATTTTCCGTTTCGACCAAATCTCAATATTTTCTTCCACGGGGACACTTTCAGAAATACCTTGTCGCCCACTTGAAACTCGATTTCTTTTCTTTTCAAATCCGCGTACGACTTTTGTCGGTCTGATGCGGCTTTCAGACTATTACGGATCACTTTTACTTTCTCCTTGGTTTCCTTAACTAGATCAACCCCATGGATTTGCTTCTCATTAAGCTCGGTCCAATACAAGGGAGTCTGACATTTGCGACCATACAAGGCCTCGTACGGAGCCATCCGTATGCTCGACTGATAACTGTTGTTGTAGGCAAACTTAATAAAAGGTAGGTATCTTTCCCAACTACCTTCAAATTCTAACACACAGCATCGGAGCATATCCTCAAGAACTTGAATCACTCTTTCAGATTGGCCGTCAGTTTGAGGATGGAATGTAGTACTAAAATTCAACCTTGTACCCAAGGCCTCCTGCAACTTCTTCCAAAACTTCGAAGTAAATCTCGGATCTCTATCCAAGATAATAGATATAGGCACTCCATGTAATCTCACCACCTCAGCAATATACAACTTGGCCAACTTATCCAATGAATAATGAACACGCACCGGTATAAAGTGAGCCAACTTTGTTAGTCTATCAACGATAAACCACACAACATATTTCTTTTCCGGAGTCATAGGCAACCCCGTCAGAAAATCTATGGTGATCCGATCCCACTTCCACTCGGGAACCATCACTGGCTGAAGCAGTCCCGATGGTACTTGATGCTCGGCTTTTACTTGTTGGTAGATTAAACATCTTGTCACAAACTCAGAGATGCCTCTTTTCATACCTGGCCACCAATAAAATTTCCTCAGATCATTATACATTTTTGCTACCAGGATGTACTGACAAGTAACCACTATGTGCTTCATGTAAAATTTTTCAGATCAACTCATCATCTCTAGGTACACAAATCCTGTCATGAAACATCAAACAACCACCCGAACTCACCCGAAAATCAGTATTATTTCCCGATTCACACTTAGCTCTCTTAGCTTGCATCTCATTATCATTCTTTTGAGCCTCACATATCTGTTGAATAAATAGCGGCCTAGCCCTCAACTCGGCCAATATGGCACTATCCTCAGAAAACGCTAAGCTAGTACTCAGCTCTCAAAGCATACATGGATTTCCTACTCAAGGCATCCGCAACCACATTCGCTTTCCCCGGATGGTAATCAATTACTAGCTCATAGTGTTTCAATAGTTCAAGCCACAGCCGTTGTCGCATATTCAAATCCTTTTGGTCCATTAAGTATTTAAAAATCTTATGATCGGTGAAGATTCGGCACTTCTCACTATATAAATAATGTCGCCAAATCTTTAATGCGAAAACAATCGTAGCCAACTCCAAATCATGAGTCGGATGATTCTTCTGTGCGGTTTTAGCTGTCTCAAGGCGTAAGCTACTACCTTACCCTCTTGCATCAACACACAGCCAAGTCCATTAAATGATGCATCACTATATACCACAAACTCCTTGCCTGACTCAGGTTGCACTAAAATCAGCGCTTCAGTCAACAATGTTTTCAATCTCTCAAAACTCTGTTGACATTTTTCAGTCCATTCAAACTTAACATCTTTATGCAACAGTTTCGTCATCAGGGTAGCAATCATGGAGAATCCCTTCACGAACCGCTTGTAGTACCTAGCTAAACCCAAAAAGCTTCTAACTTCCAATGCATTTCTTGGCGGTTTCAACTCTACAATAGCCGAAATCTTACTCGGATCAACTCTAATACCATCACCTGACACAATGTGTCCTAGGAATCCTACCTCTCGGAGCCAAAACTCACTCTTGCTAAATTTAGCATACAACTGCTTGTCTCTTAAAGTTTGCAAAACAATTCTCAGATGTTCCGCATGTTCACTCTCATCCCGAGAATAGACTAATATGTCATGAATAAAAACGACTACAAACTTGTCCAAGTATGGTCAAAAGATACGATTCATCAAGTACATGAATCGTAGGAGCATTCGTTAAACCAAATGGCATGACAAGAAACTCATAATGTCCATACCTCGTCCGAAATGCAGTTTTCGGCACATCTTGCTCTTTAACCCTCAACTGATAATAACCAGACCTTAAATCTATCTTGGAGAACACTGTAGCTCCCTTCAGTTGGTCAAATAAGTCGTCTATCCTTGGCAAAGGATACTTATTTTTCACGGTCACTTTATTGAGCTGTCTGTAGTCTATGCACAATCTCATCGACCCATCTTTCTTCTTCACAAAAAGTACCGGAGCACCCCACGGTGAATAGCTCAGTCTTACAAAACCCTTGTCCGTTAACTCTTGTAACTGAACCTTCAATTCTTTCAACTCCAATGGTGCCATCCTATACGGAGCAACTGAGATAGGTGTCGTTCCCGAAACTAACTCAATCCCAAACTCGACCTCTCAAACTGGAGGTAACCCGGGTAGCTCTTCTGAAAACACATCTGGATATTTGCATACTACCGGCACTGATTCAATCTTTACTTCTTACTCTTGAGTATTCAGCACTAAGGTGAGATAGAACTCGTATCCTTTCCTCAAGTATTTCTCGACTACCATAGTTGAAATTATCACAGGCAAACTATCCAATTTACCTGATTCAACCCGAATGACATCTCTATTTTCACATTTCAATTCAATAAACTTGCTACCACAGTTCACTAAAACATTATGAGCCGTCAACAAATCCATACCAAGAATCAAGTCAAATTCATCAAACGGAAACAACATAAGATTCGCCGGAAAACAATGACCTCTAATTGTCAAAGGACAATTCTTACACACCTTGTCAACTAACACATGTTTGCCTAACGGGTTTGACACCTTTACTACAAATTCCATAAACTCAACAATCATGCTCATACTAGATGCCAGTTTCATGCAAATGTAAGAATGGGTAGACCCCAGATCAATCAAAGCAATAATAGAGGTGCCATGAAGAGAAAAAGTACCCGTTATCATGTCTGGAGATGATGCCTGTAACACCCCATACCCGAGTCTGAGGCTTAGACCGGATATGAGAAGTTACTATGCTTGAACTTGCTTAATCAAGTACTTACGGGCTATAAAATTTCGTTCCGAATTAAGAACTTATCTTTCTTAATCGACTTGTATTTTTCATGGGCCTACGAGGCCTTAAACTCATGTCTGTAAACTTTAAGAACTCAATCGAAAACTTTTCATTGAAACAGGGGTCACACGCCCATGTGATTTGGGACACGCCCGTATAAACCTGAGACACGCCCATGTCTCCTAACCGTGCTTAAAACTCGAGCTTACTGCCAAACTTCACACGGCCATGGCACGCCCGTGGTCTTGGCCCGTGTGAAAAACCTTAACATTCTGACTTATAACACACGGCCATGGCACGCCCGTGGACTTAGACCGTGTACTACAACTTGATATTCTGACTTAAGGTGTAATGGTGCAGGGTACACACGGCTTAGACACAAGCCCGTGTGTCCGGCCGTGTGGGCACTTATAGGCTATTTACCAAGCCAATTGCCACCCTGAAATCAAGAGCATATTCATACTATCTCAACAACTCAAATCACTACAACTTTAATGAACAATATAATGTGCTCCATTGATATCAATAACATACATACTTAGTGAATCTTGGCCAATCATTTAGCCATTTACAAAAGAATAATAATAAACTTGATAGCCCATGCTTTTCCCCTTTCTAAGACATATACTCAAAATGAAATGTTTCCTATACATGCCATACTTAAATAAACAACTTGGCTATACCAAAATAGCGATTGATAGTGTGATTCGAGTTGTTGAGATAGTATGAATATGCTCTTGATTTCAGGGTGGCAATTGGCTTGGTAAATAGCCTATAAGTGCCCACACGGTCGGACACACGGGCGTGTGTCTAAGCCATGTGTACCCTGCACCATTGCACCTTAAGTCAGAATATCAAGTTGTAGTACACGGTCTAAGTCCATGGGTGTGCCATGGCCGTGTGTTATAAGTCAGAATGTTAAGGTTTTTCACATGGACCAGGACCATGGGTGTGCCATGGCCGTGTGAAGTTTGGCAGTAAGCTCGAGTTTTAAGCACGGTTAGGAGACATGGGCGTGTTTCAGGTTTACACGGGCGTTTCCCAACTCACATAGGCGTGTGACCCCTGTTTCAATAAAAAGTTTTCGATTGAGTTTCGAAAGTTTACGGACATGAGTTTAAGGCCTCGTAGGCCCATGAAAAGTATAAGTCGATTAAGAAAGATAAGTTCTTAATTCGGAACGAAATTTTATAGCCCGTAAGTACTTGATTAAGAAAGTTCAAGCATAGTAACTTCTCATATCCGATCTAAGCCTCAGACTCGGGTATGGGGTGTTACATTTAGTGGTATCAGAGCTAGGTTTTGATCCTGGGACCTGTGGGTTATGGGCCCACTATGCTTCCGCTGCGCCATTCTGATTTAGGCTAGTCGGAATAGTCGGAATAGTTTTAGTACAACCTGAGACGGGGAAAGATTTCATAGTTTATAGCGATGCATCCTTAAATGGATTAGGCTGTGTACTTATGCAAGAAGGCAAAGTGGTTGCTTATGCCTCAAGACAGTTAAAGCCTCATGAGAAGAATTATCCGACGCACGACCTAGAGTTAGCTGCCATAGTCTTCTCATTGAAGATATGGAGACATCATCTATATGGTGAGAGATGTCAGATCTTCACCGATCACAAAAGTCTGAAGTACTTGATGATGCAGAAAGAGTTTAATTTAAGGCAAAGGAGATGGTTAGAGTTGATAAAAGACTATGAGTTAGTCATTGACTACAATCCAGGAAAGGCGAATGTTGTCGTCAATGCTTTAAGCAGAAAGTCCTTATTTGCATTAAGAGTAATGAATTCATGTTGCATTATAGCTGAGTTGAGAGCTAGACCAGTATTCCTCCAAGAGATTTCTGAGGCTCAGAAAGAAGATTGCGAATTACAAGTCAAAAGAGCTCAGTGCGAGTCAGATGTTGAATCTGACTTTCAGATTAGTTCTGAAGGATATTTGATGTTTAAAGGTAGAATTTGTGTACCGAGAAAAGAGGAGCTTATTCAGAGAATTTTGCATGAGGCACATAACTGGTGTTTGTCTGTACATCCGGGTAGTACTAAAATGTATAATGATTTGAAGCAACAGTATTGGTGGCCGAAAATGAAGAGAGACATTTCGGAATTTGTTTCCAAATGTATGATTTGTCAGCAAGTAAAAGCTGAACACCAAGTACCTTCAGGCTTGCTTCAACCCATTTTAGTTCCGGAGTGGAAGTGGGACCGTATTACTATGGATTTTGTAACGGGTTTATCGTTGTCTCCGAGCAAGAAAGATGCTGTATGGGTTGTGGTTGATAGACTTACGAAGTCAGCCCATTTTATACCTATACGAGTTGATCACTCACTAGACAAGTTGGCAAACTTGTATGTTTCAGAAATAGTACGACTTCATGGATTTCCCTTGTCAATCATATTGGATAGAGATCCGAGATTCACATCCAGATTTTGGAAGAAGTTACAAGAGGCCTTGGGTACAAAGTTGAACTTTAGTACCGCCTTTCATCCTCAAACTGACGGTCAATCAGAGAGGTTAATTCAAGTGCTCGAGGATATGCTCAGATGTTGTATTCTAGAGTTCCGAGGCAATTGAGAAAGGTTTCTCCCATTGGTAGAATTTGCCTACAATAATAGTTTTCAGTCGAGCTTGAGGATGGCGCCTTATGAGGCTTTATATGGGCGTAAATGCAGAACGCCTTTATTTTGGACTGAACTCAAAGAAAACCAAATTTACGGGGTTGATTTGGTTAGAGAAGCTGAAGAGAAAGTATGAGTGATACGAGAGTGCTTAAAAGCTACTTCAGACAGACAGAAATCCTACTCAGATTTAAAAAGAAAAGAGATAGAGTATCAAGTTGGAGATAAAGTTTTCTTGAAAGTGTCACCTTGGAGAAAAGTTCTCAGATTTGGCCGAAAAGGCAAGTTGAGTCCACGTTTTATTGGACCGTATGAGATTACTAAGAAAGTTGGGCCTGTAGCTTACAGATTGGCTTTGCCATCCAAGTTAGAAAAGATACATGATGTCTTTCACGTGTCAATGTTAAGACGCTATCGATCAGGCCCTTCGCATCTAATTCCCCAGTCAGAGGTAGAGATTCATCCCGACATGACTTATGGTGAAGAACCAGTCAAGATATTAGCTCGGGAAGTGAAGCAGCTAAGAAAGAAAAGTATTTCCTTAGTGAAATTATTGTGGCAAAGACATGGAATAGAAGAAGCCACATTGGAACCAAAAGAGAGTATGAGAAACCAGTACCCAAACCTTTTCACTGGTAAGATTTTCGAGGACGAAAATCCCTAAGGGGGGAGAATTGTAACAGCCCGATTTAGGGCCTAGTCAGAATAGTGGTGCGAGACCACGAATCCGAGGTGAATTTATGAGTTTTTAAGGTTCATTCCATGTTTGCATGTTAGTGTGAAAGTTTCATGAAGCAATTTTGCAAAAATGAAGTTGAATGGTCAAAAAGGACCAAATTGCAAAAGTTGTAAAATGTGAGTTTCTAGAAGCATTTTGTATGAAATAGCTTTAGAATATTAATTATGAGTCCTTAAATAGAAATTTTCTCAAATTATAAATTTTGGACAAAAATGGACATGAGTTAGTAAAATAGAAATTTTTAAAGAGAAGGGCATTTTGGTCATTTGTCTAATAAGTGATTAAAATAGGAAAAAGATGATAAAATTTCATTCATCTTCTTCCTTCCATTGCCGAAAATTTGAAGACTCCATAGCTAGGGTTCTTCATTTTTTCGGCAATGGAAGGAAGAAGATGAATGAAATTTTATCATCTTTTTCCTATTTTAATCACTTATTAGACAAATGACCAAAATGTCCTTCTCTTTAAAAATTTCTATTTTACTAACTCATGTCCATTTTTGTCCAAAATTTATAATTTGGGAAAATTGCTATTTAAGGACTCATAATTAATATTCTAAAGCTATTTCATACAAAATGCTTCTAGAAACTCACATTTTACAACTTTTGCAATTTGGTCCTTTTTGACCATTCAACTTCATTTTTTGCAAAATTGCTTCATGAAACTTTCACACTAACATGCAAACATGGCATGAACCTTAAAAACTCATAAATTCACCTCGAATTCGTGGTCTCGCACTACTATTCCGACTAGGCCCTAAATCGGGTTGTTACAATGCCTCTTCGCGAGCGCGAATGGCATAAGTCCTTGCAGGTGCCCGACCCTCCGGTCTCACAGCAGAGTCTCGAGTCGTACCTTTACTACTAGTCCCTCCTCCCGATTCTTTTGCGGTCTACCCCTCGAAGATACATTGCTTGATCTTATCTCTTGCTTCCTTTTCTTATCATCCCTCTCAGGACAATTCTGGATGAAATGATCAGGCGAACCACACTTGTAACAGTTTCGATTATTCCCCCAACACTCCCCAGTGTGCTGCCTACCACAAGTTGGACACTCCGGTTTTGACTTCGGATTGCCCACACTTGCCATCGAAGTGGCTTGAACTCTCGAGCCCGAGTATGTGTTACCTCGATCTCTATGTGAATGTCCAACTGACGCTGTCGTCCGAGGGTTCATTTCCTTGGACCTCTTCGATTGAGCTTGGTATGATTTACTCGTTGGCCTTTTTCTCGCATCTCGGGCCTCACTCATAGCTTTTCTCTTTTCTTTATTCAGTTCTTCGGCCTTACATGCCCGGTCAACCAACACTACAAACTCATTTAACTCCAAAATCCCAACTAGCAGTCTAACATCCTCATTCAGCCCATCTTCAAACCTCTTGCACAAGATAGCTTCTGTAGACACACATTCTTGTGCATACTTGCTGAGCCTAACAAATTCGCGCTCATATTCTGCCACAGTCATTCTTCCTTGCTTCAGTTCAAGGAATTCTGTAACACCCCAAACCCGGGCCAAATGCTACGACCATATCTGGCATGCTACGGGGTTTATTATTATAACTTAACTTTAATGGTTCTTGGAAAATCCCAGTTTCTTTACTTAGGCATTTGATAAAAATAAGATATTCGTTGAAAACCCTAGTATTTTTTTTACGTTGAACGTGTTTGAACAAAAAACTCATTTTTATTACTTTTTAAGACTTAAGCCCTTGAACATAAATTTTAACCGGTAAACATTAATAAATAAAAATAATAACCTAAGCCATGGGGCCTTATTACATAAATAATCCCAAACTTAAAACATAAAGAAAACCGAAAATAGTCTATGAAAATAAATAAAGTAGAACTTGATGGCCTCGAGTGCGCCTCGGCTCCTATGTCCACGATCTTGCTCATCCGAAAGAGTAGAGAAAAATAAAAGGGTGAGTCACCAAGACTCGTGTATAAATCGAAACACACAACGACTGAGGCCCACAAACACATTATAGGCCTTGGCCCATACGTTATGGCAACAGTCATACATACATGTTAAATAATAAATGATGAATGGTAACTGGCCCAACCCATCCTAAAAGTCCATCCTCTACACACCAACCCGTACCAGCCAACACACCTCGGGGATTTCTACAATCAACCCGCCAACCGCTACACACCATAACAACGGTGCATCTTGCCTATTCCTATTAATCAGGAATCATTTAAGTGTGGCTTTGCCACCGATCACTATGTGACCTAACATTTTAAAATCGTGGTTTAACCACCGATCACCAAGTGACCTATCATGCTCTTCCCCTTCATTATCATAATTCCACCCCATGCATACACACATGAAAAAAAAACATCATACCACCTTTAAGAAAATAGGCTTTCACATATATATATATTTATCGATACACATAGAGATTTCTATGATTACGTACTTGGCATCCTTTTATGCCCTTTTTGGGTTTTATTCGATTATCTACACATGACCTATTTTCGGCTTTTTAGCCCAATATATATTTAATACGATTAACTAGTGTGTTAGAGATCTATACACCTGTTTACCGATAAAACGATACTTTCTATGTCGACGCTGTCCTTAGCCGACACCACTGCTATCTGCCTAAGGTGTTGTTCAGAAGCCGGTCCACAACCCGGTGGCAATCCCGAATCACGACTTCGCTCGTTTCTTAAACTTAGGAATCGAGTTTTCGGATCTAGTCCCCTCCTTTGCCTGATCGACATTCGATTCCATCAAAAAGGCCTTATTAATCATAACATATGGTTAAGATTGTGATTTCTATATCGAATCTAATGAGAACCTAAAGAGAATCCCTTACCTTGAAATTCCCGAAAAGTGATATGAGATTCAGGGACTAGTGTTTCCGGCTTTCAGATCTAAGAGATCTACTTCAATTCCCAAATGTCGCCCAAAAAGAGAATACATAAAACCATTAAACCATTAATCAAACGTCAACCTTACCAATCTCAATAGCCTTTTGGCTTAACTTCCAAAAACCGAAAGAGAATAGTAAAGAGAAAAAGATCAGCACTTACCCTATCACAGGAGATTCGGCTACTCCTAGAAGATTTCGGCTTTTGAGAAGATCCGAAGAAAAGATGATAGGAAGAAGTCTATGTAGATTCGGCTTTAGTGAAGAATTCGACAAAAGGGAATAAGAAGTATTCGGCTATGGAGATGGGAATAGAGTTCATAGTTTTGGCTTTTGAAAGAAAAGAAATTGCAGAGAATGGCTGAGAGTTTCGGCACAGAGAATGAAGAAAAGAACTTTCCTATCAAAAACTGAAAGTGCCCCTCTTTTAATCGAAACTAAGCTATTTGATCAAGGGAAATTTCGGCACCCCTTGATCATAGAAAAACCGATTTCTCCTCCCCCTCCCAGAGTCAAAATTTCGGCCACCACCTAGCCTTGCAGATAACTCCTTGATTCTCTCCTTATCCTCATCTGACTACTCATCCACAGTGCCATGGATGACACTACCTCTTCCTTCCTTTATCAGCACATTATCCACCTTATTATCACATTAAATAAATTCCTAAATTTAAGCATCATTGCCGAACTCCACTACTGCTCTTGTAAATGCCGAAAATAACAAAAATAAAAGGTACCATGCGACTCGAACCTTGGACCCTCAATTGACGCCAACTCCCAGCCCTCTAAGGGGCGCCATTTTGCCACTGGGCCACAAGCCCATTCATGTCCTAGTTTACAGATATTATCTTTTAAACCTTATTCTATCAGGCTCTCCACTAGAGCGCCCAAACAGAAAATTTTAACTAAGGCCTCGGCCCAACCTTGAGCCCAATCTGAACCCCTTAAACCTTTTAATTAACACATTGAACGTAACACACATCAAATGCAAAGGCCCATTAATTCAGGATGTTACAGTTCTACCCCCTTAAAGAAATTTCGTCCTCAAAATTACCTGATCAGAATAGATGAGGGTATTGCTACCGCATCGTCTCCTCCGGTTCCCAAGTAGCCTCCTCAAAGCTATGATTCCGCCATAGAACCTTAACCAACGGAACTGTCTTCCTTCGCAACACTTTCACATCACGATCTAGAATTTCCACTGGTTCCTCTTCAAAGGATAAATCGGGTCTTACTTCGATTTCTTCCACAGACACTGCATGGGATGGATCCGAACGGTAACGTCTTAACATAGAGACGTGGAAATCATTGTGAATTAAACTTAGCTCCGAAGGTAGTTCTAGCTCATAAGCTACTGGTCCCACTCGTTTCAACACTCGATATGGTCCGATAAACACGGGACTTAATTTACCCTTTCGACCAAACCTTAATACTTTCTTCCATGGCGACACCTTCAAGAAAACCTTGTCACCCATCGCAAATTCTGTGTCCTTACGCTTCGGATCAAGATAGGACTTACATGCATCTCGCGCTTCCTTTAATCGAGCCCAAATTAACTCAACCTTCTCCTCTGCTCTCGGTCACCAACTCCGGACCCAAAATCGACGTTCCTTAACTCCGTCCAACGAGCGGTGTACAACACCTCGCGCCTGCACAATGCTTCATAGGGCGCCATCGAATACTTGATTGGTAGCTATTGTTGTAAGCAAACTCCGCTAATGGTATAAATTCCTCCCAACTACCCTTGAAATCAATGACACATCCTCTCAACATGTCTTCCAAGATCTGGATTACCCGCTCGGTATCCATCGGTACGAGGATGAAACGCCAGATTGAAATCCAACTTCGCACCCAACGCTTGATGCAATGCCTTCCAAAATCGTGATGTGAACCTAGGGTCCCTGTCCGATATGATCGATACTGGCACTCCATGCAACCTTACTACCTCCGCTATGTATAGCTTAGCCAACTTTTGCAACGAGTAATCGACACGTACGGGTATGAAGTGAGCAGATTTCGTCAAGCGATCCACAATTACCCAAACCGCGTCTTTCTTAGTAGGCGTGAGGGGTAGCCCACTAACAAAGTCCATTGTGATCCTTTCCCACTTCCATTGTGGAATCTTCACCGGCTGCAACAACCTTGATGGTAACTGATGTTCCGCCTTTACCTGGTGACAGGTCAAACACTTTCCCACAAACTCGATCACCTCTCATTTTAGACCCGGCCACCAAAACTGATCTCGCAAATCTTGATACATCTTACTCCCTCCAGGGTGCATAGCATATGGACTACCATGCGCTTCTTGCAAAATCTTGTGCCTCAATTCAGGATCCTTCGGCATGCACACTCTCCCTTGAAAACATGATAGCCCTTCCTCATTAGTACCAAATTCTGCCGATCCCTCACTTGACCCTACAGGAAACTTCTCCTTTAGCAACTCATCAGTCTGCTGCTTCTCCTTAACCTGATTGACCCATAAGGGTTTCACTTGAAGTTCGACTAATAGACTTCCATCATCATATAAGCTAAGGTGAGCAAACATTGCTCTCAAGTCAGAGATTACCTTACGACTTAGAGCATCTGCCACCACGCTAGCCTTACCCGAATGGTACTCGATCGAGCAGTCATAATCCTTTAACAACTCGATCCACCTCCTTTGCCTTAAATTTAGCTCCTTCTGAGTCAGAAGGTACCTTAAACTCTTATGATCGGTGTATATGACAGATTTCTCCCCGTACAGATAATGCCTCCAAATTTTTAAGGCAAACACCACTGCCGCCAACTCCAAATCATGGGTAGGGTAATTCGCTTCGTGCGGTCTTAATTGCCGGGATGCGTACGCCACAACCTTGCCTTCTTGCATCAATACGCATCCTAATCCCGTGTGTGAAGCATCACAATAAATCACAAATTCCTTCCCAGCCTCCGGCTGAATCAATACCGGAGCCTCCGTCAAAATCCTTTTTAACTTCTCAAAACTCTCTTGTTGCTTGTCAGACCAAACAAACGGAACTCCATTCCGTAACAACTTAGTTAATGGCGCCGCGATCAATGAAAATCCTTCCACAAACCTTCTGTAATACTCGGCTAACCCAAGAAAACTTTGAATTTCTGCTAGCGACTTAGGCGGCTTCCAATCCAACACCGCTTCAATCTTCCGAGGGTCAACCTTAATCCCCTCTGCCAACACAATGTGACCTAGAAAAGTAACCTCCCTTTGCCAAAATTCGCACTTACTGAATTTGGCATACAACTGCTTCTCCCTTAGAATCTGCAGAACCACCCGCAGATGTGAATCATGCTCCTCTTCCGATTATGAATAAACCAAGATATCATCTATGAATACCACGACAAACCGATCCAAGTAGGGTTAAAATACTCGGTTCATCATATCCATAAACGCTGCTGGTGCGTTAGTCAATCCAAACGGCATTACCATGAATTCGAAATGTCCATAGCGAGTCCTAAAAGCCGTCTTATGAATATCCGCCTCTTTGACCTTAAGCTGATGGTACCCCGACCTCAGATCTATCTTTGAAAAGATTGAGGCTCCCTTCAACTGATCGAACAAGTCATCGATCCTTGGGAACGGGTATTTTTTCTTGATGGTTAACTTATTTAACTGACGATAGTCAATGCACATACGCATTGTTCCATCCTTCTTCTTAGCGAATAACACCGACGCTCCCCAAGGCGACACACTTGGTCGGATAAACCCTCTATCCAGCAACTCCTGAATCTGTGCTTTCAATTACACCAACTCCTTTGGCGCCATCCTATACGGAGCAATAGATACTGGCGCTGTTCCCGGAAGAAAATCGATATCGAAATCCACTTCACGATCCGGGGGTAATCCCGAAAGCTCTTCTGGGAAAACATCAGGAAATTTCTTCACCGTCCTGACATCTCCGACAGTTAGTTCCTTGGCTTCTAGAGCCCGAACAAACATTAGAATTGCCTCACATCCTTTCCTCACCATCCTTTCTGCCCTTAAGGCAGACACCACATTTGACAAACAATTCCCCCTTTCACCTATCACCAACACTTCACCACCATCGGGAGTTTTTAACACCATACGCTTGGCTGCACAGTCCAAATTCGCTTGATACTTCCCTAACCAATCCATTCCTAAGATCAAATCGAACTCCCCAAACGGCAGTTCCATCGAGATCGCCCAAAAGCTACCCCTTGAACTTCCGGGGTACATCCTTATCTGATTTGTTCACCACTACAGATTTTGTCCTAGAGGGCTTACTACAGTCATCTCCCTAGAAGAAGTCTCATATCTTATGTTCAGAGTTCCCGCTATAGCACTAGCAACATAAGAATGCGTCGAACCAATATCAATCAAGGCAGTGTAAGGCAAACCAAAATTTAGAAACATACCGGTTATAACATCCGGTGTGTCAGCCTCCTCTCGACCTCTGGCAGCGTAGACTAACCCTGGCTGTCTCACCTCAGTGTTTCCTGCCCCTTGGCCTGGTGCTCCACGGCCCCGACTGAAACCGTTACCACCTCTGGCTAGACCACGACCTCTCTGTGGCTGCTGACCACCTCTTCCTAGTTGTGCATTCCCTTGGCCCGTGGGCCCTTTACTGCCCCGTTGCTGCGGACAGTTCCTAACTTGGTGGTCCGTAGATCCACACCTAAAGCACTTCTCACTGCCTGCCCAACACTCGCCTACATGGAATTTACCACATCGAACACACTTCTGTGTCTGACCAACAACAGCAGGTCTCTCTTCCCGCCTCGGCCCATCTGACCTAGGCCTTTTCTGAGTACGCCCAGCTGCCCCTGACGATCCAAAATTCCTCTTACTTCCACCCCTATCTCTATCCCGATTTAGTTTCTCTGTCCGCTTCACCTCCTCAGCTATCTTAGCTTTTTCCACAAGCACAGCAAATTCCCTCTCCCGCTGTGGAGCTATCAACACACGCAAATCATCCCTCAGACCATCTTCAAATCAAACACAACGTTCATGGTCTGTGGCCACCATTCCTCGAGCATAATGGCTAAGCCGTAAGAATTTCGCTTCGTACGCAGCCACCGACCTACTTCCTTGCACCAAATTCAGAAATGCTCTACGTTGCGCATCCATATAACTAGTCCCAATGTATTTACTCTGAAACGCCGTTTTGAAGGAATCCCAAGTGCTACGGTCAGCCACCGTACCATCTTTAACCGTAAGCCACCATTGATAAGCTCCGTCTCGTAGGAGAGATACAACCCCTTTCAACTTCTCCTCTTCCGTGAAATCTAAATCATCCATTTTGCGCTCAACCGCCTCCAACCAATACTCAGCTGAACTCGGGGCTATACCAGAAACTCCCCTAAACACTTCTGCCCCATTGGCTCTAAGTCGCTCCGCAAGACAGATTGGCTCTCTGTGCCCATGCTCGCCCCAAACAACCCTCTCTAGAACCTTTAACATTGCCTCGAGACATCGCATCATCTCTCGGCCGTGCGGTCTGAAATTCCTCCTCCACGGTGGTGGTACCAGGCATCTCGTTTCAGATCCATGGCGGACCCTCACTGGGTTACGACACCGTCATCCTACCCCTACCACCACACGCGGTGGGCGTCCTCGACCTTGTACTCATTCTACCGATTCGCGTTTATCCGATTAGAAATTTTATGAATTATTAGTTTTCTTCCACTGATTAACCACGAACAGTCTTATGAATAGTAGTTTTAAGAGTAGTTCTTTCGAATTCGCAATTATATCTACAATTCAGTCTCGAGTCCGCATCTTCTAGTTCTAGGAAGCACATACATTCAATCATTTAACATCAACAAACAAGTAGCATCCACGAACTTACATTCATCACCTAAGGGTATTTTTGTCGTTTCACTACCCATGGGTATTTTCGTAATTTATCCTACAGGGGTATTTTCGTAATTTTTCGAAATAGGGTTCCTTGGTGATTTTGTGAAAGAAGGGTATTTTGGTAATTTTGTAATCCGGGGGTATTTCGGTAATTTTATAATCCGGGGGTATTTTGGTAATTTTACAAATCACGGATATTTTGGTTATTTATAAATCAGGGGTAATTTAGTAGTTTTAAAAAATAGAGTGGCTGGTCCCTTTCGGGTTTTAGTTATAAATTTTGGCCCGTCAGCAAGTCCTCATGACTAAGGTGAATAGTCACTACGCACCAGGTAGGATTCTAGCGAAGAGGAGGTGAGTCACTAGGACTGCTTAAGTACCAAGCTCTCCCTGAATCCAATCCTAGACATGCGTATGCCTGTTGCCACACCCTGACCCAGCGACTTGTTCACGGGTTTGTTTGGTTGGATTAAATCTTATGAATTTAGAGAGTTGTTTAATCTAAGCCTAAAGTCCATCAATGTCTAATATACTAGCCTACGTCCATCAAGCCCATCAAGCCCAACATACATATCACATCCAAAGGTTTAGAATGCTTACCTGCGTGGATCGGGTGCCAGTAGACTCGAAGGCCATATCTTCATCCAAAACATTTTTTCAAATTCACATCATTGTCAAATCACCTACTAGACCCATTCACAGCCCGAGTTTTGAACTGGGCTCTGATACCAAAATGTAACACCCCAAACCCGGCCCAAACGCTACGACCAGATCCGGCATGCTACGGGGTTTATTATTATAACTTAACTTTAATGGTTCTTGGAAAATCCCAGTTTCTTTACTTAGGCATTTGATAAAAATAAGATATTCGTTGAAAACCCTAGTATTTTTTTTACGTTGAACGTGTTTGAACAAAAAACCCATTTTTATTACTATTTAAGACTTAAGCCCTTGAACATAAATTTTAACCGGTAAACATTAATAAATAAAAACAATAACCTAAGCGATGGGGCCTTATTACATAAATAATCCCAAACTTAAGACTTAAAGAAAACTAAAAATAGTCTATGAAAATAAATAAAGTAAAACTTGATGGCCCCTCGAGTCTGCCTCGGCTCCCATGTCCATGATCTGCTGCTCATCTGAAAGAGTAGAGAGAAATAAAAGGGTGAGTCACCAAGACTCAGTGTATAAATCCCGAAACACACAACGACCTGAGGCCCACAAACACATTATGGGCCTTGGCCCATACGTTATGGCAACAGTCATACATACATGTTAAATAATAAATGATGAATGGTAACTGGCCCAACCCATCCTAAAAGTCCATCCTCTACACACCAACCCGTACCAGCCAACACACCTCGGGGATTTCTACAATCAACCCGCCAACCGCTACACACCATAACGACAGCCGTACTGCCTATTCCTATTAATCAGGAATCATTTAAGTGTGGCTTTGCCACCGATCACTATGTGACCTAACATTTTAAATTCGTGGTTTAACCACCGATCACCAAGTGACCTATCATGCTCTTCCCCTTTATTATCATAATTCCACCCCATGCATACACATGAAAAAAAAACATCATACCACCTTTAAGAAAATAGGCTTTCATATATATATATTTATCGATACACATAGAGATTCCTATGAGTATGTACCTGGCATCCTTTACAGACCCTTTTTCGGGATTTATTCGACTATCTACACAGCCTATTTCTGGCTTTTTAGCCCAATATATATTTAATACAGTTAACTAGTGTGTTAGAGAAATACACACCTGTTTACCGATAAAATGATACTTTCTATGTCGACGCTGTCCGTAGCCGACACCACTGCTATCTGCCTAAGGTGTTGTTCAGAAGCCAATCCACAACCCGGTGGCCAATCCCGAACTGCTGACACTACTCGTTTCTTAAACTTAGGAATCGGGTTTTCAGATCTAGTCCCCTCCTTTGCCTGATCGACATTCGATTCCATCAAAAAGGCCTTATTAATCATAACATATGGTTAAGATTGTGATTTCTATATCGAATCTAACGAGAACCTAAAGAGAATCCCTTACCTTGAAATTCCCGAAAAGTGATATGAGATTCAGGGACTAGTGTTTCCGGCTTTCAGATCTAAGAGATCTACTTCAATTCCCGAATGTCGCCCAACAAGAGAATACATAAAACCATTAAACCATTAATCAAACGTCAACCTTACCAATCTCAATAGCCTTTCGGCTTAACTTCTAAAAACCGAAAGAGAATAGTAAAGAGAAAAAGATCAGCACTTACCCTATCACAGGAGATTCGGCTACTCCTAGAAGATTTTGGCTTTTGAGAAGATCTGAAGAAAAGATGATAGGAAGAAGTCTATGTAGATTTGGCTTTAGTGAAGAATTCGGCAAAAGGGAATAAGAAGTATTCGTCTATAGAGATGGGAATAGAGTTCAGAGTTTCGACTTTTGAAAGAAAAGAAATTGCAGAGAATGGCTGAGAGTTTCGACATAGAGAATGAAGAAAAGAATAGGGTTCAAAATGCCGGAATTGAAGAGATACCTCCCCTATTTATAGAGAATTTCGGTACTTTCCTATCAAAAACCGAAAGTGCCCATTTTTTAATCGAAACTAAGCTATTTGATCAAGGGAAATTTCGGCACCCCTTGATCATAGAAAAACCAATTTCTCCTCCCCCTCCCAGAGTCAAAATTTCGGCCACCACCTAGCCTTGCAGATAACTCCTTGATTCTCTCCTTATCCTCATCTGACTACTCATCCACAGTGCCATGGATGACACTACCTCTTCCTTCCTTTATCAGCACATTATCTACCTTATTATCACATTAAATAAATTCCTAAATTTAAGCATCATTGCTGAACTCCACTACTACTCTTGTAAATGCCGAAAATAACAAAAATAAAAGGTACCATGCGACTCGAACCTTGGACCCTCAATTGACGCCAACTCCCAGCCCTCTAAGTGGCACCATTTTGCCACTGGGCCACAAGCCCATTCATGTCCTAGTTTACAGATATTATCTTTTAAACCTTATTCTAACAGGCTCTCCACTAGAGTGCCCAAACAGAAAATTTTAACTAAGGCCTCGGCCCAACCTTGAGCCCAATCTGAACCCCTTAAACCTTTTAATTAACACATTGAATGTAACATACATCAAATGCAAAGGCCCATTAATTCAGGATGTTACAAATTCTTTCCGTTTCTGGTCCACAAACCTCTGACTAATATACTTCTTTCAGAGTTCTTCCAAAAAGAAGTCCCACGTTACCCTCTCTCTTGGAACCACCGAAGTTAGCATCTTCCACCAATGATAGGCTGAGTCCTTTAGCAATGACACGGCACATTTTAAGCTCTCCTCATGTGTGCAGGAGAGTTCGTCAAATACTCTCATCGAGTTCTCAAGCAAGAACTCCGCCCTCTCAGGGTCATCGTCTATATTAGCTCTGATTTCCTCAGCCCCTTGCTTCCGAATCTTGTCTACCGGGGGTTTGGTCATCCTCACTAAATCTATACCTTAAGGAGTCACCGGAACTGGCTGAGGTACAGAGGGGGTGGAGGAGGTTGAGCATTAGGGTTTGCTCGTACATACTCCATGTACCAATTACTCATCATTTGGAGAAAGGCTTTTCGGGCCTCTTCTCCTCGATCCATACTCTCGGGTCCACTTTTTACAGGCGCGGTCCCCTTGTGCGGGAGCCGGCGCATTACTAGCTGCGTCATCAGTAGCCGTTCGATCCATTTACTATATATAAAAAATAAGGTTTAGATTTTTCAGAAGTCACCACACTATCAATATACGCTTATGGCATGTATAGCTAGACTCTAACACGCTACGGTAGTCCGAGAACTGACTAAACCATAGCTCTGATACCACTAAATGTAACACCCCTTGCCCGTAATCAATGCCGGAATCGGGTACAAGGCATTACCGGACTTATCTCGTTTGAACATACAACACTGGTCTATCAAATTTTATTTCCAATTTAAAACTTTTCATTCACATCCATAACATTCTTATTATGGGCCTACGAGGCCTAAGTCATGCAAACGGAGGGCCTCGAGATCAAACCGGGAACTTTTAAAAACTTATAAAAATTTTGCTTTACCAGGGCAACACGCCCGTGTGGAGAGAGGGACACGCCCGTGTCACATGCCACACGCCCGTGTTCGATACCCGTGGTCGACACTGACTTGCATCACACGGCCTGTCACACGGTCGTGTGTCTGGCCCGTGGTCGCCTCTGACTAGTATCACACGGCCAGTCACACGCCCGTGTCCTTCGACCGTGTGGCGAATTAAATTCCAAATTCAGGTGCAGACTTCACACGGCCTGGGCACACACCCATGTCCCTGGCCGTGCCTTCCACACGACTGAGACACACAGCCGTGTCTCTGCTCGTGTGTTTACTACAGAGCTTTTTGACTTGTAAAACTAACATGAAGGGTACACACGACCTAGCCACACACCCGTGGGACTGACCGTGTGTCTCAAACGGCCTAGACACACGCCCGTGTGCTTACCCGTGTGGACAAGAACAAAGCTATTTGCCAAGCTCTTTTCATCACCCTACATCATACAACCTAAATCCATTCAACCAATTGCTAGGCAAAGCAATTATGTAACATACATATTCATGAATAACCTTGTATTTGCATAAATTAGTAATAATAAGCCATCAACTATGGCTATATACAAAAGAATTCATCTTTAAGGGAGCCAATACACACTTGGCCAAAATAACAAAACAATTCATCTAGTCTAGCCCCTATACATGCCATACTCAAAATGTTAATTCTATATATATATACTGAGATGAGCTGATAGTGTGGGTGATCTTCCAATTATCTTCGTATCCCGACCCGGCTCTTTGACACTATAAAACAAGGGAAAAGAAAGGGAGTAAGCTTTAAGCATAGTAAGTTTACATGTTAACAATAAACATCATAATATGTGCTAATCGATAAATAGCATTTCACAATGAGTAAGAACATTCTACATTCCAAGATCATGCTTACTCATTTCATCTCTTACCACATTCCAACCATATTACAAGCCAAATGCCCACATTATTTAACATACATCCCTGCACTTATCAAATCACCACATGATCACATGAAACAACACATTGCAATTTCACAATAAGCCATTCATGGTATTACCTAACACTCGGTGGTTTCACACTTAGCCCACCGTTTAAATTTAATGGGGTGGTATCGCACATAGCCCACCAACGAGATTATTTACGGTGGTATCGCACTTAGTCCACCAAATGATGGTATCGCACACAGCCCATCGTGAATAAGTATTAAGGTGGTATCGCACATAGCCCACCAACAATAATAATTAAAGTGGTATCGCCCACAGCCCACCATTAATTTCTACGAATAATATTCCATACCTACATATCTAATTCAACATCCAATAAGGAATTTATTCATTTTCTACCACATTCAATCCATTTAAATTGTAAGTGATCTCAATCATACAATGCACCAATAAGTAACAACATGTATATTTAAGATGCATTGTTTACACATAAACTTACCTCGATGCAAAATGTGTTAATCAACAGCTCAATCTGTGACCTTGCCTTTTCCTCGGTCAAGGTTGATTCCGCGCTCTTCTTGGTCTATAATAACAAAATTCACTCATTCAATCATTTTATAATCATAATACATCATAATCTCTATTTAGGCAAAAATGACCATTTTGCCCTTGTACTTTTGGCAAAATAATGATTTTTCCCCTAGGCTCGTAAATCATTTTTCATCACATTTCCTCATTAATCAAGCCTAGCTGAACATTTATTACTCTTACGACTACTCTAAATTCCAACTATTTCATGCATTTATTACACAATTTCAACTTTTACAACTTAGTCCCATAATGGTGTCTTCATGACAACACCTTTCACAAAAGTTGTTTCTCATCTCCCTAACCTTATAATCATGTTATAATGCATAAAATAATACCAAAATAATTTTCCTCAACCTAGGATTAGTGGTCCCGAGACCACTATTCCGACTAGCCCTGAAATCGGGTTGTTACATATATTACTTTAGGCAAGGTAACTTGTGGTCCTGCTCTCAAAAGAAGCGGGCCATTACCCTTTCGAGTAGTAGAATAAGAATGATTTTTCCAAGGCATTATTGGTTAAAAAGGGTAGATTCTCAATAATCCCAACCTTACGATTCAACTTCGTAGATCCTTTAACCTTTGCTGTAGCATCTCTATTTTCACATCCTTAATTGTTACTTGTTTACATATTATTCACATAGCCATTCTCGTAATACCATTGCATACTTACTCTTGTCTTTCCATAGCATTTTCAAATTACATGAATTTGAGTTAAAGAGGGCATGAAAAAGTGTGTATATTTTCATGTTTTCACACCCCCAAACTTAATTCATTGCTCGTCCCGAGTAATGAACAAATTGAAAAGAATTTCTCGGAAATACCTTTGAAAAATTCCTTCAGAACAACATTTTTCCCAAAATTATGAACTTGGTATACTTATGCTCAAAAACAAGAAATTTGATATTTATCCTACTTATGTATACATATCATTCAAATTAATCTCAATCATTCTTATGATAGCAAAAATTGACTAAATGCTTCCTAATAAAGAAATGTTAAATCCCTACCAATTTGATTTTATTCCCTTATTTGAGATTAAGCTGCAATCACTAAGTTTAACTTGTGCCTTCATATGTTGAACATAGCAATTTCTCTCCACTAATGTAGGTAGCATAAAAACTTGAATCAATAGGTTTTTAAATAGGTTGTAAAGTGGCTAGGCTAGGGGTATGTAAAAGATAGATAAATTTAGGCTAAAACCCCTAGACTCAGCTTCAATCGGACCTTCAGAATAATTACCTTCAATACACCAACTTACTTTGCTTTCACCTACTCTTTTGTACATTTTCTTTCAAGTACATATGCTCTTTTTTTTTGTTTAACGAGCATTTTGCTTATGTACTACAAAATTTTTGAGCATTTGATACTTCTTTTCAACTCCCCCAAACTTATTTTCAAAGAATATTCTGAATAGTACTGAGTCTAGTGCTTGGGAAAATTTAAAGATAATTAAGAGACAAGTGATGGCTAAATATTGTGAGGGTTCAAATAAAATTAGGCCATATAGTCTCAAAGTTGGGTTTCAAAGGATAAAACTTCATCAAGGTTGGCTTGAAAGGCTCAAACGGTCCAAACAAAAGTTGCCTAAATCAATTTTCAACATTCCATGCTTCCTAGGATTTCACCTCAATAAACTACTAATTCAATTCTAGAGACTTAAACTTTCATGCATGTCTAACTTTCTTAAGGAAATAAAAATTTTAGGGTATGATTTGCATGCTTTATTAAAAATACACTTATGTCATATTTCATTTAACATAACAATTATTGAAATAATCGAACTTTATTCATACTGAAGTTTAGCATACTTAACAAAATTTCAAATTTATTGAACAAAATATATCCTAGCCATAATTAAAAGAAAATTTTATTCTGAGTGGAAACAATTTCAATTTTTCGGTCCCCCCTACTTAAGATGAACAATGTCCTCATTGTTAAAAGTGAATAGATACTATAAACCAGGTAGGATTCTAGAAAATAGGAGGTGACTCAATTTGACTGCTTAAGTACCAAGCTCTCTCTATATCCAATCCTAGACATGTATATATCTATTGCCAATCTTTTATACTTTGCAATTTGTTCATTTTTATTTATGATTTCCACCTCTTGTTTTATTATGAGAAAATAAAAATTCCTAATTAAACCTAATCCTAAAATAACCTAAGAACGGAAATAAAATAAAGTCAAGATCCCCCCTTTTATTTATTTGCAGATTCCTCCGAATTTGACTCGTCTTTTGCTCCATCGCTTCGCTCCCTCTTCGATAGTGGACTCCATGGTTCAAATATGAAATCTGGAAACTCAGGCACAAAATTAAACGGGTCATTGTATATTTTTGTAAAAGCGCTTCTCATGGAGTCATCCCTTATTTTTGAATATCTCCAATAAGCTTGTTGCTGCCACTGCATATGTTGCATTAAGTCCTTCGATTTTGATAGCTCATCTCGAAGATCTGGGCTAGGCGATTGAGTTCTGAACATTGAAGTTGCAACATCAGGTTCGGCTTCTGGTTCAATTGGTTCTGCCTTATCAGGGATTTCAGCTGATTGCATTTGTTCGATCTCTGTGGTATCTTCTTCTTCTTCTTCGGGATCCTCACTTTCTTCAACTCGTTGGTGTAGAACAGAGTCTCCAACTATTCGGTAGAGGTCCCAATCTGTGATTGTGCCCTGGCTATAGCCTGTCTTCTTTATGTTTGCAAGAATTTTAGCTTTTAAGCACAAAATTGTTATCGTAAAGGGGAAGTAAGCTGGGCCAGAACGTCTAGTAGCATAATTCCGCATCTCTCTCGAGATGATTTTTCCCACATCAATGGTCTTTCCAGTTAAAATCGAGTATAACAAGACCATTCACTCAAATGAAATCGTAGTCCCATGTGAACTAGTTATAAGGCTGAATCGGACGAAATAGAAACATACCTTCGCTAGTGGTGTCAAATATTCTCTTCGAAAAGTGTGAATTCCTTGTTTTGACACAGTCCACTTGGAATCTGGAACTGTAAGTTCCTCGAGATTTCTTGCAAATTTTCAGGCTCAATATCGCTCATCAAGGAAGAATACTCGTCGTCTTCAAAATCAGGTAATTCAAATATTTCATTAATAGCATTTGGGGTTATTGGTACCTTGATTCCGCGAACAGAAACTTTCGTCAACTCGCTTGAGGTTAAATTCGCATAAAATTCACGAACTAACTCCTCATCCACACTAGGTCTTTTCTTACAAAACAACTCCCAATTGAGAGTTTCAGCAACTTGACAAATGCGTGCCATGAAATAAATATAATTGCTTTCTTTCAATGTGAAGCCTTTCTCTGGATGCATCTGTTGATTCTTAAAGATACTTTCGCATCTTACTTTGGCTTCTTCACAGTGGAATTTGTTTTGTTATTCGTCTATTTGGGCAAAGGCACGAGTTCTCTTGCGAGGCATGATTAACCTGGACATAAGATGGAAAACAATTATTTTCTCAAAAATTTAATTAGTATAAACTATTAATAATTCAATAAATTGAAAAATAATTAAAATTTAGGAAAAAAATTGTCTTACCACCTTTTTATAAAAATTAAGAACTCCTAAAAAAATAATTAGAAAACAAAAAGAGGTCGAATTAGGGTAGGTTGGAGGGTTATCGGCTAAGGATGGGGTGTTGGTGTGAATAATAAGGTCGAATTTGGGCAAAAGCACGAGTTCTCTTGCGAGGCATGATTAACCTGGACATAAGATGGAAAACAATTATTTTCTCAAAAATTTAATTAGTATAAACTATTAATAATTAAATAAATTGAAAAATAATTAAAATTTAGGAGAAAAAATTGACTTACCACCTTTTTATAAAAATTAAGAACTCCTAAAAAAATAATTAGAAAACAAAAAGAGGTCGAATTAGGGTAGGTTGGAGGGTTATCGGCTAAGGATGGGGTGTTGGTGTGAATAATAAGGCTAATGTGCCGCATGGATGCTGAGCAGCAAGCAAACACGTCGAGCAGGATCGAGGAGCGGCGTAACCTGGCATGAGCAGCTGCTCGACAGCAGGCAGCAACGTGAGCGTGCGTGAGCTGGAGCAAGGAGCAGGTGCGGCGCCAAGGAGCAGCAAAAGGAGCGGCTGCTGGCGCGCTTTTGTGCATGGCTGCTAGGTGCGCACGGAGGCTGCTGGCCGAATGGTTGTCGAGCGGTGTTGTGGCTGAGGAGTTGGAGGCTTGCGGCACTATGTGTATTTGGTGGGAATGGAGTTTTGAGTGAAGAATGATGGAGAAGGTTGGTGGTATTTATATGAGGGGAATAGAAGTTAAAGTAGAATTCTTAGAAAAATTTAATAATTAAAAATTCTAAGTTCTAATTCTACTCAAAGTTAACAACAATTAATAATTAATAAAATGCATATTAAATTATTATTTGCTATTAATTTATTTAAGATAAAAACTTATAATAAAAAAACATGATTAAATCTAAACTAATCCTAACTCTATGTAAAGTTGATAATAAATAATATATATTATCATGGATATAATTATATATTATTGATTATCATTTTTTTAAAAATTAAAAACATTTATTCTAGATGCCTTAAAAATATTTACAAAAAGAGGCATATAATTTTTAATATTTACAAAAAGAGCAACCAAATTTTGAAAATAATTCAATTAAGTACCTAGACTTAAAGAAATTTTGAAATTGAGTTGCAATTTAAAACTTGGATCAAAATTGACCTTTTTATTTGAAAAACTAAAAAATTATTTTGCCATTTAGGGAATAATTTCTCGAAAAATTATGTTAAAATAAATTCCCAGGAAAGATTGGAGGGGTCACAAGCAGTCTCGCTTAAGTTCCAATCTCATCGACAGAATTCATTTAAACATACTAATCCCGAAAATATACCCTAAATCATTTATTTAAAATGGAAAATAAGAAAATTTAAATATCTGATAAAATGAACGAGATTTGATCCCGTTCAATTTTATCCCCCTAGTAATGTTTCAAGCGCTGAGCATTGACTCGAAAATTACCTCCCTTACCTTGAAGTTTGACAACTCCGTATGGATAAACTTGGTGAATTGTAAATGGAATGGACCAACGTGATTTTAACTTACCTAGAAAGAACTTTAATCTGGAATTAAATAACAAGATTTGCTGACCTGCTTCAAATTCTCGAACTCGAATGTGCTTGTCATGCCATTTCTTAAGTCACTCTTTGAGTAATTTGGCATTCTTGTATGAGAACATTCAGAATTCTTCTAACTCGTTGAGCTGGATCATTCGTCTCTCTTTAGCAAGCTTAATATCCAAGTTGTGTTGTTGGAGAGCCCAATAAGCTTTATGCTCTAACTCCAAAGGCAGATGACAAGCTTTCCCAAAGACCAACCTATAGGGTGACATCCCTAAAGGTGTCTTGTATGCTGTCCTGTAAGCCCATAAAGCATCATCCAATCTTTTGGACCAATCTCGTCGGTTCGGGCAAACTACCTTCTCAAGTATGCCTTTGATTTATTTATTTGCCAGTTTAGCTTGCCCATTCTTTTGCGGATGGTAAGCTGTGGCAACCTTGTGCTTCACTCCGTGTTTGTCGAGTAACCATTTAAACCACTTGTTCATAAAATGGGACCCTTCATCACTGATGATGGCTTTTGGGGTTCCAAACCTTGTGAACACATGCTTCTGTAAAAAATTCATCACAACTTTAACGTCGTTCATCGGATATGCCTCAACCTCAACCCACTTAGACACATAGTCTACTACTACCAATATATGCTTGTGATCGAAAGACAGAAGGAAAGGACTGAGAAAGTCAATACTCCAAACATCAAATAATTCTACCTCAATGATGTTTGTTCGAGGCATCTCATTTTTGTTGGTGACATTTCCAACCCTTTGACATCGATCATAACTCTTTACGTAAGCATATGCGTCTTTAAATAGTGTTGGCCAAAAGAATCCGGCTTGTAATATTTTGGCTGCGGTACGTGTACCTCCGAAGTGTCCCCCACTCGGAGCTGAGTGAAAATGATATAGAATCTTATGTACTTTATCTTCTGCCACGCATCTCCTGATCATTTGATCTGCACACTTTTTAAACAAGTATGGTTCTTCCCAGAAATAGTACTTCACATCGTGAAGAAACTTTTTCCTTTGATGATACGTCTTATCAATCAGCATCAAACCACAAGCTAAATAGTTAGCAATATCAGCAAACCAAGGGGTATTATGGACATGATTTACCTTCTGTATATGTTCATCTGGAAATATCTTCTGAATTGGTATAAGTGGAGAATTCCCTTCTTGTGGCTCCAATCTGGACAAGTGGTCTGCTACTTGATTTTCTACTCCCTTTCGATCTTGAATTTCTAGATCGAACTCTTGAAGTAGAAGTACCCATCAGATCAGTCTCGGCTTAGTGTCTTTCTTAGCAAGTTAATACTTAATTGCCGAATGGCCCGTATAGACAGTCACCTTGGTACCTACAAGATAGGATAGAAACTTGTCAAAAGCAAACACAATAGCAAGTTACTTGATCGTGTGTCAGAGTTTTAAAAATTTAAATAATGAGAATGATCAAACCTGGAAACTAACTATGACAACGATTGAGGCAAGTGCACCTATGGAATAGTAGTATAGCTTAGGCAAGACCGGATTATCGAACCCAAAGGAACTAAAAGTACTAATACTAACTTTCTTTTTATTATTTAGCCTAAGAATTAAGCGAATGGTTGTTTAATCTAAATTACTAAACTTAAAGACTCTAAGAAGAGAAAGAATGAATTTGGGAGAATAACTTGAGGAAAAACCAATTGATTAAAACGACACCCAAGGAAGAATCCACCTAGACTTCACTTGTTATCTAACTCTGAACCAGACGATTTATTCACTTGAATTGATCCGTAGGATTCCCTAATTTATATTAAACCCTCTCTCGAGGCGTATAACGTCTAACCCTAGGTTGATTAATTGAAATCTCTTTCTAATTAAAACCCCTAGAATTGCATTAACTTGATCTATAGACTCCCATATTAGGTTTCACCCTAATCCGGCAACGCCTCGTCACCCTATCTCTAGGCGCTCGATCAACTCCGCTTAACTATGCTAGATCTACTCTTAGGCAGAGACTTTTGCTCCTCCACCTAAGCATATAAAACTTGAATCGATATCCGCGAAATATCAACACAAGAATTAAGAACACATAATTAAGAACAAATCAAATATTTATCATATAGTTCAAGCAAACGATAACAAGATTCATCTAAGTTTCATCCCCTCGGTATCTCGAGGGTTTAGTTCATCTTGAGAAAGGAAAACATCTCGGAAGAAAAGATAAAACAAAACATAAGAAATCCCTAAAACCCCCTGAAGGAATTGAAGAGGAGATCCTCCATCTTGAGTATAATTTCGGCTTCTTGAGATGGATCAACTGGCTATCCCTGAGCGAATCCCCACAAATCTGCCCTCTCTGGTCGAGCAAGATGCCCCTAAACGATAGCTTTGGGCTCCCCTCGACAGAGGGTTTCTGTCGAACTCCCTCAATAAGTTGCCCTCTAGGGTGTTTATATAGGTTTTGAGATGCCTTACTTGGCCTCCAAGTATCCTAATCTGAGTGAAGTTCCTATTTGGGTGTTTAATTAGACTTTGGCATGTGTTTCTTTGCCTCCAAGTATCCAAATCTGAGTAAAACTCCTCTTAGCCGCGGCAGGGGCACGGCCATGGCACACGCCCGTGTGAATCGTCTTTAGGCCGTGTTCAGACTTTTAATGAGTAAAATACCTTCTCGTACCATGAAATGGCACTTTTTCCAGTTGAGTACGAGGTTTGTTTCTTCGCATCGCCTTAGTACCTTGGCTAGATTGGCTAGGCAATCATCATATGTATCTCTAAATACTGAAAAATCATCCATAAATACTTCCAAGTATTTTTCAACCATGTAAGTAAAAATATACATCATACATCTTTGAAATGTAGCAGGTGCATTACATAAACCAAATGGCATGCGTCTAAATGCAAATGTACCATACGAGCAGGTGAATGTTGTCTTGTGTTGATCTTTCGGTGATACTGTAATCTGATTATACCCCGAGTATCCATTGAGAAAACAGTAATAGTCTCGCCCCGCGAGTCTATCCAACATCTGGTCCAAGAACGGCAAAGGAAAGTGATCTTTCCTGGTCGCCTTGTTCAGCTTCTGGTAATCGATGCAAATTCTCCATCCTGTAACCGTTCTAGTCGGTATCAACTCGTTATTCTCATTTTCAATGACTGTAATACCTCCTTTCTTTGGCACGCACTGGACCGGACTTACCTAAGAACTGTCTGAGGTAGGGTTAATTATACTCGTATCCAACCACTTGATGATTTCTTTCTTGACTACGTCCTTCATGATAGGATTCAATCTTCATTGTCCATCAATCGTCCCTTTCTCACCATCTTCCAAGATGATCTTGTGCATGCATACAGACGGACTAATGTCGCGAATATCGGCTATGGTCCATCCGATAGGCTTCTTGCATTGTTTCAATACCAAGATTAGTTTCTCTTCTTGCTCAATAGTTAATTCTGCTGAAACAATCACAGGCAGAGTAGAAGCGTTACCTAAATAAACATATTTTAAATGTGAGGGAAGTACCTTCAGATCTAATTTAGGTGGCTCTTTGATTGACGCTTTTGGTTGGGCATAGTCCCTATTCTCTAACTCCAAAGATTTAAAAAGGGATTGCGGATTACATCTCCTTTGATTAGCTTCTAGCAAAGCTAAGTATTCATCCTCCTCTTCATCATTTGGAGGGTCTGATGTCAAAATTTTTTCCAAAGGGTCCTCAACATAGTTGAGTTCCTTTTCCATGATTAACTCCTCTAAATCAGAAACTGCAGAACAATCATCAATTGTGTCAGGAAATCGCATAGACTTAAAAACATTAAATGTTACCTGATCATCCTGAATACACATAGTAAGCTCGCCCTTCTGCACATCAATAAGGGTCCTTCTAGTTGCTAGGAAAGGCTTTCCTAGGATTATTGGCACTTCTTTGTCTGCTTCAAAGTCTAGAACCATAAAGTCAGCAGGAAAAATAAATTTGTCTATACGTACCAATACGTCCTCGATTTTTCCTTCTGGATGTGCTAAGGATCGATCTGCTAGTTGAAGTGTAACCGTAGTAGGTCTAACTTCACCTATCCCCAACTTCCTAAATATTGACATGGGCACCAAGTTGATACTCGCACCCAAGTCACATAGTGCTTTACAACAAAATGTTGCTCCAATGTTGCAAGGTATGGTGAAACATCCAGGATCCTTCAATTTTGGGGTAAGTTTGTCTTGAAGATATGCACTGCATTCCTTTGTCAGGGCTACCGTCTCAAATTCTCTAAGCCTTTATTTTTTTGATAGGAAATCCTTCATGAATTTAACATAGTTCAGCATTTTCAAGTACTTCAACCAACGGGATGTTGATATGAAGTTGCTTGAGTACGTCTAGGAACTTATTGAATTGAATTTCCTGCTTCTGCTTCTGAAGTCTTTGAGGGTAGGGTGGAGGAGGCTTCTTTACTAGAACTGGTTGATTTGTCCTCTGTGGCAATTCTGCGTCTAACAAAGTTTTTAGTTTATCAGAATTAACTAGTTCAGAAGTTATCTTATCGAATTTTGCAGATTCAGGTTTTGGTGAAACTGGAATTTCAACACTTGGTTGAACTTCCTCTAAGTCTTGAGCTACAGCTGGCTCCTCTTAACTTCGACGGTATTGGGCTCTAATGTTTTTCCACTCCTCAATGTCAATGCTTTACAATGCTCCTTCCCTGCATTCCTTGGATTCTCCGTATCACTAGGTAAAGCACCTTGTAGTCGGTTTCTGAGTTCAGTTGCAAGCTGGCCCACTTGATTCTCCAATTTCCTTAGAGTGGCATCATTCTTTGCCATGTATGCCTTCAATAAATTCTCTAAGCTATTGGACGGTTCAGCTTGGGTTGGTTTTTGAGCTTGTTGGGAAAAACCAGGTGGCTGGGTCAGTCTAGGTTGGGCATAATTGTTACTGGTTCCCGCCCCTTGGTTACTCCAAGAAAAATTCGGGTGGTTTCACCATGATGGGTTATATAAATTGGATTGCAGTCCTTGCCTTCCTTGATTTTGGTTTTGGTTACCCATATAATACACGGATTCTGGGTTCGATGGACATTCTTCAAACAAATGTCCTTCCCCACAATAGACACAGGCTACATTTTAAACTTGATTTGGTGGCTGAGCTGCAAAACTATTAAACCCATTAGTGGTAAAAAATTTAAGCATTGAGGATATTCAGGATACCTAAGATGTAAGTGAAGTAAGAGCGTCCACTTCATGTATTCCAGCGACTCGTCTTCCTGACGCTGCTCGATTAGTTAGCCATTGATAATTGTTTCTGGAAATCCTCTCAATGATTTCATAAGCCTCATTATAAGACTTAGAAAGGAGAGCACCATTAGCAGAAGCATCCACTACCATCCTCGTGTGTGCATTGAGACCATTATAAAATGTCTCAAGTTGGATGCAATGTGGGATTCCGTGATGAGGGCACTTCCGTAATAATTCTTTATACCTTTCCCATGCCTCATACAAGGACTCATCGTCCATTTGTTGGAAAGCAGTGATCTCGTTCCTTAACTTAGCATTCTTTCTAGGCGAAAAATATTTCATGAGGAATCTTTCTGCTAACTCTTGCCATGTGGAAATTGAATTTGGCGGCAATGAGTTCAACCAGGCTCGAGCTTTATCCCTTAGTGAATATGGGAATAGCTTCAATCGTAATGCATCTTCGGGTACTCTGGCTAAGTTGAAAGAACCGCTCACCTCCATAAAAAATCTTAAGTGTAGGTGAGGATCTTCGGTAGGCATTCCACTGAATTGACACATAGTCTGAAGCATCTGGAACATGACTAGCTTTAGCTAGAATTGTTGTGCCTCGATTTTGGGTCTCCTAATACCTGGATTAAGATCATTAAACACTGGCATGGCATACTGTCTTAAAGCTTTATCCCTATCATCAGCAATAAAGATAGGATTTTGAGCAGGGTTTACTCCGTTTCCTTGATTCGGATTTTCGAATTTCATCTCTTCTGTCATTCTCTGACTTGCTTGTCTTCTTCGCTGTCAAAAATTTCATTCAATCTCAAGGTCTACAGGCAGTAAATCAATTATTCGGTCAATACTCATAAACACCTAAAATAATCATAGAAAAATTAATTAAGTTCAAATTGAACAGAAAAATAAACCAAAATGCAAAACTAACAAATTCACAAATAATGACTTTTAAAACAGTCCCCGGCAACGGTGCAAAAAACTTGGAACGACGGATATGTGTAAGTGTACACAATCGCAACAAGTAATAAAGTGACAAGTAAATTCGAGTTATCGTACCCACAGGGACTGTGAAAAGAATTATTTATGAATGCAATTTAAAACACTTTGGTGAAGAAAAATATTTTGATTTGAGAAATGATTAAAAACTAGAAAACAAAGTAAAATAAATAAAGTAAAGTAAAGTTCTAATGCACGATTTCAAAAGCTGATTTTAATCAAGATGACATAATTGTGTTAGATTAATTACATTTCTTAACTTAGAATTATTAAACTCATGTTTATTTTGTTACGAATAAATTCACAGTAACTCGGTAATTTGCTAACTTATGAACATACTTACCTACCAAAATCCATTTATCTCTTGACTATATCTCTATGTCAATTCAACCGATTTAACAAATTTTAGTAGACAAATATATTAATGCACATACATACTTATGAAATTAAAATAGTCTCTTGTACATATCCCTATGTCAATTCAAACAATTAATTCAATCTCATAAGCACATAAAAGATTAAGTGAGGTAACAATGTATTCCTACCTTGAAACAGTTTAATCACAATAATTTTGCAAGTTATGCAAGGCAATTGTATCTCTCGATACCGTTGCTAATTTAACCCTCAGCTACCTTAGATGATTAAACATGCACAGATTAAGTATCTTGTCAATTAATTAAAATTTCAATACGTTTAAATAATTAATTCATTAGTTACCTTACAATTGTAATGCAAGAATAACTTATTCATGGTTTTACTTAATCAAACATCTTACCGAGGCCTATAACAACACAAACACAATTTTAATAAATTAAGAAGATGAAATACAATCAACCTAACACGAATTAAATTTAAGCCATATAAATTAAATAAATCATATCAACATAAATATTCATAGACATGTTTATCATAACAACAACATAATTTAAAAAGATAGGGAACAAGAAGCAAATCCGGTGTTTCTCCGTGGTTTGGCTGAGTTGCTCCACTCTTCCTTCTTCACTTGTTCTTGTCAAACCAAGGCTTATAGGAACACTTGAATGATCCTCCAAATGATGGATGAACGACTCTTTTTCAAGAGGTGAAATCGGCAAGAGGACAAAGGAAAATGGATGGCAGAATAAAGAGAGAAAGTTGAGAGAGAAGAGAAGAGATGAGAATGTTGTGGTGTGTTGAAATGAGCAGCCAAGGGGGGTTTTTATAGGGTGAGGGGCTTCTAAAAATAGCTAAAATCTGCAGCCAAAGAGCCCTCCCTTGGCCTGCCACACATGTGGTAAGTTTGAAGCTTTCAAACTTGCTATATTAAGGTTGGGGCCAATCTAGAAAGGCACTAAAAGAGGAGGGGTTTGTTTGCAGTTTGACAAAGTCTTCAAGGGCCTTTTTGCAAGCCAATTAATCAGCCAAGTAATCTGATTGGGTCAGCATGCTGGACGGTTTTGGGCTGCCCATAGCTTGGTTGGCTCGGTTCTCTCGGTTCAGCTCAACTGGGCCACTTTTCATAATAAATTAATAATAATTAATTTAACCCAAATTAAATTAGATTAAAATGAAAATTAATTATATTATGAGTTAATGCACATAATTTGGACCGTCTTTAGCTGAAAAATTCATTCGTCTCGATGCTTCAAAAATCGCTTCTTGGTTTCGCGCTTCTAGTAGTGTCTGCCGAGCCAATTTTTGCCCTTTGTACGAATTTGTCGAAAAATGATCAAAATTAATCAAAATTTATTATAAAATTAATTAAAATTCATTATGTTAATAATTTAAGTACAAAATAATTATTTTATAATAATTATATATTTTTCGACAATAATTTTACCGAAACTACATGATTTTGAGTTAAAAAGGGCATGAAAAAGTATGTATATTTTCGTGTTTCCAATACTGACTTCATTTTGTCTGTTATCTCTTTGCTTCCTTTCTCAGTTTGCTAATAGTATGTCCTAGCCTACTAGTTAGTGAGAACACTTTCAAGGAAATCATTCACGTTTTAGTATAGAAATTAATCAAAACCCCTTAGTCAAACGAAATATTTCATTATTAAATACCTAACAGGAATATGATCAAAATAATACTAAAACATTATCAACCACTCTAAACTTGGATGAATTGTAAGCTAAAAATTACTAAAATAACTCTATATTATAGAGTTATCACACCCCCAAACTTAATTCATTGTTCGTCCCGAGTGATGACACTAAATGAAAGCAGAATAAATTCTTCATGTGGTCATGCATCAATTATACTCTCAAATCAATTTTTACAACTATCTAACTCATGTGCTGTTATAAACCAAATTTCTCATGTAACAGCCCCTAACTCTTATACGTTGCCAAAATAGAGTTACGGAGCATTACCGGACTTTTCAGATCAAATACGGACATTATATAATCATCCAGCATACATAGCATAATTTAATCATATTGTCCCTTTTATGAGCCCTCGAGGCCCAAAATATGTGTTAGAAACAAATCGGGACTAAAGCGGACTTTCAGGAAATTTTTCGCGAAATTTCAAATTTTTTTCCTAGAAAAAGGGCACACACACCCGTGTGGACCTGGAACACGCCCGTGTGGCCATAGGACACACCCGTGTCTCAGACCATGTCCTACCCCGTGTAACTCTCTGATTTAGGTCACACGGCCAGCCACACGCCCGTGTGCTAGGCTGTGTGGTCAATTTCTTTTTCGAAAATTAGGTGTAGGTTTCACACGGCCAGGGCACATGCCCGTGTGCTTGACCGTGTGTCACACACGGCTGAGACACACGCCCGTGTCTCTGCCCGTTTGGACAACAATAGGCCATTTTAATGCCACTTTTCTCACCCAATCTTGGTATCAACCTAGTCACAATCATTTACATACTTCCATAACACAATAAGACCTTCAATTCAAACAAATACCAAGTCTTATAATAACATATCATCACATATACTCTATTATTCAAACTTATCAAATTGACCTAATTCACATATATGCATACTTGTGCTAACTATTATCATACCTATAAGATTATCATCATTCAACTATACTAACCACTCACATCTAACCTGATATAGCCTCTTATATGCACATCAAAACATAATCATTACAAGTCATTCCTATGGCTAGATATAACAAAACATTAATAAACCAACATTTGCAAAATTAACTTATACATGCCATTATAACAAGAATCAAATCATCAAAATTACCGATATAACCAATGGATAGTGTGATATAGCTCCGATAAGCTTCCAATCCGTTCGAGCTTCCGACAATCTATAAGGTAAATAAAAACAAGTACGTAAGCAATGAATGCTTTGTAAGCTCGTATAATCTTTAATCATATTAATTCATCTCAAATATAAAATTTTACATATAAAAAATATTCCAATATTGTTACCGTAATACTCATGAACTATACTCATTAATTCACAAGGTGAACTAATCCATAGTATCACACATATACTTATTACCCCCAATCTTAGTAGAATTTTATATAACTTTAACTCTTCCACACTTATTCCATATGCATGTCATACAAGTCTTATGCATATTATTCAGCCACGGTCACAAATTAGTCCATTTAACCAAAGCCTTATTCTAATTGAACACATAATAAATCGTTCCATAAGAAATTGCATAATTTAAACCTTACCATCCTTTCATGAGCACTAACTTATTTTCACTTAAATACCGACCATTTCAATGCATCAAATAAATAAACAAATTACTATTCAGCCAATAGCTTGGCACTTGCCTAAACATCAAGCAACAACAATAGTTAGCGTACTTGCACATCTTACATATAAATTCAATATTGATAAACTTATTTTCTCGACATGTCACCATATACATGCTTTCCTTGTATCAATATATCAAAGATAATCACATATTTACATGTCACTTTTTAATATATTAAGTAAATATCACTTCCAAGAAATGTTTCAGCATATCAATTAAATATCATTTCCAAGTATTTCAGGTATATACCAGTTATAACCATAAATCTTTCAATATTAATTCATATATATTTATAGATCACTCATAGCACATTCTATTCTCATTAATTTGCTATTTCAAAAGGCTTTTCACAATTAATACAAAGTTCATATGTTTCATTTCCATTTCACATTTGGTATTATCAATTTCCATTCATAATATCACTTTATTTAATTTCCCTATTAACACGACTCAGACTCTAACGGATACACGGATCCAACCAAAACACACCAGTTTGGAACCCAGTGCCTCATCGGATAATTCAAAGTAATAATTTGACACCCAGTGTCTCGTCGACCATGCCGAAGTAAATGGGTACCCAGTACCTCATCGAATTTATCCGAAGTAACAATTTGACACCCAGTGTCTCATCGACTCGAAGTCGAAGTATCCCTAAACTCTTTCAATCCTATTGCATGCCAACTATATCCGACTCAGCCCGATACAGTTAATAGGGTTTCAATTCACTTTTCAATTGCCACAGCTATTCAAATATCACAATTCCACATACATTCAATTCAATAACAATCAATATTCCATGTACCATTATTTTCATGAATTTCGTGTGTATTTATTTCGATAACAATTCATAATCATGAATATACATAATTATCAGACAAGTTTCATATACATGAATTTTCCATGTCACTAACCAAGTCTTTCCAAATCGGAGAACGACTTACGGATATGAGTACATCATTTTCTTTGTGCCATAATCCAGTTCTTTTCATTAAAATACCATAGCCCAGCTATGGTCTTAAATTTAAACATTGCCATGGTCCAACCATGCTCTTATCCGTCAATTCATCATTTGCAACAAACGATGGTACTCAATTTTCGCGTTCCATTTAACCCGAACATTCACTTTAAATTCATTGTATAATAATATTCCATATTTTTACCAAATAGTATAAATAAATACATAATACCATCCATCAATTCAATATAATTATCAAAGTTCAACCATACGAACTTACCTTGGGTAAATTGTGGAAGTTGTAGTAATTCAAGGACTATTCAGCTAATTTCTCTTTTTCATGTTTGTCTTCAGACTCTTAATCTATAATATAAAATTATTCATTCATTAGCATCTAATTCAATTCTAATTCACTTTACAATTTATGTCCTTCAATTTTTGAAATTACACATTTGCCCCAACTTTTACAGTTTTTACAATTTAGTCCCTGATCATTTAACCCATCAATTGAACTAATTTTTTTCTCAATTAACACTTTAGCTAATTATTTTAGGCTACTATATAGCCTTTGATATTCAGAATTCAACACCAAACCCTAATTCTTAACTTTTTCACAATTAGGTCCTAAAGTCAATTTCTATTGAAATTACTTGATAAAATCATCATATAATAAAATAAAAGCTTCAAATCCTATCCAGCAGTCATCCATGGTAACTTTCAAAATTACCCATAAAATCAAAAACTAGTGAATTATATAGTTGGACCTAATTATAAAAGTCTTAAAAGGACAAAAATTTCAAGAAAGGAGCAAGAATTAACTCACATGAAGTGAAAATATGAAAAACCAGCTTCTTAGGGACTGTAACGCGTAGGTTTGTGCAAGTGTACACAGTCGTTATCAAGTAATAAGTAAGTATCGAGTTATCGTCTCCACAGGGATTGTATTTGTGTTAAATCACTTAATTGTAAAATTATATTAACAACTTGGTAAATAAAAACACAATAAGATTGAGAAGTGATGATTAAAATTAAATATATTAAACTACATGCAATGATCACCAATGCAAATTATTCTAAATATGCAAACTATATGAATGAAATAGATTTTAGCAAAATTAAACACAATTTGCAAAAATTATAACATAAATAAACTAGGACAATTACTTTAATTAAACTCAGTTTATTATCAACATGCTTAATAACATTCAGAAAAACATTCCATGGCAACTCGATCTTTCATGAGTTTGGAAACCACATTAGGTCCTTTCGGAATCCTTTACTTAGTAAATATGCATTTTACTGATCCTTATTTACTGAGGGTTTCTTAGGGTTCGTGCGAGGTAACAGGGACGTGTTAGGTTTGAAATAGTTTAATCACCCAAATCTAACAACTATGCAGATAACAGAGCTTGGTTAGAGTTGTTATGCAACCTGCAATTCAATCGAGTTAGGATCTAAATTGAGCATGCACATTTCAATTATGTGTCCACCAGCCATCGTCTGGTTAGGACCGCTCAGCTAATTCAGGTTCATTTCAATCACGTATTAATGAAATACAGACTTGATTTTAATTGAAAACATGATCGATTGAGGCACAAAAATTATAAGCATGAATCAAATAAGTATTATTTAATCAAAGCAATCATCCTAGCTTAAATAAAATTAAGCTAATATTGTTGTAATAAGAGCAAAGAACACATAGCAAACAATTTCAGGTTAAATCAAAGAAAAGAAAGATTAAACCCAAATCAAATTGGTTGTCACCTAAGACTCTGACCGATGAGGCTCCTTCGCTCCTTCCCTTTGCTCCTCTGCTGATGGCTCTCCAAGGTGGCCGACTAAGGGCTCTTTAAGAGGCTTAATTGCTAAAATTTCTATGAAGAGATGATGCTAGGCGTGGGGAATGGAAAATGCTAAAGAGAATTGAGAGAAAATAATGAATGGTGAGGGATGAGGGATGGTTAGGAATGGTGAAATGAAGTCTTATTTATAGGTGAAATGTAACACCCCTAACTCGTGTCCGTCGCCGGAACAGAGTTACGGAGTATTACCAGAATTTTCAAAACATTTTCAGATAATTCATAACAATTACTATTCATTTCCAGATATTTATTCATAACGTCCCTTAAATGGACCCTCGGGGCCCAATATGAGCATTAGAATCGAGTCGGGACTTAATCGGAAACTCTAAGAATTTTTCGCGAAATTTCAAAAATTTTCCAAATTTGCAGGGCTCACACGCCCATGTGGTCCAAGCAACACGCCCGTGTGACCCTAGGACACGCCCGTGCTACAGGCCGTGTTTGAAGATAGGTAGCTCTCTGACTTGCGCCACATGGCCGACCACACGCCCGTGTGCTAGGCTGTGTGGTTAATTAATTCTTTTCGAAAATTAGGTGTAGGTTTCACACGGCCAAGACACACGCCCGTGTTCTAGGCCGTGTAGCACACACGGCTAAGACACACGCCCGTATCTCTTCCCGTGTGCTCAATTCTAAGCATTCTATTTTTCTCAAATTTAAGATGCAGGGGACACATGGCCTAACCACATGTAACACCCCTTACTCGTATTCAACGTCGGAACGGGCTCGAGGCATTACCAGACTTATAACACAAGCAATCACACACGGCCGGAACACATGCCTGTGGGGCAGACCGTGTGTCACACACGGCCTAGACACACGCCCGTGTGTCTACCAGTGTGGACAAAATGAAGGCTATTTACCAAGCCATTTTCCACCCTTGTTTACACATACACTTACACCAATTCAATGCACAAACATAACATGCTTAGGCAACCAAAACTACCACAAACAAGACAATAATATGTCATTCTTATACCATCATTTATCATGCTTAAAACATCATACTTAGCTCATTAAAAACATACTAATTTCACATTCAAAAGAGGGCATTACATACGAATATATTTATAATCAGCATAAGCCATCATTCATGGCTATATATAAGATGAAGCATTAACAATTACAAGCCAACACATATGGCCAAATTAATCATGACACATATAACAAATTGACCTAGTCCCTATACATGCCATAGACTTAAAATACTTGAATTCATTTATACCCAAAATGATATCTTGATAGTGTGATAGGATCTCCGGCGATATAAGACATTGGAAAGAAAGGAGGGTAAGCTATATATAGCTTAGTAAGTCCGTACAAAAATAATAAGCAACTTTTACCAATCATTTACCAAGTCCGTAAATATAAACACAAGATATTATAAATTGCTATAAAACTCATAGTTATTATTTATTTAGTCACATTGTTTGCTCTATCAATTTGCAAGCATATTTTAACATGTTTTGACATTAGCCTAATAACCGTAATCTCTCCTTTACAACAAATTACCACAATCAATCAGTCATTTCATACCTCATAATAAACATGCACATTATTTATTAATATTCACGTCTCAAGCATATACTTTAACATCTTTCAATTGTTTAAAGCTCATATCTTTTCATACTTCCATAATCATTTCAATAGGAAATTATGCCAATATTTCCTTTTTCTCATATCCGATAAATCACAATTTGTGTGAATGAATCGTGCTATATCATAACTCAATTTGGCCTGAAAGCCAAATACACGATCACCAAACGAATTTACCATGTACTTCATACATCACAAGTATAGACCAAAAATCACAAGGCTTTCACAAAAACATTCTCGTGGAAATCATGAACTCACAATTTCATGAAGTCATTGCTTACAAAATTTACGTACATACCTGTATCAATTCGTAATACTTACATACTCTTTCTCTTCTTTGACATACCCGTTGAACCATTTGGAATACTAAAGGATACTCGAGAATCTCGTACACATAGTACTGTAGCAATGCCATATCCCAGATATGGTCTTACATGTAATCTCGTATCGATGTCAATAGCCCAGCTATGGTCTTACACGAAGTCTCATATCGATGCCATATCCCAGATATGGTCTTACACGTAATCTTAGTAACCCTAATGTCGTGACATTTATATCCTATCTATTCCTAAGGTTCAACCGGGACTTTTGCAGTACCGAATCTCTGCTAGTCATTTCTGTAGTATCGTACTCAATAGCATTCACATTTCATTTCAATAATATAACATTTACCATAATTATATCAATTAAGCATTTATACACAAATAATTTAATGTTTATTAAACATAGGAACTTACATCGGTATAAAAACGGTAAAAAGGACTAAATCGTCAAATACTTGTTTTTCCCCCGTTCTAACGCCAAACCTCTTTTTTTTCTTGATCTATAATATCACATTTAACTTATCTAATCATTATACTATTCAAATCAGTCCAAAATCACATTATGACAAAAATTATATTTTGCCCCTAAACATTTGAAATTTTACATTTTAGTCCCTAGGCTCGTAAAATGATTTTCATTCAATTTCTTCAAAACCCAAGCCTAGCCGAACCATTTTCATACTTATAACAGCCCACAATTTTCATTTATTCACATTTTTACACCATATTTTATAACTTTTACAAATAGGTTTTTTTGACATTTTTACCGAAAATCACTCAGCAAAAGTCGTTTAACAAACAACAAACATGCATTTTCTACCATCAAACATCAAAATACATACATGTTTAACATGGGTAAAATTTTAGAATTTGACATCTCTTCAAATTAGTGGTAGAAGTAGATAGATTGAGTTACAACGACTTCAAAAATGTAAAGAGCATTAAAAACGGGGCAAGAACAGACTTACAATCAAGCTTGGAAGTGGCCAAACCCTAGCTATGGCTTCCCCCTTGTGAACTTCGGCCATGAGAAAGAAGATGGACAAATTTTGGCTTGATTTTTGCTTTTTAATTCATTTTAATTACCAAATTACTAAAATGCCCTTAATGAAAAACTTTAGAAACATACCTAACCATGTCCATTTTTGTCCACCAACTTAACCAATGGTCTAATTACCATTTAAGGACCTCCAATTTAAAATTTCATAAAAATTAGACACCTTTAACCTATAGAAATCACATTTTGCACTTATTACAATTTAGTCCTTTTGACTAAATTGAGTGCCCAAACGTCAAAATTTTCAGACGAAATTTTTACGAAATCGTTCCATAAAACCGTAGACCATAAAAATATAATAAAAATGAATTTTACTGCATCGAATTTGTGGTCCCAAAACTACTATTCTGACTAGACCCAAAATCGGGCTGTTACACCACACGCCCATGTACCAGGCAGTGTGTCACACACGATCTAGACACACACCCGTGTTTCTGCCCATGTGGACAGAATAAAGCCACTTCTAGCTTCATTTCTCACCCAAAATTTTTCCAATGACCTACACCAAACTTTCATCCAAATACCAACCAATCCAAGCATTGAATTCAAGTAATTTATAACATCTAACATGATATATTGTTACATGCATTCATGCTTTTAATCTTACCCTTTAGTAAGCATACTCATTTAACCTTTCTCAATTAATCAATAAAAAGCACTTATGTTATCTCCATAAAATAGACTTAATACATATATATACATATCCCAAAACATAATCATCACTAGCCATTCCAATGGCTAGATTACAATAATCATTTACATTTACATGCCAATACGGCCAATGTAACCTATACATGCCATTATAACCATAATTGATTTACCATATTGTACCGACATGGGCCGATGGATAGTGTGAGTGATCTCCGTCAAGCTTCCAATCCAACGAGCTTCTGCTTTACTATAAAACAGGAAATAAAACTAAGTAAGCATTACATGCTTAGTAAGTTCGTATAACATGGTACTTAACTTACCATTCATTCTATTTTGAGGTAACTATGTAAGGCACATTCATTCAATTCAACCTCAAGCCCTAAACATATCCTCATTGCTCTTGTTAGTCATATATTCCATAATAACATCAAAAAATGTTTGGGCTCAACAACAGTCAAGTTTCCAGGCACATATGCTTTCCACAACATGTATTCATTTAACATGTATAAATCATCTCTTTGTATTACAAGTATAATTTCATAATATTTCATCTCGAGTTAAGATTATTTCATATCAGAACTTTACTCATATTACTCGAAATATCAATGTCACACGAGTAGTAGTACACTCAAAGTATACAAGTCTATAATCAAGGATGAACATATTCATTAAATGAATTTCATGTACAAATATCATCATATGTTTTCATATATCAATTGTCATGTATCATAATTTTTCATGTATTTCAGAAAAATACGTGTAATAACTCATTTCTTATTCATATCTTCTCATGTCAGGATTTTTACCCATTGAATTTATTTGGAATATCGATGGATACACATGTAGTACACACAAAGTGTATAGATCAGTAAATCCGTCAATTCATATTCAATGGTACCCATAAGGTACTATTTCAGAGAGTACACTCTCGAGCCACACATATATGCAACAGGATTACCAGTCCAGGCTAAATCCTTTTTATGACATATGCTCTAAAGTGCTTGATCTGGATTACCCGTCCGGGCTAAATCCAATCCATAACATATGCTAGAGAGGACTTATATCAGTATTACCCGTCCTAGCTAAATCCTTTCTATAATGAGGTCAATAGGATTATTCATCCAACTAAATCCCGTCTGCAACAAATGCAGGACCTCATTCATTTCGGGGAATCACATATCCATCGAATTTTCCATTTATTCAAATGGAATTTGACATTTTCCAAGCATTATAAGGCATGTGATTATTTCATACATTTATAATATTCACATAATTCAAATAGACACATTTCACATTCCTTTCAAGTACATAAGTAACATTTTTATCATTTATCATTTATCATTTATCGGGGCTTATTATTGATCGGGCTTCGTCAGGTATATTTCCAATGTCATATACATATAATATTTATACAATTCACAAGCACAAAATCTAATTCAAGCATATAAATATACAATTTAGTTACACGAACTTACCTCGACAAATGTTCGTGTACATATAATCTACTAATCCGACATTTTCCTCTTTTCCTCGTTCTAGCTCCGAATTTGGTCTATCCGGATCTATACTAGTAAATTTAACGTCAATTTATCACATTTCATATACAAGTGGACTCAATTTACATCCTAGGCAAAATTACCATTTTGCCCCTAACTTTTCCATAAATTCAAATTTCGTCCCAAGGCTCGGAAAATGAAATTTAAGCAATTTATTCCCTATTCCAAACCTAACCGAAATTTCAATATACATTTTACAGCACATATATTCTACAAATTTTAGAATTTTCTTCAATTTTCACAACTTTACATTTTAGTCCCTAAATCATGTTTTCATCAAAAACCACTTTGTAAAAGTTGTTTATCTATCAACAACCTTTCATTTTCTACCATAAATTTCAAATTTTCAGCATATTCATCCATGACCTAATTTTCATACTTTGATAACTCTTTAAATTAGTCCCCCAAATAGATAGATTAAACTATCCCAATTTCAAAAATATCAAAATTACTAAAAACGAGACAAGAAAACTTACCCAATTTGACCAAAAAAACTTGCTTTCTCTTTCCTAGGGTTTCCATGGAATATTTTGGGAAATAAGATGATAATTCTTTTATCATCTATTAATTAATTAAATTATTTCAATTTCCAATTTAGTCCTTAGCCTTTTCTAAGTTTCCACGGATGAATCATAAAAAAATGTAACACCCCTTACCCGTATTCGACGCCGAAACAGGGTACGAGGCATTACCGGACCTAGACACAAGCAAACATACAAAATCGAGACGTAATTTCCATCAAAATTTAAAAATTTTCACATACATTCATATCGTCCCTAAAACGAGCCTACGAAGCCCAAAACATGTATTGGAAGTGGTTCGAGACTAAACCGAGAACTTTAGAAAATTTTCATGTTACAGGGCTCACACGCCCGTGTGGTCTTAGGGACACGCCCGTGCTACAGGCCGTGTTCAAAATAGGGAGCTCTCTGACTTGTGCCACACGGCCGTGCCACACGCCCGTGTGCTAGGCCATGTGGTCGATTTAATTTTCATGATTTTTCATAAAATAGGTGCAGACTTCACACGGCCAGGGCACACGCCCGTGTCTAAGGCTATATAGAACACACGGCCGAGACACACGCCCGTGTCTCTTCCTATGTGCTCAATTCTGGACATTCTGTTTTGCATCAATTAAGGTGCTGGGGACAAAGGGCTGAAACACATGCCCGTGGGGTAGACCGTGCATCGCACACGGCCTAGACACACGCCTGTGTGGAAAAAAATAAGGCTATTTACCAAGCCATTTTGCCATCCTTACTTGCACCAACCTACACAACAACAAGAAACACCAATCCAAGCATATACATACAACCAAATCAGCCACAAACAGGATATCAATACATCATCCACATGCTATCATTTATCATACACAAACATCACATATATCTCAACTTAACTCATGCAATTTCCCACATCCATGAAAAACATCATCATTTGCAAATATATATATACTTAAACCAATATTAGCCAATTTCAATGGCCATTTACAAAGTGAATTATCAACCACTATAAGCCAACACATTTGGCTAAACCAATTATGACACATAACAACACAACCAAGTCCCTATACATGCCATAGTTCAAAATATTAAAATCAATGGTACCCAAAATATTAAGTTGATAGTGTGAATAGAGCTCCGATAGTTTCCGAACCCCGAGCTAGCTTGGTGACACTATAAGACAAGGGAAAAGAAAGGGGAGTAAGCTATATACCTTAGTGAGTTCCTATGCAAATAATAAGCATTATAATCACACATGTAACATACAAATAACATGATAAACTTGACATAAATAGTATTTAGGTGTTTTAATCATAACTTACTCATTCATAACCTTACCGATGGTTCATCACATATCGAGCTCATTAGTAAATGAGTTTTACGTATGTACCTGTACCAACTCGCAACATAATCATAACCTTTCACAACTTTGACATACTCGTTGAATTTCTCGTTGAACCACTTGGAATACTAAAGGATACTGGGGAATCTCGCACACATAATACCATACCAATGCCATATCCCAGATATGGTCTTACATGGGATCTCTTATCGATGCCAATAGCCCAGCTATGGTCTTACACGAAGTCTCATAATGATGCCATATCCCTGATATGGTCTTACACGTAATCTCAAATAACCCTAATGTCTTGACATTTGTATCCTAACTATTCCTAAGGTTCAATCGAGATTTCTCGCTTGTTGAACTTTGTCGATTACGTTCGAAGAGTAAATCACAATTCATACAATATTAAATCAATTAAAGCATAAATAACAATGCATTATTTGCATACGAACTTACCTCGGTATAAAAATAGTAAAAATGGGACCTAATCGTCAAATACTTTGTTTTTCCCCCGGTCTAGGTCCGAACCTCGTTTCTCTTAATCTATAATAGCAGATTTAACTCATTTATTATTCACATTATTCAATTCAGTCCGAAAATCTTATTATGGAAAAATTACATTTTTGCCCCTAAACTTTGACATATTTACATTTTGGTCCCTAGGCTCGTAAAATGAAACGTGTTCAATTGGTTTAATGTACAAGCCTAGCTGAACCATTTTTATAACTATAACAGCCCACAATTTCCATTAAAACACACTTTTACTACATATTTTATAACTTTTACAAATAGGTTCTTTTATGCATTTTCATCAAAAAGCACTTAGTAAAAGTTGTTTATCTAACACCAAACATTCATTTTCTACCATTAGACATCAAATACACAAATGTCTAACATGGTTCAAACCCTAGAACTTGATTATTCCTTAAACCAATGGTAGAAATAGATAGATCGAGTGATAACGACTTTAAAAATGTAAAGAGCATTAAAAACAGGGCAAGAACGAACTTACAATCGAGCTTGACAGTTGGCCAAACCCTAGCTATGTCTTCCTTCTATTTTTCGACACAAGGGGCAGAAGATGGACAAGATTTTGGCTTGATTTTTGGCTTTTTAATTCATTTAATTACCAAATGACCAAAATGCCCTTCACTTAAAACTTTAAAATTTTATCTCACCATGTCCATTTTTGTCCACTAACTTAACAAATGGTCTAATTACCATCTAAGGACCTTCAATTTAAAATTTCATATCAATTAGACACCTCTAGCATGTAGAATTCAACTTTTGCACTTTTTACAATTTAGTCCTTTTAACTAAATTGAGTGCCCAAACGTCAAAATTCTCGAACGAATTTTTTACGAAATCATTTCGTAAAATTGTAGACCATAAAAATATAATAAAAATAAATTTTACTACGTCAGATTTGTGGTCCTGAAACCACTGTTCTGACTAGACCCAAAATCGGGCTGTTACAACTCTCCCTCTTAGGGATTTTCGTCCCCGAAAATCTTACCAGAAAATAGGTTTGGGTACTATTTTCGCATAGCTTTCTTAGGTTCCCATGTAGCCTCTTCAACCCCGTGTCTATGCCATAAAACTTTCACTAGGGCTATACTCTTTTTTCTCAACTATTTAACTTTCCGAACCAAAATCTTGATCGGTTCCTCACCATAAGTCATATCAGGTCGAATATCGACCTCTGTCGGAGAAATCACATGTGAAGGGTCTGATCGGTAACGGCGTAACATAGACACGTGAAACACATTATGGATCCTTTCCAACTCTATCGGTAAAGCTAACCGATATTCCACTGGCCCTATTCTCTCAATAACTTCATACGGCCCGATGAAACGTGGACTCAACTTGCCTTTACAACCAAATCTCAGAATCTTCTTCCATGGAGATACCTTCAGTAATACTTTATCACCAATCTAAAATTCGATCTCTTTTCTTTTCAAATCTGTGTATGACTTTTGTCGATCTGAAGCTGCTTTCAAACAGTCACATATTACTTTCACTTTCTCTTCGGTCTCCTTAACCAAATCAACCCCATGAATCTGTTTCTCACTGAGCTTTGTCGAATACAAAGGTGTTCGGCACTTGCGGCCATACAATGCCTCATAAGGCTCCATCTTTATTCTCGATTGAAAACTGTTGTTATAGGCAAATTTGACCAATGGTAGATATTTTTCCCAACTACCCTCGAATTCTAAAACACAACAACGATGCATATCTTCGAGAATCTGAATTACTCTCTCAAACTGACCATCGGTTTGCGGATGAAAAGCGGTACTAAAGTTCAACTTTGTACCCAAAGCTTCTTGCAACTTCTTCCAAAACCGCGAAGTAAACCTCGGATCTCTATCCGAAATAATAGAAATAGGCACCCCGTGCAATCTCACGATCTCAGTAATATACAATTCAGCTAGCTTATCAAGTGAATAATCAGTATGTACCGGTATAAAATGAGCCGATTTTGTCAATCTATCAACAACGATCCAAACGACATCTTTCTTTTTCGGAGTCAAAGGTAAACTCGTCACGAAATCCATCGTAATCCTATCCCATTTCCACTCGGGCACCATCACTGGCTGAAGTGAACTCGAAGGTACTTGGTGTTCGGCCTTCACTTGTTGACAAACTAAGCATCTCGAAACAAACTCCAAAATATCCCGTTTCATACCTGACCACCAATACAATTTCTTCAAATCATTATACATTTTTGTACTACCCGGACGCACAGATAAACAACCATAATGCGCCTCATGAAGAATTTTCTGAATAAGTTCATCATTTTTCGGTACACAAATTCTACCTCGGAACATCAAACAATCATCGGATCCGATATGAAAATCTGAATCACTACTCTATTCACAATGAACTCTTTTGGTTTGCAAATCACTATCACATTTTTGACCTTCGCAAATTTGTTGAAGGAATAACGGTCTAGCTCTCAACTCGGCTAGGATTGAACCATTATCGGACAAAGTCAACATTGTATTCATCGCTCTCAAAGCAAACAAAGTCTTTCTAATCAACACATCTGCGACTACATTTGCCTTACTCGGGTGATAGTCAATCACTAGCTCATAATCCTTCAGTAACTCGAGCCATCTCCATTGCTGCAGGTTTAAATCTTTCTGAGTCATCAAGTATTTTAAACTCTTATGATCAAAAAAGACATGACACTTCTCACCGTATAAATGGTGTCTCCAAATTTTCAAAACAAACACAATGGCGGCTAATTCCAAATCATGCGTCGGATAATTCTTCTCGTGCGGTTTCAACTATCTCGAGGCATAAGCTATCACTTTGCCCTCTTGCATCAACACACATCCTAATCCATTCAGTGGCGTGTCACTATAAATCACAAATTCTTTTCCCGGTTCAGGTTGTACTAACACCGGTGCCTCAGTCAATAATGTTTTCAACTTCTCAAAGCTTTGTTGACATTTTTCTGACCATTCGAACTTAACATCCTTTTGCAACAGCTTAGACATAGGAGTAGCAATCATCGAAAATCCTTTGACAAAACGTCAGTAATAACCGGCTAAGCCCAAAAAGCTTCTGACCTCCGATACATTCTTCGGCAGTTTCCAATCAACAATTACCGATATCTTACTCGGATCAACCCGAATACCGTCTCCAGAGACAATATGTCCCAAAAATCTGACTTTTCGGAGCTAAAACTCACTTTTACTGAACTTAGCAATCAACTTTTTATCTCACAAAATCTGCAATACAGTTCTCAAATGCTCGGCATGTTCGGCCTCGTCTTAGGAATAAATCAGAATGTCATCAATACACAACCACAAATTTGTCCAAACACGGTCGGAAAATTCTATTCATCAAGTCCATAAAAATAGCAGGTGCGTTTGTTAATCCAAAAGGCATAACAAGGAATTCATAGTGTCCATACCTTGTTTTGAATACGGTTTTCGGCACATCCAACTCTTTAACTCTCAACTGATAGTAGCCAAATATCAAATCAATCTTCGAGAATATCGTTCCCCTTTCAAATGATCAAACAAGTCATCTATCCTCGGCAGAGGATACTTGTTCTTTATAGTCACCTTGTTGAGCTGTAGATAATCGATACAAAGTCTCATTGATCCGTCTTTCTTCTTTACAAATAACACTAGAGCACCCCAGGGAGAATAACTAGGTCTCACCAAACCCTTATCTGTCAATTCTTGCAACTGAGCTTTTAATTCTTTCAATTTAGTCGAAGCTATTCTATACGGAGCAATAAATATCGGCGAGGTCCCTGGAATTAAGTCAATACCAAACTCAACTTCTCTGACCGGTGGCAACGCTGGCAACTCTTCCGGGAACACATCCGGATATTCACAAACTATCGGCACTGATTCAATTTTCAACTCAGACACTTTTGTATTCAACATATAAGCTAGATAAGCTTTACAACCCTTTCTCACATTGTAACACCCCATACCCAAGTCTGAGACTGAGACTGGATATGAGACATTACCATACTTGAACTTAAGGAAACATGTACTCACGGGCTGTGAAATTTTGTTTCGAAACAGAAACTTCTCTTTCTTAATCAAAACATACGTTTCATGGGCCTACAAGGCCTTAAACACCTATCCGGAAAGTTTCGAAACTCAATCGGGAACTTTTCCTCGAAATAGGGGTCACACACCCATGTGACTTGGGACTCGCCCGTGTACCCCTAAGACATGCCCATGTCTTCCAACCGTGGTCGACACTGACTAATTTCACACGGCCTTGACACGCCCGTGGCTTTGGCCCGTGAGCTAAACTTTGGCATTCTGACTTATCCACATGGTCCATACATACGCCCGTGTACTTCAGCCGTGTGGTAATTCAATTTACAAGTGCAAGGTGTAGACTTCACACGGCCAGGGCACACGCCCATGTGCTAACCGTGTGTCACACACGGCCTAAACATACGGTCGTGTGATTAGCCCGTGGTCTATTCTGACTTAAAACACTAATGTGCAGGGGACACACGGCTTAGACACACTCCCGTGTGTCTATCCGTGTGGGCACCTAGAGGCTATCTTCCAAGCCAATTGCCACCTTGATATCAAGATCAATCCAATACTCAATTCAATAACTCAAGTATTACACCTAACATGAACAAGGATGCATACTTCATTGATAGATAAAAACATACATACTTAATCATTCATGACCCATCTCTTTGGCCATATACAAAAAGAATACTAAGCTTGATAGCCAACACTTTGGCTAATTCTAAAACATAACTCAAAATGAAATGCTTCCTATACATGCCATACTTAATATAAACAACTTCGCTATACCAAAATAGCGATTGATAGTGTGCTCCGAGCTCCGATGACGATGATCCACGAGATTAACTTGGTGGGACTACATGGAAAGAAAGAATTAAAGACGTAAGCATTTCGCTTAGTAAGTTTGCATGTAATGCATATAACAACGTATATAAATATATATACTTAACATACTCATTCATCATAAGCAAAGGCATTGCTAAGTTCACATGCTTGAGCTTACTTACTCTTAATGATTCTTACACTTATCATGGTACTTACTAGTCTCGTGTTTGTAAGGTAAACAAGGTACTTGTATCACTTAATCATGTAGATTAGCATACTTTGTTAAGATAAGCATGCTCTTAACTTCATCATTCATAACATGAATAATACTCTTAATTCACTATGACTAACATACTTTGATGATCGCTTTACTTGCTTAACTTTATTGCTTTCTCATTTATTCTTTACTCTTTTGCCCGATGAATTACTATGAATAACCGAGGATACTGAATCTCTTCTCACAAATATCTCGATGCCAAAGCCATACCCTAGATATGGTCTTACATGGGATCTCTCAACTTGGTATCGATGCCATGTCTTGACATGGACTTACACGAAGTCTTCTTTGTGTGTTCCATTGGGAACTTACCATTGCCATGTCTTGACATGGTCTTACTTGGTATCTTTACTCATGAACGGGTTAATGCCGAGCCTTGGCTTGGACTTACATGAAATCTTCCTTGTTACTCACCAATGCCATGCCTTGGCTTGGACTTACATGGGATCTCTATCTCATGATAGCTTTTCAATGCCAAGACTTGTCTTGGACTTACATGACATTTTTACATGGAGACTCACCAATGCCATGCCTTGGCTTGGGCTTATATAGGTCTTCATCTCATAAACTCTTCAATGCCAAGACTTGTCTTGGTCTTACATGATAACTTGCTTGATTGCCGATGCCATGCCTTGGCTTGGTCTTATACGGACTTCCTTGTCTCATGTGATAGATTGAGTATCCTAAGTAATTCAACTTCAATCGGGACTTTCTCATACTTAATCTCATTGATTTCTTTGTTTAGCATAGCATCAAAAATCTCATGGAATTAAGATATATTCTACATCATACTAAGCAATTCAATGATATTAATCATAAAGCTTAGAAATCATACAAACTTACCTCAATGTACAAAATGTATGTAGAAATGCAATTTAGTCCTCGACTTTGTTCTTGCCTCAGTTTTGATCTGAGCTTCGTTTTTCTTGATCTATAATAATAATTTAGCTCATTTAATACACACATTGACTAAATTGACTCTTAACTCATACTTCAGCAAAATTACCATTTTGCCCTTAAACTTTCTCATAATTACACTTTTGCCCCAAGGCTCATAAAGTGATTTTTATTCAACATTCGTGAACTTCATGCTTACCTGATTCATTTTCTTAACTATAGCAACAATCAATTCTCACTATTTCTATCATGTATGACAAATTTCACAACTTTTACAAACTAGTCCTTACTAGCATTTTTCATGAAATTCATTTAGGAAAAGATGTTTATCTAACATCAAACTCTCATAATCTTTCATAAAACATCATTTTACAAGCATGTCATACATGGGTAGATTTATGAACATGAATTCTAGCTCAACTTATAGCTATAAATAGCTAATTCATAATACGATGACTCTAAAAATACGAAGAATATTAAAAACGGGGCTAGGATGCACTTACTAGCAAGCTTCAAAAAATTGAAGAACCCTAGCTATGGAGTCTCTCAAATTTTCGGCACAAGGGGAAGAAGATGAATAAGATTTTTGTCATCTTTTCCTTTTTAATCATTTAATTGATAAATGACCAAAATGCCCTTCTCACTAAACTTTCAAAATTTCTAACTCATGTCCATTTTTGTCCAAAAATTATAATTTGGGAAAATTGCTATTTAAGGACTTCTAATTAATAATCCAAAGCTATTTCATACTAAAAGCTTCTAGAATCTCAAATTTTGCAACTTTTGCAATTTAGTCCTAATGGACCATTCAATGACAATTTCATAAAATCTCTACATGAAACTTTCATACTATCATGCAAACATATCTTAAACCTCAAAACTCATTTCACTACTTCAGATTTGTGGTCTCGCACCACTGTTCCGACTAGGCCCTAAATCGAGATGTTACACACATATCTTTGGGCAGACATCGATGAAATCACAACAGGCAACTCACCCGACTCATCTGAATCAATCCAAAGAATTTCACCATTTTCACATTTCAGTTCAATAATCTTACTTTTACAGTTTACTACAGCATCATGCAGTGTCAACCAATCCATACCCAAAATAATATCGAATTCATCAAATGGCAACAACATTAAATCAGCCGGAAAACAGTGACCTCAAATCATCAAGGGACAATTCTTGCAAACTCTATCAACTAATACATGTTTGCCTAAGGGGTTTGACACTCTGACCACAAACTCAGTACACTCAACTTGCAAGCTCTTACTAGCTACTAAATTCACACAAACATAAGAATGAGTCGATCTAGGATTGATCAATGCAATAACATTAGTATCATAAAGAGAAAAAGTACCAGTGATAACATTGGGAGATGTTGCTTCTTTGCGAGCACGGATGGCATAGGCTCTAGCAGGTGCTCGAGCTTTGGATCTTGCAGCTGTATCTTTCATCACACCTTTACCACTAGCTCCATTTTCGGTATTTCTCGGTGGCCTACCCCTATTAGTAGTATAACTCGGCCTCGCACTCTGAAATTTTTCTTTCTCAGCCATTTCAGGGCAATCTCGGATAAAATGCTCTTGATAACCACACTTGAAACAAGCTTGGTCATTCACCCTACACTCGTCGGGATGTCTTCTTCCACAATGTTGACATTCGGGTCTATTAGACTTTACATTACCCACACTTGCCATTGAAGTATCTTGAGATTTAAAACTTGAATGTTGCTTCCCACGATCTCTGTGTGAATACCCCGCTGAAACATTCAAACGGGAATACATTTCTTTCGATTTCTTTGAATGAGATGGGAATGACTTACTCATCGGTCTTTTCCTCGAATCTCTAGCTTCAAGATTAGCTTTCCTCTTCTCTTTATTCAACTCTTCGGCCTTACAAGCCCGTTCAACCAATACCACAAATTTTTTCAGCTCTAAGATCCCAACTAACACACGAATATCCTTATTCAATGCATCCTCAAATATCTTGCACATAACAGCCTCGGTGGAGACACACTCCCAGCATATTTACTAAGTCTGACAAATTCTCACTCATACTCAGTAACTGACATCCGGCCTTGCTTCAGCTCAAGAAATTCCTTATGTTTCTAATCAATGAATCGCTGACTAATATATTCCTTTCGGAACTCCTCTTGAAAGAATTCCCATGTAACCCTCTCTCTTGGTACCACCGATACCAGTGTATTCCACCAGTGATATGTAGAATCTCTCAGAAGTGAAATGGCACACTTTAAACACTCATTCGATGTGCAGGACAACTCATCAAATACTCTGATGGAGTTTTTGAGCCAAAATTTGGCTCTCTCGGGATCATCATCCACATTAGCTCTGAAATCTTCAGCCCCATGCTTTCGGATCTTATCAACCAGTGGCTTATTCATTCTTACAAATTGCATACCTTGTGGGGCTACGGGAACCAGTCAAGGAATATGTGGGGGTGGAGGAGGTTGGGCATTCGGATTTGTTTGAACAAATTTCGTATACCACTCATTTATCATGTGGAGAAAGGCTTCCCTACCCCCTTCTCCCTGACTAACCGTAGGAGGTCTACTATCAGACGGCGCTGCCCCTTGAGCGGGAGCTGGCACATTACTTTCAACTTCATCAGCCTCAGCTCGATTGGGATCCATTTACTATATGAAAACACAATTTAAAATTATTAGGAGTCATCACACTATCACAGTTCATTTATGGCATGTATAGCTAGACTTTTACACAAGCTACGTTAGTCAGAGAATCGACTAAATCGTAGCTCTGATACCTCTAAATGTAACACCTATTACCCGAATTCGACACCGAAATAGGGTACGAGGCATTACCGCACTTAAACACAAGCAAACATACAAAATCGAGACGTAATTTCCATCCAAATTTAAAACCTTTCACATACATTCACATCGTCTCTAAAACGAGCCTGCGAAGCCCAAAACATGTATTGGAAGTGGTTCGGGACTAAACCGAGAACTTTAGAAAATTTTACAAAACTTAGAAAATTTTTCATGTTACAGGGCTCACACGCCCATATGGTCTAAGGGACACGCCCGTGTGACCCTTAGACATGCCTGTGCTACAGGCCGTGTTCAAAATAGGGAGCTCTCTGACTTTTGCCACACGATCGTGCACATGCCCGTGTGCTAGGCTGTGTGGTCGATTTAATTTTCATGAATTTTCATAAAATAGGTGCAGACATCACACGTCCAGGGCACACGCCCGTGTCCAAGGCCATGTAGCACACACGGTCGAGACACACGTCCTTGTCTCTGCCCGTGTGCTCAATTTTGGACATTCTGTTTTGTATCAATTAAGGTGCAGGGGACACACTGCTGAAACACATGCTCGTGGGGCAGACCGTGCGTCGCACACGGCCTAGACACACGCCCGTGTGTCTACCCGTGTGGACAAAAATAAGGCTATTTACCAAGCCATTTTGCCACCCTTACTTGCACCAACCTACACAACAACAAGCAATACCAATCCAAGCATATACATACAACCAAATCAACCACAAACAAGATATCAATACATCATCCACATGCTATCATTTATCATACACAAACATCACATATATCTAAACTTAACTCATGCAATTTCCCACATCAATGAAAAACATCATCATTTGCAAATATATATATACTTAAACCAATATTAGCCAATTTCAATGGCCATTTACAAAGTGAATTATCAACCAACATAAGCCAACACATTTGCCTAAATCAATTATGACACATAACAAAATGACCATGTAACACCCCTTACCCGTATCCAACGCCAGAACAGGGTACGAGGCGTTACCGGACTTAAAATTTCTTGAACATGTAAAACTGGGTCATAAAATTTCGCCAAATTTAAAACTTTTCTAACACATGCATTTTGTACCTTATATGGGCTTATAAAGCTCAAAACATCCTTTAGGATGGTTCGGGACTAAACTGAGAACTTTGGAAACTTTTGGGAAAATTTAGAAAATTTTGTCAAAACAGGGGTCACACGCCCGTGTGGTTTAGGACACGCCCATGCCCCTAACCCGTGTAACTCTCTGTTTAGGACGTCATCATAAAAATAGGGTCACATGGCCTTGGCACACGCCCGTGCTCTTAGACCGTGTCTGTCACATGGCTAAGACACATGGCTGAGACACATGGCCGTGTCTTTGCCCGTGTGGCATGGAAGTTGGCTATTTTCCAAGCCAGTTCCCCACTCTAAAACACAAACTCTCTTGTATCCATTTCATCAACATGTATCATGCTATAATTGGACATCCGAATATCCAATTTTGTATACACATTCCCATACACATCGCCATTCATGAAATCATTTGTAAACCACATCTACAACATCTCAATTATGCAATTACCACATACATGAATAACCACATCATAGGCGTATAACAACCATCAATATTGGCCATCTCCAAATAGCCTTAACCAAAATTAACATTTATTAAATAAGGGCCAGCATTTTAGGCCATAAGAAATATGACATATATGAAAAAATGACCAAGCCTACTATACATGCCATAACCCAAAAATTAATGTATCTAGATATACCAAGTGTTCCAATTGATAGTGTGAGCGAATCTTCGACGTCCACCGATCCCCGAGCTAACTTGACGATACTACAAGGCAAGGGAAAAGAGAGGGGAAGTAAGCATAAATGCTTAGTAAGTTCATATGAAAATAATAAGAAATTAATAAACTTGTGTGGATAAATCCTCACAATAATTTCTTAAGATGATATAATCATTATATCACATGCTCACACCTTATTACTCATGTTCACATTAATCTATCTACTTGAGTCACTGTCACTAAATTATTTATTTCTTGAGCTACATAGCTCCGAAGGAATAACCGTTAATTTTCCCTGAAACTAGACTCACATAAATTCTTACCATAGAAATTTCAGATTTTTTGGTCTAGCCAATTAGTACAGTTTATTCATTAAATTTACCCCTATTTCACTGTCCAACAGTTCTGACACTTCTTCACTACAAACCAGTTTTCTCCTCGTATAAAATTTATATCATGTTCTTGTTTATTTCTCTTGAAAATAGACTTATTAAGAATTTAAAGCATATGAATTATACTCCATAATTATTTTTTTACAATTTTTACTGATTTTCCAAAGTTGGAACAGGGGATTCAGAAACTCATTTTGACCCTGTCTCACTAAAATTCAAATATCTCATAATTCACACTTCTTTTGCTTACTCTGTTTCATTATAAAAAAAACAGACTCATTAAGCTTTAATTTCATATCTCACCCAGCCTTTAATTCAATTTCCACCATTTTTGGTGATTTTTCAAAGTTATACTAATGCTGCTGCCTACAACTGTTTCAATGTCAATTTCACTCATTCATTAATTCTTTGTGTTCACTTTCATTTATACACACTTACACCAAAGCATATTATAACTTGGCACATAACAATCAAGTGATCATAGACACATATTACTCGTTTGCATCCTTATTAATAATGCATCATAATCCGAGCACATTATTTATGAGTCTCGTATACATACCTGTGCCTAGTCATAATACTCACATATCCTATTCTTACTTATCTTGAGCATACTCCTTGAATTTCCCATTGAACTACTTGTAATATTAGGGATGTTCGGGATATCTCGTACACCTGGTAGGACGCCAATGCCATATCCCAGATATGGTCTTACATGGGATCACATATCGGTGCCGATGCCATGCCCCAAACATGGTCTTACACTGGCACACTCACTGCCATGGTCTAACCATGGTCTTTTCCGTCAATTCATCACGAGTCGTAGTACGAATGTACTTGACCCTGCATTTCTCACGATTGATCCTTGAATCCAATCTCGTACTTGCATAAAGTCATGATTAGATAACAAACATATATAAAATAATACATCATCCCAATTCAAATTTAATAATCGTTCACTATAGACTAACCATATGAACTTACCTCGACGCGAATTGGTCATTTTGATTGACATTTTCCCGTACTTGGTCCAAATCTCGATTTCTTTGATCTAAAATGTAACATTTCACTTAATTATCACTCACATTACTCATTTTAATACAAAAATCATACTACGGCAAATTTACAATTTTGCCCCTAAACTTTCTCATAATTACGATTTTGCCCCTAGGCTCGTAATATGATTTTTATTCAATTTCTATAAAATTCAAGGTCAGCCAAACCTTTTTATCTTCTAAAGCAACCTCAAATTCTTATTATTTCACACTTTTAGGAGCATTTACAACTTTTACTAATTAACCCGTTTTAACCATTTTCAACGAAAATCACTTAGCAAAAATCGTTCTCCTAACCTCGTGCACCCTTATTCTACCATTAAACATCAAAATGCACAAATATCTAGCATGGGTCAATTTTTAAACTTCATTTTTCATGCAAATAAATGGTAAAAATAGAAAGGTTAAGCTTCTAGGATCTCAAAAATACGAAGAACATTAAAAACGGGGCTAAAATGCACTTACAATTGAGCTTTGAAAAAGCTTGAAACCCTAGCCATGGCTTCTTGAAAATTTCGGCAGCATGGAGAAGAGAATGAGTAGATTTTTGGGTTTCAATTTTGTCTTTTATGCCTTAAAACACCCAAATGACAAAAATGCCCTTTTTACTAAACCTTCAATTTTCACCCTTCCATGACTAGTTTTGTCCATAACAAAATATGATGGTCTATTTTTCATTTAAAGACCTCTAGTTTAAACCCCCATTTAAAACAAGTACTTATGTTCTAGAACTCATATTTTTCAATTAATGCAATTTAATCCCAGTAATAAAATTGGGCACTTTATCGATAAAAATTACTTAACAAAATTTGTACACCATCACCCAAACATATCATAGACTCTAAAACAATCATAAATTAAATATTTTTACTTCGGGTTTGTGGTCTCGAAACCACTGTTCTGACTAGGCCCTATTTTGGGCTGTTACAATTCTCCCCCCTTAGGGATTTTTGTCCTCGAAAATTTTACCAAAAGATAAACTTAGGATTGATTTCGCAAAGCACCTTCAAATTCTCATACAGCTTCGGCATACTCAACATCTCACTTCTTAAACTAAGATTCTGAGCTGTACTTTCTTATCCTGGACATAAGAACCACATCACTGAATTTTCTCAAGTTCTAACGAAATACACACTGATAAGTAACTGGCCTCATTCTATCAATAGTCTTATACTCTTCGATGAATCGTAAATCACTTTTCTTTACTTACCAAATAAAATAAAAATAAATAAATAAATAAAAATTATGTCACAAAGATACTTTCAGAAGCACTTGTCACTTATTTAAGTTTCAATACTCTTACCTTTCGGTTCTGTATACAATTTCTGATAATCTATAATTGATTTCTTGGTACACAAACTCTGTCTCAAAACAACAAATAAATCGCCGGTTTCCAACCTGGAGTTCTGAATCAGAAGTTAGTTCCTATCGAACACTTCTAACTTACCATTTACTGACAAAATTCTAAGTTTCACAAAATCATGGAATAAGCATCATTATTTCTGAATAATAATCAATTTCTAATTCACATCATAAGATTCTTTTCATGCAGTATTAACTGAGTGCAAGCATAAGCTACCATTTTCACGTTCTTGTATCAAAATACACTTCAAACCAATAAACTATCGGATGAATAATTGAATTGGTCTTGGTTGTTTCACGAAGCACCTTCTAAAGGAACCATTTTCATCTGGTTTCCATGATAACTCGAGACATGTATCCTATTGCAATTTTTTTTGAGTTACGAATCAATGATCCTTAAATCAACTATACAGTTTCAATGATACATAAAAATCTCGTTTTAACTCTTTGAGATATATCAAATTACTTAAAAATAACAACCATAGCACAGATTCCAGCTCGATCCTTCACTGTTTACTCTTTTATCAATGTTGATTCCTTTCCTAAAATCTAAAGATAGATCACATCTAATAAAATTCATTTTACTGTTAATTCTCAAAATACTGAACCACATTGGAATTGCATCTCTCTGACAATTAAAATCGTAGCGCTATTTCAAGGCTAACATCTCAGCCACACCGATAAACAATATTTTAACAAATGCAAAAGCACAGTCTTTACACATCTAACAATAGTAACATTGTACGTTCACTATCAAACTAGATTTCATAATCACAAAAGTATGATTACTTCCAGTAAAGGAATATCTCTTGCACAATTCAAAAAATAAAGTCGATAAGAAATCCGAGATAAGGAAATCCAAGATTCGATACCGTACTAGAAGTCTAAGAATATAGCTCATAAGAGAAATAATACCGACTTCGACAATTCTCAGTAAATTTCCAGAAGGAAAACAATACTTATAAGCACTGAACGATAACAGAAGCAACATAGTCTTCATATACACATTTCACAGAATAACAATTAGTGGAAACTGAATTTCAACATCATATGAACTTTCTTTGTCACTTTTCTATCAACTCATTTTAATATAATACCGTAAAAGATAGAGTAATACCGATCACTACTTGCATGACAGATTAACATTGCTTTCACCTATCACTTTGAAATCAACTAGCATTCTCATATGATAAGAACCCCAAACGAGTCGATTAGTCAATATTAACTTTTTCCTTAAATGTAACATTGCAGAACCCGAATGATTTTCATAATAACCCGGCATTCCTTCTGTGACTATAATCAATTATCAAATCATTTTTTTTAACTTCAATCACGTTTTCAATCAACCTGTCCTTCAACTCTTTGACCTTTCACTTATGAACACATTCGACATGAATCTCATGAAATTTATTATGATTTACCTCATTAGTAAGGGGGTGAGGTTGTAAATCCTCTAACTCTATTCTCGTATGCACATGTACATAACTTAACACTTATCAGCTTTTAACACACTATTACGTTCATGCAATTTACTTTAAGCAAATTGGCATGAATGTTCATCTCATAATAACCTTCTGCTCACCTTATGCAAATGAACGTACTTATTCATGCATTCTATTAATCTTGTATTCATTCACTTAGTCAGCAATTTTGACACATATTATCATCAAAAATTTATCACAGTCATACAGTGTAACAGCCCGATTTCAGGGCTAGTCGGAATAGTGGTCTCGAGACCACTAATTCGAGGTTGAGGAAAATTATTTTGGTATTATTTTATGCATTATAACATTATTATAAGGTTGCATGGGAATTTTGATGCCTTAATTTTAGCAATTGTGTGCTTAATTGTGAAAAAGGACTAAATCGCATAAAGTGCGAAAGTTCTATTATATAAGATAGATGTGTTTGATAGTTATGGAATATTAATGGGAGGTCCTTAAAGTGCAATTAGACCACTCTAAAGATGATGGCCGGCCAAGGGAACTAGGAGAGAGACAAGAGCATTAAATGAGTCAAAATTTGGTAGTGTTAGGTGATAAAAATGAATAAAATAAGATAAGTAAAAAGAAAGCTATCATCTTTTTCATTTCTCTTCCTCTCCTACCGAAATTTTTAGCAAGAAATAGGGGTTTTGAAGCTCAAACTATCAGCCAACATATTCTCTAGCAAGTAAGTGATTTTAGAGGTCTTTCTTGATGATTTTTGTATTTTTGGAACCCCCAAAGCTTAAGCTAGGTAATGAGGGGACTAAATTGCAATATGGTTGAAAGTATAGGGACTTGACATGAGAGAGTTTATGTTGTTTGCTGAGTTTTTATGGAAGAAAATGAATGTTAGGGAGATGAGAAACAACTTTTGTGAAAGGTGTTGTCACGAAGACACCTTTATGGGACTAAGTTGTAAAAGTTGAAATTGTGTAATAAATGCATGAAATAGTTGGAATTTAGAGTAGTTGTAAGAGTAATAAATGTTTAGCTAGGCTTGATTAATGAGTAAATGTGATGAAAAATGATTTATGAGCCTAGGGGCAAAATTGTAATTTTGCCAAAGTACAAGTGCAAAATGGTCATTTTTGCCTGAATAGAGATTATGATGTATTATGATTATAAAATGATTGAATGAGTGAATTTTGTTATTATAGACCAAGAAGAGCACGGAATCAACCTTGACCGAGGAAAAGGCAAGGTCACGAATTGTGCCGTTGATTAACACATTTTGCACCGAGGTAAGTTTATGTGTAAACAATGCATCTTAAATATACATGTTGTTACTTATTGGTGCATTGTATGATTGAGAACACTTACAATTTTAATGGATTGAATGTGGTAGAAAATGAATAAATTCCTTATGGATGTTGAATTAGATATGTAGGTATGGAATATTATCCGTAATAATTAATGGTGGGCTATGTGCGATACCACCTTAATACTTATTCACGATGGGCTGTGTGCGATACCATTGTTTGGTGGGCTAAGTGCGATACCACCGTAAATAATCTCGTTGGTGGGCTATGTGCGATACCACCCCATTAAAGTTAAATGGTGGGCTAACTGCGAAACCACCGACTGTTAGGTAATACTATGAATGGCTTTGAAACACCCCAAACCCGGCCCACAAGCCTCGACCGGATCTGGTATGCTTCTTGAGAAAAACTCGTTTTGTCGGTTTGTAAATCATGTGATTTCGTGGTAGGAAAAATGGATTTGAAGTATGATTTTATTAAAAAAAAAACCGTTTTTGTGATTTAAATTGTATCTTATTAAATCATTAAACTTTATGATTTTGTAAATCAAAAGAAGAACCGAATTTAGAATTTATGATTAAGTTGAAAACCATAGTAATTAGGTGTCATAAAAATTTTGTAGGCGTTCGTCAAAAATATTTAATTATTTGGTTGAAATTAAGCGCTATGAGAACTAAAATTTAGAACGTATAAATAAATCGGTTTATGGCGGCCTTATTTCAAAACATAATCCAAAATAAATAAAGATAATGTAATAAGTTTAATTATAAAGAAAACCGAATACCGAGTTGAGCAATGGCCACCACGTAGTCCTCGCCGATCCGGTCCAAATCAATGTGTATCACCTGAAAAAGTTATCCCACGAAGGGTGAGTCAACAGACTCAATGTGTAACAATACACTAAAGGCCCAAACGATTGTGACAAATAAAGCCCGTTACATAACAAATCATATTATCACATGTACATATAAAATGAAAATGCAATCCCGATCCCACCTAGATATCCATCCGCTACACACCACCCGCATTCGCCAATCACACCGTGGGGATTACTAAATCGACCCTCCATCCGCTACACACCATCGAAGCGCTGCTGCGCAGTCAACATGCACATCGCCCTTATAAATTGTGGCATAACAACCAAATAAGTGTGACAGAGTCACCGGATTCAGAATATGTGACCGAAGTCACCGGATTCAGAATATGTGACCGAAGTCACCGGATTCATAATATTATGACCGAAGTCACCGGATATTGTGGTAAAAACCACCGGAACACTTCCCCTTTATCAATATCACCCATATGCCCATGCAATAAACATATTATTTCGATATCATGCCATATACCCCAAAATCGTAACGGAATCATACTTATTTCATATACATGCTTATAGCATTATTAACGAAGTATTAGGGGTTTAACATACCTGAAAATCATGTACCATTGAATGGTACCCGAAGCCATAATCATGCATATTACTTATTAACACATGCTAACATTAATATTATTAATGCATCGGAAATTTAGTGTAGGGCTACACACCTTGTAAACACAAAGAACGATAGAATACTTAAGATTTCCGACTTTGGCCTACAACGTTGACAGTACCTACATAACACTATATGAGAAATCGATTATCACTAAAAAGATATGGCCTTTGGCCGATTATCAAGCTTGCTTACCTTGGATCATTCAAATCCCGAATAATCTCCCCCTAAACGTCAACTACAGAGAAACCTCGTAACTTTCCTTCAAGATTCGGCCAAAGAAAATAGGGAATTAGAGTTTCGCTTTTCAACCGTCAGAAAAAGAAAGAGATAAAGAAATCAGTCTAAAAGAGATTCTTACCGAAAAGTAATGACCAAAACGCAAATGGTCACTAAACTCCAAGGAATTGACAAGAAGAACTTGAAGTGGAGAAATCAATTTAGATGAGAAAGATGATAGGTTTTTGGTGCTTAGGAGCAATCGGTTTCAATGGTGTTAATGAAGTGAAACTTTCGGCTTAAGGAAAAGAATAGCAAGGGTTATAGTTTCGGCTTTAACAAAATAGAAAGAAAGGAAGAGAAATAAAAAGAAGAAGAGAAATGATCAAAAGGCTATATGGTTTCGGTTATGGTAGAAATTGAACAAAGAAAAGTTTTTAATATTGATGCACATACGGTCAAATAAGAAAAAGAATGAAAGAAAATGCCTTCAAAAGTAATAATATTTCGGTACCAAAAGAAAGAAAAACTTGAGAGGAAAAGAAGAAAAAGGGATACCAATATGGTCAAAGATGGTAGCCAAAACAAAACAAAATTTTCAACTAATGCCCATGACAAATTCGGCTAAGGAGAAAGATTTTGGAGAAAAGGGAAAAGATGCACAAAATGCCAAGAATTTGGCCAACTATCTTCCCCTAATCCCATACAATATTCGCCAACCCCTAGCCCCTAAGCCGTCCACATTCATGGTCAAAATGACAAAAAAAAATTTCCAAACATCACCCATACATCAAGCCTTATGTCCCTTATCCTTCCATAACACCTTGATTCTATTCCTTAACTAATAACTTGCCTTTTTCCAATAGTCTACTATCCAAAAATGAAAGAAAATCCATCCATACAAAAATAGAGTTTGACCGACACAATAGGAAAGAGAACAAGAAAAATAAAAATCCTTCCAATTGCTAACCAAGGGATTCGAACCTCTCCTTCATGCATCCACCCAAGCGCCAACACCACTTTGCCAATAACTCTTCATGTGCTAATTTTAAACACTTAAATTAACTTAAGCATCATAATCACTTGATTCACTTCACTAAATTCTTCATACTAACAATTATTCTAGCTTCGAATAATTCTAAGCCTTCACAAGATTATATTAGGCACACAATAAAATCATATCCAAGCTATCACAAGCAACAAGATGATACTCAAATTTTAGGATGTTACAACTCTACCCTCCTAAAAGAAAATTTCGTCCTCGAAATTACACGGCTATAACAAATGAGGGTATTCTTTGTCGCATTGCCCTCTTAGCTCCCACGAAGCCTCTTCCGATCCATGATTACGCCATAACACTTTGACCAGAGGAACTGATTTCCTCCGTAACACTTTCACATCCCGTTCCAGAATCTGAATCGGCTCTTCCTCGTAGGACAAATCTGGTCGTAGTTCCACTTCCTCAACTGGTACTACATGAGATGGATCCGACCGGTAACGTCGTAGCATCGAAACATGGAACACATCGTGCATTTGCTTCAACTCCAAAGGTAACTCTAACTGATATGCCACAGGTCCAACCCTTTTTAAAACCCGATAAGGTCCTATAAACCTGGGACTTAACTTTCCCTTGCGACCAAATCTCATCACCTTCTTCCAAGGTGAAACCTTTAGGAACACTTGATCCCCCACAGCAAATTCTATATCCTTCCGCTTAAGGTGCGTGATACGACTTTTGCCTATCGGATGCCTCCTTCAACTGCGTGCCGAATTACCTTGACCTTTTCTTTGATTACGCCACAATCTCGGACCCAAAACCGGCGTTCCCTAATTACGTCCAACATGTAGGAGTGCGACACTTCCGTCCATATAGTGCTTCATACGGTGCCATCCGAATACTGGCTTGATAACTGTTGTTGTATGCAAATTCCGCTAAAGGCAAAAACTCTTCCCAGCTTCCTCTGAAATCTATCACACATCCCCTCAACATATCTTCTAACACTTGGATTACTCGCTCAGACTGGCCGTCCGATTGAGGATGAAATGCCGTACTGAAATCCAACTTGGTGCCTAAAGCCTGATGTAATGCTTTCCAAAATTGAGACGTAAACCTCGGATCCCTATCCGAAATAATCGACACCGGCACTCCATGCAACCTCACAATCTCTGCCACATAAAACTTCGCCAACTTCTACAAAGAGTAATCAACTCGCACAGGTATAAAATGTGCAGACTTCGTCAATCGATCCACTATCACTCATACCGAGTCTTTCTTAGTAGGCGTAAGGGGAAGCCCACTAACAAAGTCCATGGTGATTCGCTCCAACTTCCACTGCGGAATCTTAATCGGCTGAAGCAATCCCGAAGGTACTTAATTTTTAGCCTTAACTTGCTGACACGTTAAGCACTTCCCTACAAACTCCGTAACTTCCCGCTTAAGACCAGGCCACCAAAACTGATCCCACAAATCTCGGTATAACTTGCTCCCTCCAGGATGCATAGCATAAGGGCTACCATGCGATTCCTGAAGAATCCTTTGCCTCGGCTCCTTATCCTTTGGCATCTGAGACCTTACCCTTAAAACACAATACTCCATCATTTGTTAATACCATAATCTCTCAACTCCCCACTCTTCACCTGCCGCATCTTAACACTTAAATCATCATCTACCAACTGTCTTTCTTTCACCTGACTCAACCACGTCGGCTTTACCTGCAATTCCGCCAACAAACTTCCGTCGTCATAAAGACTAAGATGTGTAAACATCGCCCTTAAATCTGACACTACTTTCCGACTTAAGGCATCTGCCACTACATTCGCCTTGCCCGGGTGATACTCTATAGAACAATCGTAGTCTTTCAACAACTCCACCCACCTTCCCTGTCTCAGATTAAGCTCCTTCTGAGTCAACAGATACTTAAGACTCTTGTGATCCGTATAGATTATTGACTTTTCTCCATACAGATAATGCCTCCACACCTTAAGAGCAAAGACTACCGCTACTAACTCTAAGTCATGCGTCGGATAGTTAACCTCGTGTGGCCTCAATTGCCGAGACGTATACGCAACCACCTTCCCGCCTTGCATCAGAACACATCCCAATCCAGTGTGAGACGCATCACAATACACCACGAAATCCTTCCCTGCCTCAGGCTGAATCAAAACCGGAGCTTCAGTCAAAACCCTTTTAAGCTTCTCGAAGCTCTCCCGCCGCTTATCGCCCACAAGAAAGGTACCTCCTTTCTCAACAATTTCGTCAAAGGTGCAGCTATCGATGAAAATCCTTCGACGAACCTTCTATAATAGCCCGCTAAACCCAAGAAACTGCGAACCTCAGCTACAGACTTAGGTGGCTTCCAATCTAACACTGCCTCAACCTTCCGAGGATCCACCCTTATCCCTTCCGCAGACACCACATGCCCTAAGAACGCAACTTCCTTCAGCCAAAATTCGCACTTGCTGAATTTGGCATAAAGCTTCTTTTCCCTTAACACTTGCAACACTATCCGAAGATGTTCATCATGCTCTACCTCAGACTTGGAATACACTAGGATGTCGTCTATGAATACCACGACGAACTGATCCAAGTAGGGTTGAAAAACCCGATTCATCATATCCATGAACGCAGCTGGGGTATTCGTCAATCCGAACGGCATTACCAAGAACTCATAATGCCCATATCTTGTTCGGAAAGCTGTCTTATGGATATCCACTTCTTTCACCTTAAGCTGATGATATCCCGACCTTAGATCTATCTTTGAGAATACCGCAGCTCCCTTAAGCTGATCGAACAAGTCATCTATCCTCGGCAAAGGATACTTGTTCTTGATGATCAGCTTATTCAACTGCCGGTAATCTATGCACATACGCATAGTCCCGTCTTTCTTCTTCACTAATAGGACCGGTGCTCCCCATGGGGACACACTAGGTCGGATAAACCACGATCAAGCAACTCTTGAATCGAGCCTTAAGCTCAACCAACTCCTTTGGTGCCATTCTATACGAGCAATAGATCCGCGCGCGAACCGGTGCAACAAGTCAATCCCAAATTCCACCTCCCGATCCGGAGGCAATCCCGGAAGTTCTTAGGAAAGACATCCACGAATTCCCTTACGGTCCGACTCCTTCAACGATTTGCTCGCTTAGCCTCTAAGGCATCGACCAACATAAGAAAAGCCAAACAACCCTTCCTAACCATCTTCTCTGCCTTAAGAGCAGATACCACATTTGATAAATAGTTCCGTCTCTCGCCCATCACCACAACTTCCTTATTGTCAATAGTTCTTAATAACATCTGCTTAGCAGCACAATCCATATTTGCACGGTACTTCACTAGCCAATCCATGCCTAAGATCAGATCAAATTCTCCGAATGGTAACTCCATTAAATCAGCCGAAAACTGCGTCCCTTGCACTTCTAAAGGCACTTCTTTAAAGAGCTTATCTACTACTAAAGTCTGCCCTAAAGGACTAAGTACAGTCATCTTCCTAGGTACAGTCTCAGAGTTCACATGCAGAGTTCCAGATACTTCACTAGCGATGTAAGAATGAGTTGACCCTATATCTATCAAAGCAATAAAGGGCAACCCAGAAATAATGAACGTACCCGTTATAACATCAGGTGCGTCACTATCTTCCTCCGACGAATCGCATACACCAAACCACGTTGTCTCGCCTCGGTGCTACCACCGCCTCGCCCGTGGTCCCGCAACCTCTACCGTAACCATTACCTCGCCATTCGGACCACTACTCCTCATCGGCCGCGTTGTCCACCCGCGCTACTGATTAGAACCACGACCTCACTGAACGGTTCCTCTCTGTATCCATCGGACAATCCCTAATCATATGATCCTTGGATCCACACTTAAAACATCCCCCTGTCTTCTTCCAACATTCTCCTGGGTGCATCTTTCCACACTGAACACAAGTACGGTATTGTCCTCCCATAGCAACCTGCTGACCTCGCGGCCCATCAACTCTAGGTTTCTTTTGGAAATTCCCGGATGACCCTGAAGACCCATTGTAACATCCTAAAACCGGGGCTATTTGTGATTAAATGATTTTCCTTGTGTTTGAATTGTTATGGTATTATTTATGGAATGATAAGGCTCAATTAAGGGTCTTAAGTTAGTTCGAGATAGTAGAAATTTTTATTTTTATAAGCTTTAAGGGAAAGGAGCCTTAGCAAGTAGGGGTTACAAGAATAAATAAGGGATAATTTGACACAAAAAGGGCCTTGGAAAAGTGGCAAAAGGAGAGTCACTTAGGAGCTATGGATGACGCCATCAAGGGAGCAAGGGGGATTGTGTTGAGTCGCGAAGTCCCTTTTTATTCTTTATTTTGACGGCAACACTTGGGGAGTTTTTCTCGTTTAAACTCTTTTTAATAAGGAGGATAATATGAATTTTTATTTGGATTATTACTTGAATAATCTAAATAGTTGGCAGAGGAAAAATAGGCATGTGGCTAATTCAAATTATTTTGAATTAGTTCAAATTAGTGGCCAAGAGAAAAAGCAGGAGTTGGCCGAATCTTAAACACTTCAAGGAGTAGAGTGGACGGCATGGAGATTATGTGAAGGGGGAGCCGAATTCTTTTCTAGTCTTTTACCTGACAAATTCGGCTAACATTTTTTTTTTCCTTTTTACCCTCTCTCAAAATCAAAAACCCCTTTTGCTTTCACCTTTCCTCTCTTGATTCTTGGCCGAACCACTTATCCCCTCATCCCTCTCTTTCTTTTATCTTTTCTTTCATAAAACTCTTTGCCGAATCCCTCTCCTTTTCTTCTCTTTTCCACACTAGCCGAACTCTCTTCTTCCCCTTTTGTTAAACTATAGCCGAATCTACATTTCACTTGTGTGCCGAATCTCTCTTCCTTCCTTGAACCCATCTTGGCCGAATATTGGAGTAGGATAGATCTCCTTGAATCTTCCTTGGCAAATGATTTTAGAAGGTGAGAATTTTGGCCGAATATCTATTGTTCTTTTCACTCATGTTCTGTCGACTTTTTACAAGAATAAAGTATTGATTTAGCGGGAGGGGGCTCCTAAACACTTTTGGTAATCGATCTCTTCTAGGTAACGTAGGAAACGTAAAGCGATCGATTCTGTGCCCCTGGTCTCTAATATTTGATTTTGGTAAGTAATGGTAAGATCTAATTTAAGCAAGTTATTTAGTTAGTGTTTAAGCCGAAGATTACTAACATAAGGTTGCCGATTAATAGGAAAGCAGAACGCTTGGAGTAGTTATTCAAAGGCACTCGGGTAAGGATTCGGGTTCAAAAGGAGAACCCTTTTAAATATTTGGTTTGGCCGATTAGGTCATAGCACTAATCCTAAGGTTGGCCGAATATAGGTACAAAGTGAGATCTAGGGTGGCCGACTTCTCTTTTCGGATTTAGACTTCTCATCGACATCGTGTGTACATACACACTTATAGTTAATTAAATGTACTAAATCTTTTGCATGTGATAATTGGATCTATGTAGATGTTAATACCATGAATGGCATAAGCAAGGATACGAGTAAGTCCCTGATTGATTATGAGATTTTATGATGCTTTTGGAAAGCATGATATGTTGTTTATGATTAATGATAGATATGATATATGTGATTAAACATATGATGGCATGAGTATTATAAATACTTGATATGGGTTGATGAGTGGAGGGGCAAGATTAATCGTGTGCCGACGGGCACCAAAGTGTTTTGGTAACACTGCTGTGACTACGGTCACCGTGAGGTTTGGTACCTCCGCAGGTTTGGTACCTCATAGCGACTCGTCCCCGTGGTTAACACCACCGTGGGTTGGCCCCACTTGAGATATGGGATAAATGCGGTGATTTGGTATCACACGATGGGTTGGCCCCATCAATCGATTGTGTCTCACGGACACCAGAGGTTTGGCACCTCCAGTGATTTGGCATCACATCTCAGTGACTATATGTCACCGGTGGTTTGGCACCACCGGTGTTTTGGTAACACATTGTGACTACGGTCACCGGTGGTTTGGTACCACATGGGGTAGACAAAGGCGTTTGGTTGGCTAGGTCGGGTGCATGACTTAGTACATGATGATTGATTATATGCTGTGTATGAAATTGTTTAAATACGGGGGAAGGGTTACATACTGGGTCTTGGTGACTCACCTTCTCCTTTAACATTTTTCAGGTGACTCGTAGATGGCGGTTGAGGAGCCGGTTGGACTCGAGGTGGCCATGCAGTGGACTCGATTAAATTGAACTTTAAACTTAGCTATTTTATTTTATTATTGGTTTATTTTTATTTTGGATGTAATAAGGCCTCCATATACTTTACTTTTGTTATTTCTTATATGTTGGATACTTTGTTTTAAACTATATTATTAAAGTTAAATTAAAATCACATGTTTTTCTTAAATTAACACGAAAATGTTTTATCGTGCCATCGGGCACATTTGAAATTTGTATAATAAGCTGACTCAATTAAATTTCCAAATTAAATCTAAGTATGGTTTCGGCAAGATAACCAAAAACGAGAAGTTTTCAACAAAACTTAAATTGGTTTTAAAATGGTTTTCAAAAAGTTTTCTCCGTAACAAACCAAATTCGGTCATAATGTTTGGGCCGGGTTCGGGTTGTTACAAAATTGGTATCAGAGCCAAGTTCAAAGCTCGGCTGTGGGGGCCCAAGGCCCAAAAATGTTTTGGTAGGCCTTATGGAATGATTTCTGGTTTTTGAACAGCATGGCCCGAGTCTCCGGCACCAATCCGCCCAGGTAAGTACATCTAAACCTCTTGGTGAATTATATTCTGTAGAAGGGTAGGAAGCATGGAACGTAGATAGACTTATAGGACTTGGACCTTAAGGTTAGATTACTCAAACACAAACGGAACATAAGACTTAAAGAACTAAACCAACCTATGACTTAGTCAATGAGCTAGGGTGTGGTAACCCCCAGACGCATGTCTAGGATTGGATCGGGAAGAGCACGGTATTTAAGCTAGTCCTCGTGACTCACCTCCTCTTCGCGCAGTATCCTACAGTGCGTAGCTTCAGTTCACCCTAACTCGGAGGGCTCGGTGGTGTGGCAACCTCGTGCGCATGTCTAGAAAGGTTCGGTGAGAGCTTGGTATTTAAGCGGTCCGCGTGACCCACCTCCTCTTCACTCGAATCTCGCACTGGTGCGTAGCTTTGGTTCACTACGACTAGGAGGGCTCGGTCATAGGCTAAACACAATGATTAAAACCCGAAAAGGGAATTAGCCATGTTTTCGAAAAAGAATGAAACAACAAACCCTAATGTTTTCAAAACTTGTGCAATAACTTTTTTTCAAATCCAAGAACATTATTTTTACAACGTTATTTCTCGAAAAACTTGATGGTGGAAAATTACAGAAATGCCCTTAGGGGGGTAAAATTACTAAAATGCCCTCGGTTCATAAAATATCAGTTCAATGGTTTTGGCTCAAAAAAAAAAAAATTCAGCAACTTAGCTTTGGAAATCATCAGCAAAATATTTTGGTTCTAGAAAATTACGAAAATACCCCTGTAGGAAAAAGACGAAAATACCCTGGGATAGAAATGGGCAGAAATGTCCGATGAGCGAATAGGTATGGAAAGTATTAAGGAATGGATGCATGAACTTCTTTGTGCGAACTAGGATAGGAAACTGAAACCTTGTTTGCTCGAAAGAATCTACGATTAAAACTCTATCCATAAAATTTCTTCGTGAATAAGAAAGTGGAACAAATGCTAACGCATAAAATTTTTCTTAATCGATTAAAAGCGCGGTAGATAAGAATGAGTTCTAGAGGACGTGGACGCCGTGGACGTGGTAGGGGTAGGATGACGATTATCCAGAACCCGTCAGTCGGGACAAGGTTTTGAAAATGAGGTACCACCGCCACCACCACCTCCTACTTTTAGAGTGAGGAGCGGATCGCACCGGTGGTGAGGCGATCGCATAAAGTCGCTTTTGCGAGTCTTGGAGATGGTGGTCGGGCTGGTGGAAATGTGGGAGCTCGGAAATCTGTCCCCGAGCGACTCCGATCTAACGGAGCGGAGGTATTCCAGGGTGTGTCAGGAGTGGCACCCAGTGCAGCAGAATACTGGCTAGAGTCAACTGAAAGAATCATGGATGACCTTGACCTGACTGAGGAAGAAAAGTCAGAAAAGCGCGTGTCGCTTCTAAAGGATGAAGCGTATCAGTGGTGGCTTACGGTTCGAGATGGGGCTACAGCAGATGATTTGACTTGGGAGTATTTCAGAACCACCTATCAGAAGAAGTATGTGGGCACCAGCTACACTGACGCGCAGAGAAAGGCTTTTCTGGGATTAGTGCAAGGAACTAAGTCCGTGTCGGAATATGAGGCGGAATTTTTAAGGCTGAGTAGGTATGCGAGAGGCATCGTGTCTACTGAACATGAGCGCTGTGTCCGCTTTGAGGACGGACTCCGAGATGATTTGAGGTTCTTGATTGCCCCACAAAGCAGTTCGTGAGTTCTCATCTCTAGTGGAAAAGGCTAAGGTAGCCAAGGGATCAAGGAGGTGTGTGAGGCAAAGTTATAGTAGGAATAATCAGAAGAGAGGATTTGGGTCAGCTGGATCAAGCGGTAGTGTTCAGAAAAAGGCTAGGCCAAGTGGGCCAAATCAGGCGGCAAGGCCCACGACTACTAATCAGAGGCCGACTCAGTGTAACCGCTGTGGAAAGACCCATTGGGGAGGTTGTTGGACCCGGTGATAAAGGATGTTTTGAGTGTGGGTCTTTGGAGCATCGTGGTCGAGATTGTCCCCGGAAACTAGCTAAGAATCGGTCGGAGAGGCGTAATCATACTCGAGAATAGAAGTGTGGGACCACAGAGGGTCGTGGTAATGGCAGAGAGAAACAACGATCCTAACCGAGGTCGTGGAACTGTAAGCGAGAGGTTCAGCAACACAGAGGCTAGGCACCTGGCTTAGTTTACGCAATGAGGTGTCGCGAGGAAGGTGACGCACCGGATGTCATAACCGGTACTTTTCTAATTTTTGATCTTCCTTATGTTGCATTAATTGATGTGGGTTCGACGCACTCGCACATTGCTAGTAGTGTGGTAGGAACTATGGACCTAAACTCTGAAACTGCTTCTAGGGAGATGACTGTAGTTAGCCCTTTAGGTCACTCTGTAGTGGTAGACAAACTTTATAGAGGCGTACCCCTAGAACTTCAAGGGATAGTATTTATGGCTGATCTGATGGAACTACCGCTTGGGGAGTTCGATTTGATCCTTGGAATGGACTAGCTAGTTAAGTATCAAGCGAATTTGGATTGCGCGCTAAGCGCATGGTTCTTAAGGACGGTGAAGGTGATGAAGTGGTTATGATAGGGGATAGAAGGAATTACCTATCCAATGTAGTGTCTGCCTTGAAGGCTGAAAAGATGGTCAAGAAGGGTTGTGAGGCGTATTTGGTTCAAATCTGTGCTTTGGAAGCTAAGGGGTTAGTAGTTGGAAAGGTCCGAACGGGTTGGGAATTTTTTGATGTGTTCCCAGAAGAGCTTCCGGTCCGCCTCCGGATCGGGAAGTCGAATTCGATATAGACTTGCTACCGGAATGGCTTTGTGTCTATAGCACCATACCGAATGGCACCAAAGGAATTGGTGGAGCTAAAGGCTCAAATTCAGGAGCTCTTGGATAGAGGGTTTATTCGACCAAGTATATCTCCGTGGGGAGCACCTGTGTTGTTTGTCAAGAAGAAGGGCGGTTCTATGCGGATGTGCATCGACTCACGTCGATTAAACAAGTTAACGATCAAAAACAAGTACTCGTTGCCTCGGATCGATGATTTGTTTGACCAACCGAAAGGTGCGTCGGTATTCTCAAAGATTGACCTTAGGTCAGTTATCATCAATTAAGGGTGAAGGAGGTGATGTTCACAAGGCGGCATTCCGAACTCGGTATGGGCATTACGAGTTCTTAGTGATGCCATTCGGGTTGACCAATGCACCGCGGCATTTATGGACTTAATGAATAGGGTATTTCAACGATACTTGGACCAATTCGTCGTGGTGTTCATAGACGACATATTGGTTTATTCAAAGACAGAGGAGGAGCATGACAAGCATTTACGGATAGTTACGCAAGTATTGAGGAGAAGCGGTTATATGCCAAATTCAGTAAGTGCGAATTTTGGCTGAGGGAAGTGGCTTTCTTAGGTCATGTAGTATCAGCTGAAGGAATTAGAGTAGACCCTCGCAAGATTGAAGCAGTATTGGATTGGAAACCACCTAGGTCGGTGGTGAAATACGAGAAGTTTTCGGGTTTAGCAGGTACTATCGGAGATTCGTGGAAGGATTCTCTCTAATAGCAGTGTACTTGCCGTTAACCAAGTTACTAAGGAAAGGTGTTCCATTTTTATGGACGGAGAAGCGCAAGGAAGCTTTGATAAGCTAAGGGAAATTTTGACGGAAGCTCGGTTTTGGGTGACTGAAGCGGGAAAGTTATTCACGAGTCTATTGTGATGCATCTCACACCGGTTTGGGATGTGTGTTGATGCAGGATGGGAAGGTAGTAGCCTATGCATCCCGTCAGTTAAGACCGCATGAGGTTAACTACCCAACGCACGATTTGGAGTTAGCGGCAGTCGTCTTTGCTCTGAAGATATGGAGACATTACCTGTATGGGGAGAAGTCGATAGTCTACACGGATCACAAAAGCTTGAGGTATCTTCTGACTCAGAAGGATCTGAATCTGAGACAGCGTCGGTGGATTGAACTACTAAAGGACTACGATTGTTCAATCGAGTACCATCCGGGTAAGGCTAATGTGGTAGCTGACGCGTTGAGCCGGAAGGTGGTGACGGACTTAAGAGCAATGTTCGCTCGGTTGAGTCTATATGATGATGGGAGTCTTTTGGCGGAACTCCAAGTAAAGCCAACATGGATTGAGGAGATTAAGGAAAAGCAGTTAGTGGATGAAGGCTTGAGCGCTAAGAGGGTACAAGTTCAGGATGGTGGTTTGGAAGGGTACGGTCTATCTAGGGATGGAGTGCTATGTTTTCAAGGGCGAGCATGCATGCCGAAGGATGAGGAGTTGAGGCGAAAAATTCTCCATGATGCACATAGCAGCCCATATGCTATGCATCCGGGAGGAAGCAAGATGTATGGAGATTTGCGAAAACAGTTCTGGTGGCCGGGGCTGAGGCGTGAGATAACTGAGTTCGTAGGGAAGTGTCTGACGTGCCAGCAGGTTAAGGCTGAACATCAGTTACCATCGGGACTACTTCAACCGATAAAGATCCCTCAATGGAAATGGGAGAGGATCACCATGGATTTTGTTAGTGGGCTACCCCTTACGCCCAACAAGAAGGATGCAGTTTGGGTAATTGTGGATCGCCTGACTAAATCACCACGCCGTGCGGTGAGAATGGATTACTCACCGAGAAGCTAGCGAAGTTGTATGTGGGTGAAATAGTGAGGTTACATGGTGTGCCGATGATCGATTATCTCGAGATAGGGATCCCGATTCACGTCGAGGTTCGAAAGCGTTGCATCAAGCTTTGGGTACACGGTTAGATTTCAAGACGGCTTTCCATCCCAAATCGACGGACGATCGGAAAGGGTGATACAGATCTTAGAAGACATGTTAAGAGGTTGTGTCTTGGATTTTAGTGGTAGTTGGGAGGAGTACCTACCATTAGCGGAATTCGCTTATAACAATAGTTATCAAGCGAGTATTGAGATGGCTCCATACGAGGCCCTATATGGGACGAAAGTGCCGTACTCCTACATGTTGGACGGAGTTGGGGAACGACAAGTTCTGGTCCGAATTGGTAACAGAGACGGAAGACAAAGTCAAGGTGATTCGGTCTCGTCTCAAGGAAGCATCGAGATAGGCGTAAGTCTTATGCCGATCTCAAACGCAAGGAAATGGAGTATCTTTGTGGGAGACAAAGTCTTTCCGAAAGTGTCGCCTTGGAAAAAGGTGTTGAGATTTGGACGAAAAGGAAGCTAAGCCCAAGATTCATTGGGCCATATCGATTGTAAAGCGAATAGGACCGGTAGCTTATCGGCTAGAGTTGCGGCAGAGGTGAATCGAGATCCATGACGTATTTCATGTATCAATGCCGAGCAGTATCGGTCGGATCCTTCGCACGTTGTGCCGATGAGAGAGATTGAGGTGAACTCGGATTTATCTTTTGAAAAAGAACCGGTTCGAGATCTTAGATCGGGATGTGAAGGTTCTACGAAGGAAGTCAGTGCCCTTAGTAAAAGTGCTATGGCGGAACCATGGTACAGAGGAAGCTACGTGGGAACCCGAGGATGTGATGCGGCAAAGCAATACCCCACCTCTTTTACCGGGTAATTTCGAGGACGAAATTTATTTTAAGGGGGGTAGAACTGTAACATCCTAAAACCGGGGCTATTTGTGATTAAATGATTTTCCTTGTGTTTGAATTGTTATGGTATTATTTATGGAATGATAAGGCTCAATTAAGGGTCTTAAGTTAGTTCGAGATAGTAGAAATTTTTATTTTTATAAGCTTTAAGGGAAAGGAGCCTTAGCAAGTAGGGGTTACAAGAATAAATAAGGGATAATTTGACACAAAAAGGGCCTTGGAAAAGTGGCAAAAGGAGAGTCACTTAGGAGCTATGGATGACGCCATCAAGGGAGCAAGGGGGGATTGTGTTCGAGTCGTGAAGTCCCCTTTTTATTCTTTATTTTGGACGGCAACAGGGGGGAGTTTTTCTCAGTTTAAACTCTTTTTAATAAGGAGGATAATATGAATTTTTATTTGGATTATTACTTGAATAATCTAAATAGTTGGCAGAGGAAAAATAGGCATGTGGCTAATTCAAATTATTTTGAATTAGTTCAAATTAGTGGCCAAGAGAAAAACAGGGAGTTGGCCGAATCTTAAACACTTCAAGGAGTAGAGTGGACGGCATGGAGATTATGTGAAGGGGAGCCGAATTCTTTTCTAGTCTTTTACCCGACAAATTCGGCTAACATTTTTTCCTTTTACCCTCTCTCAAAATCAAAACCCCTTTTGCTTTCACCTTTCCTCTCTTGATTCTTGGCCGAACCACTTATCCCCTCATCCCTCTCTTTCTTTTATCTTTTCTTTCATAAAACTCTTTGCCGAATCCTCTCCTTTTCTTCTCTTTTCCACACTAGCCGAACTCTCTTCTTCCCCCTTTGTTAAACTATAGCCAAATCTACTTTTCACTTGTGTGCCGAATCTCTCTTCCTTCCTTGAACCCATCTTGGCCGAATATTGGAGTAGGATAGATCTCCTTGAATCTTCCTTGGCAAACGATTTTAGAAGGTGAGAATTTTGGCTGAATATCTATTGTTCTTTTCACTCATGTTCATCGACTTTTACAAGAATAAAGTATTGATTTGGCGGGGAGGGCTCCTAAACACTTTGGTAATCGATCTCTTCTAGGTGCGTAGGAAACGTAAAGCGATCGATCTGTGCCCCGATCTCTAATATTTGATTTTGGTAAGTAATGGTAAGATCTAATTTAAGCAAGTTATTTAGTTAGTGTTTAAGCCGAAGATTACTAACATAAGGTTGCCGATTAATAGGAAAGCAGAACGCTTGGAGTAGTTATTCAAAGGCACTCGGGTAAGGATTCGGGTTCAAAAGGAGAACCCTTTTAAATATTTGGTTTGGCCGATTAGGTCATAGCACTAATCCTAAGGTTGGCCGAATATAGGTACAGTGAGATCTAGGGTGGCCGACTTCTCTTTTCGGGATTTAGACTTCTCATCGACATCAGGTGTGTACATACACACTTATAGTTAATTAAATGTACTAAATCTTTTGCATGTGATAATTGGATCTATGTAGATGTTAATACCATGAATGGCATAAGCAAGGATACGAGTAAGTCCCTGATTGATTATGAGATTTTATGATGCTTTTGGAAAGCATGATATGTTGTTTATGATTAATGATAGATATGATATATGTGATTAAACATATGATGGCATGAGTATTATAAATACTTGATATGGGTTGATGAGTGGAGAGGGGCAAGATTAATCGTGCCGGCGGGCACCAAAGTGTTTTGGTAACACATGCGTGACTACGGTCACCAAAGGTTTGGTACCTCCGGAGGTTTGGTACCTCATAGCGACTCGTCCCCGTGGTTAACACCACCGTGGGTTGGCCCCACTTGAGATATGGGATAAATGCGCGGTGATTTGGTATCACACGCGATGGGTTGGCCCCATCAATCGATTGTGTCTCACGGACACCGAGGTTTGGCACCTCCGGTGATTTGGCATCACATCGTGACTATATGTCACCGGTGGTTTGGCACCACCAGTGTTTTGGTAACACATTGTGACTACGGTCACCAAAGTGGTTTGGTACCACATGGGGTAGACAAAGGCGTTTGGTTGGCTAGGTCGGGTGCATGACTTAGTACATGATGATTGATTATATGTCGTGTATGAAATTGTTTAAATACGGGGAAGGTTACATATTGGGTCTTGGTGACTCACCTTCTCCTTTAACATTTTTTCGTGTGACTCGTAGATGGCGGTTGAGGAACCGGTTGGACTCGAGGTGGCCATGCAATGGACTCGATTAAATTGAACTTTAAACTTAGCTATTTTATTTTATTATTGGTTTATTTTTATTTTGGATGTAATAAGGCCTCCATATACTTTACTTTTGTTATTTCTTATATGTTGGATACTTTGTTTTAAACTATATTATTAAAGTTAAATTAAAATCACATGTTTTTCTTAAATTAACACGAAAATGTTTTATCGTGCCATCGGGCACATTTGAAATTTGTATAATAAGCTGACTCAATTAAATTTCCAAATTAAATCTAAGTATGGTTTCGGCAAGATAACCAAAAACGAGAAGTTTTCAACAAAACTTAAATTGGTTTTAAAATGGTTTTCAAAAAGTTTTCTCCGTAACAAACCAAATTCGGTCATAATGTTTGGGTCGGGTTCGGGTTGTTACACCCATAGCTCCTCTTATTCTTATTCTGACCTCGGTCCCGGTTCTGTCTCTCAGTCCGCTTAACTTCTTCAGCTATCCGTGCCGTATCCACTAAGACTGCAAAGTCCCTCTCTAGATGCGGGGCAATCAACAGTCGCAGCTCATCCCTTAAACCATCCTCATATCTGACACACCTCTCGTAATCAGTAGCTACAATCCCTCTAGCATACCGACTTAACCACAGAAACTTCGCTTCATACTCAGCTATCGACTTATTTCCTTGTACTAAATTCAGAAACACCTTTCTCTGAGAGTCAATGTAGCTAGCTCCGACGTATTTCCCTTCAAACTTGACCTTAAAATACCCCCAATCCACTCGATCTGCAGGAATACTCTCCTTGACAGTGAGCCACCACTGGTAGGCCTCCTCTCGAAGCAGCGAAATAGCACCTTTTAGCTTTTCCTCAGCAGTGCAGTCCAAATCGTCCATGATCCTCTCGACTGCCTCTAACCAGTACTCCGCTACATTCGGAGCTACCCCAGATACTCCCCTAAAAACCTCGGCTCCGTTTGATCTAAGTCTTTCAGCTACTGACTTTCGAGCTCCATTACCCATACTAGCTCCCGCTACTCGCTCTAGAACTCGCAGCATAGCCTGCGATACTGCATCATCTCCTCCAGTTTGCTCTTGAAATTCGCCCCTACAGCCGGTGGCGGTGCCTCATATTCAGAACCCTAACCAGACCTAACTGGTTCCGACATAGCCATTCTGCCTCTACCGCGTCCACGACGACCACGTCCCCTAGAACTCATGTCTACTTAGCATCTTATCTGATTTTACAAAAATTTTATGCATTAGAGTCTTTTCACTTCTTGTTTAAAGAAAGTCTTATGCAACAGGGATTTAATCAGTGTTTTTTTTTTTGTGGAAGTACACATATACCTAGGGTCCATGTCTCTAAAGTACAATTTCCTAGGCCTATCAACATACTGAAATCAATTTATCAACAAAAGAACTTACCTGACGGACCTGGGCCGAGAACTTGGGTGCCATGCTTCCATAAAAACCAGTTTAACCAAAAATTTTCAAAAAGTCATTTGGGCTTAAATTTTTTTAAACGTTGTGGACTTCAAAACCCAAGGCCAAGTGTTTAAAACTGGGCTCTGATACCAAGTTGAAACACCCCAAACCCGGCCCACAAACCCCATTGGATCTGGTATGCTTCTTGAGAAAAACTCATTTTGTCGGTTTGTAAATCATGTGATTTCGTGGTAGGAAAAATGGATTTGAAGTACGATTTTATTAAAAAAATCGTTTTTGTGATTTAAATTGTATCTTATTAAATCATTAAACTTTATGATTTTGTAAATCAAAAGAAGAACCGAATTTAGAATTTATGATTAAGTTGAAAACCATAGTAATTAGGTGTCATAAAAATTTTTAGGCGTTAAGTCAAAAATATTTAATTATTTGGTTGAAATTAAGCGTTATGAGAAATAAAATTTAGAATGTATAAATAAATCAGTTTATGGCGGCCTTATTACAAAACATAATCCAAAATAAATAAAGATAATGTAATAAGTTTAATTATAAAGAAAACCGAATACTGAATTGAGCAATGGCCACCACGTAGTCCTCGCCGATCCGGTCCAAATCAATGTGTATCACCTGAAAAAGTTATCCCACGAAGGGTGAGTCAACAGACTCAATGTGTAACAATACACTAAAGGCCCAAACGATCGTGACAAATAAAGCCCGTTACATAACAAATCATATTATCACATGTACATATAAAATGAAAATGCAATCCCGATCCCACCTAGATATCCATCCGCTACACACCACCCGTACCTTCCAATCACACCGTGGGGATTACTAAATCGACCCTCCATCCGCTACACACCATTGAAGGCAGTTGCTACAGTCAACATGCACATCACCCTTATAAATTGTGGCATAACCACCAAATAAGTGTGACAGAGTCATCGGATTCAGAATATGTGACTGAAGTCACCGGATTCAAAATATGTAACCGAAGTCACCGGATTCATAATATTGTGACTGAAGTCACAGGATATTGTGGTAAAAACCACCGGAACACTTCCCCTTTATCAATATCACCCATATGCCCATGCAATAAACATATTATTTCGATATCATGCCATATACCCCAAAATCGTAACGGAATCATACTTATTTCATATCCATGCTTATAGCATTATTAACGAAGTATTAGGGGTTTAACATACCTGAAAATCATGTACCATTGAATGGTACCCGAAGCCATAATCATTCATATTACTTATTAACACATGCTAACATTAATATTATTAATGCATCGGAAATTTAGTGTAGGGCTACACACCTTGTAAACACAAAGAACGATAGAATACTTAAGATTTCCGACTTTGGCCTACAACGTTGACAGTACCTACATAACACTATATGAGAAATCGATTATCACTAAAAAGATATGGCCTTTGGCTGATTATCAAGCTTGCTTACCTTGGATCATTCAAATCCCGAATAATCTCCCCCTAAACGTCAACTACAGAGAAACCCCGTAACTTTCCTTTAAGATTCGGCCAAAGAAATTAGGGAATTAGAGTTTTGCTTTTCAACCGTCAGAAAAAGAAAGAGATAAAGAAATCAGTCTAAAAGAGATTCTTACCGAAAAGTAATGACCAAAACGCAAATGGTCACTAAACTCCAAGGAATTGACAAGAAGAACTTGAAGTAGAGAAATCAATTTAGATGAGAAAGATGATAGGTTTTTGGTGCTTAGGAGAAATCGGTTTCAATGGTGTTAATGAAGTGAAACTTTCGGCTTAAGGAAAAGAATAGCAAGGGTTATAGTTTTGGCTTTAACAAAATAGAAAGAAAGGAAGAGAAAGAAAAAGAAGAAGAGAAATGATCAAAAGGCTATATGGTTTCGGTTATGGTAGAAATTAAACACAGAAAAAGTTTTTAATATTGATGCACATACGGTCAAATAAGAAAAAGAATGAAAGAAAAATGCCTTCAAAAGTAATAATATTTCGGTACCAAAAGAAAGAAAAACTTGAGAGGAAAAGAAGAAAAAGGGATACCAATATGGTCAAAGATGGTAGCCAAAACAAAACAAAATTTTCAACTAATGCCCATGACAAATTCGGCTAAGGAGAAAGATTTTGGAGAAAAGGAAAAGATGCACAAAATGCCAAGAATTTGGCCAACTATCTTCCCCTAATCCCGGACAATATTCGCCAACCCCTAGCCCCCTAAGCCGTCCACATTCATGGTCAAAATGACAAAAAAAAAATTCCAAAACATCACCCATACATCAAGCCTTATGTCCCTTATCCTTCCATAACACCTTGATTCTATTCCTTAACTAATAACTTGCCTTTTTCCAATAGTCTACTATCCAAAAATGAAAGAAAATCCATCCATACAAAAAATAGAGTTTGACCGACACAATAGGAAAGAGAACAAGAAAAATAAAAATCCTTCCAATTGCTAACCAAGGGATTCGAACCTCTCCCTTCATGCATCCACCCAAGCGCCAACACCACTTTGCCAATAACTCTTCATGTGCTAATTTCAAACACTTAAATTAACTTAAGCATCATAATCACTTGATTCACTTCACTAAATTCTTCATACTAACAATTATTCTAGCTTCGAATAATTCTAAGCCTTCACAAGATTTTATTAGGCACACAATAAAATCATATCCAAGCTATCACAAGCAACAAGATGATACTCAAATTTTAGGATGTTACAGGCTTATTGTGAAATTGCAATGCGTTGTTTCATGTGATCATGTGGTGATTTGATAAGTGCAGGGATGTATGTTAAATAATGTGGGCATTTGGCTTGTGATATAGTTGGAATGTGGTAAGAGATGAAATGAGTAAGCATGATCTTGGAATGTAGAATGTTCTTACTCATTGTGAAATGCTATTTATCGATTAGCACATATTATGATGTTTATTGTTAACATGTAAACTTACTAAGCTTAAAGCTTACTCCCTTTCTTTTCCCTTGTTTTATAGTGTCAAAGAGCCGGGTTGGGATACGAAGATAATTTGAAGATCACCCACACTATCAGCTCATCTCGGTATATATATAGAATTAGCGTTTTGAGTATGGCATGTATAGGGGCTAGACTAGATGAATTGTTTTGTTATTTTGGCCAAGTGTGTATTGGCTCCCTTAAAGATGAACTCTTTTGTATATAGCCATGGTTGATGGCTTATTATTACTAATTTATGCAAAGACAAGGTTATTCATGAATGTGTATGTTGCATAATTGCTTTTCTTAGCAATTGCTTGAACGGATTTAGGTTGTGTGATGTAGGGTTATGAAAAGATCTTGGAAAATAGCTTTGTTCTTGTCCACACGGGCATGTGTCTAGGCCGTGTGAGACACACGGTCAGTCCCATGGGTGCGTGGCTAGGCCTTGTGTCCCCTACATGTTAGTTTTACAAGTCAGTAAGCTCTGTAGTAAACGCACGGGCAGAGACACGGCCGTGTGTCTCAGCCGCGTGGAAGGCACGGCCAGGGACATGGGCGTGTGCCCAGGCCGTGTGAAGTCTGCACCTGAATTTGGAATTTAATTCGCCACACGGTCGAAGGACACGGGCGTGTGACTGGCCGTGTGATGCTAGTCAGAGGTGACCACGGGCCAGACACACGGGCGTGTGACAGGCCGTATGATGCAAGTCAGTGTCGACCACGGGTGTCGAACACGGGCGTGTGGCATGTGACACGGGCGTGTCCCTCTCTCCACACGGGCGTGTGGCCCTGGTAAAGAAAAAATTTTATAAGTTTTCAAAAGTTCCCGGTTTGATCTCGAGGCCCTCCGTTTGAATGATTTAGGCCTCGTAGGCCCATAATAAGAATGTTATGGATGTGAATGAAAAGTTTTAAATTGGAAATGAAATTTGATAGCCCAGTGTTGTATGTTCAAAGATAAGTCCGGTAATGCATTGTACCCGATTCCGGTATTGAATACGGGTAAGGGGTGTTACATTTAGTGGTATCAGAGCTATGGTTTAGTCGGTTCTTGGACTACCGTAGCGTGTTAGAGTCCAACTATACATGCCATAAGCGTATATTGATAGTGTGGTGACTTCTAACAAATCTAAACCTTGTTTTTATATAGTAAATGGATCCCGATCGAACGGCTATTGATGACGCAGCTAGTAATGCGCTGGCTCCCGCGCAAGGGACCGCGCTTGTAGAGTGTGGACTCGAGACTATGGATCGAGGAGAAGAGGCCCGGGAAGCCTTTCTCCAAATAATGAGTAATTGGTACACGGAGTATGTACGAGCAAACCCTAATGCTCAACCTCCTCCACCCCCACCTATACCTCAGCCAGTTCTAGTGGCTCCTCAAGGTATAGATTTAGTGAGGATGACCAAACCCCCGGTAAACAAGATTCGGAAGCAAGGGGCTGAGGAGTTCAGAGCTAATATAGACGATGGCCCTGAGAGGGCGGAGTCCTGGCTTGAGAACTCAATGAGGGTATTTAATGAACTCTCCTGCACACCTGAGGAGAGCTTAAAATGCGCCGTGTCATTGCTAAAGGACTCGGCCTATCGTTGGTGGAAGACGCTAACTTCGGTGGTTCCAAGAGAGAGGGTAACATGGGACTTCGTTTTGGAAGAATTCCGAAAGAAGTATATAAGTCAGAGGTTTGTGGACCAGAAACGGAAAGAATTCCTTGAACTGAAGCAAGGAAGAATGACTGTGGCAGAATATGAGCGCGAATTTGTTAGGCTCAGCAAGTATGTACAAGAATGTGTGTCTACAGAAGCTATCTTGTGCAAGAGGTTTGAAGATGGGCTGAATGAGGATGTTAGTCTACTAATTTGGATTTTGGAGTTAAAAGAGTTTGTAGTGTTGGTTGACCAGGCATGTAAGGCCGAATAATTGAATAAGGAAAAGAGGAAAGCTATGAGTGAGGCCCGACATGCGAGAAAAATGCCAACGAGTAAATCATACCAAGCTCAATCGAAGAGGTCCAAGGAAATGAACCCTCGGACGACAGCGTCAGTTGGACATTCATATCGAGATCGAGGTAACACATACTTGGGCTCAAGAGTTCAAGCCACTTCGATGGCAAGTGTGGGCAATCCGAAGTCCAAACCGGAGTATCCAACTTGTGGTAGGCAGCACACTGGGGAGTGTTGGGGGAATAACCGAAACTGTTACAAGTGTGGTTCGCCTGATCATTTCACCCGGAATTATCCTGAGAGGGATGACAAGGAAAGAAAGCAAGAGATAACATCAAGCAATGTATCTTCGAGGGGTAGACCACAAAAGAATCTGGGAGGAGCGACTAGTAGTAGAGGTATGCCTCGAGACTCTACTGTGAGACCGGAGGGTCGGGCACCTGCAAGGACTTATGCCATTCGAGCTCGTGAAGAGGCATCGTCTCCAGAAGTGATAACAGGTACTTTTTTCTCTTCATGACACCTCTGTTATTGCTTTGATTGATCCGGGGTCTACCCATTCTTACATTTGCATGAAACTGGAATCTAGTATGAGCATGATTGTTGAGTTTACAGAATTTGTAGTAAAGGTGTCAAACCCGTTAGGCAAACATGTGCTAGTTGACAAGGTGTGTAAGAATTATCCTTTGACAACTAGAGGTCATTATTTTCCGGCAAATCTTATGTTGTTGTCGTTTGATGAATTTGACTTGATTCTTGGTATGGATTGGTTGACGGCTCATAATGTTTTAGTGAACTGTGGTAGCAAGTTTATTGAATTGAAATGTGAAAATGGAGATGTCATTCGGGTTGAATCAGGTAAATCAGATAGTTTGCCTGTGATAATTTCAACTATGGTAGCTGAGAAATACTTGAGGAAAGGATACGAGTCCTATCTCGCCTTTGTGCTGAATACTCAAGAGTCAGAAGTAAAGATTGAATCAGTGCCGGTAATATGCGAATATCCAAATGTGTTTCTAGAAGAGTTACCCGGGTTACCTCCAATTAGAAAGGTCGAGTCTGGGATTGAGTTAGTTTCAGGAACGGCAGCTATCTCGGTTGCTCCGTATAGGATGGCACCATTGGAGTTGAAAGAATTGAAGGTTCATTTCCAAGAGTTAACAGAAAAGGGTTTTGCAAGACCGAGCTATTCACCGTGGGGTGCTCCGGTACTTTTTGTGAAGAAGAAAGATGGGTCGATGAGATTGTGCATAGACTACAGACAGCTCAATAAAGTGACCGTGAAAAATAAGTATCCTTTGCCAAGGATAGACGACTTATTTGACCAACTGAATGGAGCTACAGTGTTCTCCAAGATAGATTTAAGGTCTGGTTATTATCAGTTGAGGGTTAAAGAGCAAGATGTGCCGAAAACTGCATTTCAGACGAGGTATGGCCATTATGAGTTTCTTTTCATGCCATTTGGTTTAACAAATGCTCCTGTGATTTTCGTGGACTTGATGAATCGCATCTTCCGATCGTACTTGGACAAGTTTGTAGTCGTTTTTATTGACGACATATTAGTCTATTCTCGGGATGAGAGTGAACATGCGGAGCATCTGAGAATTGTTTTGTAGACTTTAAGAGACAAGCAGTTGTATGCTAAATTTAGCAAGAGTGAGTTTTGGCTCCGAGAGGTCGGATTCCTGGGACACATTGTGTCGGGTGATGGTATTAGAGTCGATCCGAGTAAGAAATGGTAAATTAACACTAATCGATAAGGAGACATCCTTAAAGGAGTTTTGAATATTTTTTGGTAATCCCACAAAGCATCTTCAAGTCTCATAAACTAATCTTTTCGATTCGGAAGCACCACTTTCTCGAGTATACCTTTTATTCAACTTGCCCATTCATCTGCGAATGGTAAGCAGTAGCAACCTTGTGCTTCATATTACATTTATCTAGTAGCCAAGTCAGCCACTTATGCACAAAGTGAGATGCCTCCTCACTAATTATAGCCCTTAGAGTCTCAAACCTCGTAAATACGTGTTTATGTAGAAAGTGCATAATCACCTTGGAATCATTTGTCAGATATGTCTCGGCCTCTACCCACTAGGAAACGTAATCAACAACCACAAAAATATAAATATTACCATACAATGGAGGAAATGGGCCTAGAAAGTCAATTCACCACACATCAAACAATTCCACTTCAAGGATATTATTCAAAGGCATCTCCTTCTTCCTTGAAATATTCTCAACTCGTTGGAACCTGACACAATTCCTTACGTAGGCATGTGTATCTTTGAATAAAATGGGCCAAAAGAACCCAACTTATAACACCTTGGCCATAGTACATGTTCCCCCAAAATGTCCCCCACTTGGAGACGAATGAAAATGGTAAAGGATATCATCCACCTCACTTTCGGCTATACACCTTTTAATCATTTGATTCACACACTGCTTGAATAAATATGGATCCTCCCAAAAATAATGGCGTACATCATGGAAGAACTTCTTTCGTTATTGGTATGTCATCTGAGGCAGCATCAATCCACTGGCCAAGAAGTTAGAAAAACCAGCAAACCAAGGAGTTTCATGTGTATGACTTACCTCAAAGATGTGTTCATTCGGAAAATATTCATTAATAGGAATAGATGAGTGAGTTCCCTCTTGTTGCTCCAATCTTGATAGATGATTTTCCACTTGATTCTCAACCCCTTTTCTATCTTGAATCTCACGATTAAATTATTGGAGTAAAAGGACTCATCGAATCAGTCTTGGCTTAGCATCTTTTTACATTAGTAAATATTTAATTGTCAAATGGTCAGTGTAGACTTTCACATTAGTACCCACAAGATAAGGACGAAATTTTTCAAAAGCAAAAATAATGGCAAGTAGCTCTTTCTCAGTTACCATATAGTTTAACTGGGTTCTCGTCAAATTTAGACTTGCGTAATAAGTCAGATGGAAGATTTTATTTCTTCGCTAATCGATTACAACTTCTACTATAAAGTCACTAGTGTCACACATCAGCTCAAAAGGAGAATTTCAATCTAGTGTACAATAATTAATGTCAAAATTAATCATCATTTTAGCTCATCAAAGGCTTTCAAGCATACTTCATCAAAATTGAATGCCATATCCTTCTTTAATAAATTACAAAGTGGCTGGGAAATCTTTGAGAAGTCCTTGATGAACCTTCGATAAAAACTTGCATACCCCAAAAAACTTCTAACGCCTTTTATAGAAATAAGAGGTGACTACTTCTTGATTACATCAACTTTTTTTTTGTCAACATAAATTCCATGTCTTGATATTTTGTGCCCCAAAACGATTCCCTCCTTAGCCATAAAATGACATTTCTCCCAATTAAGGACAAGGTTTGTTTCTTCACACTATTTCAGCACCATAGCTAAATTATTAAGATAGTCATCGTACGAATCCCCAAAACACTGAAAAGTCATCCATGAAAACTTTCAAAAATCATTCAACCATGTCAATGAATATCACCATCATGCACATTTGAAATGTTGTCGACGTATTGCATAAGCCGAGAGGCATTCTTCAAAAAGAGAACGTACCATATGAATAGGTGAAAGTGGTTTTGTGCTGATGTTTTGAAGTTACAGCTATCTGATTTTACCCCGAATATCCATCCAGGAAATAGTAATACTCACGTCCCACAAGCCTATCCAACATCTGGTCAATAAATGGTAGCAGGAAATGATTCTTTCGAGTTGCTTTGTTTATTTTATTATAATCAACACAAATTCGCCATCCCGTAACTATCCTTGTCAAAATCAACTCGTTATTCTCATTCTCTACAACTGTGATTCCCCCTTTCTTCGGGACGCATTGAACTGGACTCACCCACAGGCTGTTAAATATGGGGTAAATAATCCTGCATCTAATCATTTGATGATTTCCTTCTTGACTATATCTTTCATAATCGGGTTCAATCTTCTCTAGCCATCAATCGATGCCTTTTCACCATCTTCTAGTAAGAATTTATCCATACACAGAGACAAATTGATACCTCGAATATCAACGATAGTCCATTCGATTACCCTCTTGAACTTCTTCAACACATCAATCAACTTTTCTTCTTATTTTTCAGTTAGCTCAGCTGAAATGTTGACAGGAAAAATTGAGGACAGACCCAAATAAGCATATTTCAAATTGGAAGGAAATACCTTTAACTCAAATCTAGGTGGTTCCTTGATTGACGTCTTTAGTTGTGTGTACTCAGAAGATGCTAACTCAATTATTCGAATCGAGATTGTGAAGTGAATCCATTCGATTTAGCCTCTAACAAAGCCAAACATTCATCATTTCTATCATCATTTAGTGGATCAGATAATAAAATGCATTCCAATGAATCATATACAGAGTTAAGCTCCCATTCTGTAGAAACCACTGTTTCTATCTTGGACATAGCGGAACATTCTTCAATTGCATCTGGAAATCTCATAGCCTTGAATACATTGAATGTCACTTGAACATCTTGAACTCGCATGGTGAGTTCACCTTTCTGCATATCGATAATATAATAAAATCAGCTAGAAATGTAAATTTATCCACACGTACCAACATGTCTTTGATCTTCCCCTCAGGATGTGCTAATGACCTATCTACCAATTGAAGTGTAACCATTGTCGGTCTAACCTCACCAATACCCAATCGTCTAAACACAGACATGCGCATCAGATTGATACTTGCTCCCAAATCGCATAGAGCCATTAATGTTGCATGGTATGGTGAAACTCCCCAAATCTTTCATTTTTGGCAGAAGTTCATTTTGCATAAATGAATTGCATTCCTTTTTCAAAGCCATTATCTCAAATTCCCCCAACCTTTTCTTTTTGGAGAGAATGTCCATGAATTTCGACATCTGCTCAAGAGCTTCCACAAGTGGAATGTTGATATGTAACTATTTCAACACGTCGAGGAACTTCTTAAATTGAACCTCTTGCTTCTGCTTTTGGAATCGTTGAGGATATAGATGTTGTGGGATTTTAAATCTGTCTAGACCACTCTGCTATGGTACAGCTGCAACATTGGTCTCTGGTGTTAACTTCTCCTTGAAGAAAGGCACAACATATTGACAAATGGCGCGGTCTCTCTCATCAACAATAATGACTGAATTTTGAGCATTATTAGTAGCTCTTCTTTGATCATGCGGTGTAATATTCATCTTTGTAGCTTAGCACTAATTTGCTTATTCTCTTATTCTCCTTTTAAAAGTACGTTCGATTTCTGGATCAACAAGAAGTAATTCAAGATTATGGTCCTAGTTCATAAAAAATAGCACCTAGAAAGTCACAAAAATTAATAAATTAAGAATAACATAAAATTAAACAAAATTACAGGGTAATTAATTTCACAAATAATGACTACAACAGTCCTCGACAACAACACCAGACACTTGTTGCGAGATTTTCTATTGATGTGCAAGTGTACACAGTCATCAACAAGTAATAAAGTAGTGAGTATTAGAGTTATCATCTCTACAAGAACTGATTTAAAACAATAATTGGAAAATCAACTAGTAATCAATTTGGTAAGTAACAAAAATATGATTGAATTGAAAGTACTTAAATTAAATTTAACTAAGTATGCGAAACAAATTAAAACAATAACACAAATGTAATAGCAGTGAAAACAGTGACAAGTTTCAATAACGATGACATGAAAGGCTACAACATTTATTTCCCCCTAACATGCAATCACCAAAAGCAATGTTGTAGAATGTTTCAGTGATGTCATGTCGATATGGTAGCTTACTAATCCAAAATCCACTAGTTGTAGGATTCTCTTAAACTCACTACGTTAAATATTTTAATTACCTTAACATATGTCTATGCCAAGTTAACCTCAAGATCACATTTTCAGGTATCGTTCCTAAGGATTATGCAAGGTAAGAATGTATGTCTATAGCGTTAGAAATTTAATTACTGGAAGAATTAAGCATGCACCTTTGGAGTTGTATGTCTATTAATTAACATCTTCTCAGATGTAATAATTAACTCAATTGGTTACTAATATTAGCTACACTTTGGCAAGTGTTAAATGTGAAAACCACTCGAATGAATAAACAATCATTTGCACAAAACATTATTAGCAAAACATCGATAATTTTAAGCTAAGGATCTATAATTATTCTAGCATAACAAATTTAAGTCGTAATCATTAAAGTGAAAACCAACAAACAAGTTGCAGTCATAATTTAAAACCAACAAACGAAATAAATAGATAAGAGAAAGAAAGGATGATCAGTTTAATGTCGATGGTTCTCTGCAATTAGCTCACATTGCTTCCTCAAAAACTCTCTACGTCGTTCTTAGCCTCAATACTCTCACTCTTGTGTTTTGCTTTTTCTGCTCTTCAATTTTGTGTGTTTGTGTTCTGTTCCCCCATTGGTGCTCCATTCATATTTTATATTTTTAGGCATAGTGATTCCTTGATTTACTCTACTGTTATAGTTGTTTTTTGATTTTTGTATCCCACAATCTGACAGTTGACTAAGTGATTTATGTACGCATTGGAGATTGACTAACCATGCCACAACTCACATATCTATGAACTGACAAAGTACGAGATAGGAATTATGCCGTGCGATTTCTATGCATGCGAGCTGTGAACTGTAAGCTCCATCTAGGCGAGCAGTGTATGTGACCTTAGGATTGTAGACTGTGTGTTGCGAGCTGCAATATATGCGAGCTGTGTACCATGATCTGAGAATGTGAATTGGCTAGCATACAAGCATAGTACTAACTACCCTTCGAATAGGACACTTGCGAATTATCTTATGGACCAGTGAATTGCGACTTGTCTCATAGATTGGTGAACTGTGAACTGACCTGTAGACAAGCAAAGTGTGAACAGACAAAATTTAAGCAATCTTCACAACAAGCGAAATGTAAGATGACTTCACAAGTGGAGAGATGTAGTTTCAGCACTGGTGCTTACTGACTTCATTTTCTCTGTTATCCTATTGCTTCCTTTATCAATTTTCCAATAGTATGTCCTAGGCTACTGGTTAGTGAGCACACTTTCAAGGAAATCATTAACGTTTTAGTATAGAAATTAAATAAAACCCCTCAGTCAAACGAAATCTTTCATTGTTAAATACCTAGCACGAATATGATCTAAATACTACTAAAATGTTATCAACCACTCTAAACTCAAATGAATTGTAAGCTAAAAAGTACTAAAAATAACTATATTCTAGAGTTATCACAACTCATGGAGATCATATTGAAGATTTATCAAATGTTGGACAAACTTTATTTAAGCTTCATGGAAAAGACTATTGTTGTTCCACGAGCTACAACTTCTTTAGTTTATGAGGTAGCATTCGATGTCATCCCCTTTAAACAACATGATGGAAGTCGATAGAGAATGAAGAAAGTGAGGGGGAATAATGATTTTTGTAATTTTGTCTATTTTTATTTCACTTATGGTTGTTTTCAATGTTTTATATTTTGAACTGATACTTTTGAACTTATATTATTGGATTTTTTATTGCTATATTTGTGTTGAAGATACAATTTGGTTTGAAGAGATTGGTGGATAATTTAAAAAAAAATTGTTAAGCTGATATGAATCTAGCAATGTTCCATCTTTTGTTAAAATAAATCTAGAACAACATTTTCTATTTTGGCTACCCAAAAAGCTCAAGTGTTAGGGATCTTGAGGGCTGGTATGAATTCTTTTAATACTCCTATTCAAAGGTTGATGGATAAAAGGTTATTTTTGCAAAAAAGATCTCTTGGTGAAAGGGAGCACTTTTAGCATCTTTGCCAAAAAAGGGAAGAAAATGGTAGCAACAAATGAAATGTTCTTAGTGACTTGTTGAATTTTTTATTGATCTGGTGATGGTTTATGCTTATGGTTGTTACATTCCACTTTGTCAAAGGGAGAGATTATTTTGATTGGTTTTTTTAAAGACTTTATGGATTCAATGATTGTATGAGATGAACAAGAACATTAATACACTGAGTGTTTGATCGAGCATGGTTCTACCTTCTAGGGGGAGATATATTCCAAGTTCCTTGGCTTGTAACTTTTTTGGATTGAGTGCTATTCATTTGCTATGGGTTTTTTCTCAAAAATTCCAAAGGGGAGATTGTTGGAGTTTTTTACATTGCTTGTTCCATGTTCTATTAGAACGAGAACAAATTTCTATTGGGCAATAGGATGGTTTCAACCTCATAGATGTTTGATGTTTGGCATACAAAGCAATGGCATGTTTAACAAAACAATAAGTGATGCGCGACTAGGATTTTCTAGCTTTTTAATCAATTTTCTTGATGAAGCTATGAGTCTATTGGATAAGGATTAAGTATTTTTCCTTAACTTTTAAAGTGTTTGAAGCTGTTGGAGAGTTGTTTTTATGTGATATATACTCAAGATAATTAATGGGATAAAATCAACTTTTAAATAAGTGTTTCAAGCTTATCAAAACTCTATTAGATGGGCTCTTGTATCGACCTATAAATAGGCTGCTTGTGGCGCTACTTGGTGTGCAATTTTTTAGTGTCATTAGCATTTATATTTTTCTATTTCATTGGGTAAAGTTGTGATACTCTTTTAGGTATTGTTTGGAGCGTTTTATTAATTTGTAAGTGGGGTATTTGGGTGAGTGATTTGTAACAAATGGGGTTGATATTAGGGCTCCAATTACTTCTTTATGTAAGGATAGGTTGGGCTTAAACAATAGGTAATCTAGATGCTTATTGAATAAAATCATTCACTAAGTGAAGCTCCAAAAAGTAGGATTGTTGAATTCGATCTGTGTTAACAAATATTGTGTGTTTCTTAATTTCAACTTCTCTCTCAATTTTTTTTCCTTAATTTCCCACTTCTCTCTCTCATATCCAAGTCAAATCTCACCCAAAATATTGGTTCTTTCACTAAAATAAAATAGAAAGCATACTTATAAGCTTGATTCCACCTTCAGTTTCATATTTTCAACCTAAAGTTTTCTATGGGTTAATGAGAGAAAGATTCTAGTAAGGTAATAAACATATTTTCCACCAACACCCTCATTTCTATTTGAGATTTTAGTATATAAAATCTATTTGAGTATATTGTAATGATGTTTATGTGTATTTTTATGTGATAAATAAGAAGGATTAGCAGAAAGGAGAACCCCAAACTAAGGAAAAAAGAATTTATGTGTTGAGAAGGAAAATAAAAGTTTTACTTTGATTTTCTTCATCCAAGAGGTAAGTACCTATAAATTTTCAAGTTTACCTCAAAATGAGTATGACTATGAGATTTTAATAAATAAATAGTTAATAAAAGTACTTGCTAAGATTTGAAAACCCATAATTTAAAGTGTTAAAATACTTAGTAAGTTGAATGATGGTGTTAATAATAATAATAAGTATTGACTTTACTTAGAAGAGAATAAGACATATATGAGCTATGAGAACTTGGATAACATAAGATTCTTGGAGTAATGACGAAAAGAAGCAAAATGCAATTTTTATAAAAAAAATGAGCAAGTCATTATAATGAAATATAGCAAACAGAAATAATAGTAAATATGAAAATTGAAGAAATGAAAAAGATAAACATGTTGTATAAGATTTTATTTTAAATATTGCAATATGAATATTTAATAAGTTATGTAATAATTATAGGTGCAAAGTGCCATGTGAGAATTTGTCAATTTTTTGTTATAAAGTTTGGTTATTAATTATATATATGTATGACTGAGAGCTAGTGATATGATTCACCCAAGTGATAAATGGATATGTGAAATGAATACGAAGTGATAATTAATTACTCAATGAGCACTTAAAATGTGATATTGATATATGTGGATGATAAACCGTAATATGTTCATATTTTAATCCCACATTTAGCATACTTTTGGATGATTTATTCCCTGAATTGTGGAATTTGGTGCTTCTAATCCTTTAATTTTATGCTTTATACTTAGGAAAGCACCGGAGGATGAAAAGAACGAGAAACGGGCCAAAAATGGACCAACTGGGCCAAAGTAGGAAATCAACACGGCCTGGGGTTTCACCACACGGCTGTGCCTCTTTAGCAGACCCAACCACGGCCTACAACTCGATTTACATGGGCGCGCCACACGGGCGTGTCCCTGCCGTGACAAAGAGGAATTTCACTCGGATTAGGATACTTAGAGGCGAAGAAACACATTTCGAAGCCTATATAAACACCCTAAGTATAACCTAAACGGGGTTTTTTGTGGGGCCCCGGCTAGGCCAAGGAGCCAACCCGGAGAGGTCAGAATTGTGGGATCTACTCGAAGAAACCAAGTTGATTCATCTCAAGAAGCCGAAATCATACTCAAGACGGCGGATCTCTCCTTCAATTCCTTCGGGGGTTTTAGGGTTTTCTTATGTTTTGTTTTATCTTTTCTTACGAGATGTATTCTTTTATGATTATGAACTAAACCCCCAGAGATACGAGGGGATGAAACCTAAGACGGATCTTGTTATTGTTTTCTGAACTATATGATAAATACTTGATTTGTTCTTAATTATGTGTTCTTAATTCTTGTTTTGATATTTCAGGATATTGATTCAAGTATTGATGCGCTTAGGCAGAGGAAGAATAGACCCTGTCTAAGAGTAGATCTAGCATAATTAAGCGGAGTTGATCACAACCCTAGAGATAGGATGACGAAAATCTACCGGATTAGGGTCAAACCTAATATGGGAGTCCATAGATCGAGTTAATGCAATCCTAGGGGTTTCAATTAGAAAGAGATTTCAATTAATCAACCTAGGGTTAAACGTTAGTAGCCTCGAGAGAGGTATTAATATAAATTAGGGTATCCTACGGATCAGGTCAAGTGAATAAATCGTCTGGTTCAGAGTTAAATAACAAGTGAAGTCTAGGTAGATTCCTCCTTGGGTATTGTCTTAATCAATTGGTTTTTCCCACAAGTATTTTCCCCAATTCATTCTCTGAGTCTTAGCGTCTTTAGTTTAGTAGTTAGTTAATTTTAGATTAAACAACAATTCCTTTAATTCTTAGGCTAAATAATAAGAAGAAAGTCAGTATTAGTACTTTTGGTTCCTTTGGGTTCGACATTCCGGTCTTGCCACTAAGCTATACTACTGTTCGATAGGTGCACTTGCCTCAATCGTGGCGATAGTTAGTTTTTAGGTTCGATCATTCATTATATAAATTTTAAGACTATCAATACCAACGATCAAGTTTTTGGCGCCGTTGCCGGGGAACTAAAATATTAAGAACGCTCAATTTTTATTACTTTAGCCATTTTTATTTTTGCAATTTACTTTTATTTTGTCTTTAACATTGCTAATATTCTTTCTTTTGTTTGTTCCTTGCCGGTACCCCTAGTTTATGACTAGAAAGAACCCGACAGGACCCTTAATTTACGATAGTGATATTGAAGGTACCGTCCGCAAAAATCGTGGAGAAATAAGGCGAAGCTTAACTTACATAGAAGAAGAGCAAGATGACGAGAACAATACTACTGAAGAGATGGCTGAGATTAATCCGCTACCTCCAGAGGTGGCCTAAAATCATGCTCCTCGAACTATGTATGATTATGCTAAACCTAATTTAATAGGAACAAAGTCAAGTATTGTTAGACCTACTATTGCTGCAAATAATTTCGAATTGAAACCTAACATTATACAGATGATACACAATTTGTTCAGTTTGATGGTTTGCAGGATGAGGATCCTAACACACACTTAGCGAATTTTCTTAAATTCTGTGATACCTTCAAAATAAATGGCATTTCTAATGATGCCATTCGTCTTCAGTTATTTCCCTTTTCTTTGAGGAATAAAGCCAAACAGTGGTTGAATTCTCTTCCACGAGGGTCAATCACTACATGGGATCAAATGACCGAGAAATTTTTATTAAAATATTTTTCGCTGGCTAAAATGGCTAAGTTAAGGAATGATATCTCTTCTTTTGTGCAGATGGATTTAGAGACACTTTATGATGCATGGGAGAGATACAAAGATCTATTGAGAAGGTGCCCACACCATGGATTACCCTTGTGGCTACAAGTCCAAACCTTTTATAATGGTGTAAACCCGTCAAGCAGTGTTGATTGATTCACCACCGTGAGTGATTTGAACAACAAAACTCCTGAAGCGGCCTACGAGTTTATAGAAGAGATGTCACTAAATAACTATCAGTGGCAAGTCACAAGGACAAGGCCAACAAAAATAGCCAGAGTTTTCAACCTCGATGCAGTAACCATGCTATCCAATCAGGTAGAACTCTTAAATAAAAAGATTGATGGTTTGTATAGTTCTTTGTAGGTACATCCAGTGATGCAGTGTAATACGAATGGAGGGTCGAACAATACGGAATATCCACCCTACAACCCTGACGTAGAAAGCGAGCAGATGAACTATATGGGTAATAATTTTAGATCTCAAAATAACCCCTATAGTAACAATTATAATCGAGTTGGAGGAACCACCCCAATTTTTCATGGGGAGGTCAAGGAAATCAGAGACAACAACCCCTCTAAACTTCCAACAACAATTTCTACCCACAGAAAAGAAGCCGAACCTTGAGGAGATGCTGACAAAATTCATAGCAGTGTCAGAAACACGTTTCCAAAACACCGAAACAACACTTAAAAATCAACAAGCATCGATTCAAGGGATCGAGAACCAGTTAGGGCAACTTGTTAAGCTGATCTCCAAACGACCGCAAGGAAGCCTACCAAGCAACACTGAGACTAACCCAAAGGAGCAAATTCAAGCCATAATAGCTCATGATGGTGTAGGGTTAGATGAGCCCAATTTAAGGCAAGAGAATGTGGTAGAAAAAGGTAAAGATGAGGAAAGTCATGATAAGTCAAAACCGGTAATTAAGGAGTACCAACCTCGTATACCATACCCCGATGCGATGAAGAAGGACAACACAGACGAACAATTCGGTAAATTTCTTAAAATTTTAAAGAAATTACATATTAACTTACCGTTTCTTGAAGCTCTTTCGCAGATGCCAGATTCAAGGAAATTTTTAAAAGAGCTTTTGACAAACAAACGGAGGTTAGACGAGGCATTGCATGTGGAGCTAAACGCAGTGTGCTCAACGATTCTACAAAACAAACTACCACGGAAATTAAAAGATCTAGGGAGTTTTACGATTCCTTGTTTAATTGGTAGTTTATCCATTGATAATGCTTTAGCAGATCTAGGGGCGAGCATCAATGTTATGTCTTATAAAATGTTTAAACTGCTAGGTCTAGGGAAACCCAAACAAACTAGGATGAGCATTCAATTAGCTGATAAAACTATTAGAATTCCTAGGGGTATAATCGAAGATGTACTCGTGAAAATTGATAAATTCGTATTCCCAGTAGACTTTGTTGTTTTAGACATGGATGAGGACAACACGATCCCTTTAATTTTTGGAAGACCCTTTTTTAGCAACTGCTAGAACTAAAATTGACATTGATACAGGTGAACTCATACTTCGTGTAGGCGATGAGTCAGTTACTCTTCAAGCTCTTGACTCGGCTAGGACATCAAGTGATAGAGGTGAGAAAGTAAATTCAATTGATAACCAATTTGTTCAACCTTCCTTACAGGAAGCACCACGGAACTACACAACTGAGCCAGATCCTATACCTCATGCAAACAAGGAAATAACTCATGAGGAACGAAGGCTTCAGATCGATGAACTAGACGAGTCGAAGACACATTTTAAAGAGAAATTAGGGATACACGCAGCAGGACCAACGCCATTCCATGGGACAAACAAATTTAAGATCGGAGATTAAGTATTATTAGATAAAATAGACCCTCGAATATCTCCTTCAGACCTTAATACAAACGAAGAAATATCTTTTAAGGTAGTCAATGTTTTCCCATACGGAACAGTCGAGGTAAGTAATCCTATTTTCGGCACTTTTAAAGTAAACGCTACTCGACTCGAGTTATATCATGATAGTCAAACTGATAGCATGAAAGAGGATGTTCAACTCTTCAAACCACCCTAATTATACGAAGGAGAGGTGAGTCTAGCTTAAGACTTTAAACGAGCGCTTCTCGGGAGGCAACCCGAGCACTAACTCCATTAATTTTTATATTTTTATTTGTTACTTTTATTTCCCCTTTGTAGCATCTAACTATTAACTAACCAAAGTGTAGGTTTTCGTGCCGCACGGCCTTGCACGCGGGTGTGGCCGTGGCTGTGTGGGCATCACAGATTTACACACTGGCATGGCAGAGGTCGTACGAGCAAGGACGAAAAAAATCCCCAGATCACGGATGGTTATAAACTGCCACGGCCGTGCGATATGGCCATGGCTGACACTGAGAAAGATACACGGGCTCCGACTGCATACCACGGCCGTGCGATACAGTCGTGGTCGACACTGTTTTATCAAACATGGGCATGGTGACCATGAAACGGGCGTGGGAGAAACGAACGAAGCACAACACGACCGTGCGACATGACCGTGTGACTCAACACGCCCATAGTACACGGGCGTGGGGATGTACCAAATTTGAAACTTCTATTTAAAACACCCCTTGTTCCCTTTCTCACCCATTCCCTTTCATCCATACCCTTTACACTCTCCCCTCCTTTCCATTTTCTCTCATTCTCCTGCCCCAAAATCTCTGTTTTAACATTATCCATGTCAAAGAAATGGAAGATTCCGAACATAGTCTCCATGTGGAAGACTGATATTCATAAGTTCATGCCGGCCGCTTCATTCACTTGGCAAGCCGAGGACATTTGAGGCCACTTAGTTTTTCCTTTTCTTCTCTCTTCTCCTTTATTTTCCTTCTATTTAGTTCGCTTGTGCTTAAATAATTCTATTTTATTTTAGTTTCTTGGTTTTAGGTTCTAAAAGCTGCTTGGGAATCACATACCACGGCCTTAGAAATCACACCCACCTCGCCAAACATCTAACGATAAGGACTTTTCAGTCCATTAATCTTCTCTTTTAATTTTTATTTTACTTTTTATTTTTCTTTCTCTTATCTTTCTTTTCTTTAAATATATAATTAGTATATTTTTAATTGTTCTTATTATTTCCTGGCTTTTTCTTTACGAGCTACCCAATTTCTTCATCTAGCGCAGCAATTGTGGGCGGCCACCATGCCACCAGAAATGCCTCCTCCAACTCGGCCCGAATTCCCCTCGTTTCTTTCCTTAGACTCCACCCAAAATTCAGGAAGTTTCACTCTCCTCATTACCTTATGATTTTCTTACTACATTGTGGATATCTATCTTTGTACATTGAGGGCAATGTACATCTTAAGTGTGGGGGGTGAATCTTAAAAGTGCCTAACTTTTTGCATTATTCTCAAATCCCTGAATTAGGCCTTGTTCTTAAATAATTTTCTCATATTACGATTAAAATGAAATTTCCTTTGATTTATGATTTTTATTGATATGTTTTGGATTAAGTCATAGTTAATTGTACATTGATGATTTAAACTTTAAGATAGTAGAGAATCAAGCATGATAAGTCTATTTTTTTAGAATTAAAAATTTGCTAGGTTGTTGACCTAAATTTAATTATTACCTTGAAGTTTGAAATTTGCGAGGTTGACATAAAAAACCCATAATTTTTTGTGAGATTTTGAGCCTTTTAGAGCATATTCTTTTTCTTGCTCACTTTATTAATTATGAGTGTGTCAACATTGATTTGTTATTCAAGAACTTGCTTCGATTATACATGTCGAGACCACACCTTTGATTTGATATACAGAGATGACAAAGGCACTTAAGTTTTAACCCACTTACTCCACTAAAAGCCTACCCTCACAATTAACCCCTAGTGAACCCCTTTGATCCTAACAACCCTTTTATTGACTCACCCATTAATATTAACCCAAAACCCATCCTGTATTTGTTATCACCATTCCTTGACTCCCTTTTTGTCGAGATTTGATTTTGAGCAGTTGCCTAACTATGTTCTATATTTCAGTTGTTAAAGTTCTTTTTTGTTACTTGATTTGTTCTTAAAAAAAACGTTATAAAATCTATTCATCATTAGTTCTATGTTCTATGAGCTTAAAATAGTTAAATTCACACCTTTAAAAGAAGCTCGTGCTATTAGTATTACAAGTTTTCAATTGATGTAATTAATCATTATCAGTTCGTTGTTTCTAGTTAGGTAATTTGTCAATTCAATCTCAATTCTAACCCTCTAATTCAGCCTTTATCCACACCTTTAACCCAAGCCCTGTTACAACCCTTTTTAAAGACCTTTTGATTTGTGTATCATCTCATATTATAGTGATGGAGATTTGATTTTCATGCAAGCCTATGGGATTAACTTTTCATGTTTGACTTACGAGTGCTTTTTCCTGAACCTTAAACACTTCGAGTGATTTAAGTGAATCTTTAGTGAGGATGTCAACCCTTGTCAATTTTGAATTAGAGGTAGTTATTTAGATGAGGGGAAACACCAATGATTTCATGCTACAAAAATGTATGACTTAGATTGTTTGAATCTTTAGAAATCTTTGAGTTAAATCATCCATGCATGAATTATCTATGAATTATGATGAGACATTGTTAATGAGAATCATGAACTGAGGAAAGTTAGCTCTTAATTGTGAGTTGAGAATTTTGCTTGAGGACAAGCAAAAGCTTAAGTGTGTGGGTATTTCATAAACCGTAATATGTTCATATTTTAATCCCACATTTAGTATACTTTTGGATGATTTATTCCCTAAATTGTGGAATTTGGTGCTTCTAATCCTTTAATTTTATGTTTTATACTTAGGAAAGCACCAGATGATGAAAAGAACGAGAAACGGGCCAAAAACAGACCAACTGGGCCAAAGTAGGAAATCAACACGGCACAGGGTTTCACCACTGGGTGTGCCTCTTTTTGAGCACCCAACCATGGCCTACAACTCGATTTACACAGGCGTGCCACACGGGCGTGTCCCTGCCGTGACAAAGAGGAATTTCACTCGGATTAGGATACTTAGAGGCGAAGAAACACATTTCGAAGCCTATATAAACACCCTAAGTATAACCTAAAGGGGGGCTTTTTGTCAGGGGGCGTCCAGCTAGGCCAAGGAGCCAACCCGGAGAGGTCAGAATTGTGGGATCTACTCGAAGAAACCAAGTTGATTCATCTCAAGAAGCCGAAATCATACTCAAGACGGCGGATCTCTCCTTCAATTCCATCAGGGGGTTTTAGGGTTTTCCTATGTTTTGTTTTATATTTTCTTCTGAGATGTATTGTTTTATGATTATGAACTAAACCCCTCAGATACCTGAGGGGGATGAAACCTAAGACGGATCTTGTTATTGTTTTCTAAACTATATGATAAATTCTTGATTTGTTCTTAATTATGTGTTCTTAATTCTTGTTTTGATATTTCAGGATATTGATTCAAGTATTGATGTGCTTAGGCAGAGGAGGAATAGACCCTGTCTAAGAGTAGATCTAGCATAATTAAGCGGAGTTGATCGCAACCCTAGAGATAGGATGACGAAAATCAGCCGGATTAGGGTCAAACCTAATATGGGAGTCCATAGATCGAGTTAATGCAATCTAAGGGTTTTAATTAGAAAGAGGTTTCAATTAATCAACCTAGGGTTAGACGTTAGTAGCCTCGAGAGAGGTATTAATATAAATTAAGGAATCCTACGGATCAGGTCAAGTGAATAAATAAATGCAGTTTGAGTTAAATAACAAGTGAAGTCTAGGTGGATTCCTCCTTGGGTATTGTTTTAATCAATTGGTTTTTCCCACAAGTATTTTCTCCAATTCATTCTCTGAGTCTTAGCATCTTTAGTTTAGTAGTTAGTTAATTTTAGATTAAACAACAATTCCTTTAATTCTTAGGCTAAATAATAAGAAGAAAGTTAGTATTAGTACTTTTGGTTCCTTTGGGTTCGACATTCCGATCTTGCCACTAAGCTATACTACTGTTCGATAGGTGCACTTGCCTCAATCGTGGCGATAGTTAGTTTTTAGGTTCGATCATTCATTATATAAATTTTAAGACTATCGATACCAATGATCAGTGGAACATCATGGAACTTTATGTATACATGTGTTTATGTGAATTTTGAAATGCTAAAATGATTAATAAAGTGAATTGCCCTAGTAAGCTTAGTAGAATAGTTAGGATACAATTGACATACCAATAAGGATTAGTGTGCCTGCTTTTGAAAAATGATGTTGTAATGCGCTAAACCTAACCCGATTCGCTAGATCCAGATCTTAGGCATTACTACTCAAAAACACTTAGCCAAACTCACTAAACCATATTAGATAGCATCATATTTAATACATATTCTTCTAAATTATTCAAGACTAATTTTCAAGTAACAAATATGGTTCTTAAACACAAAATATTACAAAATTTCTCAACAAATCTATCTAAAACAATCATCTACTAAATACAGATTCATTTGAGAACTCCTACAATATGCCACCCAAATAGCTTTGTATGCATAATAACTCAACATGCCTTTTCCTTGGCCTAGTCTTGGCATCATCCCTCTAGGCGTAGTCTCTTGTTATCGAAAACTGAAACAATTAACAAATCTTGTGAGTTCATGAGTAATTAATGAACATCATTTCATTGAACTTTGATGGTTACTTTATATTCCTTGATTAACATCTATGTGCCAACTAACTTTCTGAACTATCTATCGGGCAGATACCAACATAGTTTGATTCACATAGACGCCAATTGTTATATTCATAATATTCGAATTCTTTCTCACCTGATTATCTAAAGATTCTTTGAAATAATAATTAAGTCCCTCATTTACATATATGCAACCCAATCGAACTTATCTTCAGAACTCGTTTCCTATAGATCATATCTCATTTCCTACACTTATCTCAAAATAGTTGTTCTTATCATTAACCATAGATGGATACATACATATTTGGCGACTACTCATACAGATCTAAATACCATCAAATTATTAAACCAATCATATCCTGAATTAATCCCATACAACTCATATTAATAGAGTACTTCATAAATCAATCTGGTAACATCCACAACAATACTTCCAAATCCCAAGTGTTCGTAATAATCAATATTCAAATTTCATAAGATTTCAGGTGAAGTCATTATTTAATTCAGATTTGGCATATTCCAAACAACTTTGATTAAATCATACCATAAAAAATTCACGTTGACAATATCTTAATTCATACATAGTACAAATAAGTCCAATTCAAACATTGTCATATCATCACAGCGAATACCTTCACTATCATCCATATACATAGTTCCTTTCAACAACATTCTTAGACTTATTCATTTATTTCACTAATCTTACTCAGCCCTTAACCTTGATAATGATAAGAATCCATCAAGTTGCACTCTCAAGTGTTTATGTTTCTTTAGGATTCTATTGTTTACATTCCTGATCTTTAGCGATTTTTTTTCCTTAAGAATAAGTCCACATCTGTTATCTCTAGCAGATTTCTTAGCATGTCTTTTGTATATAAACTCATTTCAATTAATGAAAAGAAATACAAGTAAAAATATTCCAAAACCCAGTTGTTTCTTCATGGTGTTAGAGCCACTCTCATACGAGATTTAGGTTTTTTTTTCCAACAAAAACCTCCTTCACTTCCTCCTCAATTTCTGATCACAGTTCTACTCATGGCCACTGGAAATACTCAAGTTACTCTCACAAACACTCAAGACCCAGAACATCCTCTCACCTTGGTCACCTTCTACAACTCCATAAAACGTACCTCAAGTAATTATCTCTCCTGGAAAACTCAGATAGAATCCATCCTCATTGGCTATGATCTTTACAAATTTATTGATGGTTCTTATACATCCCCTCCCACCACCATCATCGCTAACAATACACCCTCTCCCAATCTTGCATATCAAATGTGGCTAAGGCAGAACAAGCTTTTACTTGGAGCACTTGTCGGCACGATCTCAACTAATCTTGTGTCCCTTATTACCCAATCTACAACATCTCGTGGTGCTTGGTGTATCCTCACCAACACCTATGCTCGTCCCTCCCGTGGCCATATCAAACAACTCAAAGATAACTTGACAAATATCACCAAAGGGTCACAATCTTTCACTGACTATATGCAAGCCATCAAAACCAAAGCTGATGAACTTGCTGCTCTTGGCAAGCCCCTTGATCATGAAGATTTAAGTGAAAAAGTCTTGGAAGGCCTTGACGACCCCTACCAATCTATCATTAATGCAGTCAACAGTAGAGATACTCCAATCACCTTTGATGAACTCCATGAAAAGCTCATTCACAAGGAGCTATCCCTGCACACAATCTCACCCTCCCTACCATTACCAGCCTCTGCCCACCTCGCCAATACCCGCTCCAACCCACGAACTCTAACTTTTCGTCCATCCGGGTCAGTTCAAAATCGGCCATATCATTCAGTTCCTAATCCACCCAATCGACCTACTTCTCAACCCCGCCGACCTTTTCTTGGCAAGTGTTCAGTGGTGTCGTGCTCAAGGACATGTTGTTTCTCAGTGTCCCACCTTCCGTAACCAATTCCCCCATGCTTCTCTACCACCACCACCTAGCAATGCTTATCCCATCCGTGTGCCTCCTCATTGGCAAGCTCAAGCTCATATTACTACATTTTCCCATGCACATGACTCTTGGCTACTGGACAGTGGTGCCTCTCATCATATTACAACTGATCTTCAAAATCTTTCCATTCACGAACCTTATAGCGGCACTGATGAAATCATGATTGGTGATGGTTCAGGTATTCCTATCACACACACGGGTTCCATATCTCTCAAAACTCCCTCTAAGTCTTTTACTCTCTCTAATGTTCTTTGTGTACCAACTATGAAACGAAATTTAATTTCCATTTCTCAGTTTTGCAAATCTAATAATGCCTCTGTTGAGTTCTTACCCTCCTCTTTCTATGTGAAGGATCTTCAAACGGGCTTGATTCTCCTCCAATGCAAAACTAAGAATGGCATCTATGAGTGGCCTAGTTCTTCTTCATCATCCCCTCTCCTTGTTTTCTCCACAATAAAGACCACATCCAATAATTGGCATCACAGACTTGGTCATCCATCAATGCCGACATTCAAGAAAATGGTCTCCTCCTTTAACCTAGATGTCTCTGGTTCTTCTCATTTTAATTTTCATTGTAATTCGTGTCATTGCAACAAGAGCCACAAATTACCATTTTCTATGTCTACTTTATCCACCTCGTCCCCTCTTGAAATTGTCTTTACAGATGTTTGGACTTCACTAGTTTATTCAGTTGACAGTTTCACATATTATATTATCTTTGTTGATCACTTTACAAAATATACATGGTTGCATCCACTAAAACGCAAATCTGATGCCCGTGATGACTTCATTTGTTTCAAGGCCCTAGTGGAAAATTCTTTCAATTGCACCATCGAAACTCTTTACTCTTGTAACAGCCCATTTTTAGTCAAATCAGAACAGTGGTTTCAGGACCACAAATTTGAAGTCAAAATTATTATTTTTTTTATTATTTTAATATTTACAGCATGAATACATGATTGTGTGAAAGTTTCGTTTAGAAATTTTGTCGTTTGAGTGCTTAATTTGATAAAAAGGACTAAATCGCATAAAGTGTAAAACAGGAGTCCTATTAGCTAAAAGTGTAACAGTCCGGTTTATACCCTAGTCGGAGCAGTGGTTTCAGGACCATAAATCTGAGTCTGAATATTATTTTTTATATTATTTTCTGTGCTCTTGATATGTGATTAAGCATGTGTTAAAGTTTCGTAAGTTAATTTGTCCGTCTGTGTGCTTAATTTGATAAAAGGATTAAATTGCATTAAATGCAAAACTAGCATGCTATTTGTTAAAGTACCTATGTGTTGTGGCTTTTAAAAGAGGAGGCATTATGAGACAATTAGACCACTATTAAGTTAATGGATGATTAAAAGACATTAGTGACCTTATGCTTATATGTTACTAAATGATTAATAAATGGGTAAAATAGGAAATGAATAATTAAAATATTATTCATAAAACAAAAGGCTTAAAATAAGCCATTATCATCCTTCACCTAGCCGAATATTGAAAGAAAAGAAAGAAAAAGAGTAAACAAGGGTTTGGCCATGGTTTTGGCTTAATTCAAGGTTAGTTTTTTATTCGTTCTTGATAATTTCTATGTTTTTTGCAATCGTTGTTTCGTATTCTATAAAACCCATGTTGTAATTTGAAGAATTGATGATGTTTGTGAGATGTTCCATTGATAAAATGGTAAGCTTTGTAGTGAGTATTGGTGTTAAATGAAAGATATGTGTTTAATGAACATGTCTTGTTCTTGAATTTTTTATGAATTTAGCTAATTAGGGCTAAATTGTGAAAATATCATTTTGAGGGACTAAATTGTGAAATAAATGAAATGTATGGACTAGTATGAGATACATGAATATTCGGCTAAGCATGGGTATATGGTAATTTTGTGTAATTTGTGAATTTGTGAATTAGGGACTAAATTGTCCAAATGTGAAATGTGAGGGCTAATTTGCAAATTGCCCTAAATATGTGTTCTTTGATTGAAATGAATGAGTTAGTGAATAAAAGGGTTAAATTTGAATATGTATAGATCAAGAACCGAAGAAAACGAACTTTGATCGCGGGAAAACGAAAGTAGTCGAATAACCTAGTCTGAACGAATATCCGAATCCGAGGTAAGTCGATATATAAATAAATGTATTTGTATTGAATTATTTGAGCGTACATGATATGTGAAATACTATGATTATCCATTGAGATGGAATGTATGTGGAATCCGAGTTAGCTAATAAGTCGATAAGCTGATAAAGTCCGAGAGGTCTCGTGTGAACCTAGGAATATATAGAAATTACGTATGTCATGACATAGGTGTCGGTTATGTGATATCATGTAAGACCACGTCTGGGATGTTGGTGTTGATTCGAGATTTTGTGTAAGACCACGTCTGGGACGTTGGCATCGATAAGAGATTTCGTGTAAGACCACGTCTGGGACGTTGGCATCGATATGAGATTTACGTGTAAGACCATGTCTGGGACATCGGCATTGTATTTGATTCGTGTAAGACCCTGTCTGGGACAGTGGCATCGATATCTGATTACATGTAAGACCACGTCTGGGACGTTGACATTGTACGACTATTCTGAGCACTCTGAGTATCCTATTAGATTTTGAACGGTTCAACGGGCAAATCCAAGATACGAATGACTATGTGAATTGTATATCCGTTTCAGGTACGTTTGGTATGTACACTAAGTGTGTATGAAAGGTAAGTATCTATATGAACTTACAAAGATGATTATGTATATGAAATGATGAGATTATATGAGAAGTTATGCTTGAAAGAGCTATATGTATATGTGATATCTGTGTTGAGGAATATGGTAAGATATGGCTAAGCAAATGAGCCAAAGAATATATGTGATGAATTTGTTATGAGAATCAATGATTTTATTGTTTCAATTTGGTTATATGCATTTTTATGCTAAGTTTATTTGTATATGAATTACTAAGCTTTTGAAAGCTTACTCTGTGTGTGTTTGCTCTGTTTTTATAGATCGTTAAAGCTACTGAAGGCTCGGGACCGTCGAGGATCGTCATCACACTACTTAAGCTCATTTTGGTATCTTTTGGAAATGTATATAGCAAAATGTGGCATGTATAGGCTAGACAATTTGGTATATGTTTGGGTTGTATATAGCCACATGATATGGTTAGATAATTGTTGGTTATATGCATGAGTAATATGGTCTATGATGATGGTTTTGGTATGTTTATATGTCCATGATATGGTAAAATTTGTGGTAAGTAAATGATGCTATAAGGGCATATAATTGTGATCAATGAAATGATTATATATTTGGTAAGATATGAATGTACCATGCATGGTTATACATGTGAATTGGCTATGTAAATTAGTATATGAGTTGGCATGACTAGAAATGAGATTGAATTAGATGTTATGTTGTTTATTTCATATGATTTTTGGTTGCCAAATGTGTAGGTTTGATTGAGCTTGTAAGGTAGACCCAAGTGTGGGTGGCATTATGGCCTTGCAAATGGCCTGTTTTGCTTACACGGTCGTGGCACACGGGCATGCCTAGTGGCCGTGGGATTTAATCAGTAGCTAGCCCAAGTATGCACGGCCATGGTACACGGACGTGCCTGGTAGCCGTGTTAAATAGTCAGTATCTAGCCTAAGAGTACACGGTCATGGCACACGGGCGTGCCTGGTGACCGTGGGGATGAGTCAGTATACATGCTCTATTTTGGCACGGCTAGGACACATGGGTGTGTCTAGTAGCCGTGGGAGGCACACGGCCTGCCCACACGGGCGTGTGACCTCTGTAACTTTGAAAAGTTTTAAATTTTTGAAAAATTCCATATGTGTTCGGTTTAGTCCCGAACATATTCGAAAGCATGATTATGGTCTTGTTGACCTATAAAAAGGGACACTTTGATTGTGATTGATGATTTGTAATATGAAATGTTTGTAAATGTTTCCGATTTGTCTGATAATACCTTTAACCCTAATCCAGCAACGGATACGGGTTAGGGGTGTTACAAAAAGTATCTAATAGCTATAGAACCTTGAAGTAAGAGTCCTTAAGTGGTAATTAGACAATTAATTAGATAGTGGATGATAATGGCATGGCATAATTGAAATTTTGAATTAGTAATAAGGTTAAATAGGTAATTTAGTAAATAAGGTTAATAAATTAAATAAAACACAATTCCCATTCATTGTCATCTTCACCCTAGCCGAATTTAACAAAGAAGAAAGCCATTTTTAGGGCTTGAAGCATTCGGTCATCACCTAGCTCAATTATCAAGAAAAGCGAAACTCAGATCTAGATTGGGGGAAAATAAAGTTATCAACTAATCGATCAGTTTCGTCGTTTTTATACCTAAGGTAAGTTCGTATGTAATAAGCATTATTATAATTATGTTTTTAATACTTTGATATTGCATAAACTGTGAATACGAGACTACGGACATGTTCGACAATGATTCGATGACGATTCGGCAAGTGTGAAATCCCGGATGAACCTTAGGAATAGATTTGGATACTAGTGACATGTCATTAGGGGATTATTGTGATTATGTGATCCGGGTGCTGGTCTTGTACGTCCTACCGGTAACTGAGTATATCGGCATGTGTTGCGGTTACTTAACAGCTTGTGTGAGCAGCACCGTGTAGCTACGTCTTGACCCACAGCTTGTGTGAGCAGGCCCGTCGATAGCTCGAGAGTGAGTATATATATGATATGTGATTGAGATAGCTTCGGCTATATATGTGGCACTTCGGTGTGAATTTCCCGAGTATCCAATAGTATTCTGAATGGTTCAACAGGTAAATGAAAGACATGGTTGAGTATGAGATTGATACGAGATAGTACAGGTATGTACGTGAACTGTATAAGCTTTAAATCGAAGAAGTTGTGAAGTGCACGTATAAACATATGATTAAACATATGAAAGGTTTGTTAGTTAAATGATCTAAATGTTGCTATATAAAATTGGTTGATATGAATATTTATGATTGAATTGAGTTTATTTCATACGAGCTTACTAAGCTATATAGCTTACTTTGTTTAATTTTTTGTGTTTTATAGTGAAATCAGGCTAGCTCAAATTCAGGGATCGTCGTAGGCTTCGTCACACTATCCTACTATCACTTGGTACTTTTGAACTTTGGTATTTTGGTATATGGCATGTATAAGGACTTTGGTCATTTTGGTATATTTTGTAATGTATTGTGCCACTTAAGTTGGTTTGTAAATACTTATGTTGTGGTTTTTATATATGGCCATGAGTGATGGCTCATTTTAGGCTATTTTGGTATGTTTGAATCATGTATATATATGTGTGTCTATGTCTTGTGGAATGTGTTGAATGATGGTTGTGTGATGATTAATGGTAATAGGCATGATGAGTATCAAATGGTTGATTTGTGGATATTGATTTGCTTGTAAATTTTAGGTTAAATGATGCATATTTGGAAGTGTACATTTAATTGAATTATATATGTAATGTTGGTCTAAATGGTATGGTATATTTTGTGTCTTGTGTGTAATGAGAAAGGTGGTATAGATTATGCATGAATTAAGCTTGAATTGGTTGGTTAAAAGTGTAATGTTATGCTATGTTTTGGTGTCTATTGGGTTGATGTAGGTGTGCACAAATTTGGGTGGCAAAATGGCTTGGTATATAGCCTATTTTTGTCCAAACGGGCAGAGACACAGGCGTGTGTCTCAGCCATGTGTGACACACGGTTACGTTACATGGCCATGTGTCCCCTGGTGTTAAAATTGAAGTTAAGTCAGTATGCTCCACACGGCCTCACACACGGGCGTGTGACTTGGCCGTGTGGCATAAGTCAGTATACCCTACAGGTTTGGCATGGCCTAGCACACGGTCTGGCGCACGGGTGTGTATGGCCAATTGTAGGGCACACGGGCGTGTGTGTTGGCCGTGTGACCCAAGTCAGAGAGTTAAACGGGGTCGGACACGGGCTGGGACACAGCCATGTGCTCCCATTTCGAATGTTCACACGGCCTGTGACACGGGCGTGTCTGTTGGACGTGTGAGACACACGGCCGGGTCACACGGGCGTGTGTCCCCTATTTTTGTGAAAATTTCTTAATCGTTCAAAAAGTTTCCAAAGTTATCGGTTTAGTCCCGAACCACTCCTAACGCATGTTTAGGGCCTCGTAGGCTCGTATTAGGGACATATTGATTGAGATTGAATGATAATTGTGTGAAATGTGAAAATGTATGAAAAGAGAATGTTTAATTGTTTTATAAGTCTGGTAATGCTCCGTAACCCTATTCCGGCATTGAATAACAGCCCATTTTTCAGTGAAATAGGAACAGTGGTTTCGAGACCACAGATTCGACAAAAAATATAATTTATTTTTATTTTACTATATGGTCCGTAATATAATAGACGTGACATGTGAAAATTTTGACATGAAAATTTTATCAATTTGGTCCCTAATTACGAGAAGGACTAAATCGCATAAAATGTGAAAGTTGAATTCTAGTAGCTATTAGGATCAAATAGCTATGGAATTCAAAACTAGAGGTCCTTATATGGTAATTAGACCATTAAGAAAAGTATGTATATTTTTCATGGTGACTCATCCATGGAATTATAGAAAAAGGTCAAGGACTAAATTGGAAATAGTAAAAATTTAATTAATTAAAAGATGATAAAAGAAAATATCATCTTATTATTGTCATCTTTAACCTAAAATTTTATGGAAACCCTAGGAGAGAGAGGGGAAACTTTCAAGGCTTAATTAGGTAAGTTCTCTTGTCTCGTTTTTTAATAATTTTAGTATTTTTGAAACCGAGATAGCTTAATCTCTCTATTTGAGGGATTAATTTGAAAAGTTATCAAAGTATGAAAATAGGTCATGGAAGTATTATGCTGGAAATTAGAAATTTATGGTAGAAAATGAAAGATTATTGATAGATAAACAACTTTTACAAAGTGATTTTTGATGAAAACTTGAGTTAGGGACTAAAATGTAAAATTGTGAAATTGAAAGAAAAATTCTGAAATTTTATGTATACATGTGCTGTAAATTTTTTAATGGGCCTTTGGTTAGGCTTGGAATAGGGAGTAATTTGCACAAGTTTCATTTTCCAGGCCTAGGGACAAAATCAAAATTTATGGAAAAGTTAGGGGCAAACTGATAATTTTACCTAAGACGTAAATTGAGTCCATTTAAATATGAAATGTATGAAATTGATAGTTAAATTCATTTATATAGATTTGGAAAACACAAACTCGAGGCTAGATCGAGGAAAAGAAAAGATTTCAGATTAGTAGATTATTACGCGAACAAGTGTCGGGGTAAGTTCGTCTAACTTAATCGGACATGTAATTATGTTAATTGAATGTTGTGTTTGTATGTAATGTGAATTATGTTAATGTGCTTTACTTGTATGCTATGATGGAAAATTTGCTACATGCTTGAAATGGTGATAAAGGGTTAGTCCCGATTGAATGTTGAATTCCGATGATTATATGCGCTTTCCCGAAACTAATAAGGTCCTGCATTTGTTGCGGACGGGATTTAGCTCGGACGAGTAATCCCATTGACCTTGTTATATAAAGGATTTAGCCCGGACAGGTAATCCTAATATAATACCTCTCGAGTATGCATTAAGATTAGGGTTTAGCTTGGACTGGTAATCCTAATCGAGCTCCTCCGAGCTTACGTTATATAAAAGATTTAGCCTGGACTGGTAATCATGTTATACGATATGTGGCTCAAGATGTGTTCCTTGGTTAAGTGCCCTTAGGGGTACCCTTGAATAAGAAATTGACGGATTATGGACCCGTACACTTCGAGTGTACTACTTGAGCATCCATCGGAATTCAATGATTCAATGGGCATGTATCAATTGACTTGGCATGAAAATCTTAAGATGTAATGATAATGACTTGAAAGAACATTGCATGATGAGCTCATCTATTTTTACTTGACATGTTTGTAAATGTTGTGACTAACATGTTTGATTGAAGGCATGTGCTTAGGAAATTTTGCTAATGGATGGAAAACATGATGTTGTGTGCTTAAATTTAATAACAGGATTGGTAAGTTTAGTTTTAGTTATTATCTGAACTTACTAAGCATGTAATGCTTACTCCATTTATTTTTCCCTTATTTTATAATGCTCGGAAGCTCGTGGAGGTTGGAAGATCATTGGAGCATCGTCACACTATCAACTAGCATTTTGGGTATATTTAGTGAAATCATTTTGGGTATAATGGCATGTATAGGACAACTTGGCCAATAGTGGCTTAAAATGTTATTTTGTAACCTAGCCATTGGAATGGCTAGTATTGGTTCATTTTGGTATGACTAAGTAGATTATTGTGATATACATATATACACATGTGTTATGTTAAAAATATGTGATCAATGTCGGGAATGCCTAAGTTAAACTAAGGTAAGGTTGTGATCATGTATGCTTGTAGTGATATGCCTTGTGAATGATAGAAATTGCCCAAGTTGAATGCTTGAATTGGTTGGTATTGGATGTGTGTTTCAAGTGCAGGTCTTGTAACACCCCTTACCTGTATTCGATGCCGGAACAGGGTACGAGGCATTATCGGACTCACATCACAAGCAATCACACAATTTCCTAGTCATAAATTTCCATTCAAATTAAAACTTTTCATACACATTCATATCGTCCCTAAAACGAGCCTACGAGGCTCGATACATGCTTTGGAAGTGGTTCGGGACTAAACCGAGAACTTTAAAAAAATTTACAAAAATTAGAAAATTTTTCCATGTTACAGGGCTCACACGCCCGTGTGGTCCAAGGGACACGCCCGTGCTGCAGGCCGTGTTCGAAATTAGGGTGCTCTTTGAGTTGTGCCACACGGTCGTGCCACACGCCCGTGTGCTAGGCCGTGTAGCACACACGGCTGAGACACACACCTGTGCCTCTGCACATGTGCTCAATTCTGGACATTCTATTTTGCAACAATTAAGGTGCAGGGGACACACAGCCGGAACACACGCCCGTGTGTCTACCCGTTTTGGACAAATTAAAGGCTATTTACCAAGCCATTTGCCCCCTTGTACACACATACACTTACACCAATTCAAGGCACATACATAACATACTTAGGTAACCAAATCATCCATAATTATGACCAACACAATATCCACATCTATCATACTCACAACATTTACTAAGTCACAATTGACTACTTTCAAGATACCTAATTGTACACCACTTTATCATTTCATCAATAGACCACATTTTCAAGCATCTCACATATTCATGTCATAAGTAACATTTCTAAACATTTCACATTCACCAAGCATACCATGATCATATCACCATAGACATTGACACATATATGAATATACTTAGGCTTACAACCATGTTAGCCAATATGAGCCAACTTACATGGCCAAATAGCAAAACAAACATTTGACAATCACAAGCCAACACATTGGCTACAATCACAATGACACATTTAACAAAATGAATAAGTCCCTATACATGCCATAGACTTAAAATACTTGAATTCATATATACCCAAAATGACAGCTTGATAGTGTGATAGGATCTCCGGTGAACTCCAACCCGAGCTAGCTTAATAACCCTAAAAGACAGGGGAAAGAAAGAGGGGTAAGCTATATAGCTTAGTAAGTTCATATGCAAATAATACAAAACATTATTCATACACTTGACATACAAATAACTTAACAAATATTAACATAAATTTCATAAAAAATTCATAAACACAACTTACTCAACCCCAATCTTACCAACAGCTCATCATATAAATAACATAACATTTTTCAACATGAATGTCATTAAACTTCATGAGTATAATTTACTCAATCACATTCTTGCCTATAGCTCATCATATGAATAACATATCATATATCAACATGAATGCCATTAAAACTTCATAAATGTCATATGAACATAAATGTCATTTAATATCAACATAAGACATATCAGCATAATTGTCATATACTAATAGCTCATCATATGAACTACATAACACGTTTCAACATAAATGTCATTTAAGCTTCATAAGCACAACTTACTCAATCACAATCTTACCACTTGTTCATCATATACTGAGCTTAATTTCCTTGAGTTTTATGTACATACATGTACCATCACATAACATATTCACATGCTTTCTCATCTTTGACATACCTGTTGAATTTCCCGTTGAACCACTTGGAATACTAAAGGATACTCGGGGATCTCGAACACACAGTACCGTACCAATGCCATATCCTAGATATGGTCTTACATGTGATCTCTTATTGATGCCAATAGCCCAGATATGGTCTTACACGAAGTCTCATATCGATGCCATATCCGAAATATGGTCTTACACGTAATCTTAGTGACCCTAATGTCATGACATTTGTATCCTAACTATTCCTAAGGTTCAACCGGGATTTACTCGCTTGTCGAAACTTCATCAATTTCATCTATAGAGTCAATTATACAATTAATGCAATAACAAAACATTATAAATACAATTATAAAGTTCCATTATTTACATACAAACTTACCTCGGCATAGAAATGGCAAAAAGGACTAAATCGTCAAATACTCGTTTTTCCCCTGTTCTAACTCCGAACCTTATTTTTATCGATCTATAATATCACATTTGACTTATTTAATAATTATACTATTCAAATCAGCCAAAAATCATATTATGACAAAAATTACATTTTTGCCCCTAAACTTTTGACATTTTACATTTTAGTCCCTAGGCTCGTAAAATGAATTTCATTCAATTCCTTAAAAACCCAAGCCTAGCAGAACAAGTTTCATACTCATAACAGCCCACATTTCTCATTTAATCACATTTTTACTACTCATTTTATAGACTTTTACAAATAGGTCCTTTTAGGCATTTTTACCAAAAATCACTTAGCAAAAGTTGTTTATCATACACCAAACATGCATTTTCTACCATTAGACATCAAAATACACAAACATCCATCATAGGTAAAATTTTAGACCTTAACATCTCTTCAAATTGATGGTAGAAATAGAAAGATCGAGTTACAACGACTTCAAAAATGTAAAGAGCATTAAAAACGAGGCTAGAACGGACTTACATTCGAGCTTGGAAGCTTGAAAAACCCTAGCCGGCATGGGAGGAAGATGGACAAATTTTGGCTTTGATTTGGCTTTTTAATTCATTTTAATTACCAAATTACCAAAATGCCCTTAATCAAAAACTTTAGAAACATGCCAAACCATGTCCATTTTTGTCCACCAACTTAACCATGGTCTAATTACCATTTAAGAACCTCCAATGAAAAATCTCATAGCAATTGGACACCTCTAACATATAGAATTCAAGTTTTTCACTTTTTGCAATTTAATCCTTTTGACTAAATTGAGTGCCCAAACGTCAAAATTTTCGAACGAAATTTTCACAAAATCATTCCATAAAACTGTAGAACATAAAAATATAATAAAAATGAATTTTTCTTTGTCGAATTTGTGGTCCTGAAACCACTGTTTCGACTAGACCCAAAATCGGGCTGTTACAGGTCTTGGGTGAAATTTTGGGTGAGAAATGAAGCTAGAAATGGCTTCATTTTGTCCACACGGGCAGACACACGGGCGTGTGTCTAGACCATGTGTGACACACGGCCTGGTAACACGGGCATGTAGTTAGGCCGTGTGTCCCCTACACCTTAATTTTGAGAAACAGAATGCTCAAAATTTGGCACACGGGCAGAAACACGGGCGTGTGTCTTGGCCGTGTGAAACCTGCACCTAATTCGAATTAATTTAATTAACCACACGGCCTAGCACACGGGTGTATGGCATGGCCGTGTGGCACAAGTCAGAGAGCAACCTAAATCGAACACGGCCTTTAGCACGGGCGTGTTCCAGGGTCACACGGGCGTGTCCCTTGGATCACACGGGCGTGTGAGTCCTGCATCTTTGAAAAAAAATTTGTAACTGTGCGAAAAATTCTTAGAGGTTCTAATTAAGTCCTAATTCAATTCTAATACTCGTATTGGGTCTCGAGGGCCCGATCAAGGGGCATTATGGATAATCTCGATAAATGAATAGTAAATTTACGTAGTTTAATAGAAAAAAATGTTTTGAATGTTCTGGTAATGCTCTGAAACCTTGTTTCGACGACGGGTACGGGTTAGGGGTGTTACAACAACTTTGACAATGGAGGAAAATATCAAGCCCTTTCCTCCCTTCTAACAGTAAATGGCATTTCACATCTCACTACTCCTCCTCATACCCCTAAACATAATGGCTATTTCGAACGTCGAGATCGTCACATTGTTGAAACTTCCCTTTCTCTTCTTTCTCATACCTCTATGCCACTTTCCTATTGGTCTTTTGCAGTCAAAACAGCTATTTACCTCATAAATCGCCTTCCCACACCTACCCTTAACAATGAGTCACCGTTCCTTAAACTCTTTGGCACTGTCCGTAATTACAACAAACTTCGGTGCTTTGGCTGCTTATGCTATCCCTGGCTTCGACCTTACACATCTCAAAAACTTGAACCTCGTTCACTGCCTTGTCTCTTTGTTGGGTATTCCTCCACTCAAAGTGCTTGTCTCTGTCTAGACACATCCAACAACTGTTTGTACACATCTCGTCATGTCTGCTTTTTGGAATTTGTGTTTCCCTGTGCTAATTATCATCCCAGTCTCCCTTGTGTCACTTTATCCACTACCTTGGAGTGGTGTTCCATGACATTACCCGTTACTTCTGATGTGTCACCATCTCCATCACATGCCCAATCCCAACCTACTACTGTACCTCCCATATCTGCCCCTCCACTTGAGCAACCCACCATATTAATGTTCCAACCAACCACTGTCCCTACCACATCTACACTTACACATGACCAAGCCATCATACCAATTTCCACACAACAAGCCACGAACCAACATCCTCCAACCAATCCCTCTTCTCCTTGCGGCATCATAACTAGCTCCAAACACAACATTCACAAACCAATCCAGAAACTCAACCTCAATACTGAACTTCACCATTCCACTCTTGAACCTACCACCGTCACTCAAGCTTTAAAAGATCCCCAGTGGCGACAAGCTATGTCTGCAAAATTTGATGCTCTCATTCGTAATGGCACATAGGAACTTGTTTCGTCTCTTCCCTCCCAAAACCTGGTAGGATGTAAATGGATTTTTCGCACCAAATACTTACCAGATGGATCTGTTGAAAGGTACAAAGCGCGTCTGGTTGCCAAAGGATTTCATCAACGTCTTGGGGTGGATTACAATGAAACCTTCAGTCCAGTCATCAAACCTACCACTGTCCGCCAGATTCTCAATCTTACAGTAAGTCATGGATGGTCACTTCGCCAACTGGATGTCAACAATGCATTCTTTCAAGGAACGCTTTCTGAAGATGTGTATATGGCTCAACCTCCAAGATTCGTTGATCATGATCATCCTCATCATGTATGCAAGCTTCGCAAAAGCCATCTATGGGCTCAAACAAGCTCCTCGCACCTGGTATCATGAATTATGCCAATTTCTCCTCGCCTCTAGCTTTCGCAACTCTGCCGCTGACACTTCACTATTCATACTCAACACTCAAAGAATTATTATTTTTATTCTTGTCTATGTTGATGACATTATTATCACTGGCAACACAGATTATGCTGTACATGACTTTCTTCAGCAACTCTCTACACGTTTCTATTTAAAGGATCTTAGAGACTTACACTACTTTCTGGGTGTTGAAGTCCTATCTCATGCTGATGGCCTATTTCTCAGTCAGCGGAAATATATTGCTGACCTCCTTCAGAAGACTCATATGGTCAATGCCAAACCCGTTTCCACCCCTCTTGCAACAACTCCGCCTCTCTCCTTGCATAGTACTCTATTGTCTGATCCTACAGAGTATCGTACCACTGTTGGGAGTCTTCAGTACCTTTCCCTCACTTGCCCAGACATCACATACGCAGTCAACAAACTATCTCAGTTCATGCATAAACCAACAACGGAGCATTGGGCTGCAGCCAAACGTTTTCTTCGTTATCTCTGTGGCACCTTGGATCATGGAATCACACTTTGTCGAACCTCCTCTCTTAGCCTTCATGCATTCTCGGATGCTGACTGGGCTAGTAACAAGGATGATTTCACTTCCACGAGTGCTTACATTGTTATCTCGGCCACAATCCCATTTCTTGGAGTTCTAAGAAACAACGGACTGTTGCTCATTCCTTTACCGAAGCTGAGTATTGCTCTGTTGCAACTACCGCCGCTGAATTACGATGGATTTATTCTCTTCTAACTGAACTTGGAATTCTCATTCCAAATTCGCCCGTGGTCTACTGTGATAATGTTGGATGAACAAAGTTGTGTGCTAATCCTGTCTTTCACTCTCGCATGAAGCACGTTGCCTTGGACTATCATTTCATCTGGGAACAGGTGCAAAATGGTCTTCTTCGTGTTTTCCATGTCTCATCATCTAATCAACTTGTCGATGTTCTCACAAAATCGCTACCTTGTCACCAATTCACCACGGTTACTTTCAAGAATAGACTAACTCTGCCTCTGTCCATCTTGCAGGGGCATGATAAGAATCCATAAAGCTGCACTCTCAAGTGTTTATGTTTCTTTAGGATTCTATTGTTTACATTCCTGATCTTTAGCGATTTGTTTTCCTTAAGAATAAGTCCACATCTGTTATCTCTAGGAGATTTCTTAGCATATCTTTTGTATATAAACTCATATCAATCAATGAAAAGAAATACAAGTGAAAACATTCCAAAATCCAGTTGTTTCTTCAGAGAACATCAATACTTTATCTAGCCATACTTCATACAAAAGTGACAGACTTTATTCATAATTTATCACAAAGACCGATATACAAATCTTACCATGCATATATGATAGGTCATGCCACAAGGACCAAACAAATTATACCATAAATGTTTCACGCAGAATATGCCATAGAGGCATCATACAGAGTCTCGTGTTTACTGTCTTGGCAGACTACCACATAAATTCATGTATCGTGATCTACCACTTCGATTCATACATCATCGATGGCTACACTATGAACATACATACAGTCATATCATATCATGCCATGGACCTTAACCACATGATCCTCAAGATCGTTCAAGATAGAAGTTACAATAAATCACTCATGAAGAAAGCTAGAAGCTAGGCAAATTGTGTTTCCAAAGATAATCTTTCTTTCACAAATGATGGTTTAGAAATTTTAGTCTAGTGTATAAATAACATGAAAAAAAAAAGATGATGTGGTTTTTTATTAATTGATAGGGATCATAGACTTTGTCATAGGAAAGATCTATAAAATAATTTCTCATATTTAAAAGACTTGTATTTTATAAATGATCAATCACACCTAAATGAAAGGGGTTAATATGCCATTTGATATTTGATTTTGGTTTTTGGTCAAATTGGTACCCGAATTTGACTTCTTTCATCTATTGTAGTAAATTTTGAAACAACGTTGAAATTGGATGACGTGGACCAACGAGATTGTTAGATATGGCACAGATGACACACCATCAACTGAATATGGTTGCAACCTTAGTAAACATTTAAAAAATAAAACTAAAAAAAATTAAAAATATATAAAAAAAACTATTTCAATGTATAAAAAATTTAAAGACTATAAAAATGAAAAATCATTTAAAATAATAAGTTACAAAAATAAGAAAGTATATAAATTTTAAAAAATTAAAAATTAAAAAAATTAAGAATGCATATAAAGCATTTAGATACAATAAAAAAGATAAAATTAATTGAAACATACAAAAAAATAATCGATATTGATCATTATTGATCGACTTTGATCATCATTAATAGGTCTTGACCAATGATCGAGATTTAGTAACCAATCAATGACATGTGTTCACATGCAATTTTTTTTTTATTTATTTTAATTTTTATAATTTTAGATTTTTTAAATTTATATATTTTTAGAATTCATATATAAATTTTTAAAATTGAAAATACCCCTTAACTTAGATTTAATATGAGATTGGAATTTGGTGTTGAAGTGTAAAAAACGGTTGGAGAAAAGTCCAGGTAAGCCCAGTCTAATTTATGGAATAAGGGTTGGTCACGGGAAAGGATTGTATGAAACAGTGACGCCACGTCATCTGTCTCCCTTTCCAACAGATTTATGCCATATCAGCATTTTCATCTTGAATTTTAGGATTTTCATCTTGAATTTTAGGATTTTCATCCTGAAAAAAATCAAATCCAAATTAAAATCCTGAAATTTAGGATAAGAATACTGATATGGCATAAATCTATTGGAAAGGGATACAGATGATGTGGCGTCACTGTTTCATACAATCCTTTCTCGGTTGGTCACTTCGTCGTTGCCTGGTCTAGCCGCCTAGGTGTCAAGAGTGAGTTGCTTTTTTTCTTAAGATATGGATGTGGAAACGCTATCTTCACTCCGCCCGTAATATTATTAATTTATTGGAATCGAATTTCTAATCACAAATTTAAAGGACAACCTATCAAAACTCGTGATTTGTTTTTATGTTTCTATAATATATATTATAAGTTCAAAGCCAAAAATCATATATATTATATACATCTTATACATGTAGATTACATTACAAACTATATATGTTAAAATTATACAAAAATTAAGTGGTGTTGCTTTGGATGGAATAGTTATGTTGAAGCTTTAGAAATTAAAGTTTCTTTAAGTTGAAATTTCAATAAAATAATATTTTATAAAAAAATAAAATTTTTTTTATATTAATGTATTATTCTATAAAAAATAATATTTTAGTTATTTTCCAACTTAATGTTTGTTTGATTGATTCGTGATAAGTATATATATAATTAAAAATTATTAATAGAAAATAAAACATGATATGCATGTAGAAAAATGGAAGGACATATAAGAAACTCCCAAATGTGTAAGAGAAGTGCATGTGATGGATCTTAAATTCCTCTCTACCTGTATTTTATAATTATTTCAGCTCACACATGGCTGGAGTGTTGATTCATAAAAAATGGGCAACATGCAAATAAAACCCCCCACCTCACTCTTAATACAAGAGAGTAATTGTGAAGTAAATGACACAAACAAGAAAAAGCTTTGAAAATGTTGTTAAAATAGAATATTTATGACTTATTTAAGTAGTGCTACAGTATAAGCATGAAGGGTGAGATTGGAAAAATGAATAAATTAAAGTTAGGATAAGGACTGATTTTGAGAGTAGACAAATTACAAAAGGTCCTTTTCTAACACGCAATTATAATTAGGTTGAGTGAAAAGTACCACTAATTCCATTTCCATGTGCCAAAACACCCTATCCTTCCCAATTTCCCAAACATGTTACCGACAGTGCTTTTACTAAATTATATATCTAAAAAATACAAGCGACACCCTAATTAAGGAAGAAAATATTCCTATTTCTTCTTAGGAAAAATAAAAGTTAAAGATCCAATGTTTTGGAAAAAGCCAATTTGTAGGTGAAGAAACAGACAGCACAACCTCCACTAATTGCGATTTTACAAGCTATGGAAAATTATTTCTTCTTGATGTCACTATTTCATTTTATTTAGATATGGAAAACAATTTCTCTTTAATTGTAGATTTTGCTTTAGCTTTCAATTTTCTATTTTTCATTTATTCTATAGCAAAATGTACAATTTCCTCCTCCCCTTATAAAGAAAATAAATAAAATATACTAACGGCGTGAAGTAAGAAACTGGGAGAGAGATTTAATATATAGATTAAACGGCGTGTTGCCTGGTCTTCTTCTTTGTTGATATTGATGAGTGCTCTCTCACACACTGACGCTGCATCTGGTGACGAGCTGGTACTTAACAGCGTTTTCTCCGACAGAAACGCCGTTGTTTTTGCTCCCGAAAGTGATATAAGCCGGACACCTAACGTTGAGATGATACCTGCCTGAAACGAAAGTCCCAACTTTCCATCTCACCCGTCCATCAATCTTGATCACCATGAAGATCGTTCCGGCAGCTTGTTCGGACTTCAAAGCGACGGAGAAATCGGGAGCTATAGGGACCATGTTCCCGTAGATGAAAGGGGACCAAACATTGATCTCATTATGACCCTGGTATGTTGGAGGGAGAGCTGTCCTAAGGGTGGTTTGTTGGTTCCTGTAGGTGGCGTAGATGACGAGCCTGTCGTAGTAAATCCCGATTCTGTCATTAGGGTTTCGGGTGGATACGGTGACTTGGAAATTAGAAGTGAGGAAATTGGGAGTGGAGGCGTTGAAAGCATAGACGGTGGTGTCTTGGAGGATGAAGCGGGGTTTTGTGGGGCGGAGGATTGCCCAAATGATGAGGATTGTGATGAGAACGATAAGGAGGAAGACTAGAAGGCAACCGAAGAGCCTTCGGATGAGCTGCCGCCGGCCTTTGCCATGGTTGCCGCAATCCTTGGCCGTCATGGTAGGCAGAAAGTGAAGGTCGGTGAAAGTTTGGTTCTAAGGGGAGAAAAGGAGAGTTCAACCTATCTATCTATCTGCTTTTTTTGTATAATGAAATGAACGTGTTGCGGTGTTGAGGGTAGTGTAATTGATATTTATATAAAACAAAATTTTTAGTGGATGTGTAATGAATCAATAATTGAATTTTTATTAAAGCACTACCTCTCAGTGTAGAGTACTCAAGGGTGTGCTAAGATAAAAGTGTTCATTTTTTTTTATACATACATATATATAATAATGGTATATGCTTACATAATATGTATTCGCATTATTCATTTTTATAATAAATTAATAATAAATCTGATATTTTTAGAAACATTATAAATTTATAATTTCATATTTTTTAAAGATTAAATATAATTATTTTACGTTTTTAGAGGGTTAAAGTATAATTTTATTATATATCAATTTATAATTTATTTATTTACAAGAGAATTGAATTATTATTTTTATTTTGAAGAGATCAAACTATAATTTTAGTATATTAATTTATAATATTTTATAGGTGTCAATTTTTATCTAGATGACCGTAAATCTTTTACTATAACATCGGTGGTTTAGTTGACTAGTTAAAAAATAATGGTAAAGTACTTTTAAATTTTTTTTTAAAAAAAAAAGTAATGTGAATTTGACTTAAAAAATTAAATTAAAAGAAAATTCATGGATGGTGCTACAAAAATTACTCATGTAATTGTGCAATGTCAAGTCAAGAAAGGGAAGCTCACTTTTTGTTAATCAATCTTGGAAACAAACAAACCAAAAAAACAAAAAGAAAAAGTAGATTTAAAATAATTTGGGATTCCATAGTCCATATGAAAAAGAAAATTAAAAAGAGAGAATAGCAACTTTATGAATTATTGAGTTCAACATTCAACAGTTAATTCTAAACCAAAAGAAGATTATAAAAGGATATTCTAAATCAAAAGATAGCAGAAAAAGTGATTATCAAACAAAAAAGAAAGAAAGAAAAAGGAAAAGTAAAATAATAGCAAATGGTGTCATAACAGGGAAGCTTCCAGCTCGGCCTACCAACTTATTTATTTGAGGTTCCAGAATATACATTACATCTCAGCTGAGTGCTACCAAATATAAATTTTGTTAACGTAATTAAAATCTTCCTATATTATTTTATTTTTAGCATTGAATTTTCAAAGTATAACTTTAATGAATGTTTAGGTGGCCGGAATTACGGGTAAAATTCTAGTATTTAATTTGTTAATTTATAGTTAAAAAACAAAATTGGTGTATAAATGAGTTAAGGCTGTAAGAAAAGAGAAAAATTCCGATTTGAGTTTGAAACTTCATACTTTGTTGTCTTCGAATTAAAAGGGTTTTGGAACCAGTTGCTGAGGCTGCGTGTGCATGATACGCTCCATTGTCCTGTCACAAACATTATTCACAGAGTGCGAAAGCTGTCGGGTTGGCCGACACGTCAACTGGACACGAAAGGGCGAGACTGAGTAAAGTTTTGATGCAGATCATCTTCATCCTCCATATTTTTCTTTAAATTTAATCACCTAAAATTCAAATATAAATAAATAAAATTGAGAGTGGATTATAATAGGAGTTCAAAAAGAAGATAAAAATCTAGTAGAATCGAGACTATTACAGTGTAAAAGGTTAGTGTTGGTAAAAGATGGCTTGGGATTCTTTTTCAGTGAAAATGAAATGCAGACCCTTTTTTGTTCGTAACGGGAGAATAGTTGAACAAGACTTTCTTAACTATTAATAGTTAGGCAGACCCAAGCTTTTTGAGGTTTTTCTTATCAAATAAATTATTAGGGTAATTTAATTTAAAATAAATTCCAACAAAATAATAAAATAGAAACTCGAGTGGTAGGCTGGTCAGCTTTTGAGCACTGAGATTTAAGCGGATTTCTCATCCCTTGTCTTCTTTTTTGTACAAATTAGCAATCGCAAATCTTGTTTCAACTTCTAAAATGTCCTAATTCTCTTGTTTTCTTTTGTACGAGGCTTTTCGCTTTTCAATGCCTATAAACATTTGTTAACACATTGTTTATTTATTTTTTAAAAAGGGTTAAATTCTGTTAATGCAAAATTTTGGTGTGAAAAATCTCAAACATACAAATAACAACTCAAACAAAAAGAAAATGAAGCAACATGATAAGGTTCTAAGGTGTGTATCAAGTCACTATCTTTAAGGTTCTATTCACCCCGCCTATACTCGGTGTGCAAATGAGTTTCAAGTAAATGAACCTCGGTGATACAATGAAGCTTGACGACTATTTACGTTTTGCACTAACGATTCTTTATAGAACAATCTAAGAATAATAGAAGATGGAGGAAGCATAGAAAAAAACTTATGAAAATTTTTGGTATGTTTTCCAAATAAAATCTCACTCCTATTTATAGGAATTCTCATGTCTCTTCATAGAGACATAAACTTTCAATAGGTGTATTTTTTGAATAATCATATTTTTTAAAAGAGACATAATTATTGAACTAATATATCTTGAGTAGTTATAATTTTTTTTTCAAAAAATCAAGTGATATAACTCTTGATCAATAACCAAAAGATATAACTTTTGATTAATTAGATCATTTCATTTATAGTTATCAGAATACTATAATATTTTGAAAATGTTCCAACAATCTGCCCCCATTTTCAAAAGATTTTAGATTTTGATAATCTTGGAAATCAATTTGCACAAATGAAGGTGTCTTACGACTGAACATTCACTTAATGAAAACATGTTAAAGTTAATCGAATTGCATGGTAGACTAAGCTTTGAACCAACTATTCCATTTGACTAATCGAACACATCTCACACGATGATTTCAACACTGGTCAATGCATAGTATCTATAGACACTATTATGACCATGTGTATGTGTCCTCTTTTAATGAGTGTTGTTAGAGTTAAGCCCTTGAGCTCCTAGAAACGACCACACTTCACGCTCACATAGGTAGATCCCATTGAAAGAGTTCTCATTACTCATCCTTCCCTTATCATAACGACCTAGCACTTTAATCTTAGGATGATTTTATTTATAGTGCTAGTAGTCACATACTAATGATGTACTTTTTCTCATTGAACTCAATACTTGACGTTATACCAAGTGTTGAGTCAAGTTTCCATCATGGGTGACTCTAATTAATGGGCTTGACTCCCATCCCTTTTGTGGTCTTGTTTACTACATCTCTAGCAAGACTTTTGTTCAAAGGATTTGCCAAGTTTTCTGTAACACCCCTAACTCGTCTCTGTCGTCAGATTAGGGTTATAGAGTATTACGACACATATTGTAACATAAACAATCATATATTAATTTAGATAACAAATATTCAAATGAAAATAGCATTCATAGCATAATACATTTACGGGCCTTAGAACGAGCTTACGGAGCCCTAAAAAAATAGTTTGGGAATAATTAGGGACTAATTTGAAATAAAATAGAAAGTTTTAGAAAAAAATTGAAAATTTTGAAAAAAGGGGTCACACAGCCATGTGACCAGGCCATGTGACAACCCAGGCAATGTGGCTCAAGGACATGGTCATGTGGCTAAACCGTGCACAACTCGAAATAGGGTCACACAGCCATGTCGTAGCCTGTGTACCCACCTGTGTACAATTCGAAATAGGGTCACACAGCCGTGTTGTAGGCTGTGTGGGTATTCAAAATGAGGTCACACGACCATGTCGCCAGGCCATGTAACTCTCTGTGACCGTGTGAGTTAAACATGCAAAAAAATTTAAGAAGACACACGGCCATGTGAGGAGGCCTTGTTTGGCACACGGTCGTGTCCCAAGCCGTGTGCACCTTAAAAAGCTTTCAAAATAAGACATCTTTTTAACCAAATCTTGGGTACCAAGTTAACCCAAAATCAATCATTTCTATACACCAAAAACATATTCAAATAGGCTCAAAACATACCAAATCACTCAACCTAAGTGCCTAACCAATGTGCCCTCATTGACACCACAATTCAAATATCAAAACTATCTACATTTCACACCAAACTAGTAGCATTCAAGTTCACATATCCATACCTAAAATATGTACTAAACTTACTATATTTCAAATGCCTTCATAATATTCACACCAAATACCAAAACAACTTTATATGTACATTTACATACCCAAAACCAAAGGTGCATACACAAACAAGCTCATCCAACCTTATATTAAACAAAGTTGCAACACATGAAGTCATTATCCCAAAGCATACACATAACATACCAATTACATGCCATATAACCCAAAAGTAAACATTCAAAAACTACCAAAAGATATTTGGATAGTGTGATTCTTCGAGTTGATTCGATCGCCCGATTTCCACAAAACATAATCTATAAAGAAGTAAAAGAAATAACACGGGTAAGATTTACTAGAGCTTAGTAAGTTCAATGGTTAAAATGATAAACTTACTATATAAACACATAAATCACACAGTAACTGTAACACCCCTAACTCGAATCCATCGCCAGAACAGGGTTACAGAGCATTTCTGGAATTTACAGAACAAATAACAAACATTTCATAACTCTTTAGTATTCATATCAAATTGCAATCAAATTTCATCATATAGTCCCTTGCATAAGCCCTCGAGACCCAAATCGTGCTTTAGAATCAAGTTGGGACTAAACCGGGTACTCAGAAAATTTTTCGTGAAATTTCAAAAATTTTCCTAAGTGCAGGGGTCACACGCACGTGTGCTCAGGCCGTGTGGCTCACACGGTCTTAGGCCGTGTAACTCTCTGACTTGGGTCACACAGCCAAATCACACGCCTGCGTGCTAGGCCTTGTATGGGTGAAGGGTTACACGGCCAAGCCACACGCCCGTGTGCCAGGCCGTGTGATCAATTCTGAGCATTCTATTTTGACATTTTAAAGATGCAGGGGACACACGTCCAGGCCACACGTCCATGTGCTAGGTCGTGTGTCACACACTGTAACACCCCTAACCCATATCCGTCGTCGGATTAGGGTTACGAGGCATTACTGACCAAAGCACATCTCTGAACAGTCATAATTCACATGCTTTAAAACTCCACCATTTGAATCATATATGTATACTTCTCATTTATGGCATTCGAATAATCAAAGTATAAGATAACTTATTATTTTACAAATTATATGCGCATACTTTAAAACATGCAAACATATATCATTTCATTTCATATAGCTAATATGTACCAATATGTTTATTTCATCTGTCAAATATTAACGTACTATTTTTTTTTAACTCGGCACATGAGTATATTAAAATCAATCAAACATTTCAAACCAACTAATATTTAAACTCATATGCAACCTTAGTGTACTCAATTACCAAACCAAATTACATATATCTAACCTTTCATCTCACTATTTATTTGGCTAGCTAATTAACCTATCATTATGACATTTGTATACCTAACCACAGCAAAGCATATCATGGATATGTATATAAATATTTTACTTAGCATATGCCGAATATATCATCAACTTAACCTTTTTAGCTACCCAAATAAACTGACCAAAACATTCAAATAGTATATTCATTATATGCCTTAACCTTTCGTACCTAATTAGTCAACCACAACCCAATCAACTGAATACATATTCGGTCTGTAACACCCTTTACCCGTGTTTGATGCCGGAACAGGGTACGAGGCGTTACCTAACTCAGACACATACTAACATACATTTCCGGGTTATGAAATTTCGTTCAGATTTAAAACTTTTCAATCTTCATCTTAAAGTCCTTAATATGAGCCTACGAGGCCCAAATCATACTTTAGAAATGGTTCGACACTAAACCAGGCACATTATAAAACTTTGGAATATTTCACTAAAAACAGGGCACACGTCCGTGTGGCAAGGGACATGCCCGTGTGGGCAGACCGTGTAGTCACACACGGCCATGTCCCCAGCCATGTAGATTTATTTTTCAATTCGAACCTACAGGGGTCTTCACACGGCCTGGAACACGTCCATGCCCATGACCCGTGTCCCCCACACGGCCTTGACACGCCCGTGTCTCTGCCCGTGTACAAAAACCTTGACATTCTGTTTCTAACGTCATCAACCCAATAAGGTCACACGGCCAAGGCACACGCCACTGTTCTTAGGCCATGTGGCGAATTAAATTATTAAATTTAAGTGTAGACTTCACACGGCCTGGGCACATGCCCATGTCCTATGGCCGTGTCTTCCACACGGTTGAGACACACGACCGTGTCTCAGACCGTGTGGTTACTACTGGGCATTCTGTTTTGTCAACTTAAGGATCAGGGGAACACACGGCCGAACTACACGCCCATGGGGCAGACCGTGTGTCACACACGGCCTAGACACACACCCGTGTGTCTACCTATGTGGACAAAAACAAGGCTATTTACCAAGCCCTTTTGCCACCCTTACTTGCACCAACATAAACCACAATCAATGACTTACACACATCAAGGCTACTAAACTCCTTTCACATGCTAAACTTATCACATACTTTGTCAATCCAATCATACAATTTACTCAATCATGAAAAGAATCATCATTTGCACATATTAATAACAAGTATTAGCCATCATCCATGGCCTTATACAAAATGAATTCATCTTCAAGACAAGGCAACACATTTGGCCAATTCAATATGACACTTGACAAAAGACCAAGTTCCTATACATGCCATACTCAAAATGATAATTCTAACTATACCAAATGTTTAGATTGATAGTGTGATCGAGCCTCCGACGTCCTTTGATCCCCGAGCTAGCTTGGCGATTCTATAAGAAAATGGAAAGGAAAGGGAGTAAGCACAAAGCTTAGTAAGTCGCATGTAAATAATTAACAACAACTACCATACATTAGCATACTCATAATATTTTATAAACTTGCACATCATTCTCGAATGATTAAAGGCATAACTTACTCAATTTCACCTTTACTAATCATACAACACAATTTGAGCTCATTTCTCGTGAATTTCATGTAGATACCTATATCACTTACAACTTGGTCATAACTTTTATCACTTTTGACACAAGCTCTAAATTACCCGTTGAACCAGTTGGAATACCAAAGGATACCCGACAAGCCTCGCACAAGAGGGTAAAATGCCGATGCCATGTCCCAGACATGGTCTTACACTGGCTTACATTTCGAGGCCGATGCCATGTCCCAGACATGGTCTTAAACTAGCTCTCATCTCAATGCCGACGCCATGTTCCAAACATGGTCTTACACTGGCTCTCATAATATGGCCGATGCCTTGTCCTAGACATGGTCTTACACTAGAACACATATCAACGCCGATGCCATTTCCTAGACATGGTCTTACACTAGCGCACATATCAATGCCGATGCCATGTCCCAGATATGGTCTTACACTAGCGCACATATCAACGCCGATGCCATGTCCCAGACATGGTCTTACACTAGCGCACATATCAATGCCGATGCCATGTCCCAGACATGGTCTTACACTAGCTTTCATAATGTGGCCGATGCCATGTCCCAGACATGGTCTTACACTAGCTCACATATCGCTCAAATGTCATGGCTTGGGTATCCACTCTATTCCTAAGGTTCAACCGGGAGTATATCACATCAACTTTCATCATGCATATTCATAGCAATAATCAAGCATTTTATACAATTATCAATTGTTTAATGCATAAATACAATAACTTTGTATTATTTACGTACAACTTACCTCGGTATACAAAAAGTGAGCGACTAGATTGAATTAGTCTACTAGCTTGGTTTTCCCCCGGTCTAGATTCGGACTCTGTTTTTCTTAATCTATAATGAAAAATTCACTTATTTAGTCACCACATTAATCAAGACATTCCAAAAATTCCTACTTTGACAAAATTACCGTTTTGCCCTTAGACTTCCACATAATTACGATTTTACCCTTAGGCTCGTAAAACGATTTTCATCAAATTTCCTCATTAACCAAGCCTAGCCGAATCTATTTTAAGCTTATAGCAACTTAAAAATCCAATTATTTCACACATTTACTACCTATTTTACAACCTTTACAAAAAGGTCCATTTTAGGTGTTTTCATGGAAACCCCTTTCACAAAAGTTGTTTATTTAACAACCAAGATTCATTTTCTTCCATAAAAAATCAGCAAACAACACTAATGCTCTCATGGAAAAACCCTATACTTTCAACCATAGTACAAAATAGTCCCCTCATTAGCTAGATTAAGCTACAAGGGTTCCAAAAACACAAAAATCAACAAAAATGACCATCCAAATGACTTACTTGCAAGAGAAAAGCTTGGCTGAAAAAATTGAGCTCTCAAAACCCCTATTTTGCTGATATTTTCGGTGGAAGGAGAAGATGGGAAAAGATGATAGCTTTTCTTTATTTTATTTTATTTCATTTCATCAATTTAGTCACCTAATTCCACCAACTTTGACCAATTTGCATTTCTTTTTCCCCTATGGCCGGCCAACACTCTCTTAGGGACCTATTTGCACATTAAGGACCTCCAATTTAAGGTTCTATAGCTATTTGACACCTCTAACTTGTAAAACAAAACTTTCGCACTTTATGCGATTTAGTCCTTTTTCGAAATTAAGCATGCAATCACTAAAATTAATTCACCAAAAATTTCATGCACTCATATAATCATGTTATAACACATAAAATAATATTAAAAATAATTTCTCGGGCCTCGGATTAGTGGTTCCAAAACCACTGTTCAGACTAGCCCCAAAATCGGGCTGTTACACGGTCATTCATGACAACATTCAATACATAATATAATTATATAATTATGCTATATACCATATCACATACTTATCATTATGAATCCAAATCCTTAGCCGAATATACATATATACATTATTTATCATTTCTAAACCAAATTACCCATGCAAGCATGCCATTTCAATCCGACACAAAAACCTCATTCCTTAATCAAATTTTCATAGCCTAACTTAGTCCACAAGTCCAATACCACAATTTTAACATTAACATATGCTAAACACTTAATGACATGATTTAAACACCATTTCCGAATCATAAATAGCTTGTAACCATCACCTATATTTCATCACATGACCGAATACATAATTTACATTATAAACAATTTTCAAATCAATTCATGTTTCAAATTATGCATCTCAATAGTAAGTCATTAACAATCCATAACCCAAACACATCAACAACCACATGTATCAAGCTTTCCAAATGAACTAATCATAATCCATATATAATTACTTCATGCCAAAACATATATATACCAAGCATATCACACACTTATACTATGAAACATAATACCCAACATGAACTTATATCACAACCGAAAATGCATAAACATAAGCATCATTTCAAGCCATTTTTGCATGGCTCATATATTTACAATCTCAAAACCAACCAAAACAAATATTAAACTATACATGCCATATGTTCATAGTTTCAAACTTTTGTAATACCAAAATAGCGATCGACAGTGTGACGGATTTCCTTGACGATCCTCGAGCTCGTAACTAGCTTACAAAATTTATAAAACAAAGAACGAACACACACAGTAAGCTTGAATAGCTTAGTAAGTCATAAGCAATTAAGTCATGTCAATGACATACATAATTCAATTAAACTAGGCTGAATCATACAAACCTTAACCACATATACATTTATCATGCTTGCAAATTCATATATCAACACATGAACATTAGCATTATATTATCACTTGGCCGATTATGAATAGTCACATGTACATATAAGTCACTTTTTATATCATGCACAGTTTATTTCATCATTTCAATTACTAAACTTGCCTTACTTTCATATTCATTTAACTTCACACGTACCTGAACCATTTAGCTCATTTTCACATTCGATCTTAACTCGATATTGCCCGTTGAACCATTCGGAATCGATAAGGATACTCAGATAACTCGAAAAGCTCGTACAATGCCAACGTCCCAGACGTGGTCTTACATGTAATCAACTATCGATGCCACTGTCCCAGACAGGGTCTTACACGAACTCATATACGATGCCGATGTCCCAGACATGGTCTTACACGTAAATTAAAAATCGATGCCAACATCCCAGATGTGGTCTTACACGAATCACATATCGAAATCCTATGTCATGACATATGTATCCTAACTATTCCGAAGGTTCATACGGGGCTTTCGGACGTCGTAACTCGATCGATTCATGCTCGTAACACATCATTCCATGCTAAATTCAATTCAGCTAAGTAGTTATACATACATAAAAATTCAATTCGGCTATTTACAAAATCAATACATTCAATTTAACAACATTTATTTACTTATGAACTTACCTCGGACGAAGACGAACGAACCGGGATGACTATTCGACAACTTTAGATTTCTCCCGATCCAATTCCGATTTCCTCTTTTCTTGATCTAAATTAATATAAATTAGACTTATTTAATCACACATGTATTCAAATTCACCCAAAAACACATAAAAAGGCAATTTGCACTTTAGCCCCTATCATCTCATATTTTTCACAATTTAGTCCCTATTTCACAAAACACAAAATACACATAATTTCATTAAACTCTAGTATAGCGAATTTTACTAAGGTTCATAGCAACCCATTTATTTCACATTTTGACCACTCAATTTACAAAATTCACAATTTAATCCCAAATAGGCATTTTTACTAAAAATCACTTAATTAAACATGAAAATCTATTAACACATATTTATTTTTCATCATCAAACACAAAAATCATCAAGCTTTCAATAGGGGCAAAACACAAAATCATCATCGAATCCAAAAATCAAGTTATGGGCTAGCTAAAACACGAAGCAACGATCTCAAAGACGTAAAAATTATCAAAAACTGAGCTTAAAACTTACCTAAATCAAGCTCGAAATGTGCCGAATGCTCAGACCTCAACTATAGTTTCTTTCTTTTAACTTTCGGCCACCAAGATGAATAAAAATGCATGGCTTTTACTTAATTTTTTATTATATTATCATTAATTAACATATTTACCATATTAACCTTTATAAATTAATTATTAAACCATATGTTACATGTCTAAACCGTCCACTCATAATTTCTATGGTAAAATTACAACATAAAGACATCATATAATAAAAGCCATAGCAATTAGGTACCTTTACATAAAGCATGCTAGTTTTGCATTTTACGCAATTAAGTCCTTTTAATTAAATCTAGCACACAAACGCTAAAATTTTCACCCGAAATTTTCACACATATAATTTAACATGCTGTAGGCATCAAAAATAATATTAAAATATTTTTCTAACTCAGATTTGTGGTCTCGAAACCCTTTGTTTGAATAAGGTCTAAAGCAGAACATTACACACGCAGTTTGAGACACACGCCTGTGTCTCTACACGTGTGGATGAAAATAGGCTATTTTACACATCCACCTATACCAACACTTTAACATATTCACAAGTCAATATAGGTCATTTAAACCAACTTAAAATCCAAGTCATATACATGATATTATACTTCATATAACCAAGTATACAGATTTACTTAAATTACCATATTCACTTATATACATATTTTATGAAATATGCTAACTTAATTCGGTCATCAATATGACAATATAATTTTTATCAATCAACCATTTCAAGCATATACTATGCATGTCCATCACTAGCCATTCCAATGGCTAGTTATAACCCAAATATTTACATGCCAACATTGGCTAATTAACCTATACATGCCATTATAACCATAATTAATTTACCATATTTACCAAGATGGGCCGATGAATAGTGTGAGAGATCTCCGCCAATGCTTCCAATCCAACGAGCTTCCGAAATTACTATAAAACAAAGGAAAATAAAATAGAGTAAGCATGAAATGCTTAGTAAGTTCGTATAACATGGTAATTAACTTACCATTCATTCTATTTCAAGATAAACATGTAAGGCACATTCAATCAATTTGATCTCGAGCCCTACACATCTCCTCATTGCCCTTGTTAGTCATACATTCCACAATAACATTAAGAAACATATATGGGCTCAACAACAATCATATTTCCATATATATATATATACTTTCCATATCAAGTATTCATATAACATGTATAAATCATATATTTATATTTCAAGTACATTTTCATAATAATTCATCTCAAGTTCAGATTATTTCATGTCGGAACTTTACCCATTAAATCATTCGAAATATCAATGTCAGACGAGTAGTACACTCAAGGTGTACAAATATATAACCATGTATGAATGTATTCATCTAATAAATTCTATGTACATATATCATCATCTCATATATTTCAGGCAGATACGTGTAATAACTCATTTCCTATTCATATATTCTCATGTCAGGATTTTTCCCGTTGAATTTATCTGAAATATCGATGGATACACATGCAGTACACTCGAGGTGTACAAATCAGGATCCATGTATTCATATTCAGGGGTAACCATTTAGGGCACATAACTAGGAAGCACACTCTCGAGCCACATATCAGGATGCTCAGATGAGCCATGTAACAAGAAACTTATCCGGGTTAAATCAAGAGTGCTCATAAGAGCCACAATCAAGAAGTTCACAAAGAACTTTTAATCAGGTAACTCACGAAGAGCTTATCAGGCTTGCTCACAAAGAGCCATGTAACAAGAGCACCGGATAGCCATATTTCAGAGAGTTCAAGCGAGCCATATCAGGATGCTCACAAAGAGCTGCGTTTGTGTTCGCAACATATGCTAGAGCACAACCAATCAAATCATGTAATAGGACGCTCACAAAAAGCTGTGGTAGTGCACAACACATGCAGAATCACTACCGATCAGGATGCTCGCATGAACTATATCACAGGATGCTCGATAGGGCTATATCAGGATTACTCGTACGAGTTAAATCCCGTTCGCAACATATGTTGGACTATATTCATTACAAAAATCACTTATCCATCGACTTTCATTTATTTAAACGGGATTTAACATTTTTCAGGCATTATCAGGTATATGATTATTTCATTCATTTAGTATATTTATATAATTCAAATAAACACATTCCACATTCACTTCAAGCATAAAAGTAACATTTTTATCATTCATCATTTATCGGGCATTATCATTTATTTCAGATATTATCATTTATCGGACTTTGTCGGATATGTCTTCAATGTCATATATATATATATATATAATATTTATACAATTCACATTCACAACATTTAATTCAAGCATATAAATATACACAATTTAGTTACACGAACTTACCTCGACAAATGTTCGTGTACGTAAAATTTACTAATCCGACATATTCCTCGTTCTAACTCCGAATTTGGTCTATCCGGATCTATATGAATGAATTTAACATCAACTCATGTTCATTTCAATTCAATTCACATCTTAGGCAAAATTACCGTTTTGCCCCTAAACTTTTAATTAATGACTATTTCGTCCTTAGGCTCGAAAAATGAAATTCATGCAATTTAATCCTTGTTCCAAGCCTAGCCGGCTTTTAAATGTAACATTTACAGCCCATGCATTTCATAAAATTTAGAATTTTTCCATGAATTTAACAACTTTCCAATTTAGTCCCTAAATCATGTTTTCATCAAAATTCACTTTGTAAAAGTTATTTATCTATCAACAACCTTTCATATTCTACCATAAATTTCAAAATTTTAGCATATTCATCCATGGCAAAACTTTGATACTTTGATAACTTTACAAATTAATCCCCAAAATAGCTAGATTAAGTTGTCCGGATCTCAAAAATATAAAAATTACTAAAAATGGGACTTGAATACTTACCTAATTTGGCCAAGAAAGTTTGCTTTCTCTTTCCTAGGGTTTCCATGTAAAATATTTGGGGAAGATGATGATAAATGGTGATATTTTCATCTTTTTATTATTTATCATCTTTATTTATCATCTTTCCAATTTTGTCCTTTTCTTTAATTTTATTTTCCATGGATGAATCATCATCCTTAACAACTAAGTATTTTTAATGGTCTAATTACCATATAAGGACCTCCACTTTAAAGTTCTATAGCTATTTAATCCTTTTAGCTATTAGAACTCAACTTTTTCACTTTGTACAATTTGGTCCTTTATCAAATTAAACATGTAACCGGTAAAATTTCTTTACGGAATTTTCACACAATATTTTTATTATACTGTAGATCATAAAATAGTATTAAAATAATTTTTCTTTCAGGACTCGGATCTGTGGTCCCGAAACCACTGTTCCGATTTTATTAAAAATGGGCTATTACAACTCTCCTCCTTTAAGAATTTTCGTCCTCGAAAATCTTACCAGTAAAGAGATTCAGATATTATTTTCTCATAATTTCTTCTGGTTCTCAAGTAGCTTTCTCTGTATCATATCATCGTCAAAGAACTTTCACTAAAGCTACCTTTATATTTTTCGTTTCTTTCACTTTACATGCCAAAATTTCAATCAGTCACTCACTGTAAGTCATGTCAAGCTGAATTTCAATATCTATCAGAGAAATAACACGTGGCAAATCTAATCGATACCATCGTAACATAGACATATGAAAAGTACTGTGAATCCTGTCAAGCTCTAGCAATAATGCAAATCGGTACACAACAAGTCCGATTTTTTTATGATCTCATATGGTCCAATAAACCGCAAACTTAATTTGCCTTTACGGCTAATCCGGAGAACTCTCTTCCATGACGAAATTTTCAAGGATATTTTGTCGCCAATTTGAAACTCTATTTCTTTTCATTTTAGATCCGTATAAGATTTATGTTGATCAGAAGCTACCTTAAAACTATCTCGAATCACTTTCACTTTTTCTTCAGTTTCACAGATCAGATCAATTCAATTCCATATATTCTTTTTCTCACTAAGCCCAGTTCAATACTATGGAGTTTTACATTCATGATCATACAGAGCCTCGTACAGTATCATTTTAATACTTGACTGGAAACTGTTATTATATGAGAATTCAGTTAGCTGTAAGTATTTCTTTTTCAATTGCCTTTGAATTCTAAAACATAGCATTGAAGCATATCTTCAAGAATCTAAATCACACATTTAGATTAACCATCCATCTAAAAATAAATTATAGTTCTAAAATATAACTGCGTACCCAGAACTTCTTGTAACTTATTCCAGAATCGGGATGTGAACCGTGGATCTCAATCAGAAATAATGGAAATTGGCATACCATGTACTCTAACAAATCTCAGAAACAGATAATTCAGACAATCTATTAAATGAGAAATCCATTCATGCCAGAATAAAATGTGCAAGCTTCATCAAATGATCAACAATTACCCAAGTAGTATCTTTCTTTTTCAGAGACAGGGGTAATCCTGATATAAAATTCATAGTAACTTTATCCCATTTCTGTTCTGGTATCGTCATTAGGTAATATGATCTTGAAGGTATCGATGATTCGATGTTCAAGCTTTTAGCTTCTTCGACATGTCTAGCATTTAAATACAAATTCAAAAACATCACATTTCATTCCAGGCTGCCAACATATCTTTTTCAAATCATTGTACATTTTATTATTCTCTGGATGACAGACATATTACTATTATAAGCTTCGTGTAAAATTTTCTATACAAGATCTGAATCCTTTGGTATACAGGCTCTGCATCTGAATAAAAGACACTTTTCAGATCCATTCTAAAATTCTAAATCAGAAGTTGACTCACTTTGTATCCGTTTAACTTGCAACTCGTTATTACTTTTCTAAGCTTCACAATTCTGTTGTAGAAACATCGGTTTAGCTTTATACTCAGCTAAAATTGAGCTATTATCAGACAATAACAATCGAGTATTCATTGCTTGTAAGACAAACAGGGATTTCCTATTCAGAGCATCAACAATTGAACTTGCTTTTCCCAAATGAAAATCAATTATCAAATCATAATCTTTCAACAGTTCAAGCCATCCATGCTGTTTCAGATTCAAATCATTAATTTCGAGACCATTCAATACAACACAATACAACAAATATCATAAATCAATAACATTCGAATATGTCGTGAGCATGATGCAATGAAAAAAGGTTCCTACCCATACCATCCACTACATACCACGAGTTCCTCAGGACCCGTCATCCAAACTCCAAAACATTATGAGCATAGCTCGATGTGGTAAAACCACCGAATAATCAATAATGCAAAAAATCTGTAGGATATCAAATAGTGCAATACAATCGCTAATCCCCTCGGTACTCCAGGTGTAGTGCACTGACTATGAATAATGCAAACTTAATATGCCGTCGGTACTCTACGGAACTCCTCCGTCAACCACAAAATCCCAACTCAATGCATATGCAATATGTCACACAATCTCATACATAATCATATCTCAATACTTTTCACATTTATTTGACATGCTCAACATGTCCTCAATAATCACATACTTTCAGTTAATGGAAATAGTGTTCCAATCTTTCAAATTACCATTGTGTTGGTATCAATCAATATCGTTCAATTTCACATACTTTACAGGTTTTCATTGTGTATAAATAGCACCATTTTCAGTACACAATATAACAAATATCTCATGTGTTTAAATCATACATAAGCTTAATATCTCAACACATTATATCATTCAGTCAAACACTCTCATATCTCATAACTCAAATATGCAATTACAAACTCAATCAAACATCCATACTATCAAACTAGCAATTTTGCCAACATGTCAATCTTTTAAGGCTCGAAACATACCTGGTTCAGCCACTCACAAAATAAATAATTTGGATATTAATACAATCCAATAAGAAAGCTAATTTATCATATATAATATGATATTTAACATTTTCAAACAATTTTATGAGTTTAGGACCCACACCTTATTTTCCGCTTCCTCGCAGCACAGTAGCGAATTTTCCAATTTTCCTTAATAATTCCTTAAACGAACCTAAACCAAAATTCAGTATAAATTCAATAAATTTACCATTAAACCAGCCCCCAAACACCTACTTATGAGTTCAAACCAATCGTTGAAATTATAACTATTTTATGAATCCAAACTAGTTAGATTCCTTACATTGTATCGATGCAAACTGTACGTACAATCGTTCTTCACCTTTACGGATGGTTTGGGGCATTTGGGTCAGCACCTAATTCAATAATATACTGGAAAATCAGTAGCTAATTAATTATTAAATTCCTTCATTTAATCAATTCATAACATTTACCCAACAACTATGTCGAAATTACAAACTAGTTACCCTTAATTGCACTTACGCTTCACGATTTGTGGGATCCGAATGGCCAATCGATCAAGAACATTTTTACCTAATTGAAATGAGTTTAAAAGCTGATTAGGAGGGTTCAAAAACTCAACTTAATGCTGGAAAATATAGGCAAGAACCAAGAAATAAAACAACCCCCTTTCTTACACATAGGCGCATGCACCACCACCCATGGTGGCCAAAATTGGGGCTGAATTTTAAAATTGTTTGAGATCTCATTAAATTCTGGAAAAATACATTTGAAATCAATTAAAATCACCCAAATTCCAAATCTAGAAATTTAGGTTTTTAATCGACAAGATTAATTAAGAAATTAAAGAGAGAAGAGACCTTACCCAAACTAGTCGAGAGAAACGACAATGACAGTTTCTTGACAATGTTTGGGATTGATCTTGGAGTTCATGGTTTCATATTTGGGGTTGATTTTAATGAGGAAAAATGACAGCAATATGGTGGAGAATATGTTAACAAATATTGTGGCAAAAAGAAAAAGAAAAAAAGAAGAAGAAAGAGATGGTAAAACTAGGTGTAGGCGACGACAACAATGGAGGAAAGGAAAAATAAAATCAAATCAAAGAGAAGGAGAGGAGGAGAGGAACGGCTAGGGAAATGAGGAGGAGGATTAAAGGCTGATTATTAGTAAAAAATTAATATTTATACCTAGGTTTACTAGGCTTGGATGGCCTACACATTAAAACAAGGGGTTTTTGTCAAAAAATTAAATTATTTGCATGGGAAGGGAATTGAAGTTAGGACCTCAAGGATAAATTAACTAATGTTTAGCCACCAAAATAATAACCCATTCTTTATATAATTTGAAATATTTATTTTTAAAAACAAGGCATGTCACATACTAGGGTTTAAGGCAAAATTTGCAAAATAATAAAAAAAAAGTTGCAAGAGAAGCGATTTGAACTTGGGTTTCAAGAAACGTTACACTAACATTTAACCAAAAAACTAATACCTCATTTATTTCCTAAAAATGCATAGATAAATTTCAAAAATTAAGGCATGACCACTCTCTCTCGATTCACAAACCTGATTCTACTAACCTCCGATTTTTGGGATGTTACATGTTTTTCACGATTTTATGTTTTTGGGATCATTTTATCTCTATCTAGCTAACCCGATGGTTAATTTATAAAATTTTAAATGTTTTGGAAGATGCGATTGATGAATTTGGTGTGTTTTTTAAGTTTAATGGTAGAATATGATGCTTGGGTGTTAAATAGTAATATTTTGTTAAGTGATTTTCTATAATTTTCAAGTTTAGGGGTTTAATTGAAAATAGGATATGTTATCAAGAAATTTTTGCATGTGAGGATTGATTTGGAATAGTTTTAAATTCCGTTTTATGGATATACATTTTAATTGTAAAAAAATAATCTTGCTTTAGCTTTAGGGATCAAGTTGAACAAAATGTAAGGCCTTCGAGCATGACACTTAGTGCCCAGGTGTGTTTCAGAGGGATGTTAGCCTACGGGCTAAGCACTTAGTGCCCATGTGTGTTCTCGATTGGTTAAGTTCGTATGAGCGTTCTGGATGGTTAACCGCATAACCGAATTGTTATATCATTCATCGGGCAGATTTTAAATGGTTATATAATCTTTTGATTAGTAAATTGAATTGATATTAAATGATCTAGTATAATTGTAAAGATTATTTATTATGAGTATCAATATAAAGACTCACCTATTAAGTGTTGCGCTTGACAGGATTATAGTTACTTAACTGTTACTGCAACAACCCATTTTTAATAAAATCGGAACAGTGGTTTCGGGACCACAGATCCGAGTCCAGAAAGAAAAATTATTTTAATACTATTTTAAGATCTACAATATAATAAAAATATTGTGTGAAAATTTCGTAAAGAAATGTTACTGATTACATGTTTAATTTGATAAAGGACCAAATTGCACAAAGTGCAAAAGTTGAGTTCTAATAGCTAAAAGGATTAAATAGCTATAGTACTTTAAAGTGGAGGTCCTTATATGGTAATTAGACCATTAAAAATACTTAGTTGTTAAGGATGATGATTCATCCATGGAAAATAAAATTAAAGAAAAGGACAAAATTGGAAAGATGATAAATAAAGATGATAAATAATAAAAAGATGAAAATATCATCATTTATCATCATCTTCCCCAAATATTTTACATGGAAACCCTAGGAAAGAGAAAGCAAACTTTCTTGGCCAAATTAGGTAAGTATTCAAGTCCCGTTTTTAGTAATTTTTATATTTTTGAGATCCGGACAACTTAATCTAGCTATTTTGGGGATTAATTTGTAAATTTATCAAAGTATCAAAGTTTTTCCATGGATGAATATGTTGAAAATTTGAAATTTATGGTAGAATATGAAAGGTTGTTGATAGATAAACAACTTTTACAAAGTGAATTTTGATGAAAACATGATTTAGGGACTAAATTGAAAAGTTGTAAAATTCATGGAAAAATTCTGAATTTTATGAAATACATGGGCTATAAATATTACATGTAAAATTTGGCTAGGCTTGGAACAAGGATTAAATTGCATGAATTTCATTTTCCGAGCCTAAGGACGAAATCGTCATTAATTAAAAGTTTAGGGGCAAAACGATAATTTTTCCTAAGATATGAATTGAATTGAAATGAACATGAATTGATGTTAAATTCATTCATATAAATCCGGATAGACTAAATTCGGAGTTAGAACGAGGAAAAGAGGAAAATGTCAGATTAGTAAATTTTACATACACGAACATTTGTCAAGGTAAGTTCGTGTAACTAAATTGTGTATATTTATATGCTTGAATTAAATGTTGTGAATGTGAATTGTATAAATATTATATATATATGGCATTGGAGACATATCCGACAAAGTCCGATAAATGATAATATCTGAAATAAATGGTAATGCCCGATAAATGATGAATGATAAAAATGTTACTTTTATGCTTGAAATGAACGTGGAATGTGTTTATTTGAATTATATGAATATTGTAAATGAATGAAATAATCATATACCTGATAATGCCTGAAAAATGTTAAATCCCGTTTAAATAAATGAAAGTCGATGGATACGTGATTTCTGTAATGAATATAGTCCAGCATATGTTGCGAACGGGATTCAGCTCGGACAAGTAATCTTGATATGGCCCTCTCGAGCATCCTGTGATATAGTTCCTGCGAGCATCCTGATCGGTAGTGATTCTGCATGTGTTTTGCACTACCGTAGCTCTTTGTGAGGTCCTGTTACATGATTTGATTGGTTGTGCTCTAGCATATGTTGTGGACACAAACGCAGCTCTTCGTGAGCGTCCTGATATGGCTCGCTTGAACTCTCTGAAATATGGCTATCTGGTGCTCTTGTTACGTGGCTCTTTGTGAGCAAGCCTGATAAGCTCTTCGTGAGTTACCTGATTAAAAGTTCTTTGTGAACTTCCTGATTATGGCTCCTATGAGCACTCCTGATTTAGCCCGAATAAGTTTCCTATTACATGGCTCATCTGAGCATCCTGATATATGGCTCGAGAGTTTGCTCCCTGGTTATGTGCCCTAAATGGGTGTAACACCCCTTACCCGTATTCAACGCCAGAATAGGGTTATGGAGCATTACCGGACTTATAACACTTTTAAACATATAATTCACATACAATTTCTCAATTCATATACAATTCATTCACAATCAATCATTTTGTCACTAATACGAGCCTACGAGGCCATAAACATGTGTAAGGAGTGGTTCGGGACTAAACAGATAACTTTGGAAACTTTTTGAACATTTAAGAAATTTTCACAAAAACAGGGGACACACGCCCGTGTGGCCCGGCCATGTGTCTCACACGGCCAACAGACACGCTTGTGTCATAGGCCGTGTGAACATTCGAAATGGGAGCACATGGCCGTGTCCCAGCTCGTGTCCGACCCCTTGTAACTCTCTGACTTGGGTCACACGGCCAACACACACGTCCTGTGCCCTAAAATTTGCCATAAATGTCCGTGCGCGAGGCCGTGTGCTAGGCCGTGCCAAACCTGTAGGGTATACTGACTTATGCCACACGGCCAAGTTACATGCCCGTGTGTGAGGCTGTGTGAAACATACTTGTAACACCCCTTACCGGTATTCTACGCCGGAACCGGGTACGAGGCGTTACCGTACTTAACTCACATGGTCATACAACTTTAAGCTATAAAACTTCATCCCAAATTAACATTTCTCATTAAGGGCCTATGAGGCCTTGATCAAGCATACGGAGGGTCTTGGAACCCAACCGGAAATTTTTGTGCATTTATATTTTTTTGTCTAAACAGGGGCCACACGCCCGTGTGAAATGGGACACGCCCATGTGGGAAGGCCGTGTGGTCACACACGCCCATGTCCCTAACCCGTGTGGGATTTATTTTCATTTTGAACCTACAGGGGTTTTCACACGGCAGGACACACGCCCGTGTCCTCACCCGTGTATAAAAACCAAGGTATTCTGTTTGTGACGTCAGCAACTAATTATGGGCACACGGCCTAGGCACACCCCCGTGTGACTAGCCCGTGGTCGACACTGACTTGCAACACTAACATGCAGGGGATACACGGCCAAGTCACACACCCATGGGACAAGCTGTGTGTCACACACGGTCTAGACACACGTCCGTGTGGACCAAATCAAGGCTATTTTCCAATCCATTTAGCCACCCTCACTTGCACACATGCACACATCATCACATAACATTCTCAAATCATCAATTATAACTCTTGAATTATCACATTTGAATCATGAAAATAAAACTATCTTCCCATATACGAGGGAGAACTATTACTAGCACCATTACAATCGACATGAGCCATCATCCATGGCTATACACAACCAACCCATAACTCTTTTAGGCCAACACATTTGGCTACTGTAACTATGACTTAATTAGACCAAAATAAGATCCCTATACATGCCATATCCCAAGAACACTTGAAACCTTATACCCAAGGGACTGCTCGATAGTGTGAAAGCATCTCCAGCGGTTTCCAACCCGAGCTAGTTAAGTTAACCTATAAAAGATAGGAAAGGAAGAGGAGTAAGCAATAATGCTTAGTAAGTTCATATGCAAATGATAAGCAACTATTGACATTTATTTATCATACTCAACCACAAGGTAATATAATGAGATTTTCACTTAAGCTTTTGAATACCCGTTCAATCATTCATAATGCTTACTCATTCTAAACTTTCACTTGTCACAAACTCATATCATAAAACATGGTTCATCTTTACTTGCATTTATACCCTGCATTTATCACCACAAAGCCACATGCAAATTTCACTTAGTCAAGTTTCTCGGTATCACCCCGGAATAATAATAAATACTCGGTGGTTTCGCACATAGCCCACTATTCAATAATTAATAAGGTGGTATCGCACGTAGCCCACCATTAATACTAAGCACGATGGTATCGCACACAGCCCATCACTAACAAAAAATAAGGTGGTATCGCACACAGCCCACCATTGGTAATATTGGCAATGGTATCGCACACAGCCCATCGCTAACAATTAATAAGGTGGTATTGCACATAGCCCACCATTTTTACACATTCACAAATATTTATCCACATACATTTTCTGATTTCGAATGTTCATCCGATATCATCCTCACACACTATCATTCTTAAATAGATTTATACAATAATCATTCGCATTCGCGCAATGCATTAATAAGTATAACATATGAAATCAGGGTGCATTGTTTACACATAACTCACCATGGTTTTCTCATATGTCGAATTCACCTCAAGTGAGTTCTGGGCACATACCTGCACCTCTCATGGTGTAACCACATACTTCCTCATTTTCAACATACCTGTTGAATCATTCCAAATGCTAAAGAACACTCTTGAGTCTCGTACATATAGTATCATAACAACATCATACCCCCGATAGGGTCTTACATGAAATATCATATCGATGCCATGTCCCTGACATAGTCTTATACGAAATCTCACACTGAGGCCATATTCCAAATATGGTCTTACACGGGACCTTAATTATCATAGTATCATGATATTTGCATTCCCTCTATTCTTAGATTCAATTGAAGACTTTCAATTCTTGACATCTCGTCAAAACGTATTTAATATATTCATAGAGTCAATATACAATTCATACAACATCGAAATATTAAATACTTCACTTATAGTTGCATTATTAGCACACGAACTTACCTCGATACCGAAAAGGGTAAAAAGGGACCTATTTGTCCATATTTCTCTTTTCTCCCGTTCTAGGTCCGAATCTCGTTTTCTTTGATCTAGAACAATAAAATTTACTCATTTAATCACCACACTAATCAATACATTTTAAAATTTCTACTTTGGCAAAATTACCATTTTGCCCTTAGACTTTGGCAAAATTACGATTTTTCCCCTAAGCTTGTATATCGATTCTCATCCAACTTCTTTGCTAATCAAGCCTAGCCGGTTCATATTCCCTTCTATAGCAACTCAAGATTTTAACTATTACACACATTTACCACTCATTTCACAACCTTTACAAAAAGGTCTTTTAGGTGTTTTCATGATAACACGCTTCACAAAAGTTGTTTATCTAACAACTAAGACTCATTTTCTTCCGTAAAAATGCAGCAAACAACTCAATTGCTCTCATGGAAAAACCCTAGACTCTTAAACATTTTGCAAAATAGTCTCCTCATTAGCTACCTTAAGCTTTAGGGGTTCCAAAAGTACAAAAATCATCAAAAATAGTCATCAAGATGACTTATTTGTAGAGGTGAGGTGTAACACCCCAAACTCGGCCTACACGTTACGACCGGATCTGGTATGTCACATGGAAAGATTGGTTAAAGAAACTTGGCAATTTTAAAAAAAAAACTTTTCGCATTATGTCTTTGTTTTGAAAATCAGGTTCCGTTTTGAGGTTTTCTTACAAACTTTAAGTAATAATACTAACAGTCGAAGACTGGTTTTGTGTTACGAAAAACCAAACTACAAGATTTTAGAAACGTGACATTTAGAAACAGTTTGTGTAATTCTAAGAAAATCCCAAGTTAATATATTATTTGTTCGTTGTCCGATTCCTAATATTTTTGGGAAAAGTTTGTTTCTATGATTAGGAAAACTCCATGTTTAACATTTCATAATATATATAATAACCGCATCAAAATCCAAAACCAAATTGAAGTCCCGGAGGCTTTATTACATAAATATTCCCAAATTAAAAGTAAGTTTAAATAAAGGAAACCAAAATTACGAAAGTAGTAATGCATGGTGAACAACCTAAAAAGGTGCCTAATTTTTTTCATTATTCTCAAATTCCTGAAATGGGGTGCCAAACTTTTTGCATTATTCTCAAATCCTGAATTATGTCTTGTTTCTTAAAGTAAGTTTCTCATATTATCATTAGAATGAAATTTTTGATGATTTATGATTTTTATTGATATGTTTTAGATTAAGTCATTGATAATTGTGCATTGATAATTAAATTTTAAGATACTAAAGAATCAAGCATGATAAGTCCATTTTTTTTCAATTAAAATTTGCTAGGTTGTCGAACTGAGTTTAAATATTACTTTGAAGTTTGAAATTTACAAGGTTGATATCAAAACACCCATAATTTTTGCGAGATTTTGAGCCTTATAGAGCATAAAATCTTTTCCTTGCTCATTTCATTGATTATGAGTGTGTCAACATTGATTTGTTATTCTAGAACTTGCATCGATTATACATGTCGAGACCACACTTTTGATTTGATATACAGAAATGATAAAGGCACCTAGGTTTTAACCCACTAACTCCATTAAAAGCCTACCCTCATAATTAACCCCTAGTGAACCCCTTTTAATCCTAACAACCCTTTTTATTGACATAACCACTAATATTAACCCAGAAACCCTTTGTTTTTGTTATCCCCATTTCTTTTGACTACCCTTATATCGAGATTTGATTTGATTAATAGCCTAACTATGTTTTTATTTCAGTAATTTATCCGTTGTTATGTATTTATGATTTGTTCTTAAAAAAAATCGAAGTATAGTCGTTATTCATTACTAGTTTTGTGATTAAGTGAGCTTATACGTTTGAATTCCAAATATTGAAGAAGAAGCTCGTATTATTAGTTTAAAGTTTTAATCTATTATGTAATTATTCAGTTTATTGTTTCTAGTTAGGTATTTTATCAATTCAATCTCGATTCTAACCTTCTAATTCAGCCTCTATCCACACCTTAACCCTAGCCCCGTTACAACCCTAATTAAAGACCTTTTGATTTGTGCATCATCTCATATTATAGTGGTGGAGACTTGATTTTCAGGCAAGCCTATGGGATTAACTTTTCATGTTCGACTTTTGAGTGCCTAATTTTTGAACCTTAAAACACTTTGAGTGGTTTGAGTGAATCTTTTGTAAGGATGTCAATCCTTGTCGGTTTTGAATTAAAGGTAATTATTTAGATAAGGGGAGACGCCTATATTTTCGAGCTACAAATCTATGACTTAGATTGTTTGAATCCTTAGGACTATTTGAATTGAATTATCCATGTATAAATTATCTATGAATTATGATGAAACATTGTTGATAGGAATTACGAATTATAGAAAGTTCGTTTTAATTTTAAGTTGAGAATTTTGCTTGAGGACAAGCAAAAGCTTAAGTGTGGGGGTATTTGATAAACCAAAATAGTAACATATTTTAATCCCACATTTAGCATACTTTTGGATGATTTATCCCTTGATTTATGTAAAAGGTGCTCTTAATCCTTTCTTTTCATGTCTTATACTCGTGAAAGCACCTAAGAATAAAAAGAACGAGAAAGCGGGCTCAAAACGGACCAAAATGGGCCAAAGAAGAAATCGACACGGCTGGACTAAATCCCACCACGGCCGTGCCTTCTCAAATATACTAGAACACGGCACGAAGTCGATCTACTGCGCCGCGTGCCTCGTTCTTGAGTCCAACACGGCATGGTCACGATTCACACGGCGTGCACCATGGCGTGCCTGCCGTGGAGGAGAGTAATTTCACTCGAAAAGGATACTTAGGGGCGAAGAAACCTATTTCAAAGCCTATATAAAGACCCTAAGTATAACCTAGAAGAGAGCGGTTAGCTAGGCCAAGAAGCCAGAGCCGAAAGGTCGATTTGTGGGAAACACTCAAGGATAGCAGTTGATCCATCTCAAGAAGCGAGAATTCTACTCAAGGCGGAGGATCTCCTCTTCAATTCCTTGAGGGGTTTTAGGGATTTCTTATGTTTTGTGTTATCTTTTCTTCCGAGATGTTTTCTTTATTATTATGAACTAAACCCCTCGGATACATGAAGGGGATGAAACCTAGATGAATCTTGTTATTGTTTTCGAACTATATGATAAATACTTGATTTTTCTTAATTATGTGTGCTTAATTCTTGTTTTAATATTTCACGGATATTGATTCAAGTATGATGTGCTTAGGTGGGGAGCAAAGTCCACGCCTACTCATAGATCTAGCATAATTATAGTGGAGTTGTTCACGCGCCTAGAGATAGGGTGTGAGCGTTGCGGATTAGGTGAAACCTAATATGGGAATCCATAGATCGAGTTAATGCGATTCTATGGATTTTAATTAGAAAGATATTTCAATTAATCAACCTAGGGTTAGACGTTATTCGCCTCGAGAGAGGGTTTAATATAAATTAGGGAGTCCTACGGATCAAGTCAAGTGAATAAATAAATGTCGGTTCGGTGTTAGATATCAAGTGAAGTCTAGGTGGATTCTTCCTAAAGGTATCGTCTTAATCAACTGAGTTTTTCCCAAGTATTTCCCCAATTCATTCTTTTTGTCTTTGCGTCTTTAGCTTAGTAATTAGTTAATTTAGATTAATAAACAACTTCACTTATTTTAGGCTAAATAATAGAAAGAAAGTTAGTATTAGTACTTTTAGTTCCTTTGGGTTCGACAACCCGGTCTTGCCTAAGCTATACTACTGTTCGATAGGTGCACTTGCCTCAATCGTTGTTATAGTTAATTCCAGGATCGATCATTATAAATTTAAAACTCTGACTTCACAGCGATCAAGTTTTTTCCCCGGCAATGGCGCCAAAAACTTGATCGATGTGAAGTCAGAGTTTTAAAATTTATAATGAGAATGATCGAACCTGGAAACTAACTATGACAACGATTGAGGCAAGTGCACCTATCGAACAAAAGAGTATAGCTTAGGCAAGACCGCATTGTCAAACCCAAAGGAACTAAAAGTACTAATACTAACTTTCTTTCTATTATTTAGCCTAAAATAAATGAAATTGTTTATTAATCTAAATTAACTAATTACTAAGTTAAAGACACAAAGACAAAAGAATGAATTGGGGAAATACTTGGGAAAACTCAGTTGATTAAGATGATACCCTTTAGGAAGAATCCACCTAGACTTCACTTGTTATCTAACACCGAACTGACGATTTATTCACTTGACTTGATCCGTAGGATTCCCTAATGTACATTAGACCTCTCTCAAGCTTTAATAATGACTAACCCTAGGTTGATTAATTGAAATCTCTTTCTAATTAAAAGCCCTAGAATCGCATTAACTCGATCTATGGATTCCCATATTAGGTTTCACCCTAATCCGGCAATGCTTCGTCACTATATCTCTAGGTGCGCGAACAACTCACAGAATTATGCTAGATCTATGAATATGGCAGGACTTTTGCTCCACCACCTAAGCACATCATACTTGAATTAATATCCGCGAAATGTCAACACAAGAATTAAGCACACATAATTAAGAACAAATCAAGTATTTATCATATAGTTCAGAAAACAATAACAAGATTCATCTAGGTTTCATCCCCCTCAGGTATCTGAGGGGTTTAGTTCATAATAATAAATACAAACATCTCAGAAGAAAAGATAACACAAAACATAAGAAATCCCTAAAACCCCCTGAGGGAATTTAAGAGGAGATCCTCCGTCTTGAGTAGAATTCCGACTTCTTGAGATGGATCAACTGGCTATCCCTTGAGAGTTTCCCACAAATCTAACCTTTTCGACTCGGCTCCTTGGCCTAGCTAATCGCCCTATTCTAGGTTATACTTAGGGTCTTTATATAGGCTTTTGAAATAGGTTTCTTTGCCCCTAAGTATCCTTTTCCGAGTGAAATTACTCTCCTCCACGGTAGGGGCACGGCCATGGCACACGCCCGTGTGAATCGTGGCTAGGTCGTGTTGGACTCTGTTAGTGAGGCACGGCCATGTAGATCGACATCAGGCCGTGTTCTAGTATATTTGAGGAGGCACGGCCGTGTGGGCTTTAGTCCAGGCCGTGTCGATTTCTTCTTTTGCCCGTTTTGAGCCCGTTTCTCGTTCTTTTTATTCTTGGGTGCTTTCCTGAGTATAAAACATGAAAAGAAAGGATTAAGAGCACCTTTTTACATAAATCAAGGGATAAATCATCCAAAAGTATGCTAAATGTGGGATTAAAATATGTTACTATTTCGGTTTATCACATGGCCACCACAGAGTCCTCCTCGGCTCTATATCCTCGAACTAGGGATTACCTGCAAAATTAAGCAGAGGGGTGAGTCACCAAGACTCAGTGTGTAATTCCCCTTACGAACGCAATCTGGGCCCAAGCGCACAGAAGCAAATTGGGCCTTAGCCCTCACAACATGGCATATTAACAGGTGTATGCAATGCAACCCAGCCCAACCTAGTATTCCATCCTCTACATCACCTGAACCAGCCAAAACACCTGTGGCGCCAAGCCACTGTGGTACCAAACCACTATGGTACCAAACCAGTGTGAACAGAGTCATTGATATATGTATATATATATATGTGTGGTACCAAACCACTTGAAATAATGTGACATAGTCACTGATATATGTGGTACCAAACCACTGTGGTACCAAACCACTGAATTACACTTCCCCTTTCAATCAACATCATATCCCAAAGCCCATGCAACATATTATCATGTTATAATGAATGCAATCATATTTCCAATGTACACAGATAATCAAATCATACATATATTTTGGATATGTTATTCAAAAGGCTGAATCATAGAGGTACTTACCTGGTGTCTCCAACCTTACCCACAAGGGTATCTCAACTGTCGATACAGTCGTTTTGACTTTCAGCCAATACAGTTATTAATGCAAAATAATAAAAGAAGGTGTGAGCATTATACACCTGATTACGTGAAGAACTAAACAGTCTATATCGTCGACACCCTCACTAGCGGGAACGACAGCGATTTGCCTATCCCAAATAGATGTCGGCTCTCTACCAAAACCCGGCAGAAAATCATGAACCGTCGACACCGCACGACGTTTGAATGACAGATTACAGACTACGAGTACACTCCCCTCAGGCTCCTTAACCGCACCCTCCTTGGATCGGCTAGCACTCATATCCATGATAAGAGTCTTGATCAGTACTTAGAGAAAAACGTTGGTTGTCTAACAAAGAAATTGGGTTAAGGCAACGAAAAGGAAAAGGGAATAGACCAACCGAAATCAAGAGAACCTCTTTACCTTGGTCAGAGAATGAACCGAACACAGATAGACTTGGCTATAGGTTCTAATCCGATGCGAACATGCCACGCTTGCACAAATAGAAACTGATTGAAGAGGAGACTTTCGGCAACCAAAGGGATGCTTTCAGATGTTTGGCTTATAAAAAAAAGATGCGAGACACAGTTTTAGTTTGACACAAGGAGTGATTCGGTCTTGAAAAAAAAAAGATTAGAGAAGAACGAAGTAGGATGAAATTCGGCTATGAGAGAAAAACTAGTCAAGAACCAAAAGGGGTAGGGGTTTCAATTTAATGGAGAAAGTAGAGAAGCAAAGGGGAGGGATGGAGGTTCGGTTAGTGAAGAAGGAAATAGAGGAGCAAGGAGAGAAAAGAAAAAGAAGTCGAAGAAGGGTGGAAGAAAGTGGTTCGGCCAAGAAAAAGAGAAAAATAGAAGTGCAAAGAAGAAACGAAAGGAAATAGGAGAAGAGTTGCAATTTGGCTATCACGCAAATGAAGAGAAGGGATGGAGAGAAAATTGAGAGATTCGGCACAAGCTCTAAGTGAGTAAAAATCCAAAACGCCTTAAGAACCACCCCAAAATGTTACAAAGAAAAACTAAAAAGAGCTATAAAATTCAGCACAACACTCTAATGGCTCGGTTTTGCTATCACCCACCACAAATGCCGAAATTCCTAGCCAACTACACCACATAGCCGAAATTCTCCCCCCCAACTCTCCAACATTCGGCCAACTCTCACTCCCCCTCTCAAATCCCTTGATTTGCTCCTTGTTTCACTCTCCATCCACCAATTTGAATTGATTGACCAATTCAAACTCCTCAAGCCCCTCTCCTCCACCCATTTCAAACTGGTTGACTCATTCAAGAACCACCCCTCAGAGTCCAAGCCGAACACCACTTCTTCCCCTCATTGAGCACAAAAATTAAAGCTCCACAATGCAGCAGTGGGATTCGAACTCCTTCCCCCTTGCTCTGCCAGTGACACCACAACCTCCTTGCCACACGCCCAACTTGTGTCATCAAACACAAATAAATATTCTTAAAGCCTGCTTCCCCTAGCTCTCCCCCTAAAGTACCCTAAAGAGAAAAATTTACCAAAGCTCTGGCTCGAACCCGAGCCTTCCCTAGACCCCCAAACACACCAAAATAGCAAGCATAACTAGCCAAACACATGAAGTAGCACAAAATGCAGAACCCCTAACTCTAGGATGTTACAGTTCTACTCCCCTTAAAGAAATTTTGGCCTCGAAATTTACCTGATCAAAAGAGGTGAGGGTATTGCTGTCGCATCACATCCTCTGGCTCCCACGTAGCTTCATCTGAACCGTGATTACGCCATAACACCTTGACTAATGGAACTGACTTTGTTCTCAGCACCTTGACATCTCGATCTAAGATCTGCACTAGTTCTTCTTCAAAAGATAGGTCAGGTCTCACCTCAATTTCTTCCACCGGTACAATGTGAGATGGATCCGAACGATAACGCCTTAACATAGAAACATGAAATACATCATGTATCCGATTCAACTCCAGAGGTAACTCAAGCTGATAAGTCACTGGTCCCACGTGTTTCAACACTCGATACAGCCCGATGAATCTGGGGCTCAACTTGCCCTTCCGTCCAAATCTTAAAACCTTCTTCCAAGGTGAAACTTTCAGAAAGACCTGATCACCCACTGAGAATTCTATTTCCTTACGCTTCAGATCTGCATACGATTTCTGCCTGTCGGAAGCTTCCTTCAACTGAGCCCGAATTAACTTAACCTTTTCCTCCGTCTCTGAGACCAATTCCGGACCCAACAACTACCGCTCACCCAATACTGTCTAGCAAGTAGGGGTACGACACCTACGACCATACAACGCCTCGTAGGGTGCCATCTGAATACTGGATTGATACCTATTGTTGTACGCAAATTCTGCCAACGGTAAGAAATCCTCCCAACTACCTCTGAAGTCGATTACACAACCCCTCAACATGTCTTCCAGAATCTGAATTACCCACTCTGACTTACCATCAGTCTGTGGATGAAACGCCATGCTGAAATCCAGTCTTGTACCTAACGCCTTATGTAACGCCTTCCAGAATCGCGATGTAAACCTAGGGTCTTTGTCTGATATGATAGACACTGGTACCCCATGCAACCTCACAATCTCTACTACATACAGCTTGGCTAACTTCTGTAGTGAGTAGTCGACACGAACCGGTATGAAGTGAGCGGACTTCGTCAACCGATCGATAATCACCCACATCGAATCTTTCCTAGAAGGTGTAAGAGGTAGCCCACTAACAAAATCCATCATTATCCTCTCCCACTTCTAAAGTGGAATCTTCACTGGCTGCAGCAACCCCGAAGGCAATTGGTGTTCTGCCTTCACTTGCTGACACGTTAGACACCTACTCACAAACTAGGTAACTTCCTGCTTCAGACCTTGCCACCAATACTATTTACGCAAATCTAGGTACATCTTACTCCCACCGGGATGCATAGCGTATGGGCTACTATGCGCCTCCCGCAGAATCATCTGCCTCAACTCAGAATCCTTCGGCATACAAACCTTTCCACGAAAGCACAATACCCCTTCATTGTTCAGACCAAAATCTTCTGTCTCACCACCTTCCACTTGCTGAAATCGAGAACTTAATACTTCATCTAACCACAGCTTCTCCTTAATCTGACTTACCCATGAAGGCTTCACTTGAAGCTCGGCTAACAGGCTACCATCCTCATACAGACTGAGATGAGCAGACATTGCCCTCAAATCCGATATCACCTTGCGACTCAACGCATCCGCCACTACATTAGCTCTACCCGGGTGATATTCGATCGAACAGTCGTAGTCTTTCAACAATTGAATCCACCTTCGCTGCCTTAAATTAAACTCCTTCTGGGTAAGGAGATATTTCAGGCCCTTATGATCGGTGTAGATAATCGACTTCTCTTCATACAAGTAGTGCCTCCAAATCTTCAGAGTGAACACTACCGCAGCTAGCTCCAAATCATGAGTGGGATAATTCACCTCATGTGGTCTTAATTGTCGAGACGCATACGCTACCACCTTCCCTTCTTGCATTAGCACACATCCTAACCTTATGTGTGATGCATCACAATAGACGACAAACTCCTTCCCAGCCTCAGGCTGAATCAACACTGGTGCCTCAGTCAAGATCCTCTTTAGCTTCTCAAAGATTTCCTGTTGCTTATCAGCCCAAAAAAATGGTACCCCTTTCCATAACAACTTGGTTAATGGCGCCGGAATCAACGAGAATCCCTCAATGAACCTTCTATAGTACCCAGCTAACCCAAGGAAACTTCGAATTTCTGCTACTGACTTTGGCGGTTTCCAATCCAAAACAGCTTCAATCTTTTGGGGATCAACCCTAATCCCCTCGGCCGAAACAACATGCCCCAAAAAGGTCACTTCTTTCAACCAAAATTCACACTTACTGAATTTAGCATACAGTTACTTCTCTCTCAAAATCTGCAGAACTATCCGAAGATACGAATCATGCTCCTCTTCAGTCCTTGAATATACCAAGATATCATCTATGAACACTACGACAAACCGATCCAGGTAGGGTTGAAATACCCGGTTCATCATATCCATGAATGCAGCTGGTGCATTCGTCAACCCGAACGGCATCACTAAGAACTTGTAGTGACCATAACGAGTTCGAAAAGCAGTCTTGTGAATATCTGCCTCCTTGACCTTTAGCTGATGATACCCCGACCTCAAGTCTATCTTTGAGAAGACCGAAGCGCCTCGCAGCTGATCGAATAGGTCGTCAATCCTTGGCAACGGGTATTTGTTCTTGATCGTCAACTTGTTCAATTGCCTATAGTCAATGCACATCCGCATCGACCTGTTTTTTTTCTTAACGAACAATACCGATGCTCCCCACGGAGATACACTTGGTCGGATAAAACCACGGTCCAACAATTCCTGAATCTGAGCTTTAAGTTCCACCAGTTCCTTTGGCGCCATTCTATATAGAGCGATGGACACAGGTGCCGTTCCCGAAAGTAGATCAATGCCGAACTCCACCTCATGATCCGAAGGTAACCCTGGAAGCTCTTCTGGAAAGACGTCCAAGAACTCCTTCACCGTTCTAACATCCCTTACAGACAATTCTTTGGCCTCCAAAGCACTGATGAAAGCTAAGAACGCCTCACACCCTTTTCGCACCATCATTTCAGCCTTTAATGCAGACACCACATTGGATAGGTAATTCCTTCTCTCACCTACTACCAACACCTCCTCATCCTCGGGAGTCTTCAACATCATGTGCTTAGCAGCACAATCCAAATTTGCTCGATACTTAACTAACCAGTCCATGCCTAAAATCAAGTCAAACTCGCCGAACGGTAATTCCATCAAGTCTGCCAGAAACACTACCCCTTGAACTTCTAAAGGCACATTCCTAAATAGTTTGTTCACCATCACCGATTGCCCTAAAGGGCTAATCACGATCATTTCTCTAGAAGCAACCTCGCATTCTATACTTAAAGTCCCTGCATACGATGCAGGCAACATAAGAATGTGTAGACCCAATATCTATCAAAGCTGTAAATGGCACACCAAAAATAAGGAACGTACCGGTTTTGACGTCCGGTGCATCGCCATCCTCTCGACGTCTAGCTGCATAAACCAATCCAGGCTGTCTTGCATCCGTACTCCCAGCGCCTCTGCTCGATGTTCCACGCCCTCGACCAACTCCATTTCCTCCTCTGGCCAGACCACGACCTCTCGATGGCTGCTGCCCACCTCTTCCGGGATCGTTCATATCCACGACCATCGCGCGCGCCATGCAGCTCTTGTGAACAGTCCCTTATCCGATGATCCATAGATCCACACCTGAAGCATCCTCTATCTCTTGCCCAGCACTCCCCCGAATGAAAATTCCCACATCGAGCACACGGTTGAGATCGACCAACGGCAACAGGCCTCGCAACTCGACTCAGCCCCTCAAGCCTAGGCCTCTTTTGAAAACCCCCAGCAGATCCTGACGACCCAAAGTTCCTCTTATTCCTACCCCTATCCTTATCTCAATTCTGCCTCTCAGACCGCTTCACCTCTTAAGCTATTTTTGCCTTCTCAACCAGAATGGCAAACTCTCTTTCCCGTTATGGGGCTATCAGTACCCGCAACTCGTCCCGCAGACCATTCTCAAACCGAACACAACGCTCATAATCAGTTGCGACGATACCCCGAGCATAGCGACTTAAACGCGAGGAACTCCGCTCATACTACTCGTCAGGCACCGACTTACTCCCTGGACCAAGTTTAAAAATGCCTTCCTCACGAGTGTCCATAACTCTCGCCTAACATACTTTCCCTGGAACGCTGTCGTAAAGAAGTCCCAGGTAATACGGTCCTCTGGAGTACCATCCCTTACCGTGAGCCACCACTGGTATGCCTCATCTCGAAGGAGGGACACTACTCCTTTCAATTTTTCCTCTGTCGTGCAGTCCAAATCATCCATAATCCGCTTGACTGGTTTCAGCCAATATTCCGCTACGTTTGGAGCCACACTAGAAATACCTCTGAATATCTCAGCCCCATTTGCGCGAAGTCGCTCAGGAATAGATTTCTGAGCTACCGATCCCGTCCTTGCTCCAGCAACCCGCTCCAGAACACGCAGCATGGCTTGGGACAAAGCATCGTCCCCTCCAGTTCGGTCTTGAGACCTTGCTTCCGCTACTGGTGATGCTGGCACTTCGCCTTCCGGCCCCTGTCTTGATTTCGAGGGTCCAGCCTCAATACCCCGGCCTCTACCACGGCCGCGTAAACCATGTCCACGTCCTCTAGCGCTCATGGCTACAGAATCGACTTAATCTGATTACAAATTTCATGAATTAGTATATCATCCACTGTTTATTAACGAATAGCTTATGAAGATAGAATTAGAAGTAGTTTTCCGCAAACCTATTTCTAAAGGTCTCAATCTCAAAAATTGTATCTCTTATTACTAGCAATCACAACACAACATAATCTTTTCATGAAAACAACCAATAGTCAGAAGACTTACCGTACGGATTTGGTGCCAGGGACTCAGGTGCCATACTTCTAGAAAATATATATTTTTTTCTAAACCATATTTCAAACCAACTTTAAAAAATGTTTTTGAACCCATTCCATAGTTGAGTTTTGCAACCCGGGCTCTGATACCACAATTGTAACACCCTAAACCTGGCCTACACGTTACGACCGGATCTGGTATGTCACATGGAAAGATTGGTTAAAGAAACTTGGCAATTTAAAAAAAAAACTTTTCGCGTTATGTCTTTGTTTTGAAAATCAGGTTCCGTTTTGAAGTTTTCTTACAAACTTTAAGTAATAATACTAACAGTTGAAGACTGGTTTTGTGTTACGAAAAACCAAACTAGAAGATTTCAGAAACGTGACATTTACAAACAGTTTGTGTAATTCTAAGAAAATCCCAAGTTAATAAATTATTTGTTCGTTGTCCGTTTCCTAATATTTTGGGAAAAGTTTGTTTATATGATTAGGAAAACTCCATGTTTAACATTTCATAATATATATAATAACCACATCAAAATCCAAAACCAAATTGAAGTCCCGGAGGCTTTATTACATAAATATTCCCAAATTAAAAGTAAGTTTAAATAAAGGAAACGAAATTTACGAAAGTAGTAATGCATGGCCACCACAGAGTCCTCCTCGGCTCCATATCCTCGAAATAGGGATTACCTGCAAAATTAAGCAGAGGGGTGAGTCACGAAGACTCAGCGTGTAATTCCCCTTACGAACGCAATCTGGGCCCAAGCCCACAGAAGCATATTGGGCCTTAGCCCTCACAACATGGCATATTAACAGGTGTATGCAATGTAGCCCAGCCCAACCTAGTATTCCATCCTCTACATCACCTGAACCAGCCAAAACACCTGTGGCACCAAGCCACTGTGGTACCAAACCACTGTGAACAGAGTAACTAATATATGTATATATATATGTGGTACCAAACCACTTGAAATAATGTGACATAGTCACTGAAATATGTGGTACCAAACCACTGTGGTACCAAACCACTGAATTACACTTCCCCTTTCAATCAACATCATATCCCAAAGCCCATGAAACATATTATCATGTTATAATGAATGCAATCATATTTCCAATGTACACAGATAATCAAATCATACATATATTTAGGCTATGTTATTCGAAAGGCTGAATCATAGAGGTACTCACCTGGTGTCTCCAACCTTACCCACAAGGGTATCTCAAACTGTCGACATGATCATTTCGGCTTCAAACCAATACTGATTATTAATGCAAAATAATAAAAGAAGGTGTGAGCATTACACACCTGATTACGCGAAGAACTAAACACTCTATATCGTCGGCACTCTCACTAGCGGGAACGACAGCGATTTGCCTATCCCAAACTGATGTCGGCTCTCTACCACAACCCGGTGAAACATCACGAACCGCCGACACCGCACGATGTTTGAATGACGGATTAGACACTACAAGTACACTCCCCTCAGGCTCCTTAACCGCACCCTCTTTGGATCGGCTAGAACTCATATCCATGATAAGAGTCTTGATCAGTACTTAGAGAAAAACGTTGGTTGTCTAACAAAGAAATTGGGTTAAGGCAACGAAAGGGAAAAGGGAATAGACCAACCGAAATCAAGAGAACCTCCTTACCTTGGTCAGAGAATGAACCGAACACAGATAGACTTGGCTATAGGTTCTAATCCAATGCGAACATGCCACGCTTGCACAAATAGACACTGATTGAAGAGGAGACTTTCGGCAACCAAAGGGATGTTTCCAGATGTTCGACTTATAACAAAAAGATGCGAGACACAAATTTAGTTTGACCCAAGGAGTGATTCGGTCTTGAAAAAAAAAGAGAATAGAGAAGAACGAAGTAGGATGAAATTCGGCTATGAGAGAAAAACTAGTCAAGAACCAAAAGGGGTAGGGGTTTCGGGTTAATGGAGAAAGTAGAGAAGCAAAGGGGAGGGATGGAGGTTCTGGACATCAAGAAGGAAATAGAGGAGCAAGAGAGAGAAAAGAAAAAGAAGTCGAAGAAGGGTGGAGGAAAGTGGTTCGACCAAGAAAAAGAGAAAAATAGAAGTGCAAAGAAGAAAAGATAGGAAATAGGAGAAGAGTTGCAATTTGTCTATCACGCAAATGAAGAGAAGGGATGGAGAGAAAATTGAGAGATTCGGCACAAGCTCTAAGTGAGTAACAATCCAAAATGCCTTAAGAACCACCCCAAAATGTTACAAAGAAAAACTAAAAAGAGCTATAAAATTTGGCACAACACTCTAATGGCTCGGTTTTGCAATCACCCAAGACAAATGCCAAAATTCCTAGCCAACTACACCACATAGCCGAAATTCTCCCCCCCAACTCTCTAACATTTGGCCAATTCTCACCACCCTCTCAAATCCCTTGATTTGCTCCTTATTTCACTCTACATCCACCAATTTGTATTGATTGACCAATTCAAACTCCTCAAGCCCCTCTCCTCCACCCATTTCAAACTGGTTGACTCATTCAACAACCACTCCTCAGAGTCCAAGCCGAACACCACTTCTTCCCTTCCTTGAGCACAAAAATTAAAGCTCTACAATGCAGCAGTAGGATTTGAACTCCTTCCCCCTTGCTCTGCCAGTGACGCCACAACCTCCTTGCCACACGCCCAACTTGTGTCATCAAACACAAATAAATATTCTTAAAGCCTGCTTCCCCTAGCTCTCCCCCTAAAGTACCCTAAAGAGAAAAAATTACCAAAGCTCTGGCTCGAACCCGAGCCTTCCCTAGACCCCCAAACACACCAAAACAACAAGCGTAACTAGCCAAACACATGAAGTAGCACAAAATGCAGAACCCCTAACTCTAGGATGTTACATGAGGAGTTGCTGAAAATTTTCAAGCTCCCATGGCTGTTTTTCTTGAGAATTTCAATGGAGAGAAGGGAAAGAAAAGATGATATCTTTTCTTCTCTTTATTTTATTATAAAAATAAATTTTTTTATCACCAATTTTCAGCTAACAATATGACAAGGTCAATTCTTTGTCCCCTATGGCCGGCCACCTCTTAAAACAAGGCCTAATTGCACATTAGGGACCTCTAATTAATATTCCTTAACTAATTGACACCTCTAGCAATTAAAATAGAACTTTCGAACTTTATGCGATTTAGTCTTTTTTTTTTTGCGATTAAGCATGAAATCACTAAAATTAAAGCACTAAAATTTTCATGCACCCTTATAATCATGCTATAACCCATAAAATAAAATAAAAATAAATTTTCTCCGACCCCGGATTAGTGGTCCCGAGACCACTGTTCCGACTAGCCCCTAAATCAAGCTGTTACAATTCTTCCCCCCTTAGGGATTTTCGTCCCCAAAAATCTTACCAGAAGAAGTTGCTTTCAACATTCATGAAACGTTTCCACCAAATTTTCAAAATCACAAATCGATTTTCCCTCAAATTTCTCTTGCCAAAAACCTTTAAGCTGTAGTACACAAGGTTGAAGCACAACTTTAAAACCTAGATTATTCTTTCTCCAGGACACATATACTCAGTAATTTGACAAATGTGAACTCTGCACATGCTAAAATGATCATTCAGATCTTTATCGAATAATTCACTACAATCCGGATGACATCCCCCTCTTTGGGAAATCATGTCAATCCAAATTCGAAATCTAGATTATTTTATCACACTTTCTCCATAGGATCTTCACCGACTGTAATAGTCCTGACTTTGAACACTCTGAAAATTCAGCTTTAACCGGTCAACTACTTCTGAACATAAACTCAATAATATCGTGACGTGTACTCAATTGTCAAAACATTTATGCATATAACTACACCTTCTCTTATTCTTGAATGAGCAGACATGCTACTACTGAGCCTCATACCAAAACTTCTGCATAAGTTTTGGATTCATCAACATGCAAATTCTATCTCAAGGTAACAATAATAACGGAAATCTTATCCGATCTAAATTTTAACATTGGAAACAAACTCATTCTGAACTTACTTAAAATGCCATTCACTATCTCACTTCTGAACTCCTTTGTTTCAAAAGGAAAACTCGCTTTAGCCATTAACATCGCTAAAACTAGGATATTATCAACTAAAGTCAATCGAGTAACTAACTCGCATTGATTAAACGGGGATTTTTCCATCCAGATATATGTACTATATCCACTATCCGAGAAGTATTTCAATAACTATACATACTCTTGTAATAGCTCTATCTTACATTCAAATTTTTCCGCAACATTAGATACTCTAGCTCATCAGGATTCAAAAAGCACATGACGTTTTTCCACGGATCATACTATATCATCAATTTCACAACACAGGCACAAAAGTGATCGTCTCTGGATCACCAATCTAACAATTCTTTTCGACGTAACTCTAACCATCCAAAGATGTAAACTACCTCTTTACACTCTGGTATTAAAACACCTTTCAATAGCTTTCGACTTTGCCATCCCGATTAAAATATTTCAATAAGCATATCTCTGTATTATGGCCCCTAGAATCTAATTTCCTCATTCAGACTATCCATCTCCCTACTAGTGAATACACAGAATTTATTCTCTTTGTTGAAGCATACGTAAGTATACACATAGCTCGAATCATATCTCAATAAGTCAATCTACTCTTTTCTCCATACTAAGAATGTTGTTCAAACACACAATCCTTTGAATTTCTCTTGTTATGCAAATCGAAAACCTTTACTATCGCCTTAGTTCAAGGTAATAGGGATATCTCAATTGAATGCATTAACTTTATTCGGCTTACCCGAAAAATCCATCGCACAAATTGAAACTTGTGATTTCACTTCTTATACTTTTGTCGATATTAACATATTTTACGAAAATCAGAGATATTCATATACTAGAATTATCACCTTTCTATGATCAAACTAAAAGCGTAATCATGGTAGATATAACTATCACAACCTGAAGAACACACTTTACAGATAACCATGATCAGCAGAAACATAAGAATAGTCTCACATAAAATTTTTATCACCGACTTCACTTCAAGATACTAAAATAGAGTTACGAAGAGGTAAAGAAGTGTCGATTACGAACCAACCGAATCGACAATAATATCGTCTAATTTTACAATCTGCTAACATTCTCGCACAATCATAATTTCATAAAAAGAACAACCACATAACCCCTGAAGGAAAATGGATATCTATACAAAATACTCAAAGGGGTCATTATAATTCATTCAACTATTGTTGTCATAATCAAACACTTTCACAGTTTGAATATTGTGTCTCTAACCATTTCCATCATCATAAACTCCTTTATTATTCCTTTCACTGATGAACATCAATTTGGAAAGAATCTCGGTAAGTACACCTTAGGCTTCCTACTCAATTGAGTCAAATAGCTGAGGCCAACTTTCTCTTTACTCGTAACATTGCATAACCAGTACAATCTTTAAAACATTCAGATATTCTTCCCAAAACTGTTCTCACCTTCTAACTACCTTTATCACTATATACATTACTAATTGTTTCGCCAATGAACTCTTTTATTTCATACTCATGAACTCATTCAACTTGACTCTCGTAAAAAAAAATCTCATTATAAATCAACAGTGGTATGGGTGTGAGGTCGTAAAGCCTCTAATTTGACTCTCATGACTACACACATATGACTTAACATTCATCATTAATGAAATATCATCGTAATTACACAACTCGCTTCAAGCGAGTTTTCACGCTTACTCATGTTACAATTGTTTCTATCACCCATAAGTCCGGGACAGTTATTTTACTAACGCAGGCTCCATAGTAATATCTATTCAAGTACTCAACATTTAACTCTGATTTCTCTTACCATCACTTATCAAATTAGAGGATGTCTTACGGGTTTGAGTACGTCATTTACTTGATTGCCATAGTCCAACTATGGTCTTACTCGTATCACAATATCATAGCCTAGTTATAATCTTACATGTCGTCACGATGCCATAGCCTCGCTATGGTCTTACACGAAATCTCATATCGATACCAATGCCATATCCCAGATACGGTCTTACATGGAAACACATGTCGATGCCGATGCCATATCCTAGATATGGTCTTGCACGGGATCTTATATCGATGTCAATGCCATATCCCAGATATGGTCTTACACGATTTCATACCGAAGCTAGGTCCCAGGCGTGGTCTTACATGAAATCGCTATTCGATGCCGACGCCATATCCCAGATATGGCCTTACACGAAATCACGTATCGTTGCCAATGCCATGTCCCAGACATGGTCTTATACGGGATCACATGTACAGCCATGGTCCAACCATGGTCTTATTCATCAATTTATCATTGAACGACTGTACTCATCTCCTGCGTTCTACTTAATTTAACTTCCCAGTTTAACTCCCACACTATCATAATATTTGTGGTTTCATAACAGAGTCATAAAACAAAACGTTATATATCCTCTACTTTTACAGTCGTACATGAGATTCAACTATCTGGACATACTGATTATACATCATTCAAACAGTTGTACATACACACATATCCCGTTCACTGGGTAAGTTTACTCACTATATTCACTTAACCAAATAGGTTGAGCATATAACACCATATGCTCATCGAACCAATATGGATAAGCTTATCACCTTATAACTTTCATTTCATTCTTCACGCTAGGATTATCTCATTTCATACCTTATCACACGCATTTCATGAACTTCTATTCATACCTTCCTGAATTTCATCACATCATAAGCACATTTCAATTATCTCATTATCATTTTCACCATTATCGAAAATGGCTCGATTGAGAATCATCTTTGTCTTAACAAAATGATCTCGTTAGAGCCGGGAGATATCACACTATCATGAGTAGTAATATGGCATGTATAGCTAAACTCTCATATGCTAGGTTAGTCCGAGAATCGACTAAACCCTAGCTCTGATACCACTAAATGTAACACCCCTTACCCGTATTCTATGCCGAAATCGGGTACGAGGCGTTACCGTACTTAACTCACATGGTCATACAACTTTAAGCTATAAAACTTCATCCCAACTTAACATTTCTCATTAAGGGCCTACGAAGCCTTGATCAAGCATACGGAGGGTCTCGGAACCCAACTGGAATTTTTTGTGCATTTAAATTTTTTTGCCTAAACAGGGGCCACACGCCCGTGTGAAATGGGACACGCCCGTGTCGGAAGGCCGTGTGGTCACACACGCCCATGTCCCTAACCCGTGTGGGATTTATTTTCATTTCGAACCTACAGGGGTTTTCACACGGCCGGACACACGCCCGTGTCCTCACCCGTGTATAAAAACCTGGGTATTCTGTTTGTGACGTCAGCAACTAATTATGGGCACACGACCTCGGTACACGTCCGTGTGACTAGCCCGTGGTCGGCACTGAATTGCAACACTAACATGCAGGGGACACACGGCCAAGTCACACACCCATGGGACAGGCCGTGTGTCACACACGGTCTAGACACACGCCCGTGTGTCTACCCGTGTGGACCAATTCAAGGCTATTTTCCAATCCATTTAGCCACCCTCACTTGCAAACATGCACACATCATCACATAACATTCTCAAACCATCAATTATAACTCTTGAATTATCACATTTGAATCATGAAAATCAAACTATCTTCCCATATACGAGGGAGAACTATTACTAGCACCATTACAATCGACATGAGCCATCATCCATGGCTATACACAACCAACCCATAACTCTTTTAGGCCAACACATTTGGATACTGTAACTATGACTTAATTAGACCAAAATAAGATCCCTATACATGCCATATCCCAAGAAGGCTTGAAACCTTATACCCAAGGGACTCCTCGATAGTGTGAAAGCATCTCCGGCGGTTTCCAACCCGAGCTAGTTAAATTAACTTATAAAAGATAGAAAAGGAAGAGGATTAAGCAATAACGCTTAGTAAGTTCATATGAAAATGATAAGCAACTATTGACATTTATTTATTATACTCAACCACAAGGTAATATAATGAGTTTTTCACTTAAGCTTATGAATATCCATTCAATCATTCATAATGCTTACTCATTCAAAACTTTCACCTGTCACAAACTCATATCATAAAACATGGTTCATCTTTACTTGAATTTATACCCTGCATTTATCACCACAAAGCCACATACGAATTTCACTTAGTCTAGTTTCTCGGTATCACCCCGAAATAATAATAAATACTCGGTGGTTTCACACACAGCCCACCATTCAATAATTATTAAGGTGGTATCGCACATAGCCAACCATTAATACTAAGCACGATGGTATCGCACACAGCTCATCAGTAACAAATAATAAGGTGGTATCGCACACAGCTCACCATTGATAATATTGACGATGGTATCGCACACAGCCCATCGCTAACAAATAATAAGGTGGTATCGCATACAGCCCACCATTGATAATATTGGCGATGGTATCGCACACAACCCATCGCTAAAAATTAATAAGGTGGTATCGCATATAGCCCACCATTATTACACATTCACGGATATTTATCCACATACATTTTCCTATTTCGAATGTTTATCCGGGAACATCCTCGCACACTATCATTCTTAAATAGATTTCTACAATAATCATTCGCATTCACGAAATGCATTAATAAATATAACATATGCATCGTTTACACATAACTCACCATGGTTTCCTCATATGCCGAATTCACCTCAAGTGAGCTCTGGGCACATACCTGCACCTCTCATGGTGTAACCACATACTTCCTCATTTTCAACATACCTGTTGAATCATTCAAAATGCTAAAGAACACTCTTGAGTATCATACATATAGTATCATATAAACATCATACCCCCGATAGGGTCTTACATGAAATATCATATCGATGCCATGTCCCTGACATGGTGATTAAGCATGTTTTAAAGTTTCGTGAATTAATTTTGCTGTTTGTGTGCTTAATTTGAGAAAAGGATTAAATCGCGTAAAATGAAAATTTAGTGGTTATTTTTAGAAGGGCCGAATAGTGGTTGTTCTTTAATATGAAGGTTTTATGTTGCAAATATGCCATTGAATATATGCATGGACGGTTGTGGTCATTAATTAAAAGATTTATGCATTATTTTATGATGGATATAATGGTAATTGTTGAAATAATATATGTTAAAATAAAACGAACATTAAAATGATGAGATAATACTCATCTTTGTGCCAAAAATTCAAGAAAAAGAAAGAAAGAAAGAAAACCAAGATTCATTCGGCTAGGTTTAATCTTGATTCAAGATCAAGAACTGACGAAAATGGATTTAGATCGAGGAAAGTCGAAAATAGTTGAATAGCTGTCCGTTTCCGGTTACACGAATCCGAGATCAAGAACTGAAGAAAAAAGATTTAGATCGAGGAAAGTCGAAAATAGTTGAATAGCTGTCCGTTTCCGTTTACACGAATCTAAGGTAAGTCTATATACAAATAAATGTGTTTGTATTGATTTATATATGTTCATATGAAATTTCATTGTGATGAATGTGTATGAGATTGTAACTATATGAAATTCGAGGAAGTATCAACAATGTATCAATGTCCGGGAAGTCCCGTACGAACCTAGGAATAAATAGGATTATGTATGTCATGGCATTGGTTTCTGATGTGTGATATCGTGTAAGACCACGTCTGGGACGTTGGCATTGATTTGAGATTTACGTGTAAGACCATGTCTGGGACATTGGCACCATATTTGATTCGTGTAAGACCCTGTCTGGGATAGTGGCATCGATATTTGGTTACATGTAAGACCACGTCTGGGACGTTGGCATTGTACGACTATTCCGAGTATTCCGAGTGTTCTATTTAAGAATTTTTTACAAAAATAGGGGACACATGCCCCTGTGGCCCGGCCATGTGTCTCACACGGCCAACAGACACGCCCATGCCATAGGCCATGTGAACATTCAAAATGGGAGCACATGGCCGTGTCCCAGCTCGTGTCCGACCCCGTGTAACTCTTTGACTTGGGTCACACGGCCAACACACACGCCCGTGTACCCTAAAATTTGCCATACACGCCCGTGCGTGAGGCCGTGTGCTAGGCCGTGCCAAACCTGTAGGGTGTACTGACTTATGCCACACGACCAAGTTACACGCCCGTGTGTGAGGCCGTGTGGAGCATACTTGTAACACCCCTTACCCGTATTCTATGCCGGAACCGAGTACGAGGCGTTACCGTACTTAACTCACATGGTCATACAACTTTAAGCTATAAAACTTCATCCCAGCATAACATTTCTCATTAAGGGCCTACGAGGCCTTGATCAAGCATACGGAGGGTCTCGGAACCCAACCGGAATTTTTTGTGCATTTAAAATTTTTTGTCTAAACAGGGGCCACACGCCCGTGTAAAATGGGACACGCCCTTCTCTGAAGGTCGTGTGGTCACACACGCCCATGTCCCTAACCCGTATGAAATTTATTTTCATTTCGAACCTACAGGGGTTTTCACACGGCCGGGCACACGCCCGTGTCCTCACCAATGTATAAAAACCTGATATTCTGTTTGTGACGTCAGCAACTAATTATGGGCACACGGCCTAGGCACACGCTCGTGTGACTAGCCCGTGGTCGACACTGACTTGCAACACTAACCTGCAGGGGACACACGGCCATGTCACACACCCATCGGACAGGCCGTGTGTCACACACGATCTAGACACACGCCTGTGTGTCTACCCGTGTGGACCAATTCAAGGCTATTTTCCAATCCATTTAGCCACCCTCACATGCACACATCATCACATAACATTCTCAAATCATCAATTATAGCTCTTGAATAATCACATTTGAATTATGAAAATCAAACTATCTTCCCATATACGAGGGAGAACTATTACTAGCACCATTACAATCGACATGAGCCATCATCCATGGCTATACACAACCAACCCATAACTCTTTTAGGCCAACACATTTGGCTACTGTAACTATGACTTAATTAGACCAAAATAAGATCCCTATACATGACATATCCCAAGAAGACTTGAAACCTTATACCCAAGGGACTGCTCGATAGTGTGAAAGCATCTCCGGCGGTTTCCAACCCAAGCTAGTTAAGTTAACCTATAAGAGATAGGAAAGGAAGAGGAGTAAGCAATAACGCTTAGTAAGTTCATATGCAAATGATACGCAACTATTGACATTTATTTATTATACTCAACCACAAGGTAATATAATGAGATTTTCACTTAAGGTTATGAATACCCATTCAATCATTCATAATGCTTACTCATTCTAAACTTTCACCTGTTACAAACTCATATCATAAAACATGGTTCATCTTTACTTGCATTTATACCCTGCATTTATCACCACAAAGCCACATGCGAATTTCACTTAGTCAAGTTTCTCGGTATCACCCCGGAATAATAATAAATACTCGGTGGTTTCGCACACAGCCCACCATTCAATAATTAATAAGGTGGTAGCACACATAGCCCACCATTAATACTAAGCACGATGGTATCGCACACAGCCCATCGGTAACAAATAATAAGGTGGTGTCGCACACAGCCCACCATTGATAATATTGGCGATGGTATCGCACACAGCCCATCACTAACAAATAATAAGGTGGTATCGCACACAGCCCACCATTAATAATATTGGCGATGGTATCGCACACAGCCCATCGCTAACAATTAATAAGGGGGTATTGCACATAGCCCACCATTATTACACATTCACGGATATTTATCCACATACATTTTCCTATTTCGAATGTTTTTCCGGGAACATCCTCACACGCTATCATTCTTAAATAGATTTCTACAATAATCATTCGCATTTACGAAATGCATTAATAAATATAACATATGCATCGTTTACACATAACTCACCATGGTTTCCTCATATGCCGAATTCACCTCAAGTGAGTTCTGGGCACATACCTGCACCTCTCATGGTGTAACCACATACTTCCTCATTTTCAACATACCTGTTGAATCATTCAAAATGCTACAGGACACTCTTGAGTCTCGTACATATAGTATCATATCAACATCATATCCCCGATAGGGTCTTACATGAAATATCATATCGATGCCATGTCCCTGACATTGTGATTAAGCATGTTTTAAAGTTTTGTGAATTAATTTTGTTGTTTGTGTGCTTAATTTGAGAAAAGGATTAAATCGCGTAAAATGAAAATTTAGTGGTTATTTTTAGAAGGGCCGAATAGTGGTTGTTCTTTAATATGGAGGTTTTATGTTGCAAATATGCCATTGAATATATGCATGGACGGTTGTGGTCATTAATTAAAAGATTTATGCATTATTTTATGATGGATAAAATGGTAATTGTTGAAATAATATATGTTAAAATAAAACAAACATTAAAATGATGAGATAATACTCATCTTTGTGCCGAAAATTCAAGAAAAAAGAAAGAAAGAAAGAAAACCAAGCTTCATTCGGCAAGGTTTAATCTTGATTCAAGATCAAGAACTGAAGAAAATGAATTTAGATCGAGGAAAGTCGAAAATAGTTGAATAGCTGTCCGTTTCTGTTTACACGAATCTGAGATCAAGAACTGAAGAAAACAGATTTAGCTCGAGGAAAGTCGAAAATAGTTGAATAGCTGTCTGTTTCCGTTTACACAAATTTGAGGTAAGTATATATACAAATAAATGTATTTGTATTGATTTATATATGTTCATATGAAATTTCATTGTGATGATTGTGTACGAGATGATAACTATATAAAATTCGAGGAAGTATCGACAATGCATCAATTTCCGAGAAGTCTTGTACGAACTTAGGAATAAATAGGATTACGTATGTCATGACATAGGTTTCCGATGTGTGATATCGTGTAAGACCACGTCTGGGACGTTGGCATCGATTTGAGATTTACGTGTAAGACCATGTCTTGGACATTGGCACCGTATTTCATTCGTGTAAGACCCTGTCTGGGAAAGTGGCATTGATATTTGGTTACATGTAAGACCACATCTGGGACGTTGGCATCGTACGACTATTCCGAGTGTTCTATTTAAGAAATTTTCACAAAAACAGGGGACACACGCCCGTGTGGCCCGGCCATGTGTCTCACACGGCCAACAAACACGGCAGTGTCATAGGCCGTGTGAACATTAAAAATCAAAGCACATGGCCGTGTCCCAGCTCATTTCCGACCCCGTGTAACTCTCTAACTTGGGTCACACGGCCAAACACACGCCCATATGTCCTAAAATTTTCCATACACGCCCTTGCGCGAAGGCCGTGTGCTAGGCCATGCCAAACTTGTAAGGTATACTAACTTATGCCACACGGCCAAGTTACACGCCCGTGTGTGAGGCCGTGTGGAGCATACTTGTAACACCCCTTACCCGTATTCTATGCCGGAACCGGGTACGAGGCGTTACCGTACTTAACTCACATGGTCATACAACTTTAAGCTATAAAACTTCATCCCAACATAACATTTATCATTAAGGGCCTACGAGGCCTTGATCAAGCATACGGAGGGTCTCGGAACCCAACCGGAAATTTTTGTGCATTTAATTTTTTTTGTCTAAACAGGGGCCACACGCCCGTGTGAAATGGGACACGCCCGTGTCAGAAGGCCGTGTGGTCAGACACGCCCATGTCATTAACCCGTGTGGGATTTATTTTCATTTCGAACCTACAGGGGTTTTCACACGGTCGGACACACACCCGTGTCCTCACCCGTGTATAAAAACCTGGGTATTCTGTTTGTGACGTCAGCAACTAACTATGGGCACACGGTCTAGGTACACGCCCGTGTGACTAGCCTGTGGTCGACACTAACTTGCAACACTAACATGCAGGGGACACATGACCAAGTCACACACCCATGGGACAGGCCGTGTGTCACACACGGTCTAGATACACGCCCGTGTGTCTACCCGTGTGGACCAATTCAAGGCTATTTTCCAATCCATTTAGCCACCCTCACTTGCACACATGCACACATCATCACATAACATTCCGAAATCATCAATTATAACTCTTGAATTATCACATTTGAATCATGAAAATCAAACTATCTTCCCATATACGAGGGAGAACTATTACTAGCACCATTACAATCGACATGAGCCATCATCCATGTCTATACACAACCAACCCATAACTCTTTTAGGCCAACACATTTGGCTACTGTAACTATGACTTAACTAGACCAAAATAAGATCCCTATACATGACATATCCCAAGAAGACTTGAAACCTTATACCCGAGGGACTACTCGATAGTGTGAAAGCATCTCCGGCGGTTTCCAACCCGAGCTAGTTAAGTTAACCTATAAGACATAGGAAAGGAAGAGGAGTAAGCAATAACGCTTAGTAAGTTCATATGCAAATGATAAGCAACTATTGACATTTATTTATTATACTCAACCACAAGGTAATATAATGAGATTTTCACTTAAGCTTATGAATACCCATTCAATCATTCATAATGCTTACTCATTCAAAACTTTCACCTGTCACAAACTCATATCATAAAACATGGTTCATCTTTACTTGCATTTATACCCTACATTTATCACCACAAAGCCACATGCGAATTTCACTTAGTCAAGTTTCTCGGTATCACCCCGGAATAATAATAAATACTCGGTGGTTTCGCATTACGACCCACCATTCAATAATTAATAAGGTGGTAGCTCACATAGCCCACCATTAATACTAAGCACGATGGTATACTTTACACGCCCATCGGTAACAAATAATAAGGGGTATACTTTTTGACCCACCATTGATAATATTGGCGATGGTATCGCACACAGCCCATCGCTAACAAATAATAAGGTGGTATCGCACACAGCCAACCATTGATAATATTGGCGATTGTATCGCACACAGCCCATCGCTAACAATTAATAAGGTGGTATTGCACATAGCCCACCATTATTACACATTCACGGATATTTATCCACATACATTTTCCTATTTCGAATGTTTTTCCAGGAACATCCTCACACACTATCATTCTTAAATAGATTTCTACAATAATCATTCGCATTCACAAAATGAATTAATAAATATAACATATGCATCGTTTACACATAACTCACCATGGTTTCCTCATATGCCGAATTCACCTCAAGTGTGTTCTGGGCACATACCCGCACCTCTCATGGTGTAACCACATACTTCCTCATTTTCAACATACCTGTTGAATCATTCAAAATGCTACAGGACACTCTTGAGTCTCGTACATATAGTATCATATCAACATCATATCCCCGATAGGGTCTTACATGAAATATCATATCGATGCCATGTCCCTGACATTGTGATTAAGCATGTTTTAAAGTTTTGTGAATTAATTTTGTTGTTTGTGTGCTTAATTTGAGAAAAGGATTAAATCGCGTAAAATGAAAATTTAGTGGTTATTTTTAGAAGGGCCGAATAGTGGTTGTTCTTTAATATGGAGGTTTTATGTTGCAAATATGCCATTGAATATATGCATGGATGGTTGTGGTCATTAATTAAAAGATTTATGCATTATTTTATGATGGATAAAATGGTAATTGTTGAAATAATATATGTTAAAATAAAACAAACATTAAAATGATGAGAAAATACTCATCTTTGTGCCGAAAATTCAAGAAAAAGAAAGAAAGAAAGAAAACCAAGCTTCATTCGGCAAGGTTTAATCTTGATTCAAGATCATGAACTGAAGAAAACGGATTTAGATTGAGGAAAGTCGAAAATAGTTGAAGAGCTGTCCATTTCTGTTTTCACGAATCTGAGATCAAGAACTGAAGAAAACAGATTTAGATCGAGGAAAGTCGAAAATAGTTGAATAGCTGTCTGTTTTCGTTTACACGAATTTAAGGTAAGTCTATATACAAATAAATGTATTTGTATTGATTTATATATGTTCATATGAAATTTCATTGTGATGATTGTGTACGAGATGATAACTATATAAAATTCGAGGAAGTATCGACAATGCATCAATTTCCGAGAAGTCCTGTACGAACTTAGGAATAAATAGGATTACGTATGTCATGACATAGGTTTCCGATGTGTGATATCGTGTAAGACCACGTCTGGGACGTTGGCATCAATTTGAGATTTACGTGTAAGACCATGTCTGGGACATTGGCACCGTATTTGATTCGTGTAAGACCCTTTCTGGGAAAGTGGCATCGATATTTGGTTACATGTAAGACCACATCTGGGACGTTGGCATTGTACGACTATTCCGAGTATTCCGAGTGTTCTATTTAAGAAATTTTCACAAAAACAGGGGACACACGCCCGTGTGGCCCGGCCATGTGTCTCACACGGCCAATAAACACGCCAGTGCCATAGGCCGTGTGAACATTCAAAATCGGAGCACATGGCCGTGTCCGAGCTCATTTCCGACCCCGTGTAACTCTCTAACTTGGGTCACACGGCCAAACACACGCCCATATGTCCTAAAATTTGCCATACTCACCCGTGCGCGAAGGTCGTGTGCTAGGCCGTGCCAAACCTATAAGGTATAATAACTTATGCCACGCGGCCAAGTTACACGCCCGTGTGTGAGGCCGTGTGGAGCATACTTGTAACACCCCTTACCCGTATTCTACGCTGAAACCGGGTACGAGGCGTTACCGTACTTAACTCACATGGTCATACAACTTTAAGCTATAAAACTTAATCCCAACTTAACATTTCTCATTAAGGGCCTACGAGGCCTTGATCAAGCATACGGAGGGTCTCGAAACCCAACCGAAAATTTTTGTGCATTTAAATTTTTTTGTCTAAACAGGGGCCACACGCCCGTGTGAAATGGGACACGCCCGTGTCAGAAGGCCGTGTGGTCACACACGCCCATGTTATTAACCCGTGTAGGATTTATTTTCATTTCGAACCTACCAGGGTTTTCACACGGTCGGACACACGCCCGTGTCCTCACCCGTGTATAAAAACCTGGGTATTCTGTTTGTGACGTCAGCAACTAATTATGGGCACACGGCCTAGGTACAAGCTCGTGTGACTAGCCTGTGGTCGACACTAACTTGCAACACTAACATGCAAGGGACACACGACCAAGTCACACACCCATGGGACAGGCCGTGTGTCACACACGGTCTAGACACACGCCCGTGTGTCTACCCGTGTGGACCAATTCAAGGCTATTTTCCAATCCATTTAGCCACCCTCACTTGCACACATGAACACATCATCACATAACATTCCCAAATCATCAATTATAACTCTTGAATTATCACATTTGAATCATGAAAATCAAACTATCTTCCCATATACGAGGGAGAACTATTACTAGCACCATTACAATCGACATGAGCCATCATCCATGTCTATACACAACCAACCCATAACTCTTTTAGGCCAACACATTTGGCTACTGTAACTATGACTTAATTAGACCAAAATAAGATCCCTATACATGACATATCCCAAGAAGACTTGACATTTATTATACTCAACCACAAGGTAATATAATGAGATTTTCACTTAAGCTTATGAATACCCATTCAATCATTCATAATGGTTACTCATTCTAAACTTTCACCTGTCACAAACTCATATCATAAAACATGGTTCATCTTTACTTGCATTTATACCCTGCATTTATCACCCCAAAGCCACATGCAAATTTCACTTAGTCAAGTTTCTCGGTATCACCCCGGAATAATAATAAATACTCGGTGGTTTCGCACACAGCCCACCATTCAATAATTAATAAGGTGGTAGCACACATAGCCCACCATTAATACTAAGCATGATGGTATCGCACACAGCCCATCGATAACAAATAATAAGGTGGTATCGCACACAGCCCACCATTGATAATATTGGCGATGGTATCGCATTACACCCATCGCTAACAAATAATAAGGTGGTATCTTTACAGCCCACCATTGATAATATTGGCGATGGTATCGCATTACAGCCCATCGCTAACAATTAATAAGGTGGTATTGCACATAGCCCACCATTATTACACATTCACGGATATTTATCCACATACATTTTCCTATTTCGAATGTTTTTTCGGGAACATCCTCACACACTATCATTCTTAAATAGATTTCTACAATAATCATTCGCATTCACGAAATGCATTAAGAAATATAACATATGCATCGTTTACACATAACTCACCATGGTTTCCTCATATGCCGAATTCACCTCAAGTGAGTTCTGGGCACATACCTGTACCTCTCATGGTGTAACCACATACTTCCTCATTTTCAACATACCTGTTGAATCATTCAAAATGCTACAGGACACTCTTGAGTCTCGTACATATAGTATCATATCAACATCATATCCCCGATAGGGTCTTACATGAAATATCATATCGATGCCATGTCCCTGACATTGTGATTAAGCATGTTTTAAAGTTTTGTGAATTAATTTTGTTGTTTGTGTGCTTAATTTGAGAAAAGGATTAAATCGCGTAAAATGAAAATTTAGTGGTTATTTTTAGAAGGGCCGAATAGTGGTTGTTCTTTAATATAGAGGTTTTATGTTTCAAATATGCCATTTAATATATGCATGGACGGTTGTGGTCATTAATTAAAAGATTTATGCATTATTTTATGATGGATAAAACGGTCATTGTTGAAATAATATATGTTAAAATAAAACGAACATTAAAATGATGAGATAATACTCATCTTTGTGCCAAAAATTCAAGAAAAAGAAAGAAAGAAAGAAAACCAAGCTTCATTCGGCAAGGTTTAATCTTGATTCAAGATCAAGAACTGAAGAAAACAGATTTAGATCGAGGAAAGTCGAAAATAGTTGAATAGCTGTCCGTTTCCGTTTACACGAATCTGAGATCAAGAACTGAAGAAAACAGATTTAAATCGAGAAAAGTAGAAAATAGTTGAATAGCTGTCTGTTTCCGTTTACACGAATTTGAGGTAAGTCTATATACAAATAAATGTATTTGTATTGATTTATATATGTTCATATGAAATTTCATTGTGATGATTGTGTACGAGATGATAACTATATAAAATTCGAGGAAGTATCGACAATGCATCAATTTCCGAGAAGTCCTGTACGAACTTAGGAATAAATAGGATTACGTATGTCATGACATAGGTTTCCGATGTGTGATATCGTGTAAGACCACGTCTGGGACGTTGGCATCGATTTGATATTTACGTGTAAGACCATGTCTGGGACATTGGCACCGTATTTGATTCGTGTAAGACCCTGTCTGGGAAAGTGGCATCGATATTTGGTTACATGTAAGACCACATCTGGGACGTTGGCATTGTACGACTATTCCGAGTATTCCAAGTGTTCTATTTAAGAAATTTTCACAAAAATAGGGGACACACGCCCGTGTGGCTCGGCCATGTGTCTCCCACGGCCAACAAACACGCCAGTGTCATAGGCCGTGTGAACATTCGAAATCGGAGCACATGGCCATGTCCTAGCTCATTTCTGACCCCGTGTAACTCTCTAACTTGCGTCACACGGCCAAACACACGCCCATATGTCCTAAAATTTTCCATACACGCCCGTGCGCGAAGGCTGTGTGCTAAGCCGTGCCAAACCTGTAAGGTATACTAACTTATGCCACACGGCCAAGTTACACGCCCGTGTGTGAGGCCGTGTGGAGCATACTTGTAACACCCCTTACCCGTATTCTACGCCGCTGGGCACCAGGTGCAGGCGTTACCGTACTTAACTCACATGGTCATACAACTTTAAGCTATAAAACTTCATCCCAACTTAACATTTCTCATTAAGGGCCTACGAGGCCTTGATCAAGCATACGGAGGGTCTCGGAACCCAACCGAAAATTTTTGTGCATTTAAAATTTTTTGTCTAAACAGGGGCCACACGCCCGTGTGAAATGGGACACGCCCGTGTCAGAAGGCCGTGTGGTCACACACGCCCATGTCATTAACCCGTGTAGGATTTATTTTCATTTCGAACCTACAGGGGTTTTCACACGGCCGGACACACGCCCGTGTCCTCACCCGTGTATAAAAACCTGGGTATTCTGTTTGTGATGTCAGCAACTAATTATGGGCACACGGCCTAGGTACACGCCCGTGTGACTAGCTTGTGGTCGACACTAACTTGCAACACTAACATGCAGGGGAGACACGACCAAGTCACACACCCATGGGACAGGCCGTGTGTCACACACGGTCTAGACACACGCCCGTGTGTCTACCCGTGTGGACCAATTCAAGGCTATTTTCCATTCCATTTAGCCACCCTCACTTGCACACATGCACACATCATCACATAACATTCCCAAATCATCAATTATAACTCTTGAATTATCACATTTGAATCATGAAAATCAAACTATCTTCCCATATACGAGGGAGAACTATTACTAGCACCATTACAATCGACATGAGCCATCATCCATGTCTATACACAACCAACCCATAACTCTTTTAGGCCAACACATTTGGCTACTGTAACTATGACTTAATTTGACCAAAATAAGATCCCTATACCTGCCATATCCCAAGAAGACTTGAAACCTTATACCCAAGGGACTGCTCGATAGTGTGAAAGCATCTCCGGCGGTTTCCAACCCGAGCTAGTTAAGTTAACCTATAAGAGATAGGAAAGGAAGAGGAGTAAGCAATAACGCTTAGTAAGTTCATATGCAAATGATAAGCAACTATTGACATTTATTTATTATACTCAACCACAAGGTAATATAATGAGATTTTCACTTAAGCTTATGAATACCCATTCAATCATTCATAATGCTTACTCATTCTAAACTTTCACCTGTCACAAACTCATATCATAAAACATGGTTCATCTTTACTTGCATTTATACCCTGCATTTATCGCCACAAAGCCACATGCGAATTTCACTTAGTCAAGTTTCTCGGTATCACCCCAGAATAATAATAAATACTCGATGGTTTCACACACAGCCCATCATTCAATAATAAATAAGGTGGTCTCGCACAGAGCCCACCATTAATACTAAGCACGATGGTATCACACACAGCCCATCGGTAACAAATAATAAGGTGGTATCGCACACAGCCCATCACTTACAAAAAATAAGGTGGTATCGCACACAACCCACCATTATTACACATTCACAGATATTTATCCACATACATTTTCTGATTTCGAATGTTCATCCGAGATCATCCTCACACACTATCATTTTTAAATAGATTTATACAATAATTATTCGCATTCGTGCAATTCATTAATAAATATAACATATGAAATCAGGCTGCATTGTTTACACATAACTCACCATGGTTTCCTCATATGCCGAATTCACCTCAAGTGAGTTCTGGGCACATACCTGCACCTCTCATGGTGTAACCACATACTTCCTCATTTTTAACATACCTGTTGAATCATTCAAAATGCTAAAGAGCACTCTTGAGTCTCGTACATATAGTATCATATCAACATCATACCCCCGATAGGGTCTTACATGAAATATCATATCGATGCCATGTCCCTGACATGGTGATTAAGCATGTTTTAAAGTTTCGTGAATTAATTTTGTTGTTTGTGTGCTTAATTTGAGAAAAGGATTAAATCGCGTAAAATGAAAATTTAGTGGTTATTTTTAGAAGGGCTGAATAGTGGTTGTTCTTTAATATGGAGGTTTTATGTTGCAAATATGCCATTGAATATATGCATGGACGGTTGTGGTCATTAATTAAAAGATTTATGCATTATTTTATGATGGATAAAATGGTAATTGTTGAAATAATATATGTTAAAATAAAACAAACATTAAAATGATGAGATAATACTCATCTTTGTGCCAAAAATTCAAGAAAAAGAAAGAAAGAAAGAAAACCAAGCTTCATTCGGCAAGGTTTAATCTTGATTCAAGATCAAGAACTGAAGAAAACGGATTTAGATTGAGGAAAGTCGAAAATAGTTGAATAGCTGTCCGTTTCCATTTACACGATTCTGAAATCAAGAACTAAAGAAAATAGATTTAGATCGAGGAAAGTCGAAAATAGTTGAATAGCTGTTTGTTTCCGTTTACACGAATTTGAGGTAAGTCTATATACAAATAAATGTATTTGTATTGATTTATATATGTTCATATGAAATTTCATTGTGATGATTGTGTACGAGATGATAACTATATAAAATTCGAGGAAGTATCGACAATGTATCAATGTCCGAGAAGTCCTGTACGAACCTAGGAATAAATAGGATTATGTATGTCATGACATAGGTTTTCGATGTGTGATATCATGTAGGACCACGTCTGGGACGTTGGCATCGATTTAAGATTTACGTGTAAGACCATGTTTGGGACATTGGCACCGTATTTGATTCGTGTAAGACCCTGTCTAGGACAGTGGCATTGATATTTGGTTACATATAAGACCACATCTGGGACGTGGGCATTGTACGACTATTCCGAGTATTCTGAGTGTTCTATTTAAGAAATTTTCACAAAAATAGGGGACACACGCCCGTGTGGCCCGACCATGTGTCTCACACGGCCAACAAACACGCCAGTATCATAGGCCGTGTGAACATTCGAAATTGGAGCACATGGCTGTGTCCCAGTTCGTTTCTGACCCCGTGTAACTCTCTAACTTGGGTCACACGGCCAAACACACGCCCATATGTCCTAAAATTTTCCATACACGCCTGTGCGCGAGGCCGTGTGCTAGGCCGTGCCTAACCTGTAAGGTATACTAACTTATGCCACACGACCAAGTTACACGCCCGTGTGTGAGGCCGTGTGGAGCATACTTGTAACACCCCTTACCCGTATTCTACGCCGGAACCGGCACGATGCGCATCGCACTTAACTCACATGGTCATACAACTTTAAGCTATAAAACTTCATCCCAACTTAACATTTGTCATTAAGGGCCTATGAGGCCTTGATCAAGCATACGGAGGGTCTCGGAACCCAACCAGAAATTATTTTGCATTAAATTTTTTTTGTCTAAATAGGGGCCACACGCCCGTGTGAAATGAGACACGCCCGTGTCGAAAGGCCGTGTGGTTACACACGCCCATGTCCCTAACCCGTGTGGGATTTATTTTCATTTTGAACCTACAGGGGTTTTCACACGGCCGGACACACGCCTGTGTCCTCACTCGTGTATAAAAACCTGGGTATTCTGTTTGTGACGTCAGCAACTAATTATGGGCACACGACCTAGGTACACGCCCGTGTGACTAGCCTGTGGTCGACACTAACTTGCAACACTAACATGCAGGGGACACACGACCAAGTCACACACCCATTGGACAGACCGTGTGTCACACACGGTCTAGACACACGCCCGTGTGTCTACCCGTGTGGACCAATTCAAGGCTATTTTCCAAGCCATTTAGCCACCCTCACTTGCACACATGCACACATCATCACATAACATTCCCAAATCATCAATTATAACTCTTGAATTATCACATTTGAATCATGAAAATCAAACTATCTTCCCATATACGAGGGAGAACTATTACTAGCACCATTACAATTGACATGAGCCATCATCCATGGCTATACACAACCAACCCATAACTCTTTTAGGCCAACACATTTGGCTACTGTAACTATGACTTAATTAGACCAAAATAAGATCCCTATACATGCCATATCCCAAGAAGACTTGAAACCTTATACCCAACGGACAGCTCGATAGTGTGAAAGCATCTCCGGCGATTTCCAACCCGAGCTAGTTAAGTTAACCTATAAGAGATAGGAAAGGAAGAGGAGTAAGCAATAACGCTTAGTAAGTTCATATGCAACTGATAAGCAACTATTGACATTTATTTATTATACTCAACCACAAGGTAATATAATGAAATTTTCACTTAAGCTTATGAATACCCATTCAATCATTCATAATGCTTACTCATTCTAAACTTTCACCTGTCACAAACTCATATCATAAAGCATGGTTCATCTTTACTTGCATTTATACCCTGCATTTATCACCACAAAGCCACATGCAAATTTCACTTAGTCAAATTTCTCGGTATCACCTCGGAATAATAATAAATACTCGATGGTTTCGCACACAGCCCACCATTCAATAATTAATAAGGTGGTCTCGCACATAGCCCACCATTAATACTAAGCACGATGGTATCGCACACAGCCCATCGGTAACAAATAATAAGGTGGTATCGCACACAGCCCACCATTGATAATATTGGCGATGGTATCGCACACAGCCCATCACTAACAAAAAATAAGGTGGTATCGCACACAGCCCACCATTATTACACATTCACAGATATTTATCCACATACATTTTTTGATTTCGAATGTTCATCTGAGATCATCCTCACACACTATCATTCTAAAATAGATTTATACAATAATCATTCGCATTCGCGCAATGCATTAATAAATATAACATATGAAATCAGGGTGCATTGTTTACACATAACTTACCATGGTTTCCTCATATGCCGAATTCACCTCAAGTGAGTTCTGGGCACATACCTGCACCTCTCATGGTGTAACCACATACTTCCTCATTTTTAAAATACCTGTTGAATCATTCAAAATGCTAAAGAACACTCTTGAGTCTCGTACATATAGTATCATACCCCCGATAGGGTCTTACATGAAATATCATATCGATGCCATGTCCCTGACATGGTGATTAAGCATGTTTTAAAGTTTCGTGAATTAATTTTGCTATTTGTGTGCTTAATTTGAGAAAAGGATTAAATCGCGTAAAATGAAAATTTAGTGGTTATTTTTAGAAGGTCCGAATAGTGGTTGTTCTTTAATATGGAGGTTTTATGTTGCAAATATGCCATTGAATATATGCATGGACGGTTGTGGTCTTTAATTAAAATATTTATGCATTATTTTATGATGGATAAAATGGTAATTGTTGAAATACTATATGTTAAAATAAAACAAACATTAAAATGATGAGATAATACTCATCTTTGTGCCGAAAATTCAAGAAAAAGAAAGAAAGAAAGAAAACCAAGCTTTATTCGGCTAGGTTTAATCTTGATTCAAGATCAAGAACTGAAGAAAATAGATTTAGATCGAGGAAAGTCGAAAATAGTTGAATAGCTGTTTGTTTCCGTTTACACAAATTTGAGGTAAGACTATATACAAATAAATGTATTTGTATTGATTTATATATGTTCATATGAAATTTCATTGTGATGATTGTGTACGAGATGATAACTATATAAAATTCGAGGAAGTATCGACAATGTATCAATGTCTGAGAAGTCCCTTACGAACCTAGGAATAAATAGGATTGCGTATGTCATGACATAGGTTTTTGATGTGTGATATCGTGTAAGACCACGTCTGGGACGTTGGAATCGATTTGAGATTTACGTGTAAGACCATGTCTGGGACATTGTCACCGTATTTGATTCGTGTAAGACCCTGTCTGGGACAGTGGCATCGATATTTGGTTAAATGTAAGACCACGTCTGGGACGTTGGCATTGTACGACTATTTCGAGTATTCCGAGTGTTCTATTTAGTTCCGAATGGTTCAACGGGCAACTCTGAGAAACGAAAGACTATGTGGAATGTAAAATCGAATCAGGTATGTTTGAAATGTACACATTGTATGTGTATCAAAGGTAAGTGTATATATGAACTTACCAAGGTGAATTATGTGCATAGATTTGATGAAATAAAATGTGTTATATGCATGATTTGTGTTATGAGCAAAAGTGATACTTGATATATGAATTGTGGGTAAGAAATGGCTAAACAAATGAGCCAAAGAAATTGTTATTAATTTGCAATTGAGAAACATTAATAATCTTGTATTAATATGATTATGTGCATTATATGTTAAGTTTATTTGTATATGGCTTACTAAGCTTTTGAAAGCTTACTTTGTGTGTGTTTACTATGTTTTATAGATCGTTAAAGCTACGGAAGGCTCGGGGATAATCTAGGATCATCATCACACTACTCAATCCTGTTTTGGTATCTTTTGAAAGTGTATATACTAAAGTATGGCATGTATAGGCTAGTCACTTTGGATTATGTTTGAGATATGTATATAGCCATGTGATATGGCTAGATAAATGGTTGTGATATGAATGAGTAGTCTTGTTATATGATGCTTTGTTTGGAATGGGTTAATGACTAATGAAATGGTCAAAGTAATAGTAAGCTTATTGATGCAAAGTTGGTATATTATTGATGAGTAGATGTCATATTGTAGTGGTAAATTGTGGATGATTTATGCTTAGAAATGCATTATGAATAAGTTGTGAAAAATGGCATATAAGTTGGTATGTTTGAAATGAACTTGAATGAGTTGAAGAGGATAACCATTTGGTATGTTTTTAGTTGCCATTTGTGTTGGTATAATGCTTGTATGTGCTTGTAAGGATAACCCAAAGTGTGGGTGGCATTTTGGCCTTGCAAATGGCCTATATTTTCCCACACGGTTGAGCACACGGGCATGTGGCTTGATCGTGTCTTTCGTGGTTGTGTTTCAAAACAAGATAAGCTCAACCGCAGGCTGGACACACGGGCATGTGACTGGCTGTGTGGTGCAAGTCAGGCCCGACCACGGGTGAGGCACACGGGCGTGTCCACGACCGTGTGGACAAGTCAGTATGTATGCTCTGTTTTGACACGACTCGAGCACATGGGCGTGTCTGAGGCCGTGGGAGGCACACGGCCTGCCCACACGGGCGTGTGACCCTTGAAATTTTGAAAAAATGTTTGAATTTCAGAAAAGTTTTGTATGATCCCGGTTTAGTCCTGACCCCTTTCTAATGCATGTTTTACGTCTCGTAGACCTCATTAAAGGATACTTTGATTTGATTTGTTGAATAATAATATGAAATGTCCGTAAAAGGTTCTGTTTTATCCGATAACGCCTTTAACCCTAGACCGGCGATGGTTACGGGTTAGGGGTGTTACATTCTTTTATCAAAAGCTGCATCAAACAGAATAGTCGCCCTAGTATTTGCACCTCGTTGTCTGTGGCTTCTGTCCGTATTTAAGGTAATCTTCCTTTCTTCCAAACCTTCAAGTTCTGCCATGTACCTTTGGATTTTTTGTGATAACTCCCTTCCTGTCGTTAACTTTCTCTAGTGTATTAATTTATTCCTCGAACTCTAAATGAACCATAATCCAGAGCAAAACATTCGGCACTGTTTAGAAGTACTCCTCTTGAAAATCCATGTAAACCAGTCCTATAAACTTTGAATCGTGCTATTAATAATCCAAGAGAGATCTAACATTTGCCATACCTCTATTATTGTAGGACATTGCCAAAAGACATGAGTGCTATCTTTTTCCCCATTTCCACAGCGAGGACATAAAGCATTAGTGGCCACTCGTTTATGCTTGAGATTAACTAGGGTAGGGATATAGTTCCAGGATATTCTCCATATTGTAATTGTAACTTTTAAAGGTAGCTGTAGATTCCATAGTTTTTTGTAGAAATCCTTACTATCGACCTTTATTAAGTAATTATTAGGATCCAAGATAGCATCTTGTAATAGTTTGTAGGCACTTCTGACTGAGAATTCGCCAGATGGTTCTCCTTTCCACACTTGTAAATCATCGTGAGCTATTTTCGCTAGAGGGTTCTGCAGAATCTTTTGAGCTATATCCGATTGAAAGGTACTATTAATTAGATCTATCTTCCAAGTATTATTTGTGGCATCAATTAAATCTGAGACTAACTTGATTTCTGCATTGACGTTTCTGCTACTCCATTCATTTGTATCCTTTCCTGGAATCCATCGATTGTCCCAAATAGATATTGTAACAGCCCGATTTAGGGGCTAGTCAGAACAGTGATATCAGGATCACTAATCCAAGATTAGAGAAATTTATTTTCATGTCATATTATGAGTCAGAGTATGATTGTATAAGCACATGAGAATTTTGGTACTTTAATTTTAGCGTTTCTTGATTAATCGCGAAAAAGGACTAAATCGCATTAAGTGCGAAAGTTCCATTCTATAAGCTAAAGGTACCAAATAGCCATAGATTTAAAATTTGAGGTCTTTAAAAGGCAATTTAGCCCCTTGTTAATGCTTGGCCGGCCATAGGGGACAAGGATTGACCAAGTTGGTCAAAGTTGGTGAGTAGGTGGACTAAATTGATAGTTTAATATTAGAATAAAGAAAAGATGATGTCCATCTTTCTTGCTCATCTCTTACACCGAAAATTTGGCAGCCAAATAGGGGTTAAAAGCTTCAAAAATTTCAGCACACTCATCTCTTCACAAGTAAGTGTTCTAGTGATATTTTCTTGAAAATAGTTGTACTTTTGAGACCTCTAAAGCTTAAGCTTTCAAATAAGGGGACTATTGTGCCATATGGTGAAAATTTTAGAGTTTTTCCATGAGAGCTATCATTGTTATTTGCTGCATTTTTATGGAAGAAAATGAGTCTTAGTTGTTAGATGAACAACTTTTGTGAAATGTGTTGTCTTGAAAACACCTAATTGGACCTTGATGAAAAGGTTACAAATTTGTAGTAATTATGTGAAATGTTGAGTTTTGATGATAGCTATAGGAGTATTAAATGTTCACCTAGGCTTGTTGAAGGTAAAAATGTGATTAGAATTGATTTTGCGAGCCTAGGGGCAAAATGGTCATTTTGCCAAAGTCTAGGGGCAAAATAGTAATTTTGCCTAAGCATGATTAGTGAAATGCTTTTATTAATATGGTGATTGAAATGAGCTGAATTGCTATTATAGAGCAAGAAGAATCGAGAATCCGCCTCGATCGGGGAAAGAACAAAGTCTTGGACTAGACCGACGAGTAGGCTCATTTTGAAATCGAGGTAAGTTTGTATGTATAGATTCAACATTTATGTTAGCATAATTGAGAATGCTTGGTATCATATTGATGCATGGTACTCTACTAAATTGATGTTGAATAAGATGTTGAAGTCCTAGTGGACTATAACGAACAAGAAAATGCTATCATCGATATGAGAAATGAATGAGGTCCCGTATAAGACCATGTCCGGGACATGGCCTCGGCACCGAATTAAGATTTCTGTATAAGACCATATTTGGAATATGGCTTCGGTATTGAATGTGAGAATCGTGTAAGACCATATCCAGGATGTGGCGTCAATTTTAAATGTGAAATCCCGTATAAGACCATATCCGGGATATGGCATTGGCATTTAGAGGTGACTCCATGTAAGACCATTTTTGGGATGTGGCATTAGTCTCGTATTTATAATAATAACGATATTATGCGTCTTTGAGTATCCCTAGTGATTAATGGGATGATTAGATGAGTTTAAAAATGTAAATGAGATTAGCACTAAAGTCCTGTGAATGAGTGAATACAGGTACTCGTGAATGAGTCACGAAGAAACGATTACGATATATGGCATGGTATGTGCTAAATAAGGGAAATTGTGAGTAAGTATGACAAGGAGCCTATGAATTGTGTATGGTTAGTTAATGTTATGGATGGATTATTTTATGAGCTTATTGTTGCTATTTATATCCATGCAAACTTACTAAGCTTTATGCTTACCCCTTTCATTGCTCTTCCTCCTTATAGTATTGCCAAGATAACTCGAGGAATGAGGACGTAGGAGTTTGGAAATCACACTATCGACATCACTTTGGTATAACAATTTAGACTTATTTTGAGTATGGCATGTATAGGACTCGAGTATTTTTTTAGGTCGTAATTGTTGGCCAAAGTGTGGGCTCTGTAAGGCATTAAAGTCTTTTTGTAATGGTCTATTAAGTTAGGCCGATACTTGACAAACTCTTATGCTTAATGAAAGTGATTTTCTTGAAGTGTATGCCCTTGTGTATGGATATTGAATTGAGTACTTAGAAATGTCTTTGGGTTATGAATTATGTTGAATTGGATTGGTGTTTGTATGTGTGCAATGTAGGGTGGCAAAAGGCTTGGTAGATAGCCATCTAATTGTCCACACGAGTAGACACACGGGCGTGTGTCTATGCCGTGTGTGACACACGGTCAGCCCTATGAGCGTGTGGATCGACCGTGTGTCCCCTAGCATGCTAGGTTTGCAAGTCAGTATGCTCCACGGGCTAGGGACACGGGCGTGTGCCCAGGCCGTGTGAAGTTTGCACATTAATTGTGGAATTTAAATCGACCACGGATGGAAGACACGAGCGTGTTAGGCCGTGTGAAGTTAGTCAGGATCGACCACGGGTGAATGACACAGGCATGTCTTAGGGGCACACGGGCGTGTCCTTAGACCAACACGGGCGTGTGGCCCCTGTTTTGTTGAAAAGTTTCTCAAGCTTGTAAAAGCTCCCGGAATAGTTCCTATACCTCTCGGAGGTATGTTTAGGGCCTCTTAGGCCAAGTATGTGCAAGTGATGGGTTTAAACAAAATTTTATAGCCCATTTTGAGATGTCAAGTGAGATTAGTTAGGTAATGCCTCAAACCCGGTCCCGGTTTCGGGCACGGGTAAGGGGTGTTACATTTATTGGTATCAGAGCTACGATTTCATCGGTTCTAGGACTAACGTAGCGTAAGTACGAGTCTAGCTATACATGCGATATGTAAGAGTGTCTGAGTAATGATAGTGTGATGGCCCCTGACGTATAAAATTGTGTTTTATGTAGTATATGGATTCTGATCCAGACCAAACTACAGCCGATGATGCTACGAGTAACGCGCTGGCTTCTGCTCAAGGGACCGCGCCAGCTAATAGTAGACCCGAGACCTTGGGTCAATGAGAAGAGGCCCGAGAAGCCTTTCTCCACATGATGAGGAACTGGTATACTGAGTATACCCGAGCAAATCCTAATGCTCAACCCCTTCCACCCCCACTAATCCCTCAACCCGCTCCATTAGCTCCTCAAGTGGTTGAGGTAGTGAGAAGGGAAAGGCCTCCGGTCGATAAGATCTGAAAGCAAGGAGCCGAGGAATTCCGGGCCAGTAAGGATGATGATCTGGAGAGGGCAGAATTCTGGCTAGAGAATACCATCATGGTATTCTATGAATTGTCGTGCACACCTGAGGAGTGCCTAAAGTGTGCAGTATCTCTCTTGAGAGATTCAACCTACCGATAGTGGAACACCCTTGTGTCGGTGGTACTAAGGGAGAGAGTTAGCTGGGAATTCTTCCAAGAGGAATACCGGAAGAAGTACATCAGCTAGAGGTTCATCGACCATAAGAGGAAGGAGTTCTTGGAACTGAAGCAAGGCCGTATGTTAGTAACTGATTACAAACAAGAGTTCGTAAGGCTTAGCAAGTATGCCTGGGAGTGCGTGTCTACTTAGGCCGTAATGTGCAAAAGATTCAAGGACGGGCTGAATGAGGATATCCGTTTATATGTTGGAGTCCTTGAACTAAAAGAGTTTGTAGTGTTGGTAGATAGAGCCTGTAAAGACGAAGAGTTGGCTAAGGAGAAGAGAAGAGCTGAGAATGAGTCTCGTGACTCGAGGAAGAGGCAGTTGAATAAGTCCTACCAATCTTCATCCAAGAAATCGAGGGATTTTGCCGCTCGATTAGTCACCTCAGTCGGGTTTTCAACCCAAAGTAAGGGCAAGCAGTTTTCGGGGTCTAAAGGGCAGACCACGTCAATTGCTAGTGTGGGCAATGTTTGACCGAGTAGACCGAAATGCCCTCAGTGTGGCAGGCGCCATTCTGGTAAGTGTCGAGCCAATGAGAAAGCTTGTTTCAGATGTGGGTCCTTAGACCACTTCATCAGAGATTGCCCCGAGGAGGGTGAGAAGAGAAGTCTCAGAATACAAGATCGGGAAGTACTACTAGAAGAAGACAACAGAGAAACCCGAGAAATGATATGGGTGACAAGAATCCATCTAGAGAGCAAGCTGCTAGAGTCGAGGGTAGATCACCGGCGAGGACATATGCCATTCGTGCTCGTGAAGAGGCATCTTCCCCTGACGTAATCACGGGTACCTTTTCTCTCAATAATTGTAACAGTCCGGTATAGACCCTAGTAGGAATAGTGGTTTCGGGACCACAAATTTGAGTCTGAATAATATTTTAGTATTATTTTCTGTGCCTTTAGTATGTGTTTAATCATGTGTTAAGGTTCCGTAAGTTAATTTGATCATTTGTGTGTTTAAATTGAGAAAAGGATTAAATTGCATTGAAGGCAAAATTTGCATGCTTTATGAAAATATACCTATTTGATGTGGCTTTTTAATAAGGAGGCCTTATGAGGCAATTGTGCCAATATTTAGATAGTGGATGGACAAAGGACAAAAATGCCTTTAATGTATGTTTGTTTTAGTTATTAATTGAAAGGTTAATAAGGTAAATAGATTAACATGTATGTTATAATATGATAAAACATGAAAAAAATTGGCCATATTCATTCATCTTTTGACCGAATATAGAAAGAAAGGAAGGGTTTTAAGTTTTCATGGTGTTCGGCCAATATTAAGCTCAATTCAAGGTATGTTTTTGATCCGTTCTTGATAATTTCTACGTTTTCGTAATCGTTGCTTCGTATGTTATAAAACCCATGTTGTAATTTGAAGAATTGATAATGTTTATGAGATGTGCCATTGATGAAATGGTGAGCTTTGTGATGAGTAATGGTGTTAAATGAAAGATATGTGTTAAATGAACATGTTCTATTCTTGAATTTTTGATGAATTTGAGTAATTAGGGCTTAATTGAGAAAATAGAATTTTGAGGGACTAAATTGTGAAATAAATGAAATGTATGGACTTGTATGAGCATAGTGTGTATTCGGCTAAACATGGGTAAAAGCAAATTTGGTGTATTTTGTGATTTTGTGAATTAGGGACTAAATTGTCCAAATGTGAAAATGTGAGGGCTAAATTGCAAATTGCCCTAAATATGTGTATTTGGATTAAATTGAATGTGTTGGTAAATAAAAGGGGAAAATTTGAATATGTATAGATCAAGAACCAAAGAATACGAACTTTGATCGCGGGAAAGCGAAAGTAGTCGAATAACCGAGTCTGAACGGATATCCAAATCCGAGGTAAGTTGATATACAAATAAATGTATTTGTATTGTATTATATATGTTCATATGATTATTGATAAGGATGAATGCACATGAGATGATGTATACATGAATTCCGAGATAGAATCCACATAGTGTCAACGTCCGAGAAGTCCCGTTTGAACCTAGGAATAGATATGATAGTATATGTCATGACATAGGTGTCCGATATGTGATATCATGTAAGACCACGTCTGGGATGTTGGCATTGATTCAAGATTTCTTGTAAGACCACGTCTGAGACGATGGCATCGATATGAGATTTACGTGTAAGACCATGTCTGGGACATTGACATCGTATTGATTCGTGTAAGACCCTGTCTGGGACAGTGGTTCCGATATCTGGTTACATGTAAGACCACGTCTGGGACGTTGGCATTGTACCACTATTCTGATCACTCTGAGTATCCTATTAGATTCTGAACGGTTCAACGGGCAAGTCTGAGAAATGAACGATTATGTGAGTTATACATTTATTTCAGGTACGTTGATACATATGCTTTGTATAAGCATGAAAGGTGAGTAAATATGTGCATTAATGCAAAGAAACATTTGAGATATATGAGTGTTTGAGAAAATTAGATATTTGTGATTTGGTGAATTGGTAAGAAATGGCAAATCAAGTGAGCCCAAGAGATTATTCATGTGTTTGTAAGGATGATATGTTAATGAATTCAAATGGCTATGCTTTTGAATGATTTATGCTAAGTTTATTTGTATATGGATTACTAAGCTTTTTGAAAGCTCTCTCTGTGTGTGTTTACTCTGTAACAGATCGTTAAAGCTACTGAAGGCTCGGGGACCGTCGAGGATCGTCATCAGACTACTCAAACTCATTTTTGTACCTTTTGGAAATGTATATTCTAAGTATGGCATGTATAGGCTAGTTATTTGGTATATGTTGGAGATGTAAATAGCCATGTGATTTGGCTAGTTAAATGTTGATAATGTGCATGAGTGAATATGATATTTGGTACATGTTTTGGTATGGCTTGATGGCAATGAAATAGCCTTATGAATGGTAAGCTTATGGATGAATTGATGCCTTAGTGATTTAATGAGGTTATGGTTGAATTATACTTGGATTTACATGGAAGCTGATTGTACAAATTAGCATGTTTAGAAATGAGATTGAATGGAATAATATGATGACCATTTGGTGTGTTTTTGGTTGCCATTTGATTGTGGAAATAGGCTTGTTTATGCTTGAAGGTATGACCCTAGTGTGGGTGGCATATTGGCCTTGCAAATGGCCTGTTATGTATACACGGTTGTGGCACACGGGCGTGCCTAGTGACCGTGGGATTAAGTCAGTAGCTAGCCCAAGTGTGCAAGGCCATGGTACACGGACGTGCTTGGTAGCCATGTGAATAAGTCAGTATCCAGCCTAAGAGTACACGACCATGGCACACGGGCGTGTCTGGTGGCCGTGTGGATAAGTCAGTATACAAGCTCTATTTTGGCACGGGCAAGATACATGGGTGTATCTAGTAGCAGTGGGAGGCACACGGCCTACCCACACGGGCATGTGACCTCAGTGACTTAGAAAAGTTTTAAATTTCCGAGAAATTCCATATGTGTTCAGTTAGTCCCGACCCTATTCTAAAATGTTCTTAAGGTCTCGTTGACCTATAAAAAGGGACCCTTTGATCGTGATTGATGAATTGTATTTATGAAATGTCTGTAAAGTCTCCATTCTGTCCGGTAATGCCTTTAACCCTAATTTGGCGATGGATACGGGTTAAGGGTGTTACAATAATACTCGTGTTATAGCTTTAATTGATCCGGGATCTACCCACTCATACATATGCATGAAATTATTCTCTAGCATGAGCATGCCTATAGAATCTACCGAATTCATCATAAGAGTGTCTAATCCTCTAGGCAAGTGTGTGTTGGTTGATAGAGTTTGCAAAGGTTGCCCTTTGATGATTAAGGGTCATTGTTTCCCGGTTGATCTTATGGTATTGCCATTTGACGAGTTTGATGTCATCCTTGGGATGGATTGGTTAGTTACTCACGGAGTAATTGTGAATTGTGGAATGAAGCTTATTGAGTTGAAAAATGAAAATGGGAATCTTATTTGTGTTGAATCAGATAAGCAAGATAAATCACCAGTAGTGATATCGGCTTTGTCGACTCAGAGGTATTTAAGGAAGGGGTACGAGGCTTACCTTGCCTTTGTGTTGAACACTAAAGAGACTGATTTGGGAATTGAGTCGGTACCCATAGTATGCGAGTACCTAGATGTTTTCTCGGAAGAGTTGCCAGGGCTACCTCCGGTTAGAGATATTGAATTTGGAATCGAGTTAGCTCCGGGTACTGCCCCTATTTCTATTGCTCCCTGTAGAATGGCTCCAACCAAGCTAAAAGAGCTAAAAGCACAGTTGCAAGAGCTAATGGATAAAGGTTTTGCAAGGCCGAGTTCTTCTCCGTGGGGTGCTCCCGTTTTATTCGTGAAGAAGAAAGATGGTTCTATGAGACTATGCATAGATTATCGGTAACTCAACAGGGTAACTGTGAAGAACATGTACCCATTGCCGAGGATCGATGATCTATTTGATCAATTGAAGAGAGCCACGGTATTTTCCAAGGTAGATTTGAGGTCCGGGTATTATCAGTTGAGAGTCAAGGACTCGGATGTGCCGAAAACCGCATTTAGGACTAGGTATGGCCACTATGAATTTTTTTGTCATGCCTTTTGGTCTAACAAATGCCCCTGCGATCTTCATGGATTTGATGAATCGCATTTTTTGGTTATACTTGGATAAATTTGTCGTGGTTTTCATCGACGACATACTAATCTACTCTCGAGATGAGAATGATCATGTCGAGCATTTGAGGATGGTTTTACATTAAGAGAAGGGTGACTGTATGCTAAGTTCAGTAAGAGTGAGTTTTGGCTCAAGGATGTGGGATTTTTGGGGCACTTTGTCTCGGGAGATGGAATTAGAGTAGACCCGAGTAAGATTTCAGCAATTGTTGATTGGAAACCGCTGAGGAGCATGACCGAAGTAAGGAGTTTTCTAGGCCTAGCCGGCTATTATAGGCGTTTTATCAAGGGGTTTTCCACGATAGCTACCCCGATGACGAGACTTTTGCAAAAAGACGTGAAGTTCGATTGGATAGTGAAGTGTCAATAGAGTTTCGAGAAACTGAAGACACTGTTGACTGGGGCTCTGGTTTTGGTGCAACCTGAATCGGGGAGAGAATTTGTGGTATACAGTGATGCATCCCTGAACGGATTGGGTTGTGTACTTATGCAAGAGGGTAAAGTGATTGCATACGCCTCAAGGCAATTGAAGCCGCACGAGAAGAATTACCCGACTCATGATTTAGAGTTGGCCGCAATTGTATTTACGTTAAAAATTTGGAGGCATCATTTATATGGTGAAAGGTGTCAGATTTTCACCGACCACAAGAGCCTAAAATATTTTATGACTCAAAAGGAATTGAATTTAAGGCAACATAGGTGGTTAGAGCTGATTAAGGATTATGAATTGGTGATTAACTACCATCCGGGGAAGGCGAACGTAGTCGCCGATGCTTTGAGCAGAAAATCATCGTTTGCACTAAGAGCCATGAGTACTCAGATGGCTTTGTTGGATGATGGTTCCATTTTAGCCGAGTTGAGGGCTAAACCATTGTTTCTCCAAGAGATTTGTGAAGCTCAGAAAGATGATAACAGTTTGCAAGCCAAGAGAGTTTTATGTGAGTCGAATGTTGAATCAGACTTTCGAGTAAATCCTGATGGATGTCTAACATTTCGAGATAGGGTTTGTGTACCCAGAAATGATGAGCTTATTCGTAAGATATTGCACGAAGCACATAGCGGATGTTTGAATGTGCACCTAGGCAGCACGAAGATGTACAATGATTTGAGGAAATGGTATTGGTGGCTTGGTATGAAGAAAGACATTTCCGAGTTTGTATCGAGATGCCTGATTTGTCAGCAAGTAAAAGCTGAACATCAAGTACCTTTGGGTTTACTTCAGCCCATTATGGTTCCCGAGTGGAAATGGGACCGTATTACCATGGACTTCATGACAGGCTTACCATTGACTCCAAAGAAGAAAGAAGCGGTGTGGGTTGTGGTTGATAGACTCACGAAGTCAGCCCATTTCATACCAGTGCGAGTCGATTATTCGCTTGATAAATTAGTGGACTTGTACATGTCAGAGATAGTAAGACTTCATGGTGTACCATTGTCGATCATTTCGGATAGAGATTTGAGATTTACGTCATGGTTTTGGAAAAAGTTGCAAGAGGCCTTGGGCACGAAATTGAGTTTCAGTACAGCCTTCCATCCACAGATCGACGGGCAGTCAGAAAGAGTGATTCAAATACTCGAGGACATGCTTCGATGTTGTGTTTTATAATTCCAAGGTAATTGGGAGAAATACTTACCGTTGGTGGAATTCACCTACAACAGCAGTTTTCTATCAAGTTTGAAAATGGCGCCTTATGAGGCATTGTATGGGCGTAGGTGCCAAACGCCTTTGTATTGGTCAGAATTCAGAGAGAAATAGATTCATAGGGTTGACCTGGTTAGAGAGACTGAAGAGAAAGTGAAAGTGATACGAGATTGTCTGAAAGTCGCCTTAGATAGACAAAAGTCCTATTTGGATTGAAAAGGAAAGAGATTGAATTCAAAGTCGGTGATAAAGTGTTCTTGAAAGTATCACCTTGGAAAAAAGTCCTTAGATTTGGCCGGAAGGGCAAATTGAGTCCATGTTTTATCGGACCTTATGAAGTTACCGAGAGGATAGGACCGGTAGCTTATCGGTTGGCCTTACCACCTGAGCTAGAAAAGATTCATCATGTCTTTCACGTATCCATGTTGCGTCGATACCTTTCAGACCCTTCTCATGTCATAGTGCCAGCAGAGGTAGATATACAACCGGACTTGACTTATGGTGAAGAGCTGGTTAAGATTTTGGCACGAGAGGTCAAGCAGTTAAGAAACAAAAGCATAGCCCTAGTGAATGTTTAGTGGCAAAGGAACGGAATAGAAGAGGCTACATGGGAGCCCGAGGAAACGATGAGAAACCAATATCCCAACCTCTTTACCGGTAAGATTTTCGGGGACGAAAATCCTTAAGGGGGGAGAATTGTAATAGCCCGATTTAGGGGCTAGTCGGAACAGTGAACTCGGGATCACTAATCTGAGATTAGTGAAATTTATTTTCATATCATATTATGAGCCAGAGTATGATTGTATAAGCACATGAGAATTTTGGTACTTTAATTCTAGCGATTTCTTGATTAATCGCGAAAAAGGACTAAATCGCATTAAGTGCGAAAGTTCCATTCTATAAGCTAAAGGTACCAAATAGCCATAGATTAAAAATTTGAGGTCTTTAAAAGGAAATTTAGCCCCTTGTTAATGCTTGGTCGGCCATAAGGGACAAGGATTGACCAAGTTGGTCAAAGTTGGTGAGTAGGTGGACTAAATTGATAAGTGATCGGTGTGTCACAGTCTTAAAATTTGTAATGAGAATGATCGAGCCTAAAAACTAACTATGACAATGATTGAGGCAAGTGTACCTATCGAACAGTAGTATAGCTTAGTGGCAAGACCGGATTGTCGACCCCAAAGGAACTGAAAGTACTAATACTAACTTTTTTTTTATTATTTAGCCTTAAAATTGAAGTGAATCGGTTTAATCTAGAAAATTCATTAACTACTAAGCTAAAGACGATGAGACAAAAAGAATGAAATTAGGGAAATACTTGTGGGAAAAACCAATTGATTAAAACAATTTATCTAACTCTGAACCAGACGATTTATTCATTTGACTTGATCCGTAAGATTCCCTAATGCATATTAAACCCTCTCTCGAAGCGAATAACGTCTAACCCTAGGTTGATTAATTGAAATCTCTTTCTATTTAAAACCCCTAGAATCGCATTAACTCAATCTATGGACTCCCATATTAGGTTTCACCCTAATCCGGCAAAATCTCGTCACCCTATCTCTAGGCGTGCGATCAACTCCGGTTAATTATGCTAGATCTACTCTTAGGTTGGGACTTTTGCTCCTCCACCTAAGCACATCAAACTTGAATTAATATCCCAGAAATATCAACACAAGAGTTAAGAACACATAATTAAGAACAAATCAAATATTTATCATAGAGTTCAGCAAACGATAACAAGGTTCATCTTAGGTTTCATCCCCCTCGGGTATTTGGGTTTAGTTCATAATGATAATAAAATACATCTCAAAAGAAAAGATAAAACAAAACATAAGAAAAACTCTAAAACCCCCTGAAGGAATTGAAGAGAGATCCTCCGTCTTGAGTATAACTCCGTCTTCTTGAGATGAATCAACCGGCTTTCTTCAAGTAATTTCCACAATCTCGATCTTTCCGGCTCGGCTCCTTGCCCAGTGGACGCCCCTTGAAAATGACCTTGGGCTCCTCGATGAGAGGGTTTGTCGAACTCCCTTTTAATTTGCCCCTAGGGTGTTTATATAGGCTTTGAGATGCCTTACTTGGTCTCCAAGTATCCTAATCTGAGTTAAATTCCTATTTAGGTGTTTTAATATGCTTTGGAATGTGTTTCTTTGCCACCAAGTACCCAAATCCGAGAAAAACTCCTCTTGGCCGCGGCAGGGGCACGACAATGGCACACGACTGTGTGAATCATGGTCAGGCCGTGTTCGAGGCTGATAAGGAGGCACGGCCGTGTGGTCTTGGGCCCAGGCCGTGTCGATTTCGTGATATGGCCCATTTGGTCTGTTTTAAGCCCGTTTCTTGTTCTTTTCATCCTCCGGTGCTTTCCTGAGTATAAAACATGAAAACAAAGGATTAAAAGCACCAAATTACATAAAATAAAGGATAATTCATCCAAAATCATGCTAAATGTGAGCTTAAAATATGTTACTATTTCGATTTATCAAATACACCCACACTTAAGCTTTTGCTTGTCCTCAAGAAAAATTCTCAACTCATAATTAAAACAAACTTCCTCGATTCATGATATTCATCAATAATGTTTCATCATAATTCAAAGATAATTCATACATGGATAATTCAACTCAAAGAGTCCTAAAGATTCAAACAATCTAAGTCATGCATTTGTGGCATAAAACATAGGTGTTTCCCCTCATCTGAATAATTACCTCTGATTTAAAATCGACAAGAATTGACATCCTCACTAAAGATTCACTCAAATCACTTGTAATAATAATACCACTACTAGTACGAGCTTCTTTTTCAACAATTGGAATTTAGATGTATAAGCTCACTTGATCACAGAACTAATAATGAATATACTTTGATTTGATCTTTTTTTAAGAACAAGTCAAGTAATAAGAAGATAGAATTTAACAACTGATAAAGAAAATAGTTAAGTAGTCGATCAAATCAAATCTCGATATAGGGGTAGTCAAGAAGAATGGTGATAACGAATACAAAGGGTTTTCGGTTAATATTAGTGGGTGAGTAAAAAAAAAAGGGTTGTTAGGATTAAACGGGGTTCACTAGGGGTTAATTGTGAAGGTAGGCTTTTAGTGGAGTAAGTGGGTTAAATCCTAGGTGCCTTCATCATCTCTGTATATCAATACAAAAGTGTGGTCTCGACAAGTATAATAGATGCAAGTTCTAGAATAACAAATCAATGTTGAGACACTCATAATCAATAATGTGAGCAATAAAAAGAATATATGCTCTATAAGGCTCAAAATCTCACAAAAATTATGGGTATTTGATGTCAATCTCATAAATTTCAAACTTCAAAGTAATATTCAAATTCAGGTAGACAACCTAGAATTTTTTTTTTAATTTTGAAAAATAGACTTATCATGCTTGACTCTCTAGTATCTTAAAGTTTAATCATCAATGCACAATTATCAATGACTTAATCTAAAACATATCAATTAAAATCATAAATCATAAGAAATTTCATTCTAATCATAATATGAGAAACTTACTTAAAGAAACAAGATATAATTCAGGGATTTTCAAATAATACTATAGTTAACCCCCCCACACTTAAGATGTACATTGTCCTCAATGTACAAAGATAGATAATAATAAAATCATAAGATAGGGAGAGAAGTGAAACTTCCTGAATTTTGGATGGAGTTAATGAAAAGAAACCGGATAGGATTGGCAGAGGTGAACGTGGGGGAGCGCCTTGAACCGTTTGAATTTGAATCCTCAAAGCAGCCGGCCTAATTTTATTGTATCCTAAGATAAATCTAAATGGCATGAAGAAAAACAAAGAAAATAATAAAGAAAATAAAAATAAAAATAAAAATAAAAGTAAATAATGGAAAATGAAAGAAGAAAGACAACTGGAAAAGAAAAAGGAAGAAGGGGGGTCTAAATAGAGATACAGCCCGTGTTTTGGGAAAAAAATTTTGTCCTGTTGCCACACGTCTACGGCCACGCCCTTTTTCCTACCTATGGTGCCCACACGGCCATGGCCACGGCCGTGTGCAAGGCCGTGTGAGTACGGAAAACCTGCGCCTAAACATGGAAATAAATAAAACTAAACTAATTAGTAGGGTTAGTGCTCGGGTTGCCTCCCGAGAAGCGCTCGTTTAAAGTCTTGAGCTAGACTTACCTCTCATTCGCATTATCAGGGTGGTTTGAGGAGGTGAAAATCCTTTCTCATGCGATCAATTCGGTTTTTGCTATATAGTTTAAGTCGAGTAGTGTTTACCTTAAAAGTGCTGAATTTAGGATTAGTTACCTCGACTGTTCCATCTGGGAAGGTTTTGAGTACCTGATCTCCTATCTTAAGCTGGGTTGTCCCATCGTTAAGTTTGTCGTGGAGTTGCCTCGTTTTTGCTTCGTGTATTTTTAGTTCCTCTTTGAAGTGTATCTTCCACTCGTCTAGTTCATCAATCCGAAGCCTTCGTTCTTCATGAATTTCTTTTTTATCGTCACGAGGTCTAGGATCTGGCATCTGCGAAAGAGCTTCAAGAAATGGCAAGTTAATATGAAATTTCTTTGGAAGTTTAAGAGACTTACCGACTTGTTCCTCTGTGTGGTCTTTTTTATCGTATTGGGGTATGGCACACGAGGTTGGTACTTGCACTTACTTACGGGTTTATTAGATCATGGCTTACCTCAACCTTACCTTCACTTACCCAGGCTCTTGCCTAAAATTGGGCTCATCTAACTCTTCACTATCTTGAAATGTTATGGCTTGAATTTGCTCCTTTTCCTAGGTAAGCTTTCGATTGTATTTGAAACTAACTTAGTAAGTTGCCCAATTTGATCCTTGAGCTCCTGTGTCGATGCTTTCTGTTTTTCAAGTTTTGTTTCTATATTTTGGAAACGTGTTTCTGTGGCTGCTATGAATTTTGTTAGCATCTCCTCAAGGTTTGACTCCTCTTCCTGTTGGTGAGGTGGTTGTTGAAAATTTGGAGGAAGTTCCGATATTTGGCTACTTTGATCATCCCACGAGAAATTGGGATGGTACCTCCAACCTGCATTATAAGTGTCACTATAAAAATTATTTTGAGGTCTAAAATAGTTACCCATATAGTAGACTTGTTCGCTCTCCATGCCATATCCGTAGGGTGGGTACTCAGGATTCGCCATGCCTCCGCTTGTTTCGTACTGCATAACTGGATGTACCTGCGAAGAACCGTATAAAGGATCAAATTTTTTATGTAACATCTCTAACTGGTTTGATAGCCTGGTTACTGTGTCGAGGTTGTAGATATCGGCTGCTTTTGTTGGCTTTGTCCTCATAACTTGCCACTGATAGTTATTCAGTGCCATCTCCTCTATAAACTAAAATTACTTGAGAAAAGAAAATAAAAGAAAAATTAGCAAAATAAAAATAAAATTTAATTGCGAAAATAAAATATGGCTAGAGTAATAAAAATATAGCGTTCTTAATATTTCAGTTCCCCGGCAACGACGCCAAAAACTTGATTGGTGTGTCACAGTCTTAAAATTTGTAATGAGAACGATCGAGCCTAAAAACTAACTATGACAACAATTGAGGCAAGTGTACCTATCGAACAGTAGTATAGCTTAGTGGCAAGACCAGATTGTCGAACCCAAGGGAACCGAAAGTACTAATACTAACTTTCTTTTTATTATTTAGCCTTAAAATTGAAGTGAATCGGTTTAATCTAGAAAATTAATTAAAAACTAAGCTAAAGACGATGAGACAAAAAGAATGAAATTAGGGAAATACTTGTGGGAAAAACCAATTGATTAAAACAATACCCAAGGAAGAATTCACCTAGACTTCACTTGTTATCTAACTTTGAACCAGACGATTTATTCATTTGACTTGATCCGTAAGATTACCTATTGTATATTAAATCCTCTCTCGAAGCGAATAACGTCTAACCCTAGGTTGATTAATTGAAATCTCTTTCTAATTAAAACCCCTAGAATCGCATTAACTCGATCTATGGACTCCCATATTAGGTTTCACCCTAATCTGGCAAAATCTCGTCACCCTATCTTTAGGCGTGCGATCAACTCCGCTTAATTATGCTAGATCTACTCTTCGGCAAGGACTTTTGCTCCTCCACCTAAGCACATCAAACTTGAATTAATATCCAAGAAATATCAAGACAAGAGTTAAGAACACATAATTAAGAACAAATCAAATATTTATCATATAGTTCAGCAAACGATAACAAGGTTCATCTTAGGTTTCATCCCCCTCAGGTATTTGAGGGTTTAGTTCATAATGATAATAAAAGACATCTCAAAAGAAAAGATAAAACAAAACATAAGAAAAACTCTAAAACCCCTTGAAGGAATTGAAGAGAGATCCTCCATCTTGAGTATAACTCCGACTTCTTGAGATGAATCAACTGGCTTTCTTCAAGTAATTTCCAGAATTCTGATCTTTCTGGCTCGGCTCCTTGGCCTAGCTGGACGCCCCTTGACAACAGCCTTGGGCTCCCCTCGACAGAGGGTTTCTGTCGAACTCCCTTTTAAGTTGCCCCCTAGGGTGTTTATATAGGCTTTGAGATGCCTTACTTGGTCTCCAAGTATCCTAATCTGAGTTAAATTCCTATTTAGGTGTTTAAATATGCTTTGGAATGTGTTTCTTTGCCACCAAGTATCCAAATCTAAGAAAAACTCCTCTTGGCCGCGGTAGGGGCACGGCCATGGCACACGCCCGTGTGAATCGTGGTCAGGCTGTGTTCGAGGCTGATAAGGATGCACGGCCGTGTGGTCTTGGGCCCAGGCCGTGTCAATTTCGTGATATGGCCCATTTGGTCTGTTTTAAGACCGTTTCTTGTTCTTTTCATCCTCTGGTGCTTTCCTGAGTATAAAACATGAAAACAAAGGATTAAGAGCACCAAATTACATAAAATAAAGGATAATTCATCCAAAAGCATGCTAAATGTGAGCTTAAAATATGTTACTATTTCAGTTTATCAATAGTTTAATATTAGAATAAAGAAAAGATGATGTCCATCTTTCTTGCTCATCTCTTCCACTGAAAATTTGGCAGCCAAATAGGGGTTAAAAGCTTCAAAAATTTCAGCACGCTCATCTCTTCACAAGTAAGTGTTCTAGCAATCTTTTCTTGAAAATAGTTGTACTTTTGAGACCCCTAAAGCTTAAGCTTTCAAATGAGGGGACTATTGTGCAATATGGTGAAAAGTTTAGAGTTTTTCCATGAGAGCTATCATTGTTATTTGCTGCATTTTTATGGAAGAAAATGAGTCTTAGTTGTTAGATGAACAACTTTTGTGAAAGGTGTTGTCTTGAAAACACCTAATTGGACCTTGATGAAAAGGTTACCAATTTGTAGTAATTATGTGAAATGTTGAGTTTTGATTATAGCTATAAGAGTATTAAATGTTCACCTAGGCTTTTTGAAGGTAAAAATGTGATTAGAATTGATTTCCGAGCCTAGGGGCAAAATGGTCATTTTGCCAAAGTCTAGGGGCAAAATAGTAATTTTGCCTAAGCATAATTAGTGAAATGCTTTTATTATTATGGTGATTGAAATGAGCTGAATTGCTATTATAGAGCAAGAAGAACAAAGAATCTGCCTCAATCGGGGAAAGAACAAAGTCTTGGACTAGACCGACGTGTAGGCTCATTTTGAAATCGAGGTAAGTTTGTATGTATAGATTCAACATTTATGTTAGCATAATTGAGAATGCTTGGTATCATATTGATGCATGATAATCTACTAAATTGATGTTGAATAAGATGTTGAAGTCCTAGTGGACTATAACGAACAAGAAAATGTTATCATCGAGATAAAAAAATGAATGAGGTCCTGTCTAAGACCATGATCGGGACATGGCCTCGGCACCGAATTTAGATTTCCGTATAAGACCATATTTGGAATATGACTTCGATATTGAATTTGAGAATCGTGTAAGACCATATCTGGGATGTGCCGTCAATTTTAAATGTGAAATCCCGTATAAGACCATATCCGGGATATGGCATCGGCATTTAGAGGTGACTCCATGTAAGACCATTTCTGGGATGTGGCATTGGCCTCGTATTTATAATAATGACGATATTATGCGTCTTTGAGTATCCCTAGTGATTAATGGGATGATTAGATGAGTTTAGAAATGTAAATGAGATTAGCACTAAAGTCCTGTGAATGAGTGAATACAGGTACTCGTGAATGAGTCACGAAGAAACGATTACGATATATGGCATGGTATGTGCTAAATAAGGGAAATTGTGAGTAAGTATGACAAGGAGCCTATGACTTGTGTATGGTTAGTTAATGTAATGGATGGATTATTTTATGAGCTTATTGTTGCTATTTATACCCATGCAAACTTACTAAGCTTTATGCTTACCCCTTTCATTGCTCATCCTCCTTGTAGTATTGCCAAGATAAATCGAGGAACGAGGACGTAGGAGTTTGGAAATCACACTATCGACATCACTTTGGTATAAAAATTTATACTTATTTTGAGTATGACATGTATAGGACTCGAGTATTTTTTTAGGTCGTAATTGTTGGCCAAAGTGTTGGCTTTGTAAGGCATTAAAGTCTTTTTGTAATGGTCTATTAATTTAGGCCGATACTTGACAAACTCTTATGCTTAATGAAAGTGATTTTCTTGAAGTGTATGCCCTTGTGTATGGATATTGAATTGAGTACTTAGAAATGCCTTTGGGTTATGAATTATGTTGAATTGGATTGGTGTTTGTATGTGTGCAATGTAGGGTGGCAAAAGGCTTGGTAGATAGCCATCTAATTGTCACACAGTAGACACACAGGCGTGTGTCTATGCCAGTGTGTGACACACTGGTCAGCCCTATGGGCGTGTGGATCGACCGTGTGTCCCCTTGCATGCTAGGTTTGCAAGTCAGTATGCTCCACGGGCTAGGGACACGGGCATGTGCCCAGGCCGTGTGAAGTCTGCACATTAATTGTGGAATTTAAATCGACCACGGGTGGAAGACACGGGCGTGTCTAGGCCGTGTGAAGTTAGTCAGGATCGACCACGGGTGAATGACACGGGCATGTCTTAGGGGCACACGGGCGTGTCCCTAGACCAACACGGGCGTGTGGCCCCTGTTTTGTTGAAAAGTTTCTCAATCTCATAAAAGCTCCCAGTATAGTTCCGATACCTCTCGGAGGTATGTTTAGGGACTCTTAGGCCGAGTATGTGCAAGTGATGGGTTTAAACGAAATTTTATAGCCCGTTTTGATATGTCAAGTGAGATTAGTTAGGTAATGCCTCAAACCCAGTCCCAGCTTCGGGCACGGGTAAGGGGTGTTACAGATATCTCACTTTCCCTTCCAACCCTCCAGTATAGACCACTCTGCAATAGACCCTTTGCAGCCCAAATGCTCTTCCAGGTAAGTGAAGGTAGGTTTCCTAATTGTGCATTAAGAAAATTCGAATGCGGGTAATATTTAGCTTAAGAACTCTAGCTAATAAGGAATTTGGGTGATTAATAAGACGCCAATCTTGCTTGGCTAATAATGCGATATTAAACTGGCTAATATTTCGAAAACCTAAGCCACCATTCTCTTTTAAAGTACAAAGATTCCTCCATGCACACCAGTGTATCCCCCTTTTATCTCGTCCCTTCTGCCACAAAAAAATTAGCGATAATACTCTCTAACTCAGCCCATAACGATTTAGGTAATAGGAAACAAGTCATTGTGTAGGTTGGTATGGATTGGAGAATAGCCTTAATGAACACTTCTTTCCCACCTTGAGATAGATGCCTGATACTCCAATTATCAATACGCTTCTTTAGTCGATCCTTTAAATTCTTAAAAGACTCCCTTTTTCTTTCTTCCAACCATCTAAGGCAAACCAAGGTAACGTTCTGGGTCACTTGCGCTTCATACCCCCAAAATATTGACAACCACCCGTCTGTCATCCTTTAATGTGTTTCTGCTAAAAATGACAGTTGATTTATCGAAATTAACACATTGACTCGAAAAAATTCTGTACTCTCTTAGAATTCCTTTCAGTAGAGTAGCCCCTCTATTTGTAGCCTTACCAAATAAGATAAAGTCATCTGCAAATAACAGGTACGATACCTGTGGACCACTCCTACTAGCCTTTACTCTTTTTAATAGTCCTTCCCTAGTTGCGAGTCGCATTAGACAAGATAAACCTTCTCCACATATAAGAAATAAAAACGGACTCAGCGAGTCTCCTTGTCGAAATCCCCTTGTTGGTTGAAAGATTTCTCCTGCATATCCATTAACCACTACTAATAGGAAACAATGGTCATACATTTCATAAGAGTTTCAATCCAATTTGTAGCAAAACCCATTCGTACCATTATTTCCTTAATAAAGTTCCATTCAACTCTATCATATGCTTTACTCATATCTAACTTCACGGCCATAAACCCTTTTTTCCCCAACCTCTTCTATTTTAGTGTATGTAGAATTTCATAAGCCAGCAACACATTATTCGAAATCAGTCTGCATGGTACAAAAGCGCTCTGAGCCACATCAATACATTTCTCAATAACTTCTCTAAGCCGATTTGCAATAGCCTTTGCCAGTATTTTATAAATCACATTGCATAAGCTAATAGGTTGAAAATGCTTCATATTAGAAGGATTGACTATTTTTGGTATGAGCACTATATGAGTATAATTAATCTGATTAACCTCTATACCTTCATTAACGATTTGTAAGCAAAAATTAGTGACATCATCTTCAATAATGTGCTAGCACTTTTGATATTATAAAGTCGAAAATCCATCTTCCCCTGGTGCTTTTGTTGGTCCCATTTCGAACACCGCCTCTCTAATCTCCTCCTTTTTGTATAGCATCGTAAGTCTTTGGTTATCCTCCCCAGAGATGCATCAATCAATACCCGACAGCAAATGCTCATGGTTACCTCTTGTCTCTGATGTAAATAAATTCTGAAAATAAGATCTCGTAATACCTTCCATTTCCTGTATGATCTCTGTTTCCCTTCCATCTTACAATTTATGAATAAAATTTCTCTTCCGATGCTGTGTCGCTTGGCTATGGAAAAATGCAGTATTCCTGCCACCAAATTTCAGCTAGTTTATTCGAGCTCTTTGCTCCCAGTAGCGTTCATCCTTTTCAATTTCTAAATTCAGTTGAATCTTTGCATCAATCATCTCAGCCAAATTACTATCGTCCCTTTCAGCTCCTGTAACTTTTGATAATTTAGTTGTAAGTAGTTCCTTTCTTCTTTTTCTATTTATTCGAATCCGTCGAGCCCATCTTTTCAAACCCACCTTTCAATTTTCCAACTTTTTCAGCAAGTTTCCTGTTGACATTTCCCAAATGTTTTTAACTTATTCACCAAACGACCCCTTCATTGTCCACCAAGCTTCAAACTTGAATACATTGTCATTCAGCCATTTTTCAACCCTTCTCGTATTAATTAAAAGAAGACAATGATCAACGAAAGAATGAATAAGGTGTTTGATTATTACCTCAGGAAACATGGTCATCCATTCTTCGTTTCCAACTCCTTTATCCAATCGTTCGCGAATGTTTGTCTCCGGTAAATTTCCTCTCTCCCATGTGAACCAAATCCCAGAAGACCCCACATCCATTAATTGACAATCCGCCAAAACATTGCAAAAAATTTCCATTCTTCTTTCATCTCTAGGTAACCCTCCCTTTTTTTCAAAGCCATACATGATCTCATTGAAGTCTCCATAAACAAACCAAGGAATCCCCTCTTGGAAGCCACTGATGATACATGATTAATCTCCAATAATCTCCTATTCCTTGCCGCCGAAGTGTTAATCTCTTCCATTACTATTGACTCCTCCATCTCCCCTCTAGCCCTCTTTTTTACCTCCTCTCCGATTAAGACACCATCTTCCAAATCGTGATTCATATCCACTAGGGCCGATCTCCCTTCCAGATTAAATCCCAAAACTGGATCAAAAACCTGCCCTGTAACACCCCTAACCCATATCCGTCGCAAGAACAGGGTTACGGAGCATTACCAGAGATTTTAGAACAATCACAGAAAAATGTGATATTTATTGTTCATAACAAAACTGTCCACTTGAGTCATAGTCACTAAATTATTTATATCTTGAGCTACTGAATTCTAAATTAAGATCCGCTTGATTTTTCCGAAACTAGACTCAAATATCTTCCTACCATAAAATTTTCAGAATTTATGGTTTAGCCAATAAGTAGAGTTAATTCTTCAAATTCATCCCTATTCTACTGTTTGACAGTTTCGACCTTTCTTCACTAAAAATTAATTATCTCTTAGTACGGGATTCGGATGATGTTCCCGTTTGGTTCTCTTGAAATTAGACTCATTAAGAAATTAAACATATAAATTTAAACCCATAAGTATTTTTATACAATTTTTAATGATTTTCCAAAGTCAGAATAGGGGAACCCAAAATCATTCTGACCTTGTCTCACAAAAATTCAAATATCTCATAAAATGAAATTCTTTTGCTTACACCGTTTCTTCTATGTAAAACTAGACTCAATAGTATTTCAACCTCTAATTCGATTTCGACAATTTTTGGTGATTTTTCAAAGTTATACTACTGCTGCCATCCAAAACTGTTTTAATGCTAATTTTACTCTTTCATGATTTATTTGTATTAACTTTCATTTAGGCATACATAACACCAAAGCATATCCATAACTAGCCATTCCAATAGCTAGTCATTATCAAATTTTTACATGCCATTCATTGGAAAATTTAACCTATAAATCAACAATAAAGACTTAAAACATATCATTTCCTTACCTTCATATACATGCTCATAACATCATACTTTATCAAGTCCACACATACCTAATCACATTCAACATAACAACTTCCCACATGTATCATCTAGTCTAATTTCATTAACATACCATTATAAACCACATCACACAATGAAATTGGCATAGGCATATGAGTAATTAATATGCTTGCAACCCATTAGCCAATATAAGCTAATTTATATGGCTACATACAAAATCAAATCCTTAATCATTACAAGCCAATACATTTGGTCATATCATAATGACACATACACAAAATGACTAAGTCTCTATACATGCCATAGACTCAAAGGTTTGTGTTCATTTACCCAACATGATAGCTTGATAGTGTGATAGCATCTCCGACGATCTCCAACCCGAGCTAGTTTGGTGACACTATGAGGCATAAGAAAGGAAGGGGAGTAAGCTATATAGCTTAGTAAGTTCACATGCAAATAAATAGCAACATAATCATGAATATCATATAATTAACATAACATAATTTACATATATGTCATCATAGTTTCATAGGCATAACTTACTCATTTTCAATCTTACCAAAAGTTCATCACATACCAAGCTCATTCATATGAATTTTTCGTACATACCTGTACCAACTTGTATCATATCATACTCTTTCTCATCTTTGGCATAATCTTTGAATTACCCGTTGAACCACTTGGAATACTAAAGGATACTCGGGAATCTCATACACAATGTACCATACCAACGCCATATCCCAGACATGGTCTTACATGGAAATCTCATATCGATGCCAATAGCCCAGCTATGGTCTTACACGAAGTCTCATATCGACGCCATATCCCAGATATGGTCTTATACAAAATCTCATAACGATGCCATATCCTAGATATGGTCTTTTACGTAATCTCAGTTACCCTAATGTCATGATATTTGTATCCTAGTTATTCCTAAGGTTCAAATGGGATTTTCTCATTTGTCATATCATCGTCGACTGTATCCACATTGTCATTTATACAATTCATATATTAATAAAACATTTTAAAATACAATTGTAACATTGCATTATTTACACATGAACTTACCTCGACACAAGAATGGCGAAATGGACCTAATCGTCACATACTTTGTTTTCCCCCGTTCTAGGTCCGAACATCGATTTTATTGATCTATAATATCACATTTGACTTATTTAATCATTATACTGTTCATTTTAGCCCAAAATCACATTTTAGAAAAATTTACATTTTTGCCCCTGAACTTTGTCATATTTACATTTTATTCCATAGGCTCGTAAAATGATTTTCATTCAATTTCTTTGTACTTTAAGCCTAGCCAAACCATTTTCATGCTTATAGCAGCCCACATTTTCCATTAAAACATATTTTTACGACACTTTTTATACTATTTTACAAATAGGTCCTTTTTATGCATTTTCATCAAAAATCACTTAGCAAAAGTTATTTATCTAACATTAAACTTGCATAATCTACCATTAAACATCAAAATACACAAATTTCTAACATGGTTCAAACCCTATACCTTCATCATATCTCAAATTAATGGTAGAAATAGATAGATCATAGTACAAGGATTTCAAAAACATGAAAATCATTAAAAACGGGGTTGGAACGGACTTACAATCGAGCTTGAAAGCTTGAAAAACCCTAGCCATGGTTTCCTATTACAAATTTCGGCCAAGGAGGAAGATGGACAAATTTTTGGGTTTTTATTTTGTTTATTAAATCATTTAATTACTAAATGACCAAAATGCCACTAACTTTAAAATATTCTATTTCACCTATTTCATGTCCATTTTTGTCCAAAAAATTATCCAATGGTGTAATTACCTTTTAAGGACCTCCAATTTAGAATTTCATAGCAATTAGACACCTCTAGCTTCTAGAACTCAAGTTTTGCAATTTTTACTATTTAGTCCTTTTGACTAAATTGAGTGCCCAAACGTCAAATATTTTGAACGAAATTTTCACAAAATCATTCCGTAAACCTGTAAATCATACAAATATAAGAATATTAAATTTTTCCTCGTCAGATTTGTGGCCCCGAAACCACTATTTCGACTAGACCCAATATTGGGTTGTTACATGCCCATACCCGATTTATTTCCAACAGCCCACAGATTATTTCCTTTTATTCGGCTATTCTCTCGATTACCACCCAATTTCCCTTCACCTTGCTCTCACAACTAGACACTTGTAACAGCCTGATTTAGGGGCTAGTCGGAATAGTGATCTCTGAATCACTAATTCGAGGTTAGAGAAAATTATTTTCATGTTACGTTATGTGTTATAATATGTTTATAAGAATGCATGAAAATTTTGGTGCCTTAATTTTAGCGATTTCTAGGTTAATTGCGAAGAAGGACTAAATCGCATAAAGTGCAAAAGTTCCATTTTGTTTGCTAGAGATGTCAAATAGCTAAGGATTTTAAATTGGAGGTCCCAAATGTACAATTAGGCCATTGGAGGAGTGATGGCCGGCCATGGGGGACAAGATTATTAAATTAGTCAAAGGCTTGATGTGTTAGGTGGAGAAAGAATAAAATAAGAGAAAAATAAAGAAAAGAAAGCTACCATCTTTTCTTCTCTTCATCATCACCAAAAATTGGCAGCAAACAAGGGTTGGAGAACTCTAAAATTTCAGCAAGCTTTTCTCCACTCAAGTAAGTCAATTTGATGGTTGTTTTTGATGATTTTTGTACTTTTGAGACCCCTAAAGCTTAAGCTTTCTAAAGAGGGGACTATTATGCAACATGGTTGAAAGTCTAGGGACTTACCATGAGAGAGTTTATGCTGGTTTTTGAGTTTTTATGGAAGAAAATGAATGATAGGATGATGAGAAACAACTTTTGTGAAAGGTGTTGTCATGAAAACACCTAATTGGGACTAAAATGCAAAAGTTGTAATTTGTTCATTAAGGCTTGAAATAGATGGAATTGTGGATAGTTTTAACAGGAATAAATGTTTAGCTAGGCTTGTTTAACAAGAAAATGTGATAAAAATTTATTTACGAGCCTAGGGGCAAAATCGTAATTTTGCCAAAGTGTAGGGGCAGAATAGTCATTTTTTCCTAAAGTGTAGATTGTAATGTTTTATGATTTATAAGAGATTAAATCAGTGAATTCCATTGTTCTAGATCAAAGAAATCGAGTTTCGGACCTAGAACGGGTGAAAAGAGAAAAGTGGGCAAAAGTCCCTTTTTGGCCCTTTCGGCATCGAGGTAAGTTCATGTGCAAATGTTGTAATTACGTATGAGTTATTTTAATATTCCAATGTTGTATGGAATGTATGATTACGCAATGAATGTATTAAATACTTGTCGATGAGTTGTTAAGAGAATTGAACCTAAGAATGGTAAGAAATGTAAATAGTATGTGAAATGATGATAGTTAAGGTTAGTGTAAGACCATATTGGAATATGGCTTGGTGAGAGATATTAAATAAGACCATGTCAAGGACATGGCAATGATGTGATATTTCGTATAAGGCCTTGTCGGGTACATGGCATCGATAAGATAATTCATGTATGACCCTATCAGGGGTATGATGTCAATGTGACAATATGTGTATGAGATCTAATAGTATTATTTAATAGTTGAGATGAATTCAGTGTATGATGAACCTTTAGTGGGATGAGTGTAATCAATACACCTTAGTGTATGAGAGAGATTTGTTAGTGTATTGTGTGAACGCGAATGAGAATCATAGAAAGATAGGTAAGAATGATAGTGAGTGAGGATGTTTATGGATGAACGTTTGAATTAGAGAAAATGTATGTGGATAAGTATTTGTGAATGTATAATATCGGTCAGGTGTGTATGCGTTACACACGATATATTATTAATTGATGAGTGTGTGCAATACCATCAACTATATTATTATCGGTGGGTTGTGTGCGTTACCACCTGATAAATTAGTAATCGATGGGCTGTGTGCGATACCATCGCTTATAAATGATTGGTGAGCTAAGTGCGAAATCACCATAGGTATAAATGATTGGTGGGCTGTGCGCGATACCACCCTATAAGAGATTCAATGGTGGGCTAAGTGTGTAACCACCGAGAGATTAGTAGTATGAGTGGCTTATTGAGAATGCGTGATGCGTTGTTTTATATGATCTTGTGATGGTCAGTGCAGGAATGTATGCTAATTAGACGAGCATTTGGCTTATGGTATGGTAAGAATATGGTAAGAGGTAGAATGAGTAAGCTTTAAGGATGATTGAGTAAGATCAGTTAGGTAATGCCTCAAACCTTGTTCCGGCTCGAATACGGGTAAGGGGTGTTACATTTAGTGGTATCAGAGCTATAGTTTAGTCGGTTCTCAGACTAACCTAGCGTGAGTAAGAGTCTAGCTATACATGCCATAGGTGGACTGTGATAGTGTGATATCTCCCGGCTCTAATGAAATTGGTTTGTTAAGACAGGGATGGTTCCCAGCCGAGCTAAATCCAATAATTTTGTAAGTGATGATGGGGAAATTGAAATGCAATTATGAAATGATGAGATTCAAAGAGGTATGAGTCGAAGCATATGACATGTGTACGATAATGCATGAAATGAGAAGCTTATCTGCATTGGCTGGATGTTCATAAAGTGTTATATATTGAACATATTAGGTTAGGTGCATATAGTGAGTAAATTTACCCAGAGAATGGGGTATATATGCATGTATGATTATTTGAGCGATGTATGATCAGTATGTCCACATAGCTGAATCTCATGTGCGACTATTAAAATAGATGATGTATAATGTTTTATTTCGTGACTCTGTATAAAACTACGACTATTATGGTGTGAGAGTTAAACTGGGAAGTTTGACTAAGTAGAATGCAGGGATGAGTACGGTCGTTCAATGATAAAATGATGAATAAGACCATGGTTGGACCATGGCGATACATGTGATCCCATATAAGACCATGTCTGGGACATGGCATTGGTGACAAATAGTGATCCCGTGTAAGACCATATATGGGATATGGCATCGGTAATGACATGAGTTCCATGTAAGACCGTACCAGGGGTATGGCATTGGTATTGATATGAGATTTCGTGTAAGACCGTGGCAAGGCTATGGCATCGTGATGACATGTAAAGAAATAGCTGGGCTATGATGGGTGATACGAGTAAGACCATAGTTGGACTATGGCAATCAAGTAAACGACGTACTCAAAACCCGTAAGACATTCTCTAGATTGATAAGCAATAGTAAGAGGAAGTAGACTCAAATGTTGAATACTCAAGTAGATATTAATGTGGAACTTGAGTAAGTAAAGTCACTGTTCGAAAGTATGAGTGATAGAAACAATTGTGGCATGAAAAATGTGAAAACTCACTTGGAGTGAGTTGCGTGACTATGATGATATTTCATTGATGATGAATGTTAAATCATATGTATGTGGTCATGAGAGTCAAGTTATGGGACGCTACGACCTCACCCCTTACCACTGTTGAATTATGATGAGATGTTATGAGAGTTAAGTTGATTAAGTTTGCATTCGATTAATGCAATAATTATGTTAGCATAATTGAGAATTCTTTGTATCACGTTGATACATGATACCCTAGTAAATAGAGTAATTTTTGTTGAACATGAGGTTGAAGTCCTATGGGACTATAATAAAAAGGTTATCATTGGGATATGAAAAAGTTAAGGTCCTGTATAAGACCATGCCCGAGACATAGCCTCGGCACCAAGTTGAGATCCCGTATAAGACCATATCTGGGATATGGCTTCGGTAAAGAATATGAGAATCGTATAAGACCATATTCAGAATATGGTATCGATACCTGATGTGGAAGTCCATATAAGACCTTACCCGGGATATGGCACTAGCATTTAGAAGTGACTCCATATAAGACCACCTCGGGGATGTGACATTGGTTTCGTACCTACATGAATGACGATGAATATGCGTATTTGATTATCCCTAGTGATTAAAGGGATAGATGGATGAGTCTAGAGGTAGAAATGAGAATTGTACTAAAGCCATGTGAATGGGTGAATACAGGTAATCGTGAATGAGTCAAAAAGAAACCAGTACGATGTGTGGCACGGTATGTGCTAAATAAATGGCAAGTTTGAGTAAGTTGGCTCGAAACCTGTAGTTTGTGCATGGTTAGTGGATGCCATGGATAGATTATAATAATCTCCTTGAGTATTAGGTATAAATATCTGTTGCCTTTCAAGACTGATGTAGTTGTTCTTTTCATAAACTGTGATTGTGTGAGAATGTTAGCTAATAGTAAAAAAGCAGACAAAACGGTTGTCGATTTAGAAAATTGAAATCGACATTCCTTTACCTCCTCATAATCCTATTCGGGTACTTTGAGGAGGAAGTTACTGCTGAAACTTCCTGTGAGATTTCTTTTATATTTCCGTTGAACATGGTTATTTATAAAGGGTGTGTTCTTTGAGTTGCGATATTCATATTTATTATGATTGCGCTTTTTATTTGATCAAAGAAAAGTGATAATTCTAGTACAAGAAATGAAATCACAAGTTTCATGTTGTGCGATGGGTTTTCGGGTAAGCCGAATAGAGTTAATGAATTTGATCGAGATGTCCCTGCTACCGTGAGATATGACGATAGTAAAGGCCTTAGATTAGCACAGCGAGAGAAACTCAGATGAGAGTGTACTAGAAATATGTTCTCAGTATGGAGAAAAGAGTAGATTAATGTATTGAGATATGATTCAAGTTCGTGTATATTCACGCATGAGTCGAGAAAGAGAATGAAATTTGTGGTGTATGCGTGGGTAGGGAGCATGATATAAAGATATGCTCATCGAAATGTTCAAACCGTGATGGTTGAGTTGAAAGCTATTGAAAGAACTGTTTATTTGAAAGTTCTAGTCATCGAGATCGATCCGAATCGAGAGAAAGAGTTGACAAAGTTGGTGATCCGTAGACGATCACTTTTGTGTCCGTGTTGTGAGTTAGATATTATGTATTGATCCATGGAAAGATCGATGTGTATTTTTCAGAATTTTAATAAGTGAGAGGTATCTTATGCTGCAGAAGATTTTGAAGATGAAATAGTGGAAACGGCTTGAATTATTACAATGGTGGGTATAGTTATTGTGATACTACTCAGATAGTAGACATAGTACAAATGTCTGAATGAAAGATCCATGTTAAATAATGCGAATTAGTTACTCGGTTGATCTTAGTTGGTAATATTCTAGTTTCAAATGAGGTTAATGACTAGAGAGAGTTTTCTTTCGAACAAAAAGGGTTGAAGTGAGATAGTAATGGTATTTTAAATAAACTTTGAATGAGTTTATTTAAGGTGATAAAATGCAAGTTGGATAAGATTTCCGTTGTTGATGTTTCCTCGAGATAGAATTTGAATGATGATGAATCCGTAACTTATGCGAAGTTTTAGTATGAGATTTAGTAGTAGCATATCTAATAAAGCAAGAATAAGGAAGTCTGATTATTTGGATAAATGTTTTGTGAGAGAGTATATTTCACGATATGATGGAGTTATGGTCAGAAGTAGTTAACCACTAAAAGCTGAGTTTTCAGAGCGTACAAGTCAAGACCATTACAGTTGTTGAATGCTTTTATGAGAAAGTGAGATAAAACCTCATAGATTTCAAATTTACTTTGATAAGATTCCCAAAGAGGGGGATGTCATTCGAATTGTAATGAATCAACCATTAAAGATTCGAATGATCATTTGAACATGTGCAGAGTTCCAAATTGGTGAATTTCTGAGTATATGCTCTAGAGGAAGAATAACCTAGGTCTTAGGTTACGCTTCGACCTTGTGTATTACGGCCTAAGAGTTATCGTCAAGAGAAACTTGAGGATAAGTGGATTCGCGATTTCGAAGAGTGGATGGAAACGTTTTAAGAATGTTGGTAGCAACTCCTCCTGGTAAGATTTTCGGGGACGAAAATCCCTAAGGGGGGAGAATTGTAATAGCCCGATTTAGGGGCTAGTCGTAAATGATGATCTCGAGAATCACTAATTCGAGGTTAGAGAAAATTATTTTCATGTTATGTTATGTGTTATAACATGTTTATAAGGATGCATGAAAATTTTGGTTTCTTAATTTTAGCGATTTCTAGCTTAATTGCGAAAAAGGACTAAATCGCATAAAGTGCGAAAGTTCCATTTTGTTTGCTAGAGATGTCAAATAGCTAAGGATTTTAAATTGGAGGTCCCAAATGTACAATTAGGCCATTGGAGGAGTGATGGCCGGCCATGGGGGACAAGATTATTAAATTAGTCAAAGGCTTGATGTGTTAGGTGGAGAAAGAATAAAATAAGAGGAAAATAAAGAAAAGAAAGCTACCGTCTTTTCTTCTCTTCATCATCACTGAAAAAAGGCAGAAAACAAGGGTTGGAGAACTCTAAAATTTCAGCAAGCTTTTCTCCACTCAAGTAAGTCAATTTGATGGTTGTTTTTGATGATTTTTGTACTTTTGAGCCCCTAAAGCTTAAGCTTTCTAAAGAGGGGACTATTATGCAATATGGTTGAAAGTCTAGGGACTTACCATGAGAGATTTTATGCTGGTTGTTGAGTTTTTATGGAAGAAAATGAATGATAGGATGATAAGAAACAACTTTTGTGAAAGGTGTTGTCATGAAAACACCTATTTGGGACTAAAATGCAAAAGTTGTAATTTGTTCATTAAGGCTTGAAATAGATGGAATTGTGGATAGTTGTAAGAGGGTTAAATGTTCAGCTAGGCTTTTTTAACAAGAAAATGTGATAAAAATTTATTTACGAGCCTAGGGGCAAAATTGTAATTTTTCCAAAGTGTAGGGGCAAAATAGTCATTTTTGCCTAAAGTGTAGATTATAATGTTTTATGATTTATAAGAGATTAAATCAGTGGATTCCATTGTTCTAGATCAAAGAAATCGAGTTTCAGACCTAGAACGGGTGAAAAGAGAAAGGTGGGCAAAAGTCTCATTTTGGCCCTTTCGGCATCGAGGTAAGTTCATGTGCAAATGTTGTAATTACGTATGAGTTATTTTAATATTAAAATGTTGTATGGAATGTATGATTAAGCAATGAATGTATTAAATACTTGTCGATGAGTTGTTAAGAGAATTAAACCTAAGAATGGTAAGAAATGTAAATAGTATGAAATGATGATAGTTAAGGTTCCGTGTAAGACCATATGGGAATATGGCTTCGGTGAGAGATATTAAATAAGACCATGTCAAGGACATGGCAACAATGTGATATTTCGTATAAGGCCTTGTCGGGTACATGGCATCGATGTGATAATTCATGTATGACCCTATCAGAGGTGTGATGTCAATGTGACAATATGTGTATGAGATCTAATAGTATTATTTAACAATTGAGATGAATTCAGTGTATGATGAACCTTTAGTGGGATGAGTGTAATCAATACACCTTAGTGTATGAGAGAGATTTGTTAGTGTATTGTGTGAACGCGAATGAGAATCGTAGAAAGATAAGTAAGAATGATAGTGAGTGAGGATGTTTACGGATGAACGTTTGAACTAGAGAAAATATATGTGGATAAGTATTTGTGAATGTATAATATCGGTGGGCTGTGTGCGTTACCACCTGATATATTATTAATTGATGGGCTGTGTGCAATACTGTAACAGTCCAAAGTTGACCCTAATCGGGACAGTGGTTTCGAGACCACAAATCTGAGTCTGAATAATATTTTAATATTATTTTCTGTGTCGTTGATAAGTGAATTAGCATGTGTTAAATTTCTGTGAATTAAATTGCCCATCTGTGTGTTTAATTTTACTAAAGGACTAAATTGCATAATTGGTAGAAGTGGCTTCTTAATTGATTATTGGCTTTATTAAAGTGAAGTCCTTAAAGGACAATTAGTCCATTATTGTTTAAGTAGACGGCAACATGTAGAAAAAAATTAGATAAATTTTATGTTATTATAATATGTTAATATAAGTAATAAGTAAATGATTATTTCTTTTATTTTAAGTCATAAAATAATGAAACAAAGTGGAAAGAAAGAGAACATGCTTTTGTTCATCTTCTTGGCCGAATGTGAGAAGGAAAGAAACTCCATTTTTGAAGCTTGAGTTTTGGTATTAGGAGAGCTCAATTTGGGGTATGTATTTTGTTTAGTTTTTGATAATTTTTACATTTTTGAATTCGTTGTTTTGAATGCTATACAACCCATGTTGAAATTTTTGAGTTTGAGACATGTTGAGGATTCGGCCATGGATGTATATTCATGATTTGTGATGTTTGATGGTTGATTATTAAGAGTATGTTTTAAATCATCATGTTTGGAATTAGAAATTTTGATAAAATTTAGTGATAGGGATTAAATTTGAAAGAATAAATTTTAGAGGGACTAAAACATGAGACAAATGAAATGCATGGTCTTGTATGAAGCCTAGGAGCATTCGGCCCTTGAAGTGTGTGGCCAAATTTGGTGTATTTTGTATTTTGTACAAATAGGACTAAATTGTAAAAGTGTGAAACATTAGGGGCAAAATGGTAATTTGCCCATTTAAGTGTTTTTGGATTAAATTGAAATGAAATGTGTTTGAATGAGCCTAAATTGAATATGTTTAGATCAAGAACAAAGAAAAACAGACTTGGATCGGGGAAAAATGAAAGTTATCGAATAGCCGGTTCTAATTGTCCGACGATATTCTAGGTAAGTCTATAAGCAATGTAATATAGTTAATTTCATTTATAACCTTGAATACATGTTGAATTATGAAGTTATAATTGTAGATTTAGTCAAAGCCGAATGTGGTTAGTGATTTAATAATGAAATGTTGTTGAATTTTATCTGAGTTGATATGTTTCGGTGATATGAATTATGTGTGATTTATGTAAATTTTGGGCAGCATGTAATGTGTATGAGATGGTAATAATATCGTTATTCAGGCTTCGAGCCTAGCAGGCCTTGTGCCGGTGAACCATATCGGGCTTATTGCTTAGCAGGCTAAATGCCGGTGTTTAAATTTCGGACCTCGGGTCTAGCGGGCCTAGTGTTTGGGTGTGTATTTCAGAGCTTTGATGCCTAGCAGCTTAATGCCGGTGATGTATTATAAATAGAGAATTCATGAATCATTTACAAGGTGGAACGTAATTACTGCAATAAGCTAAATGCTCGGGTAAGTATAAGTTTTCATAGTTGCAAGGAATAAGGTAAGTTATTATATTACCATTCAAATTAAGTGAGATGTGATATAGTTGAAGCTTTCAGTATGATTTTAATATGTGCATTTGATCTCACCAATAATGAGTATGATATATATATATTGGAATTTAAGCTTGGTTATGCCTTTGAGATTCGGCGATATGTGTAAATGCTAAATGTGAGAATGATTGGATATGTTTACATATGTGTATGACTGATTACATGTGGTTAATATGTATGTTATACTTAATTGGTTTGGAATATGCGAATACATATTGTATTTAGGTGTTTCGGTGAGATTGCATACTTATAGTAAGAAAATGATAATTGTTAGGTTAAGTAAGGTAATGACATTCGGCCATAATGAACTTATAAGTTAAATTATTTATATTCAATGTCATAAACCAATTGTTTTAAAATACTTGAATGTTTGAATGCTATATTATAATTGCTTAAGACTTACTAAGCTAGTAAGCTTACTCTGTGTGTGTTCAATGTTCTATTTTATAGATTTTGATCAAGCTACGAGCTCAAGGGATCGTCAGCGAAGTCAACCACACTATCATCTCTTTTGGTACTTATAAGGTTAGTTTTTGAACAAAAGGCATGTATAGGTTAGACTAAGTTTTTAAACCAAAGAATTTTTGTCTTGTATATAAGTATAGCCATGCGAAAATGGCTAAGTTATGAAACTATGATCTTAAATGAATGTGACTTTGATGCATGTGCTTCATGGTAGTATAATCGATAATAGGAGTTGCATGGATGGATGTTTAGCTAATCACCATGACATTCATGTCATTCATTTAATTAGCCATTAACTCATTGTATCATTAAAGTGAGAAATACATTTTTGTTTAGTATAGATATTCATATAGTTGACCTAAAAGTCAAGTTAGCCATCGAACAAGATTGACTTTGCAAAGTCCGTTAGTTGATTACATTTAAGTAGTTAATTTCTGTATAAATATATGTGAATGTGTTTGATTCTTGAACTTAGGAAGAAATGTTGTTAAAGTGATTTACTCAAGTTTATATCGAATAGAGGAAGGAATGTTATATGTATATGGTCTGATCGGTTAAAATGTGCAAGCGTAGGTTTTGATGTATGAAATGGCCTATTCGGTTATGGTATAAATAAGTGCACATATATATATATCATGTTGTATATGTCATGATGTTTGATAGTTAAATGATGGATTCTATCTATGTGAATAAAGTGATAGATAAATTAATAGCTGTATGACTTCATTATTTCGGATATTTGTTCATAAAATTTTTTCTATGCCTAGGTATACATTCAATTACAAATTGGTATGATTTGGTTGACCATATAAGTATGGTATGAGTATATATTTACTTGTATATATACAATTACTAGTATTTGAGTAAAGCATGAATATGAAAAGAAATTTGTATGGCATTTATCTTGATAACCGAATTGGATATTGAACATATGGCAAAGTGTATACATGTCTTGTATGATTGGTTAATTCGAAATAGTCAAATACACATAGGATTTTTGTGACTATTATAATATTCTTAATCATAATATGGATTGAAAATGCTTTATTTGTTTGTGAACATTAATCCATGTATCGGCATGTTCAAAATTATAAAGCAAAGAATTTAAATTGTGTTAAGTAATACCTTGTGACCCCAATCCGGTGACGGATACGGGTTAGGGGTGTTACAAATACCATCAACTATATTATTATCGCTGGGCTGTGTACATTACCACCTGATAAATTAGTAATCGATGGGCTGTGTGCGATACCATCGCTTATAAATGATTGGTGAGCTAAGTGCGAAATCACCATAGGTATAAATGATTGGTGGGCTGTGTGGGATACCACCCTATAAGAGATTCAATGGTGGGCTAAGTGCGTAACCACCAAGAGATTAGTAGTATGAGTGGCTTATTGAGAATGCGTGATGCGTTGTTTTATATGATCTTGTGATGGTCAGTGCAGGAATGTATGCTAATTAGACGAGCATTTGGCTTATGGTATGGTAAGAATATGGTAAGAGGTAGAATGAGTAAGCTTTAAGGATGATTGAGCAAGATCAGTTAGGTAATGCCTCAAACCCTGTTCCGGCTCGAATACGGGTAAGGGGTGTTACAACACTATTCATTGCTAAAGCTCTACAAAATTGTGCTCGCACTGATAAATCCCAACCCATTTCAGCAATTTCCACACCTATCGCCATTCTTGCCTCGCAAAAAAAGTCACTATGACCCAAATGACCACAATAGAAATAGAATAGTGACAGTCTTTCATACTTAAATCTAACATATGTGCAATTTCCACAAAACATAATCTGCTTCTTTCTTTTCAAAGGACGTCGTACATCAATCTGGACTCTAATTCTCATATAGTTCCTGTTTTCTTTCCCCAGATTCGATCCATCGTATTCCATAAAATTCCCTATGAAATTGCCCAATTGCACTGCCAAGTTCTCAGAAAAAAGACCAATAGGGACATCATAGATTTGTACCCAGAAAGGCGTCAGGATTAAGGGGACTTTTAATGGATCCTCCCCCCACTATAACTTATGTAGCACTAACAAATGGTTATTAAATGTCTATGGTGACCCTTTCAAAACCCTATCCATATCCATGACATGAAAAAATTGAAACATAAATCTTTTCTCCCCCAAATCTCGAATTTGAACACCCCGAACAGGATGCCATAGATTTGCCTTAGTACTTTTCATTGCTGGGAAGTGAATAATACTAGATGTTAAGAAACATCCTACTAACCTAAAAACCCCCGCTTCTCTTTACGTATTCAACTCTATTTGTATTTGTGGGATTGCTTCTTCTTCTTCATTAATCATCAATCTAGCTAATTTCGTTTCCATGATTGCAAGCGAGGGACCCGATCCTGATTACCACTTTGCTAGACAAAAAACAAACGAATTTTGAAGGTGAGCCGCCATCAAGTAAACAAAAGACAAAACAATAGAAAACCTAAGAAACGTGCCAGAGAGGGCAGACAGTTTTGTGCTAGGGTAGCCGACAAATAAAATAAATATTATATTTTTAATATTCATAAACTATATATATTATTAGTTTTTAAACATAAATGACTTATTAATTTAACATTTTTTTATTATAAAATATTTTTTTGATATTTACATCAAAGCATTATATATTTAATTTTCATAGAACAAAATTATATAACATATGAAAAATATATATTATAAAATCTAAAAAATAAATCAAACCGAACTAAACTCGATTCATACATATTTTAAAAGGAAATACTTGTTTTATCCAAAGTTAGAGGTTAATGTTTTTTTTTTTCTAAACATTTTGTTATATTAAATGTACTTTTAAGCTGAAACAAATAGCTGAACCTTGTAATAGATCTAATCATAGCAGACATGGTTGGGCCTGGGAATGGCGGAATTACTAATAGAAGCACAAGAAAGGACTGAACAATTTGTTCATTACATAATAGTGGATAGATATTAAGTAGAGTTAAACAAAGGGCAAAAAGAAAGCAACAAAGTGATATTGTTGATTGGGAATTATATTGGTTTAATACCTAATCTCTTTGGCATTCTCCTATCGTAGTCCATGCAGTGGTCCCTCCCTCTAATTTATCACTATCACCATGATAAAAAAATTAGGCCATCAAACGTGTCTGTTTTTGAAGCTTATCTTACCCCAACCATTTTTTGTTCTGGGTTCATCGTGTTTTGGTGATTTCAAAGATGTTCATGTATCTTCAATGGTAATTACATATAATAATAATAATAATAATAATAATAATAATAATAATAATAATAATAATAATAATAAAAGGTTCCTCGAAAAGATCGAAGGTGGAAGAGTTTGCAAGAGATTTTTAAATTTTCCAAATACGGATACATTGATTTATTAAGTTTTTGATATAACAAATATTCGAGATTATTTTTCCAGTTAATTCCTTAATCGATTTCTGAACTTCAAATGAATCTTATAAAATATTTTCAAAGTCTTATAAATACTCAAAGTTGTACTTACATAAAATGCTTCTGATTTAATTCAAAATTATTTTAAAACATTTCAAAATATTTTGTAGCATTTTAGAAGCATATGATCGATCCCTCTGAGATAAGATCAGTCCCTAGCCTAGAGTTTATCAATCCTAATTGATCCCCCAGTTAGAGGGGTTGATCCCTTTGCGCGTCAGGATTGAGCCCCTTATTTAGCAATACTTGGCATTTTATCAACCCCTATCGATCCCTCCCCTCCCCCTTTGTATTATAGCAATTCTCTTTTTCAAGCAAAGGATCAACCCTTGTTGTGCAAAGCTGTTTTATCTCGAACACTATAAGCTTTTTGATGATCATAACCTTCCTCAAACTACCTCACATTCAAAGATTTCATCTTTCTCTGTTCTTATATTCATTTAATATTTGTAAACACTTGCTGGTTGGGTTTCTATTGTTTATCTCTATTACTTTTAAAGCCATGATTAAGATTCATGACACCAACTTAGTTGAAGAAATTATGAGAATAACCTTAGACATTTTGAATAAGTTATAGTTTTACTAGGTTTTTTTTATCCTTTTTATTTTTTTAATAAAACCAATAAATATTGTAAATATTGAGATTTAAACTCATACCTTTAAAAACATTAAAACCTCAATTTTACCATTACAACAAATATTTTATTTTAATTTGTTTTGAATATTTTAATATCAATTATGATTTATTTAGCTTTGATACCCTTTTTAAGAACTTTTTAATAAAAATAAATTCATTTGTAAATTCATATATTTTTAAAAACATTTTAAACCACCAATTAATTCCTTTTCCCCCTTAATTCTTTTCACTCACATAGTGGTGTATAAATTTCTTATTGATAATATCATCAAGTGAGTTGATGTCATAAATCAACTCAATGCCAATTCAAGATTGATGGGAGTTTTTTTTTTTTTTAATTAAGCTATTACTCTACCTATGGTTCAGTTGTTAAAGAAATATTTTATAACTATATTTTTAAAGTTAAATGTAAGACCCTCGATTTGCTTTTTATTTAGTTTGATGTTCACATTGATGTTTAGACAAATGTTTTAATAGAGGTTTGGACAAAAAAAAAAGGCAGTAAACAAATAAAAGGAGAGAAATAAACACAAATCCAAAATGCGAGTCAAAGATATAAGTAAAGAGAGAGTCAACACACGATATTCATTAACATTGTTCGATTTCACCAATCTTACATCTGTGGAGCCTTGCATAGAGAATGATTTTATTCAATAATTCATCTAGTACAACTAGCCCAATCTACCCTTTCCCAAAGGATAATTGCAGCTCCAAATTCGAACCTAAATTGTTATAAATCACTCTCCCCCATGTAACAGTCCGATTATGACCCTAATCGGAACAGTGGTTTCGGGACCACGAATACGAGTCGGAAAAATATTTTAATATTATTATTCGTGCTAATTATACATGATTGAGTAGGTGTAAAAGTTTCGTAAGATAATTTGCTCATTTATGTGTTTAATTTAAGAAAATGACTAAATTGCGTAAGTCGTAAAAGTAGTCTTTTGCTTGATTGAGTGGCTTAATTGATGTTCTTATATATGTGGCCTTATGTTGTAAATTAGCCAAAAGTTTAGACTAGTGGACGGCAACAATGCATAAATTATGTCTTATCATGTATATATTTATATTATTTGTTAATAAAGACATTATTTTATAATAAAGTATAATAAAATACATTAAAAACAAACATGCAAAAATTTTATCCATTATGTTCATCTTGTTGCCGAAACTTAAGAGAAAAGGAAAGAACTTGAGTTCTTCCATATTCGGCCAATTTACAAGCAAAATTAGGTATGTGTTTGCTTTAGATTTTTGATGATTTTTATATTTTTGATATTGTTCTTTAGTCTACTATCAAGCCCATGTATAAATTTTATGTATTGGTGATGTCTGTGAGATATGCCATGGATGAGATGTTGAGCTTTGTGATAAATTATGGTGTTAAATGAAAGATTTGAGCTAGATGAACATATTTTGTTCTTGGTTTTTGATGAATTTAGCTAATTAAGGTTAACTTGTGAAAATATTATTTTGGAGGGTTAAATTGCAAAATTTATGAGAAATATAGACTTATATGGTCCTTAGGAAAATTCGGCTCTAAAGAATGGTAACCAAATTTTGAGTAATTTGTGAGTTGTGTATTAGGGATTAAATAGTAAAAATTGTAAATGTCAAGGGTAAAATGGTAATTTACCCATTTATGTGATTTTTGTATTAAATGAATGAAAATAAATTTGAATGAGCTTAATTTGAAATTATTTAGATCAAGAACGAAAAGAATCAGGATTGGATCGGGGAAAAGCAAAATTAAAGGAATAGCCGGGAAGCTTAATCTGTCGATTTCCGAAGTAAGTTTTAAGCAATTGGGTTAATCAAATTTTATGCCATATTATATGCCTAAGTTAGATGGTGGTAAGTGTATTGATATCATATTGCCGAATGTATCAATGAATTAGTATAAGTAGTCGAATGTGTGGTTGTTGGAGATTTAGATTTATTTGCATGAAATGTGTATTTATATGATAGTGATATTAATAGAGGTGAGAATTACTAAATTGGGATATGAATATATCCAAAGGAATTGTTAATTGTTTAATAATGTCAAGACCGAATGTGATATTGGGCAATATATATATATTGGCTTAATTGTGTGGTTGATTTATGTACAAATTTAATATACTTGAGATGGACATAAATTTATGGATTGAATAGTAGTTAAATGCGGATCTTGAAATAGGTGAAGGTTGTAATTGAATAAGTAACTATGTATATATATATAAGTGTGGCCGAATGTGATGGTAGGCCAAGATGTTGTATGAGGCATGAGAGTTTATAAGTGTATTGGCCGAATGAAATTATTATAAATATGTACATATAAGTATAACCATTGATAACTTGAATTAAGCATATTGGAATCTAATTTGCCAAATGAAATGGTTTGTTGTAAGGAAGTTGAGTTGTTGTTGGGTATTTGAATATGTGTATATATGCATGAGATTGAAACTATAAGTGTTCATTTAAGCAAAGAAAGGTTCAGTTGAAGGGCATTTTGTGTGCGATCTTATATACCGAGCTAATCGTGTGTGCGATATCGATTATCCGGCACTATGTGTGCGATTTTATATACCGAAACCTTTGTGTGTGCGATATCGGTTATATCGGCACTATGTGTGCGAACCTATATACCGAAACCTTTGTGTGTGTGAAGTCGATCGAATGGCCCTATGTGTACGGAAAATAAGTAACGGCACTAAGTGTGCGATACGTTACATGAGTTGCACTGTGTGTGCGGATTATCGAATCTCTCAAGAATGTGAATCAATGAATAAAGGTAATCGAAAGTGACATGTAGGTAAGTAATGCATGATAGTTGATTAACTTGGTACAAATGAGGTAAATTGTTCTTGTATACTGAATTAAAAAAATATGATGTATTTATTGATATTTGAGATTATTCGATTTGGATATAGTACATGTGAATATTCGGTTTTGGAGATCTACTGATTATAGTTGGTTGATTGGTAATATGCTAGAAGTGTTGTTGTTACAATTTCATTACTGATTAAGTTGAATTAAACTAAATTTGTATGATGGTTAATGATTCATAATACCTCTTGCTTATGACTTACTAAGCTTAAATAGCTTACCGTGTGTGTGTTTTGTTTACCTCTATTTTATAGATTTTGGATTTACGTTATGAGCTCGGGGATCGTCAATGAAGCCTATCACACTATCGACAGTTTTTCAGTATTTTACTAAGTTGAATTTGGGCTTATGGCATGTGTAGCATAGATGGAATCTTTAGGTTGATTTTTGGTCATGTATATAAAAACAGCCATGCGAAAATGGCTTAATTTCCATGCTTGTGTTCGGTTTGGTTTAAAATTTGTTTATTCATGATTATCTTGCTTAAGTAGGATTTTATGTGTTTGGAATGAGTGCTTGATGTGTTTAATTTTTATGCTCGAATTTGACTATATTGGATCATGATTTGAGCTTGCATTAGGATGAGATATTCAAGTTACGTGTATGTGGTAAACTTGGTTTATACTAGGTAATAAAGTCTTAAGATATGTGGATTGAATAAATGGGTAAAATGCTAAGTATATTATGAATGAAATGACATTTATAATTTTAATATATGAATTAAGTAATATGTACGTCATATATGTGTTGGTTTTAGAAATTTTTCTATGGCTCATTTGTATGTGAAGTAGGGTTGCTATGTTTAGTTAATATTGTAGTAAATGTTTTTATATATATATGTACGTTTATAGCATATAAATGGAACAAATCGATATGTCTGATTAGTCAATGAAATTGAATATGGTTTAAGTTCATTCGAGAAATACTAGTATGTATTTATATAAGTATGTTGTAATTATATTAGACTAGTGATGAGTAAAACAAATAGATATACCTATGACATGCTTAATGGCGGTTTGTTATTTAAATGTTGAATGATTGATTTCAAAATGTGATTAAAATGTGATAGTAAATTGGGCCTTAGTAAATGGTTAATTTTGATAGGCATGTGAGTTGGTTGCAATATTATTTGCCTATTTGTGACCGAATACGAAAATTTATTATTATTGATATGTTTAAATTTTGAAAGCATAACTTGTTTATATACTTTAAGTGGTATAGCATGATTGAGTTTTAGTTGGATAAGTGAATTATATGTACTAAAAAAATGTAGTAAATATCTGTCATGATCAATGCTATGTCCGGTAATGCCTTGTAACCCTAATCCGACGTCGGATACGGGTTAGGGGTGTTACATCTGATTGGTATCAGAGCTATGGTTTAGTCGAATCTAGGACTACCATAGTGTATGTGAGTCTAGCTATACATGCCATAATTAATCTGCGATAGTGTGATATCTCCCGACTCTGACAAAAATTGTTTTGATGAGATAGATAAGTTTTCCAACCAGAGCTAATTCGATAGATGTAAGTAAATACTCATATATTTGAGAGGAAATGTGTTGATGATGAGTTGAGACTCATAAAAGTAAGGATTAAAATTATACGACATGTTGTTATTGATAAATGTTAAAATTATATGAGCATATGAGATATGATATTTAAGTTATGATTGCTAAATGAAATGCTCTGGTTGTGAATTAGTGATTTTAAATTGACATATGAACAATGTGTTAAGAATAAAAGTGATTAGAAGCAAAAGTTTATTAAATGTTTTGAGAATGTGAAATTAGTAATAACTGGCTATTTGTGATAGTAAGTGTTATATGCATTTATGTGTAAGTTAAACTTGAGGCTTTACTACCCTCACCCCCTTATCAGTGAAATGTTAAAATGAAATCCGTAAGAGTTTGGAATGAATAAGTTCATGAGAGTGGAAATACAGAGATTAGTGTTTGAAAGATTATTAATTTGATCAGAAAAGAGAATGAATCAGCAAATGAAGACAGTATTAAAAGAGATACTGGATAGTTTTAAAGACTATTCAGATTATGCAACGTCACAGTTAAAGAAGAAGATAACTCCGATCAAATGACCTATCTAGGTATGTTATTTAAAGAAAGTATTAATTGGAAGCTTTTCTGAATTTACTCTTGTTAGCGATGGGATAATGTGAAAATTTCTAATGACAGAATTAGATAGTTGAATAATGATTGAATTGTACTGATGACTGAGTGCAGTAGTTATAGTCGAGCAATTATTATGATTCCTTATGGGTATTCTAAGAGTAAATTTATCCTCAGAAGCATATGTGACTGTTTAATTTCAGAAAGAAGATTTTTATCGTGTGAGAATGCTAGTTAAATGTACTGATAGGCGAAAGCATGGTTGATCTATTTGGGTTATGTTCGATATTACTATGTCTTTCTCTGGTATTTATTCCCCTGTGTGGATATGAAAATCGACGGTAAAATCAGAACGATACTAATACTCTATATGTGAAGACTGTATTGCTTCTGTTACTGTGGATTTCAATATTTATGAGTGACATTGCTCTTTCTGGACATTTTCTGGGATATCATTGGAATTGATATCATTCTATCTGGGTTGTAATTTTCATATATCATGTGTTTGAAATTTCGCTATTCTGGTTTTTCTTGTGAATCTATGTGATTATCTGTAAGAGATATCTATTTGACAGAAATGGCTATATCGTTTATAATTATAATTTCTGGCCTGAAATGTGAGAGTATAGTGGTACCGTTCTCAGAGTTATAGAAGTTGTGTTTCTGAAGAGGTTACTATTAAAATCACATTTGGTTCTTATCTGTGTTCAAATGCTTCATCAACAGTCGGGATAGTATCTATTTATAGGGTTAAGATATCGTTCTTATTAAGGCCCAATGATTTCTATCTGATAAAGTGACTACAGTATAATTCAGAACTTCAATGATTAATAGATGAGACAGCTTTATTATAAACTCTTTTCTAGTTTTCGTGAAAGTTCAACATTGATAAAAGTAAAAATGATTGAAGATTAAGATCAACTTGTGAAACGATATGTCTGGGTTATATTTTTTTTAACGAGAAGAAAAGATTTCTTCGAAAAGACTGATTCAGTGGTTTAGTCTGATTTGAATTATTTGATTGAAAAGATAGTTGGGTTATATGTGTTTGAATTTATCCACCTGATTGGAAATAAACTTTGAATGTATATGTGTGAATTGAGGGATAGTCTGGAAGAAGAACTCGTATTCTTGAAGACTTGATACCGAATTATATCTAGCGAAATGATTCTATCTGGGAAATATTGTGATAAATTAAAATTAGTTCGATTGTTGAAGTTTCCTTTTGCACGAAGATAATTTCGATCTAAATATCAATTCTGGTTCAGTCTGAGTTCAATAAAGAGATTATGATTTCCGTCCTTATGTTAATGAATAGTTTGAAATGTGTTCTAATACAAGAATATGCATAGATATCTTATGAATTTATACAGTTAAAGCTGCATAAAAAGAGTTATGCTATATATTTGATGATTATAAGAGTTTAAAATGTTTAATGTTAGAGAAAGATCTGAATTCGACACAGCAAGGTTAGCTCCAATCGTAGAAAAACTTTTAAGTCTGTAAGTGATTCTTATCCTAGGAAAATGATTATAGTTTCGAATGTTTTGATTGGGTGATGAATACGTGATTGATCATATTAGGCAATAAACAGTTGTTAGTTGAACTAGAGGCTAAATAAATGTTTACAGAGTGAAGTTGTGAAATTCAGAAATGTGTTAGTGAATTATAAGTTAAAAAGGAGTTCAACATAAATTGATTTCTGATTCAGAACTTCAGATGTGGTATCGATGATTATTTGTTATTTCGAGATAAAGTGTGCATACTGAAAAAGTTCTGCGAATATACAACAACTATTACAAGAAACTCTCAATGGTGTTCACATGGGATTAGCAAGATGCACAACAGTCCGAGATATGATATAGATGATGAATGTGAAATATGATATTTCTGACTTTGTTGATTTTAGAAATGGAGGGTTGATGAATTTTGTATCAGGATTATCTTAATCATTGAAAAAGATGGAGTTATATGAAATATGGTTAACTGTCTGAAGAAATCTCTCTATAAGTATAGATTTTCTCTTTTGATAAAACAGTTAAGTTATTCGTTTTTGTATTGGTAAATCTGTCTATGGTGTCAGTTATTATTGTTTTGGATTGAGATCTGAAATTTATATGGTAAATCTAAGAGAGATTACAGTAATCTGTGAGTATGAAATTGTATTGAAATCGGGAAACGCAAACCAAATTCTCGAAATATTTATTTGTCACTATGTTTTAAAATTTCAAAGTAACTAAGAAAGACTGTTGCTATTATAAGAAGTTATAGAATTCCGTTACATCAGGATCGAGTTTTGTGAGAAAATGATTCACAGGATTAAAATCGTCAGAGAATGTGAGTAGAAAATGGAAACAATTTAATACAGTTATAAGCAGTTTCAACTAGGGGTGATGTATAGTGAAAGTCAGATCAGAATTTTAGTTGTGAGATTAAAGAGATTTGAAATTTGAAGCTACGTGTGAATTTGAAATATATGATGTGAAAGTGATTCACGATAGTCTGAAAACAGTATTGAATTATCAGAAATCGTATGCAGACTTGAAACGAAAAGATATAGTATTACAGAGCGTATCAGGTCAGTTGCTTATTGATTGCCGTTGCCACCTGAACTAGAAAAGATTCGAAAATGTATTCCATGTTTCGATGCTCCGTAGATACCGATCCGATCCTCGCATGTGATTAGTCCGACAGAAGTTGAGATTAAGTCCGATATGACATATGAAGAAGAACCGATTCGTATTCTGGCTAGCGAGATTAAATAATTGCGAAATAAGAAAATTTCGTTAGTCAAGGTACTGTGGCATAAGCACGGAGTTGAAGAAGCAACTTGGGAGTCAAAGGATACAATGAAAGAGCGTTATCCTAACCTATTCACCGGTAAGATTTTCGGGGACGAAAATCCCTAAGGGGGGAGAGCTGTAACAGCCCGATTATGACCCTAATCGGAATGGTGGTTTTGGGACCACGAATACGAGTCGGAAAAATATTTTAATATTATTATTCGTGCCAATTATACATGATTGAGTAGGTGTAAAAGTTTCGTAAGATAATTTTCTCATTTATATGTTTAATTTAAGAAAAGGACTAAATTGCGTAAGTGGTAAAAGTAGTCTTTTGCTTGATTGAGTGGCTTAATTGATGTGTCTTCTTATATATGTGGCCTTATGTTGTAAATTAGCCAAACTTTTAGACTAGTGGACGGCAACAATGCATGAATTATGTCTTATCATGTATATATTTATATTATTTGTTAATAAAGACATTATTTTATAATAAAGTATAAAAAAATACATTAAAAACAAACATGCAAAATTTTTATCCATTATGTTCATCTTGTTGCCGAAACTTAAGAGAAAAAGAAAGAACTTGAGTTCTTCCATATTCGGCCAATTTACAAGCAAAATTAGGCATGTGTTTGCTTTAGATTTTTGATGATTTTTATATTTTTTATATTGTTGTTTACTCTACTATCAAGCCCATGTATAAATTTTATGTATTGGTGATGTTTGTGAGATATGCCATGGATGAGATGTTGAGCTTTGTGATAAATTATGGTGTTAAATGAAAGATTTGAGCTAGATGAACATATTATGTTCTTGGTTTTTGATGAATTTAGCTAATTAAGGTTAACTTGTGAAAATATTATTTTGGAGGGTTAAATTGCAAAATTTATGAGAAATATAGACTTATATGGTCCTTAGGAAAATTCGGCTCTCAAGAATGGTAACCAAATTTTGAGTAATTTGTGAGTTGTGTATTAGGGATTAAATAGTAAAAATTGTAAATGTCAGGGGTAAATTGGTAATTTACCCATTTATGTGATTTTTGTATTAAATGAATGAAAATAAATTTTAATGAGCTTAATTTGAAATTATTTAGATCAAGAACGAAAAGAATCGGGATTGGATCGGGGAAAAGCAAAATTAAACGAATAGCCGGGAAGCTTAATCCGTCGATTTCCGAAGTGAGTTTTAAGCAATTGGGTTAATCGAATTTTATGCCATATTATATGCCTTAGTTAGATGGTGGTAAGTGTATTGATATCATATTGCCGAATGTATCAATGAATTAGTATAAGTAGTCGAATGTGTGGTTGTTGGAGATTTAGATTTATTTGCATGAAATGTGTATTTATATGATAGTGATATTAATAGAGGTGAGAATTACTAAATTGGGATATGAATATATCCAAAGGAATTGTTAATTGTTTAATACTGTCAAGACCGAATGTGATATTGGGCAATATATATATATATTGGCTTAATTGTGTGGTTGATTTATGTACAAATTTAATATACTTGAGATGGACATAAATTTATGGATTGAATAGTAGTTAAATGCGGATCTTGAAATAGGTGAAGGTTGTAATTGAATAAGTAACTATGTATATATTTATAAGTGTGGCCGAATGTGATGGTAGGCCAAGATGCTGTATGAGACATGAGAGTTTATAAGTGTATTGGCCGAATGGGATTATTATAAATATGTACATATAAGTATAACCATTGATAACATGAATTAAGCATATTGGAATCTAATTTGCCGAATGAAATGGTTTGTTGTAAGGAAGTTGAGTTGTTGTTGGGTATTTGAATATGTGTATATATGCATGAGATTGAAACTGTAAGTGTTCATTTAAGCAAAGAAAGGTTCAATTGAAGGGCACTTTGTGTGCGATCTTATATACCGAGCACTGTGTGTGCGATATCGGTTATCTGGCACTACGTGTGCGATCTTATATACCGAAAATCTTGTGTGTGCGATATCGGTTATCGGCACTATGTGTGCGATTTTATATACCGAAACCTTGTGTGTGCGATATCGGTTATCTGGCACTATGTGTGCGAACCTATATACCTGAAATCTTTGTGTGTGTGCGAAGTCGGTCTAATGGGCCTATGTGTACGGAAAAAAAATGCGGCACTAAGTGTGTGATACGTTACATGAGTTGCCTTTGTGTGTGCGGATTATCGAATCTCTCAAGAATGTGAATCAATGAATAAAGGTAATCGAAAGTGACATGTAGGTAAGTAATGCATGATAGTTGATTAACTTGGTACAAATGAGGTAAATTGTTCTTGTATCTTTGAATTAAAAAATATGATGTATTTATTGATATTTGAGATTATTCGATTTGGATATAGTACATGTGAATATTCGGTTTTGGAGATCTACTGATTATAGTTGGTTGATTGGTAATATGCTAGAAGTGTTGTTGTTACAATTTCATTACTGATTAAGTTGAATTAAACTAAATTTGTATGATGGTTAAATGTTCATAATACCTTTTGCTTATGACTTACTAAGCTTAAATAGCTTACTGTGTGTGTGTTTTGTTTACCTCTATTTTATAGATTTTGGATTTACGTTACGAGCTCGGGGATCGTCAACGAAGCCTATCACACTTAAGTTGAATTAAACTAAATTTGTATGATGGTTAAATGTTCATAATACCTTTTGCTTATGACTTACTAAGCTTAAATAGCTTACTGTGTGTGTGTTTTGTTTACCTCTATTTTATAGATTTTGGATTTACGTTACGAGCTCGGGGATCGTCAACGAAGCCTATCACACTATCGAAAGTTTTTCAGTATTTTACTAAGTTGAATTTGGGCTTGTGGCATATATAGCATAGATGGAATCTTTAGGTTGATTTTTGGTCATGTATATAAAAACAGCCATGCGAAAATGGCTTAATTTCCATGCTTGTGTTCGGTTTGGTTTAAAATTTGTTTATTCATGATTATCTTGCTTAAGTAGGATTTTATGTGTTTGGAATGAGTGCTTGATGTGTTTAATTTTTATGCTCGAATTTGACTATATTGGATCATGATTTGAGCTTGCATTAGGATGAGATATTCAAGTTACGTGTATGTGGTAAACTTGGTTTATACTAGGTAATAAAGTCTTAAGATATGTGGATTGAATAAATGGGTAAAATGCTAAGTATATTATGAATGAAATGACATTTATAATTTTAATATATGAATTAAGTAATATGTACATCATATATGTGTTGGTTTTAGAAATTTTGCTATGGCTCATTTGTATGTGAAGTAGGGTTGCTATGTTTAGTTAATATTGTAGTAAATGTTTTTATATATATATGTACGTTTATAGCATATAAATGGAACAAATCGATATGTCCGATTAGTCAATGAAATTGAATATGGTTTAAGTTCATTCGGGAAATACTAGTATGTATTTATATAAGTATGTTGTAATTATATTAGACTAGTGATGAGTAAAGTAAATAGATATACCTATGACATGCTTAATGGCGGTTTGTTATTTAAATGTTGAATGATTGATTTCAAAATGTGATTAAAATGTGATAGTAAATTGGGCCTTAGTAAATGGTTCATTTTGATAGGCATGTGAGTTGGTTGCAATATTATTTGCCTATTTGTGATCAAATACGAAAATCTATTATTATTGATATGTTTAAATTTTAAAAGCATAACTTGTTTATATACTTTAAGTGGTATAGCATGATTGAGTTTTAGTTGGATTAGTGAATTATATGTACTAAAAAAATATATATGTAGTAAATATCTGTCATGATCAATGCTATGTCCGGTAATGCCTTGTAACCCTAATCCGACGTCGGATACGAGTTAGGGGTGTTACACCTCAAATATCTCACGTTACATATAACATCTCTTCATAAAAATCCTTAAACAATGAGTGTCTAAATACACCCCAAATGAATAATGATGAAGTCCATCAGTAGACTATTTATCGGTAATACGAGAATCCTTTAACAGAGTTTTGATAGACTTTAAACTCTCATTTAAAAGTTGAATATGTCACTTGAATTATCTTGGATATTTATCTTAAAATTTCCTTCATAAATAAGCTCCCCAGTAGCTACAAATTCTCTGAAAAGGATAAGGATAATGCTTAACATGAGATTGACGATCCTTCCTAATTTTACTCTTCCTAATTCTAATCAGCAAAATTCAAGGTATAATAAAACATGGCTTAATGATCATTTGGTGCTAGTGTAACACACTATGAAGATCAAAGTAAAAAAGGCCAAAATTATACTGCACTTAGTTGTCTTGAAGGCATGTCTAGACTTTTGTCCAAAGGGTTGTCCATACAGTTGTTTAAACATGGCAATGAACTATAACAGCCCAAACCTGACCGAATAGATTCGACCCAAATTTGGTGAGCTACATTAGCCACTGAAGTGACTCTTTGTTAACTCCCCACCTAACCTCCAACACACCATGTATATGCGACATATAAAGTGCTAAGTTAAAACACAACAGTGAAATGATATCATGCATAGAATGTAAAACATACGAGCTTATCAAACAAATAGAGGTAGGCTTTGCACAACAACATAGGTTCAAAAATAACATATGAGTTTGCAATGCAATATAAAGAAGCATAAAGCATGAGTTTGCCACAAAATACGGGTTCGCATAAAATCTGAAGGTTGCAAATTTTCCTAGGTTTGCACACATCAAGCTTTGGTTCGCACTTATACATACATCATGGGTTCACATGCAAACGGGCTTCGAAAAAAAAAGAGTTTATTCATGCAAGGGTTCCTACACTTTTATAGGGTTCGCTAAATAGTAAGATTATCACAACTAAGGCTCGCATGCATGTTGGGGTCACAATCATACTGGGGTCGTATGAACATTATTCTATAGTAAATCTGACTCGCATATGAAAATAAAACATGTTTTAATCAAATTAAGTAATACAACATGGCATGCATGCAGGGAAAAATAATGGAAAACATCAGACTTTATTCATATCAGGAAGAGATAGATTAACAAGCAAATATGTAATGCCTCAAGAATCTAAACCTTTTATTTGATAAAATTTGTCATATTTAAGTATCTGCTACAGTGGTTAAGTGATTTAGGTGTATATTTGAGGTCATGGATTCAAGTGTTGCTTTTAGAAATTTTGTTATTTTTGGTCCCTAGTTCTGTCTTGGTCTTTGTGACTTAAATTTTATTTTCGTTAAATCTGTGTCAGAATGAGCCTGCCGGTTCAATGGTAAGGTGTTAGTTTACCCTCGGGTCTTGTATTTGAATCCCTGTGTGAGCGAGTTGACAATATTTTTGCTATTTCTGTTTAAGTTGATCATGTAGTGGTTGTCGTCTAATCGAACTCTATCTATGGGGGAAACCTGATAAGTTGTCAGAATATTGAATTAGTTTGAAATTGGTTTTTGTTTAAAAAAATATATGTACTATTTTTATTCTTTTTATTTTAAGTTAATTTTACTTTATATTATTTTATTTTCCATAATCCCACATTTCCCACCTTTTTCCTAAATTCTTTCCTCCATTCATTATTTTACGTACCTGCTAGTAAAAGAGTTACAAAATCTAATCCTCCCTTTTTGCTCCATTTCTTTAATCTTGCTCCTCTATTCATTCGATTTTGGATTACTGCTTATTTGATCATATTTTATTTTTTATTTCAGTTTGGTTGTCTTCAATCTTAGTAGGTAAAGGTTCTTTGTTCTTTCTCTAATTTCTTATTGAGGGTGTTCGTTTGGTAGGTAAACATTGCCATGGAAAATAGTGGGATAGATTGCCAATAGAAATGCCATGGCAATTCAAGGAATATGACGCAACACTCAATCCACGTCACTCTCAGCCAGCTGTACGTGTACCAAATAAATCACCCTAAAAAGGAGGAGAAAAATATGTGTCTTGAGAGGGATGAGTCTACCCTATAAAATGAGGAGAGATAAGAGAAGAAACACACGGATTGTGAGAAGAAAAGAAAAGAAGGAGAGTGGTAACTCTCTCTGCAACTGAATCCTATGGAGTAATTTAGAAGAGAAGAAGGCGATAGTAGCCAAAAGAAAAGAGGAGATCACAGATGTGAAGAAAGGGAAGAGAAATATGCCCTGAATTTTGCGTAAAATCTTTAGAAGAAGCTGGAGTGTAGCGAGAACTTCCTGCAATTCTGCCTTTCTTCTAATTTTCTTGGTTTTAACTTCTATGATTCGTGTAACAGCCCGATTTAGGGCCTAGTCAGAATGGTGGTTGCGAAACCAAAAATCCGAAGTAGAAATATGTGTTTTATGATTTTTATGAGGCTTATAATATGTTTGCATGATTATGTGAAAATTTCATGAGAAAATTTTATTTATTAGTGATCGATTTGTTCATTAGGACTAAATTGCAAAGATTAGAAAATATGAGATTCTAGAAGATTCAAGTATGAAATAGAATTATAAAAATTATTAGAGGTCCTTAATTAGAAATTAGACCAATATAGATTATGATGGACAAAAATAGACATGGGAAGGAAAAATCTCAAGAAAGGACCATTAAGGGCATTTTTGTCATTTGGTAAATAAAAGATTAAAAAGGGAAAAAGAAGTCAAAATTGTGTCCATCTTCTTCTTCCATGGCCAAAAATCACTAAGGAGCCATAGCTAGGGTTTTTATAACTTTCAAGCTTGATAGTAAGTGCATCCTAGCCCCGTTTTTAATGTTCTTCGTATTTTTTAGATCCTCGTAGCTCGATTTAGCTATTTCTAGCTATATTTTGAGCTAGGGTTTATGTTCAAAAATTTACCCATGTATGATATGCATGTATTTTGATGATTTATGGAAGAATATGAAAGTTTGATGTATGATAAACATCTTTTCCTAAGTGATTTTCATGAGAAATTCATAAAAAAGGACTAAATTGTAAAAGTTATGAAAGTGGTCATACATGGGTGAAATAGTGGAAATTAGAGGTTGTTGTAGTTAAGAAAAAGATTCAGCTAGGCCTAAAATACAAGAAAGTTAAATAAAAATCATTTTACGAGCCTAGGGGCAAAAGTGTAATTATATGAAAGTTTAGGGGCAAAATTTTAATTTTGCCAAAGTATGATTCATGAGTCAATTTAGTCAACGTGAGTATTAAACGAGTGAAATTGTTATTATAGATCAAGAAACACGAAGCCCGGACCGAAGCCGAGGCAAGAACAAAGTGTTGGACTAAATCGGACATCTTTACACATTTTGAGTACCGAGGTAAGTTTGTGTGGATTTATAGCTACGTGATATCACTATGCTTTTAATTACCTTGTTTTATGTGAAATGAATATAAATTACATGAAATTGATTTATGATGTTTCAATGAGATTATAATGAGATTATGCTAAGTTGAAGTCCCGGTTAAAGATTCGGAATAACGAGAATACCTATGCCACTACATGAGATAAGGACGGTCCCGTATAAGACCATATCTGGGATATGGCATCGACACCGAATAAGGAAGGTCCCGTATAAGACCATGTCTGGGACATGGCATCGGCACCGAATAAGGAAGGTCCCGTGTAAGACCATGTCTGGGACATGGCATCCACATCTATGTACGATCTCGTATAAGACCATGTCTGGGACATGGCATCGACATCAAGCTAAGAGATCCCGTTTAAGACCATATCTGGGATATGGCATCGGCATCAAGAGGTGATCCCATGTAAGAACATATCTGGGATATGGCATTGGCATCATGATACATGTATGATGAGATTGAGTATCCTCCGACATTTCGAGTAGTTCAACGAGTAAGAGAGCTAAGTATACAAAAATGGCTAGAGTTAAGCTATACAAAGAGTTACATTTAAGTGAAAGATAATTACGATTTAAGTTTATGTTTATGATAGCATAAGTTCTAAAGTATTTGATGAAGTTGTAAAGGTACCATGAGTAAAATACGAGTTATGAAACTCTAATGTGATATGTAATTGGGTAAGCGTAAGTACGAGTAAGTATGTCAAAGTACTTGAGATTTTGTGTTATTATTATTATTCTATGAGATGAATGGATTTTTACCATGAGTACTTATGTTGCTATTTTAATTCATGCAAACTTACTAAGCTATATGCTTACCCCTCTCTTTTCCCTTTTCCTTGTAGTATCGCCAAGCTAGCTCGGAGATTGTAGGACGTCGGAGCTCGGATCACACTATCAACTATTAATTTGGTATATTAAAGTTGATTTTTTTTTGAGTATGGCATGTATAGGAACTTGGTCATTTTGTGTTATGTCATATTTGAAAGCCAAAGTGTTGGCTATTAATGTTATACACTCATTTTGTAAATGGCCATTAAGAATTGGCCAAGATTTGTCAAGTTTTATAACTTAATGATGATGAGATCTATGTTGGGCATGAATGTTGATTTGTGAGTCTTCATAGTGTATTATTGCCATGTTATGTGTTGTTTGTGTTGGTATATGCTTGTTTCTGCTTCAGGGTGGCAATAGGCTTGGAAAATAGCCTTCTAATTGTCAACACGGGTAGACACACAGGTGTGTGTCTAGGCCGTGTGTCACACACGGCCAACCCCATGGGTGTGTTGATAGGCCGTGTGTCCCCTGCATCAAATTTGTGAGAATTCGATTCGCCACACAGGCCAGGACACGGGCGTGTGCCTAGACCGTGTGCTATTAAGGGTATGCAGACGTCATAAACAGAATACCCAGGTTTTCACACACGGGTGAGGACACGGGCGTGTCTAGGCCGTGTGAGGGACACGAGCGTGTGTTCGGCCATGTGAAAACCCCTGAAGGTTTGAAATGAAGAATAAAGTCCACACGGGCTAGGAACATGGGCATGTGTGACCACACGGCCTGCCCACATGGGCGTATTCCATTTCACACGGGCGTGTGGCCCTATTTTAGGTAAAAAATTTCTAAGTGTTCAAAAGTATCCGGTTTAATCTCGAAACATCCTGAATGTATGTTTAGGGCCTCGTAGGCCCATAATAAGGATGTTAAGAATATGAATGAAAAGTTTTAAAGTTGAAACAAAATTTTATAGCCCGAAGTTGTATGTTTGAGTAAGATAAGCCCGGTAATGCCTCGTACCCTGTCCTGGTGTCGGATAGGGGTAAAGGGTATTATATTTAGTGGTATCAGAGCTATGGTTTAGTCAATTCTCAGACTAACGTAGTGTATGTATGAGTCTAGCTATACATGCCTTACATATGAGTATTTATGTAATGATAGTGTGACGACTCTTGACGATTTAAATTGTGTTTTCATATAATAAATGGATCCCGAAAGAGCTGTGGCTGATGATGTAGAAAGTAATGCACCGGCTCCCGCAGAAGGGACGGTGCCGAATGAAAATGAGAATATACCTATGACAGTAAGTCAGAAAAGAGGAGAAGAGGCTAGGGAAGCCTTTCTCCACATGATGAATGCATGGTACACGGAGTTCGTTCGTGCGAACCTGAATGCACAACCCTCTCCACCCCCACCTATTCCTCAACCTACCTCAGTAGCTCCCCAAGTGGTAGAAGTGGTAAGGAGAGAAAAGCCTCTAGTTTACAGAATCTAGAAACAAGAAGCCGAGGAATTTCGAGCTAGTAAGGATGATGATCCAGAAAGAGCAGAATTTTGGCTTGAAAATACCATCAGGGTATTTGATGAGTTATCATGCACACCATAAGAGTGCATGAAATGTGTAGTGTCTCTTCTGAGAGATTCTGCTTATCAGTGGTTGAACACCCTTGTGTCGGTTGTACCAAGGGAAAGGATCACATGGGAGATTTTCAAATAAGAATTTCGGAAGAAGTATATTAGCCAAAGATTTATTGATCAGAAAAGAAAGGAATTCCTTGAACTGAAACAAGGTAGAATGACAGTAACAGAATATGAGAGTGAATTTCTAAGACTCAGCAAGTACGCTCGGGAGTGTGTGTCCTCTGAAGCCATCATGTGTAAGAGGTTTGAGGACGGATTAAATGAAGATATCAGATTATTTGTTGGTGTCCTTGAGTTGAAGGAATTTGTTGTGCTAGTGGATTGGGCTTGTAAAGCTGAGGAATTGGTGAAAGAGAAAAGGAAAGCTGAGATGGAGTCCCGTGACTCAAGAAAGAGATAATTGAATAAGTCATTTCAGTCCTCGTCTAAGAAGTCGAGAGACTTCCCTACCCGAATAGCTACCTCAGCCGGGTTTTCAAACAGAAGTAAGAGTAAACAGTATTCGGGTATTAAAGCTCAGACTACTTTAGTCACTAGCATTGGGAACACACGACCAAATAGACCGAAATGTCCACAGTGCGATAGACGACATCCCGGTGAGTGCCGAGCCCACGAGAGAGCCTACTTTAAGTGTGGTTCCCAAGATCATTTCATTAGAGAATGCCCTAAGATGGTTGAAAAAGAGAAAATTCAGAGTGCTAGATCAGGAAGTACTACTCGAGGGAGACAACAGAGAAACCCGGGGAGTGGAACGAGTAGTAAGAGTGCACCTAGAGAGCAGTCTGCAAGATCTGAGGGTAGAGCACCTGCGAGGACTTACGCCATTCGCGCTCGCGAAGAGGCATCATCCCCTGATGTAATTACGGGTACATTTTCTCTCCATGATACTGATGTTGTTGCTTTAATTGATCCGGGATCTACCCACTCATATATTTGCATGAAATTAGTATCTAGTATGAGCATGCCCGTAGAGTCTACAGAGTTTGTGATAAAAGTGTCCAATCCTTTAGGCAAAAGTGTATTAGTTGATAAGGTATGCAAAGATTGCCCATTGATGATTAGAGGTCATTATTTTAAGGCCAATCTCATGCTATTGCCATTTGATGAATTCGATATAATTCTTGGTATGGACTGGTTAACTGCTCATGATGTGACAGTAGATTGTGGAAAGTAATACATCGAATTTAGATGTGAAAACGGGGACACCCTTCGTGTTGAATCAGATGAACAACACAGACTGCCTCTAGTGATCTCTCATATGTCTACCCAGAAATATGTAAGAAAGGGATACGAAGCATATCTTGCCTTTGTGATGAATGCCAAAGAAACTGAGGTAAGAATTGAATCAGTACCGATAGTATGTGAGTATCCAGATGTATTCCCAGAAGAGTTTCCAGGGTTGCCTCCGGTTAGAGAAATCAAATTTGGCATCGAATTAGCCCTTAGTACTACACCTATATCGATTGCTCCATACAGAATGGCCCCAACTGAGTTGAAGGAATTAAAGGCACAGTTGCAAGAGTCGACAGACAAAGGTTTTGCTAGACCGAGTTATTCCCCGTGGGGTGCTCTAGTGCTATTTGTGAAAAAGAAATATGGTTCCATGAGATTATGTATAGATTACCGGTAGCTTAATAAGGTTACTGTAAAGAATAAGTATCCATTACCAAGGATTGACGATTTGTTTGATCAATTGAAGGGAGCCACTGTGTTTTCCAAGATAGACTTGAGGTTTGATTATTACCAATTGAGGGTCAAAGACTCAAATGTGCCGAAAACCGCATTTCGGACAAGGTATGGGCACTATGAATTTTTAGTCATGCCTTTCGATTTAAAAAATGCCCCTTCCGTGTTTATGGACTTAATGAACCGTATACTTCAGCCATACTTGGATAAGTTTGTTATGGTTTTTATTGATGATATACTGATATATTCTCGTGATGAGAATGAGCATGCCGAGCACTTAAGGACGGTTTTACAGATCTTACAAGATAATCAGTTGTATGCCAAGTTTAGCAAGAGTGAGTTTTGGCTCAAAGAGGTTGGATTTTTGGGGCACATTGTTTCGGGAGATGGAATCCGAGTAGACCCAAGCAAGATTTCAGCTATTGTTGATTGGAAACCGCCAAGAAATGTTTCAGAGGTTAGAAGTTTTTTGGGCCTAGATAGCTATTACAGACGATTTGTCAAGGGATTTTCTATGATAGCCACTCCGATAACAAGGCTATTACAGAAAGATGTAAAGTTTGAATGGACAGAGAAATGCCAACAGAGTTTCGAGAAATTAAAGGCATTGTTGACTGAGGCTCCAGTTCTAGTGCAACCTGAACCGGGAAAAGAATTTGTGATCTACAGCAATGCATCCTTGAATGGATGGGGTTGTGTGCTTATGCAAGAAGGCAAGGTGATAGCATATGCCTCTAGACAGTTGAAGCCGCATGAGAAGAACTACCCGACACATGATTTAGAATTGGCTGCCATTGTGTTTTCTTTGAAGATTTGGAGACACCATTTGTATGGTGAAAGATGTCGAATATTCATCAATCATAAGAGCCTAAAGTACTTGATGACTCAGAAGGAAATGAATTTAAGGCAACGAAGATGGTTAGAGCTAATAAAGGACTATGAGCTAGTCATTGACTACCACCCGAGAAAGGTGAATGTAGTCGTCAATGCCTTGAGTAGAAAGTCTTTATTTGCATTGAGGGCTATGAATACACGAGTGAATTTGTCGGATGATGGTTCCATTCTAGCTGAGTAGAGGGCTACACCGATGTTCCTTCAAGAGATTTATGAGGCTCAGAAAGAGGAAAGCGACTTGCAAGCCAAAAGAGTTCAGTGTGAGTCAGGAGTTGAGTCTGACTTCCGGATAAATTCTGATGGATGTTTGATGTTCAGAGACAAAGCCTGTGTACCGAGGAACGATGAGCTTATTCGGAAGATTTCACACGAGGCACATAGCGGATGCCTATCGGTACATCCGGGCAGTACAAAAATGTATAATGATTTGAAGAAATGGTATTGGTGGCCGAGTATGAAGAAAGATATTTCTGATTTTGTATCGAGATGCTTAATTTTCCAACAAGTGAAGGCTGAACACCAAGTACCCTCAGGTCTACTTCAGCCTATTATGGTTCCCGAGTGGAATGGGACCATGTTACCATGGACTTTGTGACGGGTTTGCCATTGGCACTGAGCAAGAAAGATGTCGTATGGGTGGTGGTAGATAGACTCACGAAGTCGGCCCACTTCATACCGGTACGTGTTGATTATTCAGTTGATAAGTTGGCAAACTTGTATGTTTCAGAGATTGTAAGGCTTCATGGAGTGCCCTTGTCTATTATATCGGATAGAGATCCGAGATTCACATCCTGGTTTTGGAAAAAGCTGCAAGAAGCTTTGGGCACAAAGTTGAGTTCTAGTACGGCTTTTCACCCTCAAACAGACAGACAGTCGGAGAGATTAATACAGATACTTGAGGATATGCTCCGGTGTTGTGTTCTCGAATTTCAAGGTAGTTGGGAAAAGTACTTACCATTGTTAGAGCTTACCTATAATAATAGTTTTCAGTCGAGTCTGAAAATGGCGCCTTATGAGGCTTTGTATGGGCGTAAGTGTCGAACGCCTTTGTATTGGACTGAACTCAAGGAAAATCAGATTCACGGGATCGATTTGGTTAGAGAAACCGAAGAGAAGGTAAAAATAATTCGTGATTTTTTAAAAGCTTCCTTGGATAGACACAAGTCCTATTCGGACTTGAAACGGAAAGAGATTGAGTTTCAAGTTGGTGAAAAGGTATTCTTGAAAGTGTCACCATGGAAGAAAGTTCTCAGATTTGGATAGAAAGGCAAATTGAGTCCGTGTTTTATCGGATTGTATGAGATCACTGAGAGGATAGGATCGGTAGCCTATCGATTAGCTTTACCGTCTGAATTGGAAAAGATTCATGACATGTTTCACGTGTCGATGTTGCGACGTTACCGATCCGATCCTTCGCATGTTATTACACCGACAGAAGTTGAAATTCAGCCCGATATGACATATGGTGAAGAACCGATTAAAATTTTAGCACGGGAAGTTAAACAGCTAAGAAATAAAAGTATAGCTCTTGTGAAAGTACTATGGCAAAGACATGGGGTAGAAGAGGCTACATGGGAGCCCGAGAAGGCTATGAGGAACCAGTACCCAAACCTTTTTGCTGGTAAGATTTTCGGGGACGAAAATCCCTAAGGGGGGAGAATTGTAACAGCCCGATTTAGGGCTTAGTCGAAATGGTGGTTGCAAAACCACAAATCCAATTTAGGGCCTCTGTCAACAATGCTTTCAACTGCTCAAAACTCTGCTGGCACTTTTCTGACCACTCGAATTTAACATCTTTCTGTAGCAATTTTGTTAACAGAGTCGCAATCATCGAGAAACCTTCACAAACCGTCTATAGTATCTCGCTAGTCTCAGAAAACTATGGATTTCAGATACATTTCTCGGAGGCTTCCATTCTAAAATAGCTAAAATTTTACTCGGGTCAACTCGTATTCCCGCAGCTGACACAATATGCCCCAGAAAACCAACCTCACGCAACCAAAACTCACATTTGCTGAACTTTGCATACAATTGCTTCTCACGCAGAGTCTGTAACACAATTCTCAAATGCTCGGCATGTTGCGTCTCATCACATGAGTAAATCAGAACATCATCAATGAACACCACAATAAAACGATCCAAATACAGTCTAAATATCCGATTCATCAAATCCATAAACACTGTAGGAGCATTCGTTAGTCCAAAAGGCATAACTAAGAATTCATAATGTCCGTACCTCGTTTTGAAGGCAGTCTTTGATACATCTGATTCTTTAACTCTCAACTGATAGTAGCCCGATCTTAAATCTATCTTAGAAAACACTGTAGCTCCTTTTAGCTGATCAAACAAATCATCAATACAAGGCAAATGATATTTATTCTTTATCGTCACTTTGTTTAACTATCGATAATCAATACACATCCTCATTGTTCCATCTTTCTTTTTCATAAACAACACAGGAGCACCCCAGGGCCAGAAACTCGGTCGTGCAAATCCTCTATCAGTTAACTCTTGCAATTGAGACTTCAACTCTTTCAATTCTGTTGGTGCCATTTTATATGGTGCTATCGAGATAGGAGTCGTTCCCGACACTAATTCAGTACCAAACTCAACTTCCCGTATCGGAGGTAGTCCCGGTAATTCTTCAGGAAACACGGTAGGAAATCCACAAACCACAGGCACAGAATCAACTTTCTTTTCTGTCACTTTTGTATCAATCACATATGCAAGATAAGCTTCGCAACCCTTTTTCACATAGTTCAAAGCTTCATCGAAGATATAACAGCCGGCAACCCATTCAAATCACTGGATTCAATTCGTACTATCTCACCATTCTGACTTTTCAAATCAATATTCTTCCGTTTACAATTCACAATAGCATGATGCAAAGTGAGCCAATCCATACCCAGAATGATATCAAATTCATCAAATGGTAGCAACACCAAATTAGCCAGAAAGCAAATATTTCGAAACATCAACGGGCAGTTCTTGCACACTTTATCAAGACACACTTGCCTAAGGGGTTCGATACTCTGATCACGAATTCAGTAGACTCAACAGGTAGCGTCTTACTTGATACTAAATTCAGACACACATAGGAATGAGTAGAACCTGGATCTATTAATGCAATCACATCAGTATCAAATAGAGTGAAAGTACCAGTAATGATGTCTGGAGATGACACTTCTTCTCGTTCGCGTATAGCATAGGCTCGGGTAGGTACTCTCGCCTCAGATTTCATAGTTGTATCCGTCGTCCCTCTCTGACTGCCACTTACATTTCCAGTGTTTCTGGGTGGTCTACCCCTAGCTGTTGTATTACTCGGTCTCGCACTCTGAACGTTGTCTTTCTCAGCTAATTCTGGATAATCCCGAATAAAATGATCTCGTGATCAACATTTATAACATGTTCTATTGTTGTACTTGCCCCAACATTCTCCAACGTGCTCTCTCCCACACTATCTACACTCAGGTTTGTTACTTTTAACACTTCCAAGACTTGATTCAGTGGGAATTTGAACTCTTGGACCAACACTCTGTCTCGCACGATCTCTACTCGAATTTCCAAACGAAGCATTTGAATGATTACTTGCATCTCTAAATCTCTTCGTCGAAGGTTGAGACATCTTACTCATCGATCTTTTTCTTTCATCTCTAGCCTCAGAATCTGCTTATTTCTTTTCTTTATTAAGCTCCTCGGCTTTGCAGGCTCGTTCAACTAATACAACAAACTCATTTATCTCAAGTATTCCAACCAACAATTTGATGTCTTCATTCCACCGTTCAATGAAACGTTTACACATAGTAGTTTCGGTCGAAACACATTCCCGCGCGTATTGGCTCACTCTCACAAACTCCCGTTCATACTCACTAACTGACATACGGCCCTATTTTAGCTCTAGAAACTCTTTACGTTTCTGATCTATGAATCGTTGACTGATATACTTCTTTCAGAATTTGACTTTAAAGAAATCCCAGGTGATTCTCTCTCTCGAAACCACAGATATCAATGTCTTCCACAAGTTATATGCAGTATCTCTCAACAAAGGAACAACACATTTAATACATTCATCAGGAGTTAACGACATCTCGTCAAACACTCGAATGGTATTCTTGAGCCAAAACTCAGCTCACTCGGCATCATCATCAGCTGTGGCCCTAAATTCTTTGGCCTCATACTTTTGGATCTTATCCACAAGAGGCTTATTCAATCGAATCGGATCTGTAGCTTGTGGCACAACAGGTACTTGTGGGGGTTGAGATTATGGAGCAGCCGGATTCGATCGAACGAACTCCAAAAACCACTCACTCATCATTCGAAAAAAGGATTCCTTAGCCTCTCCCTCTTAGCTACTATCATTCGGCCTAGATGTGGCCAACGCTGTACCTTGAGCGGGAGCAAGCGCATTACTCTCTACATCATCAACAACTACTCGATCGGGATCCATTTGCTATATAAAAACACATTTTTAACTGTCAAGATTCATCACACTATCGCAATTATATATATGGCATATATAGCTAGACTCACACACGCTACGTTAGTCCGAGAATCGACTAAACCGTAGCTCTGATACCAATAAAATGTAACACCCCTAACCCGTTAACCATCTCCAGAATAGGGTTAAGAGGCATTACTAATCATTTCCGAACATTTCATATCATTTTACAACACATAGTCAATCATCAATCAAACATGTTCAAATATAAACATATAGTCCCTTAAATAGGTCAACGAGACCCTAAACATATGTTAGAAAGGGGTCAGGACTAAACCGAACACATACGAAAATTTCTAAAATTTAAACATTTTTCTAAGTTACAGAGGTCACACGCCCGTGTGGGCAGGCCGTGTGCTTCCCACGGCCTCAGACACGTCCGTCTGTCTAAGCCGTGTCAAAACAGGGCATACATACTGACATATCCACATGGTCGTGGACACACCCGTGCGCCTCACCCGTGGTCGAGCCTGACTTGCACCACACGGCCAGTCACACGCCCGTGTGTTCAGCCCGTGGTCGAGCCTGACTTGTTTTGAAACAAAACCTCGAAGGACACGGTCAAGCCACACGCCTGTGTGCTCAATCCTGTGGGCAATTATAGGCCATTTTCAAGGCCAAATTACCATCCACACTTTGGAATCACCCATATGCATCAAACCAATACCATTTCATGCCTCAAATGCAACCACAACCTACCATTTCAAGCACCAACTAATCATTTATTACATCATTTATTTCCATAATCAATTCCTACTCAATTAAATCCATCCAAAACATCATATTCACAACTCAATTCATATAACTAAGCATCATCTAGTCATACCACAAATTCACACTTAAAATGCCATTCTCATCAACCAATTCAAGCATGAAATATACAAATTCCATTCTCACTATTTCATACCACATTCATCATTTCCATAGCTTCACATATAAACCATCAACATTCAACATCCAAGTCATATCACATGGCAATGTCCAAACATTATAAAACATACCATAACCATTAGCCTATACATGCCATATACCAAATATATACATCTTTCAAAAGTACAAAAATAGATAGCCGATAGTGTGATTGATTCACTAACGATCCCCGGATCCGAGCTAGCTTTATTAACACTGTAAAACAGAGAAACAATTCACACGGTAAGATTTTAAAGCTTAGTAAGTTCGTAACATAATACATTCAATTTAATAAATCAAATACAATATACAAAGTTAATCCATCACATAGATCAACTCTCAAATATTCACACCATATCATCCATAGCTAATATACTCACTCCACCATTCATATTTCCATACATAATTTCATCAACCACAAAGGTTCAATACATACCTTAGCCAACACATAGTTATTCACCATCCATGCTACTCAATGCTAGATATTACATTTCGATCAACCTTTGTTATTCATTTGATTCAATCGCACACTTAGTGCCAATTTCGTAGCCGAAGCATTAATGTCATCGCACACTTAGTGCCTGTACTTTAAACCGAACTTATTTCGGTATCGCACACACAGTGCCGAATCAATAAGCCGAAACTTCTACTATTTCGCACACATAGTGCCAAATCATCCTTGTCTCATTTCAAATTACGCACACATAGCGCCTCATTACTCAATTACATATATAACATTGCTATTTCATTAACTATACAATTCATTCATTTCTCATCACATAGATATAAATTTAACAACTTGTATTATATCCGAACTTACCTCGGACGTCGAAATACCAAAACTAGCCGATCAATCGAGTATTTTATCTTTGCCTTGATCTCGATCCAAATCTCTCCTTTCTTGGTCTATACATATTCAAATTTAACTCATTTAATCACCAATTCATTCAATTTAGTCCAAACACACATATTTAGGGCATTTTACAAAATAGCCCTCATATTTTCACATTTTGACACTTTAGTCCCTATTTCACAAAATCACAAAATACACAAAATTTCACTTCACCCATGCCTAGCCGAATATTCCCATGCTCAATACAAGTCCACACATTTTGTTTATTTCACATTTTAGTCCCTCAAAATATTATTTTCTCAATTAAGTCTAAATTACTCAAATTCATAAAAAATTCAAAGACAAACGATGTTAATCTATCACATATCTTTCATAATTCATCTTCAAACATCACAAAACTCATGTGTTCATCAATGGCATATTTCAAAATCATCATCAATTCACAAAATTGAAGCATGGGTTTTGAAGAACATAAAGCAACGATTGCAAAAACGTAGAAATTATCAAAAACCGAACAAAAACTAACCTTTAATCAAGCTCAAAGCTAGCTGAACCCTATTTGTTCTTCTTTTCCTTATTTTCTTTGTATTTTCGGCACTAAAGATGATGATAATGACTTTATTTCCATGTTTTTGTTATATTAATTTAGTTTAATAATCATATTACCTTTTTACCCTTAATGACATATTAATACAAAACATTTAATCTATAGCTATAATGGTCCACTAGCTCAAAATGGCATAATAACATCATAAGGACTTCACCTTTAATAATCCATGTCAATTCAACACATTAACATTCAGCACACAACTTTTGTATTTTATGCAATTAAGTCTTTTTTCGTAATTCGACACCCAAACGATAAAATTTTCACACAGAATTTTCACACATGCTTAATCACACACTATAAACACGAAAAATAATATTAAAATATTTTTATGACCTCAGATTTGTGGTCTCAAAACCACTATTCTGACTAGGGTCCAAACTGGGCTGTTACATGACACCATTACTGAAGAAGGAATTTCAACTTTTGCACATGAAAAAATTTCCAAATTAGTAGGAGAGCAAGCTACAAAGGGAAAAAGCAACCAAAAAATTACTGAAGCAGAAGCAACTTGTATTGCCGATAAAAATGCCATGACAAAACAATCTTGATAAATGGACGAGAGACCAGCGCCACCTTTCCCTCAGCGCTTCCAAAAATCAAAGCAAGATGTTCAATTCAAGAAATTTTTGGAGGTCCTGAAACAATTACATATTAATATACCATTCGTGGAAGCATTGGAGAAAATGCCTAACTACGTGAAGTTTATGAAAGATATTTTATCAAAGAAGTGAATGATAGGAGAATTTGAAATTGTTGCTCTCACTGAAGGGTGCACATCAATGCTCAAAAACAAATTGCCACCAAAATTGAAGGATCTAGGGAGTTTTATTATACCTTGATCCATTGATAATCACTATGTAGGCAAAGCATTATGTGATTTAGTTGCAAGCATAAATCTAATGCCCATGTCTATTTTTAAGAAGCTAGGAATAGGAAAGGATAATGCCCACAACTGTCACACTGCAATTAGCTTATAGATCCTATGCAGATCCAGAAGGTAAAATCGAGGATGTGTTGGTAAAAGTTGATAAATTTATTTTCTAGTAGATTTTATTATTCTGGAATGTGAGGTTGATAAAGAGGTACCAATCATACTTGGGAGACCTTTCTTAGCAAAAGGTAAAACATTAATTGATGTCCAAAAAGGTTGATTAACTATGAGAGTTAATGATCAACAATTAACTTGTAATGTCTTTGATGCTATGAAGTGTGTAGATACTGATGAAGAATGCCATGCTATTGAGATTATTGATACAACAGTACAAGAAAAAATTGAAAAGTTTTGTTCTAACAATTCAGAAATTGATGCAGATGTATGTGAGTTAATTAACGCAGACATAATTGCAAATCTTGATAAACTGATAGAAGTTTTAGCAAATCTAAAATGGATTAAGGAGAAGTTTAGAATCATTAAATCTATTCGATCATTCGTTTAAACCTCATCGACCATCCATAGAAGATCCCCCTATACTATAATTGGAGCCTTTACCAGTACACTTGAAGTACGCGTATCTGGGAGATAACAACACATTGCCAGTAGTCATCTCTGCTGAGTTAACAATAGATATCACAAGAATTGAAACATCAATTGTTGGAAGTTTTAAGGAAATCTAAGAAAGCCTTGGGGTGGTCAATTGTAGATATCACAGGAATCAATCTAAAAATTTGCATGCACAAGATAATTTTGGAGGATTTCCATGGTAAATCTATTGAGTAGCAAAGGAGACTAAATCCCGTCATGAAGAAAGTGGTGAAAAAGGAGATTATCAAATGGCTGAATGCTGGAATCATACACCCAATTTCTGATAGTTCTTAGGTGAGCCCTATTCAGTGTGTACCGAAAAAGGAAGTGTCATTGTGGTAAGCAACGATAACAACGAACTTATTCCTACTCGTACTGTCATATGATGGAGGGTTTGTATGGATTATCGAAAACTCAACAAAGCAACAAGGAAAGATCATTTCTCTCTACCATTTACTAATCAAATGTTGGATAGACTTGTAGGGAAAGCATTTTACTACTTTCTGGATGGATACTCAAGGTACAATCAAATTGCCATAGCTCCTGCTGATCAAGAGAAGATCACATTCACATATCTATATGGAACTTTTTCATTTCAAAGAATGCCATTTGGATTATGCAATGTCTATGTAATTTTTCAACGTTGCATGATGGCAATATTTTCAAACATGGTAAAGAAATTCTTAGAAACCTTTATGGATGATTTCTCGGTGTTTGGCGATACATTTGAAGACTATTTGCAATATATAGAGTTAGTTCTTTGTTGATAATAAGAAACCCATCCTAAGCTGAATTGGGAAAAATGTCACCTCATGGTCTGTGAGGGCATTGCTCTAGGACATAAAATTTCACAGCAAGGAATTGCCGTTAACAAAGCCAAGATTGAAGTTATTAATAAATTGCCACCACCTACTTTAGCAAAAGGTATTTGAAGCTTCCTTGATCACGCAGGATTCTACCGTTGATTTATAAAGGGTTTTTCTAAAATATCAAAACCTCTTTGCACATTATTGGAACAAAACAGATCTTTTAATTTTGATGGGCCATGCTTGCAAGCATTTGAGAAATTTAAGGAGCGATTGGTCACAACACCAATAGTCACTGCACCATATTGGACCCTATCGTTTGAACCGATGTGTGATGCAAGTGACTTCGCCGTAGGAGTATTCCTAGGACAAAGAAAAATTAAGGTATTTCATGCTATATATTATGCCAGCCATATACTGACAGATTCATAGCTAAATTACACCACCACTGGTAAGGAGTTGTTAGCTATAGTATTTGCCTTCGACAAATTCAAAGCTTATCTCGTGGGCATTAAAGTCACGGTGTATACGGACACTCTACTATTAAGTACTTGGTGAATAAGAAAGATGCTAAACCTCGATTAATTCGATGGATATTGCTACTGCAGGAATTCAATCTGGAGATTAGAGAGAGGAAGGGCACAGAAAATCAAGTGGCTGATCATTTATCACGCCAAGAAGCAGGGAATGAAGATGGTAATATTCAAATGATTAAAGATGAATTCCCTAATGAGCAGTTGATGGTTTCCATAGCATTACCATGGTATGCTGATATTATTAATTTCCTGGTCAGTGGATTGCTGCCACTCGAGCTCTCTAGTCAAGGAAGAAGGAAATTCCTCCATAATGTTAAGTATATGCTGATATTGTTAATTTCCTGGTCAGTGGATTGCTGCCACTCGAGCTCTCTAGTCAAGGAAGAAGGAAATTCCTCCATAATGTTAAGTAGTACTACTGGGATGAGCCATTCTTATTCAAGCAGTGTGCAGACCAAATCATTCAAAGATGTATTCCAGATGATTAAATTTAGAGTGTTCTGCACCACTATCATTCAACACCGTATGGAGGCCACTTTGGGGGTATGCGAATTGCTGCAAAAGTTCTCTAGTTTTGTTTTTATTGGCCGACAATGTTTAAATACACTCATGAATTTTGTAAGGCCTATGATTGTTGTCTAAGAACTGGAAATCTATCTAGGAGATATGAAATGCCCTTGCAAAATATTTTAGAAGTGGAACTGTTCGATGTTTGGGGAATTTATTTTATGGGGCCATTTCCTCTCTTTTGGGGCAATATCTATATATTGGTCGTTGTTGATTACATCTCCAAGTCGGTTGAAGCTACTACTTTATCCATAAATGATGCCAAATCGGTACTGAAATTTCTTCTTAAATATATTTTTACACGGTTTCGTATCCTTCATGCGCTAAGCAGTGATGGGGGTTCACACTTCGATTGCAAGTTAGTTTCCAATGCTCTTAACAAATATGGGGTGTGGCATAAAATTACCATGGCATATCATCCTCAGATGAATGGACAAGCCGAAATCTCTAATAGAGAGATTAAACAAATTCTGGATAAGGTAGTTAATCCCAACTTAAAAGATTGGTTAGCAAGACTAGATAAGCTTTGTGGACATATCGTACAACTTTCAAGACACCATTGGGTATGTCACCTTTCCAACTTGTTTAGGGTAAATCATGCCACTTAACTGTTGAATTGGAACACCAGACATTTTGGGCAATCAAGAAACTGAATATGGATTTGAAATTTTATGGAAATAAACGCTTACTGGAGCTGAATCAAATGGATGAATTTCAAACTCAAGCATATGAAAATGCCAAACTGTACAAAAAAAAGACCAAACGATGGCATGACAGCAAAATCTTGCCATGCCAATTTGTTCCTGGACAACAAGTCTTGCTTTTCAATTCCAGGCTTAAATTGTTTCCTGGCAAATTAAATTCTCAGTGGTCGGGTCCATTCGAAGTTGTTCAAGTATATCTTCATGGAGCAGTTGACGTCAAAGATTAAAAAACTAGGTCTACTTTCAAATTCAATGGCCAACAATTAAAGCATTACTTTGGAGCTCTTACACTTCATGATAAAACTTCTATCATTTTTTCCAACTGATTAATATTTCTCTCATGCACTGTTTATTCAATTATTTTATTTTTATTTTTCATCTCTTTGTTTCAGTTGATTTAATAAATTTAATTAACTTTTATTTTCTTTTTGTTGCAGGTACGTTGCAGCCAATGTTTGCAGGCCTCAACCACTCATTCTATTAGCTACCTTTTAGTTTAATAAATTTACTTAGTATTTCAATTTTTCCCACTTAAATAGTTGCTATTACTTATGTCAGACCATGATTAAGGGCCAATATAATCACCCACATCACGGATTCTTTTTCCTCAAGTTTTTACCCTAGCTGATTCAATTTCCTCTTCACCATTACCTTCACCTTATTTCTCTGTTATTTGTTCTCTTTGTTTTAATCCCAACCTTTTAAAGGTCTCAACTTTTTCAATCTTACAGTTACCATCTTCTGCGCAATGGCTCGTCAAGCACCATCTACTTCTACTGCTGCCCAACCGCGTATATTCTTCAGTAAGATAGCGGAGACCACATACCACCAAAACATCTCTAAGCACCCTCTGTGCATGGAAAAAGGATTCCTTTTTCAAGATGCCCATTTTATGGGCTATACTAACACCATTTCTTCAGTCGTGGAGTAACATAGATCGCAGATTTTCTGTCTTCATCCTGACAATGTTTTCCCCAAAGTGGTAAAAAAGTTCTATGCTCACCTTAGTTCCCCTAAAAATCCCTTTATATATGTGCGGGGTGCCTCGGTACTGTTTGATCTCGACTCGATATATGCACAATACAGGTTGCCTGATGGTCCGGATGAACACACTAATTTTGTCAAGATAATGACGGCAGAAAAGTTAAATCACGTGCTCACTGATGTCTGTGTTGAGGGCACAAAATGGACGGTCTCTAGGAATGATTGTTAAACCATTGACAGGGTAACCTTGAAGCCCCACTGTAGGGTTTGGTATCATTTCATCAAAAATCATCTCATTCCATCCACCTAGAATTCCACAATCTCAAAGGACCGTCTGCTGCTACTCCATTCGGTTATGGTGGGAAGAAGGATAAATTTTGGGAACATTATCTTTCAAGAGGTCCACTGATGTGCTCAGAAAAACACTGGTACGTTGAACTTTTCGTCGCTTATAACTGTACCCTGTTAGAAGGTCAAAGTTTCTCTTCAAGTCAATAAATACCAAACCCCTAACAAAGGTGCTATCACTAAGCACATTACTTTGAAATTTTCTGGTGAGGAACTGCCACGACATTCGAATCCTTCCCCGAAATCTTCTCTACCCAGGTTCAATGATGTTGCTCCATCAACATCTACGACTGCATTTGAACAGAATGTGGTTGAGACTCTACAGGTCTTGCAGTAACAATTTTAGAAACTGGAAAAACAACAGCAAACGATGGCCATTGATCTCAGCTAGGATAAAAAAGAAATGGTCATATTTTGGGGATATGTTAGACACAGGAACAAAGCTATTAAGAAGTCCCTTCAAAAGAACTTTACTCTTCCAATGCCCGCATTCCCTATTTTTCCTAAGGAGTTGTTGCTGGAGCCTGAGGAGGATAATGGCAAGGGTGAAGAACCTACTACGGAGAAGCAGACCAACGAATAAGAAAGAGAAGCAAAGAAAACTGAATCTATCCATGTTGAATCTGAGAAGGAAGATGATGATTTAATACAAGCTACTGCACCTACAGACACCATAACCAACACACAGAGACCTAAAGCACTTATGACCGCACAAGAATGTGCAATTCATCAACTAATTGATGAACTCACAAAACCAGATTCTGATGATGAGGAGGAGGTGCCTATTAATCAGCTTAAAAGGAAGCATTACAAGACAACTACTAGAAAATCGGTCCCATTTGATGGTGGTGAAACAGAGAGGCAGACGCGTTACAAACATGCAACCAAGAAGTCTACCAAACCAAATTAAGAGTAACAAATATTCTATCCAAGCTTTTATTTCTAATTCATGCATTCACTTTTGTCTGTCATTGCATTTCCATATTTGTATATATGTGTTCGGTTTTTTGACATTTTTCAAAATTTATTTTTTTTATTGCATTGAGGACAATGCATCCCTTAGGTTTGGGGGTGTGTGTTGTGCATATATATATTAATATTTTTTTGTCTTTCATTCATTTTGCCATGACATACAATTGCTAAATATTTGCCAAACTTTGCTAAGTATATTTTTGTCTATGATGTTCGGTGAGGACAATAACTCTTTGATAAATTTAGAAATTTGTAATAATTGATTAGGTATGTTTAGCTTAGGATAGTTGTTTGAAATTTGATCCCTAAAAGTAGAACGCCCTAATTATAGTTGCAATTAGTCTATAGTAGGTTTCTTTTAATATACTTAGAAATTTTTGAGCCTAAGATCAGTAAATTAGCAACGTGTAATAATAAATACCACGACAAAGCTGTGGGTAAATTACAAAGAAAATTAAAAAGATGCTATGGAGCACTCCAATGTTTGAAATTGTTGAGTAGGTCACTAATACTCTGTTTGCTCCATTGTATTATTCATCAAAAAATCAAGATAAAATAAGAGTGAGTAAAAAAAAAAAGAAAAAATAGTTTAGGGGCACTCCACTGTAGCACTAGGCTGAACAGCTAAGGGGGTAGTTGTTTGCTCCATCTATCTTTTTAGCCAAAAGCCTTAGTTTCATGAGTGAATTCCATTCAAATTATGGTGTGGTGTAATACTTGGCAATCTAGTGTATACTCCATTGAGCTTATCAAGTAAAGAAATCATGTGACAAGATGCATTCCCTAGAAAAATATATAATTAAAGTATACAATAACAGATAATTATGAGTAGAGACACTAAGTTTTAGTGGAAAGATAAACTAAGTACATTAGGGGGTACTTGCTATAGCCAGAATTGCATTAATATTTAGGAAAATTTATTTTTAGGTAACATTTTCTACACTTCATATGCTAAACAAACCTATAAAATTTGAACCAATTTTCTCAGATAGAAGACTACTGAGAATGGAGATATAAAATATACTTCTTATAGTTTAGCAGTATATGAGGTAAGTGTAGTGTTATGGCAAACTCATGCATGCCTGCATTCATGCATTCTCATACATATTTGCTTGAGGACAAGTAATAATTCAGGTTTAGGAGTGTGATAACTCTTGAAAAGAGTATGTTTTAGGCCTATAATTTGAAGTATTTTCTTGTAATTAAGAAAATATGCTTGCATTTTAGACTTATTACTAGAGCATTACATACTAAAGCTTGGATTGTGTTTTAATTGTAAATTTATGTTACTTTTAATTGTTGGAAAAGAGGTTTAGTAGTCTTTGGTAGTAGGTGTAGGTAGGATGAAAGAGGCAATAAGAAGGAAAGAGGAAAAAGAAAAGAGAACGATGGAAGTGAAACATTTCCATGGCAAATAGTGGGATAGATTGCCAACAGAAATGCCATGGCAATTCCAGGAATAGGACGCAGCACCCAATCCAAGTCACTCTCAGCCAGCTATACGTGTACCAGATAAATCACAGTTAAAAAGAGGAGAAAATATGTGTGTTGATAGGGACAGGTCTACCCTATAAAAGGAGGAAAGAGAAGAGAAGAAACACACAGATTGTGAGAAGAAAAGAAAAGAAGGAGAGCGATTACTCTTTCTGCAACTAAATCCTGTGGAGTAATTTAGAAAAGAATAAGAGGGTAGTAGCCAAAAGAGAAGATGAGATCACACACATGAAGAAGGGGAAGAGAAATCTACCCTGGATTTTTCGTAAAATCTTGAGAAGAAGCTGGAGTGTAGCGAGAACTTCTTGCAATTCTGCCTTTGTTCTATTTTCTTGCTTTTAATTTTTATGATTCGTAAACCTGAAAAATGTTGATGAATGATTTAATTTTGGATTTCATTGCCCAATCTATGAGCTAATTTTCCTTGGGTTGGAATTATTTGGGTGAATATTGAATTATCTGTAATGCCCATGATATGATTTTGATTAAAGTCATTGTTTCATTCGATTCTTGTTTATTTGGAATGCATGCATGCAAGCTCTAGAAATAGTTGACTGCATGTTATGTTCTTAGATGAATTTAAATCTAAAAGGATTAAATACATTAGATTATTAATCGAATGATGCAGGTGAGTACTCGAAAGAATATTCGCAACACTCTAGACATAGAAGGTGCGATCCGTACAGATGAAGAACGTTAGTGTGGTTAACATTCATTGGTCTTGTAGACATACACAGACTTCGAATAATAACTCAATTCTAACTCTCGTAAGAAGTAGACTACAGTAGTAATTCTCTGAGCAGTAGTTTAGTCAAAAATTTTCCATGGCATTTTTATGTTATGAAAATATTTCCCTGAGTAATTCCAAACCTTTATCATTCAACAACAGAAATAGTATCTACTTGTTCTTTGTGAATTGCCACGACATTTAGATTGTTTTGTTATTTATCAGTTATAATTGATATTCTTAGGTCATTCATTAATTCCTTTCACCATTTTACACTTTGTTCCTTTTTCTCAAATTCATTAGTCAAATCTACAGTAATACTTACCAATTTTAATCAATTTCTAATACCTATGGAGACGATACTCACTCATCATTATATCACTTGAATCGACGTGTACACTTGCACAATTGCATTACACATTTACAAACAATAATTTTCTAGAATTGACCATGTTAAGTATTGTATTTAGGTTTCGGAAGTCCCGTGGGTGTTTTCGTATTGAAATCAAACCAGGTGTGTAACGAGAAACATGAAAAACAATGAACGAAGAAAGTCGAAAAACAGCACTGTCGATATGACACCGTGTGCTGGACCGTGTAAGACACACGGTGCATGTCAATCGGGTCTTGTGGGCCACATGGACGTGTGTGAGACTGTCTGTCAGACCGTGTGGGCCACACGGGCGTTTGGGCCCAAAATTCTAAACATTCCCCTAGGGCAGTAAATATCGTTTGGATCGATCGTAGGCCTACTGTAGGATCGGTATGTTATTAATTAAGCTATAAAACATGAATTCTAACAATCTGTTAGTGTAAAATTTGATATAAATACACATGTTTGAAATGATAAAAGATAGGTAAAATCTAAAATATGCTATGTATAATCTAAAAAATTTTATATATGTTTTGTATCCATCATCACAAGCATGTACATTGTTAACATATCTGATATCTATTAGTTTTACATTTGCATCTGGGTTGGGATTTGTTATATGAAGGAAGTGTGGGCAATTTAATAACCTGCTATATTTCGTGACTCAGCCATATATATTTCTGTAAACTGCGATAAATCGCCTAATAAACTTGTAGCTTAGCTGCAAATACTATGAGAAGTTTCATATTGACACTAAGCGGTGTGTAGGGTTGGATGGGTATATAGTACCCAATTTGGTGTGTTGGGATGGCTGGAGATAGTGTGTAGCGGATGGGGGTAGGATTACATATTTGCATTTGTTATGTTCTGAGAAGCTCTAATTCTGATATTTATATATGTCTGGTTGATTTTTAGTACGATATGTTACACACTAAGTTTCAAAAACTCACTCTCTATTTGACTGTCACTTTTAGGTAATCCTCAGACTTAGGCGAGTCAGTGCGACGGGAGCTCGGTTATAATACTCTAGTTCATTTGACTTATTTTAATTTGGGTTTTACATGTTTTGTAAATTTTGGATTGTTTGGACATTTGGGGTTATTTTGGTTTTTGAATTTATTTCTGTTTTTCCGCATGAAATTGGTTAACCGTTTTTCTTATACCGACATTGTTTTCTTATGAAATAAAGGATTTTCAAACAACAACTGTGTTTTCAAAAAATTGTACGTTTCTAAAATTTGCACTGCAAACCTATACATTTTGGAAAGCGTAAACTAACAACGTTTTCAATAAATCAGTTAAGTAATGTATGCTTCCAAATAAATCTGATTTTTATGTAATAAGAGCTTACGACGTATTTTCAAAATAAATGAATTTCGGGCTTTCGAAAAAATTGCAGTAACATCTCCAGATCTGGCTACAATGTCTAGATCGAGCATGGGGTGTTACATTTGGTGGTATTAGAGGCAAGTTGCAAAACTTGGACTATGAAATTTTGGGTTCAAAATTTTGTGAAAATTCATCTTCGAACAAAACCCATTTCTATTTTGATCTGAAAAATAAAGTTTATAGAATACTAAGTCTCCAGCGCCGATCTTGTAAGTATTTTTGCTTAGTTAAGCTACTTAGTTAGAAACAAAATTGTAGTATTAGAAATACTTGTGCTCTAGTCCAAAACTATAGCAATTCTAAAAAGTACTCTGATAAGACTTTTTGGTCATAAAACATCTAATAAGAAAATTTGAACTGATACATAAAATTTTGTAATTTAGATAATATACGAGGAGTACACATGGAACTTGTGGAAGACGTACTCGTAGGCGCGGCAGACGCCAAAGAGGGGCTCGTGCTGAGCTTTCCTCGATGGACAATATGCCCAATCTAGATACAAGTGAAATGTTGGGTACACCTACTACTGATATTGGGTCTCAGACTCAAACGGCTGGGGAAGACGCATTGTCCGAAGCCATGTTGAGGGTTTTGAAGAGGGTCGTTGTGCCCCATTCTGGATCTGAAAGTCGTGGGTCAGTAACTGAACAACTCTGGTCCAACGGTGTTGAGTTGTTTAAGGGAAACATGGGAGTCACCCTGGCTATGGCCGAATATTGGTTAGAGGCCACAGAAAGGATCATGAACGATATTAACTGCCCTCCCAAATAGAAATTGAAGGGTGCAGTACCTTTCCTTCGCAATGAAGCATACTAAATGACTGAGGAGGGACTCAGCCTGATCAGATTTCTTGGGAGACTTTCAAGAACGCCTTCCAGAGCAAGTATGTGGGGGCGAGGTATGTAGAGGCTCGTAGACGTGAGTTTATGGGCCTTACTTAAGAATATAGGACAGTGGCCGATTATGAGGCTGAATTTTTGAGATTGAGCAGATATACTCGTGGAATGGTGTCAACTAATTAAGATAAGTGTATCCAATTCGATGAAGGGTTGAGGTATGAACTCAAGGTACTGATAACTCCACAGAGGGAGCGAGATTTTACTTTCTTGGTGGACAAGGCGAAGATTATTGAGGAGGTTAAATGCACTGAGTGTGAAAAGAGGGACTGGGAAAGAGGGAAGACTAAGAGGGATTCAAAGCCATCTAGTTCTATTTATAGGCCTAAGAAACGGTCCAGATTTGATGGGTCTCTGAGGCTTGAGGCTCTTGTTGCTCCTATTAGGGTTCAAGTATGTGGAGATTGTGGTAGAAGCCATCCAGGTGAATGTTGGAGGAGGTTGGGAGCTTGCTTACAATATGGGTCGATGGAACATCACATTAGGGATTTTCCACAGCATTCTGATCAGGTGCAAGCTCCAGCTCTGGGTTTAGTTCAGCCTTAGTGGGTAGTCCAACAACCGTCTAGGAGCTGTGGTCCAGCCCGGGGTGGTAGTAGTATTGATCGAGGTCAGAGAGCACCAAACAGAGGTGTTAATCAGATTGAGGCTAGGCAGCCTACACTGGTATATGCGGCTAGGTGCCGCAAGGATAGAGACACTGTAAATGTTATCACCGTTACATTTTTCATTGATACTGCTCTGTACTTTGCATTAATAGACATAGGATCAACGCATTCCTATATAGCTAGTTCTGCTTCTGTGAACTTGGGTATTTCTGTTGAGAGTACTTCTAGTGAGGCTACTGTGACCAGTCCACTAAGTTAGTCAGTTCGGGTTGATAGGTTTATAAGAGAGTATCATTGGAGATACAAGGGGTTGTGTTTCCAACTAATCTGATGGAATTGCCATTCGAAGAATTTCATCTAATTCTGGGAATGGACTGGCTCGTGGAGCATCGAGTCAGGTTAGATTGTGTTACAAAAAGGGTGGTTCTGAGATTTGAGTATGGTGTGGAGGTTCTTATGATCGACGAGTGTCGAGATTACTTATCCAATATGATCTCCGCTCTTATGGTTGAAAAGTTAGTTCGGAAAGGGTGTGAAGCATTTTTTGCCATTGTGCATAATTTGGGTTTTGTGGATTCATTTATTGGGGGTATTCAAATGGTTAAGGAGTTTCTTATTGTTTTTCCTGATGAATTATCGGGGTTGCCTTGGATAGGGAGGCCGAGTTTGGTATCGAGATTTTTCTCTATCGCATGTTACCGAAGGAGCTTATGGAATTAAAGGCTCAACTTCAGGTGCTTCTCAATCGAGGGTTCATTCGACCTAGTGTCTCTCCATGGGGAGTACTATTTCTATTCGTAAAGAAAAAAAGATGGTATAATGAGGATGTGTGTGGATTACCGTCAACTGAATAAATTGACGGTAAAGAATAAGTACCCACTTTTGAGGATTGACAATTTTTTCGATCAATTTCGTGGGGCCTCTGTGTTCTCTAAAATAGATCTCCGTTCTAGGTACCATTAGCTTAAGGTTAAGGAGGCTAATGTTCATAAAATTGCTTTTAGGACTCGTTATAGGCATTATGAGTTCCTAGTCATGCCCTTCGATTTAATGAAGCTCTGGCTGTATTTATAGACCTTATGTATTGGGTTTTCCAACCGTATTTGGATCAACTCATCATGTTCTTCATCGACGACATTTTAGGATACTCTAAGACCGAGGATAATTATGATGAGCATATTAGAGTAGTTCTTCAGATACTCTGTAACAGTCCGGTTTAGACCCTAGTCGGAACAGTGGTTTTGGGACCACAAATCTGAGTCAGTAAAATATTTTAATATTATTTTCTGTGCTATTGGTATGTGACTAAGCATGTGTGGAAGCCTCGTATGAAAATTTGATTAATTGGGTGCTTAATTTGAGAAAAGGGTTAAATTGCATTAAATGTAATATTTGTATGCTATTTGTTAAAGCAGCTATGTGATGTGGTTTTTAAAGTGGTGGCCTTATGAGGCAATTATGCCAAAATTTAGATAGTGGATGGATAAAGGACATAAATGCCCTTAATGTTTATATTTACATATGTTTAGTATAAGGTTAATTTAGTAATTAGATTAATAACATGTTTAAAATAAAACAAAGTTTAAATTAAGCCATTATCATCCTTCATCTAGCCGAAAGTTAAAAGAAAAGAAAGAAAAGAGTGAGCAAGGGTTTCGGCCACGGTTTAGGCTTGATTCAAGGTTAGTTTTTGATTCATTTTCGATAATTTCTATGTTTTTGCAATCGTTGCTTCTTATGTTATAAAACCCATGTTATAATTTGAAGAATTGATAATGTTTATGAGATGTGTCATTGATGGAATGGTGAGTTTTGTGATGAATATTAGTGTTAAATGAAAGATATGTGTTTAATGAACATGTTTTGTTCTTGAATTTTTGATGAATTTAGCTAATTAAGGCTAATTTGTGAAAATAGCATTTTGAGGGACTAAATTGTGAAATAAATGAAATGTATGGACTTGTATAAAACACATGAATATTCGGCTAAGCATGGGTATATAGTAATTTTGTGTAATTTGTGATTTTGTGAATTAGGGACTAAATAGTCCAAATGTGAAATGTGAGGGCTAATTTGCAAATTGCCCTAAATATGTGTTCTTTGATTGAAATGAATGAGTTAGTGAATAAAAGGGTGAAATTTGAATATGTATAGATCAAGAACCGAAGAAAACGGATTTAGATCGCGGGAAAACGAAAGTAGTCGAATAACCGAATCCAATCAACCATCCGAATCCGAGGTAAGTCGATATACAAATAAATGTATTTGTATTGAATTATATATGTTCATATGAATATTGATAAGGATGAATGCACATGAGATGATGTACACATGAATTCCGAGATAGAATGACATAGTGTCAACATTCGAGAAGTCCTGTCAGAACCTAGGAATAGATAGAATAGAATATGTCATGACATAGGTGTTCGATATGAGATATCATGTAAGACCACATCTGGGACGTTGGCATTAATTCGAGATTCCGTGTAAGACCACGTCTGGGGCGTTGGCATCGATATGAGATTTACGTGTAAGACCATGTCTGGGACATTGGCATCGTATTTGATTCGTGTAAGAGCCTGTCTGGGACAGTGGCATCGATATCTGGTTACATGTAAGACCACGCCTGAAAAGTTGGCATTGTAAGACTATTCTGAGCACTCTAAGTATCCTATTTAGTTCCGAACGGTTCAACGGGCAAATCTGGGATACGAACGACTATGTGATTTGTATATCCGTTTCAGGTACGTTTGATATGTACACTAAGTGTGTATGAAAGGTAAGTATCTAAATAAACTTACTAAGATGATTATGTATATGGAAATGATGAGATTACATGTGAAAATATGCTTGAATGAGCCATGTGTATATATGATATTTTAGTTGAAGAATATGGAAGATATGGCTAAGCAAATGAGCCAAAGAATATATGTGATGAATTTGTTATGAGAATCAATGATGTTATTGTATCAAATTGGTTAAATGCATTTTATGCTAAGTTTATTTGTATGGCTTACTATGCTTTTGAAAGCTTACTCTGTGTGTGTTTGCTCTATTTTATAGATCGTCCAAGCTACTGAAGGCTCGGGGACCGTCGAGGATAGTCATCACACTGCTCAAACTCATTTTGGTACCTTTTTGGAAATGTATATACTAAGTATGGCATGTATAGGCTAGTAATTTGGTATATGTTTGAGATGTAAATAGCCATGTGATTTGGCTAGTTAATGTTGGTAATGTGCATGAGTAAATATAGTATTTGGTACATGTTTTGGTATGGATTGATGGCAATGAAGTAGCCTTATGAATAGTAAGCTTATGGATGAATTGATGCCTTAGTGATTTAATGAGGTTATGGTTGAATTATACTTGGATTTACAGGAGAGTTGATTGTACAAATTAGCATGTTTAGAAATGAGATTAAATAGAAAAATATGATGACCATTTGGTGTGTTTTTGGTTTCCATTTGATTGTGGGAATAGGCTTGTTTATGCTTGTTGGTATGACCCTAGTGTGGGTGGCATATTGGCCTTGAAAATGGCCTGTTATGCATACACGATTGTGGCACACGGGCGTGCCTAATGACCGTGTGATTAAGTCAGTAGTTAGCTTAAGTGTGCACGGCCATGGTACACGGACGTGCCTGGTAGCCGTGTGAATAAGCCAGTATCTAGTCTAAGAGTACACGACCATGGTACACGGGCGTGCCTGGTGGTCGTTGGGATAAGTCAGTATACATGCTCAGTTTTGGCACGGTCAGGACACATGGGTGTGTCTAGTAGCCGTGGGAGGCAGGCACCCGCCCGATCGCATGGGCGTGTGACCTGCAGTTGTTCAAAAAGTTTTAAATTTCTGAGAATTTCAGTATGTGTTTGGTTTAGTCCCGACCCTTCTCTAAAGCATGCTTAAGGTCTCGGTGACCTATCTAAGGGACACTGTGATTGAAATTATGAAATGTCTGTAAAATTTTTCGATATATCCGGTAATACCTTTAACCCTAATCTGGCGACGGATACGGGTTAGGGGTGTTACATACTCTATGAGAAACAGCTCTACACTAAGTTTACAAAACATGAGTTTTGGTTAAAGGAGGTGACTTTTCTGGGTACGTGGTGTCTGCTGAGGGGATCCAGGTTGATCCTAAGAAAATTAAGGCTGTACTCGAGTGGAAACAACCTAGGAATGTGTTTGAGATCTACAACTTCCTTGGTTTATCGGGTTATTACCGAAGATTTGTTGAGGGGTTTTTGCTTATTGTAGCTCATCTAACTAAGTTGTTGCATAAGAACGCACCATTTGTCTGGATTGATGGCAACAATCGAGCTTTGAGAAGCTCAAATCTGTTTTGACTCAAGTTCTCATTCTGATACGGCCTGAGTCTGGTAAAGAATTTGTGGTTTATAGTGATGCGTCTCACATTTGATTGGGTTGTGTTCTGATGCAAGATGGTAAGGTAGTGGCTTATGCATCCCGATAGCTTAAGTGACACGAAGGCAGCTATCCTACGCACGATCTTGAGTTGGTTGCGGTTGTCTTCGCCTTGAAAATTTGAAGGCACTATCTGTATGGTGAAAGGTGTATCATTTACATTGATCACAAGAGCCTCAAATATCTCTTAACTCAAAAGGAGTTGAACCTTAGGCAACATAGATGGATTGAGTTACTTAAGGACTACGACTGCACTATTGAGTATCATCCCAATAAGGCCAATGTGGTGGCCGATGCTCTTAGCCGTAGAGCGATAACTGATTTGAGGGTGATGTTTGCTCGCATAAGTCTGTTTGATGATGGGAGTCTTTAAGCCAAGTTGCAAGTTAAGTCGACTTGGATTGATCAAGTTCGGGTTAAATAATTGGGGGATGATTCTTTTGTTCTGTGATTTCGTCAAGTTAAGGAAGGTAGTACTTCTGATTTTGGGCTGAACAATGATGGGTTTTTGTGCTTTTGAGGTCGGGTTTGTATGCCTAATGATTCTGATTTGAGGTAATCTCTTCTGCGAGAAGCACATAGTAGCACTTATGATATGCTTCCCGATAGGAATAAGATGTACCGGGATCTTCGAGAGTTATACTGGTGGCCAAGTTTGAAATGAGACGTAATAGATTTCGTCTCTCGTTGTCTGATGTGGCAGCAAGTTAAGGCTGAGCACCAACTGCCTTTAGGTTTGCTTTAGCCCATTAGGATTCCTATTCGGAAATAGGTACGGGTGACTATGGATTTCGTTAGTGGTTGCCCTTAACACCCACTAAGAAGGATTCTGTTTGAGTCATCGTGGATCGTTTGACCAAGTCTGCCCATTTTCTTCCTGTTAGGACAGATTACTCCCTTCAGAAGTTGGCTAAACTATATGTTTCCGAGATCATTAGACTTTATGGAGTTTTAGTCTCGATTTGTAACAGCCTGATTTTGGGTCTAGTCAGAACAGTGGTTTTGGGACCACGAATCCGACGTAGTAAAATTCATTTTTATTATATTTTTATGGTCTACATTCTTATGGAACGATTTTGTAAAAATTTCGTTTGAAAATTTTGACGTTTGGGCTCTCAATTTAGTTAAAAGGACTAAATTGCAAAAAGTGCAAAACTTGAATTCTATAGGTTAATGGTGACTAATTGCTATGAGATTTTAAATTAGAGGTCCTTAGATGGTAATTAGACCATTATACTTGATAATGGACAAAAATGGACATGATTACGTGAATTTCTAAAGTTTTTCATTAAGGGAATTTTAGTAATTTGGTAATTAAAATGAATTAAAAAGCCAAATAAAGCTAAAATCTTGTCCATCTTCCTTCCATGGCCGAATTTTACATGGAGAAGACATGGCTAGGGTTTTTCAAGCTTTCAAGCTCGATTGTAAGTCTGTTCTAGCCCCGTTTTTAATGATTTTTATGTTTTTGAAATCCTTGTAACATGATCTATCTATTTCTACCACTAATTTAAGATATGATCAAGGTCTAGGGTTTTACCCATGTTGAATATGTATGTATTTTGATGTTTGATGGTGGAAAATGCATGTTTGTTGTTTGTTAAACGACTTTTGCTAAGTGATTTTAAGTAAAAATGTCAAAAAGGACCTATTTGTAAAAGTTATAAAATATGGTGTAAAAGTTTTCAGAAAATTGAATGAAAGTCATTTTACGAGCCTAGGGACTAAAATGTAAAATGTCAAAAGTTTAGGGGCAAAAATGGAATTTTTGCCATAATGTGATTTTGGGCTGATTTGAATAATATAATGATTAGATAAGTTAAATGTGATATTATAGATCAAGAAAAATGAGGTTCGGACCTAGAACGGAGGAAAAATAAGTATTTTTAGTCCTTTTTGTCGGTTTTATGCCAAGGTAAGTTCGTATGTTTAATAAGCATTAAATTATATATGTATAAATGCTTAATTGTTATAATTGTGGTAAATGCTATATTATTGAAATGAAATGTGAATGTTATTGAGTACGTTATTACGGAAATAACCGACATGGATCTAATATAGCGAAAGTCCCAGTTGAACCTTAGGAATAGATAGGATAAAAATGTCATGACATTAGGGTTAATGAGATTGCATGTAAGACCATATTTGGGATATGGCATCAATATGAAACTTCGTGTAAGACCATATCTGGGATATGGCATCGATATGAGATTTCGTGTAAAACCATAGCTGGGCTATTGGCATCGATACGAGATTACTTGTAAGACCATATCTGGGATATGGCTTTGGTACGGTACTGTGTGTACGAGATTCCCAAGTATCCTTTAGTATTCCAAATGGTTCAACGGGAAATTCAATGGGTATGTCAAAGGAGAGAAAGAGTATGTAAGTATTACGAATTGGTACAGGTATGTACGTAAAGTTTATAAGCATTGACTTCATGAAATTGTGAGCTCATGATTTCCACCGTGATGTTTTTGTGAAAACCTTGTGTTTATTGGTCAATATTTGTGATGTATGAAATACATGGTAAATTCGGTTGACGATTATGTGTTTGGCTTGTTTTATTCAAACAAGTTGTGATTTATCGAGTATGAGAAAAAGGAAAGATTGGAATTATTGCCTTTTAAAATAGTTATGGAAGTAAGGGAAGATAAGAGTTTAGGCAATTGAAAGATGTTAAAGTATATGCTTGAAATGTAAATACTCATAATTAATGTGCATGTTTACTATTAGGTTTGAAATGATTTGTTATTTGCTGTAATATGTTACAAAAGAGAGATTATGCTTGTTAGGCTAATTCCAAGATATGTTAAATTATGCTTATAAGTTGATTGAGTAAAGATTATAAAAATAATAATTATTATAACTGTGAGATTTATAGTAATTTGTATTATCTTGTGTTTAAATTGTTGGACTTGATAAAAGATTGGTAAGAATTGCTTATTATTTTCGTACGGACTTACTAAGCTATATAATATACCTTACCCCCTTCCTTTCCCATGTTTTATAGTGTCATCGAGCCAGCTCAGGTTCGAGATCGTCAGAGATTCTATCACACTATCAAGCTGTCATTTTGGGTATAAATGAATTCAAGTATTTTAAGTCTATGGCATGTATAGCGACTAGGTCAATTTGTTATATGTGTCATGATTAATTTGGCCATATGTACTGGCTTGTAATCGTCAAAGGCTTGTTTTGCTACTTGGCCATGTAAGTTGGCTTATATTGGCTAACATGGTTGTAAGCCTAAGTATATTCATATATGTGTCAATGCCTATGGTGATATGATCATGGTATGCTTGGTGAATGTGAAATGTTAGGAAATGTGACCTATTGATAAGATGAGGAATCTGAGTATAATTTGGTAACTAGAAAGTAGGTGAATGAAGCCTAATGAATGTGAAATTTGTATGTTTGATTTAGGGCTTAATAGATGTAGTGAATATGTTAGGTAAAGATATAAAGTTGATATGTTTTAACCATGAATGTGGATATTTTGGTTGCCTAAGTATGCATTATTTTGTGCCTTTGAATTGGTGTAAGTGTATGTGTGAATAAGGGTGGCAAATGGCTTGGTAAATAGCCTTTATTTTGTCCACAGGGGTAGACAAACGGGCGTGTGTCTAGGCCGTGTGTGACACGCAGTCTGCCCTACAGGCATGTGTTCCGGCCGTGTGTCCCCTGCACCTTAATTGTTGCAAAACAAAATGTCCAGAATTGAGCACACGGGTAGAGACACGGGCGTGTGTCTGAGCCGTGTGTGCTACACAGCCTAGCACACGGGTGTGTGGCACGACCGTGTGGCACAAGTCAGAGAGCACCCTAATTTGAACACGGTCTGAAGCACGGGCGTGTCCCCGGCGTCACACGGGCATGTCCCTTGGACTACACGAGCGTGTGATCCCTGCTTCTAGCAAAAATTTTCTAAGTTTTGTAAGAGCTTCCTGAGATCTCAGTTTAGTCTCGAACCACTTCAAATACATGTTTTGGGCCTCATAGGCTCGTATAAGGGACTTCATGATCTAATATGAATGGTTTTAATTTGTACGCAAATTTTATGACTCGAAATTGTGTGATTGCTTGTGATGTGAGTCTGGTAATGCCTCGTACCCTGTTTCGGTGTCGAATATGGGTAAGGAGTGTTACATTTAGTGGTATCAGAGCCAGGTTTAGTCGATTCTCAGACTAACCTAGCATGTGTGATAGTCGAGCTATACATGCCATATGTAACCCATGATAGTGTGATATTTCCCGACTCTGATGAAATTGTTTTGTTGAGACAGAGATGCTTTCCAATCGAGCTACTCTCGAAAATACTGAAAGTGATACTAAGATATTTGAAAATGTGTTTGTGATAAGTTGAAACTTGGAAAGGTATGAATAAGAGTTCATGATATGTATGTGATGATTTACAAAATGAAATGACCATACATTGAGAAATATGGATAAAATGTCATTGTTCCGGTTGAACGTTGTATTTCGATGGAGTATGGTAATTTTATGAAACGGATAAAATGTTTTAAATGTTGGAAAAAGGATTTAGCCCGGAAGGGTAATCCTGAATTAAGCCTCTCGAGCATAAGTTATGAAATGGATTTAGCCCGGATGGGTAATCCAGAGTAAGCCCTTTAGGGCATACGTTACTAAAAGGATTTAGCCTGGACTGGCAACCCTGTTATATCATATGTGGCTTGAGAGTGTGCTCTATGAATATATACCAAAAAGGGCACCTTTGAATATGAATTGACGAATTTTCGACATGCATACCTTGAGTATACTACCCGAGTATCCATCGAAATTACAATAGCTCAATAGGAATTATTCTTGAAATATGGAAAGGTGAAATGAAACGAAAGTTCATAATGTGATAAGCTCATCCATTTTTGTTTGGCATTCATATGATGTTATGTGCCTAACTTGCTTGATTAAGTGAATGCGATAAGTAAACTTACTCAAATTTATGGAATGTATGTTTAAGTACACTTGTTTGAATAAGGTAATCGGAAAGTTCGTGTAACATAAATATGTATGTTAATTAGCTTGAAGTGAATTATATGATTGAGAAGATATTATGTTGATGATGAATGCTAATTGATATGTGTGTATTTATGAGAGTCGAGTTAGAGGCTTTACGACCTCACCCCCTTACTAATGTGGTATTTTATAACAAAATTTCACGAGATTTATGTTGAATGAGCTCACAAGTAAGAGACTAAAGAGTTCAGTAGTGGAATAACTAATAATGTGGTCAGAGTTAAAAATAGTTTGACAAGTGAATACAGTTCTGGAAAAGATGCTAGGTTATTCTAAAGATCATTCGGATTTCGCGATGTCACTGTTAAAGAAAAAGTTAATCTCAGCAAATTGACTCATTCAGGTATGATGTCGAAAGTATGTATTTGCTGGAATTTCTTCCGGATTGATTTTCGTTAGTGAATGGAATAATACGGGATTAGTGATGACAGAATTAGTCAAAGAAATGATATTTGAATCGTAAAGATGTCTGAGTGTAACAGTTGTAATTGAATAGATTATGACGATCTCTCCTAGGTATTCTACATATATTCATTTATCCTTAGAGATATATGTGATTGTTCGTTTTTTGATGAAATTCTTATCGTATGAGAATGCGAGTTGATTATAATGTTAGATTAAAGCCCTGTTGGTCTGGTTAGTTGATGATCAGCATATCTTATCTCTCTTTTTGGGGTTCTATTCTATTATGTTTGGAATAAAAGTTTATGGTGAAAATTTATGTGAGACTATTCTTCTGTTTCTGCTGGATATTGTTTTGTTTTATATATATATTTGGAAAATATATTATCTCTGTTACAATTGATTCCAAAGCGTGTAAGCATTATTTTTCTTCTGGTTTTCTCTGAGGAATCATCAAGATCTTTATTATTTTCTTATGAGTTATGTTCTGGGACTTCCAGTATGATATCGTATCTTTGATTTCTTTATCTCGGTTTTCTTATCATCCTTATTTCGTAAATTATCAATCATGGCTCATCTTTAAAGTGTGTTCTTTGGCTTGTGATAACTATGTCTATTATAGTTTTATTTCTGGTTCGATCATAGGAACGTGGTGATTCTGGTATCAGGATTTCTCTAATTTTCGTGAAAGGAATTGACATCGGTAAATGTATAGATAGTAGAAGTTCAAGCTGAAATTGTACGATGGTTTTCTTTTCTCAGGTAAGTTTTATTAAGATCAACGAGTTTAACCAAGATATTTTGTTTCCTTGAGCTAATATGATTGTAAAGATCTTTTGACTAGCTTGTGAGGAAATTTTGAAAGATTGTATGTTTGAGTTGTTTTAACAGCATGAAGAAGGGAATATTTGATATGATATTATTTGATAGTTGAAATCAACTCAGTTGTTTTTATCTGAGCGAGCTGGTCAGTTGAAGGGTAATTTGAGTTATATGAATTTAAGTTTATCCTCAGGTAAGAAGATAAAATCTTGCACGTTCATGGGTAAATTGACGAACAGTCTGAATGAAGAATTTATATTCAAAAAGGGTGTGATACAAGGACATACCTATTAGATCAGTTCTAATTGGATGATATTATTATGAGTTAAAGTTGTTTTGATTGCTAAAGTTATCACATTTGTGAAAGTTTGAATGGTCTGTTGTATGTTAGCAAAGTTGAAAACTGATGAAGGTGTTATTAACCGAAACACTGGTTCTGGGTTCTGTTTGAATTGAGTAAAGAATTCGTAATTTTTTAGTGATGCACTATCGAACGGATTGTAATGTGTTTGAATACAAGAATGTAAAGTGATAGTTTATGCTTTTAGACAGTTAAAGTCAAATGAAAGGAACTGTCCGATGGGTGATTTAGAGTCGGCCACTTTTTATGTCTGTGTTGAGAATTTGATGACATCGGTTGTCTGACGAAAAATGTCATATGTTTCCTGATCCCAAGAGTTTAAAGTATTTGATGTCACAAAAGGATCTGAATTTAAAACAGCATAGATGGTTTGAACTGTTGAAAGATTGTGAGCAGTTATTGATTAACCTTTGGGAAAGCAGATATAGTTGCAAATGCTTAAATGGAAAACTTTGGATTATTTTTTGAGTATTGGATATATGATTAATATTTTTTTATGACGGTCTGAATCTAGCTAAATTAGAAGCTAAAGCGATGTTTTCTTTGCAAGATTGAGAACCTCAAGAATGTGATAGTGAGTGGTAAACTAAACGAGTACAGTGTGAAACGACTTTTGATTCTGAATTTCAGGTCAGACCTGATGATTGTTATCATTATTCCGAGATAGAATTTGCGCACTGAGTAATTCAAAGCTTATGCAGAAAATTTTGTACGAAGCTCAGTAGTAGCTCGTTTGTTCATTCAGGGAGTAATAAAATGTACAGTTATGTGAAATAGATGTTCTGGTGATCGGGTATGTAACATGATAGATTAGTTGAGTTATATGTTTTAGAGATTATCCGATCAGAAATCGTATAGAAAGTAAAAGTGATTCGTGGCAGTTTAGAATCCACTTCAGATTGTCAGAAAACGTATGTGGACTTGAAACATGAGGATATGAAATTCCCGTTCAGCGATAGCATGCTTCCAAAATTATTGCCTTGGAAAAAGATTCAAAATGTGTTTTGTGTATCTATGTTGCGATGGTATCGATTGGACTCTCTGAGTATGAATTCTCTGATAGAGATTATGATTCAGCCGATATGTTCTATAACGAAGAATTGATCGGAATTTTGACACGAGAGATTAAAAAGTTGGGAAATAAAAGCATAACCTTAGTGAGAGTTCTTTGGCAGTGTCACGAGATAAAGGAGTCTACGTGGAAATCGAATTTATATTCCGGTAAGATTTTCGGGGACGAAAATCCCTTAAGGGGGAGAGTTGTAACAGCCCGATTTTGGGTCTAGTCAGAATAGTGGTTTCGGGACCACGAATCCGACGCAGTAAAATTCATTTTTATTATATTTTTATGGTCTACGATTTTATGGAACAATTTCGTGAAAATTTCGTTCGAAAATTTTGACGTTTGGGCTCTCAATTTAGTTAAAAGGACTAAATTGCAAAAAGTGCAAAACTTGAATTCTATAGGTTAAAGGTGTCTAATTGCTATGAGATTTTAAACTAGAGGTCCCTAGATGGTAATTAGACCATTATACTTGATAATGGACAAAAATTGACATGATTAGGTGAATTTCTAAAGTTTTTCATTAAGGGCATTTTAGTAATTTGGTAATTAAAATGAATTAAAAAGCCAAATAAAGCCAAAATCTTGTCCATCTTCCTTCCATGGCCGAATTTTACATGGAGAAGACATGGCTAGGGTTTTTCAAGCTTCCAAGCTCGATTGTAAGTTCGTTCTAGCCCCTTTTTTAATGATTTTTATGTTTTTGAAATCCTTATAACATGATCTATCTATTTCTACCACTAATTTATGATATGATCAAGGTCTAGGGTTTTACCCATGTTGAATATGTATGTATTTTGATGTTTGATGGTGGAAAATGCATGTTTGTTATTTGTTAAACGACTTTTGCTAAGTGATTTTCGGTAAAAATGTAAAAAAGGACCTATTTGTAAAAGTTATAAAATATGGTGTAAAAGTTTTCAGGAAATTGAATGAAAGTCATTTTACGAGCCTAGGGACTAAACTGTAAAATATCAAAAGTTTAGGGGCAAAAATGGAATTTTTGCCATAATGTGATTTTGGGCTGATTTGAATAGTATAATGATTAGATAAGTTAAATGTGATATTATAGATCAAGAAAAATGAGGTTCGGACCTAGAACGGGGGAAAAACAAGTATTTGATGATTTAGTCCTTTTTGTCGATTTTATGCCAAGGTAAGTTCGTATGTTTAATAAGCATTAAATTATATATGTATAAATGCTTAATTGTTATAATTGTGGTAAATGCTATATTATTGAAATGAAATGTGAATGTTATTGAGTACGTTATTACGAAAATAACATACATGGATCTAATATAGCGAAAGTCTTAGTTGAACCTTAGGAATAGATAGGATAAAAATGTCATGACATTAGAGTTAATGAGATTACGTGTAAGACCATATTTGGGATATGGCATCAATATGAAACTTCGTGTAAGACCATATCTGGGATATGGCATCGATATGAGATTTCATGTAAAACCATAGCTAGGCTATTGGCATCGATACGAGATTACTTGTAAGACCATATCTGGGATATGGCTTTGGTACGGTACTGTGTGTACGAGATTCCCAAGTATCCTTTAGTACTCCAAATGGTTCAACGGGAAATTCAATGGGTATGTCAAAGGAGAGAAAGAGTATGTAAGTATTACGAATTGGTACAAGTATGTACGTAAAGTTTATAAGCATTGACTTCATGAAATTGTGAGCTCATGATTTCCACCGTGATGTTTTTGTGAAAACCTTGTATTTACTGGTCAATATTTGTGATGTACGAAATACATGGTAAATTCGGTTGACAATTATGTGTTTAGCTTTCAGGCTAAATTGAGTTATGATATAGCATGTTTTATTCACACAAATTGTGATTTATCAGGTATGAGAAAAAGGAAAGATTGGCATTATTGCCTTTTAAAATAGTTATGGAAGTAAGGGAAGATAAGAGTTTAGGGAATTGAAAGATGTTAAGGTATATGCTTGAAATGTAAATACTCATAATTAATGTGCATGTTTACTATGAGGTTTGAAATGATTTGTTATTTGCTGTAATATGTTACAAAAGAGAGATTATGGTTGTTAGGCTAATGCCAAGATATGTTAAATTATGCTTATAAGTTGATAGAGTAAATATTATGATTGAATAAGAATTATAACTGTGAGATTTATAGTAATTTGTATTATCTTGTGTTTAAATTGTTGGACTTGATAAGAGATTGGTAAGAATTGCTTATTATTTTCGTACGAACTTACTAAGCTATATAATATAGCTTACCCCCTTCCTTTCCCATGTTTTATAGTGTCATCGAGCCAACTCAGGTTGGAGATCGTCGGAGATTCTATCACACTATCAAGCTATCATTTTGGGTATAAATGAATTCAAGTATTTTAAGTCTATGGCATGTATAAGGACTAGGTCAATTTGTTATATATGTCATGGTTAATTTGGCCATATGTACTGGCTTGTAATCATCAAAGGCTTGTTTTGCTATTTGGCCATGTAAGTTGGCTTATATTGGCTAACATGGTTGTAAGCCTAAGTATATTCATATATGTGTCAATTCCTATGGTGATATGATCATGGTATGCTTGGTGAATGTGAAATGTTAGGAAATGTGACCTATTGATGAGATGAGGAATCTGAGTATAATTTGGTAACTAGAAAGTAGGTAAATGAAGCCTAATGAATGTGAAATTTGTATGTTTGATTTCGGGCTTAATAAATGTAGTGAATATGTTAGACAAAGATATAAAGTTGATATGTTTTATCCATGAATGTGGATGTTTTGGTTGCCTAAGTATGTATTGTTTTGTGCCTTTTAATTGGTGTAAGTGTATGTGTGAATAAGGGTGGCAAATGGCTTGGTAAATAGCCTTTATTTTTTCCACACGGGTAGACACACGAGTGTGTGTCTAGGCCGTGTGTGACACACGGTCTGCCCCACGGGCATGTGTTTCGGCCGTGTGTCCCCTGCACTTTAATTGTTGCAAAACAGAATGTCCAGAATTGAGCACACGGGCAGAGACGCGGGCGTGTGTGCTACACGGCCTAGCACACGGACGTGTGGCACAACCGTGTGGCACAAGTCAGAGAGCACCCTAATTTGAACACGGTCTGAAGCACGGGCATGTCCCTTGGACCACACAAGCGTGTGAGCCCTGCTTCTAGCAAAAATTTTCTATAATTTGTAAAAGTTTTTTGAGTTCTCGATTTAGTCCCGAACCACTTCAAATACATGTTTTGGGCCTCGTAGGCTCGTATAAGGTGCTTCATGATCGAACATGAATGGTTTTAATTTGTATGCAAATTTTATGACTCGAAATTGTGTGATTGCTTGTGATGTGAGTCCGGTAATGCCTTGTACCCTGTTCTGGAGTCGAATACTGGTAAGGGGTGTTACAAGATTATTTCTGATAGAGGTCATCGCTTCACTTCTCAGTTTTGGAAGAAGATTCATGAGGCTCTGGTTACTAGATTGGACTTCGGTACTGCATTCTATCCTCAAACATATGGATAGTCATAGAGGGTGATTTAGATACTAGAGAATATGTGACAGAGTTGTGTCATCGATTTTCGAGATAGTTGGGAGGAGTTTTTACCACTGACTGAGTTCACATATAATAACAGCTTCCAGTCCAGTATTCAGATGACACCTTACAAGGCTTTTTGTGGTCGTATGTGTCGTGCCCCATTGTGTTAGACTGAGTTGGGTGAGTGAAGGGTTCTGAGTCATGAGTTGGTTCTGAGACTGAGGGCAAAGTTAGACTAATTCAGGATCGTCTTAAGATAACTTTTGATAGACAAATGTCTTATTTGGATCTGAAGAGGAGAGATATCGAGTATTCTGGGGGTGATTATGTTTTTCTTAAGGTATCTCCATGGAAAAAGGTCCTTCGATTTAGACGTAAGGGTAAGTTGAACCCTAGGTTCATTGGGCCGTATCAGATTCTAAAACGTGTGGGTTCGGTTGCCGATATGTTAGAGCTACATCTAGAGTTGAACCATATTCGCGATGTGTTCCACATCTCTATGTTGAAACGGGATCGGTCTGACTCATCCCATATTGTTTCTGTTGAGGAAATTGAGGTGAGACCGGATTTGACATACGATGAGGAGTCATTTCAGATTCTGGATCGAGATATTAAGGTCTTGAGGAGGAAGACCATTCCTTTGGTTAAGGTCTTGTGGTATAATCATGGCACTAAGGAACCCACTTGGGAACCTGAAGATTTGACTCGATTGCAATATACGCATTTGTTTAAATCTGGTAAATTTCGAGGCCGAAATTTCTTTTAGGGGGAGTTGTAATGCCCCAAAAATCTAAACTTTTGATTTGATAAAATTCGTCATAGTTTAGTATCTACTCTAGTGGTTAAGTGCTTTAGGTATGTGTTTAGGTCATGAGTTCAAGTCTCGCTTTTAGAAATTTTTGTTATTTTTGGTCCCTAGTTCTGTCTTGGTCTTTGTGACTTAAATTTTATTTTCGTTAAATCTGTGTCAGAATAAGCCTGCTGGTTCAGTGGTAAGGTGTTAGTTTACCCGTGAGTCTTGTGTTTGAATCCTTGTGTGAGCGAGTTGACAATATTTTTTATGTTTCTGTTTGAGCTGATCATGTAGTGGTTGTGGTTGGGGGAAATCTGATAAGTTATCAGAATATTTAGTTAGTTCGAAAGTGGTTTTTGTTTTAAAAAATATATATGTATTATTTTTATTATTTTTATTTTAAGCTAATTTTAATTTATTTTATTTTATTTTCCCTAATTTTCCCTAATCCCACATTTCCCACATTTTTCCTAATTTCTTCCCCCATTCATTGTTTTACGTCTCTGCCAGTAAAAGAGTTGTAAAATCTAGTCCTCCCTTTTTGCTCCCTTTCTTTAATCTTGGTCCTCTATTCATTCGATTTTGGATTACTGCTTATTTGATCCTATTTTATTTCTTCTTTCAGCTTGGTTGGCTTCAATCTTGGTAGGTAAAGGTTCTTTGTTCTTTCTCTAATATCTTGTTGAGGGTGTTTGCTTGGTCTGGGGGTTTTGGGTTGCAAAGTTGTGTTGTTAAATCTGTGTTGTATGTTAGCTAATTAATCCGATGAGTTTTAGGGGAAGATCAAGAGCAGTTGGGTGTTCCTCCAGTGGCATAAGTTCGTGTAATTGCTGTTCATTTAACAGTAAGCGAATGAATGCATTTTTGGTAGTGTTGTATGAGTTTGTTGTGTTCGATTCTCGAATAATTTCTTGTCCTGTCACTGGAATTGACCGTGTTAAGTATTGTATTTAGGTTCCGGAGGTCACGTGGGTAATTTCGTATCGAAATCGAACAAGGTGTGCAATGTGAAACCCAAAAAATAGTGAATGGCAAAAGCCAAAAAACTGCATTTTCGACGCCACACGGTCGTGCAATGTGACAGGCCGTGTGCTGGATTTGTGAGACACACGATCTAGGCCAATTGGGCCGTGTAGGCCACATGGGCGTGTGCTAGATCGTGTGTCAGAGCGTGTGGGCCCAAAATTCTAAATCTTTTTCCTAGGATTGTAAACATTGTTTGGATCAGTTGTAGGATTCCCGTAAGGTCGGTATGTTATTAACTAAGCTATAAAACACGAATCCTAACCATCTGTTAGCGTAAAATTTGATATAAATACACATGTTTGAAATGATATAATATAGGTAAAATCTAAAATATGCTATGTATAATCTGAAAAATGTTATATATGTTCTGTATCCGTCATAACAAGCATGTACATCGTTAACATATATGATATCTGTTAGTTTTGCATTTGCATCTGGGTTTGGATTTGTTATCTAGAGGAAGTGTGGGCAATTTAATAACCTACTATATTTGGTGACTCAGCCACATATATTTTTGTAAATTGCGATAAATCGCCTAATAAACTGGCAACTCAGCTGCAAATATTATGAGGAGTGTCATACCGACACTAAGCGGTGTGTAGGGTTGGATGGGTATTTAGTACCCTATTTGGTGTGTTGGGATGGTCGAAGATGGTGTGTAGCAGACGGGGGTAGGATTATATATTTGAATATGTTATGTTCTGATAAACTCTAATTCTAATATTTATATATGTCTGATTGATTTTTGGTACGATATATTACACATTGAGTTTCGAAAACCCACTTTTTGTTTGACTGTCACTTTCAAGTAATCCTCAGACTTAAGCGGGTCGGTGCAATGGGAGCTCGGTTATAATACTCTGGTTCATTTGACTTATTTTAATTTGGGTTTTACATGTTTTGTAAATTTTGGACTGTTTGGACATTTGGGGTTATTTTTGTTTTGGATTTTATTTTCATTTTTCCGCATGAAATTGGTTAACCGTTTTTCTTATATCGACATTGTTTTCTTGTGAAACAAAGGATTTTCAAACAACAAATGTGTTTTCAAAAAATTGTACGTTTTTAAAATTTCCGCTGCAAACCTATATATTTTAGAAAGTGTAAACTAACAACATTTTCAATAAATCAGTTAAGTAATGTATACTTCCAAATAAATATGATTTTTGTGTAATAATATCTTACGATGTACTTTCAAAATAAACGAATTTTAGGCTTTCGAAAGAAATTGCAATAACATCTCTAGATTTGGCCATAACGTCTAGGTCAGGTATGGTGTGTTACAAAATATCTTAGTACAGAGTTTGCAAAAACTGATAATAAATCAAACGAATGTAACAACCCAATTTCAATGAAGTCGGAATAGTAGTTTCGTAACCACAAATCCAAGCCGAAAAGATAAAATATATTAATATTATGAAATGATTAGTAATGTGATAGGAAGATTGCATGAGAATTTTGATAAGAAAATTTTATCAATTAGGTGCTTAATTGTAGAAAGGACTAAATTGCATAAAATGTCAAATTTGAATTCTAGTAGCTATAAAGATTAAATAGCTATGGAATTCAAAACTTGAGGTCCTTAAATGATAATTAGACCACTGATGAAAAATATGTAGATATTTTTGGTGAATCACCCAAAGAAAAATTAGAAAAGGCTAAGGACTAAATTGGAAATGAGAAAAATTAAAAGATGATAATTAATTAAAAAGAATATCATCTTATTTTCATATCATCTTCCCCAAATATTTCCATAGAAACCCTAGGAAAGAGAAAACAAGCTTTCAAGGCATAAATTGGTAAGTTCTTATGTCCCGTTTTTAGTAATTTTTATACTTTTGAGATCGGGAAAGCTTAATTTCTCTATTTGGGGGGTTAATTTGAAAATATATCAAAGTATAGAAAATTTTCCATGGATGAACATGCTGAAATTTAAAAGTTTATGGTAGAAAATGAAAAGTTGTTGATAGATAAACAACTTTTACAAAGGGAAATTTGATGGAAATTTGATTTAGGGACTAAATTGAAAAATGGTAAAACTCATGGAAAATTCTAAAATTTTGAGAATACATGTGATGTGAAAGTTATATTAGAATTTTGATTAGGCTTGGAATAAGGATTAAATTGCATGAATTTCAATTTCCGAGCCTAGGGACGAAATTGGAATCAATCAAAAGTATAGGGGCAAAATGGTACTTTTGCCTAGATTGTAAATTGAGTTCAATAGAATATGAAATGGATTGAATTGAAGATTAAATTCATTTATATAGATCCAGAAGTACCAAATAAAGAGCTAGATCGAAAAAGGAAAAGATTTTGGATTAGTATATTTTAGATACGAACGAAAATCAAGGTAAGTTCGTATAACTTAAATGAGTATGGAAATGTATTGATTTGAATGTTATATTACATTGATTATGTTATATGAAATCAAGTATGTGAATTACATAGATATGGAAATGAACGAAATGATACATGTTTGGAAAATTATTGAAAAAGGGTTGAATTCCTTGAATATTGAATTCCAATGGATAAAAAGGTGATTTCCCTAATGAAACTGCATGTGTTGCAGAATGGATTTAGCCCGGACGGGTAATCCGAAATGAGCCTCTCGAGTATATGTTTCAATTAGGATTTAGCCTGGACTGGTAATCCTAATTGACTGGATTTAGCTTGGACTGGTAATCTAGAATGAACTCTATAAGGAATTCTTTGTCATATAAAGATTTAGCTTTGGTCGTAATCCAAACAAAGCCCTTAGAGTATATATACATGATTAGAATTTAGCTTTGGACTGTAATTCATTGTGTGTGATATGTGGCTCAAGAGTGTACCTATAAGGTACCACTGGATATGAATTGACGGATAATGGAATTGTACACCTCGAGTGTACTACTTGAAATATCCATCGGAAATTCAATGGTTCAACGGACAAAATACGCATATGGCATGGTGAGCTCATCTATGCATATTGGTATATTATGACTAACATGTTGGTTGAGTATGTGTGAATAGGTAAATTACCAAATTGTTGGAAAGCATGTTTTGTATGGTTAATATATTGAACGTAATGGTAAGCTTAATTTATGTTATACGAGCTTACTAAGCATAATATGCGTACTAGGTTTTATTTTCCCTGTTTTATAGTGCTCAAAGCTCGTGAAGGTTGGAGATTGGTCGGAGCAAATCATCACACTATCAACCTATCCTTTTGGTATAAATGAAAATCTTATTTTGTTAATGGCATGTATAGGCTAACTAAATCAAATGATGGTGTGTGAATGATGAATGAAACTTAGCCATTCGAATGGCTAATATATTATGTTTTGATATATGTTATGGTTGAATTATACTTGTAATTGCTTGGATTATATTTGTAAGTGTTGGTGCAGGAAGATGGAAATTTTGGGTGAGAAATGAGGCTAGGAAATGGCCTTATTTTGTCCACACGGGTAGACACACGGCGTGTGTCTAGGCCGTGTGTGACACACAGCCTGGTACATGGGTATGTTGTCTGGCCGTATGTCCACTGCACTCTAATTTTGAAAAACAGAATGCTCAGAATTGAGCACACGAGCGTGTGTCTCAGCCGTGTGGGTGACACGGCCTTGGACACGGGCGTGTGTCATGGCCGTGTGGGTGACACGGCCTTGGACACGGGCGTGTGTCATGGTCGTGTGAAACCTGCACCTAATTCGAATTAAATTAATTAACCACACGGCCTAGCACACGGGCGTATGGCATAGCCGTGTGGCACAAGTTAGAGAGCAACCTAAATTGGACACGGCCTAAGGCACGGGCGTGTCTAAGGGTCACACGGGCATGTCCCTAGGACCACACGGGCGTGTGAGCCCTGTACTTGGAAAAATTTCTAGAGTTTCCGGTTAAGTCCCGACTCAATTCTAATGTTCGTATTGGGCCTCGAGGTTCCATTTAAGGGACGTCCTGAACAATCTCGGTTAATGAATAGTGATTTATATGATTTATCTAAAAATGTTCTAAAAAGTGCCGGTAACGCTCTGTAACCCTGTTTCGACGATGGATACGGGTTAGGGGTGTTACAATGAAAACGAAGTAAACTTAAGGAAACTGTTTCAATAATAGATGTAGCTTATAAGAAAACTAAACACACATAAATAAAACCCTATCACCTATTTCCTAGGTTTATCGATATCTATTCAAGGATGGGCCTCACCAAGTGATATACCTTGCCACTATCATTCATGACCTACTTACCTGCGAAGTAGGAGAGCAGTGGGTGAGTTCATTGCGAACTCAGTGAATAATCAGGAATCATCAATGTATGCTTAAAAATAATGAGTTTAAAATAAGAAGAAGACTTAGTCTGAAAAATCATATTGCGTGTTGGGTTTGCAATGAAAGTGCAAGACCCAGTTCGCAATTCTGCTTGTCAAAAAACATAGGTTTGTAAAAATTGTTTCGCATGTGCTTGTTGAAAAATCATACTTCAAAACTTAGTTGGTTCTTGTTTAAAAATGGAGCTTATATAGCATGAAACATGCTCACATACTTGTCTTATCATAATGGATGAGAAACATAAAACATGCTCTCGCACTTGTATTAACTTACTTATCTTAACTTATTTGTTCTGTTGGATATGCAGATCTCCTTATATTGCCTCAGAATGACTCAAAAAGTCCTTAATATGTCCCAATATTTTTAATATGAATATTTTTGTTTTTGAAATAATATTAATGATAAAAAGTAAATGAAAATGATATTAAAATTTTGAGAAGTAAAATTTATATTGTATTAAATACGAATATGTAAAATTAATTTTAAAAATAATAATAGTATTACTATTAATTAGATTTAAAAATGAAATTCCTAGTTAGGAATTTGATTGCTTGAACATATTTTAAAATAGTTTTAAGTAATTAATTTGATTTGCTTAATATTTATTCATGTATACTTTCAATATCACAAATTTATAAAGATATTAAAATGAATATTATATGAACTTCAATAGGAAAAAATGTTTTCAAAATTTATATTAAAAACATTAATATTATTTTATTTATTATATTGTCACAAAAATTAAATTGATTATTGATATTTTAATATACGTCGATATATGGTAGTAAATTTGAGGGATTATGGTAAAATTTATATTTATACTTTTAAAAAATTGTTAATGTGGTACGTATATTTTTAATTTATTTTTCTTATATTCGTATTTCTTTTTGTCTATCACTTTAGTATTTAGCTTAACGGTGTTAATTTTAAAAAAAGAAAAAAAAAAAAAGGGACGTAAACTAGTAATAAAGTGCCACATGACAATATCGACCACAAAGAAAGAGCTAAGCAATCAAATATGGACTTGCTAAATTTTTTTCTTATTTTTGTACTGAAAGTCAAAATCATTATATATTGTAATAAATAAAAAATTCTTTTTTTTTTCTCCCATTTATCAACTTCCTCTGTTAAACACATTTTATAACATTATCTCAAAGTTTTTTATGTCCTTTTTCCTTTATTTTCTTAAATTTAAATTACTTAATAATTTTCTTTTTTAAATAATAAAAACTTATCAATTTCTTTTCTTTTTTTTACTTTCTTTTCAATCAAAAACCACTCCCTATATAAAAACTTATTGATTTTAAACAAAACTGTAACACATTTATAGAAACTCATAATAGCTAAGGATCTATTCAATTAAAAACCTAGGAACACCATACTGCATACATATAAACAATAATATCACAAGAAAATCACTTCCTAAATTAAATCATCTGCATTTTGCTTTCAACTTTGAAGGAAACATATAGTCATTTGGTCAAAACTAAGAGAAAGGCAGCTAATGCTATCTTAAGATTTGGATGGATCCGAATGCACTTTTATTTGTGGTGGTTGTTTGATCTATCAATGGTTGTTGCTCTTCCGAAGTACTTGTGCCATAGAGCTTTTTGAGTCGAAAAAGAAGGAGGAGCAATATAAAAAGTACAACTATTATTATTTCAAATAACAACATGCATGTAATTCTCCAGTAACAAATCAATGAACTTTTTTAACTGAATAAACTGAGTCGGTTCAATGGGTTATTTGATCACTGACGTTGGATTTGTGTAGAGAATCACAGCCCTCACCACTCGTTGTAGAACAAGAAGTCATTCATTCAAATACAAACAAAAACAAAAAATCCCATAAAAACGAAGATCCAATAAGAAAAGAGAAGTTGAAAAGGGAGGACTCATCTTTAGATTGTGACAACAATACGGCTGCCTCTCTAAGAATTTGGGTGGGGAATAGATGAAGAAGAGTTCCCTTGTTGCCGAGATAGAACCCAATTTCAATTTGATGACCATTTTTAAAGCTTCCCAATTTCAAAGTGCAAATAGAAAGAAAAAAGAAAAGAGAAAATCAAAAGCTAAAATAAAACCCGCTTTCAAACTCAGAGATTCATTATACTAAGAAGAAGACGTTGTCGAAGTTACACTCTGGATTTTTAGTTCGGTGTTAGAGAAGTTTGAAAGTTTAGAGACATTTTTGTGTTTTTTGAAAAGTTTTTTGAAAAATCTAATCTGAGTGATCAAAAGAGTGAACAAATAGCAACACTCTGGAAAAATTGTTAAAACTGAACGTCGATAATGACAATATAAAACGATCGCAAAGTATTAAGAAAGAAAAAATAAAACATGCAGATTTTACGTGAAATCCTTTCGGGAAAAAACCATGGGCAAAGAAGAAAAAAATTATCTAATGTTGAAAATCAAATGATACAAGAGAATGTTCGACTACATCTATTTAAAGGTTGAAAAACCTTATTCTAATCAAAGTCAAATAGAAGAAGTGTAGTTCTATATGGATTCTACTTGTGTAACATAAGCCATATAGCGGGGCCCTCGGCCTTAAGCCCTACACAATTCCCCTAGTTTTGCCACTGTATTTTATTTTAACAAGAATTCGGGTCATACAACTCTAATAAAAAATTTCAAAGCGAAAAGGAGGCTGATGGGCAACGACAGAGGCGGCAACAACAAGGTTAAGGAATGTTTAATTGGTTTTCTTGAAAATAATTTTACTTTTTTCACTTTAAAATAATATTTATTTTTTTACATAGTGCCACATGACAGCCTATTTTTGGTCGACATGTCAATTCTTGTCAAGAATTAACACTATAACACCCTTAACCCATCTTCGTTGTTGGATTAGGGTTACGTAGTATCACAACAAATAACGAAATAATTTATAACTTAAAACTTCTCAAATATTACTTTAATTATAATAATCAAATCATTCTTTAAACATGACAAACATACACTTATAAACCTTAAATTAAGTTTAAAGAACCTAAATATGAATTTCAAATATTTAATAAAATAAAATTTCAAAGTTTAAGTAATTAGTGAAAATATGTAGTTGGTATTGATATCGAAATGATACCATTATGAAAATAGATACCAAATTACTATATTGTTTTCATAACAAAACCAAGAGTATCGATAATTAATTTATGGTATCGATATTTTATGAACAAGTATCGATACTTAATTAAAAATCGATACCATTTTGGCATCCTGTTTCTCTCAAAACTTTTTCATAAGGTCAGGTATTGATACCAAATGCCAAAATATCTATACCTCAATTCAAAATTGTAAAAATTTCAACTTAAAGAGTTTATTTCAAGCCAAACCATTTCTAGATACTTTCACACAATTTAAACAAATTTCAAGAACACCAAAAACATGTCAAAAATCATTCATCCTAAGTGTAACCAATATGCCCTCATTGACACCACAATTTATAAACCAAAATAAGCCAAATCAAACATCTAACAAGCAACAAACTCATTTGTATTTAGACTCATCATAAGCAAACTAATCACATAGCCAAATTGTCAATCAAACATACCATTTATGTTTACTTTCAAGAAACCATAATTTCAATCAACTTTCACCTTAAGTATATATACTTAGAACTACTCAAACTTCCATTTCAATCCATACACATATAAACAACTAAAATATATACATCATCACAACATTAAGCAAAAGTCCTAAAGCATTTACAACTAATTCACTAGATCAAGGTACCAAACATATATACATGACCACAAAATACTATCAAATTTAAGTACCAAACCCAAACAACATGTAAAATGCGAACCAAAAGTCCTAATACATTCCATTCATAACCAATTTCCAAAACAACTCAAAACATCTACCAAAAAGGGAAGGATAATGTGTATGCTTTGACTTTAACTTCCAATCTACTAGACTTCACAAAATCTACAAGAAAAACACGACATGTAAGCACGATGTAACATCCTGAATAATTGGGTCTGTGCATTTTATGTGTTTGGATGCTTAAAATATTAATTTGAGAATTTGAGGTACAATTGGGGCTCAAATTGGGCTGAGGCCTTGTTTTAAATATTTTGTTTAGACACTCTAAGGGCTTAAATTGAAGTTGTAGTAGTTTAATTGACATATTGGGCTCGTGGCAAAGCAGACTACAGGCACGATGAAGGTGAGCTATAAGTTGCGTCACTAGTGCATGAGGAAGGCCCAAATTTTTGGTTGCTTGAAGCCCAAGTTATAGGGCTAGATTTTGGCACTTAATTGAGTAAGGGGGGGACGGCACAAGGCTATTTTTTTGGGAATCTTATTATATTTATTTCATGTGGATAATAAGCAGATAAAGGCTATTATTTAGGAATTTAGTCTTTAAGGATAATAAGCAGATAAAGGCTATTTTTGAGGAGATAACAAATTAAGATAAGGGAAAAGGGATAGGAGCTATCATGTGTGGCAATGTTGGCCGAAAATCAATCTCTGCTAAAGGGAGGAATCGGTTTTCTATATAAAGAGGGGGTGTGCCGAAATTTTGAAGCCTCTCTTTTATTTTCTTTTCTCATATTCTTCCTCTAAAAAGCCGAAAATCACCATCTTCTTCACCCTTTCTTCCTCTCTAAAATTTCCTTGTTGGCCGAATCTTTTAACCTCTATTGTTATTCTTCTTTTAATCCCTAAAAGCCGAAATCACATCTCTATTATTCTATTCTTCTCCTTAATATTCATTGGTTGAATCTCTCTCAGCCATCTCTTCAATTCGTACATCTTCTAAAAGCCGAAATTCTTATATCTCACTTCCTGAAGTTGCCGAATTCTCTTCAAAGGAGTTTGCTTGTGCCGAATCTTGAAGGAAACAATAGAAGGAGGCCAATCGCATAGATCTCTAAGTTATAGAATCGTGTTACTTTCGAGATTTCAAGGTAAGAGGATTTGTTTATTTATATATATATAAAATCGGGTAGAATACTAACCATGGCCGAATATAGAGAGGCCTATTTTTCGCAATTATTAGGCTTTTAAGCAAGGCTATAGATTGAGGATAACAGATCCAGATAGCAAGGACATCGACTAAGAATATTGGATTTGCAATATCGGTGTGTAATTCTCCACACCATCTAGATCTATTTGATTAATATATGAAAAATAAGTATTACGAGGTTTTGTTAAATGCCAAAACCCGGCATATTGACGGAACCCAAAGAGGGTAAAGCAAATCACCAAAGTTAGTAAATGATCCGATTAAATGTTATAAGTATACCGATTTTATGTGATTGCATGGGTTGGGTTTGATGAAAAGAGGAAGTTATATGTTGTAGCGGTTTTTACCGTGATCTGCTGTAGCGGTTCCTTCGTGATCTATTGCGTGCCGCTTCCGTGATTCATTGTAGTGGCTACGGCCATGATCCGATGATGAGCAAGACGATCGCCATCAAGGCGCAGTAGCGGTGTGAGTTGATTTTAGAAATCCCCAATGGTGTGAATGGCTGGTACGGGGGCGTGTAGCGGATGGACACCTAGGATATGGGTTGGGCTTTGCATATTATTTTTGTTACTTATATTTTGATTATTCTGTTTTATGGGGCTAAAAGCCCAAATCTAATGGTGCATGAGGGTTGCACACTCGAGTCTCGCGACTCACCCTTTAATTTTAACCATCTCGGGTGACACTTAGGGCATCGGACCAGGCTGGAGAGGAGAGCAAAGTGGCCATGCGACAGAGCTTTGAGAATTCAGCAAAAATACTTAGTCTAATATTTGATTTTCATTTAATTAATGGGTTCAAATTTCTTTGTAATAAGGCCATGGGCCACTAGACTACCATTTATGTCTTGGGATTTTTTTGGGCTTTTATTACTGGGTTTTAAGTTTTACGTTTTCAATTAAGTTAAGACCTGCACGAAATTTTGGTTTTTATTTAAAATCTACCAAGATAATTGGTTACTTAATATTTTATACTTTAATGAATTATTAAGCTTTCGAAATAAAGGTGTAAACCTAGTAATTGTTTTCCAAAATGTGACATGTTATGTAAAATCTCTTAAGTGACATACCAGATCCGGTTGTAGCGTTTGGGCCGGGTTTGGGGTGTTACAAATTGGTATCAGAGCCCGGTTCAAAACTCGGCTCTGGGGGTTTTTTGGGCTCAAAACGTTTTCTAAAGTTGGGTTTTCGAAACATGCATATTTATACAGGTCTATTAGCTCAGCATGGCACCTGCGTCTCCGGCCCAAGTCCGCCAGGTAAGTATTCTGAACCATTGTGTGATATAATATATGTGGGCTTGATGGGCTTTATGGGACGTAGATTAGTTAGATTAGAACTTGATGGACTTTAGGCCTAGCTGAAAAAACTCTTAAAATCTCATAAGACTTAACTTCACTAAACAAACCCGTGAACGAGCCGCAAGACTAGGGTGTGGTAACAGCATACGCATGTTCAGGATTGGATCGGAAGAGCACAGTATTTAATCACCCTAGTGACTCACCTCCTCTTCACTGAATCTCTGCCAGTGCGTAGTGATCTGTTCACCTTAGCCAAGTTAGGGTGTGGCAATGGGCATACGCATGTCTAGGAGTGGATTCTGGGGAGAGCTTGGTACTTAAGCAGCCCTAGCGACTCACCTCCTCTTCACTAGAATCCTACAGTGCGTGGTGACTATTCACCCTAGTTACGAGGACTTGTTGATGGGCTAAACCTTATAATTAAAACCCGAAAGGGACCAGCCACCCTATTTTGAAAAAAAAAGAAAGAAAATTTCTCAAGTTTTGCAAAATTTTCAAAATACGTTTGATTTGTGAAAACTACCAACCAGCCATGAATTTGTAAAATACCTATATTTTGAAAATTTACCCGAAAATCTCATGTTTATAAGAGTAACCCGGACCATGAAACTAGATTTTTTCCCCAAAGTACCCTGTTTGAAAAAAAAACAACAACAACAACATCGAAATATCCCTGGTTAGAAAAAATTCTCAACCTACCCTCATTTTGTCAAATGACCAAAATACCCCTGATTTGCAAAATTGCTAAATTGCCCCTGATTGTAAAATTATCGAAATACCCCCAAATTTCAAAATTACCGAAATACCCCCAGATTTCAAAATTACCAAAATACCCCCGGATTGTAAAATTACCAGAATACCCTTACTTCACGAAATCAACAAGGAACTTTATTATGAAAAATTACGAAAATACCCCTGGGTAGTGAATCAACAAAAACACCTTTACGTGAAGAATGTAAGTGCTTGGATGTTATTTGTACGATGTATGTGTTTTATTTTAGTTAGGGGTTACAAACTTGAGACTGTATTGTGAATGCGAATTCGAAAGAACTACTCTTAAACTATTGTTCATAAAACTGTTCGTGGTTAATCAGCGAAAGAAAACTAATAATTCATAAAATTTCTAAACAGATAAACGCGAATCGGTAAAATGAGTACAAGGACGACGAGGACGCCTAGATGCTAACATCAAAGTGCGTACTCTACCATAGTATACTAAGTGTTTCTTTTGGCTTTAGAATCGAGTGCGCAAATGAAAGCATAGTGGTGAGACTTAGGTAGTACGATTACTAGTTAGTTGGAAATTTCGATGACGAAATTTCTTTAAGGGGGTAGAACTGTAACATCCTGAACAATTGGGTCTGTGCATTTTATGTGTTTGGATGCTTAAAATATTAATTTGAGAATTTGAGGTACAATTGGGGCTCAAATTGGGCTGAGGCCTTTTTTAAATATTTTGTTTAGACACTCTAAGGGCTTAAATTGAAGTTGTAGTAGTTTAATTGACATATTAGGCTCGTGGCCCACAGCTAGGGGCACAATGAAGGTGAGCTATAAGTGGCGTCACTAGTGCATGAGGAAGGCCCAAATTTTTGGTTGCTTGAAGCCCAAGTTATAGGGCTAGATTTCGGCACTTAATTGAGTAAAGGGGGGACGACACAAGGCTATTTTTTGGGGAATCTTATTATATTTATTTCATGTGGATAATAAGCAGATAAAAGCTATTATTTAGGGATTTAGTCTTTAAGGATAATAAGCAGATAAAGGCTATTTTTGAGGATATAACAGATTAAGATAAGGGAAAAGGGATAGGAGCTATCATGTGTGGCAGTGTTGGCCGAAAATCAATCTCTGCTAAAGGGAGGAATTGGTTTTCTATATAAAAAGGGGGTGTGCCAAAATTTTGAAGCCTCTCTTTTATTTTCTTTTCTCATATTCTTCCTCTCAAAAGCCGAAAATCACTATCTTCTTCACCCTTTCTTCCTTTCTAAAATTTCCTGGTTGGCCGAATCTTTTAACCTCTATTGTTATTCTTCTTTTAATCCCTAAAAGCCGAAATCACATCTCTATTATTCTATTCTTCTCCTTAATATTCATTGGCCGAATCTCTCTTAGCCATCTCTTCAATTCGTACATCTTCTAAAAGCCGAAATTCTTAGATCTCACTTCCTAAAGTTGCCGAATTCTCTTCAAAGGAGTTTGCTTGTGTCGAATCTTGAAGGAAACAATAGAAGGAGGCCAATCGCATAGATCTCTAAGTTATAGAATTGTGTTACTTTCGGGATTTCAAGGTAAGAGGATTTGTTTATTTATATATATATAAAATCGGGTAGAATACTAACCATGGCCGAATATAGGAGAGGCCTATTTTCGCAATTGTTCCGGCTTTTAAGCAAGGCTATAGATTGAGGATAACAGATCCAGATAGCAAGGACATCGACTAAGAATATTGGATTTCGCAATATCAGGTGTGTAATTCTCCACACCATCTAGATCTGTTTGATTAATATATGAAAATAAGTATTACATGTTTTGTTAAATGTCAAAACCCTAAGATATTGACGGAACCCAAAGAGAGGTAAAGCAAATCACCAAAGTTAGTAAATGATCCGATTAAATGTTATAAGTATACTGATTTTATGTGATTGCATGGGTTGGGTTTGATGAAAGGAGGAAGTTATATGTTGTAGCGGTTTTTACCATGATCCGTTGTAGTGGTTCCTTACCGTGATCTGTTAGAAGCGCCTGCCGTGATTCATTGTAGTGGCTACGGCCAAGATCGATGATGAGCGGCACGATCGCCATCAAGGCGTGTAGCGGTGTGGGTTGATTGTAGAAATCCCCAATGGTGTGAATGGTCGTGATGGGGCGTGTAGCGGATGGACACCTAGGATATGGGTTGGGCTTTGCATATTATTTTTGTTACTTATATTTTGATTATTCTATTTTATGGGGCTAAAAGCCCAAATCTAATGGTGCATGAGGGTTGCACACTGAGTCTCGTGACTCACCCTTTAATTTTAACCATCTCAGGTGACACTTAGGGCATCGGACCGGGCTAGAGAGGAGAGCAAGGTGGCCATGCGACAGAGCTTTGAGAATTCAGCAAAAAGACTTAGTCTAATATTTAATTTTCATTTAATTAATGGGTTCAAATTTCTTTGTAATAAGGCCATGGGCCACTAGACTACCATTTATGTCTTGGGATTTTTTTGGGCTTTTATTACTAGGTTTTAAGTTTTACGTTTTCAATTAAGTTAAGACCTGCATGAAATTTCAATTTTTATTTTAAATCTACCAAGATAATTGGTTACTTAATATTTTATACTTTAATGAATTATTAAGCTTTCGAAAGAAAGGTTTAAACCTAGTAATTGTTTTCCAAAATGCGACATGTTATGTAAAATCTCTTAAGTGACATACCAGATCCGGTTGTAGCGTTTGGGCCGGGTTTGGGGTGTTACAAATTGGTATCAGAGCCCGGTTAAAAACTCGGCTCTGGGGGTTTTTTGGGCTCAAAACGTTTTCTAAAGTTGGGTTTTCGAAACATGCATATTTATACAGGTCTATTAGCTCAGCATGGCACCTGCGTCTCCGGCCCAAGTCTGCCAGGTAAGTATTCTGAACCATTGTATGATATAATATATGTGGGCTTGATGGGCTTTATGGGACGTAGATTAGTTAGATTAGAACTTGATGGACTTTAGGCCTAGCTGAAAAAACTCTTAAAATCTCATAAGACTTAACTTCACTAAACAAACCCGTGAACGAGCCGCAAGACTAGGGTGTGGTAACAGGCATACGCATGTCTAGGATTGGATCCGGAAGAGCACAGTATTTAAGCGACCCTAGTGACTCACCTCCTCTCATTTGGAATCCTACAGTGCGTAGTGACTGCTCACCTTAGCCAAGTTAGGGTGTGGCAATGGGCATACGCATGTCTAGGAGTGGATTCAGGAGAGCTTGGTACTTAAGCAGGTCCTAGCGACTCACCTCCTCTTCACTAGAATCCTACTGCGTGCGTGGTGACTATTCACCCTAGTTACGAGGACTTGTTGATGGGCTAAACCTTATAATTAAAACCCGAAAGGGACCAACCACCCTAGTTTGAAAAAAAAGAAAGAAAATTTCTCAAGTTTTGCAAAATTTTCAAAATACGTTTGATTTGTGAAAACTACCAACCACCATGAATTTGTAAAATACCTATATTTTGAAAATTTACAGAAAATCTCATGTTTATAAGAGTAACTGGACCATGAAACTAGATTTTTTCCCAAAGTAGTACTGTTTGAAAAAAAAAAAAAAACAACAACATTAACATCGAAATATCCGGTTAGAAAAATTCCCAACCTACCCTCATTTTGTCAAATGACCAAATACCCCTGGTTTGTACAATTACCAAATTACCCCTGATTTGCAAAATTACTAAATTGCCCCTGATTGTAAAATTATCGAAATACCCATGGATTTCAAAATTACCGAAATACCCCCGGATTTCAAAATTACCAAAATACCCCCAGATTGTAAAATTACCAGAATACCCTTACTTCACGAAATCAACAAGGAACTTTATTATGAAAATTACGAAAATACCCCTGTAGGATAAAATTACGAAAAATACCTGGGTAGTGAATCAACGAAAACACCTTTACGTGAAGAATGTAAGTGCTTGGATGTTATTTGTATGATGTATGTGTTTTATTTTAGTTAGAGGTTACAAACTTGAGATCAGATTGTGAATGCGAATTCGAAAGAACTACTCTTAAACTATTGTTCATAAAACTGTTCGTGGTTAATCAGCGGAAGAAAACTAATAATTCATAAAATTTCTAAACAGATAAACGCGAATCGGTAAAATGAGTACAAGGGGACAAGGACGCTCTAGATGCTAACACTGGTGCGTACTCTACCATAGTATACTAAGTGTTTCTTTTGGCTTTAGAATCGGAGTGCGCAGCGAAAGCATAGTGGTGAGACTTAGGTAGTACGATTACTAGTTAGTTGGACATTTCGAGGACGAAATTTCTTTAAGGGGGTAGAACTGTAACATCCTGAATAATTGGGTCTGTGCATTTTATGTGTTTGGATGCTTAAAATATTAATTTGAGAATTTGAGGTACAATTGGGGCTCAAATTGGTCTGAGGCCTTGTTTTAAATATTTTGTTTAGACACTCTAAGGGCTTAAATTGAAGTTGTAGTAGTTTAATTGACATATTGGGCTCGTGGCCCCAGCAGCTAGAGGGCACGATGAAGGTGAGCTATAAGTGGCGTCACTAGTGCATGAGGAAGGCCCAAATTTTTGGTTGCTTGAAGCCCAAGTTATAAGGCTAGATTTCGGCACTTAATTGAGTAAGGGGGGACGGCACAAGGCTATTTTTTTGGGAATCTTATTATATTTATTTCATGTGGATAATAAGCAGATAAAGGCTATTATTTAGGGATTTAGTCTTTAAGGATAATTAGCAGATAAAGGCTATTTTTGAGGAGATAATGTGATTAAGATAAAGGAAAAGGGATAGGAGCTATCATGTGTGTAGCAAAGTGTTGGCCGAAAATCAATCTCTGCTAAAGGGAGGAATCGGTTTTCTATATAAAAAATGGGTGTGCCAAAATTTTGAAGCCTCTCTTTTATTTTCTTTTCTCATCTTCTTCCTCTCAAAAACCGAAAATCACCATCTTCTTCACCCTTTCTTCCTTTCTAAAATTTCCTGGTTGGTCGAATCTTTTAACCTCTATTGTTATTCTTCTTTTAATCCCTAAAAGCCGAAATCACATCTCTATTATTCTATTCTTCTCCTTAATATTCATTGGTCGAATCTCTCTTAGCCATCTCTTCAATTCGTACATCTTCTAAAAGCCGAAATTCTTAGATCTCACTTCACAAGTTGCCGAATTCTCTTCAAAGGAGTTTGCTTGTGCCGAATCTTGAAGGAAACAATAGAAGGAGGCCAATCGCATAGATCTCTAAGTTATATAATTGTGTTACTTTCAGGATTTCAAGGTAAGAGGATTTGTTTATTTATATATATATAAAATCGGGTAGAATACTAACCATGGCCGAATATAGAGAGGCCTATTTTCACAATTGTTCCGCTTTTAAGCAAGGCTATAGATTGAGGATAATAGATCCAGATAGCAAGGACATCGACTAAGAATATTAGATTTGCGAAGATCGTGTGTGTAATTCTCCACACCATCTAGATCTGTTTGATTAATATATGAAAATAAGTATTACATGTTTTGTTAAATGCCAAAACCCCTAAGATATTGACGGAACCCAAAGAGGGTAAAGCAAATCACCAGGTTAGTAAATGATCCGATTAAATGTTATAAGTATCACGATTTTATGTGATTGCATGGGTTGGGTTTGATGAAAGGAGGAAGTTATATGTTGTAACAGCTTTTTACCGTGATCTGTTGTAGTGGGTCTCACCGTGATCTCATTGTAGCGGCTTACGCCATGATCTCGTTGTAGTGGCTACGGCCATGATTCGATGATGAGCAAGACGACCGCCATCAAGGTGTGTAGCGGTGTGGGTTGATTGTAGAAATCCCCAATGGTGTGAATGGTCGATGCACGGGGCGTGTAGCGGATGGACACCTAGGATATGGGTTGGGCTTTGCATATTATTTTTGTTACTTATATTTTGATTATTCTGTTTTATGGGGCTAAAAGCCCAAATCTAATGGTGCATGAGGGTTGCACACTGAGTCTCGCGACTCACCCTTTAATTTTAACCATCTCGGGTGACACTTAGGGCATCGGGACCGGCCGAGAGGAGAGCAAGGTGGCCATGCGATGAGCTTTGAGAATTCAGAAAAAGACTTAGTCTAATATTTGATTTTCATTTAATTAATGGGTTCAAATTTCTTTGTAATAAGGCCATGGGCCACTAGACTACCATTTATGTCTTGGGATTTTGTTGGGCTTTTATTACTGGGTTTTAAGTTTTACGTTTTCAATTAAGTAAAGACCTGCATGAAATTTCAGTTTTTATTTAAAATCTACCAAGATAATTGGTTACTTAATATTTTATACTTTAATGAATTATTAAGCTTTCGAAATAAAGGTGTAAACCTAGTAATTATTTTCCAAAATGCGACATGTTGTGTAAAATCTCTTAAGTGACATACCAGATCCGGTTGTAACGTTTGGGCCAGGTTTGGGGTGTTACAAATTGGTATCAGAGCCCGGTTCAAAACTTGGCTCTGGGGGTTTTTTGGGCTCAAAACGTTTTCTAAAGTTGGGTTTTCGAAACATGCATATTTATACAGGTCTATTAGCTCAAAGATGGCACTCTGCGTCTCAGGCCCAAGTCCGCTGTAAGTATTCGAACCATTGTGTGATATAATATATGTGGGCTTGATGGGCTTTATGGGACGTAGATTAGTTAGATTAGAACTTGATGGACTTTAGGCCTAGCTAAAACAACTCTTAAAATCTCATAAGACTTAACTTCACTAAACAAACCCGTGAACGAGCCGCAAGACTAGGGTGTGGTAACAGGCATACGCATGTCTAGGATTGGATCCGGAAGAGCCTGGTATTTAAGCAGTCCTAGTGACTCACCTCCTCTTCGCTGGAATCCTACTTGGTGCGTAGTGAGTGTTCACCTTAGCCAAGTTAGGGTGTGCCAATGGGCATAAGCAGTACTTTGTCCTCAGTTTTAGAAACCAACTCAGGACCCAAAACCCGTCGCTCACCCAACTCAGTCCAACACAAAGGAGTACAACACTTACAACCATACAAAGCCTCATAAGGTGCCATCTGAAAACTGGATAGGAAACTGTTATTATATGCGAACTCGACTAATGGAAGAAACTCCTCCCAACTACCTCGGAAGTCGATCACACAACTCCGTAACATGTCATCCAGTATCTGAATCACCCTTTCAAATTGTCAAATTGTCTGAGGATGGAACACAGTACTAAAGTCTAATCTAGAACCTAAAGCCTCATGAAGCTTCCTCTAAAACTGAGAAGTGAAACGAGGATCCCTATAAAAAATAATCGAGAACAAAAATCCATGAAGTCTAACGATATCGAAAACATATAACTTAGCTAGTTTCTGAAGAGAGTAGCCTGTGATGACATGAATAAAATGGGCAGACTTGGTCAAACAATCCACGATAACCCAAACAGAATCCTTCTTAGTGGGGGTGTTAAGGGCAAACCACTAATGAAGTCCATAGTCACCCATTCCCATTTCCAAAGGGGAATCTTAACAGGTTGAAACAAACTCGAAGGCAGTTGGTACTCAGCCTTAACTTGTTGGAACGTCAGACATCGAGAGACGAAATCTGTTAGCTCCCGTTTCAAGCTAGACCACCGGTACCGAATTTGACCCTAATCGGAATGGTGGTTTCGGGACCACGAATTCGAGTCCGAGAAATATTTTAATATTATATTTTGTGTTTATTATATGTGAATTAATATGTGTGAAAGTTTCGTAGAAAAATTTCATCGTTTGGGTGCTTAATTTGATAAAAAGGATTTAATCGCGTAAATTTTAAAAGTCTCAAGCTATAGTGAAAAGTGCCTATTTGATGATGGCTTTTTAAAGTGGAGTATTAAAAAGGTAAATAACCCATTTTTTTGAGTTAGTGGGTGGCTTATGTCAAGAATAACCTTAAGTTATATGTTAGTTTTATTTTATTTTAAAGGTTAAATTAGTAATTGAATAATTACTTATAATATATGTTAAAATAACATAAACAAAGCCATCATCTTTTTCACTCTCTCATGGCCGAATATTGAAGGATGAAATAAGCTTTAGGGTTATTTGATATTCGGCACTTCTAGGCTAAAATTCAAGATCAAGAACAAAGAAAAACAGATTTGGATCGGGGGAAGACAAAGGTTCTCGAATAGCCGGTCTACGCGATCCGTCGACAGTCGAGGTAAGTTCTTAAGTTAAAGTTCATTAAGTTGATAATTAAAAATGTATGAAATCAAATTATGTGATTAATTTGGGTAAATAGCATGTGATAGCCGAATGTGTATGTTTAATTTTGGAATGAATATGTTTTTAAATACAATGTTAATTAGTATATTTGACATGACAGGTGAATTGATTTTGTGAATACGATTTGATAGTAATGTATGTGTTAAGAAATGTGAGTTGATGAATTGAGTTGTAACATTTCGGGCTTTAAGCCCAGCGTGCCTTGTGCCGGTGTTATATATCGAGCTTTGTGCCTAGCAGCCTTGTGCCGTTGTTGTATATCGTGCTCGTGCTCAGCGTGCTTTGTGTTGGTGTTAAATTTCCAGCTCTTTGCCTAGCGAGCTTTGTGCCGGTGTTACATTTCGGGCTCTGTGCCTCAGCGTGCTTTGTCTTTGGTGTTACATTTCGGGCTTTGATGCCTAGCGGGCTTGATGCGGTGACGCTGCGTTTTTAAATGGAGAAACCTTAAATTACTCAAGGTGAAACGCAGTTAATGTATCGAGTAAACGCCTCGCAAACGTAAGTCCCTTTTTCATTTACCGAGAGTAAGGTAAGTTATGTTTAATATTAATTGAATTTGAATAATACGGTAGAAATGGTATTATGTGAAATTGAGCTTATGATCAAAGAGTATGAGTAGTATGTGATTGAAATTGAGATTGAATACAATACTTTGGTAGATTCGATTATGAATAGAAATGTCTAATGTAATATGATTTTGATTGGGATAACATAGACAATGTGAATGGTGGATTTATATGATTCGAAACAATGTGATTAATGTAATACATATACCTTGTATTTTGATAAAATATAAGTTTAAGGTAAAGAAGTGAAACAATCAGTTAATGAACTATGGTATTCGGCCTTATATGAATTTGTGTATTGAAATGTTTATTTTTCATTGTTATTGGTAACTATTATAGATGTATAAGTGTTTGGACGTTGTATTACCATTAACTTAAAACTTACTAAGCTAGTGAGCTTACTCTGTATATGTTTGTCTTTCTGTTTTATAGATCGTTGATTCACTACGGACTCAGAGAGGATCATCAAGAAATTTGACCACACTATCACTCTCTTTGGTATAAATGTTTACTTTTCAAATCAAAGGCATGTATAGGCTGAATTATGACTTGAATGAATGATGTTCGGTTTTGTAAATGTATATATGTATATATATGGCCTTGCGAATAAGGCTATTACTTTTGGTTAAGTATCGTTTGTATGTTTGATATAATGGTTTGTTTTAATCTTTGATATAAGATGTGTGCATATTATGCTTGGAAGTTAAATGTGGTTATATAGTAATAATCATTTATATGTATTATATATATATGTATGAGTATGCATATTAGGTCGTGTGAATTTTTCTACTTAGATTATTATGTGCTTGGTTATAATTTAAAGATGATCATGAAAATGTTTATAATTATGTTTTGGGTTGATCATTAGAGTTTTAAATTGAGGACCGAATATATGGTCAATGAATTGGTTGTATTTATATATATTTTTTTCTTTGGACTAGTTACATATCATATGTGTGTTTGGTAGGTTATTCAATAATCTTGTGTCCATTAATTAATAAGGTAGGATGAATTGATAATTAGGGTTTGACATGGCTTTTGTTTTAGGGACATTGCGCATATTACAATAGCATGATGTGTATGATTGGTTATGCTATAAGGTTCAAATGTCACATATGTGAATGAAAAGCAAATAGAGTATCATGGATCTATTCGTTTTTATTATGCATATTTGTATAAGGTATAAAAAGATATGTTGATATTCGACTAATGAAATAGATGTATATATATTTGTTTAACATATGAAATTTGGTGTTGTTATGTGGAAGCTTGATTCGAAACTTATATAGATTATAAGTAATGATGTGTTGCATTATGAAAACCGGTTTGTAACGTAAGTCTTGAACATTATTTGTTGATATGGAAAAATTTAAATATGCGTATTGGGTTTATTCCATAAATGACTGTGCTAAAGCGTGTCTAGTTCGAAGAACGCCTCATAACCGTAGTTCGTGATGGATACGTGTTAAGGGGTGTTACATTTTATTGGTATCGAGCTACGGTTTAGTCGATTCTAGGACTACCGTAGTGTGTATGAGTCTAGCTATACATGCCTTTGAATTGTATATATGATAGTGTGGTGACTTCTGACAATTTCAATTGTATTTTATATAGTAAATGGATCCCGATCCTGATAGAGCCGTAGCTGATGATGTGGAGAGTGTTGTGCCTGGTCTCGCAAGTGGATCTGTGCCATTAGACTCTCGACCAGTTTCGGGTAGCCATGATGGGGAGGCTAAACAAGCCTTCTATCAAATGATGAACGAATGATTTACCCAGTTTATTCAGACTAATCCGGCTGTACAACAACTTCCACCCCCGAATAATCCAACTCTGGTACCTTCAGCACCCCCGATGATAGATCCGATGAGATCTAGCAGGCCTCCCGTTGATAAAATCAGAAAATATGGGGCCGAGGAATTCAAGGCCAATGATGATGATGATGCAGAGCGAGCCGAGATGTGGCTTGATAACACTATTCGGTACTTGATGAGCTATCCTGCACACACGGATGAATGCCTAAAGTGTGCTATATCTCTACTTCGTGACATCGCTTATCATCGTGGAACACACCCGTATCTCGTGGGTTCGAAAGAAAAAGTAACTTGGGACTTCTTCCAAATTGAGTTCGTAAGAAATATATCATCGAGATTCATCGATCGTAAACTAAAAGAATTTTCGGAATTAAAACAGGTCGCATGATCGTGATGATGAGATATGAGCGGACGTTTGTCAGATTGAGCCGTTACGCTCGGGAGTGTATATCTACCGAAGCCATTATGTGTAAAAGATTTGAAGACGTCCTGAATGAAGACATAAAGTTACTTGTTGGCATTCTTAAAATCAAAGAGTTTGTGACATTAGTCGAGCGAGCTTGTAAAGCCGAAGAGCTCGGAAAGGAGAAAAGAAAAGTTGAAGTAGAAGCTAGAGACACTCGGAAAAGATCATCGAGTAAAACTTTCCATTCCGTGCACAAGAAGTTCAGAGATGACCCCAGTCGACATAAAGCCACTTCAGACTTGCCTAGACGTGATCGACCTCCAGTGAGTTCCCGAGCCACTTCGGTAGCTAGCGTTGGTAATGTTCTACAGAACTGGGCCGAGTGTAAACATTGTGGGAAATGGCATCCTGGGAGTTGTAGAGTTCGTGATCGGTCCTGCTTTAAATGTGGATCGTCAGATCATTTTATTCGAGAGTGTCCGATGTTAGCCAAGCAAAATGCGACTCAGAACACTAGACCGAGCAGTGTGCCAGCACGGGGTAGGCCACTCAGAAATTCAGGCAACGTAGGTGGCAGTCAGAGAGGGACGAAGGACACCGCAATACGATCAGAGGCTAGAGCTCTAGCTAGAGCTTATGCTACACGAGCCAGAGAGGATGCTTCCTCCCCTGATGTCATTACCGCCAATTTAATGTTGTTGCCCTTCTATGAGTTCGATATAATTTTGGGAATGGATTGGTTAACTTTGCACGATGCAGTGGTGAATTGCAAAAGAAAGCTTATTGATTTGAGATGTCAGAACGGTGAGATCATCAGAATTGAATCCGGTGATTTAAGTGGGTTTCCTACTGTAATATCCTCGATGTTAGCCCGTAGTATGTGAAAAAAGTGCGAAGCTTATTTGGCCTATGTACTGGATAATAAAGTGTCTAAAAAGCAGATTGAATCTGTACCGGTTGTGTGTGAATACCCAGATGTGTTTTCAAGAGCTACTGGGTTTACCACCAAGACGAGAGATTGAGTTCGGCATTGAATTAGTACCGAACGACTACGATTTCGATAGCCCGTATCGGATGGCACCTACCGAGTTAAAAGAGTTGAAAGCACAGTTGCAAGAGTTAACAGATAGGGGCTTTGCACGCACCGAAGTTTCTCTCCTTGGGTGCACGGTTCTTTTTGTGAAAAAGAAAGATGGAACGATGCGAATGTGCATTGATTATCTCGGCAAGAAATCGAATAAGGTAACTATAAAGAATAAGTACCCGCTACCTCGGATTGATGATTTGTTTGATCGGTTGAAAGGGGATTCGGTATTTTGAAAATAGATTTGAGATCGGGTTATTATCGATTGCAGAGTCGAGATACTGATTGTGCCAAAGATCGCATTCGGATGAGGTACGGACATTTTGAGTTTCTCGTTATGCCTTTTGGACTCACTAATGCACTGCTATTTTTATGGACTTAATGAATCGAGTTTTGACGCAGTTTTGGATCGGTTTGTAGTAGTGTTTATTGATGATATAACGATCTACTCTAAAGATGAAACCGAACACGCTGAACACTTGAGATTAGTATTACTGAGACCTTACGGGATCAGCGATTGTATGCAAAGTTCAGTAAGTGTGAGTTCTGGATGAAGGAAGTCAGCTTTTTGGGTCATGTTGTTTCAACTTCAGGTATTCGGGTTGATCCGAACAAAATATCGGCTATACTTGATTGGAAACCACCGAAGAATGTCTCTGAAATTTGGAGCTTTTTGGGACTTGCGGGATACTACAGACGATTCGTCAAAGGCTTTTCCATGATAGCTACACCTTTGACAAGGCTACTACAGAAAGATGTCAAGTTTGAGTGGTCGGAAAAGTGTCAGGAAAGTTTCGAGCAGCTGAAAGCCCTTTTGATCGAAGCTCTAGTGTTAGCTCAGCCTGAATCGGGTAAAGAATTTGTTGTTTTTAGTGATGCTTCTTTGAATGGGTTGGGTTGCGTTTTGATGCAGGAAGGCAAAGTTATAGCCTACGCTTCGAGACAGTTGAAGCCGCACGAAAGAAATTATCCGACTCACGATCTGGAATTAGCAGCCATTGTTTTCGCATTGAAAATTTGGCGTCATTACTTATTCGGCGAGAAATGTCACGTTTATTCGGATCATAAAAGTCTAAATTATTTGATGACTCAGAAAGATCTGAACTTGAGACAACGCAGATGGTTAGAACTGTTGAAAGACTATGAGTTGGTGATTGACTACCATCCGGGAAAAGCTAATGTTGTTGCAGATCGTTAAGTCGAAATCATTATTTGCTCTTCGTATGCGATGAATGCATGATGGTTATGTCTAGTGATGGTTCGATCATAATCGAGTTACAAGCAAGACCGATGTTTATTCAGCAAATTTGTGATGCATGTAAAGTTGACAAAGATTTGATTGCTAGACGAATTCGATGTGAAAAAGGTGCGGAATCGAGTTTCAAATTGATGCAAATGACTATTTGAACTTTAAAAGTCGAATGTGTGTTCCAAAGAACTCGATTTGATTGAGATGATTACGAGTGAGGCTCATAGTGGTCGATTATCGATACATCCGGGTATACGAAAATGTATAATGATTTGAAACAGATTTTATTGGTGGCATGGCATGAAACGGGATATATCCGAATTTGTGTCAAAGTGCTTAATTTGTCGGCAAGTAAAAGCCGAGCATCAAGTGCCTTGCAGGTTGCTTCACCGATCATGATACCCGAATGGAAATGGGATAGAATCACTATGGATTTTGTATCCGGGTTGCCTATGACACCGAGCAAGAAAGATGCGATTTGGGTTATAGTAGATAGACCGACCAAATCAGCTCATTTTGTAGGTTCAGTATAGATTATTCACTCGATAAACTTGTTGAGTTGTATATATCTCAAATTATGAGATTACATGGTGTACCGAGTTCTATTATCTCGCACAGAGACCCAGAGATTCACATCGCGATTGTGGAAGAAGTTGCAGGATGCTTTAGGTACTAAACTCCATTTTAGCACCGCCTTTCACCCCCGCAGCATGACGGCCGTCGATCGAGCGAAGTATTCAAACACTTGAGGACATGTTGAGATGTTGCGTTCTCGAGTTTGAAGGTACGTGGGAAAGGTACTTACCTTTGATTGAATTTGCTTATAATAACGATTTTCAATCAAGTATCAAAATGGCACCCTATGAAGCTCTATATGGCCGCAAGTGTCGTGACGCCTTTTGTCTTGGACCGAGCTCGGTGAGAATAAGATACTAGGGTCGATTTGATTAAAGAGACCGAACGTAGAAAGTGGCTATAATCAAAGATAGTTTGAAAGCTGCATCAGATCGTCAAAAGTCTTACGCTGATTTGAAACGTAAAGATATAGAATTTCAAGTAGGAGATCGGGTATTCTTGAAAGTATCTCCGTGGAAGAAAGTACTTCGTTTTGGTCGGAAAAAGGCAACCGAGTCCGAGATTTATTGGACCGTATGAAATCATCGAACGTATTGGGCCTGTTGCCTATAGATTGAAGTTACCTTCTGAGTTAGAAAAGATACACGATGTATTTCACGTTTTGATGCTTCGTAGATACAGATCAGATCCATCACATGTGATAACCCCGTCTGAGATTGAAATCCGACCTGATATGACGTATGAGGAAGAACCGATCCGTATCTTAGCTCGGGAAATAAAAGAGTTAAGAAATAAAAGGATTCCATTAGTGAAAGTACTATGGAATCGACACGGAGTTGAAGAGGCTACATGGGAGCCTGAGGACTCAATGAGGCAACAATATCCGATGTTGTTTAACGGTAAGATTTTTGGGGATGAAAATCCTTAAGGGGGGAGAGTTGTAACAGACCGAATTTGACCCTAATCGGAATGGTGGTTTCGGGACCACGAATCCGAGTCCGAGAAATATTTTAATATTATATTTTGTGTTTATTATATGTGAATTAATATGTGTGAAAGTTTCGTAGAAAAATTTCATCGTTTGGGTGCTTAATTTGATAAAAATGATTTAATCGCGTAAATTTTAAAAGTCTCAAGCTATAGTGAAAAGTGCCTATTTGATGATGGCTTTTTAAAGTGGAGTATTAAAAAGGTAAACAACCCATTTTTTTGAGTTAGTGGGTGGCTTATGTCAAGAATAACCTTAAGTTATATGTTAGTTTTATTTTATTTTAAAGGTTAAATTAGTAATTGAATAATTACTTATAATATATGTTAAAATAACATAAACAAAGCCATCATCTTTTTCACTCTCTCATGGCCGAATATTGAAGGATGAAATAAGCTTTGGGGTTCTTTGATTTTCGGCACTTCTAGGCTAAAATTCAAGATCAAGAACAAAGAAAAACGGATTTGGATCGGGGGAAGACAAAGGTTCTCGAATAGCCGGTCTACGCGATCCGTCGACAGTCGAGGTAAGTTCTTAAGTTAAAGTTCATTAAGTTGATAATTAAAAATGTATGAAATCAAATTATGTGATTAATTTGGGTAAATAGCATGTGATAGCCGAATGTGTATGTTTAATTTTGGAATGAATATGTTTTTAAATACAATGTGAATTAGTATATTTGACATGACAGGTGAATTGATTTTGTGAATACGATTTGATAGTAATGTATGTGTTAAGAAATGTGAGTTGATGAATTGAGTTGTAACATTTCGGGCTTTAAGCCTAGCGAGCCTTGTGCTTGAGTGTTATATATCGAGCTTTGTGCCTACATGAGCCTTGTGCTTGGTGTTGTATATCAGGCTCTGTGCCTAGCAGGCTTTGTGCCGGTGTTACATTTCGGGCTCTGTGCCTAGCAGGCTTTGTGCCGGTGTTACATTTTGGGCTCTGTGCCTAGCAGGCTTTGTGCCGGTGTTACATTTCGGGCTTTGATGCCTAGCAGGCTTGATGCCGGTGACGCGTTTTTAAATGGAGAAACCTTATATTACTCAAGGTGAAACGCAGTTAATGTATCGAGTAAACGCTCGGGTAAACGTAAGTCCCTTTTTCATTTACCGAGAGTAAGGTAAGTTATGTTTAATATTAATTGAATTTGAATAATATGGTAAAAATGGTATTATGTGAAATTGAGCTTATGATCAAAGAGTATGAGTAGTATGTGATTGAAATTGAGATTGAATACAATACTTTGGTAGATTCGATTATGAATAGAAATGTCTAATGTAATATGATTTTGATTGGGATAACATAGACAATGTGAATGGTGGATTTATATGATTCGAAACAATGTGATTAATGTAATACATATACCTTGTATTTTGATAAAATATAAGTTTAAGGTAAAGAAGTGAAACAATTAGGTTAATGAACTATGGTATTCGGCCTTATATGAATTTTTGTATTGAAATGTTTATTTTTCATTGTTATTGGTAACTATTATAGATGTATAAGTGTTTGGACGTTGTATTACCATTAACTTAAAACTTACTAAGCTAGTGAGCTTACTCTGTATATGTTTGTCTTTCTGTTTTATAGATCGTTGATTCAGCTACGGACTCAGAGGATCATCAAGAAAGTCGACCACACTATCACTCTCTTTGGTATAAATGTTTACTTTTCGAATCAAAGGCATGTATAGGCTGAATTATGACTTGAATGAATGATGTTCGGTTTTGTAAATGTATATATGTATATATATGGCCTTGCGAATAAGGCTATTACTTTTGGTTAAGTATCGTTTGTATGTTTGATATAATGGTTTGTTTTAATCTTTGATATAAGATGTGTGCATATTATGCTTGGAAGTTAAATGTGGTTATTTAGTAATAATCATTTATATGTATTATATATATATGTATGAGTATGCATATTAGGTCGTGTGAATTTTTCTACTTAGATTATTATGTGCTTGGTTATAATTTAAAGATGATCATGAAAATGTTTATAATTATGTTTTGGGTTGATCATTAGAGTTTTAAATTGAGGACCGAATATATGGTCAATGAATTGGTTGTATTTATATATATTTTTTTCTTTGGACTAGTTACATATCATATGTGTGTTTGGTAGGTTATTCAATAATCTTGTGTCCATTAATTAATAAGGTAGGATGAATTGATAATTAGGGTTTGACATGGCTTTTGTTTTAGGGACATTTGCATATTACAATAGCATGATGTGTATGATTGGTTATGCTATAAGGTTCAAATGTCACATATGTGAATGAAAAGCAAATAGAGTATCATGGATCTATTCGTTTTTATTATGCATATTTGTATAAGGTATAAAAAGATATGTTGATATTCGACTAATGAAATAGATGTATATATATTTGTTTAACATATGAAATTTGGTGTTGTTATGTGGAAGCTTGATTCGAAACTTGTATAGATTATAAGTAATGATGTGTTGCATTATGAAACCTGGTTTGTAACGTAAGTCTTGAACATTATTTGTTGATATGGAAAAATTTAAATATGCGTATTAGGTTTATTCCATAAATGACTGTGCTAAATTGTGTCTAGTTCGGTAACGCCTCATAACCGTAGTTCAGCGATGGATACGGGTTAAGGGGTGTTACAGGTACGACTCTCAAAAATCCCAATACATCTGATTCCCGCTTGGATGCATAGCATAAGGGCTACTGTGCATTTCCCTTAGAATTGATTACCTCAAATTAGAATCATTAGGCACACAAACCTAGCCTCGGAAACATAAAACCCCATCACAGTTCAACCCAAATTCAGAAGTACTACCATCCTCAACCTGACGAAATCGCAGAACCAAATAATCATCCCCTAACTGTTTAACTCGAATCTGATCTATCCAAGTTGGCTTAACTTGCAACTTGGCTAACAGACTTCCATAATCAAGTAGACTTAGGCAAGCAAACATTACCCTCAAATTAGCCATTGTTCTATGACTAAGAGCATCGACCACGACATTGGCCTTACTGGAATGATACTCAATAGTGTAGTCATAATCCTTAAGCAAGTCAATCCATCTACGTTGCCTAAGGTTTAACTCTTTCTAAGTAAGAAGATACTTGAGACTCTTGTGATCGGTGTAAATGATACACCTCTCACTATATAGATAATGCCTCAAGATTTGTAAGGCAAAGACAAAAGCAGCTAACTTAAGATCGTGCGTGGGATAGTTGCCCTCATGTGACTTAAGCTGTCGAGATGCATAAGCCACTACCTTACCATCTTGCATCAGAACATAACAAAATCCAACATGATATGTATCATGATAAACCACAAACTCCTTGCTAGATTCAGGCTGTATCAAAACAGGAGCCTGAGTTAAAATAGATTTGAGCTTCTCAAAGCTCGATTGATGCTCATCAGTCCAGATAAATGGTGCATTCTTCCTCAACAACTTAGTTAGAGGAGTTGCGATAAGTGAAAACCCCTCTACAAGCCTTCGATAATAACCCGCTAACCCAAGGAAGCTGTGGATCTCAGACACATACCTTGGCTATTTCGACTCAAGCACAGCCTCGATTTTCTTAGGATCAACTCAAATCCCCTTGAAAGAAACCACATGACCCAGAAAAGTTACCTCCCTTAACCAGAATTCGCACTTGCTCAATTTAGTGTAGAGCTTCTTCTCATAGAGTATCTGCAGAACTACTCTAAGATGCTCATCATGATCATCCTCAGTCTTAGAGTATACCAGAATATCGTCGATAAAGACCACAATGAACTGGTCCAAATACGACTAGAAAACCCAGTTCATAAGGTCTATGAATGTAGTCGGAGCATTCGTCAACCCAAAAGGCATGACTAGGAACTCATAGTGCCCATAACGAGTCCTAAAAGCAGTCTTATGGACATCGACCTCATTAACCTTAAGTTGATGGTACCCAGAACGGAGATCTATCTTGGAGAACACGGAGGCCCCATAAAATTGATTGAACAAGTTGTCAATCCTCGAAAGTGGGTATTTATTCTTTACTGTCAATTTTTTAGCTGACAGTAGTCCACACACATCATCATTGTATCATCCTTTTTTTTCTTTCCAAATAGAACAGGTGCTCCCCACGGGGACCCACTAGGCCGAATGAACCCTCGATCGAGAAGTTTTTGAAGCTGAGCCTTCAATTCCATAAGCTCATTCGGTACCATGTGGTAGGGAGCAATGGACATTGTAATTGTACCCGATAGAACCTCAATACCAAAATCAACCTCCCTATCTAGAGGTAAACCCACAAAACTCCTCATGAAAAACATCCAAAAATTCTTTAACTGTACGAATATCCTCAATAGAAGAACCAATAAAAGTTATATCACATATATAGGCTAGAAATGCGTCACATCCTTTCCAAACTACCTTTTCGGCCATAAGAGAAGAGATTAGATTAGAGAGGTAATCTCAACGCTCGCCGATCATAACCACTTCCACACCTTTTTCAGATATTAGAACCACCCTTTTTGTAGCACAATCCAAGCTATCCCGATGCTACACGAGCCAATCTATTCTTAAAATTAAATTGAATTCCCCAAATGATAATTCCATCAGATTAGCCGAAAATACAACCCCTTGTATCTCCAGCAGTACCCTCCTATAAATCATATCAACCCGAACAGAATGGCCAAGTGGAGTGATCACAGTAACCTTACCAGAGGTACTCTCAATAGTAATACCCAAGTTCATAGAAGTAGAACTAGCTATATAGGAATGTAACACCCCAAACCCGGGCCAGAAGTTAGGCCCAAATATGGCGTGTCACATTGAAGTGTTTTTCGAAAACCATGATTTCATTGAAAACCCTCCTTAATATTTAAAAACTAAAGCCTCAGTTTGTGTTCGTTCAATTTCAAAACGTGGTTCATTGAAAAGTTATTCTCTTAAAAAACGTTATTAACTTCGTTAAAAATCTCTTCTAGTTGCGGAAGCTAATTTAAGGTAAAGAAGTGTAAAACGTATGTCTTTAAAAATAGTAATTGGGTTGAAAACTCGTCTACGCCTAACAGATATAAAACGTAACAAAATCCCAAATTCAAAATTAAATCCAGAGAGGCCTTATTAAAGAAATTAAAACCCAAAACGGAATATAAACGCATATAAAGTCCAAAGCATAACAGTCGCAGTCGTGTGGTCACCTCTGAGTCCCTCGCAGCACCAATCCTCCTAACGCTGGGATTTACGCACGATTAAAAAGCGGGGTGAGTTTACGAAAACTCGAGTGTGTAATCCCCTTACTAGAGTAGCGATCAAGATACGTAAATAGAAACCAAAAGCGATGCGGGCCAAAGCCCTATAATGATAACATTACTGATCCGATTCAGAGCATACGTGGGCCAAAGCCCACTACAATATCATTTGGGTCACGACCCATACGCAGAATCAATTGGACCTAGCCCAAACCAATAACAGAACAAGTGGCCTAAGCCCAATACAGTGACAGATCTCATAAACAGATATGCAACAGTGTGAGGATGCATCCCACCCCGGTCCAGCCAACACACCACCCGTACCAACCCTACACTCCTGTGGGGATAAAATCGACCCACCCAACCAACACACCAAGCTTAGCACCGGTTGCGGCACTAAGTCAACAGAACGGCTCGGCACCGTGGATAGAACGGCTAAAAGCCATAAACAAAATGGTTATAAACCATAATCAGGATGGCACAAAGCCATAATCAAGATGGCACAAAGCTATCGGTAACTGTAGTAAGTTTGGCACATAGCCATCAGCGACGGTAATATAATCGGCACACAGCCACGGGTAATTATGACCGACACAGAGTCATCAATATATATGTTAGGCACATAGCCACGGGTAAATACGATTGGCACAAAGACATAATCAAGATTGCACGGAGCCATATTTAGGTTGGCACAGAGCCCTAATCAGATTACGCGGCTTTAAGCCGTCCGTCGGTCCACAGTCGTCTCATGCGACCCGTGCGACCTTAACAGGTCAATACTAGATACACAGTCGTCTCATGCGACCCGTGGGACCCTATCAGAACTTCCTCCGTATCAATGTCCCAACCCCATGCAATATGTCGTGTATGTCATGCTCAATCATTACACGTGTATGCAAAATGGCCATGCTCAGTAACAGTCATTTAAACATATATTAAAAGCATATCAGTCACACGACCACAGTCAAGTAAGTTAAAACACAGTCATACAATCACAGTCAAATCAGTTAAATTGATAGTCTAAGTCAGTCATTTACCCACAAGGGCAAAATAGTCATTTTACCCTATAAGGGTATTTCGATCATTTTACCCTACAGGGGCATTACGGTCATTTTGTAAACTGTGGGTATTTAAGTAATTTTACAAACTGAGGGTATTTCAGTAATTTTGCAAATCGAGGGTATTTTAGTAATTTTGCTAATCGGGGGTATTTCGATAATTTTTGCAAATCAGGGGTATTTCAGTAATTTCACAAATTGAGGGTATTTCGATAATTTCTCAAATCGAGGGTATTTCGGTAATTTTAAAAATCAGGGGTATTTTAGTAATTTTGCAAACCAAGGTCTCAGCGACCCAACAGAAGGTCCACCGTCGCCTCGAGCGACTTAAGTAACCTAAACAGTCACAATAGTGTAAATGGGCCTAAGGCACATTACTCGGCCCAAGTGGGCCCACAAACTCGTGTGGCCCATTTAGCCTAGAAACAGCCACAGTTGTGCAAACGTCACAGTCTAAACAACACTTACCACATCACATACATTTTATCCGTGTGGGGCTACAAGCCCACTGGGCCCACACAACCCATTTCTACCCAATGAGGCCCAGAACAGCCCAAGACCACGAGAGCGCTCGTGGTGGCCTCTACAGACTAACGCCCATGTTCGTGGGCTCGGTTCACCATATGCACGATCGCACGCTCGTGTGGCATCATACGCCATATTCCCGGCTTTACGGTATTTTACCGATCTACAGTCATAGCAGTGTAAACAACACATACTTTGGCTTTTCACCGGTTATCAAACATAGCATCTGATTACTCACACTCTATTGGCTTTCTTGCCGACTATCGAATCTGTGGTCTTGTTACACACCGCTCGTGAAACGAACTGCACCCCAAATATCCTCGCACCTAGATTAAAACATCATAACGATTATTTATCCAAAACAAAACAAAAAGAAACCGACAGAAAACTAAATCAACTACTGTGACCTTACCAACAATAAGACACCTGTTTCCCCAACTTTCAAACAATTGTCAGACCCCCCCTTGTCCACAACTAACCCGCATAATCGGTTCCAAACTAAAGGAGTAACACACAAGTGTTGGGTAATGCGTTGAGTCAGAGAGAAATGATCAGAGAAGAGTATTCGGCTTAACAAAATGTGAGTGTATCAAATGAAAAAAGAAAAGGGAATGGCAATGAGATGAAGAGGGCGTTCGGCTAGGAAAGAGACCAAAAGAAACTCCACAAAGAATCGGTCAAGACAGAATCAGAGTACAAGAGAGAGGTTAAATTCGGCCAACAATGGGAAGGTTATTAAGGGTAGAAGAAAAGTATTTGAAGAGGGAGAGAAGGGCTAATGTAGTCGACTATGGTTGTGAGAGACGAAGAACACAGGCTTGGCCAAATACCACAAGTGTAATGCCGAAAACAAGAAGAGAAGAGAAAGGGACTCGAAAGAAACAGAGAAGTAAAAAGACTGCCCAAATAGTCACACTCAAAATCGGCTATACTTGCAAAAAGAAAGAGAAGAACAAAAATACTGATTCGGCACCACTTGCTCTAAGCCGAAACTACACCAAGAAAGGAACTCCCCCACTCTTAAAATGATAAAACGCACACCCCCAAAAGCCTAAGAGAAAATTCGGCACCTATAAAAAAACCAAATGCCGAAAATGCACATCCCCAAACCCCTTAGCCGAATTTTACACCAACCAGTTCCCCAATTCGGCTACAATTTCCCCCAATCTCAAACTCCTTGAAAATCTCCATTATTCTCTCCCCTTATCCCTCCTTGATATCCTCCACAACCAACTCACAAGACCAATTCAAACTCTCCAACAAATTCATCCAAGACCAAGTCAACAACCACCTCAAGAGAGTTTTAATCCAACTCTACCTCTCTCACCTCATGGAAATAAAATAAAATCCCCTTTTCATCCTATGCGATTCGAACTCAAGATCCCTTACCACACCATGACGCCTCAACCACTAGACCACATGCTTCCTTGTGTCACATTTCCACCCCAACTATTCTTAAAGCCTACCAACAAGTACCAAGGGTTTAATTCACATTTACCACAATTTTTTCTAGAGTCCAAGTTTGAACCCAGGACTTCTCCAATACCTCTCAGGACCCTTAACACCAAAGCAGACATATTTTTATGTTATTAACATGCACAACTAAATTCCAATTCCTCCATCACGTGAAGCTCATTTCTTCTAGGCCCAAAATTCGGGGCGTTACAACTCTACCCCCTTAAAGAAATTTCGTCCCCCAAATTTCCATCTGTCAGAATAGTCGCACACCCTAGCCTACCACACTATGCTCTTGCTGCGCACTCTGATCCTAATAATACAAGCACGCACCACACCATCTATCCATTGGGGCGGATGGATATCACACGCATATCATTTCCAGAATACACACATAATAAATACAAACTTCGACTTTATATGTAGCAATACAGTCTAATATCTAAGAAATCACAGTATTTCTAACTCACTGCTTTTCAACAAAAACAAACAACAGTCTCAGAAACTTACAGATTCGGCCCCTGAGACTCGGTGAGCCACACTTTCAAGAAAATATTTAGTAGGACATTTCACATACTTCAAATATTTTGAAACAGTTCTTTCAGAAATTTAATTTTAAAAACCCAATCCACAGCCGAGTTTTGTAACCTGGCTCTGATACCACTAAATGGAACATCCCAAACCCGGCCTAGAAGTTATGCCCGAATCTGGCGTGTCACATTGAAGTGTTTTTCAAAAACCATGTTTTCATTGAAAACCCTCCTTAATATTTAAAAACTAAAGCCTCAGTTTGTGTTCGTTCAATTTCAAAACGTGGTTCATTGAAAAGTTATTCTCTTAAAAAACGTTATTAACTTCGTTAAAAATCTCTTCTAGTTGCGGAAGTTAATTTAAGGTAAAGAAGTTTAAAACGTATGTTTTTAAAAACAGTAATTGGGTTGAAAACTCGTCTACGCCTAATAGATATAAAACGTAACAAAATCTCAAATTCAAAATTAAACCCAGAGAGGCCTTATTACAGAAATTAAAACCCAAAATAGAATTTAAAACGTATATAAAGTCCAAAGCATAACAGTCGCAGTCGTGTGGTCACCTCCGAGTCCCCTCGCAAAGACCGATCCTCCTAACGCTGGGGATTACTCGCACGATTAAAAGCGGGGTGAGTTTACGAAAACTCGGTGTGCAATCCCCTTACTAGAGTAGTAAAGATCGGTATCTGAAATAAAAAGCAAAAGCGATGCAGGCCAAAGCCCTATAACAATAATGATGCAGATCCGATTTAGAGCATACGTGGGCCAAAGCCCACTACAATATCATTTGGGTCACGACCTATATCAGAATCAATTGGGCCTAGCCCAAACCAATAATGAGAACAAGTGGCCTAAGCCCGACAAAGCTGATGTGAACTCATAAGCAGATATGCAACGGTGTGAGGATGCATCCCACCCCGGTCCAGCCAACACACCACCCGTACCAACCCTACACTCCTGTGGGGATAAAATTGACCCACCCAGCCAACACACCAAGCTTAGCACCGGTTGCGACACTAAGTCAATAGAACGGCTCGGCGCCGTGGACAGAACGGATAAAAGCCATAAACAGAATGGTTATAAACCATAATCAGGATGGCACAAAGCCATAATCAGGATGGCACAAAGCTATTGGTAACTGTAGTAAGTTTGGCACATAGCCATCAGCGATGGTAATATAATCGGTACATAGCCACGGGTAATTATGATCGACACAGAGTCATCAATATATATGTTAGGCACATAGCCACGGGTAAATACGATTGGCACAAAGCCATAATCAAGATGGCACAGAGCCATATTTAGGTTGGCACAGAGCCATAACCAGATTACGCGGCTTTAAGCCATCCGTCGGTCCACAGTCGTCTCATGCGACCCGAGCGACCTTAACAGATCAATACTAGATCCACAGTCGTCTCATGCGACCCGTGCAACCCTATCAGAACTTTCTCTGTATCAATGTCCCAACCCCATGCAATATGTCGTTTATGTCATGCTCAATCATTACACGTGTATGCAAAATGGCCATGCACAGTAACAGTCATTTAAACATATATTAAAAGCATATCAGTCACACGACCACAGTCAAGTCAGTTAAAACACAGTCATACAATCACAGTCAAATCAGTCAAATTGATAGTCTAAGTCAGTCATTTTCCCACAAGGGCAAAATAGTCATTTTACCCTATAAGGGTATTTCGGTCATTTTACCCTACAGGGGTATTACGGTTATTTTGCAAAACGGGGGTTATTTAAGTAATTTTACAAACCGAGGGTATTTCAATAATTTTGCAAATCGGGGGTATTTTAGTAATTTTGCTAATCAGGGGTATTTCGGTAATTTTCGCAAATCGGGGGTATTTTAGTAATTTCACAAATAGAGGGTATTTCGATAATTTCTCAAATCGGGGGTATTTCGGTAATTTTACAAATCAGTGGTATTTCGATAATTTTACAAACCGGGGTCTCAGCGACCCAACAGAAGGTCCACCGTCGCCTTGAGCGACTTAAGTAACCTAAACAGTCACAACGGTATAAATGGGCCTAAGGCCCATTACTGGCCAAGTGGGCCCACACACTCGTGTGGCCCATTTAGCCCGTAAAATGACCACGATTATGCAAACGTCACGGTCAAACAACGATTACCACATCACATACATTTTATCCGTGTGGGCCCAAAAGCCCCCCTGGGCCCGTGACCTATTTTTCGGCCTAACGAGGCCCAGAACAGCCCAAGACCACGAGAGCGCTTGTGGTGGCCTCTACAGACTAACGCCCATGTTTGTGGGCTCTGTTCACCACACGCACGACCGCATGCTCGTGTGGCATCATACGCCATATTCCCAGCTTTTCGGTATTTTGCCGATCTACAATCATAGCAGTGTAAACAACACATACTTTCGACTTTTCAGCCGGTTATCAAACATAGCATACAGTTACTCACAGTCTATCGACTTTCTTGTCGACTATCGAATACAGGGTACTGTTACACACCTGCTCGTGAAACGAACTGCACCCCCAAATATCCTCGCACCTAGATTAAAACATCATAACGATTATTTATCCAAAACAAAACAAAAAGAAACCGACAGAAAACTAAATCAACTACTGTGACCTTACCAACAATAAGACACCTATTTCCCCAACTTTCAAACAATTGTCAGACCCCCCCTCGTCCACAACCAACCCGCATAATCGGTTCCAAACTAAAGGAGTAACACACAAGTGTTGGGTAATGCGTTGAGTCAGAGAGAAACGATCAGAGAAGAGTATTCGGCTTAAAAAAATGTGAGTGTATCAAATGAAAAAAGAAAAGGGATGGGCAACAAGATGGAGAGGGCATTCAGCTAGGAAAGAGACCAAAAGAAACTCCACAAAGATTCGGTCAAGACAGAATCAGAGTACAAGAGAGAGGTTAAATTCGGCCAACAATGGGAAGGTTATTAAGGGTAGAAGAAAAGTAGTTGAAGAGGGAGAGAAGGGCTAATGTAGTCGACTATGGTTGTGAGAGACGAAGAACACAGGCTTGGCCAAATACCACAATAGTAATGTCGAAAACAAGAAGAGAAGAGAAAGGCACTCGAAAGAAACAGAGAAGTAAAAAGACTGCCCAAATAGTCACACTCAAAATCGGCTATACTTGCAAAAAGAAAGAGAAGAACAAAAATACCAATTCGGCACCACTTGCTCTAAGTCGAAACTACACCAAGAAAGGAACTCCCCCGCTCTTAAAATGATAAAACGCACATCCCCAAAAGCCTAAGAGAAAATTCGGCACCTATATAAAAACCAAATGCCGAAAATGTACATCCCCAAACCCCTTAGCCGAATTTTGCACGAACCAGTTCCCCAATTCGGCTACAATTTCCCCCAATCTCAAACTCCTTGAAAATCTCCGTGATCCTCTCCCCTTATCCCTCCTTGATATCCTCCACAACCAACTCACAAGACCAATTCAAACTCTCTAACAAATTCATCCAAGACCAAGTCAACAACCACCTCAAGAGAGTTTTAATCCAACTCTACCTCTCTCACCTTATGGAAATAAAATAAAATCCCCTTTGCATCTCATGCGATTCGAACTCAAGATCCCTTGCCACACCATGACTCCTCAACCACTAGACCACATGCTTCCTTGTGTCAAATTTCCACCCCAACTATTCTTAAAGCCTACCAACAAGTACCAAGGGTTTAATTCACATTTACCACAAATTTTGCTAGAGTCCAGGTTTGAACCCAGGACTTCTCCAATACCTCTCAGGACCCTTAACACCAAAGTAGACATATTTTTATGTTATTCACATGCACAACTAAATTCCAATTCCTCTGTCACACGAAGCCCATTTCTTCTAGGCCCAAAATTCAGGGCGTTACAAGGAATGTGTTGATATTATGTCTATCAATGAAAAATATGAAGTAGTACTAATGAAAAACATATCGACGATAACATTTGTGGCGTCTCTATCCTTGTGGCATCTAGCTTCATATACTAGTGCAGGCTACCTAGACTTAGTCTGATTAGCACCTCTGCCCGGTGCTCTTTGACCCCTACCCAGTCCGTTACCAACCCGGGCTAGACCATAACCACTAGGTGGCTGCTGGACTGTCAGTTGAGGCTGAACTAAACCCGGAGCTGGAGCTTGCACTTGATCAAAACTATGTGGACAATCCCTAATGCGGTGTTCCATCGACCCACATCGTAGGCAAGATCCCAACCTCTTCTAACATTCGCCCAGATGGCGTCTACCACAATCTCCACATGCTTGAACCCTAGTAAGAGAAATAGAAGCCTCAACCCTCAGAGACCCATCAAATCTAGCCTGATTCTTAGGCCCCTGAACAGAACTAGATGGCTCCAAATCCCTATTATTCTTACCCCTTTCACGGTCCCTATTTTCACACTCAGTGCACTTAACCTCTTCAGCAATTCTCGTCTTATCCACCAAGATGGAAAAAAAAACACGCTCCCTTTGCGGAGCTATCAAAACCTTGAGGTCATACCTCAACCCTTCCTCAAAGCGTATACATTTATCATTATCATTCGACACCAGCCCACGAGCATATCTGCTCAATTTCAGAAATTCAGCCTCATACTCACCCACGGTCTTATCTCCCTAAGTAAGGCTCAAAAACTCACGTCTACGAGCATCGACATAACTCGCCCCCACATATTTATTCTAGAAGGCATTCTTAAAATAATCCAAAGTAATCTGATAAAACTTAATACACTCCTTATCCGTCAACCACCATTGGTATGCCTCGTCGTGAAGCAAAGATAGTGCACCCTTTAATTTCTACTCGGGGGTGCAGTAAATATTGTTCATGATCCTCTTTGTGGCCTCCAACCAATATTCAGCCATAGTCGGGGCAACTCCAGTGACGCCCCTAAACAACTCAACACCGTTCGATCAGAGTCGTTTAGTTACCGACCCTCAGCTCCTAGATCCAGAAAGGGGACTAATGACCCTCTTCAAAACCCTCAACATGGCTTGGGACAATGCGTCATCCCCAGCCGTCTAAGTTTGAGGCTCGGTGTCAACAATAGGTGTATCTGGTGTCTCACTTGTATTTAAATTGGGCATGCTGCCCATCAAGGACAACTTAGCCTGAGCCCTTCTTTGGTGCCCGCCGCGCCCACGGGTACCGCGTCCACGACTTCCACGTGCACTCATTATATTATCTACATCACAGAATTTTATGTATCAGTTCAAATTTTCTTATCAAAGTATTTTTCAGAAGTACTACTTTTTTTGAACTAGAGTATTTGTATGTTCTTATACTACAGTTTCATTTCTATTTAAGCAATTTATCTAAACAAAAATACTTACAAGATTGGTGCCAAAGACTTGGTATTCTATAGACTTATTTTTTAGATTAAAGCAGAAATGGTTTGTATTCGAAAAATAGTTTTCACAAAAATTTTGAACCCAAAATTTCACAGCCCGAGTTTTGCAACCTGACTCAATACCACTAAATGTAACACCCCAAACCTAGCCTAGACATTACGACAAGATCTGGAGATGTTACTGTAAATTGATTGAAAATCCTGAATTTGTATGTTTTGTAAAACATCATAAACTCTATTTACATAAAAAAACCCGATTTATTTGAATCCATATCTTACTTAGCGGTTTTATTGAAAATTTTGCTTGTTTACATTTTTCTGAAACTGTATACCTTTGCAGCAGAAACACTTAGAATGTCAAATTTTGGTAAAACACAGTTTGTTATCTCAAAATCCGTTGTTTTGCAGAAAATTGAACATTTTCGATAAAATGTTTTAAACTGATCATGTGAAATACGAAACTAAATTCCAAAACCCAAAACAGTCCAAAATTTACAAAACTCTTAATCCAAATTCAATTAAATCAAATATACAAAAATGTGGTTATAACCGAACTCCCGTTGCACTGACCCGCCTAAGTCTGAGGGTTACCTGAAAGTGGCATACAAATAAAAAGTGGGTTTTCACAACTCAGAGTGTAACTTTAAACCAAACAGAGTTACTAGTTTAAATTCAGTTTTATAACATAACAGAGTAGATACAGTATGCATATCATATATAGAATCAGAATCATATGCAAAATTTACAATCCTACCCCCATCCGCTACACACCATCTCCGACCATCCCTACATACCATATAGGGTATTAAATACTTGTCCAGCCCTACACACCACTTAGTGTCAATATGACACTTTTAAGAATATTTGCAGCAGAGCTGCTAGTGTATTAGGTGATTTATCATCGTAACTGAATCATATAAATGTGGCTGAGCCACCAAATACGGTAGGTTATTATACTGCTCACACTTCCTCCATAAATCAAATCCCATCCTAGATGCAAGTTCAGTACTAACATATATCAGATATATTTACGATGTACATATTCAGACTAATAGCTACAGAACATACATAACATTTTTCAGTTTATACATAGCATGTTACCAATTATACTTATCATATAACTTTTCAAACAGGCATATTTATATCAAATTTCAGGCTAATAGATGGTCAGAATTCACGTATTATAGCTTAATTGCAACCTACCGACCCTACGGAAGGCCCACGACTGACTCCAAATGTTGCATACGGCCTACACGTTTGGCCTACATGCTAGTGTGGTCCACACGGCCCAAATAGCCTAGACCATGTGTCTCACACGATCCATTAGACGGTCATGTGTCACACACGACCTGGCACACGGCCGTGTGGTGTCGACTATGTTGTTTTTCAGCTTTTATCGTTCGCTATTTTTTGAGTGTCTCGTTACACAACTAATACGATTTCGACACGAAAGCAACCACGAGATATCCAACACCTAAAACCAACAATCAAGCGTCCCCAAATTAGTTCCAATACCTTAAGTTTTACAAAAATAAACCACTCGACTACAACTCAACATTAGAAATTCTAACATGAAAATTGAACCTTTAGGTGTTCAAAACTTACTCAACATCCACAACAGCCACTAAAACAACTAACTCACAGAAAGGGAGTTCCAAATTCCTTGATTACCACCTAATAACACAGATTTCACGAGGTTAAATCATGCTCCTAGAGAATAATTAAACCATTAAACATAACCCTTATACAAAACTATGGAAAACACTTACCTACAAATTTCGGGAGAAACAAATCGCACAAAAGAGTAAGGTTGAAGTCCATACCAATTCGCAGGGAAGAGATTAACACAAAACAACAAAGAAATCAAGACAAAATAGCACTGGAGGCGTGAATGAATGAAAGAAAAATAATAAAAAGAATATCATGTGAAAACACAATAGGGAAACGAGGGGAATTTGGGAAAGATTAAAAGAAATATAACAAAATAAAAACTAACATAAATCCTAAGTAAAATACACATTGAAAACAAACTAACCAACCCACTAACACCAATGTCCAAAAAATCCCATATAATACAGTATACTATCACAACCAAACTTCCAAGAATTTGATTTCAATCCAACTCCACCCCATGCGCACTTGACAGAAAATTACAAAAATAATACCCTTTTGTTCACGCTGATATTTGAACCTAAGACCTCCAACACATAAGCAAGATGCCTAACCACTAAAACAAATACTAATTTATGACATAATTCAAAAAATCTGAAACTGAAATTTTTGGGCATTACAGTTCAAAATTACAACTGATACAATATATCATTATCGCTTAATTATTATCAGTTTGTTGTAAAATAGATGTCCATATAACTCCCATAACTCTCAAGCATTCATTTTCTGGTAACTTTTGTAACCCCTAAAAATTTATAGGGTACTTTAATTATCTTTATTATATGTTTGTAACATATGGTGATTGAAGCCCTATAAATGAGAGCATGTATAAGCTTTTCGGTATTTAAGTGAAAGTTGAATCATCCTTTCATTTTTCTATTCTTCTCTCTTGTTCATTCTATATTTATCTTTGTTTTGTAATATGTTATCGACACGATTTTTTTCAAGAGTAATAGGTTCTTAGTTTGCGTCAAAATTTTGTTGGACTCCAAGCATTGAAATTTAATTGTTTGGATAAAAAATCGTGAGTACCTACTTGAGATTTGTTTGGGGATGATCATTTTTTCTTTACTACAAAGAATGCTCATAGTCTCTACTTCTCATCCACAATTACTTAAGTCTAATCAATTTTTTTTTTCAAAATTTCATTCAATTTTTATAAAGAAGTTAAGCTTATATAATTCTCTATTTACATGTCTATGAATTTATCAATCCCTTCTCGAGTTTAATTGTTGGGCTGTCTATGTGGAGGTATATGTTTTTTTAGAATTGATTGATTTAATTTTAATTTTGATTAAAACATATAATTTTTCTTATATCTTCTTATCTATTGTAAACGTATATTATATGCAATGATTAGTTTGGAGTTTAAATCTATACATGCTTGAGAATTGTATAATGATATTAATAATGAATTTTTGGTTACAGCCTCACTAAGAAAGCATGTACAAAATTCTTTAAAATTATGGATTAGTTTTGAAAGAAAATTATGATAACGAAAAAATTTATTATCATTAGATATGCTTCATTCCTTAAAGTGAATGTAGCATTACATAATCAATCTTAAAAAGGACAAAGTTATAACTGTGGTTATGAGCATGGTCTTTGATGGGCTAGTATGGTTATAATAATCACTATAACTATAGTGATTATAATAATTATTTTCTCTCCTGTAAAGTGGAATGATAAATTTAAATATGAGAATCACTAAAGTTTTCGAAATAACCATTCAAAGAGAACAAAATATTTATGTGATACTCAAAGATCATTTGACACATGCATATTAGTTGAGTATTTTGCCAATGTTTGATAATAAAAAAAAAAAAAGAAAGAAAGGGAACAATGTATAGACACATTTGATTTATAACATTTGATCACTTTTGATAATTGAAATCAATTTGGATATTTGAAATTTTGACATATTCCCTGAAACGAATACTGCACATAATTTTATAAAAATTATATTTGACATTATGGACCTCTCATTGGTTTAGACATTTTCAGAAGTAAATGTCATAGTGGATACAAAATAAAAGGAATGACAATGAAATTATCAATTGTCACAATTTATATTGACAGTATAATTCTATTAGTTGTGGAAAGTAAAAAAAAAGAAGAAGGATGATGATAATAAATATTATGATAATTATGAATGCATCATGTACATGCCTGTAGCATGTCTAAAACATTAACTTTTGCAAAGTCTTATAAAAAAGAGACTCCATAATGCATGATAATAAATTTTGAATTAAAATTATGCTATAAGAGGTGGAAGTTAGAAATTTTTAAATTTAAACCTTTATAACTGCAACTTTAATATCTTATTGTGACTTTATAATATTTTGTATTTTATTGTGTTATGGCATATAAAAAAATTATCTAACCACATGCTTGTTAAAGTGATTGAGTAGTGACATAAATTTATTCTTTGCTATGTTTAACATATATTTTATTTATACTTATTCTTCATACAAATATTTAGTTTCTTTTATATGAATAAATAAAGTTTTTAAAGATCCAAAAATTTTATCATAAATGTTGAAAAAAATTGAAAAATTACATATTATTTAAAATAAGATACGCATTCTTGTTACATCAGATTCTAAAATCTCTTGAAAAGCTAATGTTGCACTGCCTTGTGATGCAAAATATTGTAAAACATAATATTATTATGTTTAGATCGAGAAGATATATATATTGAAGGAAATCTTTATGTGTTTTACATTAAAAACATGTACAAAAATGACATAAGATACTCATGTATTTGTATTATAAATCTTCCCCGAAGCAATACATTACATTTATATGATTGACACATGATATAGTGACAAAACATTCACTAGTGTTGGCATAATTGATTAGACTATCCTAGATCATATATGATGTGAAAATTAATTGAGAATTCATATCGACATTCATTAAAGAACCAGAAGATTCTTTAATTTAAAAGAATTCTCATGTGTTGCTTGTTCTCAATGAAAATTAATTATTAGAAACTCACTAACTAAAGTTGAGATTTAATGTCTTGCATTTCTGAAATGCATGTGGGTCCATTCATCCACCATATGAATGATTTTGATAATATATTATTTTGTTAGATGTGTCTACAAAAAAATCACATATGTTGTAACACCCTTAATCCATCTATGTCGTCAGATTAGGGTTACAGAGTATCACAGCAAATAACGAAGCAATTTATAGCTTAAAACTTCTGAAATATTACTTTAATTAAAATAATCAAATCATTCTTTAAACATGGAAAACATACACTTATAAACTTTCAATCGAGTTTAAAGAACCTAAATATGAATTTCAAATATTTAATAAAATAAATTTTAAAAATTTAAGTAATTAGTGAAAATCTGTAGTTGGTATTGATACCAAAACGATACCATTATGAAAATCGATACCAAATTACTATATTGTTTTCATAACAAAACCAGGAGTATCGATAATTAATTTATGGTATCGATATTTTATGAACAAGTATCGATACTTAATTAAAAATCGATACCATTTTGGCATTATGTTTCTCTTAAAACTTTTTCATAAGGTCAGGTATCGATACCAGATGCCAAAATATCGATACCTGAATTCAAAATGGTAAAAATTTCAATTTAAAGAGTTCATTTCAAGCCAAACAATTTCTAGATACTTTCACACAATTTAAACACATTTCAAGAACACCAAAAACATGTAAAAAATCATTCATCCTAAGTCTAACCAATATGCCCTCATTGACACCACAATTTATAAGCCAAAATAAACCAAATCAAACACCTAACAAGCATCAAACTCATTTGTATTTAGACCCATCATAAGCAATCTAATCACATAGCTAAATTGCCAATCAATCATACCATTTATGTTTACTTTCAAGAAACCATAGTTTCAATCAACTTTCACCTTAAGTATATATACTTAAAACTACTCAAACTTCTGTAACAGCACGGTTTAGACCCTAGTCGGAACAGTGGTTTCGAGACCACAAATCTGAGGTCGGAAAAATATCTTAATATTAATTTCTGTGTTTACAGTATGTGACTTGGCCTGTGTGAATGTAACATCCTGAAATTCAGAATTTTATATCCGTGCATTATATCATGCTGTAGGCTAGTTAAGAATGTTAATTGTGTATGTTTAGGGGTCCTAAGAAGGCTTGGGGTTGAGTTGGGCCTTAGCAAAATTTTTGTGTTTAAACACTTTAAGGAGAGAAGGTAAGTGGCATCAAGACTTAAGGAAATAAGTGTGCATTTTGCTAGCACAAGTGGAGCATTGGCAAGGTGGTTGTGGCGTGAAATAGCAGAGGGGAGAGCTTGGGTTCGAATCCCATCTAGTGCAAAAATTTTGGATTTATTTTTTTGTGTCCCTATTACAAGTGTCGGCCATGGTTCTAAATTTGGTAAGGGATACTTTTTATTGATGGAAAGATAAATAAGAAAATAAGGTAAGGAGGAAGGTAAGGAAAGAAGTAAAAAGGAAAGGAGAAAGAAGGGGGATATGTTGGCCGAATATTTGGAAGGTGCTTGGAATAGAATATTGGTCAACACTCATCCTTTTGGCAAGAGTAATACACGGTTTTGGGGGGGGGGACTTGATAGCCGAAATTCCTAGAGTCATTTTGCTAGTTTTGGTTCAAGAAAGGCCTATATTCTTTTTAGCATATTGGTGTTTTCTTTTCCCAATTCTTTTCCTTGTTTTGGCCGAAATACCTAGTCATTGTTCACCTTGTTCCCTTGTTGTGTCGTAACCCTTAATCCATCCTTATTCATTCTTATTTGATTGCCGAAATACTCACATCTTTTGGTTCATTTCTCTTTTGGTGTTGGCCGAAACCTCTTAACACCTCTTTTTCATCTTCTCTTTTCTTTTTATTATTATTTCTTCAACCTTCCTTTCACTTCTTAAATAAACATTACCTTGTGACTGAATTTTCTTATTCATTTCTCTCCATAGCCGAATCTATTAACATCCTACTTCCTCTCTATTTCTTTTTCTTTCGTGTTGGGTACTATGTTCTTGACTGAATCGGTAAGTAATCCTCTTATTTTCAATTTCTTTTATTCATGCTGAATATGTGCCCTTGACTTGGGATGGTTCTTTTAACTGAAAGCATCACTTTCTTCTACTCACTCAAAGCGTGATCATATCTTTTTCGTAGTATTAAAGTGGGAAAGCCGAATCTAATATCCTTATCTCATCCGAAGCCATAAGTCAATCGGTAGAAATCATATTCATCATCGATAAGGTAAAGAGTTTCGTTATGGTTTATTTCGATATCTTTCGTTGCTCGATTATTCTGTTAAAACTGAATGATAGATTTGTCTAATCGATTGTTATAGGGATTAAATCACTCGTTTTCTCTACACGTTGGTTCTTCAGAAGTAGAGGTAAGCCGAATCCATCCCTAAACAACTACTATTTCTCATAGTATTTTACTGACCGGGACTTTTCAATGGAGGCAAGTGGTAACGATTTGAAAAGAAAATCGATAGTAGAGCAAAAAGGGAGTGGGTTTGCAATTCCTACTCCTAAGTTCAAACGTAGGGCGGTATCGGCAGATCGGGATTTTCCACCGGGTTGTGGACCATCATCCGGTGAGAATAGGCAAATCGTGGTCGTTCACGATACTAAGGGTAAGCATTTCATTAGATCGTCTGATTTAGATATTAGATTAATAAAATCTCATTTATTGGTTAATCGAGTGTAATGGTGATTTAGGTGCCGACGATCAAGAAGGTTTAATCCTTACCGTAATTAGGTGTGTAATCTCACACCGAAATCCCGTAGATTTGTGATTCGATGTCATGTTGGAAAATAGATCATTATTATTTACAAGGCTAGAAATCGTAATATGGCATAGATCAAGTAACTTGCTTAAATTACATTATTTCTAAAATCTGTTAAAATCGGTATAAAATTTGTAAAATTACCAAAATGCCCCTATGGGCCGATTTACCAAAATGCCCCTATGGGCCGATTTACCAAAATGCCCCTATGGGCCGATTTACCAAAATGCCTTAGCGGGCCGAATTATTAAAATGCTTTATTGGGCTGGATCTCCAAAATTGTTCAATAGAATAATGGTTGTTATTTATATGTGAATACTTTATGTTAATTATGTATGTTGCATTTTTTTTTTACATTTTGCATGGGATGGAAAAATTGTATTAAGAGCAGTGTAGCCTGGTGGCATTGCCACATATTGTGTATTATTGAGCCTAAATTATGTTTTCAGTGGTTTGACCACAAAAAATAAAATGCTATAGCAGTTTGACTGCAAATTTGGTGTGAGCGGTGGGGTGGGTTGACTTGATCCCCACAGGTGTGATTGGCTGGTCGGGGGTGTGATGGATGGATGGGTTGGGTTGCATACATTTACTTCATATAAATATTGTTATGTAAATGGGCTTCGGCCCAAGAATATGCTATATGGGCTTAGGCCCAAGATTATGCTATGCGGGTTCAGGCCCAGTGGATGACGGTAAGGGGATTATGCACTGAGTTCTTGTAACTCACCCCCTTTTTCTTAATCCTTGCAGATAATGCTCAGTGATGTGGACTTGGGTCATGGATGACTCGGTGGAGGCCATACTTTAGAAATGGTGTTTTCGAACTTAGTAAATTCCTTTTTCGTTTATTATCGTTACTTTTACTATATTAGGTTAAAGTTGTAATAAGGCCTCTAGGATTTTAAATTTGGATTTTATGTTTGACTATTTATTTTCTATCATGGTTTGATTTAAACGGGAATTTTTTCTGAAAATCATAAACAATGGTTTTTCATAAAATTTATCAACAAACGGATTTCATAAAAAATATGTTCGAATAATTTAACTTGGACTTTCCTTCGAAATTTTAATATTATTTTCAAAAAATTACGGACTTAAAAGATCACTAATTCAATTATCGACTCTTCAATTAACCTTTCAACAATTGTAGTATTTTTATTAAATATTTCTGATCCAAATTTATTTTCTTAAACTAAATTCTAATCTTTAGTAAGAAGCATAAGTTCTTTACTCGTTTTCTTCATGTGACATGTTAGATCCAGTCATACCACATAGGCCGAGTTTGGGGTGTTACATTTTATGGTATCAGAGTCAAGTTGTAAAACTCGACTGTGGTTTGGGTTCAAAAGTATTTTCCAAAGCTGTTTAAAATTTTAAATTATAAATGAATGATCTAAAGGAAGTATGGCACCACGGGTATCCGGCACCAAGTCAAGTAAGTTTATGTTTTCATTTTTTTTATTGTGGTATGACTGTAGAAATACTCTAGAAATTTTAGCTTTAGGAACTGAAACTATAGAGATTGAGACCTTAGGATACATTTTGCGAAAACGGCTTTACTTCCTATACTTCATAAAATATTTGTTTAATAAACATTGAATAGTATAATGATTCATAAGACTTTTAATCAGATTAAATCGACTTAGCAAACATGAGCGCTAGAGGACGTGGACGCGGTAGACGTGGCCGTGGTAGAGGCCGAGGTGCTAGAGTTGTATCTGAGGGATCGGGACATATGCCGGAGATGGACGCACCTGCGTCACCTGTGATTGAAGCTGGGTCACATGATCGAATGGGGCTGAAGTCTTTAGGGGTATTTCGGGTGTAGCCCCTAATGTAGCGGAGTACTGGCTTGAAGCGGTGGAGCAGATTATGGACGACTTGGATTGCACCGCTGAGCAAAAACTGAAAGGGGTTGTGTCATTGCTGAGAGACAAGGCGTATCAATGGTGGCTCACGGTTCGGGAAGGCGCTCAGGCTGACTGTATTACATGGGAATTCTTTAAGACAGCATTCCAAGGAAAGTATGTCAGGGCTAGCTATGTGGATGCCCGAAGGAAGGAATTTCTGAATCTGGTCCAAGGAGGTAAATCTGTGGCAGCTTATGAGGCAGAATTTCTACGTCTGAGTCGGTATGCCCGGGGAATAGTACCGACTGATTATTCTGTGTGCATTTTGTGGATGGGTTGCGTGATAGATGCAGGTACTGATAGCCCCACAGAAGGAGAGGAATTTTGCCACACTTGTGGAAAAAGCTAAAATAGCCGAGGAGGTTAAACACTCGGGCGGCAAAACCGAGACAAGGATAGGCGAGGAACAAGAGAGACTCGGGTACTCGTGTTCTACTAGAGGGTTTCGAGAAAGGCCCGGGAATGAGGAGCCGGCTCGAGTAAGAGTTCAAGCTAATACCAATCGATTCTGACCTTGCGTGGATTGTGGGAAACTTCACTCGGGTGAATCTTTGGAAGAGAAGCGGTGGTTGTTTTGGATGTGGATCCAAGGACCATCGGTTTAGGGATTACCCTCGAAAGCTGATCAAACTCGGGCAATTCATAATGATTTGCGTGACCCAGCGGGAGGTGCTCGTGAGCGCGAGAGAGGTCGTGGGCGGTCGAGGTGGTAATGGTGTAGGACGAGGTCAAGGTGCACCGGGTAGAGGTACCCGTAGCAGGGGGTATCTGAGAGGCGAGACAGCCAGGGTTGGTCTATGCGGTCAGGCGTCGAGAGGATGGCGATGCTCGGATGTCATAACCGACACGTTCTTCATATCGATGTACTGTTATTGCTTTGATAGATATTGGATCCACCCATTCGTATGTTGCTTGTGCTGTGTCTGGAACTTTGAATATTAGATCTAAGATTACTGCTAGAGAAACAACTGTAATTAGTCCTTTAGGACAGTCGGTGATGGTAAATAAGTTGTTTAGAGATGTGCCCTTACAAGTTCAGGGGGAAGTATTTCTGGCGGATTTGATGGAACTGTCGTTCGGCGAGTTCGATCTTATTTTGGGCATGGACTGGTTGGTTAAGCATCGTCCGAATTTGGACTGTGCTACAAAGCAGATGGTATTAAGAACTTCAGAGGATAAGGAAGTGATGATGATAGGTGAAAGAAGAAACTATCTGTCTAATGTGGTATCTACTTTAAAGGCGGAGAAGTTGGTGCAGAAGGGGTGTGGAGCGTTCTTAGCCTTTATCAGTGCTTTGGATGCCAAAGAGTTGTCGGTTGAGAGTGTTAGAACGGTGAAAGAGTTTTCAGACGTCTTTCCCGAGGAGCTTCTAGGATTGCCTCCGGATTGGGAAGTGGAATTTGGTATTGAGTTGTTGCCAAGAACGGCTCCGGTGTCTATTGCCCCTTACAGAATGGCGCCGAAGGAGCTTGTGGAACTTAAGGCTCAAATTCAGGAGTTGATGGATCGTGGATTTATTCGACCAAGTGTTTCACCATGGGGAGCGCCAGTTTTATTCGTTAAGAAAAAGGATGGGTCGATGCGTATGTGCATCGATTATAGGCAATTGAATAAGTTGACGATCAAGAACAAGTATCCGTTACCAAGGATCGATGATCTGTTCGATCAGCTGCGAGGAGCTTCGGTTTTCTCAAAAATAGACTTGAGATTGGGATATCACCAGCTTAAGGTCAAAGAGGCGGATATTCACAAGACTGCGTTCCGAACCCGATATGGGCATTACGAGTTCTTGGTGATGCCGTTCGGGTTCACAAATGCACCAGCTGCATTTATGGACATGATGAATCGAGTCTTCCAACTCTATCTAGACCGGTTTGTGGTGGTATTCATAGATGACATCCTGGTGTACTCAAAGATTGAAGAAGAGCATGATTCGCATCTACGGATAGTATTAAAGATTTTGAGGGAGAAGCAGCTGTATGCCAAAACCAGTAAGAGTGAATTTTGGCTGAGAGAGGTGACCTTTTTGGGGACTGTTGTGTCTGCCGGAGGAATTAGAGTTGATCCCCGGAAGGTCGAGGCTGTATTGGATTGGAAACCACCGAAGTCGATGTGGCGAGAATTCGTGAGTTTTCTAGGCTTGTTTGGGTATTCTGAGCGATTCGTTGAGGGTTTTCGTTGATTCTTTGCACCCCTAACTAAGCTGCTTTGCATAAGGGAGTACCATTTGTGTGGTGGACGAGGCAGGCAAGAGAGCTTTGAGAAATTGAAGAAGATTCGGCAATGAAGCACCGATATTGATTCAACCTGAGGCTGGTAAAGAGTTCATTGTGTATTGTGATGCGTCACACACGGGCTTAGGATGTGTGTTGATGCAAGGGGGAAAAGTGGTGGCATATGCATCTCGTCAATTAAGGCCGCATGAGGTGAACTATCCCACTCATGATTTGGAGTTAGCTGCAGTGGTGTTTGCTCTGAAGATTTGGAGACACTATCTGTACGGGGAGAAGTCGATTATCTATACGGATCATAAGAGTCTGAAGTACCTCCTTACCCAGAAGGAGTTGAACTTAAGACAGCGGAGGAGGATAGAACTGTTGAAAGATTATGACTTCCCAATCGAGTATCATCCAGGAAAAGCTAACGTAGTGGCAGATGCGTTGAGTCGTAAGGTGATATCAGATTTGAGAGCAATGTTAGCTCATCTCAGCCTTTATGAAGATGGTAGTCTGTTAGCCGAACTTCAAGTGAAGCCGGCATGGGTAAGCCAGATTAAGGAAAAGCAGTTGTTAGATGAAAGGTTGGGTTTTCGACTTCAGCAAGTGGAAGGTGGTGAGATAGGGGATTTTGGGTTGAATAGTGATGGAGTGTTGTGTTTCCGCGGAAGAGTTTGTATGCCCAGGGATTCGGAATTGAGGCAAATGATTCTGCGTGAGGCGCATAGTAGCCCATATGCTATGCACCCCGGGGGAAATAAGATGTACCGAAATCTCCATGAGCAGTATTGGTGGCCAGGGTTGAAGCGAGAGGGTACTGACTTCGTGAACAAGTGCTTGACATGTCAGCAGGTGAAGGCGGAACATCAACTGCCGTCAGGGTTGCTACAACCGGTGAAAATTCCATTATGGAAATGGGAAAGGATAACGATGGATTTTGTTAGTGGGTTACCTTTAACGCCTACTAAGAAAGATTCAGTATGGCTCATGGTGGATCGGTTAACGAAGACTGCTCATTTCCTACCTGTTCGTACAGATTATTCGTTGCAGAAGTTAGCCAAGTTGTATATAGCAGAAGTCGTGAGGTTACATGGGGTACCAGTGTCTATCATATCAGACAGGGATCCTAGGTTTACATCACGGTTTTGGAAGGCTCTGCATGAAGCTTTGGGAACAAGACTAAATTTTAGCACGGGATTTCATCCGCAGACTGATGATCAGTCGGAAAGAGTAATCCAGATTCTAGAAGACATGCTAAGAGGCTGTGTGATTGACTTCAGTGGTAGTTGGGAAGATTTTCTACCGTTGGCAGAGTTTGCATACAACAACAGTTATCAATCCACCATTCAGATGGCACCCTATGAGGCGTTGTATGGTCGTAGGTGTCGTACTCCTACCTGTTGGACTGAGCTGGGGGAACGACAGTTATTCGGTCCTGAGTTGATCTCGGAGACGGAGGAAAAAGTTAAGGTAATTCGGGCATGATTAAAAGAAGCTTCGGACAGACAAAAATCGTATACGGATCTGAAGTGTAAGGATATAGAGTTTGCGGTGGGAGATCAGGTCTTTTTGAAGGTCCCACCTTGTAATACCCCTAACCCGTATCCGTCGCCGGATTAGGGTCACGGGGCATTACTAGAAAAGTCGCAACTTTTATTCAAACCACATGACAATGCAAATACCAGAAGCCTCATTTACCGTATCTTTATTGTGAATACATAATCAAATCATCAATCAACTTTAGGCAAAATTCTTATTCTTCCTTATTTATTTACTAAATACTAAAACAACTAAACTAACGATATTTATAAAAGATAATTTAAAACATACTTCTTTCAATTTAGTAACATTACCCAAGTATATCATGTATGTTATTTACTAAATTTAAGTTCATTTAAAAGACAATGTCATATCATTCAGTAAGACCAAAACACATTCGACTAACTATTACAAGTTTATTCACATATATACTTCAAATCGATCATTACAACAATTGACGAAAGGTTCTATTCATTTAGTAATTAAAGCCACCTTAACCGAATATACACGTATCCATAATTAGTTCTTAAACTAGATAACAATCATGGATTTTAAATAAACACATATGAGATCACATGTTACACTGCTCTTACCGAATTCAAATAGATCCAATACACTCAATCAAACCAATGTACATCTTAATTCATTTGCATGCACATAATCGAACCAAAAATAGTCATATAATTTATTCATTATTTTACATTCACCAACCGTTCCTAATTAGCAAACCATTCAAGCATATTATAAGTGCATACATTCCCTTTACAACTGAATCAAAATAACCAATATAAAATCGAATATACAATGTTCCTTTTTATCCCAATATTAAGTGAATTTATACCCATACTCAAAGACAAGACATACCAAGCTTCAAGATTATCAAAAATGAGCTAATCATAAGCTATTCACATCATTTCCCAAACAAGCCACATAATCAAAATACTATACTCACATGCCATATAACATAGTTACCAAAATAAACTTATAACATGACCGAATATATATATACCACACTAGCATCATGATCAAGCCATTTTCACATGGCTTATATACATCAACAAAAATGTCATTCGAAGATTAAGCTAGCCTATACATGCCTTAAGTTAAAAAATTCAACTTTTAGGTACCAAGATAAGTCGATAGCGTGGATGACTTCGACGACGATCCCCGGAGCTCGTAGCTTGACCAAAATCTATAAAACAGAGTGGAAACATATCACACAAAGTATGAAACACCCCAAACCCGGCCCACGAGATTTTCCCAGATTTGGTATGTTCCTCAAGTAAACCGGTTTCAAAATTCTTTCGTTACCTAGAGAAAACTTGTGCGATTTGGAGAAAAAAAAACATTGTTTGGGTTGGGCTTGTGTTGAAAACGAATTCAATTCTTTATATTAAAAATTTTACTTAAACTTTAATAGGTAAAACTCATAATCATAATAAATAGAAATAAATGGAAAACAATTCAACTATGGCCTTATGGCCTTATTACATCAAATAATTTCCAAGTAATTCAAGTACTTAAATAAAAATAGTAGTTCATAAAATAAAAACTTCATGTTGAGCATGGCCACCACAAGTTCTACCGTCCCGGTCCATCACTGTTCATCACCTGAAACATGGTCCCACAACGGGGTGAGTCAAACGGACTCAATGTGTACACGACACTAAGTCATAATAGAATCAGGCATACAGGAGTTACACCTTCAAAACATAGAATACAAGTTATGATGCATTCCCAAACCCAAACCTAATTGTCCATCCGCTACACACCCCCGTACCAACCATGCACCATGGGGACTACTAAGTCGACCCTCCTTCCGCTACACTCCATATCGCGGTCTTAGGTCACCGAATTTGTGGTCTTAGGTCACAACATTCAGATATCGCGGTCTTAGGTCACCGCATTCAGATTACTGTGGTCTTAGGTCACCACATTCAGATACCACGGTATTAGGTCACCGTGTTCGTGGTCTTAGGTCACCACATTCACTTCCCCTTTCAATAACCCGTATGCCCCATTTTGTAATATGCATTAATATGCCAAAGATCACATTCTTATTCTCATGATACAAATAACATATTTCATATTCCTAGTAGGAGTAGGAAACGTACCTGAGTACTTAGTACCATAACATGGTACCCTAGCCACTTTCTTATTCTTATTATCACATATTTAATTAGACATAGCCATAAAACTTATTATGAAGTAGTGTGGGTACACACTGATTTGCTTAACCACTTCACTTTGAAATCCGAAATCGATCCTCGCCTTAGATCTCAAGTTCCTACAATTGATTAATCACTTACTATTTAGCACAAAGCCTATTCGGCTAGAAAACCAAATCCTAGTAGGATTTGTATTCTTAAAGCTTACCTTGGTGTCGATTTGATGATTTAATCAAATCCCGTAAACTCGTATTTTCCCCTTTGAAATCGGCTAGTCACTAAATCCCTTGAATTGGTTAGTTTTTGGCTTAAAACACATAATAATAGATCTACTACTAAAATAGGCCTTGGGTAGAATTTACCTTTGTTCTTACCTTCCAAATCTTAAATCCGAATTGGATCCTTGCTTCTTTTCTCATTGTCGAAATCCCTATGTACCCATGTTAGATCCAATCTAACATTAAATCATAATAATATAGCTTATGGCCGAATGGTATTCATAACTTACCTTAGATCTTAGAAGTTAGAAAGATACCTTCTTGTAGTTGACAATTTCTTAAATCCAGAAAACACCCTTCCATAACTCGGCCAAAATCCATAATAGAGATTAGTCCCTAAATTTTAGATAGGTTTAAAATATAAAAGAATTGAAACCAAACTTTGGATCTTACCCTTTTAAGAAATCGGTAGCACCCTTGTTAAAAGCCCCTTAAAGAATCGGCCTTGATGACTAGATGATAAAGTTTCGGCTTTTGGGATTTAATGGAGAAGTCGACTAGAGGTTCTCTTGGGGTATTTGGTTTCCACGAAAATAAGGAAAAGAAACTTGAGAATTTTGGCAATGGTGGACTATAGATTCGGCTTGACAAAAGAAAAAGAGAAGAGAGGAGAGCACTCAGAAATTCGGCAGAGAGAGGAGGAGGAAGAAAAATTGATGAGTAGCCCTATTTCCTTCCTTTTATAGTCGAAACTACTCCTCAGAATCCCTTACTTGGCCACCACTCTTCTTTATTTGATAGCTTTATCTCTTAATTTAAAATAATTAGAGAATAATCCTTTATTATCTCTTCAAAAATAATCCAAATTAAATCCCTTATTTATCACCTTATTAATCGAATATTAAAGAGAATAAAACTCCTCCTTTCTAGAAGGCTTGTGCCGTCCACCTCAGAGCTTTGGGAAGCAAAAATAAAACTTCTTTTATTTGCTTCCCAAGTGACTCGAACCCAGGCCCAACACCTTGCATGTGGCGCCATTTCCAGAGGCCCTAAGTGGCATCTTCAGGCCACTTTTCCAAGCCTGTTTGTGTGTCAAATTTCACAAACTTTTTCTTTTAAGGCCACCTTGCCTTAATTTCCTTTTTTAAACTTTAAAACTCGACATTTCTAAGTCATTTCTAAGTTTCCAAAAATGTTCACTTTCCATTTTTTTTAACTTAACATTTCCATACATTTTCAGGTTTCTAAAATTGTTCAAAATTTATTCTTAGTACATAAAACATGTTACTTCGTACAATTAAACCGAAAATGCATAGGCCCTTTCCAGGATGTTACACTTCTACCCCCTTAAAATAATTTCGTCCTCGAAATTTTCTAACTAAAATAATTGAGGGTATTGTTGTCGCATTGCCTCTTCTGGTTCCCACGAAGCTTCTTCCGATCCATGATTGCGCCATAACACCTTGACTAGAGGAACTGACTTCCTCCGTAGCACTTTCACATCACGTTTCAATATCCAAATCGGCTCTTCCTCGTAGGATAAGTCTGGCCTTAGCTCTACTTCTTCGATAGGTACCACATGAGATGGATCCGATCGGTAACGACGTAGCATGGATACATGGAATACGTCGTGCATCTTCCGCAACTCTGGTGGCAACTCCAATTGGTATGCCACTGCTCCAACTCGCCGAGTACTCGATAGGGCCCTATAAACCTTGGGCTTAACTTCCCTTGCAATGAACCTCATTACCTTTTTCCAAGGCGAGACTTTTGAAACACTTGGTCTCCACTTCAAACTCTATTTCCTTCCGCTTAAGGTCTGCGTGACGACTTACGCCTATCGAGGCTTCCTTTAACCGCATACTCGAATCATCTCAACCTTCTCTTGATTTCGCCACTAACTCTGGACCCAAAACTCGGCGTTCTCTAACTCAGTCCAACAAGTAGGAGTTCTACACTTCCGACCATACAATGCTTCATATGGTGCCATCCGAATGCTAGCCTGATAGCTGTTGTTGTAGGCGAACTTAGCTAAAGGCAAATAATCTTGGAAATCCATCACACAACCTCTCAGCATATCCTCCAACACTTGTATAACTCGTTCATACTGCCCATCTGATTGTGGATGAAAAGCCGTAGTGAAGTCCAACTTAGAGCCTAAAGCTTGATGAAGTGCCTTCCAAAACCGAGAAGTAAACCTCGGGTCTCTATCGGAGATGATTGATACCGGTACACCATGTAACCTCACAATTTCCGCCACATATAACTTAGCCAGCTTCTGAAGAGAATAGTCAACTCTTACCGGGATGAAGTGCGCGGACTTAGTCAAACGGTCCACTATCACCCATACCGAGTCCTTCTTAGTAGGCGTAAGGGGAAGCCCACTAACGAAATCCATGGAAATTTTCTCCCACTTCCATTGCGGAATCTCGATTGGTTGAAGCAATCCTGATGGAACTTGGTGTTCAGCCTTAACTTGCTGACACGTCAAACATTTCCCCACAAATTCGAGTCACTTCTTGCTTAAGATCGGACCACCAAAATTGTTCCCTTAGATCTCTGCATGCGACTTAATGCCTCCGGGATGCATAGCATAAGGGCTACTATGCGCCTCTGAAGAATCCTTTGTCTTAACTCCTTGTCCTTCGGCATACTGAGACTTTTCCTTTGTAACACAATACTCCTTCATCATTAACGCCATAATCCTTTAATTCCTGCTCGCGCACTCAGAATGTAACTTAGCACTTAGATCCTTATCAACCAAGCTGTCCCTCTTTCACCTCCTTGACCATGTGGGCTTGACTTGCAACTCGCCAACAGGCTTCCATCATCGTACAAACTTAAGTGAGCGAACATAGCCCTTAGATTCGACACAACCTTCCGACTTAGGGCATCGGCTACCACATTCGCCTTGCCGGATGATATTCTATCGAGCGATCGTAGTCCTTCAACAACTCCACCCACCTTCGTTGCCTCAAGTTCAACTCCTTACGAGTCAACAGATACTTAAGGCTCTTGTGGTCTGTGTAGATCACCGACCTTTCTCCATAGAGGTAGTGCCTCCAAACCTTAAGGGCGAAAACCACTGCTTTGCGGTTCCAAGTCATGAGTTGGGTAGTTAACCTCATGAGGCCTTAGTTGCCGAGACGCATAAGCGACTATTTTTCCTTCTTGCATTAGCACACATCCTAATCCCGTATGCGAAGCGTCACGATTACACCACAAAATCCTTCCGACCTCTGGTGAATTAACACCGAGCCTCGTCAACACCTTCTTAAGGTTGTCAAAGCTCTTCTGTTGCTTATCGGACCATTCAAAGGGTACTTCCTTCCTTAGTAACTTTGTCAAAGGCGCGGCTATTGACGAGAATCCTTCACGAACCTTCCGTAATAGCTTGCCAAACCTAAGAAACTTGAATCTCACCACGGACCTAGGTGGTTTCCAATCCAACACCGCTCGATCTTCCTAGGATCCACTCTTATTCCTTCTGCGGATACCACATGCCCTAAGAATGCCACCTCCTTAAGCCAAAATCCACACTTGCTGAATTTGGCATAGAGCTTCTTCTCCTTAACACTTGTAGCACCACTCGGAGATGTTCATCATGCTCCTCGCAGACTTAGAATACACCAAAATATCGTCAATGAACACAACAACGAACCTATCTAAGTAGGGTTGAAAAACTCGGTTCATCATATCCATGAACGCGGCTGGAGCGTTTGTCAATCCAAACGGCATCACCACAAACTCAAAATGGCCGTATCTTGTCCTAAAAGTGGTCTTATGGATATCTGCCTCCTTCACCTTCAACTGGTGATATCCTGACCTTAAGTCTGTCTTTGAGAATATCATGGCCCCTTCGGTGATCGAACAAGTCATCAATCCTTGGCAAAGGATACTTGTTCTTGATGGTCACTTATTCAATCTGACAGTAATCTATGCACATATGCATAGTTCCGTCCTTCTTCTTTACAAACAGAACTGGTGCTCCCCATGGAGACACACTGGGTCGTATGAACCCACGATCCAACAACTCTTGGATTTGAGCCTTGAGCTCAACTAACTCCTTTGGCGCCATTCGGTATGGAGTGATTGACACAGGAGCTGTTCCCGGTAGTAAGTCTATTTCAAACTCCACCTCCCTATCTGGGGGTATTCCTAGTAATTCCTCCAGAAATACATTTTCAAAGTCTTTCACCGTTCTAACTCCACTGACACCTTCTTCCTTTCCACCTAACGCACTTACGAAGGCTAAGAACGCCTTGCACCCTTTCTTAACCATTTTCTCAGCCTTCAACGCTGAAACTACGTTGGACAGGTAGTTTCTTCTCTCTCCGATCATTACTACTACTTAATCCACCGGGGTCCTTAGTTCCATTCGTTTAGCCGCACAATCCAACAAGGCTCGGTGCTCTACTAGCCAGTCCATTCCAAGTATAAGCTCAAACTCCCCGAAAGGTAGTTCCATTAAGTCAGCCCGAAAGTTCACTCCCTGAATCTCTAGGGGTACATTTCGAAAGATCTTATCCACCACTACGATTAGGCCTAATGGGCTTACTACGGTCATCCGCCTATCGGAAGGTTCGAGTCTAGGCCTAGTGTTTCCACTACACTACATGCAACATAGGAATGGGTCGAGCCCACATCGATTAGAGAAAAATAGGGCTTGTCAAAAAATAAAGAACGCGTCTGGGTTATAACGTTCGGCGCATCTCCATCTTCCTCCGGTGAACCGCATAAACCAAACTGGTTGCCTTGCCTCGGCATTAGCAGCACCTGCGCCTTGTGTTCCACGGCCTCTGCGGCACCATTACCTCTGTTACTCGAACCACGACCTCGTTGAGGTGCGGTCCTCCTCTACCGGTCGACTAACATTACGAGTGTTGGTCGGCTTTCATCGATTGCTTAGGACAATCCTTGATCACATGGTCCTTGGACCCACATCTAAAACATCCTCCTGTTTTCTTCCAGCACTCTCCTAAGTGCTTCTTTCCACACACATCACAAGGTCGATACCGCCCTTCTTAACCAACTTGCTGACCTCGCGGCCCATCAACTCTAGGCCTCTTATGAACCTTTCTAGACGTTCCAAAACCTCTTTTGGGCCTATTCCTATCCATAGCCTGCTTTGTAGAATCCTTGATTCCCTCAGCCACCTTGGCCTTTTCTACCAAAGCAGAAAACTCCCGCTCCTGATGCGGTGCTATCAACAGTCTCAGATCACTTCTTAGCCCGTCCTTAAAACGGACACAGCGCTCATGCTCAGTTGCCACTACTCCTCGAGCATATCGGCTCAACCTCGTGAATTGACCTCATACTACGCCACAGACTTCTTCCCTTGAACCAGCCCAGAAATGCCTTCCTTTGCTCATCGGTATACGGTTCCCACATACTTCTTCTCGAAATGCTTCCTTAACATATTCCCGTGTCGGATCCTCACCGTGGCACCATCCCGAACGATCAACCACCAGCGTACGCTTCATCGCATAACGGTGCCACCATTCCTTTAACTTCTCCTCGGGGTCAAGTCAAGCTCATCCATGATGCGCTCTGTTGCTTCCAACCGATTACTCGGTGAACCGGGTGCCACACCCGATACTCCACGAAACATTTCGGCTCCATTAGCTCGGAGCCGCTCGAGCATGAACTTACGGGTTCCCGAATTTCCTCCTACACCACCACCAACTCCAAAACTCGCGGCCACGACTGCGACACGGCATCATCCCCGTCGAGCTTTCGCTGCTCAACACCAACAGCTGGGGGTGGTGGTGGCGGTGGTATCTCATTGTCAGACCCTTGACCCAATCTAACGGGTTCTGACACTGTCATCCTTCCTCTACCTCATCCACGATGACCACGTCCTCTAGAGCTCATTTCTAACGTCGTGATCTGATTAAGAAGTTTTATGAATTTAGTCTTTGTTTCACTTGATTACCCGCGAAGAAATTTTATGAAAAGAGTTTTAGGAGTGGTTCTTTCGTATGCACACAGTCATTCCATTCATTCATCCATACATCCATCAAACAATCATGAACTCTCATTCATTCAGAGAAAGGTTGTAGTTTTCATTGTTATTGTTTTTTTTTCTTCCACTACCCAGGGGTATTTTCGTAAATTACATCTACTGGTATTTTTCGTAATTTTTCAAAAGGAAAAAGTTCCTTGGTGATTTTGTCACAAATTATTTTGGTATTTTTAAATTTTCGGGGTATTTTGAAAAATTTTGAAATCCAGGGGTATTTCGGTGATTTTGGACTTCGGAGGTATTTTGGTGATTTTTTTTCCAAGCCGGGGTAAATTTGTAAAATCTTATAAATCAGGGATATTTCAAAGGTTGCAAAACTTTGAGGGTTCTTTTTGAGAATTGTACTTTTCAAAACGTTGATGCAAAAATTTTGGAAATCAGGGTCATTTTGGTAATTTTATAAGTTAGGGGCAATTTTGAAATTTCCAAAATTCAAGGTATTTTTGATAATTTGCAAATTAGGGTTTTTGAACATTGATAAAATAATGAAATTTTGGCAAAATTGTTGGGTAGTTGGTCATTTTATAAACCAATGGTACTTTGGTAATTTTACCACTAGGGGCATTTTTGTATAAATTGGAAATCTTTTGGAAAATTTTGTAAAGATGGTTTTCATGAATTTAGAAGAAAGTTTTAAGAGTTCTAAAACTAGGGTTTTGTTTTTTTTTATTATAAAAACACGGCTAATTCCCTTTCGGGTTTTAATTATTGTGTTTAGCCTCGGTCAGGGTGAACCAAAGCTACGCACCAGGCGGATTCGAGTGGAGAGGAGGTGAGTCACGCGGATTTGCTTAAATACCAAGCTCCCACAGAAACCATTCCTAGACATGCGCATGAGAGGTTGCCACACCTCACGAGCCCTCTGCAGGTTAGGGTGAACCGAAGCTACGCACAGGTAGGATTCCTGCGAAGAGGAGGTGAGTCACTGGGACTGCTTAAATACCGTGCTCTTAGGATCCAATCCTAGACATGCATGTGGGGTTACCACACCCTAACTTAGTGACTTAGCCATGGGTTTGTTTAACGTTCCATAAGTCTTATGTGTTTGTGTTTGAGTAGACTAGTCCTAGGGTTCAAGTTCCTATCATGCTATTCTACGTTCCATTCCTTTTCTACCCTTCTAATATTCATTACACATAATCACACAAATAGTTAGGGTACTTACAGTGGATGCATGGTCGGAGACTTTAGGTGCCATGCCGGAAAAACACGCTTGTTTCAAAAAATATTTTCAAAAAAAAAAACTCATTTGGGCTCGCTTTGAAAAGCGTTTTGGGCCTTGGCCAACAGTAGAGAGTTTTAAAGCGGGCTCGATACCAAATGAAACACCCCAAACCCGACCCACGAGATTTGCCCAGATTTGGTATGTTCCTCAAGTAAACCGGTTTCAAAATTCTTTCGTTACCTAGAGAAAACATGCGATTTGGAGAAAAAAACATTGTTTGGGTTGGGCTTGTGTTGAAAACGAATTCAATTCTTTATATTAAAAATTTTACTTAAACTTTAATAGGTAAAACTCATAATCATAATAAATAGAAATAAATGGAAAACAATTCAACTATGGCCTTATGGCCTTATTACATCAAATAATTTCCAAGTAATTCAAGTACTTAAATAAAAATAGTAGTTCATAAAATAAAAACTTCATGTTGAGCATGGACTCAATGTGTACACGACACTAAGTCATAATAGAATCAGGCATACAGGAGTTACACCTTCAAAACATAGAATACAAGTTATGATGCATTCCCAAACCCAAACCTAATTGTCCATCCGCTACACACCCCCATACCAACCATGCACCATGGGGACTACTAAGTCGACCCTCCTTCCTCTACACTCCATATCGCGGTCTTAGGTCACCGCATTTGTGGTCTTAGGTCACCACATTCAGATATCGCGGTCTAAGGTCACCGCATTCAGACATCGTGTGGTCTTAGGTCACCACATTCAGATACCACGGTCTTAGGTCACCGTGTTCGTGGTCTTAGGTCACCACATTCACTTCCCCTTTCAATAACCCGTATGCCCCATTTTGTAATATGCATTAATATGCTAAAGATCACATTCTTATTCTCATGTTACAAATAACATATTTCATATTCCTAGTAGGAGTAGGAAACGTGCACGAGTACTTAGTACCATAACATGGTACCTTAGCCACTTTCTTATTCTTATTATCACATATTTAATTAGACATAGCCATAAAACTTATTATGAAGTAGTGTAGGGTACACACACGATTTGCTTAACCACTTCACTTTGAAATCCCGAAATCGATCTCATCGCCTTAGATCTCAAGTTCCTACAATTGATTAATCACTTACTATTTAGCACAAAGCCTATTCGACTAGAAAACCAAATCCTAGTAGGATTTGTATTCTTAAAGCTTACCTTGGTGTCGATTTGATGATTTAATCAAATCCTTAAACTCGTATTTTTCCCCTTTGAAATTGGCTAGTCACTAAATCCCTTGAATTGGTTAGTTTTTGGCTTAAAACACATAATAATAGATCTACTACTAAAATAGGCCTTGGCGAATTTACCTTTGTTCTTACCTTCCAAATCTTAAATCCCGAATTGGATCCTTGCTTCTTTATTCTTTGTCGAAATCCCTATGTACCCATGTTAGATCCAATCTAACATTAAATCATAATAATATAGCTTATGGCCGAATGGTATTCATAACTTACCTTAGATCTTAGAAGAAGTTAGAAAGATACCTTCTTGTAGTTGACAATTTCTTAAATCCGAAAACACCCTTCCATAACTCGGCCAAAATCCATAATAGAGATTAGTCCCTAAATTTTAGATAGGTTTAAAATATAAAAGAATTGAAACCAAACTTTGGATCTTACCCTTTTTAAGAAATCGGTAGCACCCTTGTTAAAAGCCCCTTAAAGAATCGGCCTTGATGACTAGATGATAAAGTTTGGCTTTTGGGATTTAATGGAGAAGTCGACTAGAGGTTCTTTTGGGGTATTTGGTTTCCACGAAAATAAGGAAAAGAAACTTGAGAATTGTGGCAATGGTGGACTATAGATTCGGCTTGACAAAGAAAAAGAGAAGAGAAGAGAGAGAGAGCATTGAAATTCTAGAGAGAGAGGAGGAGGAAGAAAAATTGATGAGTAGCCCTATTTCCTTCCTTTTATAGTCGAAACTACTCCTCAGAATCCCTTACTTGGCCACCACTCTTCTTTATTTGATAGCTTTATCTCTTAATTTAAAATAATTAGAGAATAATCCTTTATTATCTCTTCAAAAATAATCCAAATTAAATCCCTTATTTATCACCTTATTAATCAAATATTAAAGAGAATAAAACTCCTCCTTTCTAGAAGGCTTGTGCCGTCCACCTCAGAGCTTCTGGAAGCAAAAATAAAACTTCTTTTATTTGCTTCCCAAGTGACTCGAACCCAGGCCCAACACCTTGCATGTGGCGCCATTTCCAGAGGCCCTAAGTGGCATCTTCAGGCCACTTTTCCAAGCCTGTTTGTGTGTCAAATTTCACAAACTTTTTCTTTTAAGACCACCTTGCCTTAATTTTTTCTTTTAAACTTTAAAACTCGACATTTCTAAGTCATTTCTAAGTTTCCAAAAATGTTCACTTTCCATTTTTTTTAACTTAACATTTCCATACATTTTCAGGTTTCCAAAATTGTTCAAAATTTATTCTTAGTACATAAAACATGTTACTTCGTACAATTAAACCGAAAATGCATAGGCCCTTTCCAGGATGTTACAAAGTAAGCTAACTAGCTTAGTAAGTCTTAAGCAAAAGTATTAAATCAAATAATCATTCAAGCATTTTCAAATCCAAAATTTATATCATAAAATTTCAAAACTTAGTACTTATATGATCTATTAATGTCGAATGCTAATACCCTTTTCTTTAACAACCTCAAAATAGCCTTATTTCACCCTAAATGTGCAAACTCACCGAATACACATAAATTTAATATGTATCCACATATAACGAAATCAAGTAAGTACAATATACATATTGACCACATTTAATCGATTATACACATATGTACATATATCAATTTATCCCCACATTTTGCATTTACACATATGGTCGAATCTCAAAAACAAAACCAAAATCGAATTTCAATATATTACACTCATTATTTGTAAAGTTGAATGCACACATTAAAATCTTACAAATATACCTCAACTATATCATATATTACTAGCATTGAATAGTAATATATCATCTTACCTTATTCCTTGCAACTATGAGGCTTATACGTACCTGAACATTCAGCTTATTTGTTGTAATTATATTCCACATTGAAAATAATCCATGAACCTCTATTTATAATAAATCACCGGCATTAAGCCTGCTAGGCAACAAAGCCCGAAACACACACCGGCACTAAGCCTGCTAGACCCGAGGTCTGAAATTTAGTCACCGGCATTTAGCCTGCTAGGCAATAAGCCTGATATACTTCATCGGCACAAGGCCTGCTAGGCTCGAAGCTTGAATATCGATATTATTAAACCATCTCATACACATTAGATATTACAAATGTTACATATATCACACATAATTCATATCACTTTCACATATCAAACTCAATTAAATTTAACTACATTTCATTATTAAAACACTTATCACATTCGGCTTTGGCCAAATTCCCATTTATAAATTCAAAATTCAGCATGTAATTAAGGTCATAACCGATATTAACGGTGTTAAATTGCTTAAAGACTTACCTCAGATATCGTCAGACGGCAAAAACCGGCTATTCGATAATTTTCGCTTTTCCCCGATCCAAGTCTGTTTTTCTTTGTTCTTGATCTAAATATATTCAAATTAAGCTCATTCAAATACATTTCATTTCAATTTAATCCAAAAACACCTAAATGGGCAAATTACCATTTTGCCCCTAATATTTCACACTTTTACAATTTAGCCCTATTTGCACAAAACACAAAATATGCAAAATCTCCCAACAACATAGCTAGGCCGAATCTTCCATATAATCATATAAGTCCATACATTTCATTTATTTTGCAATCTAGCCCCTCAAAAATTTATTTTCACAATTTAGCCCTAATTTTCTAAATTCATCAAAAATTCAAGAACAAAATGTGTTCATCCAACACCTATCTTTCATTTAACACCAATAATCATCAAAAAGCTTGAAATATCATCAATGGCATATCACACAAACATCATCAATTCACAAAATTAGTACATGGGTTTTGAAGCTCTCAAAGCAACAATTACAAAAACGTAGAAATTATCGAAAACTGATCAAAAACTAACCTTTAATTAGACCAAGACCATGGCCGAACCCTTGCTAATGTTTTTTTTCTTTATTTTTCTTCTTTAGTTTCGATGAATAAGAATGAAATAATTAGTGGAGATACACATGTCTTTTATTATAATATTATTAACATATTATATAACATTTTAACTTATATTTATATAATATATAAAAACATATTAACATGAAATTATAACCTTATGCCGCCCACTCACATGCAAAAAGGTAAATTTGAAACTTAAAAACACTTACAAAAAAAGACAAATCAATTTATCCACTTAATTTAATAAACGGCTACTTTTACCAATTACGCGATTTAGTCCTTGTTGTCTGATTAAGCACACAAATAATCAAATTTTTATACGAAACTTTCACACATGATAATTCACACATAATTAATCACAGAAAATAATATTTAAATATTTTTTGGACTCAGATTTATGGTCCCAAAACTACCATTCCGATTAGGGTCAAATTCGAACTGTTACACACCTTAGAAGAAAATCTTAAGATTTGGACGGAAGGGCAAGTTGAGCCCTAGGTTCATCGGACCATACCGTGTATAGAAGCGTGTTGGGCCAGTGGCTTATCAGCTTGAGTTACTTCCGGAGTTAAGTCAGATACATAGTGTATTCCATGTCTCTATGTTAAGGTGTTATCGTTCAGATCCAGCTCATGTTGCGCCTGTGGAGGAAGTTGATATAAGACCTGACTTGTCTTTTGAAGAAGAGTCAGTACAGATTTTAGATCGGAATACTAAGGTGCTGAGAACGAAGTCAGTTTCGTTAGTCAAAGTATTATGGCGTAATCACGGATCAGAGGAAGCTACATGGGAGCCAGAGGACGCGATTCGGTAATAATACCCTCATCTCTTTTAATCAGGTAAATTTCGAGGCCGAAATTTTCTTTAAGGGGAGTAGAATTGTAACATCCTGAAATTCAGAATTTTATGTCCGTGCATTATATCATGCTGTAGGCTAGTTAAGAATGTTAATTGTGTATGTTTAGGGGTCCTAAGAAGGCTTGGGGTTGAGTTGGGCCTTAGCAAATTTTTTGTGTTTAAACACTTTAAGGAGAGAAGGTAAGTGGCATCAAGACTTAAGGAAATAAGTGTGCATTTTGCTAGCACAAGTGGAGCATTGGCAAGGTGGTTGTGGCGTGAAATGGCAGAGGGGAGAGCTTGGGTTCGAATCCCATCTAGTGCAAAAATTTTGGATTTATTTTTTTGTGTCCCTATTACAAGTGTCGGCCATGGTTCTAAATTTGGTAAGGGAGACTTTTTATTGATGGAAAGATGAATAAGAAAATAAGGTAAGGATGAGGGTAAGGAAAGAAGTAAAAAAGAAATGAGAAAGAAGGGGGATATGTTGGCCGAATATTTGGAAGGTGCTTGGAATAGAATGTTGGTCAACACTCATCCTTTTGGCAAGAGTAATACACGATTTTGGGAGGGGGGGACTTGATAGCCGAAATTCCTAGAGTCATTTTGCTAGTTTTGGTTCAAGAAAGGCATATTTTCTTTTTAGCATATTGGTGTTTTCTTTTCCCAATTCTTTTCCTTGTTTTGGCCGAAATACCTAGTCATTGTTCACCTTGTTCCCTTGTTGTGCCGTAACCCTTAATCCATCCTTGTTCATTCTTCTTTGATTTTTGAAATACTCACATCTTTTGGTTCATTTCTCTTTTGGTGTTGGCCGAAACCTCTTAACACCTCTTTTTCATCTTCTCTTTTTTTTTATTATTATTTCTTCAACCTTCCTTTCACTTCTTAAATCAACATTACCTTGTGACCGAATTTTCTTATTCATTTCTCTCCAAAGCCGAATCTATTAACATCCTACTTCCTCTCTATTTCTTTTTCTTTCGTGTTGGGCACTATCTTCTTGATCGAACCGGTAAGTAATCCTCTTATTTTCAATTTCTTTTCTTCATGCCGAATATGTGCCCTTGACTTGGGATGGTTCTTTTAACTGAAAGCATCACTTTCTTCTACTCACTCAAAGCGTGATCATCTCTTTTTCGTAGTATTAAAGTGGGAAAGCCGAATCTAATATCCTTATCTCATCCATAGCCATAAGTCAATCGGTAGAAATCAGATTCATCATTGATAAGGTAAAGAGTTTCGTTATGGTTTATTTCGATATCTTTCGTTGCTCGATTATTCCGTTAAAACGGAATGATAAATTTGTCTAATCGATTGTTATAGGGATTAAATCACTCGTTTTCTCTACACGTTGGTTCTTCGGAAGTAGAGGTAAGTCGAATCCATCCCTAAACAACTACTTTCTCTCATAGTATTTTACTGACCGGGACTTTTCAATGGAGGCAAGTGGTAACGATTTGAAAAGAAAATCGATAGGAGAGCAAAAAGGGAGTGGGTTTGCAATTCCTACTCCTAAGTTCAAACGTAGGGCGGTATCGGCAGTTCGGGATTTTCCACCGGGTTGTGGACCATCATCCGGTGAGAATAGACAAATCGTGGTCGTTCACGATACTAAGGGTAAGCATTTCATTAGATCGTCTGATTTAGATAATTAGATTAATAAAATCTCGTTTATTGGTTAATCGAGTGTAATGGTGATTTAGGTGCCGATGATCAAGAAGGTTTAATCCTTATCGTAATCAGGTGTGTAATCTCATACCGAAATCCTATAGATTTGTGATTCGATGTCATGTTGGAAAATAGATCGTTATTATTTACAAGGCTAGAAATCGTAATATGGCATAGATCAAGTAACTTGCTTAAATTACATTATTTCTAAAATCTGTTAAAATCGGTATAAAATTTGTAAAATTACCAAAATGCCCCTATGGGCCGATTTACCAAAATGCCCCTATGGGACGATTTACCAAAATGCCCTTATGGGTCGATTTACCAAAATGCCCCTATGGGTCGATTTGCTAGAATACCCTAGCGGGCCGAATTATTAAAATGCTTTATTGGGTTGGATCTCCAAAATTGTTCAATAGAATAATGGTTGTTATTTATATGTGAATACTTTATGTTAATTATGTATGTTGCATTTTCTTTTACATTTTGCATGGGATGGGAAAATTGTATGAAGAGCAGTGTAGCCTGGTGGCATTGCCACAAATTGTGTATTATTGAGCCTAAATTATGTTTTCAGTGGTTTGACCACAAAAAAATAAAATGCTATAGCAGTTTTGTTGCAAATTTGGTGTGTGGCGGGGTGGGTTGACTTGATCCCCACAGGTGTGATTGGGTGAGTCGGGGTGTGATGGATGGATGGGTTGGGTTGCATACATTTACTTCATATAAATATTGTTATGTAAATGGGCTTCGGCCCAAGAATATGCTATATGGGCTTAGGCCCAAGATTATGCTATGCGGGTTCAGGTCCAGTGGATGACGGTAAGGGGATTATGCACTGAGTTCTTGTAACTCACCCCCTTTTTCTTAATCCTTGCAGATAATGCTCAGTGATGTGGACTTGGGCCATGGATGACTCGGTGGAGGCCATACTTTAGAAATGGTGTTTTCGAACTTAGTAAATTCCTTTTTCATTTATTATCGTTACTTTTACTATATTAGGTTAAAGTTTTAATAAGGCCTCTGGGATTTAAAATTTGGATTTTATGTTTGACTATTTATTTTCTATCATGGTTTGATTTAAACGGGGATTTTTTCTGAAAATCATAAAAAATGGTTTTTCATAAAATTTATCAATTAACGGATTTCATAACAAATATGTTCGAATAATTTAACTTGGACTTTCCTTCGAAATTTCAATATTATTTTCAAAAAATTACGAATTTAAAAGATCACTAATTCAATTATCGACTCTTCAATTAACCTTTCAAGAATTGTAGTATTTCTATTGAATATTTCTAATCCAAATTTGTTTTCTTAAACTAAATTCTAATCTTTAGTAAGAAGCATAAGTTCTTTACTCGTTTTCTTCATGTGACATGTCAGATTCGATCATACCGTATAGGCCGGGTTTGGGGTGTTACAGTGAAAATTCTGTATGGTAATTTTATCGACTGTGTGTCGAATTGTGAGAAAGGACTTAATCGCATAAAAGGTAAAAGTTGTGTGCTGATTGTTGAAGTATCTATGTGTTATGGCTTTTAAATATAAGGGCCTTATGAGGCAAATTAAATAAAATCATTATTTATCAGAGCATCCGACCTCCCGGTTTCATGGCAAGGGTTTGATAAGCTAAATCTTCTTTTAATCCCTCAGAAGAGAGATTGAGATAAAGAACATCGACGGAGGAATGTGAATTAGAAAGTTCCACCATTTCCAAAGGAATCGAGGTTGAGCTAAATATCACTAAGGAGATTCTATTCTTCCAGCACCTTTGGGGGATCAAAAAGAGCTTCGGTATCAGGGATTTCGGATTCTGAGTCCGTAAATTGGTCTTCATAATAAAACAAAAGAAAATTTGATAGTGGAAATGTTCATCCTCTTCCACCGATTTGAGAAAGAAAAAGAAAGGGTTTTAGCTCTTCAAATATTCGGCTATTAAAGTCTTTGATTCAAGGTTAGTTTTTGTTCGGTTTTTGATAATTTCTACGTTTTCGTAATCGTTGCTTTGTGCTCTAGCTAGCCCATGCTTTAATTTTAGAAATTGATGGAGATTTTGAGATATGCCATTGATGAATGCTTGAGCTATGTGTTAGTTGATAGTGAAATATGGAAGATATGTGAAGGATGAATATGTTTTGTCTTTGAATTTTTGGTGAAATTGGCTATTTTGGGCTAGATTGAGAAAAGTGTAAATTGAGGGACTAAAATGTGAAACATATGAAATGTGTGGGCTTGTATTAGCATGGGAAGAATTTGGCTAAGCTTATGTGAGTAGAGATTTGGTGTATTTTGTGATTTTGTGAATTAGGGACTAAAGTGTCGAAATGTGAAAATGTGAGGGCAATTTTTTAAAATGCCCTAAATATGTGTGTGAGGACTAAATTGAACGAATTGGTGATTGAATGAGTTGAATTTGAATGTGTATAGACCAAGAAAGGAGAAGTTTGGATCGAGATCAAGGCAAAGACAAAGTGATCGGTTAATCAACTGTTTCGGTATTTCGACGTCCGAGGTAAGTTCGGACGTAATACGTGTATTTAACTATGTTTAATGTTATGAAATGAATGGTATGATATTATGGAATTGTGAATGCTATGTGAGGGCTCGACTTATGTGGCACTCAGTGTGCGTATTCAGAAATGTGACCGAGATGATTAGCACTGTGTGTGCAAAATAATATAAGCTTCAGCTTTGTGGTTGGCACTGTTTGTGTGATACTGGTTTAAGATCGGTTTGATATAGATGCACTAAGTGTGCGATTTTAATTAAACTTCGGTGAATGATTTGGGCACTAAGTGTGCGATTGAACCGAAGAAGTGACGAAAGTTGATCGAAATGAAACATTGAGTATTGAGTACCATATGTAATCGATAACTAAATGTTGGCTAAGGTACATTCGGAACCTATGTGGTTGATGAAATTATAAATGAGTTTATGGAAGTTTAATTGAGTATATTAGCTTTGGATGGTATGATATATGTGATTGTGAATTAATCTATGTGATGGTTTGTTTTTGGTATAATGTATTGGTATTAATGAGCAATATGTATTATGTTACGAACTTACTAAGCTTTTGAAAGCTTATTGTGTGATTTGTTTCTCTGTTTTACAGTGTCAGTAAAGCTAGCTCGGATCCGGGGATTGTTAGCATCTTTATCACACTATCGGCAATCTATTTTGGTATTTTTGGAAAGATGTATATAGTTGAAATATGGCATGTATAGGCTAGAAGTTATGGCATGTTTTGAAATGTTTAATCCTTGCCATGTGATTTGGCTTGGAAGTTGAATGATGTTGAATTTATGAATGAGCTATGAATTTGGTATATTTCATGATTTTGTGGTTGTTGAAAGATGTGGTATGAAGTTTAATTATGGCATGGATTACATAATGCTTGATATATATATATATATATATATATGTTTTGAGATGTACAATTGTTACTTTGAATGGACTCATCTGTGATGATATTAGGTATGGAAGTAGATGGTATTGTTGATGTTTAATTGGTGAATGAAATGGTATGTTTGAATGCATTTAGAAGCATGAATTGATATTGCTTTGAAGCTTGTTGGTTGACCCTTGTATGGGTGGCAAATTGGCCTTGCAAATGGTCTATTTTGCATACATGGCCAAGAGACACGGGCGTGTGTCTCTGCCGTGTTGTTTAAGGGTCACTTCTAGGTGTGCCTGGACAGGTTACACGGCCATGGCCCACGGGCGTGCATGGTGGCCGTGTGACCAAGTCAGTAGCTAGCTTAATTTCACACGGCCATGGCACACGGGCGTGTCTGGTGGCCGTGTGAACAAGTCAATATGTATGCTTTGTTTTGGCACGATCTGGACACATTGGTATGTCTGGCAGTTGTGTGAGGCACACGACCGGCCCACACGGGCGTGTGACCTCTGCAGTGTTGAAAAATGTTTATATTTCTTAAAACTTTCGTAAGTGTTTAGTTTAGTCTCGACCTCTTTCTAACACGTGTTTAAGGTCTCGTAGACCTCGATAAGGGACTATATGCTCGTATTTGAGTATGTTTGATTGACGATTGACTTTGTGTCGTGAAATGGATGTGAAATGTTTCGATTGTTCGGTAATTCCTCTTAACCCTATTCCAGCGATGATTTTGGGTTAGGGTTGTTACATTTTATTGGTATCAGAGTTACAGTTTAGTCGATTCTCGGACTAACGTAGCGTGTGTGAGTCTAGCTATACATGCCATTTATGAAATTGCGATAGTGTGCTGAATCCTGACAGTTATAAATGTGTTTTCATATAGTAAATGGATCCCGATCGAGTAGTCGCTGACGATGTTGAGAGTAACGTGCCTGCTCCCACTCAAGGGACAACGCCGGCAACATCTAGGCTGAATGATAGTGGTGAGGGAGGAGAGGCTAAGCAAGCCTTCTTCCGAATGATGAGTGCGTGGTTTTCAGAGTTCGTTCGAACGAATCTGGCTGCTCCACAATCTCCACCCCCACAAGTACCTGTTGTGCCACAAGTGATAGACCCGATCCGATTGAATAAAGCTCCTGTGGATAAGATTCGTAAGTATGGGGCCAAAGATTTTAGGGCCACAGCTGATGACGATGCTGAGCAAGCCGAGTTTTGGCTCGAGAATACAATTCGGGTATTCGATGAGATGTCGTTGACCCCTAATGAATGCATTAAGTGTGCAGTTTCTTTGTTGAGAGATACGACTTATAACTGGTGGAAGACATTGACATCCGTGGTTTCGAGAGAGAGAATCACCTGGGATTTCTTTCAGGTTGAATTCAGGAAGAAGTATATTAGTCAAAGATTCATTGATCAGAAACGTAAAGAGTTTCTAGAACTGAAACAAGGCCGTAAGTTAGTTACGGAGTATGAACGAGAATTTGTGAGACTGAGCCAATACACGAGGGATTGTGTTTCGACCGAAGCTACTATGTGTAAACGCTTCATTAAAGGGTTGAATGAAGACATTAAATTGTTGGTTAGGATACTTGACATAAATGAATTTGTCGTGTTGGTTGAAAGAGCTTGCAAAGCCAAGGAGCTTAGCAAGGAAAAGAAGAAAACTGACTCTGAAGCTCGTGATGAAAGAAAAAGATTGATGAGTAAGTCGTCTCAACCTTCGACGAAGAGATTTAAAGATGCAAGCAATCGATCAAATGCTTCATTTGGACATACGAGTAGAGATCGTGTGAGACCAAGTGTTGGTCTGAGAATTCAAGCTCCAATTGAATCAAATGTTGGAAGTGCTAAAAGCAACAAACCTGAGTGTAGGCAGTGTGGAAGACGACATGTGGGAGAATGATGGGGCAAGTATAACAATAGAGTTTGTTATAAATGTGGATCACGAGATCACTTCATTCGAGACTGCTCAAAGATGGCTGAGGAAGAAAATGTTCAGAATGTGAGATCGAGTAATGTGACGGTTAGGGGTAGACCACCCAAAAACGCTAGAAATGAGAGTGGAAGTCAAAGAGGGACTACCGATACAACTATAAGATCAGAGGCAAGAGCACCTACCCGAGCCTATGCTATACATGCGCGAGAAGAAGCGTCATCTCCAGATGTTCTCACTAGTACTTTTACTCTATTTGATACTGATGTGATTGCATTGATAGATCCAGGATCTACACATTCATGTGTGTGTGTGAATCTAGTATCAAGTAAGACTCTACCTGTTGAGTCTACTGAATTTGTGATTAGAGTATCGAACCCCTTAGGCAAGTGTGTCTTGGTGGATAAAGTGTGCAAGAATTGCCCATTGATGTTTCGGGATATATGCTTCCCGGCTAATTTGATGTTACTACCATTCGATGAATTTGATATAATTTTGGGTATGGATTGGCTCACTTTGCATAATGCCATCGTGAATTGTAAACGAAAGAGTATTGAATTGAGAAGCCAGAATGGTGAGATAGTTCGAATTGAATCCAGTGATATGAAAGGGTTACCAGCTGTTGTATCTGCGATGAAAGCTTTGAACTATGTGAGAAAGGGGTGCGAAGCTTATTTGGCATATGTGATTGATACAAAAGTGACAGAAAAGAAAGTTGAATATGTGCCTATGGTTTGTAAGTTTCCAGATGCGTTTCCTGAAGAGTTACCGGGATTACCTCCAATACGAGAAGTTGAATTTGGAATTGAATTAGTGCCGGGGACTACTCCTATCTTAATAGCTCCTTATAGAATGGCACCGACCGAATTGAAAGAGTTGAAATCTCAGTTGTAAGAGTTGACAGATAGAGGATTTGCACGACCGAGTTTTTGGCCCTGGGGTGCTCCTGTGTTGTTTGTGAAAAAGAAAGATGGCACTATGAGGATGTGTATCGACTATCGACAGTTAAACAAAGTGACAATAAAGAATAAGTATCCCCTGCCACGTATTGATGATTTGTTTGATCAGCTGAAAGAAGCCACAGTGTTTTCTAAGATAGATTTGAGATCGGGCTATTATCAGTTGAGAGTTAAAGAGACAGATGTGCCGAAAACTACTTTCAGAACGAGGTACGGACATTATGAATTCTTAGTGATGCCTTTCGGACTAACGAATGCTCCTGCAGTGTTTATGGATCTGATGAAATGGATATTCAGACCCTATTTGGATCACTTTGTTGTGGTGTTCATTGATGATATTCTGATTTATTCCTGTGATGAGACGCAACATGCCGAACATTTGAGAATTGTGCTACAGACTCTGCGTGAGAAGCAATTGTATGCAAAATTTAGCAAATGTGAGTTTTGGCTGCGTGAGGTTGGTTTTCTAGGGCATATTGTGTCAGCTGTGGGAATCCGTGTTAATCCTAATAAAATCTCAGCTATTTTAGAATGAAAGTCTTCGAGAAATGTGTTTGAAGTCTGTAGTTTTCTGGGACTAGCGGGATATTATAGACGGTTTGTGAAAGGCTTCTCGATGATTACGACTCCATTGACGAAGTTGCTACAGAAAGATGTTAAATTTGAATGGTCAGAAAAGTGTCAGCAGAGTTTTGATCAGATGAAAGTGTTGTTGACGAAAGCACCAGTGTTAGTTTAGCCTGAATCGGGCAAAGAATTTATAGTTTACAGTGATGCATCATTGAATGGTTTGGGCTGTGTGCTGATGCAAGAAGGCAAAGTTATTACTTATGCTTCAAGGCAGTTAAAGCCGCATGAAAAGAACTATCCGACGCACGACCTTGAATTAGCGGCGATTGTGTATGCATTAAAGATTTGGCATCACTATTTATTTGGTGACAAATGTCATATTTTTATCGATCACAAGAGTTTGAAGTACCTGATAACTCAGAAAGAATTCAATTTGCGACAGAGAAGATGGTTAGAATTGTTGAAAGACTACGAACTTGTGATTGATTATCATCCGGGTAAAGCTAATGTTGTAGCTAATGCTTTGAGCTGAAAGTCTATATGTGCTTTGCGAGCAATGAATGCTCAGAAAGATCTGTGTGATGATAGTGCGGTTTTGGCCGAGTTGAAAGTAAAGCCGATGTTTGTACGTCAGATTTGTGATGCTCAAAAAAGTGATGTTGAAATGACGACTAAACGAGCTCTATGTGATTTGAATTCTTATTCAGAATTTTAAGTTGATAGTGATAATTGTTTGAGATTTAGAGATTGGATTTGTGTTCTGAAGAATTCACAGTTAATTTAGCTGATTTTGAACGAAGCTCACAATGGTCGTTTGACTGTTCACCCGGGGAGTACGAAAATGTACAATGATTTGAAACAGTTTTATTGGTGGCATGGTATGAAAAAAGACATCTCTGACTTTGTGTCGAAGTGTTTAGTTTGTCAGCAAGTAAAAGCTGAACATCAGGTTCCGTCGGGTTTGTTACAACCGATTATGATTTCTGAGTGGAAATGGGAAAGAATCACGATGGACTTTGTGTCGGGATTGCCTTTATCTCCGGGAAAGAAAGATGCAATCTAGGTGATAGTGGACAGGTTGACGAAATCAGCTCATTTCGTCTCGGTGAGAATAGATTATTCACTTGATAAGTTAGCTGAATTGTATATTGATGAGATTGTGAGATTGCACGGGGTGCCGCTATCCATTGTATCTGATAGAGATCCGAGATTTACCTCACAATTTTGGAAGAAATTGCAAGAGGCTTTAGGCACAAAATTGCATTTCAGCACTGCATTTCATCCGCAAACGGATGGACAATCCGAGCGGATCATTCAAGTTCTCGAAGATATGTTGAGGTGTTGTATTCTTGAATTTGAAAGTACGTGGGAAAAGCATTTACCGTTGATTGAGTTTGCGTACAATAACAATTTTCAATCTAGCATTAAAATGGCACCATATGAGGCTCTTTATGGTCGAATATGCCGAACTCCATTGTATGGGACTGAGCTAAGTGAGATTAAGATTCATAGGGTTGATCTTATAAAAGAGACTGAGCAGAAAGTTAAAGTAATTCGTGATAGCTTGAAAGTGGCCTCAGATCGTCAGAAGTCTTATGCAGACTTGAAACGGAAAGATATCAAATTTGAGATTGGTGACAAAGTGTTTTTGAAAGTATCTCCGTGGAAGAAAATACTTCGTTTTGGCCGGAAAGGCAAGCTGAGTCTGAGGTTCATCGGACCGTATGAGATCATTGAACGAGTTGGGCCGGTTGCTTATAGATTGATGTTGCCACCTGAGTTAGAAAAGATTCATAATGTGTTTCATGTGTCGATGCTTCGAACATACAGATCTGATCCGTCTCATGTGATTGCTCCTACTGAGGTTGAAATTCAGTCAGATTTGTCGTATAGTGAAGAACCGATTCGAATTCTGGCACGAGAGATTAAAGATTTGAGAAACAAAAGAATTTCCTTAGTGAAAGTGTTGTGGCACAAACACGGATTTGAAGAGGCAACGTGGGAGCCTGAGAATGTTATGAGAGAACAATATCCACATCTATTCATTGGTAAGATTTTCGGGGACGAAAATTCCTAAGGGGGGAAGAGTTGCAACAGCCCGGTTTAGACCCTAGTTGGAACAGTGGTTTCGAGACCATAAATCTGAGGTCGGAAAAATATCTTAATATTAATTTATGTGTTTACAGTATGTGACTTAGCCTGTGTGAAAAATCTGTGTGGTAATTTTATCGACTGTGTGTCGAATTTTTAGAAAGGAATTAATCGCATAAAAGGTAAAAGTTCTGTACTGATTGTTGAAGTATCTATGTGTTATGGCTTTTAAATATGAGGGCCTTATGAGGCAATTAGCCCATTAATAAAGATGGTGGATGGCCATGGACGGTTATGCCCTTAAATGAATAAGTTTAATATGTTGTAATAAAAGTTTAATTTTGTAAATGGATTAATGATGTTAATTCATAATAAAACAAAAGAAAATTTGATAGTGGAAATGTTCATCCTCTTCCACCGATTTGAGAAAGAAAAAGAAAGGGTTTTAGCTCTTCAAATATTCGGCTATTAAAGTCTTTCATTCAAGGTTAGTTTTTGTTCGGTTTTTTATAGTTTCTACGTTTTCGTAATTGTTGCTTTGTGCTCTAGCTAGCCCATGCTTTAATTTTACAAATTGATGGAGATTTTGAGATATTCCATTGATGAATGCTTGAGCTATGTGTAGTTGATAGTGAAATATGAAAGATATGTGAAGGATGAATATGTTTTGTCTTTGAATTTTTGGTGAAATTGGCTATTTTGGGCTAGATTGAGAAAAGTGTAAACTGAGGGACTAAAATGTGAAATAAATGAAATGTGTGGACTTGTATTAGCATGGGAAGAATTCGGCTAAGCTTATGTGAGTAGAGATTTGGTGTATTTTGTGATTTTGTGAATTAGGGACTAAAGTGTCGAAATGTGAACATGTGAGGGCTATTTTGTAAAACGCCCTAAATATGTGTGTGAGGACTAAATTGAATGAATTGGTGATTGTATGAGTTGAATTTGAATGTGTATAGACCAAGAAAGGAGAAGTTTGGATCGAAATCGAGGCAAAGACAAAGTGCTCGGTTAATCAACTGTTTCGGTATTTCGACGTCCGAGGTAAGTTCAGACGTAATACGTGTATTTAACTATGTTTAATGTTATGAAATGAATGGTATGATATTATTGAATTGTGAATGCTATGTGAGGGCTCGAGTTATGTGGCACTAAGTGTGCGTATTCGGAAATGTGACCGAGATGATTAGCACTGTGTGTGCAAAATATTATAAGCTTCGGCTTTGTGGTTGGCACTGTGTGTGCGATACCGATTTAAGATCGGTTTGATATAGATGCACTAAGTGTGCGATGTTAATTAAGCTTCGGCTAATGATTTGGGCACTAAGTGTGCGATTTAACCGAAGAAGTGACGAAAGTTGATCGAAATGAAACATTGATTATTGAGTAGCATATGTAATCGAAAACTAAGTGTTGGCTAAGGTACGTTCGGAACCTATGTGGTTGATGAAATTATAAATGAGTTTATGGAAGGTTAATTGAGCATATTAGCTTTGGATGGTATGATATATGTGATTGTGAATTAATCTATGTGATGGTTTGTTTTTGGTATAATGTATTGGTATTAATGAGCAATATGTATTATGTTACGAACTTACTAAGCTTTTGAAAGCTTACTGTGTGATTTGTTTCTCTGTTTTACAGTGTCAATAAAGCTAGCTCGGATCCGGGGATCGTCAGCATCTTTATCACACTATCGGCAATCTGTTTTGGTATTTTTGGAAAGATGCATTTAGTTGAAATATGGCATGTATAGGCTAGAAGTTATGGCATGTTTTGAAATGTTTAGTCCTTGCCATGTGATTTGGCTTGAAATTTGAATGATGTTGAATTTATGAATGAGCTATGAATTTTGTATATTTCATGATTTTGTGGTTGTTGAAAGATGTGGTATGAAGTTTAATTATGACATGGATTACATAATGCTTGATATATATATATATATGTTTTGAGATGTACAATTGTTACTTTGAATGGACTCATCTGTGATGATATTAGGTATGGAAGTAGATGGTATTGTTGATGTTTAATTGGTGAATGAAATGGTATGTTTGAATGCATTTAGAAGCATGAATTTATATTGCTTTGAAGCTTGTTGGTTGACCCTTGTATGGGTGCCAAATTGGCCTTGCAAATGGCCTATTTTGCATACATGGCCAAGAGACACGGGCGTGTGTCTCTGCCGTGTGGTTTAAGGGTCACTTCTAGGTGTGCCTGGACAGGTTACACGACCATGGCCCACGGGCGTGCATGGTGGCCGTGTGACCAAGTCAGTAGCTAGCTTAATTTCACACGGCCATGGCACACGGGCGTGTCTGGTGGCCGTGTGAACAAGTCAGTATGTATGCTCTGTTTTGGCACGATCTAGACACATGGTCGTGTCTGGTAGTCGTGTGATGCACACGACCGGCCCACACAGGCGTGTGACTTCTGCAGTGTTGAATAATGTTTATATTTCTGAAAACTTTCGTAAGTGTTCGGTTTAGTCCCGACCTCTTTCTAACACGTGTTTAAGGTCTCGTAGACCTTGATAAGGGACTATATGCTCGTATTTGAGTATGTTTGATTGACGATTGACTTTGTGTCGTGAAATGGATGTGAAATGTTCCGATTGTTCGGTAATGCCTCTTAACCCTATTCCGATGACGGTTTGGGGTTAGGGGTGTTACAACTTCCATTTCAATCGATACACATATAACTCAATTAATAAATTTACTTTAAATAAATCATACATGACCCCAAATCTCACTTATGCATTCGAAAATTCTTATTCACATAAAAAACCATAAAACATTGACATAATAATCTGTCAATCTCTCAATTGATATCCTTTTCAACCTTTTCATTGTTTCGGTGATGCCATGGTATCTTTCAACCAATGTCATACACAATCCTGAAATAATGTCATAGTATCTTTCAACCATGGTCTTTTCCTTTTCGAGTATAATGCCATGATATCTTTCAATCATGGTATTTCCTTTTTCTCAAATTAAGAAAATCAAATCACCATTTCATAGATATGTATTTAACGGTATTAATTTACATTATAAAATCAAATGAATTACTTTAATTGAAATATGAACTTACGTAGGTAGAACCGACTCCAACACGAGAGCAACAACTACTCCATTACTTTGGCTTTTCCGTGATTAACATCCGATTGTGGCATTTCTTGATCTAAATAATAATTTCATTCAAATAATATCATTTCAGCACTTAAATAAACAATTTTACACAATTAATCCCTTACACATTATTTTTACAAAATTACCCCAACATTTTAACTTTTATACAATTTAGTCCCTAAACCCGAAACTCACAATTTAACCACAATCACTGAAATACCATGCTAGCCGATTTTTCCTAGGGCCCAATACAACCTATATTTTTCATTATTTCACCATATTTTTCTTGACTTTTACCATTTCCATAAATAAGTCCGTAAACTTGAAAATCATCAAAAATCACTTAATAAAATAGTCTATTTAACAACCAATCTTAACAATCTACCATAAAACTTCAAAAATATATCAAACTCACCAATTTCATAATCTATAACATTTAAAAGTTTTACAAATTGACCCCAAGTTAGCTAGATTAAGCTAATTCAAACACAAACATATAAAAATTACTAAAAACAGGGCAAAATATCATACCATGCATGTTAATTTAACCAAATCCAAAAGCTTCCATCTCCTTTAAATGGTTTTTTGGTTCAACAAGGCAAAAAATGAGGAAGATGACAACTTGATTTTACTTAATTTACATTTTATTATCTATTTACCATTTTACCCTTGTGTCATTAACTTCATAATTAACAAAAACATGCCCATAGTTGTCCACTATCAATATGTATGGTATAATTACCATCTAAGTCCATTAATTTAAGATTCTATAATCATTTGACCCTTTTAGTTAAGAAAAATCAACTTTTGCATCTTTTACAATTTAGTCCTTTTTACTTAGTTAACTAGCTAAACGTTAAAATTTCTTAACCAAATTTAAATATGACTCTGATAAATACTCATAAATATTAAATAATTAATAAAATACTAACTCGCTTGTCAGAATCATGGTCCTGAAACCATTGTTTCTGACACCACTGAAAACGGGTTGTTACATATGTGTTATCAACTCGCAACTTGTCGTTTGTGAGATTGCTTATTTAAATGAGTAATTTTAGATTATCCAATGGAAATAATTGATCTTGCTAATGTTGGTGATTTTACGTCCTAAATTTTCAATTATTATTGTATGTCAATTGGGATAAAAGTTGAATATCCTGTAGCTTATGTTCACACACAAAACTGTTTAATTGAGTCGTTTATCAAACACCTCCAACTAGTTATAATAAATACTCCATATTACAATTGGATTTTGGTCAGGAGCTAAATATTTATCACCTTAGAATTTTTGGATGTGCGGTATATATTCTAATTGCTCCACCACAATACACAAAGATAGGTCCTCAAAAGAGGTTGAGAATATATGTTGGTTATGAATCTCCTTCTATTATTAAGTATGTTGAACCATTAACTAAAGATATATTTACTACACGATTTCTTGATTGTCACTTTGAAGAAAAAATATTCTCAATATTAGGGGGAGAGAAAATATAATTGGTAAAAGAAATTACATGGAATAGTTTATCATTATCTCAATTAGATCCTTGTACAAGTCAATATGAACAAGAAGTTCAAAGGATAATACATTTGCAAAATATCGCCAATCAACTGCTAGATTCATTTATTGACCTAAAGAGAATTACAAAATCTCACATATTAGCTGAAAATACATCTTAATATGGCAAATTGTTAGTGTAAAAGACAAAAATCGTTCTGCTACAAGATAAAAATCCTCGTAAAAGGAAAAGAGAAAATATTCAATAAGATCATATTGTGGAGGCAAGTGACCAAGCAGAGTCCAAATATATAACTAATCAAAAAACCCTAAAAGAGGTTCAGGTACCTGAAAATGGTGATAACGAAGAGAGCTCGATAAGTTATGTTACTTCAGGAAAAAGATGGAACTGGAAAAATATAGTTGTCAACAACAATTTTGTTTATAATGTTTCTACTGAAATAGCAAAAGAAAATGAGGGTCATGAGCCTAAATCTATTGAGGAATGTAGAAATAGAAAAGATTGACCAAAATGGAAAAACGTAATTCAAGAAGAATTGAATTCACTTTTTAAACGTGATGTTTTTGGACTTGTAGTCCAAACACTTAAAGATGTAAAGCCTATAGGATATAATTGGGTATTTTTTTGAAAATGAAATGAGAAAAATGAAATCGTAAGATATAAAACACGACTTGTAGCACAAGGATTTTTCCAAAGGCTCAGCATTGATTACGAAGAGACATATTCTCCAGTGGTGGATGCAATCACGTTTAGATATCTTATTAGTGTGGTAGTACGTGAAAAACTTGACATGCGACTAATGGATGTTGTTACAGCCTATTTGTATGGTACATTTGATAGTGAAATTTATATGAAAATCCTTGAAAGATTTAAAATCATAGAAGGATATAGAGTTTTATGGGAAAATTGCTCGATCAGATTAAAGAACAGCTTATATGGATTAAAGTAATCTAGACGTATGTGGTACAATCATCTTAGTGAATATTTGTTAAAAGAAGGTTATAAAAACGATCTAATTTGTCCATGTGTCTTTATAAAAAAAGTCTGGATTTGATTTCTGATAATTGTTTTTTATGTTGATGATCTAAATATTATCGGGACTCCCAAAGAGCTTCAAAATGCAATAAATTATTTAAAGAAAATATTTAAGATCAAAGATCTTGGGAAAACAAAGTTTTATCTTGGTCTGCAGATTGAGGATTTAAAAGATGGAATTCATGTCCATCAGTCAACTTATATGGAAAAGATCTTAATGAAATTTTACATGGATAAAGCACATCCATTAAGTACCTCGATGGTTATATGAACGTTAGATGTGAATAAAGATCAATTTCTTCCTTGCGAGAATGATGAGTAAGCTTTTGGTCTTGAAGTATCATATTTAAGTTCGATAGGGGCATTGATGCATCTTGCAAACAACACAAGACTTGATATAGCTTTCGCTATAAACTTGTTAACAAGATTTAGTTCTTCTCCAACACGTAGACATTGGAATTTAATTAAACAAATTTTTAGATATCTTAGAGGGACCATTGATATGGGGTTATTTTATTCAAATGATTCAAAATCTATATTAGTTGGCTATGCTAATGCTAGATATTTATCAGATCCACATAAAGCTTGATCACAAACGAGATATTTATTTACATGTGGAGGTACTATCATATCATGGCGTTCAACAAAGCAGACATTAACTGTCGCATCTTCAAATCATGCAGAAATAATTGCAATACATGAGGCAAGTTGAGAGTGTGGTTGGTTAAGGTTATGGACCCAACATATCCAGACTACACAAGATTGGAATACGTCAACTGAAAGATGTAATTAGATGTTCCCATTAGGGGGAGTCAAAAACATGTTGTACTCTTTTCTTTGAACCAAGGTTTTGTCCCATTATGTTTTCCTGGTAAAAGTTTTTAGCGAGGCAACTTGTAATAATAGATTATGTACTCTTTTTCCTTTATTAAATTTTTATCCCATAGAGTTTTTCCTAAAAAGGTTTTAACGAGGCACTCTTTTATTGATGGACATCCAAGGGGGAGTGTTGTAAAATGGATGTCCATATAACTCCCATAACCCCCAAGAATTCATTTTCTTGTAACTTTTGTAACTCCTAAAAATTTATAGAGTACTTTAATTATCTTTATTATATGTTTGTAACCTATGGTGATTGAGGCCATATAAATAGAGGGTATGTATAAGCTTTTTGGTATCTAAGTGGAAGTTGAATCATCCTTTCATTTTTCTATTCTTCTATCTTGTTCATTTTATATTTCTTTTTATTTTATAATACGATTATATATTCATTAACCTGTAAATTTAATATAGTTACAGGATCTTTTCAAAAAAAATATTATTACAGGATAAAAATTTGTTATCCTATAATTATTAACTTATAACTATGAGTTTTATAACATGTCAATCAAATATAATTTTATACACATAATGTAACACCCCTAACCCGTAACCGTCGCCGAAATAGGTTAAGAGGCATTACCGAACTAGAAACTCTGTTCAGAACAATCATTTATCAAATATCATTTCATTTCAGTAAATATCATTCATTCACATTAAATATATATTTAAATCGAGCATACAAGGCTTCAATCATGCATTCGGGACTAAATCTGTAACATATGAAAATTTTGGAAACTTAGAAAAAATTTCAACATTTCAAGTATCACACGCCCGTGTGAACAGGCCGTGTGCCTCACACGGCTAGTAGACACGCTTTGTGCCTTAGACCGTGTGAAAGCAGGGCATACATATGCGACTTGGGTCACGGCCGAGGACATGCCCGTGTGCGGGCCGTGTGGCGAGAGTATCGACTTGGGTCACACGGCCAACCACACGCCCGTGTGTCTAGCCCGTGTGCCCTTCGAAATGGCCATACACGCCCGTGTATCAAGCCGTGCCAAAACTGTAGGGTATATTGACTTATCAACACGGCCAAGCCACACGCCCATGTGCTAGGTCGTGTCCCATTTAGGGGGGTATACTGACTTGTACCACACGGCCAGTCACACGCCCGTGTGCGAGGCCGTGTGGAGCATGCTGACTTCTATTCCATTTCAACACCAGGGGACACACGGCCGTGTAACATGACCGTGTGTCACACACGGCTGAGACACACGCCCTTGTGGACAAAAATAGGCTATTTGCAAAGCCATTTTCCACCCTATACACACAAGCATTTATAAGCATAAATGACCACATTTCATAACCCAATTGGCAATCATTCCATAACATTTCATACACATAATATACCAATTCAATTTAGTACTCAAATGCCTAATTAACATCATGCATTATTCATTCATATATCAACTACATAACAAGACATCTTTTGCACCTTTTCATTCCATCAATTCCTTGCCCAAAACATACCATAATTGAACACTTAAACTCAACCAAAACATAGTACCAAAATAAGCCAAATCACATGGCTTAACTCATACACAAAATATACCAAAACCATAATATCAAGTAGCCATAACTAACATCTTTTAAACTAGCCTATACATGCCATATTTACAATTATCCACAAATTCAAAAGTACCAATTGAAAATTGGATAGTGTGATGTGCAACTTCGACTTGTCCGAAACGAGCGAGCTAACGAACCTCTATAAAACATAGAAAAAGAAACAGAGTAAGCTTTATAGCTTAGTAAGCCCGTATAATTTAGAATTAAACTTACCATTTATACAATAATCAAGGAAATTACTAAAGTAAACTCCATACAATTTTTGAATGCCTATCACAAGCATTCATCCATAGGTTAGACAAGTAAATACATGAAATCATCCATTATCATAATTCAATAATCAATATAACTAGCATTCAACATTTCATTCTCAATCATATAACCAATAATTCATTCAATAACAGTACTCATCCGTATAAACAGAATTTATGCTCGTTGAACCTATTAGAATTCTAAAGGATACTCGGGTGATAAACATCATTAATCCGTCAATTCATTATCAATTATGCTCTTTCGAGCCATGATCGGTAAGCTCCTCCTGAGCTGATGAACAGTAAGCTCTATTGAGCTGAAACGGTAAGCTCTAACGAGCTGAAATGGTAAGCTCTATCAAGCTGAACAGTAAGCTCATACGAGTTGAAACAGTAAGCTCCAATGAGCTAAAAATAATAAGCTCTTACGAGCTGTGGTGAGTCCACAACAAATGCAGGAGCTCGACCAAAACGGTAACCCTAGTGACATGCCACTCGTATCCTACGAATTCTTACGGTTCAAACGGGGCTTGGTAACCATCAATATATATATCGATTAGGCATTCGTATTCCAAGTATATCAATTCCTCAAACATATACTTACATTTCAAATAAATACAAATATTTAAAAGCTCGATTCTAATTATACGAACTTACCTCGTATTGCTCGGATAAAAACTATCGGCTATTCGTCGATCTTTCCTTTTCCCTGATCTAAACTCGATCTCGGCTTATCTTGATCTATATATTATCAAATTTAGTACATTCAGCATTCAATCTATTCAATTTAGTCCATAATTCATATTTTGGCCATTTTACATATTTGCCCCTATACTTTTCATTTTTTTTACCATTTAGTCCTTATCACATAAAATTGCAAATTCATGTAATTTAATACCAACCCATGCCTAGCCGAATTTACCACCTATCACTAGCAGCCCATATCTTTCATTATTTCACACTTTTAACCACCACATTTTATAGTTTCACAATTTAATCCCTTTTTGACATTTTTGTCAAAAATCACTTTACAAAACATTAAAATCTATCATCAAATTTTCATATTTCATCATCAAACATCTAAAAACTCAAATAATCATCAATGGCACTTCACAAAATCATGAAAAAATTCAAAAATTAAGGTACGAACTAACTAGAATACGAAGCAACGATCACAAAAACGTAGAAATTATCAAAAACCGAACTCAAAACATACCTCAATCAAAAGTACAAATGGCCGAACCCTAAAATGCTTCAAATGGTCTTTCTTCCTCTGATTTTCAATGAGAAAGATGAAAATTAACCCTAATTTTATGTTTTGTTTTATTATTAATACATTAATACATGGTTTACCATTTTACCCTTGGTTATTAAACTATTTAATCAACAAATATAAGGCCATTAATGTCCATTAACCTTATCAATGGCATAATAACATTATAAGGACCTCTAATTTAATAAACCATAGCTATAAGGCACATTAAACTATTGGCACACAAGTTTTACGCTTTACGCGATTTAATCGTTTTTACCGAATTAAGTATTTAAACGGTAAAATTTCTTTACGAAACTTTCACATAATAATTCTATCATGCTGTAAACAATAATAAAATAATAAAATAAATATTTTAACCTCAAATTTGTGGTCTCGAAACCACTATTCTGATTTGACTCAAAAACGGGCTGTTACAACTCTCCTCCCTTAGGGATTTTCGTCCCCGAAAATCTTACCAGTAAATAGGTTAGGGTACTGTTTTCGCATAGCTTCCTAGGGTTCCCATGTAGCTTCCTCTATCCTGTGTTTATGCCAGAGAACTTTTACTAGGGCTATGCGTTTATTTCTCAACTCTTTGATTTCACGAGACAAAATCCTGATCGGTTCTTCGTTAAACGTCAAATCAGCTTGTATCTCAACATCTACTGGAGAAATCACATGTGACGGATTGGATCTGTATCGATGTAGCATAGAAACGTGAAAACATTATGGATCTTTTCAAGTTCTAACGGTAAAGCTAGTCGATATGCCACTGGCCCTATTCGCTCAATAACTTCATACAGTCCGATGAAATGCGGACTCAACTTTCCTTTACGGTCGAATCGAAGAACCTTTTTCCACGGTGACACCTTTAGAAACACTCGATCCCTGACTTGAAATTCAATTTCTCTACGTTTCAAATCCGCATAGGATTTCTATCGATCTGAAGCTGCTTTTAAACTGTCGCGAATCGTTTTCACTTTTTCTTCAGTCTCTCTGATCAATTCAACCCCGTAAATATTTTTCTCACTCAATTCAGTCCAGTATAGCGGAGTTCGACATTTGCGACCATATAAAACTTCGTACTGTGCCATCTTTATACTCGTTTGGAAACTGTTGTTATACGTGAATTCAATTAACGGTAAGTACTTTTCCCAACTGCTTTCAAACTCTAAAATACAACATCTCAACATGTCTTCAAGAATCTGAATAACTCTCTCGGTCTGACCGTCAGTCTGAGGATGAAAAGCAGTACTGAAATTTAACTTGGTTCCTAGAGCTTCTTGTAGTTTCTTCCAGAATCGTGATGTAAATCTCGGATCTCTATCAGAAATAATAGATAGTGGCACTCCGTGTAACCGAACAATTTCAAAAATGTACAATTCTACTAATCTATCAAGTGAGAAATCTGTACGTACCGATATGAAATGAGCAGATTTCGTTTGTCGATCAACGACAACCCAAATAGCATCTTTCTTTTTCGGAGTTAGGGGCAGTCCCGACACAAAATCCATTGTAACTCTATCCCATTTCCACTCAGGAATCATTACAGGCTGCAGTAATCCCGATGGTACTTGATGTTCAGCTTTTACTTGCTGACAAATCGGACAAATCCAGCTGCCCAACATCTGCCCAACATCCTCCCCCCACCTAACCTTGAACCGGTTCCCGTAGCCCCCCAAGGTGTGGAATTGGTAAGACTAAATAAGCCTCCAGTCAATAAGATTTGAAAGCAAGGGGCTGCAGAGTTTAGAGCAAATGTTGATGATGATCCCGAGAGAGCAGAATTCTTGCTTGAGAACTCTATCCGGGTATTCGATGAGCTTTCTTGCACACCGGAGGAGTGCTTGAAATGTGTTATATCACTCCTAAGGGATTCGGCATATCATTGGTGGAACACTTTAGTATCGAGAAAGAGTTACTTGGGACTTCTTCCAAGAGGAGTTCAGAAAGAAATATATCAGCGAACGGTTTATTGATCAGAAACGCAAAGAGTTCGTAGAGCTAAAACAAGGCCGAATGACTGTTACTGAATACAAGCGAGAGTTTTTTAGACTCAGTAAGTATGCTCGAGAATGTGTTTCAACAGAGGATATCATGTGTAAGAGATTTGAGGATGGGCTGAATGAGGACACCAGACTGTTAGTTGAAATTTTAGAGCTGAAAGAATTTGTTGTGTTAGTTGAACGAGCCTGCAAGGCCGAAGAGTAGAGCAAAGAAAAGAGAAAAGCTGAGTTTGAGGCTAGAGACTCGAGAAAGAGGCCAATGAATAAGTCATTTCAGTCTTCATCAAAGAAATCAAGGGATATGCATTCTCGTTCGAATGCTTCAGCTGGGTATCCCAATAGAGATCGTGGGAAGCAATATTTGGGTTCCAAGGCCCAAACTATGTCTATAGCGAGCGTTGGTAATGCTAGGTCTAATAAGCCTGAATGCCAACATTATGGTAGGCGACACCCCGGTGAATGTAGGATGAACAACCAGGTTTGTTTTAAATGTGGGTCCCAAGATCACTTCATTCGGGATTGCCCTGAAATGATTGAAAAGGATAATTTTTAGAATGCAAGATCGAGTAACACTGCTACTAGAGGGAGACCGGTGAGAAATGCGGGAAATGGAACTAGTAGCAGAGGTGTATCCGAGGATTCAACTGTGAGATTGGAAGCGAGAGCACCTGCGAGAGCTTATGCCATTTGTGCTCGTGAGGATGCGTCCTCCCCTGATGTGATCACTGGTACATTTTCTCTTTATGATACTAATGTAGTTGCATTAATTAATCCTGGATAGACTCATTCTTATATTTGCATGAATTTGGTATCTAGTAAGAATTTACCTGTTGAGTCTACTGAGTTTGTGATTAAGGTGTCGAACCCCTTAGGCAAATATGTATTAGTCGATAAAGTTTGCAAGGGTTGTCCTTTGATGATTCGGGGTCACTGTTTTCCAGCTGACTTAATGTTTTTTCCATTTGAAGAATTTGATGTGATTCTTGGAATGGATTGGTTGACTCTACATCATGTAGTAGTGAACTGTAGACGAAAAGTTATTAAATTGAAATGTCAAAACAATGAAATTCTTTAGGTTGAATCAGATGAGTCGGGTGAATTACCTATTATGATTTCGTCGATGTCGGCTCAGAGGTATGTAAGGAAGGATTGTGAAGCATTTCTTGCGTATGTACTGAGTACAAAAGTGACTAAAATAAGGATTGAATCGGTACCGGTAGTTTGTGAATATCCGGATGTGTTCCCAGAAGAGTTGCCAGGATTACCACCGGTTAAAGAGGTGGACTTTGCTATTGATTTGGTACTATGGACTGCATCGATATCGATAGCTCCGTATAGAATGGCTCCAACTGAGTTAAAGGAATTGAAGTCTCAGTTATAAGAATTGACAGATAAGGGTTTTACGAGACTAAGTTTTTCACTATGGGGTGCACCGGTGTTATTCGTCAAGAAGAAAGACGAATCCATGAGACTTTGTATCGATTATCGACAGCTCAACAAGGTGACTATAAAGAACAAGTATCCCTTACCGAGGATTGATGATTTGTTCAATCAGTTGAAAGGGGTAACAGTATTTTCGGAGATAGATTTGAGATCTGGCTATTATCAGCTGAGAGTTAAAGACTCAGATGTGCCGAAAATCACGTTCAAAACGAGGTATGGGCATTATGAATTTCTTGTTATGCCTTTTGGATTAACTAATGCTCCTGCTGTTTTTTATAGATTTGATGAATCGAATCTTCCGACCGTATTTGGATAAGTTCGTGGTTGTATTTATTGATGACATTTTAATTTATTCTCGGGATGAGTCTGAGCATGCTGAACATTTAAGAATTGTGTTGCAGACTTTGATTGATAATAAATTGTTTGGTAAGTTCAGCAAAAGTGAGTTTTGGCTCCGAGAAGTCAAATTTTTGGGACATATTGTTTCGAGAGATGGTATTAGGGTTGATCCGAGTAAGATTTCGGCAATTGTTGATTGGAAACCACCGAGAAATGTATCGAAGGTTAGAAGCTTTTTGGGCTTAGCCGGCTATTATAGACATTTTGTTTAGGGTTTTTTGATGATTGCTACTCCTATGACTAAGTTGTTGCAAAAAGATGTTAGGTTTGAATTGTAACACCCCTTACCCGAATTCAACTCCGAAACCGGGTATGAGGCATTACCGGACTTGACTTGCTTGAGCATTCGACTTTAGACTATAAAATTCGTCTCGATTTAAAACTTTTTCATTTACAATCGTAACATCCCTATCATGGGTCTACAAGACCCTTTTTATATACTCGGGATGCTGAGGGACCAAACCGAAACTTTTACACACTTTAAAAATTTTGACAAAAAATTGGACAACACGCCCGTGTGAAGAGTGGGACACGCCCGTGTGACATATCACACACCCGTGTTCCATGCCCGTGTAGAATTATTTTCTTTTCAAACCTACAGGGGTTTCACACGGCCGGACACACGCCCGTGTTCTTGGCCCGTGTGCTCTACACGGCCTAGACACGCCCGTTTCCTCGCCCGTGTGTAAAAACCTAAGTATTATGTTTGTGACGTCAGCAACCCATTTATGGGCATACGGCCTAGGCACACGCCCGTGTGTCTAGCCCGTGGTCAACACTGACTTGCAACACTAACATGCAGGGGACACATGGCCAAGTCACATGCCCATGGGACCGACCGTGTGTCACACACGGTCTAGACACACGCCCGTGTGTCTACCCGTGTGGACCAATTCAAGGCTATTTTCCAAGCCATTTAGCCACCCTCACTTGCACACATTCACACATCACCCCAATACATTTTCAATCATCAATTATAACTCTTGAACTATCACATTTGAATCATGAAAATCAAATCTTCATCCCATATACGAGGGAGAACTATTACTAGTACAAGTACAAACGACTTGAGCCATCATCTATGGCTATATACAACCAAACCATAAACTCTTTTAGGCCAACACATTTGGCTACTTTAACTATGACTTAATTAAACCAAAATAAGATCCCTATACATGCCATATCTCAAGAATACTTTAATCTCATACCCAAGTGTCTGCTCGATAGTGTGAAAGCATCTCCGGCGGTTTCCAACCCGAGCTAGTTAAGTTAACCTATAAGAGATGGGAAAGAAAGAGGAGTAAGCAATAACGCTTAGTAAGTTCATATGCAAATGACAAGCAACTATTGACATTTATTTATTACCCTCAACCACAAGGTAATATAATGAGATTTACACTTAAGGTAATAGTTTCCCACTCAATCATTCATAATGCTTACTCATTCTAAACTTTCACCTGTCACAAACTCTTTTCGTAAAACATTGTTCATCTTTACTTGCATTTATACCCTGCATTTATTACCACAAAGCCACATGAAAATTACACTTAGCCAAGTTTCTCGATATCACCCCGGAATAATAATAAATACTCGGTGGTTTCTCACACAGCCCACCATTGATAATATTGGCGATGGTATCGCACACAACCATCGCTAACAATTAATAGGGTGGTATCGCACATAGCCCACCATTTAATAATTAATAAGGTGGTGTCACACACAGCCCACCATTATCACACATTCACAGATATTTATCCACGTACATTTTCCTATTTCAAATGTTCATCCGGGAATATCCTCACACACTATCATTCTTAAATAGATTTCTACAATAATCATTCGCATTCACAAAATGCATTTATAAATATAACATATGCAATCAGGGTGCATCATTAACACATAACTCACCATGGTTTCCTCATATACCGAATTCACCTCAAATGAGTTCTAGGCACATACTTGTACCTCCCATAGTATAACCTCATACTTTCTCATTTTCAACATACCTGTTGAATTATTCAAATGCTAAAGAACACTTTTAAAATTCATACATATAGTACCAAATCAACATCATACCCCCGATAGGGTCTTACATGAAATATCATATCGATGCCATGTCCCTGACATGGTCTTATACGAAATCTCACACCGAGGCCATATTCCAAATATGGTCTTACGGGACCTCAATTATCATAGTATCATGCTATTTGCATTCCCTCTATTCTTAGATTCAATTGAAGACTTTCAATTCTTAACATCTCGTCAAGACGTATTTAATATATTCATAGAATCAATATACAATTCATACATCATCGAAATATTAAATACTTCACTGTAGTTGAATTATTAGCACACGAACTTACCTCGATATCGAAAAGGGCAAAAAGGGACCTAATTGTCCATATTTTTCTTTTCTTCCGTTCTAGGTCTGAATCTTGTTTTCTTTGATCTAGAACAACAAAATTTACTCATTTAATCATTTTATGATCATATTACAACATAATCTCTACTTAGGCAAAAATCACCATTTTGCCCTTGTACTATGGCAAAATTATGATTTTACCCCTAGGCTCGTAAATCATTTTTCATCACATTTTCTTATTAAACAAGCCTATCTGAACATTTAATTCTCTTACAACTACTCAAAAATCCAACTATTTCATGCATTTATTACCAAATTACAACATTTACAACTTAGTCCCATTTAGGTGTTTTCATGATAACACCTTTCACAAAAGTTGGTTCTCATCTCCCTAACATTCTTTTTCTTCCATAAAAACTCAGAAAACAACATAAACTCTCTCATGGCAAGTCCCTAGACTTTCAACCATTTAGCAATTTAGTCCTCTCATTAGCTAGCTCAAGCTTTGGGGGTCCAAAAGTACGAAAATTATCAACTAAAACCATCAAAAACACTTACTTGTAAGGAAGAAAGCTTGGCTGGAAATTTTCAAGCTCCCATGGTTGTTTTTCTTGAGAAATTTTAGTGGAGAGAAGGGAAAGAAAAGATGATATCTTTTCTTCTCTTTATTTTATCATAAAAATAAAATTTTATCACCAATTTCACCTAACAATATGAAAAAGTCAATTCTTTGTCCCCTATGGCTGGACACCTCTTAAAATGAGGCCTAATTGCATATTAGGGACATCCAATTAATATTATTTAGCTATTTGGAACCTCTAGAAAATAAAATAGAACTTTCTCACTTTATGCGATTTAGTCCTTTTTCGCGATTAAGCATGAAATCGCTAAAATTAAAACAAAAAAATTTCCATGCTCCTTTATAAACATGCTATAACCCATAAAATAAAATTAAAATAATTTTCTCTGACCCCGGATTAGTGATCCCGAGACCACTGTTCCGACTAGCCCCTAAATCAGGCTGTTACATGAATGGTCTGAAAAATGTAAGCAAAGTTTTGAGAAGTTAAAAGCATTATTGACTGAGGCACCGGTTTTAGTGCAACCTGAACCGGGAAAAGAGTTTGTGATTTATAGCGATGCATCACTTAATGGATTAGGATGTGTATTGATGCAAGAGGGCAAAGTGATAGCCTATGCCTTGAGACACTTGAAACTGCATGAGAAGAATTATCCGATGCACGATCTAGAATTGGCTGTCATTGTGTTTGCTTTGAAGATTTGGAGACATCATTTGTATGGTGAGAAGTTTCGTATCTTTACCGATCATAAGAGTTTAAAGTACTTGATGACTCAGAAGGATTTGAATTTGCGACAACGGAGATGGCTTGAGCTACTAAAAGATTATAAGTTGGTAATTGACTACCATCCCGAAAAGGCGAATGTAGTCGCAGACGCTTTGAGCAGAAAGTCCTTGTTTGCCTTGAGATCTATGAATACGAGGTTGACTTTACCTGATGATGGTTCGGTTGTAGCTGAGTTGAGAGCTAGACCATTATTTCTTCAGCAAATTTGTGAAACTCGAAAATATGATAGTGAATTGCAAGCCAAAAGAGCTCAGTGTGAATCGAGTAGTGATTCAGACTTTCGGATCGGTTATGATGAATTCTTAATGTTCCGAGATAGAGTATGTGTATCGAAAAATGGTGACATTATTCAGAAAATTCTTCATGAGGCGCATAATGGTTGTCTATCTGTTCATTTGGGAAGTACGAAGATGTATAATGATTTGAAGAAACTGTATTGGTGGTCAGGTATGAAACGAGATATCTCTGAATTTGTATCGAAATGTTTGATTTGTCAACAAGTAAAAGCCGAACACCAAGTGCCTTCAGGTTTACTTCAGCCAGTAATGGTACCCGAGTGGAAATGGGACAGAATTACGATGGATATCATAACGGGTTTGCCTCTAACTACGAAAAAGAAAGATGTCGTTTGGGTCGTTGTTGATAGATTGACGAAATCGGCTCATTTTATTCCGGTACGTACTGACTATTTACTTGATAAGCTAGCTGAATTGTATGTTGCTGAAATTGTTAGATTGCACGGAGTGCCTATTTCTATTATTTCGGATAGAGATCCGAGATTTACGTCTCGATTTTGGAAAAAAGTTGCAAGAAGCTTTGGGTACAAAGTTGAACTTTAGTACCGCATTTCATCCGCAAACCGACGGCCAATCAGAGAGAATGATCCAGGTTCTCGAAGATATGCTTCATTGTTGTGTTTTAGAATTCGAAGGTAGTTGGGAAAAATATCTACCTTTAGTTGAATTTGCTTATAACAATAGTTTTCAGTCGAGTATAAAAATGGAACCTTATGAGGCATTGTATGGCTGCAAGTGTCGAACTCCGTTGTACTGGACCGAGCTCAGTGAGAAATAGATTCATGGGGTTGACTTGGTTAGAGAAACCGAAGAAAAGGTAAAGGTAATTCGTGACTGTTTGAAAGCTGCTTCAGATCGACAAAAGTCGTACGCAGATTTGAAAAGAAAAGAGATCGAATTTCAAGTTGGTAATAAAGTGTTTCTGAAAGTATCTTCGTGGAAGAAAATTATGAGATTTGGCTGTACAGGCAAATTGAGTCCACGTTTCATCGGGCCGTATGAAGTTATTGAAAGAATAGGGCCAGTGGCGTACCGGTTAGCTTTGCCAACAGAGTTGGAAAGGATTCACGATGTATTTTACGTGTCAATGTTGCAACGTTATCGATCAGACCAATCACATGTGATTTCTCCAACAGAGGTTGAGATTCGACCAGACATGACTTATGGTGAGGAACCAATAAAGATTTTGGCTCAGGAAGTTAAACAATTGAGAAATAAAAGTATAGCTCTAGTGAAAGTTTTATGGCAACGACACGGGGTCGAAGAGGCTACGTGGGAACTTGAGGAAGCTATGAGAAAACAGTACCCAAACCTCTTTTCTGGTAAGATTTTCGGGGACGAAAATCCCTAAAGGGGGGAGAGTTGTAACAGCCCGATTTTGGGCCTAGTCGAAACAATGGTTTCGGGACCGCAAATCTGACGCAGTAAAATTTATTTTTATTATATTTTTATGGTCTACAGTTCTATGGAATGATTTCGTGAAAATTTCGTTCGAAAATTTTGACGTTTGGGCACTCAATTTAGTTGAAAGGACTAAATTGCAAAAGGTGAAAAATGTGTATTCTAAAAGCTAGAGGTTTCTAATTGCTATGAAATTTAGAGGTCCTTAGATGGTAATTAGACCATTATACTTTAAGTTGGACAAAAATGGACATGGCTAGGTGAAATTTCAAAGCTTGGCATTAAGGGCATTTTGGTCATTTGGTAAATAAAGATAAAATTAACTAAAAAAAAGATGTTCATCTTTCTAATTTCAGCTTTTAGTGCCAAAATTTTAAGGGTCTCCATAGCTAGGGTTTTGGCCAACTTTCAGGCTCGATTGTAAGTCTGTTCTTGCCCCGTTTTTAATGATTTTTATGTTTTTGAAGTTGTCTCAACCTAATCTAGCTATTTCAAGGACTAATTTGAAAGAAAATCAAAGTCTAAAATTTTACCCATGTTAGGTATTTGTGTATTTTGATTTCTAATGGTAGATTATGTATGTTTGATGCTAGATAAACAACTTTTACTAAGTGAGTTTTGATGAAAATGCCTAAAAGGACCTATTTGTAAAAGTTGTAAAATATGTAGTAGAAATGTGAATGAATGGGAAATGTGGGCTGCTATGAGCATGAAAAAGATTCTTCTAGGCTTGGGTTTTGAAGAAATGGGCTATATTTCATTTTACGAGCCTAGGGACTAAAATGTAAAAAGTTGAAAAGATAGGGGCAAAAATGTAATTTTTGCCATAAGGTGTTTTTAGGATTAAATTGAGTAATGTGATAATTGAATAAGCTAAATTTGATATTATAGATCAAGAAATACGAGGTTCTGACCTAGACAGGGGAAAGAATAACATTGTGGACTAAATCGAATAATTATCCATTTTGTACCGAGGTAAGTTTGTATGTTAAAAATAATAATTAATATGATTGTATTTTATTGTTTTAATATTACATGAACTGTACGTTTGATAAATGTGGATGAGCTTAATCCTATGAACGAGTCCAAAGACGAATCGACAAGCAAGAAATCCCGTTCGAACCTTAAGGAATAGGATAGGATACAAGTGACATGTCACTAGGGTCATTATGTGTTATGTGATCCAGGTGCTGGTCTCATACGTCCTACCGGTGGCTGAGTATACTGGCATATGTTGCGGATACTTGACAGCTTGTGTGAGCAGCACCGTGTAGCTACGTCTTGACTGACAGCTTGTGTGAGCAGGCCCGTCGATAGCTCGAGAGCGAGCGATTATACGATATGAGACTTAGGTAGCTTAGCTACATATGTGGCACTTAGTGTGCAAAGTTTCCCGAGTATCCGACATTGTTATTCCGAGTGGTTCACGGGTATGTCAAAGATGAAAGTATGTGTACATTCATTTTGAGATGGCTCAGGTTTGTATGTAAAGCTTATGCTTATTTAATGTGTGAAATGAGGAATATGAGGTAAGTTTTATGATGAAATAAATTGTGACTATGAAACTATGGTAGGTTCACATTTAATTATGTTATGTTATTTGAATATTATGTGCATGGTAGGGTTGCTTATTTCTTGCATACGAGCTTACTAAGCTATATAGCTTACTCCGTTTATTTTCCATGTTTTTATAGTGTCGCCAAGCTAACTCGGAATTGGAGATCGTCAGAGATTCGGATCACACTATCAAACTCTCATTTTGGGTCAGGGGCGAAGCCAAGGGGCTGGCATGGGCCCCGCCCCCCCCCCCCTAAAAGGTAAAATTGCTATTTAGGCCCTTAAAATTTTTTTAAAATTTTAAATTAGTAAAGGTAAAATTGCACTTTGGCCCCCCTAAAATTATAAAAATTCGATTTAATCCTTTACAAATTAGAAAGATATAAACTATAAAAATTAAAATTTTATCTGGCCCCCCTAAAAAATTATCCTGGCTTCGCCCCTGTTTTGGGTATTAATGGTCTTAGCATTTTGAATGTATGGCATGTATAGGGACTTGGTCATTTTGTTATATGTGTCATTTGCAATGTGGCCAAATGTATTGGCTTATAATGGTTAATGATTTCATTTTGTATATGGCCATGAATGATGGCTAATATAGGTATAAGTATATTCATATGATGATGCCTTTCATGAATGTGGAAACTTGCATGATTTGAGTTGATAAATATGCGATGTTTATGTATGATAGTTGTAGCATGTGAATGATATGTGAATGTTTTGGTTGTGGATGTTTGGTTGCCTAAGTATGTTATGTTTTGTGCATTTGAATTGGTGTAAGTGTAGGTGTAAATGAAGGTGGCAAATGGCTTGGTAAATAGCCTTATTTTTGTCCACACAGGTAGACACACGGGCGTGTGTCTAGGCCGTGTGTGACACACGGTCTACCCCACGGGCATGTGTTTCAGTTGTGTGTCCCCTGCACCTTAATTGTTGCAAAACAGAATGACCAGAATTGAGCACACGGGCAGAGACACGGGCGTGTGTCTCGGCTGTGTGTGCTACACGGCCTTGAACACGGGCATGTGCCCCGGTCGTGTGAAGTCTGTACCTATTTTATGAAAAATTATGAAAATTAAATTGACCACACGGCCTAGCACACGGGCGTGTGGCACGGCCGTGTGGCACAAGTCAAAGAGCACCCTAAATTGAACACGGCCTGTAGCACGAGCGTGTCCCTTGAACCACACAGGCGTGTGACCCCTGTAACATAAAAAATTTTCTAATCTTTGTAAAATTTCCTAAAGTTCTCGGTTTAGTCCCAAACCATTTCCAAAGCATGTTTTGGGCCTCGTATGCTCGTATAAGGGACTTTATGATTGAATATGAATGGTTTTAATTTGGACGCAAATTTATGACTCGAAATTTTGTGAATGCTTATGTTATAAGTCCGGTAATGCCTCGAGCCCTGTTCCGTCGTTGAATACGGGTAAGGGGTGTTACAATCATTATCAATTAGTTATTATCGATTTTATATTTCTTAACTGTGAATCAAATATAATTATAAGATCTTTTCAATATATATTATAAAAGAAGGTATGAAAGCAAAAAATGAAAACTTTGAGTTTCAAAATACTTCCTTTTTTTTAATTATATTTAAAATGGGTATTATTTTTAAATTAAGTTTTAAATACGATTTTCTTGCCATTAATAATAATAAAGTTTTCAATATAAACAATATTAAACAAGTAATTTCCATTCTTAATTTATAATATTATGTTTTAATGAAATTTGCATAATTGTTTTAAAATAATATCTTTAAAAAAAACTAAAAATTTTAAAACAGTTTTACATGCATATTTTAAAATAAATTGTTTAATTTTTAAAATTTTATAAAAAATTTACATAAATGTTTTAAAATGGGTAAAATATGTTAAAACACATTACAATTTGTTAATTAAACATGTATACAAATTAAATATATTTTTATTATACTTTAATTAAATAAAAATTTCATTTAAAACTTTATTTAAGTGAAAATTTGAAAAAAATTGAAGTAAATTTTAAAACTTCATTTTAAAAAATTCAAAATTATTAAATATATTTAAATTTATAAACATAATATCAATTCATGCATCACAAAATATAAAAAATTATTATATATATAAAGTAGCATATTAACGTGTATATATATGGTAATAATTAGTTTTAAACAAGTTAAATGGCCGAGACTTCTCATTCAGCGATTAGATAATGATTTGAATTATAAGATTGCCAATCTATCAACCCAATTCATAGGTTTAATTGTTTCCACACTTTTCCTAAATTAATCAACTATATTCTACATTAAACTGATAATGTTGGAGTTTGTAAATAAGAAAAATTCACTATAATTTATGATAAAAACGTTATTTCTTTTGCTTTTCAAAATTTTTTTAAATTTCCAAAACTCAAACTAAGCATATTTTTTTTCAACAAAACTAACCATCAAGCATTAGATAATAAAGAAATATGTAATTGAAAAATTATGTTACTATTCCATTCCAATCATTATAAGTTTAACTGCAATGGAAAATTAATTACCACCATCAATTACATTATATCAAAATCAATATAATTTAAAAAGTAATAAAACAAAAGATAAAAGTCAGCTCTTGGTTGCACGTTTCAGTCTGCTTTCATAGCACGCTTTTTTCCTTTTGTTTTCTTTAATGTGGGTGTCTTGTTTTCAGAGTTTTTCGTTTTTTGGGGGGGCTCGTAAGTTTGTGGGTTTGTTGTCATTATGAAAATTTGATTTTGGCGCTGGGAAGTCTTAATAATGAAGAAAGGAAATGGCGGGATTGAATCTTGAAGATGAAGAAGGTGAGGCGTTGCTTTTGCCAATTGATCCGGAGGTGCAAAAATTGGTATATGAGTACTGTTTGGTTAGATGTTTCTTAACGGCTAGTGTAGTTCATTTCTCAGCTATGAAGAACACTATGGCAAATCAATGGCATCCTTTAGAGGGTGTACAGATCTTGGAGTTGGGTGAGAGGAGATTTGTGTTCAAGTTTCTGCATGAGATGGATATTAAGCGGGTGGTTGAAAGGTCTCCTTGAACTTTTAATAATTATTTATTGATTATTCATCGGTTAAAAGATAATGAAGATCTGATGCAGGTCCATTTGGTGTTCTCATCTTTCTGGGTTCAAGTTTACGATTTGCCTTGTAGTTTCTTTTCGGAAAATGTGGCAAAACAACTGGGGAATTTCATTGGGCGCTTCCTGGAATATGACACGAAACCACTAAGTCGAGGGGTTAAGAGCTATGTAAGGATTAAAGTTGAATTGGATGTCAAAAGACCTTTGAAGGGATGAAAGAAAATCATGATATCCACTTTGAAAACCATTTATGTCAATTCACGATATGAAAGACTATTTTGTTTTTTATGTGGTTGTTTGGGGCATAATGATAAATTTTGTCTTGTCAGATTAAACAAGGGGGAAGGTGTCATAAAGCTTGGATGGAATTTGAACCTAAAGGCGCAATCAATGAGAGCCATGATAGCGAACAATGTATGTCTTCATGGGGAAGAAGATGAGGAATTTCGAGAAATAAAGCTGACACAGCAAGGTTTAGGGAGAAATTCCAGGGATGAATTGAGGAGTGATTCATGGACGAATATCAACCCAATATTGGGATTTAATTTTGAGGGGTTTCCTAATCGGGGGTGTTGGATTTTGTTAGATCTTCTAGTGGATTGGGCTGAGCTAAGATGGAACATGGTTTGGAGGATAGTCCGATTCAGAATGTGGATGGTAAGAAAAGGCCCAGAGCTGTGTTTTTGGACTCTAGCGTTTTGGGATTTGAAGATTTGTTAAGGGTTATGGGTAAGCAGTTTAATGCTTGTTCTCATCAATTATCGACGACTGCCAGAAGGCAAGCCGAGTGAGAGCCATGAAAATAATATGTTTGAATTTCTACGGATTGGGGAGTACACGGGCTATTCGAACACTTCGGCATTCGCAGAAGATCTTTAATCTCCAAATTATCTTCTTAATGGAGACAAAGTTGAATGGTGTTTGTATGGAGAAGGTTCGAAGGAAATGTGGCTTTAATAATGGAATTGACGTTCAAGCTGGTGGTACGAGAGGTGGTCTCAGTTTAGCTTGGAATGGAAATGATTTGGTTCAATTACGAAGTTACTTGAAGAATCACATTGATGTGAAAATATTGATGGATGATTTCGATAGGAGATGGAGATTAATTGGCTTTTATGGTACTCTGGAGGCTCGACACAGGGAGGAGGGTTGGGAGTTACTTTGTCGATTAGGAAGGAATCAAAAATTGCCATGGCTGGTATGCAGTGACTTTAATGAAATAATTTATTCTTTCGAGAAGATTGGTGGTGTGCCGTGAGAAGAAAGATGAATGGAGAGTTTTCGAAGGACGCTAGAAGATTGCCAATTAGTAGATGCGGGTTATTCAAGATCTCAATTCACTTGGGAAAGAGGGAACCTACCTTAAACGAATATTCATGAATGGTTGGATAGGAGGTGGTCAATGCTGATTGGATGAACATATTTTCTGATTTTTCAAGTAGAAATTTACCGTATTCTTTCTCTGAGCATTGTCCCCTTCTAATACAAACTGTTCAGGGTGACCAAAGTAGGAATCGGAGGAATTTCAAGTTTAAATTATGGTGGATTTTGGAGGAATCTTGTGAGGAGGAAGTAATACGTTTATGGGAATTTAAATCAAGTACGGTTTTGGATAAGTTAGAAGCTCTTACATCTAGGTAGAGGGTATGGGAAATGGGTATCAAAGGAAAGCGAGTTGAGGTTTCAAAAAGTTTGAACAACAAACTGGAACACTTGCTTGATCTTGAAAGGGATGATGAGACGTTGGCTGAAATAATAAATGTGCAGGTTCATCTTATTGCATTTATTCACATGCATTCCCCTAAACATGCAAATAACTACAAGAATGTCACGTCTTATCAACTATTAATCAAACAAGGTGAAGAGAGAGATTCGGTCTCGGTTACATAGCACAACCTAACTTTGATACCAATTGTTGGAAAAAACCCAATTTGAAAATGATTTTCCTGTACAGCGAAAAATTAAAATTTTGAAAACCAACCCAATTTGTGATATTTATTGCAATAAACCTTAACTGACTACGCACCTGTGTTTTCTGATAAGTGAATCCATGTTTTCTGACTTTCAACCAAACTGTCTTCTCCGCTATTCTCGTACCATGAACTGCTTCAAGTGTGGGCTTGAACACTTTTGGGGGTGAAAACAGAAATTCTCTCTTCTTTAAAAGAAACTGATAAAATTGTTGTTCTAGAAAAAATATATACTTAAAAGTTGAGAATAAATTCTCTCTATTTTTCGATAGAATAATAATCTCTCAAAAGTTATGTTAATAGCTCTACCGGTTCCATCTATTTATAGGAAGAGAATGTAGAACCCTTGTAGAGTTGTAGAGGTTTATTTTAAATAGAAAAATAATATCCTACTTAGAGTAGGAGAGAGGTGAACGACTCACCCGTGTATTTCTACTAGGGTTGCCACCCCTTCATGTTATATGAGGGGTTTTAGGCCTCCTTCACATCGGGTCCAATTACGAGTACTTCCCTAGCCTTTTTGACCCAATACTCTGTAATGTGATCCAACCCAATTTAGTTTTTCTATTTCCCAAAATAAACTCTAATATTTACATATTAAATAATTTTCTCATCCCAATTTTAATCCAGTAAAATTTTGACTATTTTACCCCAAAAAAACTTTGACGATTTTATCTCTAGTAAAATTTTGAGAAAATTCGTTCAATATGCCACAACTCAACATGTTCACTATGCCCAAATGATTTATTTTCATTTTCGGGCTTCAAAATCCAAAACATAATCTGATTCTTCTATCATTTTTGAAGTAATCCTATATAAATTACAAATTTCCATTTTTGGAAACCTACATTCATTTCAAAATGATTTCATTTCTCCATTTCAAAGAAAATCATAATCATTCCTGAATATTTCTCATTTTTCTTTTTCTATCCATTCCTTTCATTTTTATTCAAACACACAATTCATTTTTTGTTTCAACGAGCTAGCAAAGAGACTGATTGGACATATGTAGTTAAGGCTCAAATGATTTATAATTAATTTTTGGCTTTTCACCTATTAATTATAAACTCATTTAGTCATGAAGTCATTCCACTACAGTATCGTGACTGAGCTCTCCTCAACGACATACTATTACGAAAGCAACTACTTAATGCTCGTCCAATAACCTTGTCATAAGTGTGTTACCCTCAAAGGATATCTTTGATCTCTTTGGGATAATATTCGTTCTCCCAATATGATCCTATTTATCTGGTGGTAACCATTACATCTTCCTTCATGAAAAGTCAATCACTATCAATTAGTGATAAAGTTATCCATCACAAAAATGGACAACTCGTGACTACGTTTACTTTTCATCAACCATGTAATGCCAATGAAAGGATATCATTTACTCATGTTTTGGGATATGAATTCCATTGTTGTGAATGACACTACATACTCCAAAAGTCATACACCCAACGCACCAACTTTTGGTTCCTTGTCTATTCAAACTCAGGCTTTTACTTACATCAAAGTGTACGAGTCATGCATACATAATTTGCCATCCACTCAGAATTTAGGTATGCCACACTATGAACGTCACAAGTGAATAAATTCATAAACTGATTTAGGATCTATTTTTCTTGGGTCTTGTCTAATGTACTGCCAATCTAGCCAGTCACATCTATGTTTCTATCTTCTAGGAGTCATCTGCTCTGATGCCCAAGACAAAACATCTCCCCAGTTGGACTTGATAAATGTCATATTAATCTTTCAATCAGTTTGCTCATTTCCGATTAGATTAAGGAGATGTTTAGGCTCATATACTAATACAAGTTGCCTTTCCGTAATACGATCCAACCACGTAGTACCACTTAGTATTAGTTAAACATTAGACAACCAATGAGCAACATTTGCTTTCATTTTGCTTTGTATGCAAAAATCATGTGAGGACAATTACAAAGTATTAATGTAATTCATGAATAGTTTTATTAACCAATTTGTTCGAAAAAATTACAAGTGTATATTAACGAAAATACTACACTTAGGGCACCAAATCCAACAGTATGTCTAACAGATAAAGAAAGAGTTTCTATATCTCAAGCAGGGACGAATGTCGGTAATGGAATATGAACGAGAATTCGTCAGACTAAGTCATTATGTGAGGGACATGTTCAAAACCGCAAAAGATTTGTGCAATAATTTGTGTGGGGCTTAAGGGATGAAATTCGTACTCTAGTGGAAGCTTTAGAATTTCGGAGTTTAGCAGCCATGACAACTAATGCTCAGAAGATGGAAACGATTATTCAAGAAACAAATAGAGGGAAAAATAGGGAAAGAATGAAGTGGGGGTTCTCTAGTCCTCCACCATCGACAAATTTCAAGAAACCAAAATATAGAAGTTTCTCTCCAACAAGGAGAGACTTTCAGCCCTCGAGTTTTTGAAGAAGGATGTGCACGACAAGCCATCTCAATAGCACGCACAGGTGGGTCTAGGATGATAAGGGATCCTGTATGCGAACAATGTGGGAGAAATCATCGGGGTAAATGTTGGAAATAACCGGGAGCCTGTTATTCTTGTGGATCATTGTATTATCAGATTAGAGACTGCCCATTGATGGCTGATATCGTCTCGAAACAATCTATGCTAGGAGCTCAATGTGCTCAGTAGGAGGCGAGATCCGGAATAGCTACAAAATTGAGACCAGTACAAGGAGCTTCAAAGAAGAACTACATCAAGCCCAACTTAAGGGTGTCCACCAGAGCCTATGTAATGAAGGCTAAAGAAGATACTGACTTGCTAGAGGTTATCATGGATAAATTTTCTTTTTTGGGACATGGTATTTCTGCATTAATAGATCCTAGGTTAACCTATATGTACATCTATACCAAGGTTGTGGAAGGTAAGAGTCTAGAAGTTGTCACTTCTTAGACAAATGTGTTGGTGATCAATCCCATTGGTCAAAGTACAGTAGTTAGAAGAGTAATCAAATATTGTACGCCGACTTTTGGTGAACACATATTTTTGGTAGATTTATTGCTACTAAGTTTTCATGAGTTCGATGCTATCCTCGGGCTGGACTGGTTGACCAAACATAATGCAGTGGTAGACTGTTGAGCTAGAGGTGTACAATTATTAACTGTAGAAGGTAAAGAAATGTTACCGCCTAGCATGTAGAATAGTCTGGCGGGTAGCATAATTCGACAGTACTCACCAAGAAGCTTATAGTAAAGGGCACAGACGCCTACTTGACATATATTATGGATTCAACTAAGTCGAGGAAGGACATCAGTCAATTTTTTTATTGTGAAGGAGATTCCTAATGTATTTGTAGACGAACTCTCAGGCATACCACCAGACCGAGAGGTAGAGTTTTCGATTGAAGTAGCATCTAGTACTACGCCCATATCTTGTGCCCCGTATCGGATGGCACCATTGGAGTTAAAGGAACTGAAGAAGAAGCTACAAGATCTTTTGGATAAAGGATTTATTCAACCAAGTGTCTCACCTTATGGAGTACCAATCTTGTTTGTGAAAAAGAAGGATGGGACTCTCAAATATTTAAATTAAGCCAAAGGATTTGAGTCTATTAGTAACGTCCAGAACTGTTGGGCGGTTTGTTTGGCTGATTGATATACCCCATGTCTTTTTGACGGGCTAAGGGGTGTTAAAATATGACTGCAGGAGTTGAGTAAAAGATTGCTCACTAAAAAGAAGGGCCCTTTCAGAGTTAGCCTGTTTGGTCTCAGCTTTAGTACAGGCCTTCTAGAGGGCCCAATGTGCAAGGCTACTTTCTGCGGATAGCATGGCAAGGGAGACCGCCAGCTTAAATAAAGTGGGCTTGTGTGTGCCAAAAGAATGGGAGGAAGGATAAACGATCTCCTTCAGTTCTGGAGGCAGTACCTTGTCCTGATGACGTTGGACGGTAAAGTGGGAGAATGAATATTGGCCTACACGGATGTTACACCGCCAAGATAATAAGGTTTGGACTTCACCTAAAAGGGGAGTGTGAATGAAGGCACCGAGAGGTGAAGTAAGAGGAGCTGAGGTAGAAGTAGAGTGTTGGAAAAAACTGGTTTGATAAATGTAGCGGAAAATAAATTTAGGGAAAACAAAGTTTTAATTTTTTTTTCCAAAACATGATCTTGGTTGTAATATCTAAAATAATGAGCACTTAATCAAAATTGTACATTTTTTATTCGTCTAGGATAAGCGCTTCAACTGAGTAGTCTTCTCCGTTATCCTCAAGCTCACGTCTGTCGAGTGTGGGTTCGCTTCGAATCAGAATTTTTTTCACAAAAATTACCAGTGGGGTAATTTCACAATTTCTCTAAACTTTTGGGTCAAGTTGTAAATCAGAAAAATATCTCTAGAAATTTTCTGAAATAATATCTTCAGAGAATTTTCTCTCTACAACATTCTCTTGGATTCAAGTGTGTGTAAAATAATAACTTAATGCTCTCTTTATATGGGGAGAGTTTAGAGAGTTCAACTATAATTAAACTTAAATTTAATATTTAATATTATTAAAATAATAGAATATTTTTCTACAAGATAAACATTAAATTTAATTTAATATTAAGATAATCACTTTAATATTAAATTTATAGAATACTATTAAGATAAGTATTAAATTAAATTTAATATTAAACTATTAAAATAATATTATTTTTGAAATAGTTAATCTGAAATCAAATTCTCTAGTAGAGTCCTAGTAGGAATGTAACTCTTCGACTGCTCAGCTATCGAAGAATAACGACCGCCGGCCATCCGAATGCCACCGTCGCAGCTGTTAGCGCCACCGTGTCCAGTGATGCAGGTACGACACATTTACGGCACCTTGAGCCAGTTCGGTTAGGCTCTAGTAATTGCAATTAGGCTAGCAGAGGGACCAATCGAACATATACAATTATGCTCTAGTAATTGCAATTATGTTCAGAAGTATCGTTCAGATAATTCACAATTACTTAATCATGGAGTCAGTCCACAAAAAGTGTCATTGCTTTCCGAAAGCAATTCATCTAACTTCTTTGTCCAATGACCTCGTCATGTGTGTGTTACCCTCACATGATATCCTTGATTCCTTTGAGTTAAATTCGTTCACTCAATACAATCCTATTTTATCTCATTGTCACCATTGTGTCTTTTTAATGAGTAATATGATCACTGTCAACAAATGACTATGATAAATTGCTCATTCGGGAACAAACAACCGTGGCCAAATTCCATATTTATCAATCCACACAATACCAATGAGATGATATCATTAACTCTTTAATTGAGCTATGAATTCTACTGTTGCTAGTAAAGTCATGTCATACACAAGTCATGTACCCAACATACTAGCTATGGGCTTGATAATCTTTAGAGCATAAGCCTCCACTTATATTAAAGCACATGAGTTGCATACGCATGGTCAGTGGCTAACTCAGGATTTAGGTAAATCACACCATGAACGTCACAAGTGAATTAATTCACAAATGGGTTCAAAATTAATTCATCTTGGGTCTAATACAATGTATTATTCTACCAATGAATACATTTATGTCTCTACCCATGGAGTCAACTGCTCCGATAGCCAAGACTAGTCATCTGCCCAATTGGAATTGTAGACGACATAATAATCATTCTCAATATTTAAATCAAATGCTCACTTCGATTCTTTTACGGGATTACGGGCTTATTTAGATTATCTACTGAAGTAATTTGTCTTTCTCGCAATGTAAACATTTTACAATGCCACTTATCTTCGATTTGAACTTAGGAAATCAATGAGCTAATATTTGCTTGTCACAATTTTGCTATTCATGCAAAATATAAAAAATAGAAATACAAAAGACATAATAGTGAAATGTGAAATTACTTTATTTATTTATTCATCGTTTAAATAAATAGAAAACAATTACATGTTTACTATAATATGGGCACATTTCCCAACAATCTCCCACTTGCCCTAGTGAAGTAAATGTGTCATGTTTCGCATTCCCAAATCCTTGACATGTTTGACAAAACTCCTAGTTACAAGAGTTTTAGTAAATGGATCCACAAGGTTATCTTCAGAAGCTACTTTTATCACATATACAATTCCTTTGGCTACTGCCTCTCATATCAAGTGATAATTCCAATCAATGTGTTTCATCCTCTTGTGACTTCTCATTTCCTTGGTATTAGCTATTGCAACACTATTATCACAATACAGTGTTATAGCTTTTTCCTTACTAGGAATGAGCTAATATTTGCTTGTCACAATTTTATTATGCATGCAAAATATAAAAAAATAGAAATACAAAAGACATAATAGGGAAATATGAAATTAATTTTATTTGTTTATTCATCATTCAAATAAATAGAAAGCAGTTACTTGTTTACTACAATATGGCCACATTTCCTAACATGGAGGGGCCCGCAACATTGGTGGACTCAGCAAGAATATCGTGGAGGCTTGGGGAATAGAGACGAGAGCATGTTGGAGAGTCAAGTATTGGGAAAGATGTATTGGGTACTATAAGGGGAACAATGGATTCTTTCTCCAGGAAAATGGGTTGCTTGTCGGGCCTATGGTAGGACAACTCGTGGCTATTACTCTCCCCAACATTAGAAGAACCTTTTTCGAACCTTGATCTCTTGTGACTACTACTATTGGCTCGCTCTATAAAATATGCAACATCTATGACCTATTGGGCACTCTCGAACAAGGCTACCACACCCATGAATTTGGGTTGGGACACTGGTGTCGGGGGCAAATGATGAGTAAAACCTACGAAAGGAACAACGGGTTCAGTAAGACTTTCAACTAAATCTCTATCCGCTAATTTTTCCATGGAACCTGGAGTTGAGGTCAGCCAATAACAAGGAGAGATATTGCAAACGGAGTAAAAGAAATTAGTGGGCTCCCTTCATTTTCCCATGAGAGCACAGGCTAACTCATTCTCAGCCCCAAACGGCCATGCCTCCTCGGCATACATAACCATTTTGGGGTTAATGCCTAGATGGCAATCTGAGGCTCCCCAACCATTTGGGCTCATTTCCTCCAAACAGTAGCAAAAAATATTTCTAACAGTAAGAAGCCTGTTTAGCTCTAGAATTCGTCCCAGATTCAATCTTTCCACTTGCGCCACGGTGATCTCTGTGTCCAAGGGCTGGGATTGGTGGCAAGTGGAATCAATAGGAAGCGACCACCTTGTGGGAAAATCGAAACCGCAAGAAAGCTTGTCTTTCACCAAAATGATTTTATGACTGTTCAAAAACAAGTTCGGAGACCAGCCTTTGAGGATAGGTTTACGACCTGGGCGAATGTTGAAGTGGACCATCCCAATTGAAGGACCATGCTTTAGGACCTTCAATTGGTAAAAATGTTGGAAGACACCAAGAACGGATGGCTCGTTATGGCTACTGTAGTGCAAGAAGTATGTCATTAAAGTCCACTGGGATAAACCAGTCAGTTGCCCTGGTGCAATTCCATACTTTTTGAGTACAACGTCGAAAAAAAGATGTAAAGGGAGATGGAAGCCAGCTTCCAACAAGTAGAGAGGTAGAATGAAGCCCTTGTCAGAACTATTCAAACGTCTCCCACTCATAACAATTTCAAAGTGGTAGACAAAGTTAGGCAATCAGATACCCCAGGCTGCCAAGTGATGTACCATCTCTTCTGTGGTGGTTAGGCAATTGTATACAAGCGATTTCACTAAAGTGACCATCTTTTGAGACAGAGGAGCATTCTCATCCTCAAAGATAATGTTCCTTTAGCCACCACTTTGACTTCGGGAACCGGTGCCTCTGACCCTTCCTCCCAATATGAGATCAATTACAGACATAATAGTATAAAAAAGACAAAGGAAGTAAAAGTGATGGATTGCTCGAAATTTGAGAACAGACTACATGATGCGAGTCTCAAGGCACAATTTCAGACCCATGAATATGATGGGCTCACACTACCTCAAGGCTAAAAAAAAGTTTCAAAGGATAAGTAAATCAAATCAGGATAAGAAAAGATTCTTTTGAGGAAAGGGGGAATGATACATGCACGGATGGGGTGAAATTTATTAAATTTCAATCACCAAAGCTGCCAATTTTCAAGTTTGAGAAATCAGTAGAATTGTGATGAATTTTTGGATAGGATCTTGGCATTTTTGGGTTGAGTTGTCTTCATGGTGTTTGAATATCTATCTCTTAGCTTCAAAAAAAATTTTGAATCACTCAATTTTGAGTTTGGGAGCTCAAGTTATGACCGTTTTAGTGAAGACTGCGTGAGCAGAATTTCTGAACGGGATTGTGACGGGAATTACAAATTTTGGGCTTTTAATTCGAGTTTAAATCATATTGGGTTCATATTTTAGGCTTAATTTTTATTATATATGAGCTCAATATTGTATTTATCAATTCTAATTATTTTATTGTTTTATTATTCCGAATTTTTAATAATTATTAAGTAGTTTAAGTTATTTAGGAGTTTTATGTCAACAAAAAAGTTTAGTTTAAAACTATTTCTTGTTTAGATTAATTAGAATTCTAGTATACTTAAGAGTTTTATTTAGATTTATTTAGCTAGCTTATATATAGGCTTTTTCATTGTACACAAATAATTCAATTCATTATTATTCAACTTCTCTTTTGAGTTTATAAATTCTCTTTGAGTTTTCTTTTTCTTTTAAGAATTTCTCTTGAGTTTCTTTTAGAAGAATTTTAACAATCTTTTTATATTGTAGGGATCACCTTCAAATTTTTTCTTTCCAAGTTTTCTTTCTTGGAGGGGAAATTAGATCCGCTGGAAGGGGTTTGTGGATTCTTCGTGTTTCCAAGGCTTCTTAGGACTTCTACATACCACGTTATATCTTTCCATCTATCTTTTTTATTTTCTTCCTTATTGTTCTAATCGTATATTTATTAATCTATTTTAATTATCTTATTTATTTATTTTAAATTTTTTTATTTAACTTGGATTTGATTGGATTTCAGGTTGTGTAAAAAATCCAAGTTTCTTTCCGAACGTCTAGAGCCCTAAGTCAAATCCGCGACTTTAACAAACTTTACAATCCACTTCCTTATTCATCCACGTTCAATCTTTATAACTACAATAAGCGAGTAACCATTATGAAGGGAGAAAAGAACGAAACAAGGAAAATGAAGAAAGGAAACTTAAGACCCAAAAAGGAACTCAAACGACGGAAGGGTTGAGGGGAAAAGGTAATCCCTTATCCTAATGCCTTGGGCTAAGTAACCGAGCGTCCTAGGGAAGTTTGAATTTGAGGGTAACCAACCATTTAGGTCCCCAAACTCGATCTTGACAACTGTCGACTAGGAGAAGAGTTTTTCATAAACCCCTCATAGATCAAATAATGGAAAAGTCCACCAGAGAAAGAGGACCATCATGTGTCCGCCAATTAGAATGTGTTCGTGCGGGAAAAGTCTAGTACCAGGAATAAGTTAAAAGCCTGTCAGAAAAACATTAGAGTCGTCTCTGGACTTAATACCCTCTACGAATGATGGATGAGCAGACCCACTACTCATGTGGAACTGATTCAAAGAACCATGCTAGGAAAATTGTTAGCACCAAGGTAACGTGGATATGTAATAATGAACATCTTGATGGTATGAAATAAGTGCAACCGGAGTCCTCTTCTAAAGCTAGGCACAAAAGGAAATTTTGAGGATGAAATTTTCTTTTAGGGTGGGGGAGTTGTAACACCCTGACATTGATATTTAAACCAAAACTAAGGGAATTAGGACTAAATTGAGAGGTTTAGCAAACTGTCGAGCTCCATCGAGTAAATCAGAAATTTTAGTAGCCGAAATTCGAATAGTTGTATTTCAACCCTGGTTCGGTTAAGATATAATTGGCTGGTTCCAAAGTAGGAGACATAATAATTAGGATTGAGTGGCGAAAAAAGGTCTGTGTAGACCGTGCCGAGAGAGTATATATAGGTGTGTGGGGGAACGAAATTTCTTTCAATTTTGCTTCCCAAACCTTTTTCTCTAAGCATCGTCTTCTTCAATCACCTTGAGGAAGAAGAGGATGTAGTTGAAGGAAGTTCTATATGTGGCAGTCATCGTGTGAATTTGAGTCTAAAAGTAGAAAGATTGGGAACTGGGAAGTTTCCTTATCTCTCTAAACTTGTTGATTAACGAAAAGAAATAGAGTAAGAAAACTCAAAGTTTCTAGATAGTTGTGGGAATTGGGCCTTAAGGGTCGAACACCTTTAGTTTAATCGATACATGGTTGTCATGCTTAGCTACCAGAATGAAGGAGGCTCTAGCATTCGGAGAAGCTAGGCTAAGGAGACAATAAAACAAGTTGAGTATTTGCACCATGTTTTCTGGTTGCTAAATGTTGTTGTGTGAAATTGCCATGCTAACTACTAATTGTAATAGTTTATGATTGTTGAACGGTTATCTGGCGCAACAAATTACATTAAGATGTTCTATGTGGTATGCATGATTATTGTGTGCATGATTTAAAAGAGAAATTACCCATGGGTCAGATGAAGTTAGGAATGGGAAAAATAGGTTGATTTTGTTAGATATCGTCATACGATGTTGATGAATGCACCCGTGATGTGAGAAGCTCCAAGCCTTGCGGAGGGGACACTGTGATGTTCGAGCATCAAATGTTAGGAATAGTGAAGTGGAGGAATTGATGGAACACAAATGGGGAGAGTAAATAAGAAAGATCATGGCTAGGCCATGGATCCGATCCGAGGCTATACATCAAAGATGAGTAAGATCGTAGTTGAAAGATGCTATGGCATCATGGTAAAGATAAGTAAGACCATAGCTGAAAGATGTTATGGCATCATGATAGAAATGAATAAGACTATAGCTAAAAGACGATATGGAATCATGCGAAAGCACACCATATGACTAAATGGGATTAAGACCATGGTTGAAAGACACTATGGCATCCTTTGGTAGTTCGTCGAGACAGTAAACACGAGGTAGTTCGCCGGGACACTAAAAACAAGTAGTCCACTGGGAGACTAAACACGGGGTACTGGTTGGGACTGAAACATGGGGAGTCTACCAAGGTGTAAAAGCACGAGAATTGTAATTGGAAAGCCCACGGTTCATGAAGAATGTCAAGGGTAAAAGTAGAGTTCGCGAGTGACTGGAGTGGTTAGTCATATAAAGAAATGAGTTGGTGTGACCAAGGAATATAGACCATCGAAATATGGAGTGACGTCAAGGTTATGTCTCAACTCAGATAGGGTGGGAAGAAAAGAGGCTCCTTAGATAAAGGGGTATCCATAGTATACACATATACTAGTCTGCTAGAAAGCTTCAGATCCCATTCAAAGTAAACAGGCATGGATAAGTACACACTAGTACGCATTCGTGTACATATTATAGGAAAAGGTCAGTTGAAGGGTTTAATAAGTGAATGCCAAGGTCGGATGGCCAGAAAAGTCTGCCTAAAGATAGGGGAAAGCAAAGGTCAGACCTAGTCAAGGGAGGGGCAAAGATTATGTTGAGCTCCGAAGGTAGGAACTGTAATTGTTAAGAAGCCCTCTTTGGGGATATTTTGACAAGAGTAAGGTTCTCAGCATTACTAGTGAGCCCTAGTACTTTGAGGTAGTGAAGACATTGAATTTCTAAGAGAAACCACAGATGTAGAAATCACTTGGGCAGTCGTCAAGTGTTAGCCGCCAAAAATAATGAATACGGTTATCAGGGAGTTAAAATTTGAGCTGAATGCCTCACAAATTTCCTTAAATTCTATATGCGGGTCTTACTAAATTGGCCCGAACTTATAAGTTTTCTGCTCAAATGCAGGTTAGTCAAAGATTCGAAAAATTGGGAGGGACCAAGACAGACTGTAACACCCCTAATCCTTCTTCGTCGACGGATTAGGATCACGGGCATTACTAACAAATCAATCCATTAATCAATCATAATTAAAATGCAGGCTATTTCATTCAAATTACAATAAAAATTACCCATACTGTCCTAAATACAAGTTTACATGTCCCTAAAAATGATTTAAGAACTAACAGGGGCTAATTTCAAACAATTTTAAAAGTTTAGGGTGAAATCTCAAAATGTGTAACACCCCTAACCCGTAACCATCGCCGGTCTAGGGTTAAAGGCGTTACCAAACAGATTGGAAACTTTTACATACATTTCATAACATAATTTGACAAATCACATCAAAGTGTCCCTTAAATAGGTCTTCGAGACCTTAATCATGCTTTAGTAAGGGGCCGGGACTAAACCGAACACATACGGAAATTCTCAGAAATTTAAAAATTTTTCTAAGTTACAGAGGTCACACGCCTGTGTGGGCAGACCATGTGCCTCCCACGGCCTCAGACACGCCCATGTGCCCGATCCGTGTCAAAATAGGGCATACATACTGACTTGTCCACACGGCCGTGGACACGCCCGTGTGCCTCACCCGTGGTCGAACCTGACTTGCACCACACGGCTAGTCACACGCCCGTGTGTCCAGCCCGTGGTCGAGCCTGACTTGCTTTTGAAATGCAACCACGAAAAACACGGTCGAGCCACACGCCCGTGTGATCAACCGTGTGGGCAATTATAGGCCATTTTCAAGGCCAAAATGCCACCCACACTAAGGGCTATCCCTACAAAACATATACAAGCATTATTCCATACACATATGGGAACCAAAACATATAAAATTTGTCTTCATATCATCCCATTCAATCTCTTTTATAAGCATACCAACTTATATACCAAATAGCTCAACTAATTCACAATTAAACCAAGCATGATTCATCTCAACTTACCACTTCATCATAACCATCATTTCATCAAACATATATACTCACTTTGTATCAATAAGCTTACCATTACCTTTACCATTACATAACATGGAATCATACCAAAACTACACATCATATAGCATGACTCTTCATTCATTACACAACCATTTAACTAGCCAAATCACATGGCTATACACATATTTCAAACATAACTCAAGGTAACTAGCCTATACATGCCATACTTTAGTATATTCATTTTCAAAAGGGTACCAAAATAAGATTGAGTAGTGTGATGACGATCCTCGACGATCCCCGAGCCTTCAGTAGCTTTGACGATCTATAAAACAGAGTAAACACACACAAAGTAAGCTTTCCAAAAGCTTAGTAAGCCATATACAAATAAACTTAACATGAAATGCATATAAATACATTGATACAAAGTCATTAATATTTCTCATGTGCAATTTCATAACATGTTCCTTGGCTCATTTGTCCAGCCACAAATTGCTAATATATCACATCTCAAAGCATCACTTATGCTCATAGCACAATCAAACATATATCACATGTTATCTCATCAAATCCATACACATATTCATTTTGGTAAGTTCATATATATATACTTACCTTTCATACACTTGCATAGTGTACAATTCAAACGTACCTGTTTCACTTAACATTTTACGTAGTCTTTCATTTCTCGGAATTGCCCGTTGAACCGTTCGGAATTAAATAGGAAGCTCGAAATACTCAGAATAGTCATAAAATGCCAACGTCCCAGACATGGTCTTACATGTAACCAGATATCGATGCCACTGTCCCAGACAGGGTCTTACACAAATCAATACGATGCCAATGTCCCAAACATGGTCTTACACATAAATCTCAAATCGATGCCAACGTCCCAGACGTGGTCTTACACGATGTCTCATATCGATGCCAACGTCTCAGACGTGGTCTTATACGATATCACATATCGGACACCTATGTCATGACATATGTAATCCTATCTATTCCTAGGTTCGTACGGGACTTTTTCGGATGTTGACACCATGTCGATACTATCTCGGATTTTATGTACTCATCATCTCTTATACATTCATCATTATAAATTTTCATATGAACATACATATATTAATGTAAATACATTTATTTGTATATTGACTTACCTCGGATTCGGATAAACATAAACGAACTCGGCTACTCAATCACTTTCGATTTCCCACGATCTAAGTCTGTTTTCTTCGGTTCTTGATCTTGAATCAAAGAGCTTTATGGCCGAATGTTTTGAAGAACTTAAGCCTTATTCTTTCTCTCTAAATTCGGTGGAACCAAGATGAACATTCCACTATCTATTTTCTTTTGTTTTATTATAACCTTATATTATTTTACTATTATTATTTATTAAACCATTATACTAAATAAATAAAGCTATATAACTTAGCAATATGCCGTCCACAATTCTCATTTATGGCCAAATTGCAACATAAATCCTCATATAAAAGAAGACACACCAATTAGGCCACTCAATCAAATAGAAGGCTACTTTTACCTTTTATGCGATTTAGTCCTTTTCTCAAATTAAGCACACAAACGGACAAATTAATTCAAAAAAATTTCACACATGCTTAATCACGTATTGTAGGCATGGAAAATAATATTAAAATATTTTCTGACTCAGATTTGTGGTCCCGAAACCACTATTCCGACTAGGGCCTAAACCGGACTGTTACAAAATGCCTAAAAATAAGGGACACACGGCCGTGTGGAATGCCCCAGACCGTGTGACTTTCGAAATTGGGACACACGACTGTATCCCAGCCCGTGTCTTTGCCCGTGTAACTCATTGACTTGGGACACACGGTCGTGTCTCTGCCCATGTAACTACTGACTTGGGTCACACGGCCGTGTCGTAGGCTGTGTGTCAGCTCGTTTGAAAATTACACCTATACTATTTTTTAACACGCTCAGGGCACACACCGGTGTGGTTTCTCTTGTGTGTCACACGGCCGTGTGACAAATCGCATCTCAGGCCGTGTGCACCTAAATTTACCTTAAAACTCAAGTTTACCAAATTTTGATTACTTGGGCACTGAGTAACCATTTCACCAATCATTTAACCTATTCAAAACACAATTAAATGTGCTCAATTCATACCAAAACAACCAACTTAAGTGCCTAACCAATGTACCCTTATTGGTACCACAATTTATATCTTCAAACATATCAAAAATATATCAATCATTCAAGACTTCATTCATTCCCAAATTTACTAATATTGAACTAACATATAGCTACTTAAGATATCATGTTTTAAGCTACAAACACATACCGAAACCTTATGTCAAATTAACATATCAAATATATAGCTTCAACCACAAACATAAATATACAAATGACCATCATTATACTTGAAACCCAAAATAACATCACATTAACAAACCAACTATTAACCAAAGACTTCCTAGGTACATGCCATTACAAAAATAAACATCACCACACTTGAGCTCTGGATTGTTGTTGGATGCTGAGTCGATGGTAAGTTGAAAAGTACCTAACCTGCGTACGGAAAATAAAATTGCACGCTGAGTATAACTCAATGGTATTTCTATAATTCAAACATTTAAAGACAGAATATAGTACATGAAATGCTCAAATTAAATTATACAATCATACTACTATCTAATTATGCAATTACATGATATCATCATTTCTATTTTATGCATATTACCACATTATTTCATGTTATGCTCAAATTTTACAAGTATTCATATTAGTTGGTTTTTAACATATACTTCAATTCACATCACTTACTATATAAATAGTTTTTCATAGATCATTTAACAATTCACTTATATAATGACACAATCCAACCCCATTTTCAATCCATGAGTACATTATTCATATATTTCATTTATGTTCACAATATAATTCACATTTCATATTCCATATTTCATCGTTTGCCATTCAAAATCAATTTCATTGATTTTTCTCATTTAACCTTCCCTATTAACACAACTCGGACTCGGACGAATACACGAATCCAACCAACACACCAGTTTGGCACCCAGTGCCTCATCGGATAAACCGAAGCAAATAATTACGCCCAACGCTATAATAAATTAACACCCAGTGTCTCATCGGATAAACCGAAGCAAATTTGGCACCAAGTGCCTCATCGACTCGAGGTCGAAGTAATCCCTGAACCCTTCCTTTCCTATGGCATGCCATCTATATCCGACTTAGCCCAAATAGTTAATAAGGTTTCATTTCACATTTCAATATAACCAATGTCACAGTTCCATATACATATAGCATATAGGCATTTGATTCAATTCATTAACAATCACAATTCTCAAATCATAAATTCAATTCAGTATTCGTAAAATCAACATATTTCATAATAAACAAAATCAATCCATTTAAAATAAACTATGAATTCAATTTAATCCCAAAGTACCAAAGTACTCACCTCAAATGCTTACCATATGCAAACAATTAAATATGCAACAATCTACTATTTAATTCGGATTATAGAATACAAACCGTGAATTCTGAGCTATTCAACATTGACCTTGTCTTTCCCCTTCTTTCTCGAGGATTCCAGAACAACATTTGCTACGGAATAAAATAATTACAATTAATTAATAACATACGACTCAAATCAAAAGAATTTCATTTTTTTTCTACTATATCTTGCTTAATCCTCAATTTAGTCCCTAAACCGAGACAAATTTTAATATCCATATTTAACCTCAAATTTTATACTAATTTCACTCTAAGCTAAATTTTAGCCCCCTATTTTCAATTCTACCCCTTAAATTCAATTTTTTCACAATTTAATCCCTATTGCTCAAAATTAACAATTTATTCTATAATTTAGTCATTTTTCACTTCTAACTTAAAAATCTATCTATTTAATTCCTAATACTTAAACTATTCAACAATGGCAACTTCTAAAATCTTGAACAAGACTAAAAATATGGGTCGGGTAGTTCTAAGTATCGGGATTCCAAAAACGTAAAATTTACAAGTAAAGGAGACTAAATTGACTAACCAATTGAAAATTGAAAGTTTGAAACCCTTGGTGTCTTGGCCTCTCTTCTATTCTTTCTTTCTTTTTAATTTGCATGCATTTGTTTCATCAATTCCCACTTTCTTTATTTTAATTTGTTTTTATTTTATTCATTATTATTATATAATATATATACACATTTCATATTATTTATTTATTATAACACATATATATATATATATATTAAGTAACATATATATATATATATACAACATACATATTAATGTCGTCCACTATACATATTTAAATGTATATTTATTACTTTAGTCCCTTAATTAATTTTAATCTATAATTCAACTTTTAATACCTATGCGATTTGATCCCTACACCTTAACAACTTCTAATTTCACGAAAATTACCTATCCAAAATTTAATTTGCTACTAAAATAACTTCGCATATATTTCATAAAAATATCTACGAGTTTGTTTTACGGAACTGGAGTCCTAGATCTCACTTTCCATCACCCCTGAGTATCGGTTCGTTACACAGACTTTGTTGGGAGCTAAGCGAAGAGTAGCCGCTATGCATATGTATAGAGGGGCACCCGTAGAGGCCTTGCCTCAGGGTTTAAGTTGCCTATATATGTTATCCAACCACTGTCCAAGTTTGTAAACGTCTGTTAGACTCAAAGTCTTAGAGATTCATTGCCAGTTAATAAGAGTTAAAATTTCAGTTAGATTTTCAAATTTAAGTCATTAAAGTATGTAATTAAAATAAAATTAGAAAAAAATTGTTAGGTAAATCTAGTTAATGCAGCATCCGAGGTGTTACAACTTGGTGGTAAAATTTACCATTAACTTTGTAAAATATAGAAATCATAAAAATCATAAAAAAAATATAAAAAATTGTAAAATGCATAAAAAATTACCTTTAGCCATTAGCTTTCAACGTTGACCATTAAAGTTAATGACCCCCAATTTTTTTTAGTTAAAGTCATCACGTGTCGCAACACAACGTGACATGTGACAAAAAATGATAAAAATAAAAATCAATAAAAGTTAAAGAAAATTATAAAGTGCTTCTTTTGGTATGATAATTTTTATAATTTTTTTTTACAAATTTTATATTTCTTTATATTTTTTTATAATTTTATTACGACTTTATAATATTTTATAATATTTTTCTTATTTTTTTCTAATTTTTAATATTTTTTTAATATTTTCTATTAAAATTTAATGATTTTTGTAACTTTTATTGATTTATAATTTTTTGTCACATGTCACGCTGTAGTTGTGACATATGGTGGCTTTAACTAAAAAAAATTTAAGAGCGGTTAACTTTAACGATCAACTGTAAAGTTAACGGTCAAAGGACCTTTTTAATGCATTTTGACAGTTTAAGTACCTAATTGAGTGCCAAAAAAAAAAAGCATGGGCTTAATTGTTTTTTTTTTTTGAAAAAGTTTGAGGATATTTTTTATGCATTTTAAAAGTTTAAGTACCTAATTGAGTAAAAAAAATAAGGGCTTAATTGCTTTTTTTGAAAAAAAATTGAGAGCTTAAACCTCTTTTAATTAAATAAACAAATTATTTTATAATTAATAAAATCAATCAAAATAAAATTATCTAAAAGACATAACCTATCGTCTAAATTAAAACTTTTTAAAAATAAACTTGGTGGGTGTCCTATACGAATATATCCAATTCAACATGTTTTGGTTGAGGATGGTGGGGAGGGCAATTTCAAAATCAGTCCTGAAATAATTATATTTTAAAAAATGAAGTGGGGTGTATTTTTAAAGAGATATTTTGCCAGTGATACATATGAAAATAAAAGGACATTAACAATTAAGTCTTTATTTTTAAAAAATAAAAATAAAACTTATGACAAGATATGAAACAATAGACATCCCCTCATTGGATTTCTTATAATACGGAGTTCCATGGTACTGGTAATAAACAGAAATTGGATTTGAGGTTTTGAAATTTGGTGAATAATTTGCTGTGTATAATTTTTTTTTTTTGATCGATCAACATTTATAATTAAGGTAAGTGGCATAAAGTTACAATAGATGTTGAAAACATAGTTATGGGTAAGTAATGAAAATTTAAAAAAGAAAAAAAAAAGATTTTCTTTATTAGAGATAGGAAGTAAATAATATCTTATTTGAATTTAACTATGTTGAATAGTAGAAGGAAAGCTAATATATAGAGAGATTCATTTAAGGTATATAATGGAGATAAATATGAAAAAATTACGAAAATATTTTTTTATATTTAAAATAGGTTATACTATTTGAGAGTATTTTAGTTTTTTTTTTTTATTTTAACAAAAATAAAAAAACAAATATGCTTATGATGAGATTTGAACTCACACAAATTGGACTAATAAAATTCTAAATTTACCACCCAACTATAACTTCATTTTAATTATTTTTATACATTTTTATTTTAATATGCACAATTTATTATCTCCATCAGTTATATATCTATACTATTTATTAAGTGTTTTATTAAGTTGGTGCCACCCTCAACCCAATTATCAATTCGGTTAGAAAAATTATAGAAATGTCATTTTGAAATTAAAATAAGTTACACAATTCGGGGGTATTTTAATCTTTTCATTTTAACAAAAATAATAAAAATGTGCATGTGGTGGGATTTGAACCCGCACCAATTTGATTAGTAAAACTTTAAATTTATCACTTAACCAAAGCTTCATTTTTTTAACATATGTTCTAATTTCGTGGTTTCTACACACACATGCATTTGATAGGATTTCTAGTATTAATAATATATATGATTGACTTGGTGCCGTAAGTTAACTTAACACCGACTCAAGCTTGATGATGAGACCATGATAAACAATTTAATCTATTTTTTTCAATAATGTACATATTTAATGTGTTATTATTAATTAGTTTCAAATCATACGTTTCATTATTTATTATATATTATTTTTAAACACATATTTGTGTACTAACTTTATGATTTTCATACGCATACGTGTGTGATAAGATTTCTAATATTAATAATATTGTTAATTGAGTTGGTATCACAAGTCAACTCGACACTAACTCACGATTGGCATGATAAATAATTGTAGCATTTGGTATGATTAATATGATGTATTTATATTGTTAATTTCATGTATTATTGTGATTAATTAGTTTCAAACCATAGTTTTATTGTTTACTATATGTTATTTTTAAACACATATATATGTTTTAAATCCGTGGTTTCCACACGTATATGTGTGTGATAGGATTTCCAGTATTAATAATGATGTTAATTGAGTTGGTGTCACAAGTCAACTTAATACTAACTCACAATTGACGACAAAACCATGATAAATAATTGTAATGCATCTAGTCTTGTTTATTTTATGTATTTATATGTTTAAATTTAGTTTTCCTCATAATTTAATTTGTTTTTTAAAATTAATATCATACATATTTAATGTGTTAATATAACTAATTAATTTCAAACTATACGTTTTATTTTTATTATATTTTAACACACATCTATGTTCTAAATTTGTGGTTTCTACATACATAATAGAATTTCTAGTATTATACTTGTGAGTGCATTAATTTATAATAGTGAAACTTTTAAAAATATATTTTAAACTTATTTAATTTAGTTATATCTTATTTTTGAGATAGATTAAATTATTTGATTTAAAATATATTAATTATCATTATTTAAAATATTTTAATAATAAATAAATTGATGAAAATAGTTTTAACTACAAAATAACATATTTTTAGAGAGAGAAAAAGGACGATCCCCAAAAACGTCTCCTCTGTTTTAACTAATTTTTTTATTATAATTTTATATAAAATTAAGGGTAAATTGAAAAAAAAAAGTATAAAAGGTGAAGAGTAAAATTATTATTAAAAAAATGTCACTGTTATGGTTGGGTGATTTTTTTTTTAATATATTAGTAATCAAATTGTATTTTTTAATTAATTAAAATGAAAATTTACTGTGTCACTAAAAGTTCAGTTTATACTTTATTTAATTTACAGTTCACACTCGCTGCCTTTCTTTTCCTCTATTTTCTCTTGCCTTCCTCCTCCAGCAAGAGTTTTGGCCAAAATTCTAGGGTTAGTCTCTCTAGGCCTTTCTCTTTCTATAATATTTGATATTTTTTATTTTGATTTTGCAGTTTATTTGAAGCTAGAAATTGTTAAAACTTAAGATGCTCGAATTAATCGCCAATGGACGCTTTCGCCATTTATCTTCTCCCGTTCCACCGAAGGTGAGTTGCTCTGATTTCATAGTAGGATTAGATTAGATCGCATACAGCAAAGCTTATATATCGCTTTGTTCTTTTTGTTTTGCTTTTCCCTGTAAGTGAATATGTATGTTCAAAGAAGATGAGCTTTTTTGTTTGTTAATTAGTTCTTTCCCTTTTTCTGTAATTTTTCATGAAATAATATGTTAGGTTCATTTTGGTGCTTTAAGATACTTATATGTTAGGTTTTACATTTTTAATACATGAACTAATTAAACTACAGTTCGAAACTGACATCACCATCGTAATTTAATATATATCTCCTCGAGTTTTTTTATTTTATTTTATATAATTTTCTTTTTAAATTTTAGGATAAATTCTACCATTAGTCATCCAACTATTACTGTGTTTCTGTTTTGGTTACTGAATTATAAAAAAATTCATTTTTGTCATTAATATTATCATTTGTTTCGGTTTTGATCACCCTTTGTTAAACCATCAATACTCACACATTCTATCATTTTTAATCCTAATTCTAAATAATTTAACAAATTTAATCCTCAATACTAAGACAATACCCAAACATTCCTATTTATAGTTGAAAATCGTAAGAATATATATTGAAATGAAATGTGAAAAATTTATATATAATCCATTGATGTATTTTACTTTCTTGTTTAGCTACCTAATCTGTTTTAGGAATTAAGTAAATAAAATATATCAATGGAGTACATATAAAATTTTCACATTTCATTTCAATATATAATTATAAATGCCAAGCATTTGTCATTCTTCATTTCAAGGACATAATTATAAAATTTTCAAAATTCTGGGGCCATTCCACTAATTATACCCTTACTTTGCTTACATTAATCTTTTTCCTCTTATTCTGAATTAATGGTCGAGTTGCTATATGGACTGTTAGAAGAATGCAAGATTTATAGAAGCAAATTATAATTATGAATCTAGTATAATTTCATATGCCAGTTCCTCATACAGGAAGGTCACTGTACAATTATTTCCCCACCTTGTCTTTACATTGCTTTTAAACCACTAGCATTTATAAATTCAGTTGGCCTTACCTGTACAGTTGCTATAATATTAGTATAAGATGGGTTCATTATACTGCAAGAGAGATCACTGGGCAGCCCTGTTATGTCCAGCTGAAAGCTATTGGACTACCAATAATGTGCTTGCCATCGGACCATTCAAGACTGGCAAAGCCAATTGAACCAGATGGCATAGAACTAGCTCTGAATGTCATCGTATAGCTCTTCTTCTCGTATTGTGCACTGAAACTTAGGCTTCCTTTGGATGACTAATTAGCTCCATTTCAGCGTGTTTAAACCACTTTTTTAATTCAATCTCACTGATGAGGTGTTTGGATAATACCTCCAGTTGCTCAATGGACTGATTCCCACTGTGCTGCACCTCCAGTTGCTCACTGATGGTTTTTGCTTTGATGCACTCAACACACCTCTTTTTCTAATTTTACCCATGGCCCTTTCTATTTTTCTTTAATGTTTTCTTTCTCTTTTAATGTCTCAAGAAATCGATTTGATTTATCCCAAGGACAGAAAATACTTGAGCCGATTTAATAGCAAGAGAAATGCTTTATAAAAGAGAGGAGTTTTACCTGGAGGGAGAGATTCCAGATTCCATTCGGCGACAGATGGAGCAGTTAAGCAGGAGATCTTTAGACCGAGAAGGAAGAAGAAAGTCTGGAGCAGTTTGAAATGCTAGTGAAGAAGAAACCGAAACGCCCTTTGAAGTAAAAGAGAAAATTTCGAAAATGGAAGAAGAGTAAAAGAGTCTGATGAAAAGAAAGAAATAAAGAAGATGGGTTATAGGATTAGGTTCATTTATTTGTTATGTCTTTTCATTTTCCTTTTCAGATTTTTATGGGGATGCTGATGTAGATTCATTTATTTGTTAGGTCTTTTTATTTATTGTTTTCGTTGAACCCATTTTGTTGAAGCAGCCCAAATTCAACTGTTGGGCATTACTTGTTTTGGTTTTCCTTTTTATTATAATATACCCCAGTCGAATTTATTTCAAAAAAAAATGTCTAAAGTTGAAAAGCCCAAGCAATTTATCTCTAGATTAGGTTAGATAAATACTTATATTATATAATAAATTAATAAATATTATAATTTATAGGATAATAAATAAATAACAATTGAGGTGTTTTAATGTTATAACTATCATTTAAATAAATACAAATATGATTATTTATAGGATAATAAATAAAATATCAAAAGATACATTTTAATATTTTATTAAATGAATTTATAAATTCACATATTTTAATAATTTTATAAAAGTAAAATAATTTAAAAAACTTTTGATATATATCAATTCTAATATGATGTCCTTAATAGTCATTTTATATTCTCACCTCACCGCTACAGCTGCGTTTGAATCCAAACACATACTCCACCGCTGTTTCTAAACTCACCGCTACAGTATCCAATCTCACCGCTACAGTAACTAATCTCACCGCCACCGTTGTTTTTAACCTCACCGGAGGTAAACACACCGCCCATCCAAACTAAGCCTTAATGTTGCTAGCTCAACTGACATTTTCACTGCTCGTGTCTGTGAATACAATGAAATCTTGCATGTTGCTGGTGCACCGACATTTGTAAGAGTCCTTCTGAATTTCACGGTGCTGCCCTCTTTGCCCAAGCCAGTTTCGAAGGGAACAGAGAAGGATGGATAGTTAAAATCTTCCTTGGTGTACTTTCTGCTGTTTGAACAAGTGAAATTTCTGTGCGTAGTGCCTTTAATTTGACTAGGTATGTAGTTCATGGCACAAAGAAAATAAAGATAGTCGTTGAAGGTGCGTCATAGACAAGAACAGAGTCGAGGGCTGCGACTGGATCAACATGCGTGGCACCATAATTGAATGGTGTGTAAGTTAAGTATGCTGTGGTCATGAGGGCAGATTTAATGACTACTCGACTCCATTCAAGAAGAGCAATATTAAAAACTGAACGTCGATAATGACAATGTAGAAAGATCGCAAAGAAAAAGAAAGAAAAATAGAACACACAAATTTTACATGGAAACCTTTTCGGGAAAAAATCATGGGCAAAGGGAGAAGAAAATTCACTAATGTCGAATTCGAATGATACAAAAGGAGTTTCGACTACATCTATTTATAGATTGAACACACCTAATTCTAATTAATGTCAAATATATTATACTAATAAATGTTAAATATATTATACTAATAAATACTAAATCGTTTAGAAAAAAATATATATTTTGTTTAACTTGACTTGCAAGCAATCTCTTAGAATTTGAGTCACACAACTCTAACAATCTCCACCTTGACACAAGTTCTTCACCACGAACTCTCAACGAACAAGTTCTCCACCTCTTCCATAAAACCCCTTGAGGGTATTCTTCAACAATGAACACCAACCAAGTCCAAGCAATACTCGAACCTGGTTATAGGAAGTGACTTAGTCATCATATCTACAGGATTATCATGAGTACTAACTTTGCTCACAACAATATCACCACGAGTAATAATATCACGCACAAAATGACACCGAACGTCAATGTGCTTTGTTTTCTCATGAAACATTTGATCTTTCGTGAGGAAGATAGCACTCTGATTATCACAAAACACTGTACTGATCTGAAGGTTTTTACTGAGTTCGCCAAAGAGTCCCTTTAACCAAATAGCTCCTTTCTTCTTAAACACCCATTTACAACAAACAACATTTTTACCCTTAAGAAGCTTCACTAGATCCCATGTTTTGTTCTTATAGAGCTATTTCATCTCTTCTTGCATGGAAAACATCCACTTTCTTGAATCTTCACAGTTAACTGCCTCAGAATAAGTAGATGACTCTTGATTTGCATTTATATCTTCAGCCACGTTTAAAGCATAAGTAACTAGATCAGCCTCGACATACCTCTTTGGAGGTTTAATTTCTCTTCTAGGTTTGTTCTTAGCAATAGGATATTATGGTAAAGAAGCAATTCTACTCTGAGTTTTTGTACTAACATGAAGAGTAGGCTCTATTGTAGATTCTGGATCAATCTGTAGCTTCACCTGCTTCACATGTGTGCTTGGACTTTGCTAATCTTTATTGGAAGAGTCTTTAAGAGATAAGTTAGGCAGCATAACAATTTCATCAAAAATAACATCTCTGCTAATCGCAACTTTTTTATTTTTAGGACACCATAACATATACCCTTTAACACCAGCCTTATAACCAAGAAAAACACATTTAATGGATCTAGGTTCCAATTTCCCATTATTAACACGAGCATACGCAGGACACCCAAAAATCTTCAAATCAAAATAATCAGCAGGATTACCAAACCATACCTCTTGTGGAGTCTTTTTCTCAATGGCAATGGATAGAGACCGGTTAATAAAAAGAATTGCAGTAGAGGCCGCTTCAGCCCAACACAACTTCGGTAAACAAGCATTCGACAACATACATGGAACCTTTTCCATGATTGTTCTATTCATCCGTTCTGCAACGTCATTTTTCTGTGGAGTATGGCGAACTGTCAAGTGTCTCATAATCCCTTCTATTCTGCACAATTCATTAAACTCATCGGAACAGAATTCCAAGCCATTATTTGTGCGGAGTTGTTTTATCTATTTTCTTGTCTACTTCTCGATCATAGTTTTCCAAGCCTTAAACATGGAAAACACATCACTTTTCTATTTCAGGAAGAATGCCCAAACCTTTCTGGAAAAATCATCAATGATCATCAGCATATAATTAGCGTCACCCCTTGAAGGCACTCTAGATGGTCCCCAAAGATCAAAATGAATATAATCCAACACTCCCTTCATGTTATGGATTCCTTTGGTGAATCGAACTCTCTTTTGCTTCTAAAAAATGTAATGCTCATAGAACTTCAGTTTGCTAATGCCTTGTCCATCAATAAGTCCTCTTTTGCTCAATTCTACCATGCTGTTCTCACTCATATGCCCTAGGTGCATTTGCCAAAGTCTAGTAACATCATCATCTCACAAGAAATAGTAATCAACGGTTACATCACCAGTAATAGTTGAACCTTGCAAAACATATAACTTGACAATCTTTCCCTACCTTTTCATCACAACGAGGAAACCCTTACTAATCTTCAGAACCCTACTTTCAACAGTGTACTTGTGCCCTTTTAAATCAAGAGTACTCAACGAAATCAAGTTCCTCTTTAATTTTGGTACATGTCATACGCCACTAAGTGTTCTGACGACTCCATCGAACATATTAATTTTTATCGTGCCAATACTTGCGATCTTACATGAAGCATTATTTCCCATCAAAACAACACCTTTAGTGTAACGCCCCAAAATTTGGCCTAGAAGTCTAGACCGAATCTCGGAGGTTACATTGATCACTTAAATGATCATAGGAAAATTTAGGTTCAACAAATGAGAAAACAAACAGTATTTAGGTTACGTAAAAATTTTCATTTATCAAATCCCGATATCTCAAAATGCAGTTGTTTAATCCAAATAATGTCTACTTGCAATTGATACAAAATTTCATACCACAGTATTTAAAACAAAACTTACAGTCCAAAACCGATTACATAAAACTTATATTAAAAAAAAAACACTTTATTAACCAGTTTTAAAAACGTGACACTTTCGAGACCTCCGCACACTGAGTCCAACGACAGAAACAGAAAATAAGAGTACCTGCAAAGGGATAAATTGAGAGGGGGTGAGCTACACAAGCTCAGTGTGAGATCGGAACGACAGAAAAATAAAAATTAAGTGCCACAATAAAAAAATATCACAATAGCAACCCGATATTCAAATAATCATCACAACTAGAATAGACACATTAGTACTGAATACGACGATCTATATATCGTTAATCGCGCAATCAGACAGACAGACAAAATGCAGAACAAATGCATCAACATGAAACCCACCCATCCGTCCAAACACCTCTTCGTTCCCCCATTCACACAACAAATGACCTATAGAAAGCTCAACCAACCTTGCACACCACATAGGACCTCAAAAGGTCCATCCAACCCTACACACCATGCATGTGGAACAAAGCCACGTAAATAATAGTATGTAGTTGAACAGACGTATTGCAGTTGAAACTGCCAAATCAGATCAGACTTCCTTCTCTTCATATCCCAAACTTGAAATCATAATGCAAATGCAAGGATGCACACCAAACACTGTCAATTACACAGACATAGAAGCTCGTAACCAATCAATCAATTACAGAATCGATGTACACAGTTTTCGAACAGTCACACACCAGTTAAACAAAATCGGAAGTACTCATGTTCAATCAACCAAATCCAGAATCATACATCACAATACTCAAATATTAGGTAACATCACATTAACGAATCACTAAACTAACGCAATGGTTGCATATACAGATATGTTCGAGTCAAAAAAAAGTCCCGACTACCCTTACTAGGACCTAGCCAAGGGTTGGAACACACAAAACCACAAACAGGTCATAAATCAACACAATACAAAAATTGGCGAGATAGGACCATATGGTCGTGTGCCCCGGCCGTGTGGAAGTGCCCAGGTCGTGTGGGGGTCTACACGCCCGTGTAAAGGCCACACACGCCCATGTGAAGGCCACACATGCCCGTGTGGAGGGGGCACACGCCCGTGTGAGCAGCCCGTGTAACTCACTGTCCAAAAGTGCTAAAAATTAAGAACAGGGAAGACACGGCCGTGTGGAAAACTCACACGCCCGTGTGGCCAGGCCGTGTGGCACCAAAATTCATCGAAAACCCTAAATTCCCAAACGCACACGCTCGTATACTCAAGGGACATGGCCGTGTGAAAATCGACTATTTTTTCCAAATCAGTCACACGGTCGTGTGGCACCTATTCCTACCCGGAAACCCTAATTTCCAATTTCACACGGCCGTGTGATCAAGCACATGCCCGTGTGGCCACCCATGTGGTCACGAAACCACTCCGAAATTGACTGAGGGTCTTATTTCCCGGCCACTAAAATGACCCCTAATCAAAGTATCCAAAAATCCAACCACAACACACTAAATTATAGATAATTGAAATGACACAAACCCTAGTTGCTCAATTACCGAAGCATGAATAAAACTGTTGAATTCCACAGCAAACCAGTACTAAGTTACACAGTTCAGAACACATGCTCGAAATTATCAATTACCACAAAATTGAATTATCAAATCAAATATAGAAGAACAAAGGTTCGAAACCCATACCTAATTCACAAACAAGACGCTAGAAACCAATCAACATACGTTGGCGACCTCGATACGAACATAAAGCTTTTCGAAACCAAAACAAAACCGTTCTCTTCTCTTCCTTTTCAAAAGACGCAAGATAGCCAAAAAGAAACAGAAAAGCAGAGAGAAAAAAATGATGGAGAACGTGTAAGAGAAAGAAACCCCCCCCAAAAAAAACATTAAGAAAAATAAATAATAATAACAAAATAATAGCACTAAATAAAGGAAATAATTATTTAAATCATTAAAACAAAACAAAAATGGTCCCTCAAAACACTCTTAAGGACTCGAACCCAAGACCCAAAGGTACACTAACACACTACCAACCACCAGACCAGTAGGCCCATTCTGACACTTAAACGCGCAACTAAACACAATAGCGCAATCTACTCACTGACCCTATCCACAAAACTTAAAACTTCTAAACCCAAAATTCAGGGTGTTACATTCAGACACTATTTCATATGTTCTAAACCAATCTCGATTGGGACTTATATAGAAGGTGCAACCAGAATCGAGGATCCACTCTCCGCTCACTTTAGGGTTGTTGGCAAAAGCAACTAGGAGTTCACCATCACTATAGTCTTCTACAACATCAGCTTCACCGGATTGTTCTAATTGTTTTCCTTTTTGATTTGTCACCTCCCTTTTGATCTTATTCTGCAACTTATAACACTCAGACTTAATGTGCCCTTTCTTCTTACAGAAGTTACAGGTTTTACCTCTTTTTGAATATCTCGATCTACCCTTAAATTTATCACGAGGATGTTGTTCCTATGTTCTCCCACGATTATTATCAATATTTCATTTTTGTCTACCTCGAACAATGAGACCCTCTCCCTGAGAGTCAAATCTAGACACAAGATGCTTCATCTTATCATACAATGTTAAGGAAGCATAGACTTCATCAACTGTGAGAGATTTGCAGTTATAAAAAATTGTATCTCTAAAGGTTGAATAAAATGGGGGTAATGAATAAAGTAAAATTAACCCTAAATATTTTTTATCGTATTGAACCTCCATGGTCTCTAGGTCCGAGAGAATTTCTTTAAACACAGTTAAGTGTTTGTCCACAGACATTATTGTGATCCAATAGCGATCCAATAGTGAAACATAATACTTCATTATCGCCATTATCGTGATCGAAAACAAGCAATGTAACACCCCTAGCCCGTATCCGTCGCCGGACTAGGGTTAAAGGCGTTACCAGACAGATCGAAAATATTTACAGTAATGTCATACAATTGTATATCAACCTCAAACATAGTGTCCCCTTAGTAGGTCATCGAGACCTAAAACATGCTTATAAACTGGGTCGGGACTAAACCGGAACACATATAAAATTTCACGGAAATTTAAAACTTTTCTAAGTTTCAGGGGTTACACGCCCGTGTAGGCAGGCCGTGTGCCTCCCATGGCTGCTGGACACACCCGTGTGTCCTCCCCGTGGTCGAATCTAACTTTACTCCACGGCCACCAAGCACGCCCGTGTACCTTGGCCGTGGTCGAATCTGACTTAACTCCACGGCCACCAAGCACGCCCGTGTACCTTGGCCGTGGTCGAATCTGACTTAACTCCACGGCCACCAAGCACCCCCGTGTGCTAAGGCCGTGTACTCTTAGGCCATATATTGACTTTTACACACGGCTACTAGACACGCCCGTGTGTCTTGACCGTGTGCTCCTAGGCTAGCTACTGACTTAGCCCCACGGTCACTAGGCACGCCCGTGTGCCACAACTGTGTGACATTATAGGTCATTTGCAAGGCCAAAATGCCCATTCAATCTATACATTCAAAACCAATCTCATCACAAGCATAATTCATCCATTACTTATCAAAACTTGACCATTTCATGTGTCATCTACCCATGCCAAAAACATGCTTCACACATCACATTCATTTAGGCAAATTCTCAACTCATATCTAGCCAAATCACATGGCTAAGTTCATATAACAAACTATATCAAATACTAGCCTATAAATGCCATATCTAGCTATATACATTTCCAAAATGTACCAAACACAAGTTGAGTAGTGTGATGACGATCCTCAACGGTCCCCGAGCCTTGGTGAGCTTTGACGACCTATAAAAGCAGAGAAAACACACACAAAGTAAGCTTTCTAAAAGCTTAGTAAGTCATAATACAAATAAACTCAACATGTAGAGCATATAATCATGTAGAAACATTGGTACAATTCATATTCATAGCAAATTTCTGACATATATGCTTTGATCCATAATCTTGGCCATAATTGCCACATTCATAACCATTCTTACATCTCATTCACATTCTCATATTCAAACATACTTTTCTTCAAATAAAAGTCATATAGGTACTTACCTTTTATACACACTTAGTGTACATACCAAACGTACCTGAAACGAATATACATTCACGTAATGGTTCATAGTTCGGATTTGCCCGTTGAACCGATAGGAACCTAATAGGATACTCAGAAAGCTCGGAATAGTTATACAATGCCAACGTCCCAGACGAGGTCTTACATGCACACATATATTGATGCCACTGTCCCAGACAGGGTCTTACACAAATCAATACGATGTCGATTTCCCAGACATGGTCTTACACATAAAGATAATATCGATGCCAACGTCCCAGACGTGGTCTTACACGTAAAGATAATATCAATGCCAATGTCCCAGACGTGGTCTTACACGAAGTCTCAAATCAATGCCAACGTCCCAGACGTGGTCTTACATGATAAAACAGAACAAATACCTATGTATTCCTAGGTTCGTACGGGACTTCTCGGACATTGTTGCTAAGTCGATCTTATATCAGAATTCATTTGCATAACACTTCATAAGCATTCATTATCAACGATAGGCATATGAATATGCTCAACTCAATACAATTACATTTATTTGCAATATGACTTACCTCGGATTCGATTTATCAGAAATAGAAACGGCTACTCGGTTACTTTCGCTTTCCCGCGATCTAAGTCCATTTTCCTCGGTTCTTGATCTATACTTATTCAGAATTAACTCTTTTCTAATTCATTCAATTCAGTCCAAGGACACACATTTAGGGCTATTTGCAAATTAACCCTCACATTTGCATAATTTATCAATTTAGTCCATTTTTTTCAAAACATCAAATTCACAAAATCATCATACATCCTAGCTTAGCTGAATGTATATATATAACATACAAGCCCATATTTTCCATCAAATTTGCAATTTAGTCCTTCAAATTATTATTTTCTCAATTTAGTCCTAATTAGTTAAATTCATCAAAAATTCAATAACAAAGTATGTTTGAAACACCCCAAACCCGGCCCACGAGCTTTGACCAGATTTGGTATGTTCCTCAAGTAAACCGGTTCAAAATTCTTTTATTACTTAGGAAAAACTTGTATGATTTTTAAAAAATATTGTTTGGGTTGGGCTTGAGTTGAAAACAAATTTATCTTATGTTAAAACCCATTTATTTAAGGTGACAAAACATTTAGAGTTAATTTTAAAAGGAATTTTCTTAAACTTTAATTGATAAAAATCCATAAACATAATAAATAAAAGAAAAATAAAGTAAACCACAATGGCCTTATTATATCAATGATCCCAAAGTAAAACTTAAAATACTTAAAATAAATTGAAAGTCCAAATCATAAATTTCTTGCTATGCATGGCCACCTTTAAGCTCCCGCCGACCCAGGTCCATTCTCGCTCATCACTGAAAAATATTCCCCAAACGGGGTGAGTCAACAGACTCAATGTGTACACAACACTAAGTCATAATAGAATCAGGCATGCAAATGATACACATTCAAATTATAGAATACAATTAATGATGCATTCCCAAACCCAAACCTAATTAACCATCCGCTACACACCACCCGTACCTGCCATTCACACCGTGGGGACTACTAAGTCAACCCTCCATCCGCTACACACCATCGAAGGCAGTCGCTGCAGTCGACGTGCACATCGCCCATACAATTTGTGTCATTAGACACCATATTCAAATAATGTAACCGAAGTTACCAAATTCAGATAATGTAACCGAAGTTACCATATTCAAATTTTGTGACCGTAGTCACCATATTCCGTTGGTGAGACCGAAGTCAACACCTTCTTCCCCTTTCACATATATCCCGAATGCCCCATGAATTTTATAACATATATAACATACATATTTCTCATTCATGTTACTATTCACATGTTCAAAATATAACATATTCATAATCCTATCAGAAGTAGGAAACGTACCTAAGTACTCTTTCATTTGTGGTACTTGACCACATTCACATTCTTATGCATATTCATATAATTAATAATTGCCATACAATTTATTGAAGATTAGTATGGGTACACACATTCTTAATAATACATTTAATTTAAACATAGCCATGAACCTATCAAAACTTAGGGTAGGGTACACACTGATTTGCTTAACGAATTCCTTGAAATCCCAAAATCGATCTCATCGCTTTAGATCTCAAATTCCTACATTTGATTAATCACTTACTAATTTAATAAAAAGCCATTCGACCATAAATCCAAATCCTAGTAGGATTAGTATTCTTAAAACTTACCTTGAAATTATCAAATCCCAAAATCCTTGTATCCTCCTGTTGAAATCCATATAACTACATGTTAGATCAATTTCTAACATTTATTCACAACAAATAACCCTTAGCCGTATGTTAAATATGACTTACCTTAGATTCTTAAATCCAGAAATTCACCGAATAACTAGGAATACGCGGCTTATGGTGTACCTTCGGAAAAGAACTTCTCCTTCCTTGTAGTCGACACTTAGTAAATCCCGAAAGATCTCTTCTGAAACAGATATTAAGGGTATTAGAATCGTAATTTCGATGATTTTAAAAGAAATAGAATGAGAATCTAACCTAATCTTACCCTTATGAAGAATTTGATGGAACTCTTGCTTGAACCCTTAGCGATGATTCTGGCTATGGCTTTGATGTGGATAACAATTTCGGCTCTTGAGGCTTAGTGAGAAATCGACTAGGGCTATTGGTATCTTGGCTTTTGATTGTGTTTGTAATAGAAGAAGAAAAGAAAAGAGAAAAAGAGAATAATGGCAGAGAAAATTCAAGTGAGAGAGAAGAGGAGAAACTTTAGAGAATTTTGGCAGAGGTTTTCTTGAAAAGAAAAGAATGAATGAAGAATAGCCTTACTCTTCCTTTTATAGCCAAAATTACTAGCTAGAGTCCTTTACTTGACCACCACTCTTCTATTTTGATAGCTTTATCCCTTGATTTATCACTTTAATAAAACTTAATCCAATAATTATCTCTTATCTCTTAATAAAAATAATACTAATAATAATCCTCTTTTATCTCTTCCTTATCTATCAAAATAAAAGAAATAATATCCACATTTATCTCTTAAAAATAAAAGAATAAAAGCTCCTAATTTATAGCCATGTGCCGTCCACCTCACTTCTTCTGGAAGCAAAATAAAATTTCTTTTATTTGCTTCCCATGTGACTCGAACTCAGGCCCATTCCTCTTGCATATGGCGCCATTTCCAGAGGCCCTAAGTGGCATCTCCAGGCCACTTTTCCAAGCCTGTTTGTGTGTCAAATTCCTCATATTATTTTTCTTAAGGCCACCTTGCCTTAGTTTTCTCTTTTTAAGCCTTAAAACTTGACATTTCTTTACATTTCCAAGTTTCCAAAAATTTTCGTTTGGCTATTTAAACTTGACATTTCCTTACATTTCCAAGTTTCCAGAAATGTTTACTTTCCTCTTTTGAATCATTTCCACATCATTTCCTTACATCCCCTAGTTTCCAAAAATGTTCACTTTCCTCTTTTAAACTTAACGTTTCCAAAGCATTTCCTTACATTTCCTTACATTTCCATACATTGCCTTACATTTCCATACATTTCCATGCACCTTAGGGTTCCTAGAACTCCTCAGAACACATCCAACACACCCACTGAGCCCACTATCTCATGAATTACACACGAACGCATAACCCCTAATCTAGGATGTTACAATGTTCATCTAGCTCAAATCTTTCATTTAACACCTTAAATCATCTCAAAGCTCAACATATCAACAATGGCATATCTCATGAACATCACCAATACACAAAATTAATACATGGGCTTGATAGTAGGCAAAGCAACAATCTCAAAAACATAAAAATCATCAAAATCTAAAACCAAAATATACCTTAATTTGGATCAAACCTAGCCGAAACCTTGGAGGTTTTTATTCTTTCTTTTCCTTTTGTATATTCGGTCAAATGAAGGAATGAAAGATGAATACTTTCACCTTATTATTATTATTATTATAACATTAACACCTATTTTACTAAATTAACCTTTAATAAACATAAAAGACAAATATAATTCAATGTCATTTTTGTCCATTAACAATACACTAACTTATAAATGGCTTAATTGCCATATAAGGCTCCCTATTAAAAAGCCATCTCAATTAAGTATTTTCATAAAGCATACAGAAATTGCATTTGATGCAATTTAATCCTTTTATCAAATTAAGCACACAAACGAACAAATTAACTTACGAAACTTTAGCACATGCATAATCACTTATCAGAGACACAGAAAATACTATTAAAATATTATTCAGACTCGAATTTTTGGTCCCGAAACCACTGTTCCGACTAGGGTATAAACCGGACTGTTACAATTCTCCCCCCTTAGGGATTTTCGTCCTCGAAAATCTTACCGTTAAACAAAGTCAGATATTGCTGTCTCATTGAATATTCCGGCTCCCACGTAGCCTCTTCTATTCCGTGTCGATTCCATAATATTTTCACTAATGGAATTTTCTTGTTTCTTAACTCTTTCACTTCACGAGCTAAGATACAAATCGGTTCTTCTTCATATGTCATATTAGATCGGATTTCAATATCAGATGGGGCAATCACATGTGATGGATCGGATCGATATCTACGGAGCATTGAGACATGGAATTCATTATGTATCTTTTCTAGCTCGGAAGGCAACAACAATCGATATGCAACAGGTCCAACTCGCTCAATGATTTCATACGGCCCGATGAATCTCGGACTCAACTTGCCTTTACGTCCGAAACGAAGTACTTTCTTCCATGGTGACACTTTCAGAAATACTTTGTCGCTGATTTTAAATTCTATATCTTTTCGTTTTAAGTCCGCATAAGACTTCTGACGATCAGATGCTGCTTACGAACAATCTCGGATCAATTTCACTTTCTGTTTTGAGTCTTTTATTAAATCAACTCCATGTAGCTTACTTTCACCAAGCTCAGTCCAATATAGAGGTGTACGACATTTACGACCGTACAAAGCTTCATATGGTGCCATTTTGATGCTCGTCTGAAAACTATTATTGTATGCAAATTCAATCAATGGCAAATACTGTTCCCACGAACCATTAAACTCAAGTATACAACATCTTAACATATCTTCAAGAATCTGAATAATCTGCTCGGATTGACCATCTGTTTGTGGATGAAAAGCTGTACTGAAATGCAATTTCGTGCCTAAAGCTTCTTGCAATTTCTTCCAGAATCGTGATGTAAACCTCAGATCTCTATCTGACACAATAGATAGTGGCACTCCATGCAATCTCACAATTTCAGAAATATAAAGCTCGGCTAATCTATCAAGTGAATAGTCAGATCTTACCGGAATAAAATGGGCAGATTTCGTCAATCGATCAACTACGACCCATATAACATATTTTTTTCTCGGAGTCTGAGGCAAACCAGAAACAAAATCAATTGTCACTCTATCCCATTTCCACTCAGGAATCAGAATCGATTGTAGCAACCTGCATTTAAACTTGATGTTCAAACTTTGACTTGGTTGACAAATTAAACATTTTGAAACAAAGTCAGAAATATTACGCTTCATACCAGACCACCAATAGTGTCGCTTCAAATCATGGTACATTTTAGTACAAGCCGGATGAACAGATAGACGACTGTTATGTGCTTCACTCAAAATCAACTAAATCAATTCCAGATTTCTCGGAACACAGATACGATCTTGAAATCTCAAGCAATCATCAACAACTTGAAATTCAGATTCATAATTCGAATCACATTGAGCTCGTTTCACTAACAATTCATTATCAATTTTCCAAGCTTCACATATCTGTTGTATAAACAATGATTTCGCTTTTAATTCAGCTATCACAGAGCTATCTTCAGACAGATTTAGCTGAGCATTCAAAGCACGTAGTGCAAATAATGATTTTCTACTCAATGCATCAGCAACAACGTTTGCTTTACCCGGATGATAATCTATCACAAGTTCATAATCTTTTAACGACTCTAGCCATCTTCTTTGACGAGTTCAAATCTTTCTCGAGTCATCGGATATTTCAGACTTTTATGATCCGAAAACACGTGACATTTTTCATCGTACAAATAATGGCGCCAGATCTTTAGTGCAAACACAATCGCAGCTAGCTCGAGATCGTGTGTCAGATAGTTCTTTATATAACACAAGTTCTTTATCTGATTCTGGTTGTACTAATACTGGAGCTTCTGTTAACAGAGTTTTCAACTGATCAAAACTTTTCTGGCATTTGTCCAACCATTCAAATCTAACATCTTTCTGAAGCAATCTAGTCAACGGAGTAGTTATCACTGAAAATCCTTTCACAAATTGACGATAATAACCAGCTAGCCCCAGAAAGCTATGGACTTCAGATACATTTCTTGAAGGTTTCCATTCTAGAATAGCAGAAATCTTGCTCGGATCAACTCGAATCCCAGAAGCTGATACAATATGCCCCAGAAAACTAACCTCATGTAACCAGAATTCACATTTGCTGAATTTCGCATATAATTTCTTTTCTCGCAGAGTTTGCAATACAATTCTCAGATGCTCAGCATGTTTAGTCTCATCACGTGAATAAACCAAAATGTCATCAATGAATACAACAACAAATCGATCTACATACGGTCTGAAAATTCTGTTCATCAAATCCATAAAAACAGCAGGAGCATTGGTTAGTCCAAATGGCATAACTAAAAACTCGTAATGCCCGTACCTCATTCTGAAAGCAGTTTTCGGTACATCAGAATCTTTTACTCTCAACTGGTAATATCCCGATCTCAAATCAATCTTTGAAAACACAGTAGCTCCTTTTAACTGATCAAATAAATCATCAATCCTAGGCAACGGATATTTCTTCTTTATGGTCACTTCGTTCAACTGACGGTAGTCAATGCACATTCTCATCGTGCCATCTTTCTTTTTCACAAACAGAACAGGAGCACCCCAAGGCGAAAAACTCAGTCTAGCGAACCCTCTGTCGGTCAATTCTTGCAACTGTGACTTTAACTCTTTCAACTCTGTTGGTGCCATTCTATACGGAGCTATCGAAATAGGTGTAGTACCAGGTAGTAACTCAATACCAAACTCAAATTCCCGAATCGGAGGCAAACCCGGTAATTCTTTAGGAAATACGTCAGAAAACTCACAAACAATAGGCACTGATTCAACTTTCTTTTCAGATACTTTCGAATCAATCACATAAGCAAAATATGCCTCATATCCCTTTTTCATATAACTCTGAGCTTTCAATACAGATATCACAGTAGGCAATCTATCTAAATCATTAAACTCAACCCGTACAATTTCATTATTCGGACATCTCAAATCAACAGTCTTTCTCTTACAGTTCACAACAGCATCGTGCAATGTCAACCAGTCCATACCCAGAATTATATCAAACTCATCAAATGGTAATAGCATCAGATCAGCAGGGAAACAGATATCTCGAAACATTAACGGGAAAATCTTACATACTTTGTCAACAAGGACACTTTTACCTAAGGGGTTCGATACTTTTATAACAAACTCAGTAGACTCTACATGCAAAGTCTTACTGAACACTAAATTCATGCATATATACGAATGCATAGAACCAGGGTCTATCAATGCAATCACAGAAGTATCATAAAGAGTAAAAGTACCTGTTATAACATTTTGAGATGAAGCTTCCTCACGAGCTCGAATAGCATATGCTCTGGCAGGCGCTCTAACTTCAGATCTTGTAACAGTATCTCTCGTAGTTCTTTGACTACTACTGATATTTCTTACATTCTTCGAAGGTCTACCTCTCACAGGTGCATTATCAGATCTCAGATTCTGAACAGTCTCTGGCTCGTCAAACTCAGGGCAATCACAGATAAAATGATCAAGTGATCCACATCTGAAACAAGCTCTGTCATTCATTCTACAGCTTCCCGGATGTCTTTTCCCATAATGCTTACATTCTTGTTTCTCGGATCGTACATTTCCAACACTTGCCACTGAAGTTGCTGGAGCTTTGGAGCTCATTTGTGATCTATCTCGATTTCTATTTGAATATCCCATATTAACTCTCGAGCGGCTTTGATCATCTCTAAATTTCTTTGAAGCAGACTGAAATGATCTACTCTGAAATCTCTTCTCACTTCTAAGCTTCTTACTCACTTTCTTTTATCTTTCCCAAGTGCCTCAGCTTTGCATGCTCGATCAACAAGTACAACAAACTCTTTTATTTCTATGATTCTGAAAAACAAACGGATATCTTCATTAAGGCCATCTTCGAATCTTTTACACATTATTGCCTCAGTAGATACACATTCACGAGGATATTGACTCAGTCTGACAAACTCTTGTTCATATTCCGTAACAGTCATTCGACCCTGTTTCAAGTCCATAAATTCCTTCCGCTTCTGATCAATGAACCTTTCACTAATATATTTCTTCCGGAACTCAATCTGGAAGAAATCCCATGTCACCCGTTCCTTTGGAACAACAGAGATTAAAGTTTTCCACCATTGATAAGCTGCATCTCGGAGCAAAGATACAACACACTTTATGCATTCTTCCGGAGTCAAAGACATCTCATCGAATACCCGGATCGTGTTTTCTAACAAAAATTCTACCTTCTCGGCATCATCATCATTAGTAGCCCGAAACTCTTCAGCCCCATACTTACGGATTTTGTCAACCGGAGGCTTATTCAACAGACTCGGATACATAACCGGTGGCACAACTGTAGTCCGGGGATTAAGCGGGGCGGGGTTGTGAAAACGATCGGGTTATTCTTTACGAATTGAGTGAACCATTCACTCATCATCTAGAAGAAAACTTGTTTAGCTTCTCCCTCTTGACCACTAGTAACCGGTCTCGGATCAAAGGGCATTGTCCCTTGCACGGGAGCAGGCGCATTACTTGCTACGTCATCAGCTACGCCCTTTTCGGGATCCATTACTATACAAAAAAAACATTTTATACGTCAGGATTCATCACACTATCACAATTCAGAAATATGGCATGTATAGCTAGACTCTGACATGCTACGTTAGTCTGAGAATTGACTAAACCGTAGCTCTGATACCAACCAAATGTAACACCCTAACGTATGATCGCCACGGACTAGGTTAAAGGCGTTACTGATGTGATCAAAAATATTTACAGTAATGTCATACAATTGTATATCAACCTCAAACATAGTGTCTCTTTAGTAGGTCATCGAGACCTAAAACATGTTTATAAACCGGGTCGGGACTAAACCGGAACACATACAAAATTTCACGTAAATTTAAAACTTTCTAAGTTTCGGGGTTACACGCCCGTGTAGGCAAAGTCGTGTGCCTCCCACACCTTTGGACACACCCGTGTGTCCTCCCGTGGTCGAATCTGACTTTACTCCACGGCCACCAAGCACGCCCGTGTACCTTGGCCGTGGTCGAATCTAACTTAACTCCACGGCCACCAAGCACGCCCGTGTACCTTGGCCGTGGTCGAATCTGACTTAACTCCACGGCCACCAAGCACCCCCGTGTGCTAAGGCCGTGTACTCTTAGGCTATATACTGACTTTTACACACGGCTACTAGACACACCCGTGTGTCTTGACCGTGCGCTCCTAGGCTAGCTACTAACTTAGCCCCACGGTCACTAGGCACGCCCGTGTGCCACAACCGTGTGACATTATAGGTCATTTGCAACGCCAAAATGCCCATTCAATCTATACATTCAAAACCAATCTCATCACAAGCATAATTCATCCATTACTTACTCAAAACTTGACCATTTCATGTGTCATCTAACCATGCCAAAAACATGCTTCACACATCACATTCATTTAGGCAAATTCTCAACTCATATCTAGCCAAATCACATGGCTAAGTTCATATAACAAACTCTATCAAATACTAGCCTATACATGCCATATCTAGCTATATACATTTCCAAAATGTACCAAACACAAGTTGAGTAGTGTGATGACGATCCTCAACGGTCCCGAACCTTCAGTAGCTTTGACGACCTATAAAACAGAGAAAACACACACAAAGTAAGCTTTCTAAAAGCTTAGTAAGACATAATACAAATAAACTCAACATGTAGAAACACTGGTACAATTCATATTCATAGCAAATTTCTGACATATATGCTTTGATCCATAATCTTGGCCATAATTGCCACATTCATAACCATTCTTACATCTCATTCACATTCTCATATTCAAGCATACTTTTCTTCAAATCAAAGTCATATAGGTTCTTACCTTTTATACACACTTAGTGTACATACCAAACGTACCTGAAACGAATATACATTCACGTAATGGTTCATAGTTCAAATTTGCCCGTTGAACCGATAGGAACCTAATAGGATACTCAGAAAGCTCAGAATAGTTATACAATGCCAACGTCCCAGACGAGGTCTTACATGCACACAGATATTGATGCCACCTTTGTCCCGCATGTGGTCTTACACAAATCAATACGATGCCGATGTCCCAGACATGGTCTTACACATAAAGATAATATCGATGCCAACGTCCCAGACGTGGTCTTACACGTAAAGATAATATCGATGCCAACGTCCCAGACGTGGTCTTACACGTAAAGGTAATATCGATGCCAACATCCCAGACGTGGTCTTACATGAAGTCTCAAATCAACGCCAATGTCCCAAACGTGGTCTTACGTGATAAAACAGAACATATACCTATGTATTCCTAGGTTCGTACGGGACTTCTCGGACATTGTCGCTAAGTCGATCTTATCATAGAATTCATTTGCATAACACTTCATAAGCATTCATTATCAACGATAGGCATATGAATATGTTCAACTCAATACAATTACATTTATTTTCAATATGACTTACCTCGAATTCGATTTATCGGAAATAGAAACGGCTACTCGGTTACTTTCGCTTTCCCGCGATCTAAGTCCGTTTTCCTCGGTTCTTGATCTATACATATTCAGAATTAACTCTTTTATTCACTAATTCATTCAATTCAGTCCAAGGACACACATTTAGGGCTATTTGCAAATTAACCCTCACATTTGCACAATTTATCAATTTAGTCCATTTTTTTTCAAAACATCAAATTCACAAAATCATCATACATCCTAGCTTAGCTGAATGTATATATATAACATACAAGCCCATATTTTCCATCAAATTTGCAATTTAGTCCTTCAAATTATTATTTTCTCAATTTAGTCCTAATTAGTTAAATTCATCAAAAATTCAAGAACAAAGTATGTTCATCTAGCTGAAATCTTTCATTTAACACCTTAAATCATCTCAAAGCTCAACATATCAACAATGGCATATCTCATGAACATCACCAATACACAAAATTAATACATGGGCTTGATAGTAGGCAAAGCAACAATCTCAAAAACATAAAAATCATCAAAATCTAAAACCAAAATATACCTTAATTTGGATCAAACCTAGCCGAAAGCTTGGAGGTTTTTATTCTTTCTTTTCCTTTTGTATATTCGGTCAAATGAAGGAACGAAAGATGAACACTTTCATCATTTTTTTTTTGTTTTATTATTATAACATTAACACCTATTTTACTAAATTAACCTTTAATAAACATAAAAGACAAATATAATTCAATGTCATTTTTGTCCATTAACAACCCACTAACTTATAAATGGCTTAATTGCCATATAAGGCCTCCCTATTGAAAAGCCATCTCAATTAAGTCTTTTCATAAAGCATGCAGAAATTGCATTTGATGCAATTTAATCCTTTTATCAAATTAAGCACACAAACGAACAAATTAACTTATGAAACTTTAGCATATGCATAATCACTTATCAGAGACACAGAAAATACTATTAAAATATTATTCGGACTCGGATTTGTGGTCCCAAAACCACTGTTCCGACTAGGGTATAAACCGTACTGTTACAAGCAACCTGAAAAAGCTCTGATGCCAATTTGTTAAAAACTGAACGTCAATAATGGCAATGGAGAAAGATTGCAAAGAAAGATAAAGAAAAATAGAACACACAGATTTTACATGAAAACCCTTTCGGGGAAAAATCACAAGCAGAAGAGAAGAAAATTCACTAATTTCGAAATCGAATAATACAAGAGGAGTTTGGACTACATCTATTTATAGGTTGAAAAAACCTAATTCTAATCAATGTCAAATAAATTATACTAATAAATGCTAAATATATTATACTAATAAATACTAAATCTTCTAGAAAAAAAAAATATATTTGATAAACTTGACTTGCAAGTAATCTCTTAGAATTTGGGTCATACAACTCTAACAAGCAACTTTGAGAATTAATTTATATGTTCTCCATTGATATATTTTGCTTTCTTCTTTAGCTACCTAATCTGTTTTAGGAATTAAAATATATCCATGGAGTACATATAATTTTTGCATATTTCATTTCAATATATATTTTTAGGATTTTAAACTATTAATAGGAATGCTTGGTTATGATCTTTGTAAATATAGAGGGTTTAATTTGTTGAGTTATTTAGAATTAAGATTAAATTGATAGAATGTGTAAGTGTTAAGGACTAAATATGTAATTATACCAATTAAAAGAAAAGTCAGTCTTATCATTTCCGTTTATGATTTAATGGAGAAGGGTGACTAAAAGAGAAACAAATGATAACTTTAGTGACGAGAATAAAAATTTTTATAGTTCAATGATCAAAATAGAAATATGCTAATAGTTGAGTGATTACTTGTACAATTTACCCTTAATTTTAAATAATATGCTTTATTTTTCCTTTGTCCATTACTTAGAATTGGGTATGTGAAGTATGATGTTGGTAGACTTTTGCAGGGTTTTAAGATGGAACCATTAATGTCTGGTAGAAGGAATTCATACTCGGTTAACGAGGGATCAAACCCTTGTCCTTGGATAAAGGTTCTACCGTTCATCTCTAAATAGTATTGCACCACTACTTCATTGTGGAAGCTGTCGGCATCAATTTCCATCGATGCCTCATTGGTGTGTCGTGCTTTTCTCAGTGCCATTGAACGATTTTAATTAAAATAACTAGGCAGCCAATTACCCACACAAGTTTTATGACAAATGATTAAACTAGAATGTCTATCCTCAGTTCGTTGGTGATTTTACACGTGTTGGGTCATTCTCCAATCCGAATTTGATGCCTTATACTTGCAAAAGAGAAAGCAAAAACAAAAGGCTAGAAAAAAATTGAAGAAGTAGCAGAGAAAAGAGAAACCCAATAGAAGAATCGAAGTTGAAATCGTGAAAAATTGATGAAAGATGGAGGAAAGGAGTTGTGGCGACTATAGGGAGTTTTGGAGTTGCAAACATATTCTTAAGGAAAGTGATTAGGGCTAACAAAAAGTGAGGTGATTAAAGGAGACATCGTACTACACGGAGAATGAGCAAAAAAAAAAGTTCCAGAACCCAATATCGTGTTGCGACACAATCCCTGTATGTCGTGACACATCTTGAAAATTTTAAATTCTTTTAGTTTTGAAGTCCTATATTGCGACACAAAGGAACCTATGTCGCGACACGTACTAGAAGTTTCAGAATTCGTCTTTTCGGGTCGTGTCGGACTCCTTGGTTTATGCCTAATCACTTCAAATCACTATTAAGGCTTTTCAAAATAACAACCTCTCTAAGCTCAGCAACTACTGTAAATAAAATACATAACTATGGAATCAAAATCAAATAGAAAATGAACAAATGAAAAATAAAGAAAACTAAAATTAAAACGAATTGAAATAGAAGTGTAACACCCGGTTATCCTTATTGACCCAAATTTTAAGGATAGTTGGGATTAAATTGAAAGAATTAGAAAATTGTCGGACTCCACCGGGGAATTTAGAAATCTTAGTGGCCAGATTTTGATTTGGTTGGATCTTAATTTTGGTTTAGTTAGATTGAAACCGACTGGTTCCATAATGAGAGACAAAATGATTAGGATTTAGTGGAGGAAGTTGCCTGTTGAGACCGTGCAATGGAGTATATATATAGGTGTGGATAGAAACAAAATTCTTCTCAATTCTGTTCACCATTTTTTCCTCTATCAAGGGCATCGTCTTCTTTAGACATACTGAAGAAGAAGAGGATATGGCTGAAGGAAACTCTGCATGTCTTAGGAAATGTGAGAATTTAAGTTTGACAGTAGAGAAGTTTGGAAACTGTTTAGCTTCTTTACCTCTCTGCACTTGTGGATTGAAGAATAGAGTGAAGTGGTATGTAACACCCTTTACCCGTATTCAATGCCGAAACAGAGTACGAGGCATTACCGGACATAATCACAAGCAAACTTATAAAATCGAGACGTAAATTTCCATCCAAGTTTAAAACCTTTCACATACATTCATATCGTCCCTATCACGAGCCTACGAGGCCCAAAACATGCATTGAAAGTGGTTCGGGACTAAACCGAGAACTTTGGAAACTTTTGGGAAACTTAGAAAAATTTTCATGTAAAAGGGGCCACACGCCCTTGTGAACCAAGACACACGCCCGTGTAGTAAGGAACACGCCCGTGTTCCTAGCCCGTGTAACTCTCTGTTTATGACGTCATGAACAAATTGAGGTCACACGGCCAAGGTACACGCCCATGTGCTTAGGCCATGTGGTCGATTAAATTTTCATAATTTTTCATAAAATAGGTGCAGACTTCACACGGCCAGGGCACACGCCCGTGTTTGAGGCCGTGCCGTCCATATGACTGAGACAAATGCCCGTGTCTCTGCTCGTGTGCTCAACACTGAGCATTCTGTTTTGCAATAATTAAGGTACAGGGGACACACGTCGGAAACACACGCCCATGGGGCAAGCCGTGTGTCACACACGGCGTAGACACACGCCCTTGTGTCTACCCGTGTGGACAAAAAGAAGGCTATTTACCAAGCCATTTTGTCACCCTTCCATGCACAAACCTACACAATAAACATAGAACCATTCCAAGCATATACATACAACCAAATCAGCCACAAACAAGATATCAATACATCATTCACATGCTATCATTTATCATACACAAACATCACATATAACTCAACTTAAATCATGCAATTTCCCACATCCATGAAAAGCATCATCATATACATATATATATATATATACTTAAACCAATATTAGCCAATTTCAATGGCCATTTACAAAATCAATTATCAACCAACATAAGCCAACACATTTGGCTAAATCTATTATGACACTTAACAAAATGACCAAGTCCCTATACATGCCATAACTCAAAATATCAAAATCAATGGTACCCAAAATATTAAGTTAGTAGTGTGAGTGGATCTCCGACAGTTTTCGATCCCTGAACTGGCTTGGTGACACTATAAGACAAGGGAAAAGAAAGGGGAGTAAGCTCTATAGCTTAGTAAGTTCCTATGCAAATAATAAGCATTATAATCACACATGTATCATACTAATAAACATGATAAACTTGGCATAAATAGTATCAAGATCTTTTAATCATAACTTACTCATTCATAACCTTACCGAGGGATTCATCACATATCGAGCTCATTAGTAAATGAGTTTTACGTACGTACCTTTACCAACTCGCAACATAATCATAACCTTTCACAACTTTGACATACACGTTGTATTTCCCGTTGAACCACTTGGAATACTAAAGGATACTCAGGAATCTCGCACACACAATACCATACCAATGCCAATAGCCCAGCTATGGTCTTACATGAAATCTCATATCGATGCCATATCCCAGATATGGTCTTACACGAAATCTCAAATAACCCTAATGTCATGACATTTGTATCCTAACTATTCCTAAGGTTCAACTGGGATTTCTCGCTTGTTGAACTTTTTCGATTACGTTCGAAGATTAAATCACAATTCATACAGTATTAAAGCAATTAAAGCATAAATATCAACGCATTATTTACATACAAACTTACCTCGATACAAAAATAGTGGGAATGAGACCTAATCGTCAAATACTTTATTTTTCCTCCGATCTAGGTCCGAACCTCATTTCTCTTGATCTATAATAGCAAATTTAACTCATTTATTATTCACAATATTTAATTCAGTCCAAAAATCTTATTATGGAAAAAATAAATTTTGCCCCTAAACTTTGAGATATTTACATTTTGGTCCCTGGGCTCGTAAAATGAAACGTGTTTAATTTATTTAATGTACAAGCCTACCCGAACCATTTTTATAACTATAAAAGCCCTCAATTTCCATCAAAACACACTTTTACTACATATTTTATAACTTTTACAAATAGGCTCTTTTAAGCATTTTCATCAAAAATCACTTAGTAAAAGTTGTTTATCTAACACCAAACATTCATTTTCTACCATTAGACATCAAAATACACAAATTTCTAACATGGGTCAGACCCTAGACCTTGATTATTCCTTAAATTAATGGTAGAAATAGATAGATCGAGTGATAACGACTTCAAAAGTGTAAAGAGCATTAAAAACAGGGCAAGAACGGACTTACAATCGAGATTGAAAGTTGGACAAACCTCAGCTATGTCTTCCTTCTAATTTTCGGCACAAGGGGGAGAACATGGACAAGATTTTGGCTTGATTTTCCCTTTTTATTCATTTATTTACCAAATGACCAAAATGCCCTTAATGCATAACTTTGAAATTTTATCTCACCATGTCCATTTTTGTCCACTAACTTAACAAATGGTCTAATTACAATCTAAGGACCTTCAATTTAAAATTTCATAGCAATTAGACACCTCTAGCTTGTAGAACTCAACTTTTGCACTTTTTACAATTTAGTCCTTTTTACTAAATTGAGTGCCCAAATGTTAAAATTTTCGAACGAAACTTTTACGAATTCATTTCGTAAAACTGCAGACCATAGTAATGTAATAAAAATGAATTTTACTACGTGGGAGTTGTGGTCCCGAAACCACTGTTCCGACTTGGCCCAAAATCGGGATGTTACAACTCTCCCCCCTTAGGGATTTTCGTCCCCGAAAATCTTACCAGAAAATAGGTTTGGGTACTATTTTTGCATAGCTTTCTCAGGTTCCCACGTAGCCTCTTCCACACCGTGTCTTTGCCACAAAACTTTCACTAGGGCTATACTTTTATTTCTTAACTGTTTAACTTCCCGAGCCAAAATCTTGATCGGCTCTTCACCATAAGTCATATCAGGTCGAATCTCAACCTCTGTCGGAGAAATCACATGTGAAGGGTCTGATCGATAACGTCCCAGCATAGACACATGAAACACCTTATGGATCCTTTCCAACTCTGTCGGTAAGGCTAACCGATATGCCATTGGCCCTATTCTTTCAATAACTTCATACGGCCCAATGAAACGTGGACTCAACTTGCCTTTACGGCCAAATCTTAGAATTTTCTTCCACGGAGATACTTTCAGAAAGACTTTGTCACCGACCTGAAATTTGATTTCTTTTCTTTTCAAGTCTACATACGAATTTTATCGATCTGAAGCGGCTTTCAAGCAATCTCAGATTACCTTTACTTTTTCTTCAGTTTCCCTAACCAGGTCAACCCCGTGAATCTGTTTCTCATTGAGCTCGATCCAATACAAAGGTTTTCGGTACTTACGGCCATACAATGCCTCATAAGGCGCCATCTTTATACTCGACTGAAAACTGTTGTTATATGCAAATTCGATTAATGGTAGATATTTCTCCCAACTACCTTCGAATTCTAGAACACAACATCGGAGCATATCTTCAAGAATCTGAATCGTTCTTTTATACTGACCATCGGTTTGCAGATGAAACGCGATACTAAAATTTAACTGCGTACCCAGAGCCTCTTGTAACTTTTTCCAAAATCTCGAAGTAAACCTTGGATCTCTATCCGAAATAATAGAAGCAGGCACCCCGTGCAATCTCACAATCTCAGAAATGTACAATTCACTAACTTATCCCGGTGAGTAGTCGAGACGCACGGTATAAAATGAGTTGATTTCGTTAATCTGTCAACCACAACCCATACGGCATCTTTCTTTTTCGGTGTCAAAGGCAAACCCGTTACAAAATCCATCGTAATCCTGTCCCGTTTCTATTCAGGTACCATCACTGGTTGAAGTAAACCCGAAGGCACTTGGTGTTCGGCTTTTACTTGTTGACAAATCAAGCATCTCGAAATAAACTCTGAAATATCTCGTTTCATACCTGACCACCAGTACAATGTCTTCAAATTGTTATACATTTTCGTACTACCCGGATGCATAGACAAGCAACCATTATGTGCCTCACGGAGAATTTTTAGAATAAGTTCATCATCTTTCGGTACACATATTCTACTCCGGAACATCAAACAACCATCGGATCCGATATAAAAATCTGAATCACTGCCCGATTCACACTGAGCTCTCTTAGCTTGCAAATCACTGTCACATTTATGAGCTTCACAAATCTGTTGAAGGAACAACGGTCTATCTCTCAACTCGGCTAGAATCGTACCATTACTGGACAAAGTAAACCGTGTATTCATCGCTCTCAAAGCAAACAAATATTTCCTACTCAAGGCGTTGGCGACCACATTCGCTTTACCCGGGTGATAGTCAATCACTAACTCATAGTCTTTCAGTAACTCAAGTCATCTTCGTTGTCGTAAGTTCAAATCTTTTTGAGTCATCAAGTACTTCAAGCTCTTATGATCAGTAAAAACACGACATTTCTCACCGTACAGATGATGTCTCCAAATCTTTAAAGCAAACAGAATAGCAGCTAGTTTCAAATTATGCATCGGATAATTTTTCTCATGTGGTTTCAGCTGTCTCGAGGCGTAGGCTACCACTTTGCCCTCTTGCATCAACACACATCCTAATCCATTCAGTGACGCGTCACTATAAATTACAACTTCTTTTCCCGGTTCAGGTTGTACTAAAACCGATGCCTCAGTCAATAATTCCTTCAATTTCTCAAGACTTTGCTGACATTTTTCGGACCATTCAAATTTAACATCTTTTTGCAACAACTTGGTCATTGGAGTAGCAATCATTGAAAATCCTTTGACAAAACATCGGTAATAACAGGCTAAGCCCAAAAAGCTTCTAACTTCAGATACATTCCTTGGCGGTTTCCAATCAACAATTACCGAAATCTTACTTGGATCAACCCAAATACCATCACCTGAGATAATATGTCCTAAAAATCCAACTTCTCGGAGCCAAAACTCACTTTTACTAAACTTAGCATACAACTTCTTATCTCTCAAAGTCTTTAAAATAGTTCTCAAGTGTTCGGCATGCTCGGACTCATCACGAGAATAAATCAAAATATCATCAATAAACACAACCACAAACTTGTCCAAATACGGTCTAAAGATTCGATTCATTAGGTTCATAAAAATTGAAGGAGCATTCGTTAACCCAAAAGGCATAACAAGGAATTCATAGTGTCCGTACCTTGTTTTGAAAGCGATTTTCGGCATATCCGACTCTTTTACTCTCAACTGATAGTAACCAGATCACAAATCTATCTTTAAGAACACTGTCGCTCCTTTCAGTTGGTCAAATAAATCATCAATCCTCGGCAAAGGATACTTGTTCTTACTGGTTACCTTATTTAACTGTCGGTAATCTATACAAAGTCTCATAGACCCGTCTTTCTTCTTTACGAATAATACTAGAGCACCCCAGGAGAATAACTTGGTCTCGCAAAACCTTTATCTGTCAACTCTTGCAACTGAGTCTTTAACTCTTTCAATTCGATCGGAGCCATTCTATACGGAGCAATAGATATCGGCGAGGTCCCTGGTACTAAGTCAATACCAAACTCAACTTCTCTAACTGGTGGTAACCCAGGCAATTCTTCCGGGAACACATCTGAATATTCACAAACTATCGGCACTGATTCAATTTTCAATTCAGACTCTTTTGTATTCAACACATAAACAAGATAAGCTTCACGGCCTTTCCTTACATATCTTTGGGCAGACATCGAAGAAATTACAACGAGTAACTCACCCGGTTCATCTGAATCAATCCGAAGAATTTCACCATTTTCATATTTCAGTTCAATAATCTTTCCTTTATAGTTCACTACGGCATCATGTAATGTCAACCAATCCATGCCCAAAATAACATCGAATTCATCAAAGGGCAACAACATTAAATACGCCAGAAAACAGTGACCTCGAATCATTAATGGACAATTCTTGCAAACTCTATCAACTAGTACATGTTTGCCTAAGGGGTTTGACACTCTAACCACAAACTCAGTAAATTCAACAGGCAAGTTCTTACTAGTTACCAATTTCAGACAAACATAAGAATGAGTCGATCTAGGATCAATCAATGCAACTACATTAGTATTATAGAGAGAAAAAGTACCAGTGATAACATCGAGAGATGTCACTTCTTCGCAAGCACGGATGGCATAGGCTCTAGCAGGTGCTCAAGCTTCAGATCTCACAGCTGTATCTTTCGTCATACCTTTACTACTATCTCCATTTCTGGTACTTCTCGCTGGCCTACCTTTATTAGCAATATTACTCGGCCTCACCCTCTGAAATTTTTCCTTCTCAGCCATTTCAGGACAATCTCGGATAAAGTACTCTTGAGAGCCACACTTGAAACAAGCCTGGTCATTCATCCTACACTCACCGGGATGTCTTCTTCCGTATTATTGACATTCGGGTCTGTTGGACTTTACATTGCCCACACTCGCCATTGAGGTGGCTTGAGATTTAAAACTCGAACGTTGCTTCTCGCGATCTCTGCATGAATACCCCGCTGAAAAATTTGAACGGGAATACATTTCTTTAGGCTTCTTAGACTGAGATGGAAACGACTTACTCATTTGTCTTTTCTTTGAATCTCTAGCTTCGAGATCAGCTTTTCTCTTCTCTTTGTTCAGCTCTTCGGCCTTACAAGCCCGTTCAACCAATACCACAAATTCTTTCAGCTCTAAAATCCCAACTAACACACGAATATCCTCATTCAATCCATCCTCAAATATCTTGCACATGATAGCCTCGATGGAAACACACTCCCGAGCATATTTATTAAGACTGACGAATTCTTGCTCATACTTAGTCACTGTCATACGACCTTGTTTCAGCTCAAGAAATTCTTTACATTTCTGATCGATGAATCGTTGACTAATATATTTCTTTTGGAACTCTTTTTGAAAGAATTCCCATGTAACCCTTTCTCTCGGTACCACCAATACTAGTGTATTCCACCAGTGGTATGCAAAATCTCTCAGAAGTGAGATAGCACACTTTAAACACTCATCCGGTGTGCAGGGCAACTCATCGAATACCCTGATGGAGTTTTCGAGCCAAAACTTGGCTCTTTCGGGATCATCATCCACATTAGCTCTAAAATCTTCAGCCCCATGCTTTCGGATCTTATCAACCGGGGGCTTATTCTTTCTTACAAAGTCCATACCTTGTGGGGCTACGGGAACCGGTCGAGGAATGGGTGGGGGTGGAGGAGGTTGGGCATTCGAATTTTTTCGAAAAAAAAATTCATATACCACTCATTCATCATATGGAGAAAGGCTTCCCTGCCTCCTTTTCCCTGACTAACCGTAGGAGGTCTACTATCAGACGGTGCTGCCCCTTGAGCGGGAGCCGGCGCATTACTTTCAACTTCATCAGCCTCAGCTCGATTGGGATCCATTACTATATGAAAACTCAATTTAAAGTTGTTAGGAGTCATCACACAATCACAATTCATTTATGGCATGTATAGCTAAACTCTTACACCCGCTGCGTTAGTCCAAGAATCGACTAAACCGTAGCTCTGATGCCACTAAATGTAACACCCCTTACCCGTATTAAATGCTGAAACAGAGTACGAGTCATTACCAGACATAATCACAAGCAAACATATAAAATTGAGACGTAAATTTCCATCCAAGTTTAAAACCTTTCACATACATTCATATCGTCCCTATCACGAGCCTACGAGGCCCAAAACATGCATCGAAAGTGGTTCGGGACTAAACCGAGAACTTTGGAAACTTTTGGGAAACTTAGAAAATTTTTCATGTAAAAGGGGGCCATACGCCCGTGTGGACCAAGGCACATGCCCGTGTTCCTAGCCCGTGTAATTCCCTGTTTATGACGTCATGAACAAATTTAGGTCACACGGCCAAGGCACACGCCCGTGTGCTTAGGTCGTGTGGTCGATTAAATTTTCATAATTTTTCATGAAATAGGTGCAGACTTCACATGGCCAGGGCACACGCTCGTGTTTGAGGCCGTGCTATCCACATGGCTGAGACACACGCCCTTCTCTTTGCTCGTGTGCTCAATACTGAGCATTCTGTTTTGCAACAATTAAGGTGCAGGGGACACAAGGCCGAAACACACGCCCATGGGGAAAGCTGTGTGTCACACACGGCCTAGACACACGCCCGTGTGTCTACCCGTGTGGACAAAAACAAGGCTATTTACCAAGCCATTTTGTCACCCTTCCATGCACAAACCTACACAATAAACATAGAACCATTCCAAGCATATACATACAACCAAATCAACCACAAACAAGATATCAATACATCATTCACATGCTATCATTTATCATACACAAACATCACATATAACTCAACTTAAATCATGCAATTTCCCACATCCATGAAAAGCATCATCATATGCATATATAATACTTAAACCAATATTAGCCAATTTTAATGGCATTTACAAAATGAATTATCAACCAACATAAGCCAACACATTTGGCTAAATCAATTATGACACTTAACAAAATGACCAAGTCCCTATACATGCCATAACTCAAAATTTCAAAATCAATGGTACCCAAAATATTGAGTGTCGAAACCATTTTTTTTTGAAAAACGGGGGTCGGTCGACTTTGATTCTGAAAACAACAACAAAAAAAAACGGGAGTTGCCACTAATCTTTTTTTGATGAGGTGTGATCGGGTCACCTCGCAATTTGATCATTTTAATAAAAAAGTTGATTTATTAAAACGACGATTTTGGTTTATGAAATTCGGAAAACGGGTTCGGGAGTCGGTTACGCACGAGGAAGGGTTAGCACCCTCGATATGCCCAAAATTGGTACCTAGTTGATTAATTGATGTCTTTAGTGTCGAAAATTGAAAATTTGAAGAAATTTTAAAATACGATCCTTTGTTATAAAATTGAAAAATTTTTGAGAACAGGGCATATTTCACGTTAATCGAGAAAAAGAATTACCTCCCGTAAGTTAGGACACAATGTCTTAAATTCCCGATACAAGAATAAAAGCCGAAAAATTTATTTTGGAAGATGTTTGATTATCTCAGTTTTAGAAAGAAATCATATTCTGTAAGTTAGAACACAATCTTTTCGTAATTCCCGAGATTATTTTAAAAATTTTAAAACGTTCGTTTGTTCGGATTTATCGAGAAAGTCAAAACCCCGTAAGTTAGGGAACGACTTTTCGAATTTCAAAATACGATATATTGCTTGTTTTAAAAAATTGATGTATCGGATAAAGACTAAAGTAATGTAAATTGGTAGTGAGATGTAAAAAAAATGATGGTACAAATATGCATAATGAAAGAATAATAATTGCGTTAGTGTGAATAATAATAATAATAAGGACGGAAATAAAATAAAATAAAATAAACAAGCCAAAAATGAAAAGAAAAATAATAAGTAAATAAACGCAAAGAGAAAATATAATTATAATAGTAATAATAATAAAAATAATAGTAACAAAAATAATAATAGTAATGATAATAATAATAATAATAATAATAATAATAATAATAATAATAATAATAATAAACGAGTAATAATAGTAACAAAAAAATAAATAAATAATAGTAATAATAATAATGAAAATAGTAATAAAAATAACATAATAATAATAGTAATAATAATAACAACAACAACAACAACAACAACAACAACAACAACAACAACAACAACAACAACAACAACAATAATAATAATAATAATGCAAAAATAACTAAAAAGGGCTAAATTGAACTTAAAATCGACGTTCGGGGCAAATCTGAAATAAATAAAAAAAGGAAAAGGACCACATTGAACGCGCGAATAAAAAGGAGGGACCAAAAGGGCAATTAATCCTCGTCCTCCAAAACGACGTCGTTCGAATATGGACCTAATTGAAAATCGCAATAAATTATGAGGCAAAATTAAAAATATAAAAACCTGATTGCATAACACTTGAAAAGCGGAAGGGCTAAAGGTGCAATTAGCCCTTTTGTTTAAAAACACGCGGATCCTAGCTTGGCGTGGGTCGGGTAATCGAGTCGGAGGGGCAAAATGACGTCGTTTTGGGGCTTATGGACGCCGACCAAAACGACGTCGTTTTACGTAGCCTATATAAGTTAAAAATCTAAAAAATATGTTTCATTTTTCATCAATTTTCTTTTAAAAACCCCGTTTTCTTTTCTCTCGGTAGGGCTCGAGAGCCTGGTCGAAATCTGGCCGATTATCGCCGTGGGCTCCGCTGCCGTCGATCGCCGTACACGGTGGTCAGAGCCTAAAAATGTCTCTTTTTTCAGACAAAACGCGAGAGAAGGTAAAATATTTCCCCTTTTTTAATATATGTATGTATATATGTATGTGCGAAACAGTTTAGAAGAAAAAAACAAAGAAAATAAAAATAAAACAAAGAAATACCCTTAGCGAGATTAAGACTTAGTTTTCCTTCTTCAGTCTGCTGATTGTTTTTATTATTTTGTGTGTTTTGAATCTGTTTTGGTTGTATTCCAATTTCTGTCTCTAAAAAAAAAAATTATAATCGGTTTCCATGGCTTTTTATAGCCTATTTGTTTTTTTTATTATATCTGTCATTTCATGCAGGCAAGTGGGCGGTGCAAAGGAGCGGTGGACGTGACAAGGGCAGCGGTGGTGGCAGAGGGCTGCAGACCTAGGTGCGGCGCACCTAGGGTTTGTTTTATTTTTTTTTCTGAAAATGTGGTATTGGGCTAGGTTGGGTTAGGGTTTAGGTTTGGGTTAGTTTGGTTAGGTTTTGGGCTGATGGTTTAGGTTGGGTTTGTTTTGGTAATTTGGGCTTCAGGTTTTGGGCTGTATTGGGTTTGGTTAGTTGGTTCGGGCCAAGATTGGGTTGGCCTGTTACTTTTATTTGTTTATGGTTTCTGACGGGCCCAAGCAGAAATTGGGCTGTACATTGAGTTAATAGTGTGAGTGGATCTCCGACAGTTTCTGATCCCCGAGCTGGCTTGGTGACACTATAAGACAAGGGAAAAGAAAGGGTAGTAAGCTATATAGTTTAGTAAGTTCCTAAGCAAATAATAAGCATTATAATCACACATGTATCATACTAATAAACATGATAAACTTGGCATAAATAGTATTAAGATCTTCTAATCATAACTTACTCATTCATAACCTTACCGAGGGATTCATCACATATCGAGCTCATTAGTAAATGAGTTTTACATACGTACCTGTACCAACTCGCAACATAATCATAACCTTTCACAACTTTGACATACACGTTGAATTTCCCGTTGAACCACTTCGAATACTAAAGGATACTCGGGAATCTCGCACACACAATACCATACCAATGCCATATCCCAGATATGGTCTTACATGGGATCCTGTATCGATGCCAATAGCCCAGCTATGGTCTTACACGAAATCTCATATCGATGCCATATCCCAGATATGGTCTTACACGAAATCTCAAATAACCCTAATGTCATGACATTTGTATCCTAATTATTCCTAAGGTTCAACCGGGATTTCTCGCTTTTTGAACTTTTTCGACTATGTTCGAAGAGTAAATCACAATTCATACAATATTAAAGCAATTAAAGCATAAATATCAACACATTATTTACATACAAACTTACCTCGGTACAAAAATAGTAGGAATGGGACCTAATCGTCGAATACTTTGTTTTTCCCCCGATCTAGGTTTGAACCTTGTTTCTCTTGATCTATAATAGCAAATTTAACTCATTTATTATTCACAATATTCAATTCAGTCCAAAAATCTTATTATGGCAAAATTACATTTTTGCCCCTAAATTTTAACTTATTTACATTTTGGTCCTTAGGCTCATAAAATGAAACGTGTTCAATTTCTTTAATGTACAATCCTAGCCGAACCATTTTTATAGCTATAAAAGCCCCCAATTTCCATCAAAACACACTTTTACTACATATTTTATAACTTTTACAAATAGGTTCTTTTAAGCATTTTCATCAAAAATCACTTAGTAAAAGTTGTTTATCTAACACCAAACATTCATTTTCTACCATTATACATCAAAATACACAAATGTCTAACATGGGTCAAACACTAGACCGTGATTATTCCTTAAATTAATGGTAGAAATAGATAGATCGAGTGATAACGACTTCAAAAATGTAAAGAGCATTAAAAATGGGGCAAGAACAGACTTACAATCGAGCTTGAAAGTTGGCCAAACCCTAGCTATGTCTTCCTTCTAATTTTTGGCACAAGGGGGAGAAGATGGACAAGATTTTGGCTTGATTTTCCCTTTTTATTCATTTATTTACCAAATGACCAAAATGCCCTTAATGCATAAGTTTTAAATTTTATCTCACCATGTCCATTTTTGTCCACTAACTTAACAAATGGTCTAATTACCATCTAAGGACCTTCAATTTAAAATTTCATAGCAATTAGACACCTCTAGTATGTATATTTGCACTTTTTATAATTTAGTCCTTTTTACTAAATTGTGTGACCAAACGTCAAAATTTTCGAACGAAATTTTTGTGAAATCATTTTGTAAAATTTTAGACCATAGAAATGTAATAAAAATGAATTTTACTATGTCAAATTTGTGGTCCCGAAACCACTATTTTGACTAGGCCCAAAATCGGGCTGTTACATAGTAACTCTTAAAAGCTCCTACATAATTATGGATTCTAGGTTTTAAAAGGGTTCAACACCTTTAGTTTAACAAGAAAATGGTTGTCATGCTTAGCTATCAGGACAAAAAAGGCTCTAGTGTTTGGATAAGCTAAGCTAATGAGGATAAAGAAATCCATGTGAGTTTTTGCACCTTCCCTTCTTGATGATAGATTATGTTGTGTAACTTGTATGTATCACATTGATGATGTATCAAGATTGCCTAAGTTATGGTGTGTATGTGCTTGAAGAAAAAGTAGGTTGTGTGTGATCTTTTACCAGTTGTCTGTTGGTTGTTTTATGATAGTTAGTTGATGATAGATAATTTGGCGTTATGTTTGATTAATGATGAATTGTATGTTATGCTTGAGTAATGTATGCATAGTGTGGAGGAAAGTGTTGAAGGGGTAGATGAAGTTAGGACTTGGTAATGGAAATTTTTGTTAGATATCACCATACGATATTGCTGAGTGCAAACCGGGATATGCGAAGCTCCAGCTAAAGGAATTAGGGAAAATGGAATTCTATTAAGATATCGTCATATGGTGTTACTGAGTGCAAACTGTGATATGCGAAGCTCCGGGCCTTGCGGGGGACACTTTTTTGTTAAAGAATCAAGGTGAAATGTGAAACAAGTCCTTTAGGAGGACATTGTGATGATGATTATTAGGCTTCACAGATCAACACCGCGATGGCAGTCAGCAGGCTATATGGGGCGACACCTCAAGAGAGGTCTAATATGTAAGACCATAGCTCAACTATGGAAGTATAGAGAGTCCTCTAGGACAATAAACACGGGGAAGTCCGCTAGGACATTAAACATGGGGTATATTGTGTAAAACCATAACTCGACTATGGCAGCATAAAGAGTTCATCTGGATAGAATGTGTAACGCCCCGAAAATTGGGCCTAGAATAAATAGGTTTTCTGTGTCGAGAGAATGGATTTTGTCGTTAAAAAAAAAAGGGAATAATGAATTAAGTGTGTATAAAAAAAATTATGATTGCATGTTTAGTTTAATTTTTAGGTGATTTAGGAAGGGTTGGTAGTGTTGGAAAAGTCCTAGGCTCGATCTAGGGCTTTAGCAAAAATTTTGTTTTTACCCTTAAGTGAGGTTGGTGGTAGTCAGAAGGCTTTTAAAATATTGTTGGGTTAAAAGATAGCACAAGGAAGTAGGTGGTCTGGTGACCTGGGGCGTTCTGAACAAGATGGTGGTCAAAGGTTCAAGTCCTGGACTTTGCAAAATTTTTTTATTGCGCATATGTTAGTATGAAGGCCAGAGTTTAGGCTTTATAATTAGTTGGGGCTGATTCACGACACAAAGAAATGCCGGGCCCAGTGGCAGAGGCGTTAGGAGCAGGAGGGGGAGCAAGGTTCTAGTTGCGGCGTGCGCTAGATGTTTGTTTTAATTGGGGAAGAAAGGTTTATAATTAATTGGGGAGGAATTATGACTCAAATAAAGCGGGCGGCGCAGTGGCAAGGGGCGTGTATCATAGTGAAGAGGTTGGAGGTTCGACGCTGGGTGTTGGCAATTATTTTTTAGATTTCTTTGGATGATTCGATTCATTTGGGAAATAGGCCTTAAAAGAAGTTGGGAATGGAATATGTCACAAGAAGAGTTGTGGTGCAGTGGCTGGTAGCGTGTGGTGGTGCCTAGAGGTCTTGGTTTCAAGTTGCCTTATGCTCAATATTTTTCTATTTTGCTGCTAGCGTGGGGAAGGTGTTTGAAGTGGATTGAAACACCAAATGGCTGCTGTTTGGGGAAAGCAATTTGAATGTAATTCAAATTGAATTTTTGGCTAAGTAAAGGAATTTTTGGATGAGGATGAAGATAAAATTTGGAGAAAATAAAGGAATTTAATTGGTGATAAGTTTGAGTCGACTAAGGAGTGTAGGTTTATTTTATTTATTTATTTTTAGTATATATATGGGTGACGAATTAAGTTCCTAGAGTAATGCCGAAATTTTGTTTTCCCTCTGGCCGAATTTCTTCACTTGTGAGATGCCCAAACACCTTTTTCTCTCTAAGTGTTCAGAAGCCAAATCCTTCACACTCTCCCTTCTTAAATTCCCTTTTTGGTTCACCACTTAGTTCTAGCCGTATCACCTCTTTTCTTATTCTCCTTAGTGTTGCCGAATTGTCTCTGTCACCTTACCAGTCTCAAAAGCCGGATTTAGGCCGCAGGATCAAAGGAAGATTTCGGTAAGAGCTTAGTTGAATTTTTAGTGTGTTTTATTGTAAGCCGAAGGGCTATCTAACCCCTCTTTGCTGTTACCATGTATTAACAAGGGTGAGGCTCAGCAATCGCAAGCGCGGTAGGTAAGGATTGTTATCAAGGTAGTAAATATTCTCGATTCAGTTAGAGTTTTAATAAGTGACCGAATCTATTGTGGCTCATAGGGGTGATTTATGATCTATATGGATCACTTGGTTTTGACGATATAGGTGTTGGATGCAGATCTAGAGGATAATCGCCAATAGTAGCAAAGGAAGGGGCTACTAGAAAGTAAGGCACACGGTAAGGTTACAGTGAGGTTTCACTTTCTGATAAAGTTCATCTTAAGTTATGATTAATCGTTAGGTGATGTCAATTGTAGGTTCGTGACTAAGGGGTTCGTAGCACGCAAGGTTACCAGGTGTGTACAAACACTACACACACGAAATCGGCAATGCCGAAAGGCCAAAAAGTCGAAAGTGGCTAAATGGGCCCGGTGGGCCCTGAGGCTAAGTTTGATAAAATGGTTTGGTTGATTATACGAATTAAGTTAGCTATGCTTGATACATGATCTGGATATGTTTTGGGCCTAATAGGCCATATGATGAGATTTGGGCCTAATGGGCCGTAAGGACATAAAATGGGCTTGATGGGCTTATGGGGGCGTAGACAAGTATGTTAGGGTTAATGGACTTTAGGCCTAGTTTGAACAACTTTGTAATTTCATAAGACTTAAGCTAATTAAACATGTCTGTGGACAAGTCGATTAGTTAGAGTGTGGTAACCGACATATGCATGTCTAGGATTGGATCTAGTAAGAGCTTGGTACTTAAGCGGTCCTAGTGACCCACCTCCTCTTTTCTGAGATCCTACCTGGTGCATAGTGTTTGTTCACTTTAACTGCGAGGACTTGTTTATGGGCCAAAGTTTATAACTAAAACCCGAGAGGGACTAAAATACCCTTATATTGGAAAATTACTAAAATACCCTTATATTGGAAAATTACTAAAATACCCTTATATTGTAAAATTACTAAAATACCCTTATATTGTAAAATTACTAAAATACCCTTATATTGTAAAATTACTAAAATACCCTGTTTGTAAAATTACCAAGATACCCCTAATTTGCCAAATTACCAAAATACCCAGTAGGGTAGAATTACTGAAAATACCGGGTAGTGAAATGACTAAAATACACCTATGTGGTGAATATGGGTTTGTGGATGTTACTTTTGTGTTTGATGCATTCATATGATATTCTGCTTAGGATGCATAGGGGTGGGAATTATGGTACGGAGGAAGATTTGAGGATCGCATGGCCGTATGGTATGGATCCGGATCGCATAGCCGTATGGTATGGATCCACTGAAGGCTTTAAGCGCGAAGATATGATTAGCGACTTTCTTCGCAACGCTTGGTAGTACCGCAATCAGGCTACCCTTGGTGTGTAGCGGAGGGGTGGGTCGAGCTAGAATTCCCCATAGGAGTCATAAGGTTGGAAGGGAAATGGTGTGTTTAGCGGATGGATTTTCGGGGTGGGTTTTGCATTATCTGTTTATAAATGAAATGATATGATATGATATGAGGTCATTGTGGGCTAAGGCCCAAGACCACCAATTTTGTTAGGGCTTAGGCCCAATGTGAATATTTGTATATGATTTGATTGCCAAGGGTTGTACACACTGAGTTTCGAAACTCACACCCTTAATTTTTAAATGTTTTAGGTAATCCTGAATAGGCGGCTCGACGAGGGAGAGGACTCGGAGATGGCCACACTACAAGTTGTCCAAATGTTTTAATTTATTCAAATGATTCTGTTTAAGTACTTTGTTTTTTCATTGGATTGTAATAACGCCATGTAACTCCTATTTGACTTTGAATTTTGGGTTTATTATTATTATTGTTTCAACTGCCCACTTAAGAAATTTCATAAAATTATTAAAGTGTTAATATGGTTTTTGAAATAATCTTTTGTTTTGGGCTTTTGGGCCTTAAATGGTTAACTAGTAAATTGTTTTGAAGTGCGCCTTTAATGTGACATTCCAAATTCGGGCCTAACTTCTAGGCCAGGTTTGGGGTGTTACAGAATGTAACACCCCTAACCCGTCTTTGTTGTTGGATTATGGTTACGAAGCATTACCATGTAAATCAGGACAACAAAGTTATTTAATATTATTTACTTAAAACTCATTACAAACCTATCAAACATATACATTTGGGCCTTAAATTAAGCCTTCAAGGCCCTAAAAATAGTTCGGGGTTAATATGGGACTACTTTGAAACAATTTAGAAACTTTGGGAAAAAGTTGAAAATTTTGAAAACAGACGTTACACGGCCGTGTGATATAGCCTAGACCTTGTAGTGCTTGAACAATAGGACACATGACCGTGTCTCAGCCCGTGTCTTAAACCATGCAACTCATTGAGTTAGTCACACAGTCGTGTCACAGGCTGTGTGCCAGACCATGTAATTCTCTGACTTGTGACACACGGCCATGTCGCAGGCCGTGTGCTAAACCGTGTAACTCACTGATTTGATACACATGGTCGTGTACTAGGCTGTGTGATACTCACACCTAAAATAATAAGTGACACATGACCGTGTAGCCAGGTCGTGTGTGTCACACTGCCGTGTGACAACTCGTGTCCCAGACCGTGTGTAACAGTCCGGTTTATACCTTAGTCAGAACAGTGGTTTTGGGACCACAAATCCGAGTCTGAATAATATTTTAATAGTATTTTTTGTGTCTCTGATAAGTGATTATGCATGTGCTAAAGTTTCATAAGTTAATTTGTTCGTCTGTGTGTTTAATTTGACAAAAGGATTGAATTGCATTAAATGTGAAATTTGCATGTTATATGTTAAAGCACTTAATTGTTGATGGCTTTTTAAGGTGGAGGCCTTATGAGGTAATTTAACCATTTTAGAGATAGTGGATGGTAGAATGACATAATAACCTTAATATCAATTTGTCTTATATGACTAATAGATGGGCAAATTGGTATGTTGGCATTAATATGATCATTAAATAAAAGAAACATAAGAAAGATGAATGCTATCATCTTTGAGTGCCGAAAGTTTGAAGAAAAGAGAAAAAAAATATCTAAGCTAGGTTTCGGCTATTAAAGTCTTTGATTCAAGGTATGTTTGATTTTGGTTTTTGATAATTTCTATGTTTTTGTAATCGTTGCTTTGTGCTCTACAAAACCCATGCTAAAATTTTGTGAATTGATGATGTGTATGAAATGTGCCATTGATGAAATGGTGAGCTTTGTGATGAGTATTGGTGTTAAATTAAAGATATATGTTTAATGAACATACTTTGTTCTTAAAATGTTGATGAATTTAGCTAATTAGGGCTAAATTGAGAAAATAGTAATTTGAAGGACTAAATTGCAACTTTGATGGAAATTATGGGCTTGTATGAGATGTATGAACATTCGGCTAAGCATGAGTATGTGATGATTTTATGAATTTGATGTTTTGAGAAAAATGGACTAAATTGATAAATTGTGCAAATGTGAGAGTTAAATTGCAAATAGCCCTAATTGTGTGTCCTTGGATTGAATTGGATGAGTTAGCCAATAAAACAATTAATTCTGAATATGTTTAGATCAAGAACCGAGGAAAACGGACTTAGACCGAGGGAAGGCAAAAGTAACCAAGTAGCTGTTTCTATTTTCGATAAATCGAATCCGAGGTAAGTCATATTGCAAATAAATGTAATTGTATTGAGTTGAGCATATTCATATGCCTATTGTCGATATTAAATGCTTATGTGTTGTAATGCAAATGATTTCCGAAATAAGATCGACTTAGTGACAATGTCCGAGAAGTCCCGTACGAACCTAGGAATACATAGGTATCTGTTCTGTTTTTATCATATAAGACCACGTCTGGGATGTTGGCGTTGATTTGACATTCGTGTAAGACCACGTCTGGGACGTTGGTATCGATATTATCTTATCGTGTAAGACCACGTCTGGGACATTGGCATCGATATTATCTTTTTGTGTAAGACCATGTCTAGGACATTGGCATCATATTGATTCGTATAAGACCCTGTCTGGGACAGTGGCATCGTTATCTGAGTACACGTAAGACCTCGTCTGGGACGTTGGCATTGTACAACTATTTTGAGCTTTCTGAGTATCCTATTAGGTTCCTATCGGTTCAACGGGCAATTCTGTGATACGAATGGTTAAGTGAATGATATATCCGTTTCAGGTACGTTGATTTATACACTAAGTGTGTATATAAGGTAAGTACCTATGTGATCTTACTATGATGATTATGTATATTGGAATAACATTATGATATACGAAAGTGAGTATGAATGAGCTATGTTTATATAAGACTTTTGAATTGATGAATGTGACAAATATGGCCAAGTACATGGATCAAAGCATATATGTGATAGTTTGTTAAGTCATTAAGAAGTGCCAATGTACCTATGTATATATATGCCTTTCATACTAAGTTTGTTTGTATTATGACTTACTAAGCTTTTGGAAAGCTTACTCTGTGTGTGTGTTTTCTCTGTTTTATAGGTCGTTAAAGCTACTAAAGGCTCAGGACCGTCAAGGATCGTCATCACACTACTAAACTTATTTTTGGTACACTTTGGATATGTATATAGCTTGATATGGCATGTATAGGCTAGTATTTGATATGAGTTTGTTATATGAACTTAGCCATGTGATTTGGTTAGATATGGGTTGAGAATTTGCTTGAATGTATGTGATATATGAAGTATGTTTTTGGAATGATTAGTTGATGCATGAAATGGTCAAGTTTTGATTAAGCAAAGGAATGAATTATGCTTGTGATGAGATGAGTTTTAGCCTTGTAATTTGGATGGTTATTTTGGTATGATTTTGGTTATCAAATATGCATGAGATGTCTTGATGATTTTTACTAGTAGGTATGACCCATTGGGTGACATTTTGGCCTTGCAAATGGTCTATAATGTCACAGGGTTGTGGCACACGGGCGTGCCTAGTGACCGTGGGGCTAAGTCAGTAGCTAGCCTAATAGCACACGGCCAAGACACACGGGCGTGTCTAGTAGCCGTGTGAGAAAGTCAGTATATGGCCTATGAGTACACGGCCTTAGCACACGGGTGCTAGGTGGCCGTGGGTGTAAAGTCAGATTCGACCACGGCAAAGGCACATGGGCGTGCTTGGTGGCCATGGATGTGAAGTCAGATTCGACCACGGCCAAGGCACATGGGCGTGCTTGGTGGCCATGGATGTGAAGTCAGATTCGACCACGGCCAAGGCACATGGGCGTGCTTGGTGGCCGTGGATGTAAGGTCAGATTCAACCATGGGGAGGACACACGGGGGTGTTCAGCAACTGTGGGAAGCACACGGCTTGTGTACACGGGCGTGTAACCCCTGTATCTTCGAAAAGTTTTAAATTTTTGAGAATGTTTGTATGTGTTTCGGTTTTGTCCCGACCCTGTTTCTAAGCATGCTTAAGGTCTCGATGACCTACTTAAGGGACACTATGATTGAAATAGATGAACGGTTGTATGAAATTTTTTGTAAATGTTTTCGATCTGTCCGGTAACACCTTTAACCCTAGTCCGGTGATGGATACGGGTTAGGGGTGTTACATTTGGTTGGTATCAGAGCCACGATTTAGTCGATTCTCAGACTAACGTAGCGTGTCAGAGTCTAGCTATACATGCCATATTTCTGAATTGTGATAGTGTGATGAATCCTGACGTATAAATGTGATTTCTGTATAGTAATGGATCCCGAAAGAGCCGTAGCTGACGATGTAGAAAGTAATGCGCCTGCTCCGGTGCAAGGGGCAGCGCCCTCTGATCCGAGACCGGCTACTAGCGGTCAAGGGGAAGAAGCTAAATGAGCTTTCTTCCAGATGATGAGTGAATGGTTCACTCAATTCATAAAGAATAACCCGACTGTTTCACAACCCCGCCCCCTGTTAATCACCCTCAGACATCTGTTGTGCCTCCGACTATGAATCTGAACTTGTTAAACAAACCTCCGGTTGACAAAATCCGTAAGTATGGGGCTGAAGAGTTCAGGGCTACTAATGATGATAATGCTGAAAAGGCTGAATTCTGGTTAGAAAATACTATCTCGGTATTTGACGAAATGTCTCTGACTCTGGATGAATGCATAAAATGTGTTGTATCTTTGCTTCGAGATGCGGCTTATCAGTGGTGGAAAACTCTGATATCTGTTATTCCAAAAGAACAGGTGACATGGGATTTCTTTCAGATCGAGTTTCGGAAGAAATATATTAGTGAGAGATTCGTTGATTAGAAACGAAAGGAATTTCTGGAATTGAAACAAGGCCGTATGACTGTGACGGAATATGAACGAGAGTTTGTCAGACTGAGTCAATATGCTCGTGAATGTGTATCATCTAAAGCAATAATGTGCAAAAGGTTTGAAGATGGGCTTAATGAAGACATCCGTTTACTAGTCGACATTTTAGAGATAAAAAAGTTTATTGTACTCGTTGATCGAGCGTGCAAAGATGAAGCACTCGGGAAAGACAAAAAGAAAGCTGAGTCAGAAGCCCGAGAAGTGAGAAAGAGATTTCAGAGTAGATCATTTCAGTCTGCTTCAAAGAAATTTAGAGATGATCAAATCCGTTCGAGAGGTAATATGGGATATTCAAATAGAAATCGAGATAGATCACAAATGAGTTTCAAAGCTCTAGCAACTTCAATGACAAGTGTTGGAAATGTACGATCCGAGAAACCAGAGTGTAAGCATTGTGGGAAAAGACATCCGGGAAGCTGTAGAATGAATGACAGAGCTTGCTTTAGATGTGGATCACTTGATCATTTTATCCGTGATTGCCCTGAGTCTGTCGAGTCTGAAAATGTTCAAAATCTAAGATCTGATAATGCACCTGTGAGAGGTAGAACTTCGAAGAATGTAAGGAATGTCAGTGGTAGTCAGAGAACTATGAGAGAGACTGTTGCGAGATCTGAAGCTAGAGCGCTTGCCAGAGCGTTTGCTATTCGAGCTCGTGAGGAAGCTTCTTCACCAGATGTTATAACGGGTACTTTTACACTTTATGATACTTCTGTGATTGCATTGATAGACCCTGGTTCTACGCATTCATATATATGCATTAATTTAGTGTTCAGTAAGACTTTGCCTGTAGAGTCTACTGAGTTTGTTATAAAAGTATCGAACCCCTTAGATAAAAGTGTCCTTATTGACAAAATATGTAAGAATTGCCCATTAATGTTCCGAGATATCTTCTTCTCTGCTGATCTGATGCTTCTGCCATTTGATGAGTTTGATATCATTCTGGGTATGGACTGGTTGTTTTCGCATGATGCTACTGTGAACTGTAAAAGAAAGACTATTGATTTGAGATGTCCGAATGATGAAATTTTACGGATTGAATCTAATGATTTGAATGGTTTGCCTGCTGTGATATCTGTATTAAAAGCTCAAATTTATGTGAAAAAAGGTTATGAGGCATATTTTGCTTATGTGATTGATTCGAAAGTGTCTGAGAAGAAAGTCGAATCAGTGCCTATTGTCTGTGAGTTTTCTAATGTATTCCCTGAAGAATTACCGGGTTTGCCTCCGATTCGTGAAGTTGAGTTTGGTATTGAGTTGTTACCTGGTACTACACCTATATCGATAACTCCGTATAGATTGACACCAATAGAGTTGAAAGAGTTAAAGTCACAGTTGCAAGAATTGACTGATAGAGGGTTTGCTAGACCGAGTTTCTCGCCTTGGGGTGCTCCTGTTCTATTTGTGAAAAAGAAAGATGGCACGATGAGAATGTGCATCTATTATCGTCAGTTGAATAAAGTGGCCATAAAGAACAAATATCCGTTGCCCAGGACTGCCGATTTGTTTGATCAGTTAAAAGGAGCTACTGTGTTTTCGAAGATAGATCTGAGATCGGGTTACTATCAGTTGAGAGTGAAAGATTCAGATATACCGAAAACTACTTTCAGAACGAGGTATGGGCATTATGAGTTTTTAGTTATGCCATTTGGACTAACAAATGCTCATACTGTTTTTATGGATTTGATGAACATAATTTTCAGACCATCTAGATCGATTTGTTGTTGTATTCATTGATGACATTGTGATTTATTCACGTGATGAGACTGAACATGCTGAGCATCTGAGAATTGTGTTGCAAACTCTGAGGGAAAAGCAATTGTATGCGAAATTTAGCAAATGTGAATTCTGGTTACATGAGGTTAGTTTTCTGGGGCATATTGTGTCAGCTTCTGGGATTCGAGTTGATCCGAGCAAGATTTCTACTATTCTGGATTGGAAACCCCCGAAGAATGTATCTGAAGTCCGTAGCTTTCTGGGCCTAGCTGGTTATTACCGCAGATTTGTAAAAGGATTTTCGATGATACCTACTCCATTGACTAGATTGCTTCAGAAGAATGTTATATTTGAATGGTCGGATAAATGTCAGAGAAGTTTTGATCAGTTGAAAACTCTGTTAACAGAAGTGTCGAAACCATTTTTTTTTAAAGAACGAAAATCGACCTTGGTTTAAAAAATGAAAATAAAACGGGAGTCGCCACCAATCCTTTTTGATGAGGTGTGATCAGGTCACCTTGTAAAACGGTTGTTTTTAATAAACAGTTTGATTTATCAAAACAACGATTTTGGTCTACGAAACTCAGAAAAATAGGTTCGGGAGTCGGTTACGTACGAGGAAGGGTTAGCACCCTCGATACGCCCAAAATTAGTGTCGAAGATTTAAAAACTTGAAAGAATTAAAAATACGATCCCTCTTTTATGGTGATGCTAAAAATTTATTTTAAAAGAGATCAAAGATGTATGCCAAAGGCTGTCTCGTCTCAAGGTAAAATGTTATATCCAATACTTTAGGACACCACACCTTGACCTTCGAGGCTAAACTTGCCTTTTATTCAAAATTATTGAATTTAATTAAAAGGGTATTCTGTTATTTAGAATGGACGAGAAAATCGCAAACCCAATACTTTAAAGCAAGTTTTCTCGAGCTTTTAAATATAGAACATTGCCTTGGTTTAGAAAACCTTATCTCGGAATAACAAAACATCACATCCAAAGCTTTAGGACACGACATTTCGAGTTCACGAGAATAAGCTTTTTGTTTAAAAATGTATTTGTTTTAAAAGGATATTCGGTCATTTAGATTAAACGAGAAAAATCGAAACCCAATACTTTAGGGCATGATCTCTCGAATTTCTAAACACGAAATATTGCCTTTGTGAAAGAAAACAATTTTGTGTGTCAAGTAAAGTTGATGTAACATAAGTTTATAAAAATGAAAAGAAATAAATCATGATATTAACAGTATAACGAAATAATAATAAAGCAGAATGAATAATTTGACCCTAATCGGAACAGTGGTTTCGGGACCATGAATCCGAGTCCGAAAATTTTTTAAATATTATTTTCGATGCTTATTATATGTGAATTAATGTGTATGAAAGTTTCATATGAAAATTTGATCGTTTGTGTGCTTAATTTGACAAAAAGGACTTAATCGCGTAAAGTGCAAAAGTTGCAAACTATAGTGAAAAGTGCTAAAATGATAATGGATTTTTAATATGAGGTATTAAAAGGGCAAATAGCCCATTTTTAAGGTTAGTGGGTGGTATATGACAATAGTAACCTTAAGTTATATGTTATAAAATCTTATAATATAAGGTTATATTAGTAAATAAATAAATAACATATTATATGTTAAATAAAACACATGAAAAGCCATTATCATCTTTTTGTTTCTTAAGGCCGAATGTGCTAAGGAAGAAAAGAGAAATACAAGCTTAAATTTTGGCACTTGTAAGCTTAAATCCAAGATCAAGAACAAAGAAAAACGGATTTGGATCGGGAAAAGGCAAAGGTTGTCGAATAGCCGGTCTTCGTTGTCCGTCGATAGTCGAGGTAAGTCTTTAAGCAATTATATGTCGAAAATTATTTACGTAATATAATAAATGATGAAATTCGGAAATTTTGGAAATATATATGTGGAATTGCCGAATGTGGTTAGTATAATATTGAATTGATTTTATTTGATGTAATGTGGTTAAGTTTATCCAAATTTGATATGTGATATTATGAAATATATGTGTTATATGTGGTTTTGGAATTAATAAATGTGCATGGAATGGTTAATTATGTTGATATTCGGGCTTCGAGCCTAGCAGGCCTCGTGCCAGTGATTTATATCAGGCTAAATGCCTAGCAGGCCTTGTACCGGTGATTTATATCAAGCTAAATGCCTAGCAGGCCTCGTGCTGGTGAATTATATCGGGCTTATTGCCTAGCCGGCTAAATGCCGGTGTTTAAATCTCGGTCCTCTGTTCTAGCAGGCTCTATGCCGGTGTGTATTTCGGGCTTTGATGCCTAGTAGGCTTAATGCCGGTGATACATATAAACAGAGAATTTGGGAAACATACAAGGTGAGACATATTTAGTGCAATGAGCTAAAAGCTCGGGTAAGTATAAGCCTTATATATATTATTAAGGAATGAGGTAAGTAGGCATATCATCATTTGAGTTAAGTATGAACATTATATATACGAAATTGAGTTTAAATGCATTATTTTGAAGAATCAGCTATAAGTGGTAAGGTGGATGGTGAGAGAGTTTTGGATGCTTTTGTATATGTGTACAAATAAGTATATGTGAACAATATGCATGATATATTCATTTGACTTGGATTATGTGAATACATGTGATATTTATGTGTTTTGATGATGTATATGTCCTTGGAAATAAAGTGCTAATACATAGGTTAAGGGTAATGACAGCATTCGGCTATGATTAATGTACATATTGAAATATTTATACTCAATGCCATAAACCTAATGATTAAAATGTTTAATTGTTATAGATAATTTGCTTAAGACTTACTAAGCTAGTAAGCTTACTCTCATTTATGTTCAATGTTCATTTTATAGATTTTGGTCAAGCTACTGCTCGAAAAATCAACAAGAAAGCCAACCACACTATCATCTTTTTGGTACTCTTTTAGTTTGGTTTATTTTGGATAAAGGCATGTATAGAATGGATAATATCTATGTTTGAGTTGAAAACTTTGTTTGTATATGAATCTAACTATTACAAAAATAATGTATATACCGTATAGTTATTTTCGGTTCAATTATGGGCATGCAAACGAATTCATGTGAACATTGATCTGATTGATTATTTGGATCTATCTGAACTTTGGTATGAGCTAGGTACATATAATTGCATATATGTGTCTTTGTATATTTGGTCAGGTAGGTATGTATTTATATGATGTTTATTGAGTTTGTAAGTTTGGACATCTGCTAATATCTTTTATGCTGGTATATTCGGCCCTTTTAAGTGAGTTAGTATAAAATGATAATTGAATCATGTTATTTAATCATATATATACTAATGGGTTAATTGCTTGAGTATTTCATAAGTAAATAAGGACATAGCAAATGAGGCTTACGGTACTTGCATTATTTTGTAATTTTAATAAAATGTATTTTGCATGTTCAGCTTATGTTTGTCAATGCTTGTGTCATATATGATTTGGTAGTGGAATAAATATGTTTTATGCATATGTAATTGTTTGCTTATATGTGTATTATTATATAAATCTGTTTAAATATAATCTAATTGATTGAATAAAAGTAATGATTATCTGGTAATGCCCGTAACCCTAATTCGGCAACGGATACGGGTTAGGGGTGTTACATAAACGAATAATACGAATGACAAGAAGAAATGAAACTAACAAGCTATATAACTTAAAAGGGAAATAATAGATAAAAGTGACAAAAAGATAAAAATGACAATAAATAAGAGTAATAAAAAAATGAAAGAACTTTAATAGTAACCCGATGAATAAGTAAGTCATATATAAAGTAGTAAAATAAAAATAATAGTAATACTAATAATAATGCAAAAATGATAATAATGGAATAATAATAATAATAATAATAATAATAATAATAATAATAGAATAATGATGATAATGAAAATATTAATAACATTAATAATAATACATAATACATAAATAGTAAAAAATAAAAAATAAATGATAAGATGATAATATTAATAATAATGGTAATAGTAATTAAGAAATAAATAATAAAATATATATAAAAGAATAAAAATATATATATATATACGTTAAAACTATAATATAACAATAGTAATAATAAAGATATCAAGTAGTAATAATAAGGTAATAATAATAATAATACAAAAAATAATAATAATAAATTTAATAGTGAAATAATTAAAATACTTAAAAAAGGACTAAAATCGAATTAAACATGAATTATTGGGGTAAATTCGAAATAAAATTAGGAGGAAAGGGCCCATTTGAAGCGCGCGCGAAAAAGGGGGACCAAAGTGGTAGTTTATCCAGGCATCCAAAACGCGGCGTCTTGACAGGGACCAGATTGCAAGCCAAACAAAGTTTCGGGGCAAAATTTTAGAAAACTAAAAAGCCTGATTGCAAGAATATAAAAGGGCGGAGGGGCTAAAAGTGCAATTAGCCCCTCCGATGAAAAACACGCGGGTCCTAGGAGCGGGTCGGGTCTGTGCGCGGGTTAGGCCGAAACGATGTCGTTTTGGCCTATGAATTGAAGGCCTAAAACGGCGCCGTTTTGCTTGTCTATAAAAGGCCTAAGTTTTTAAAAAAGGAAGGGAAGGGGGAGGCCTTTTTTTCTCTGCTAGGGTTTCAACCCTAGCCTGCACCGTCGCCTGAATCGCCGCTGCCGGCCACCGCGCACGGTGGCTGGAAAGGTAAAATCTCTTTTTTCCTTGTTTTTATAAATATATATATATACTGTTTTTCTTGTAAAAAGATGAGAGTATATATGAGTATATAATAGATTCGAAGAACGAAAATAAAAGAAAAAGAAAGGAAATAAAAGGACCTTAGCACTTTTTGAATTTGTTTTTCTTTCCTTTCGATATTTACTGCCCTTTTTTGCTTGAATCTTTGCTCGTTTGTTTTTGTATTTCAAATCTGTTTTTTTTTGTTTTGAATAATCCAGGGTCCCTATTACAAAGATTTAAACTGGCTTTTATAGCCAATTTCTTTACAAGCTTTCTGTCCTTTCTTTTTAATGCTCGCAGGTGCTCGGTGCAAGTGGCGATGTGACGTGGGCGGTGGCAGGAGAGGCTGACATGGGCGGTAGAGGCAGAAGACCCTAGGTGCGGCGCACCTAGGGTTTGTTGTTTTCTATTTTTCATTTTGGCATTGGGCTTTTTGGGCTAGGGTTTAGGTTTGTAAAAAGGGTCTTAGTGGGCTGTTGGGTAGAGTTAGTCGGTTAATGGGTTAGGTGGGTTTGGTTTTGGGTAATGATAAAATGGGCCATTCGGGTTTGGGTTTTGTAATTGGGTTTTATTTGGGAAATGGGCCCCGGGAAAATTATGGGTCCTACAGCTGCCCCTCTTTGCTCATTGTCGTGCAACGGGAATAGAGTAAAGACATAAAGAAGGACCAAATTTGCCCGGTCTTGCCGAGTCTTGATTCTTCAGCGCTCCTATTCTTTAGGTAGCCTCATTTTAGTCCACCGCATCTTGTCGCTTTGATCCACTCTACCGCTACTTCAGCGAGATAGAACCTGTAGTTTCAATTTACTCCTGCTGCAACTTCGAGGAGATGGGATTTGTTTATTTTAAATTGCTCCACTGCATCTTCAGGGAGATAAGGTTTGTAATCTTCAGCCTATTCCACTGCTGGTCAGGGCAATAGGATGGTGGCTTGAATCATGTTCCCTAATGTTTAGGGAGCCAAGATTTGCCTTCGATCTTGCCCCACTACTGTTTAAGGCGACAAGATCTACAATCTTCAACCTATTCCAACTGCTGGTCAGGGCAATAGGACGGCAGCTTGAATCACGTTCCCTACTGTTTAGGGAGCCAAGATTTGCCTTCGATCTTGCCCCACTACTGTTTAGGGCGACAATATCTACAATCTTTAACCTATTCCACTGCTGGTCAGGGCAATAGGACGGCGGCTTGAATCATGTTCTCTACTGTTTAGGGAGCCAAGATTTCCCTTCGATCTTGTCCCACTACTGTTTAGGGCGACAAGATCTACAATCTTCAACCTATTCCACTACTGTTCAGGGTAATAGGACGGTGGCTTGAATCATGTTCCCTACAAACTCAGGGATTGCCAAATCTGCTATCTCCAATCTGCTCCCTGCAAACTAAGGGATTGGCAGACTGATGTCTTCGATCTGCTTCCTGCAAACTCAGGAATTACAAGACCTGATGTCTTTGATCTGCTCCCTACAAACACAGGGATTGCCAAATCTACTATCTCCAATCTGCTCCCTGCAAACTCAGGGATTGCCAGACTGATGTCTTCGATCTACTTCCTGCAAACTCAGGAATTGCCAGACCAGCTGTCTTAGATCTGCTCCCTACGAACTCAAGGATTGCCAAATCTGCTAGCTCTAATCTGCTCCCTGCAAACTCAGGGATTGCCAGACTGATGTCTTCGATCTGCTTCCTGCAAACTTAGGAATTGCCAGACCTGATGTCTTCGATCTGCTCCCTACAAACTCAGGGATTGCCAAATCTGCTATCTCCAATCTGCTCCCTGTAAACTTAGGGATTGCCAGACTGATGTCTTCGATCTACTTCCTGCAAACTCAGGAATTGCCAGACCTGATGTCTTCGATCTGCTCCCTACAAACTCAGGGATTCCCAAATCTGCTGTCTCCAATCTACTCCCTACAAACTCAGGGATTGCCAGACTGATGTCTTCGATCTACTTCCTGCAAACTCAAGAATTGCCAGACCTGATGTCTTCGATCTGGTCCCTACAAACTCAGGGATTGCCAAATCTGCTATCTCCAATCTGCTCACTGCAAACTAAGGGATTGCCAGACTGATGTCTTCGATCTGCTTCCTACAAACTCAGGAATCGCCAGACCTGATGTCTTCGATCTGCTCCCTACAAACTCAGGGATTTCCAAATCTGCTATCTCAAACCGCTTCTCCTGCAAACTCGTGGATTGCGATCGATGTCTTCGATCTGCTTCCTGCAAACTCAGGAATTGCCAGACCTGCTATCTCCAATCTGCTCCCTGCAAACTCAGGAATGCCAGATCTGCTAACTTCAATCTTGCTACATAACCTGTAGAGTGGGTATATGCTTATGTCTAACAATCAAATGGTCCTAATTAGACATGTTATGATATACGAAAATGTTATGAAGATGATTCCTATTTCAAGGATTAGAATGCAATGATCGGAATGAATCAAATGCTCCTAATGAAATTTGGTATGATACAAGAATGTTATGAGTATGATTCATATTCTAGGTTTTATCACTCATTTGTTTTTCCATTCTTGTTCATCAATCATGTTCTGCTCAACCAGCTTGCCCCAATGTAATTTCGAGTCACCCGCTTGAACCTTAAGTCATGAAGTGGTATTTCCCATCGCAACTTCGGGGAATGACATTTGATTTCTTCTATATTTCATTTACCACTCAGAGGTACAAAACTTGAATCACTTTCAATCTGTTACACCATTCTCTGGGTGTAATGACCCGATGTATGTGTCTGAATGGATGCAGGGTATCTCGACAATGATCCCCTTTTACACTTGGATTGACCTTGTCCGTCATTTGCCGATATGGTGTCACCAACGAAAATTGTCTTATCCAATAAGACTTTGAAGAGATAATCATTTTTCGATGTTTCCAGCCTTTAGGCTTGGTGAGTTCTGAACAATAGTCATATTTCAGATTCCTCATATTATTTAGAAGCTTCTAGAGTAATATGCGAAACTCTTTTTATGAAAGTGTTTTTAGTCCATAGATCATTATTTCAAAATAAATGCTTGAAAAAGGTCACAAAAATGGACGAGAAAGAAATTAGTCAGGAGCATAGCTCAGAAAAATAATTTAATCAAGGATAACCCAGGCAATAAAAGGAAGTTGATTTGGGTGTATCTCAAAAAAGAATAAAGCAATCGAAGATAACGAATTCAAAAATGGGTAAGATAGAAGCTAGGTGCCCCAGATATCGCAGCCTGAGCCTCTTTGTTCCAACTTCTCGAGGACCATTTTGAGCTTAATATGTGTTTAGGGGATCCGGAGTACTTTGTCAGTGCCCCAAGACGTAACATACTCCCTCATTGCTAATTTAGACGTAGCAAGACTACTGTATGCCCCGCTTTTTAGTCAAAATTTGAGCCGCCCTTTTCTGGTTTTCAACTCAAATCCCCTTTGGTCTCAAAGCGCCCTTTGCGGGTTTTCGCTTTGGCCTCACCTTTTTCTTTTTTCTTTTTTTCTTTTTTTTTCGAGGCGCCCTTTACGGGTTTTCACCTCGATCTTTCCTCTTTCAGGTAATATCTCTTGACTGAACCTGAATTCATTGGATTGGGCAAGTCTTCGCCACCTGTCTCGGTCAATATCAATGCTCCTCTAGAACAGGTCTTCTTTGGCATCTGCTTTCCTCTAAAACCGTTTTATAAAGGAAAAGTCTTTTTCAACATCAAGTTTCCTCATGGAATTCTCTAGGATGAACTTCTTTGTCATAAGCTTGGATAACTTTAACCTTTTCTTCAACTAGGTTTAATTAACAAAATGTTTCAATTCCATAATGGGTAAGATGTTGCCCCAGTGAAGGTTCTGGACAACGTTCGATAATCATAGAGAGTAGTGATAGCTTCTTATGCCAATTTTTACAAGTCCTAGTCACCTTTTTTTTGCGAATTTGATGGCTATCGACTTTGTAATATTGACATATGAAGCTACTTCCACCCTCTTAGTGAAGTAGACGACGACCATGACGGTAAATCGATGGCAACTTGAAACGTTTGACGAAATTGGACCCATAATATCCATGCCCCACATATAGAAAAGTCTGTGAAGAAAATAGAAGAGTCACATAAATCTCGTCTTCTTCAATTCAGTATTTGTGATATGACTGATGTAATCCCCTTCCATGGTAGACCAACAGTGCCCTATCCTCTTGTTTAGCCCGCGTATTATTAGTCCGACATATCCTGATATGATCGCAAAAATATCTTTGAATTCTCGAGGATAACTCAATAATGTCTCGCCCTATTTCTGTGATGAGCTAGACTACCATTCTCACTCATTTCCTATGCTCGCAATATCCAATGACCCTTTGTAGAGTAAGGTCTATTTTTCATCTTGTTTTACCATTCTTAACAAATTAGAAGATAAGTTACAATCTCTGTTATCTTCAAAGTCCTAAGATCCCCTAGACTCATATCTCATTCAAAGAGGGAGTCAGTAACAACGTCGCTCATGTCACTGATATCTGGGGACCTAGTATAGGTTCGAAAGAATATTTCAAAAGAATAAATGATTCCAAGAACAATTATTTGTATGGTCATGAATAAAAAATGAAAGAATATTGTGAAAGGATGTACAATATGAAATGAAAAGAATAAAAGAATATTTGCTTAAAAATGCATATTGAAAATTTTTTTCGGACATAAGCCTATTTCACAAAAGAGTTCTAATTGCCTCTAGGCTTAAGACAACAAGCATGTTTTGCACATTACTATAGATCAACTCTAAAAATACAGGGATCTCTTCCACAGTCCCATTATTCAAAACACTCCCAAGTACGCAAGGGCTTGGAAACTTCGTTTCCGGTTCCCTCTTCACTTTTGATTTATTCAAGGAGTTGCAACTTTCTTGTCCCCTCCTTCGATTATCGCATTTACTACCTCGTCAAAGTGATCAGGTTTTGATGAATTGTCGAACTTCACAATTCCCATTTTAATGAACCTTTCGACCAACTTTTGAACGTAGTACAGTTCTCAATTGAGTGAACCGTTATTCCCGCGTGGTAGTCGCATCGAGCGTTCGAGTCATACCATTTAGGATATGGAGGCTGTAACGGCTTTAGATAAAATGGGGACACCACATGTGCGTCAAATAAACTTTGATATAGCTCCTTGTACGTCATCGGGATGTGTGTGAACTGGAGCCTTCCAGCGTTACGCTTTGGGTTAGAATCCTGCCTAGGGGGGCCTTGATGGCTGGTAGTCACCATCCTTAGCTGTCTTACTGTAATCGGCTCCGAATGGCCCTTGTCATACCTACTCGTACTACCCGCTTCCTTTTCCTTCTTTTTCGGGGCTTTCAAAGTCCACTCTCTCTTTTCCTTTGTTTCTGCCAGAACGACAGGATTAACTTGATCATCTTTCAGATTAAAACCTGAGCCCATCAAGAAGTTCAACAGAGCCGAAGTATCAGTCTGACATTGGGGTCCAACAATGATGGTTACCCCCTGCGAATGTGCGTCTAGTTGAGTCGGGATATTTATTGGGGAATAAACGATGTCTTCATCATCATCTACACTGTCGACCACTGGGTCACCCCCTTTTTTAAGCCTTCCAGCTAGTAACTGGGTTAATTGGCTCATCACATTCATTTATTCTTGCATGTTGTAACATCCCGAATTTTTGGGTGTGTGCATTTTATGTGATGTATGTTTAATATGTTAATTTGAGAATTTGAGGTGCAAATTGGGTTCAGGTTTGGGCTGAGGCCTTGATTAAATATTCTGTTTAGATGCTCTAGGGCTTAAAATAAAGTTTTGGTAGATTAAATGGCAAAATGGGCTTGTAGCCCAGTGGCAAAATGGCGCCACTAAGAGGGAAGGGAGTTGGCGTCAATAGGCAAGGGGAGAGGCCAAATTTGTGGCCGTTTGGAGCCCATGTTTTTGGGCCAAATTCGACACTTATAAGGAGGAGTCGGTTGGACGGCAACAAGGATATTATTTAGGGGATTTTATTATTTTAATATGTGGATAATTACTGCTGATAAAGGAGGGAAGAGTTGGAGATAATTAAGTCTCTTTTGGATGGGTGTTTTGATAGGGATAAGGGATAGGATGAGGATCTATCAGGAAGGCTAGTGTTGGCCGAAAATCAAACACAAGAGAGGGGAAAAATCGGTTGAGTATAGGCTAAAGGTGTCATAGAAATTTCTATAAATAGGGGATAGCTCATCAATTTTGGCATTTGAACCCTACCCTTTTCTTCTCTTCTGTCTTTGAAATCCTCAGTCTCCCTCTACAATTTCTTTTCTTTAAATTCTTCAAAAGTGAAACCTCTCCCTTCACTCTCTTTTCATTCTTTTCCTCTTGTCTTTGATTTCTCTAAAAAGTCGAATTCTCCCTACCCATTTGTTCATCTCTTCTTCCATTCATTAAGAACAGAAACCCTTTGAAGCCTTATCAGTTGATGAAATCCTTTCCATTCTTTTTCTTCCTCCTAAGAAATCTCCAAGCTTCTCTCTTGATTTCTTTTCTTCTTTTCTTTTTCTAGAAACCGAAACTCTTCACTCAGTTCTTCTAAAAGCCGAAAACGCATCAGCCTTCTTTTGTTCATACTTTTTTGAGATTTTCTTAAAAGCCAAAATTTTTAGATCTCTTCTCTGGTGTTTGCCGAATCTTCCTGCAAGGGGGTAGCCGAAATCTTCTGAAGTGGAGATCCAATCGCCTAGGTAGCAAACAAATCATACTACTTCTGGGATTTAATCGATCTAGGTAAGGAGAGCTGTTAATCTAAAAGTATAGATTTCGGTAAACACTAACCCTTGGCCGAATATAGGAGAGGCCTTATATTCGCATTTTTTCGGCTTTTGAGCAAAGTTGTAGACAGAGGGCAGTAGATCTGATTAGCGAGGGTATCGACATAGAGGGTAGTCTTACACATTAATCAGGTGTGTAACACTCTCACACCATTTAGATTGCTTGATTAGTATGCATACAAACTGTTATATTCGTATATTTCATTAAATGCCGAAATACTGGCATGGTTTGTTGAAAACACGAGAAAGGTAAAGGCGAATCACCGAGGTTAGTGATCTCTCTGTCATTCTAAAGTGAATGTTTTCTTTGAGAAGATATGCTTTATATGTATGCCAATTTCTATGTATGCATGGGGTTGGGTGATTGATGAAAGGGGAAGTGTTCTGTTGTAGTGGCTTTTGCCATGATCTGTTGTAGTGGCTTTTGCCATGATCTGTTGTAGTAGCTTTTGCCATGATCTGTTGTAGTGGCTTTTGCCATGATCTGTTGTAGTGGCTATTACCATGATCTGACGATGACCAGCTATCTGCAGCATGACTGCCATCGATGGTGTGTAGCGGTGTGGGTTATTGTAGAAATCCCCAATGGTGTGATTGGCAGGTAAGGGTGGTGTGTAGCGGATGGAAACCTAGGATTGGGTTGGGCTTTGCATATTTTCTGATATATTATACTCTGTTATCTGTTCTGTAGGGATAAAGCCCAATCTGATGGTGCACGAGGGTTGCACACTGAGTCTCGCGACTCAACCTATTATTTAACATTTTCAGGTAGCACCTAGTGCATCGGACCGGGCTGGAGTGGAGCGCAAGGTGGCCATGCGAGAGAGTATTTGGATTCAGCAAAAGGCTTTTTATTATTTAGTTATTTTAATATTTTTTTAAGAGGATTTTAAGTTTCAATGTAATAAAGCCATGGGCCACTAGACTCATATTTATTTTGGGTTTCATGTTGGGTTTTTATTATTAGACTTTTAAATTTCATGTTAAAATTAAGCTAAGGCATGTAACAACTTAGTTTTTCCTAATTCACCAAGGTATCATTTAAATTTACATTTTATACAGAATATTAAATTACTAAGTTTCTTCCGGTTAAAATGTTTAAACCTGATACTCGTTTTCCAAAGTGTGACAATTTATAAAATTCCTTAGTGACATACCAGATCCGGTTGTAGTGTTTGGGCCGGGTTTGGGGTGTTACAAATTGGTATCAGAGCCCGATTCAAAACTCGGCTTTGGGGTTTTGGGCTCAAAACATTTTCTAAAGTTGGGTTTTTGAAAACATGCATGTTTATAAATAACACATGATGGTTTTCTCGGCATGGCACCTGCGTCTCCAGCCCAAGTCCGCCAGGTAAGTATTCAGAACTCACTGTGTGTTATATATATATATGTGGGCTTGATGGGCCTTAAGGGACGTAGATTATTTTAATTAGAGCTTGATGGACCTTAGGCCTAGTTAAACAACTCTCAATTGCATAAGACTTAATCCCACCGAACAAACCTGTAGACAAGTCGCAAGACTAGGGTGTGGCAACAGCATGCGCATGTTCAGGATTGGATCCGGAAGAGCACGGAACTTAAGCAAATCCTAGTGACTCACCTCCACTATTTGGAATCCTGCAGTGCGTAGTGATTTGTTCACCCTAGCCACGAGGATTTATTGACGGGCCAAAATCTATAACTAAAACCCGAAAGGGACCGACCACCTAATTTTCACAAAATTGCTTGAGATGTCCCTAGTTTTAAAAAAATTCAAAAACCCGGTTGGAAAAATTACCAAAATACCCCCGGATTTTCAAATTACCAAAATACCTCCGAAATGCAAAATTACCTTATTTCAGAAAGGAACCCTATTTTGGAAAATTACGAAAATACCCTTGTAGGATAAATTACGAAAATACCCCTGGGTAGTGAAACGATGAAGACACTCCTATATGATGAATGTAAGTTCGTGGATGCTACTTATATGTGGATGGTTGATGATTGAACTTATGTGCTTCTTAGGACTAGAAGATGTGAACTTGAGACTGAAACTTGTGGATGTGATTCCGAATTCGAAAGAACTACTCTTAAACTACTGATCATAAGACTGTTCGTGGTTAATCAGTGGAAGAAACCTATTAATTCATAAAAATTTCTAATCAGATAAACGCGAATCGGTAGAATGAGTACAAGGGGACGAGGACGCTCCAGATGCGAATACCGGTGCGTACTCTTTCATATTATCCTATGTGTTTCTTTTGGCTTTAGAATTAGAGTTCACAGCGGAAGCATAGTGGTGAGACTTGGGTGGTATGATTAATAGTTAGTTGGAAATTTCGAGGACGAAATTTCTTTAAGGGGGTAGAACTGTAACATCCCAAATTTTTGGGTCTGTGCATTTTATGTGATGTATGTTTAATATGTTAATTTGAGAATTTGAGGTGCAAATTGGGTTCAGGTTTGGGCTGAGGCCTTGATTAAATATTCTGTTTAGATACTCTAGGGCTTAAAATAAAGTTTTGGTAGCTTAAATGGCAAAATGGGCTTGTAGCCTAGTGGCAAAATGGCGCCACTAAGAGGAAAGGGAGTTGGCGTCAATAGGCAAGGGGAGAGGCCCAATTTGTGGCCGTTTGGAGCCTATGTTTTTGGGTCAAATTCGACACTTATAAGGAGGAGTAGGTTGGACGACAACAAGGCTATTATTTAGGGGATTTTATTGTTTTAATATGTGGATAATTACAACTGATAAAGGAGGGAAGAGTTGGAGATAATTAAGCCTATTTTGGATGGGTGTTTTAATAGGGATAAGGGATAGGATGAGGATCTATCGGAAGGCTAGTGTTGGTAGAAAATCAAACACACACAGAGAGGGGAAAAATCGGTTGAGTATAGGCTAAAGGTGTGCCGAAATTTCTATAAATAGGGGGGATAGCTCATCAATTCCGGCATTTGAACCCTACCCTTTTCTTCTCTTCCTGTGCCGAAATCCTCAGTCTCCCTCTACAATTTCTTTTTTTTTTTTAAATTCTTCAAAAGCCGAAGCCTCTCCCTTCACTCTCTTTTCATTCTTTTCCTCTTGTGCTGATTTCTCTAAAAAGCCGAATTCTCCCTGCCCATTTGTTCATCTCTTCTTCCATTCATTAAGAACCGAAACCCTTTGAAGCCTTATCAGTTGACGAAATCCTTTCAATTCTTTTTCTTCCTAGCCGAAATCTCCAAGCTTCTCTCTTGATTTCTTTTCTTCTTTTCTTTTTCTAAAAACCGAAACTCTTCACTCAGTTCTTCTAAAAGCCGAAAACGCATCAGCCTTCTTTTGTTCATACTTTTTCGGGATTTTCTTAAAAGCCGAAATTCTTAGATCTCTTCTCTGGTGTTTGCCGAATCTTCCTGCAAGGGGGTAGCCAAAATCTTCTAAAGTGGAGATCCAATCGCCTCGGTAGCACACAAATCATACTACTTCCGGGATTTAATCGATCTAGTTAAGGAGATCTGTTAATCTAAAAGTATAGATTCGAGTAAACACTAACCCTTGGCCGAATATAGGAGAGGCCTTATATTCGTGTTTTTCCGGCTTTTGAGCAAAGTTGTAGATAGAGGGCAGTAGATCCGATTAGCGAGGGTATCGACATAGAGGGTAGTCTTACGCATTAATCAGGTGTGTAACACTCTCACACCATTTAGATTGCTTGATTAGTATGCATACAAACCTGTTATATTCTGTATATTCTGTTAAATGCCGAAATACCGGCATGGCTGTTGAAAACCTGAGAAAGGTAAAGGCGAATCACCAGGTTAGTGATCTCTGTCATTCTAAAGTGAATGTTCTCACTGAGAAGATATGCTTTATATGTATGCCAATTTCTATGTATGCATGGGGTTGGGTGATTGATGAAAGGGGAAGTGTTCTGTTGTAGTGGCTTTTGCCATGATCTGCATTGTAGTGGCTTTTGCCATGATGCATTGTAGTGGCTTTTGCCATGATCTGTTGTAGTAGCTTTTGCCATGATCTGTTGTAGTGGCTATTGCCATGATTTGATGATGAGCGACTATATCCGTAGCATGACTGCCATCGATGGTGTGTAGCGGTGTGGGTTGATTGTAGAAATCCCCAATGGTGTGATTGGCGGTAAGGGTGGTGTGTAGCGGATGGAAACCTAGGATTGGGTTGGGCTTTGCATATTTTACGATATATTATACTCTGTTATCTGCGTTCAGTAGGGCTAAGGCCCAACTGATGGTGCACGAGGGTTTACACCGAGTCTCGCGACTCAACCTATTATTTAACATTTTCAGGTAGCACCTAGTGCATCGGACCGGGCTGGAGTGGAGCGCAAAGTGGCCATGCGAGAGAGTATTTGGATTCAGCAAAAGGCTTTTTATTATTTAGTTATTTTAATATTTTTTTAAGAGGATTTTAAGTTTCAATGTAATAAGGCCATGGGCCACTAGACTCATATTTATTTTGGGTTTCATGTTGGGTTTTTATTATTAGACTTTTAAATTTCATGTTAAAATTAAGCTAAGGCATGTAACAACTTAGTTTTTCCTAATTCACCAAGGTATCATTTAAATTTAAATTTTATACAGAATATTAAATTACTAAGTTTCTTCCGGTTAAAATGTTTAAACCTGATACTCATTTTCAAAAGTGTGATAATTTATAAAATTCCTTAGTGACATACCAGATCCGGTTGTAGTGTTTGGGCCAGGTTTGGGGTGTTACACATATCCTGTTGGATTTCGGCCAATCGCTCTTGCATCTGTATTTGCATTTTCTCTATTCTTTCCAACCTTTGTTCCATGTCTTCTAGGTTAACTGAAATAATTTCACCTAATTAGGGTTTTTCTACAAATTTTAATGCATGTAATATGATGTAATGCAAACGCATGAAATGCAACACAAATGCATGGAATGAATGCAAAAAGAAAGAGAAGCGTTGATTATGAATTCAATTCCATTAGAAGAACTTTTCTAGAAAATACGTTTCTTTACATAAAACGGATTGCATATACGGCTTTGTCCTCATAGTCCAGGTGAAAACACCAATCCTCTTCTTCGTATTCGGATGCTATGGTCTTGTCCCGTGAACTTTCCCAATAGATGCCTATTCTAGCTCCTTATTGCTTGGTCCAGGTCGTACATCCTCACTCGCTTATCCTCCACGATGTTCATAGGCTTCTTTTTAGAAAATTGAGACATGATGGCTCTCGAATAACCCTTGTCGGCTTGAATCCTCGGGCAAAGTCTGGTATTCTTCTACCTTCTTCGTGTCCCGTGAACTTTCTCAATAGATGTCTCTTCTAGCTCCTTATTGCTTGGTCTAGGCCATACCTCTTCACTCACTTATCCTCCGCGATGTTCGTAAGAAGATTGAGACATGATGACTCTCGAATAATTTTTGTCGACTTGAATCCTCGGGCAAAGTCTTATATTCTTCTGCGGGCTATCAGCCCTCTCTCGTTGTTTACCTGGACTATGATTGTATTATAACCCACTTTATCAAGTAACACATTTCCTTATGAAAAAATCTTCTATTTAGCAATCGAATATGAATCAACACCTCCTTTCTAGGATGATGCGATGCAATGCAATGCAAATGCATGGAATGAATACAAAAGAAAGAGAGCCATTGATTATGAATTCAATTCCATTAGAAGAACTTTTCTAGAAAATAAAGCTCTTTACATAAAACGGATTGCATATACGGTTTTGTCCCCATAGTCCAAGTGAAAACCAATCCTTTCCTTTGTATTCGGATGTTATGGTCTTGTCCCGTGAACTTTCTCCATAGATGCCTCTTCTAGCTCCTTGTTGCTTGGTTCAGGCCGTACCTCTTCTTATCCTCCGTGATATTCATAAGTTTCTTTAAGAAAGTCAAGACGTGACGACTCTTGAATAATCCTTGTTGGCTTGAATCCTAGGGCAAAGTCTTGTATTCTTCTACGGACTATCAGCCTTCTCGTTGTTTACTTGGACTATATTCAGACAACCGTATTATAATCCACTTTATCAAGATATTCATTTCCTTCTGACAAACTCCTCTATTTAGAAATTGAATATTAATCAACACCTCCTTTCTATGATGATGCAATGCAATGTAATCAAAACAGAAGAAAACACGTTAGTACAAGAGAAATAAACAACACATAATAACTATCCGGGTAACCACTAGGGTTTGATGTGGCTCTATCTAGGGTAGGCTCCTAGGTCTCTCTATATGTGGTTCGGTTCTAAAGAAATGGTACCCAAACCAGCAGATTCCTCGATCTTCACCCATCATAGGCTCATATAGATCGAGTTCGGTTGAGGGGATACATTTCCCTATGGTCGCACGGAGATGAAAATCTCACGAAGACATAGGTACGGATGTATCCCGAAAGCGATCCACTATCCTGCACGGAGGTGAAAACCTCACGAAGGAGTAGCTTCTCACTCCCACTTAAAAGGTGTGACTCGGCGGTCATGCAATATGATGCAAAAGTATTTTACAAGACTCAAACCAACAGTAGTCATATGTCACAAACAAATGCAAATGGAAGGATCGTAATTTTTCAAATCAGATTTTCAATTTTCGACAACAAGACAGAAAATAATCAATTTTATGGCCTGACTCTCTTATCAGAGTCCCCAGCGGAGTCGCCAAGCTGTCAAAACCATTTTTTTTAAAGAACGGAAATCGACCTTGGTTTTAAAAATGAAAATAAAATGGGAGTCGCCACCAATCCTTTTTGATGAGGTGTGATCAGGTCACCTTGTAAAACGGTTGTTTTTAATAAACAATTTGATTTATCAAAACAACGATTTTGGTCTACGAAACTCAGAAAAATAGGTTCGGGAGTCGGTTACGTACGAGGAAGGGTTAGCACCCTCGATACGCCCAAAATTGGTACCTAATTGATTAATCAATGCTTTAGTGTCGAAGATTTGAAAACTTGAAAGAATTAAAAATACGATCCCTCTTTTATGGTGATGCTAAAAATTTGTTTTAAAAGAGATCAAAGATGTGTGCCAAAGGCTGTCTCGTCTCAAGGTAAAATGTTATATCAGATACTTTAGGACACCACACCTTGACCTTCGAGGCTAAACTTTCCTTTTATTCAAAATTATTGAATTTAATTAAAAGGGTATTCTATTATTTAGAATGGACGAAAAAATCGCAAACCCAATACTTTAAGGCACGTTTTCTCGAGCTTTTAAATACAGAACATTGCCTGGGTTTAGAAAACCTTATCCCGGAATAACAAAACATCACATCCAATGCTTTAGGACACGACATTTTGAGTTCGCGAGAATAAGCTTTTTGTTTAAAAATGTATTTGTTTTAAAAGGATATTCGGTCATTTAGGTTAAACGAGAAAAATCGAAACCCAATACTTTAGGGCATGATCTCTCGAATTTCTAAACACGGAATATTGTCTTTGTGAAAGAAAACAATTTTGTGTCGGGCGAAAGTTTATGTAACGCAAGTTTATAAAAATAAAAGAAATAAATCATGATATTAACAGGTATAACGAAATAATAATAAACGAATAATACGAATGACAAGAAGAAATGAAACTAACAAGCTATGTAACGTAAAAGGGAAATAATAGATAAAAGTGAAAAAAAGATAAAAATGACAATAAATAAGAGTAATAAGAAAATGAAAGAACTTTAATAGTAACCCGATGAATAAGTAAGTCATATATAAAGTAGTAAAATAAAAATAATAGTAATACTAATAATAATGAAAAAATGATAATAATGGAATAATAATAGAAATAATAATAATAATAATAATAATAATAATAATAATAATAATAATAGAATAATGATGATAATGAAAATATTAATAACATTAATAATAATACATAATACATAAATAGTAAAAAATAAAAGATAAGATGATAATATTAATAATAATGGTAATAGTAATTAAGAAATAAATAATAAAATATATATAAAAGAATAAACAAAAAAATATATATACGTAAAAACTATAATATAACAATAGTAATAATAAAGATATCAAGTAGTAATAATAAGGTAATAATAATAATACAAAAAAAAAATTAATAGTGAAATAATTAAAATACTTAAAAAAGGACTAAAATCGAATTAAACGTGAATTATTGGGGCAAATTCGAAATAAAATAAGGAGGAAAGGGCCCATTTGAAGCGCGCGCGAAAAAAGGGGGACCAAAGTGGTAGTTTATCTAGGCATCCAAAACGCGGCGTCTTGACAGGGACCAGATTGCAAGCCAAACAAATTTTCGGGGCAAAATTTTAGAAAACTAAAAATCCTGATTGCAAGAATATAAAAGGGCGGAGGGGCTAAAAGTGCAATTAGCCCCTCCGATGAAAAACACGCGGATCCTAGGAGCGGGTCGGGTCCGTGCGCGGGTTAGGCCGAAACGATGTCGTTTTGGCCTATGGACTGAAGGCCTAAAACGACGCCGTTTTGCTTGTCTATAAAAGGCCTAAGTTTTTTTTTAAAATCATTTCTGCAGGTTTTTAAAAAATGAAGGGAAGGGGGAGGCCTTTTTTTCTCTTCTAGGGTTTCAACCTAGCTTTGCCTGATCTTTGAATCGTTACTTGCACATCACACACTGCACGGTGGCGGAAGGTAAAATCTCTTTTTTCCTTTTTTTTATAAATATATATACTATTTTTCTTGTAAAAAGACGAGAGTATATATGAGTATATAATAGATTCGAAGAACGAAAATAAAAGAAAAAAGAAAGGAAATAAAAGGACCTTAGCACTTTTTGAATTTGTTTTTCTTTCCTTTCGATATTTACTGCCCTTTTTTGCTTGAATCTTTGCTCGTTTGTTTTTGTATTTCAAATCTGTTTTTTTTTGTATTGAATAATCCAGGGTCCCTATTACAAAGATTTAAACTGGCTTTTATAGCCATTTTCTTTACAAGCTTTCTATCCTTTCTTTTTAATGCTCGCAGGTGCTCGGTGCAAGTGGTGATGTGACGTGGGCGGTGGCAGCAGAGGCTGACATGGGCGGTGGAGGCAGAAGACCCTAGGTGCGGCGCACCTAGGGTCTGCTGTTTTCTATTTTCCTTTTGGGCATTGGGCTTTTTGGGCTAGGGTTTAGGTTTGTAAAAAGGGTCTTAGTGGGCTGTTGGGTAAAGTTAGTCGGTTAATGGGTTAGGTGGGTTTGGTTTTGGGTAATGATAAAATGGGCCATTTGGGTTTGGGTTTTGTAATTGGGTTTTATTTGGGAAATGGGCCCCGGGCAAATTATGGGTCCTACAGCTGCCCCTCTTTGCTCATTATCGTGCAACGGGAATAGAGCAAAGACGTAAAGAAGGACCAAATTTGCCCGGTCTTGCTGAGTCTTGATTCTTCAGCACTCCTATTCTTTAGGTAGCCTCGTTTTAGTCCACCGCATCTTGTCACTTTGATCCACTCTACTGCTACTTCAGCGAGATAGGACCTGTAGCTTCAATTTACTCCTGCTGCAACTTCGAGGAGATGAGATTTGTTTATTTTAAATTGCTCCACTACATCTTCAGGGAGATAAGGTTTGTAATCTTCAGCCTATTCCACTGCTGGTCAGGGCAATAGGATGGTGGCTTGAATCATGTTCCCTACTGTTTAGGGAGCCAAGATTTGCCTTCGATCTTGCCCCACTACTGTTTAGGGCGACAAGATCTACAATCTTCAACCTATTCCAACTGCTGGTCAGGGCAATAGGACGGCAGCTTGAATCACGTTCCCTTGTAACACCCTGGTTTTAGGGGTTAGGCATTTGGTGCTTAGCTCGGGTGTTGGCACACTCTAGGGTGTGGTTGGGTAGTTTTAGGGGTCCGGAGAACCCTAGGTAGTGGGGGAACGCTTTAGAAAATTTTGGATTTTTAAGTGCAAAAAGGGAAGCTTGGCGATGGGTGTCTTAAGAGAATTATTTGGGGGAATTAGACATAAGACTTGAGCTAGTAAAGTGGCAAGGGAGACGCCACTAAGAGCTTGGGGAGGTGACGTCTCGTGTGCAAGGGAAGGGGCGGTGTTCGAATTTGCGAAGGCAAACACTTTGGCCTTTATTTTTGGCGTCGAGAGGTAAGAAGTTGGGTGGCTTTTGGATGCTTAAAAGATGGAGAAAGACTTGGTCTTTTTTTTAAATTTTGGCTAGGAAGAGGTTTGACTCATTCAAACTTTTTGAATGAGTGTTGGGGAGGAATTGTAGGAGCAAATTATGGGATTTTTGTGGGAGGTTGGAGCTAGGCCGTATAGTATAAATAGGGGAGGAGGTGCTCATTTTCATTCACCATTTGCTTTCTCCTTACCAAAAAGTTCTTCCCTTTGTTTTATTTATTTTCCCTTGTCCATTGCCGAAAGTTAGTCCAGGCAAACCCCTTTTTCATCTTATTTCTTTGTAGCCGAAAGTAGCAGAGGGCTTAACCTTTTATGAACCTATATCCCTCTCCCTTCTCACCTTTTTCTTTTAAACCTTGCTTAAATTGTAGCCATCCATAGAAAACTACCATTCTTTGAATATCCCAAACCATCTAAGGAGCCTTGCGAATCTTTTGTTCTCCTATTTTCTCCATTTTGGTTACAAGTCCACGAAGCCGAACCATACTTCCTTGGTGGTGGCCGATTCTTGTTAGAGGAAGGGTAGTGGTTAGCAAGGTCGATTATAGGGAGGAGAGCCTAGCGCTTGAGAGACCTTTCGGGATTTGTTTAGTCGTGATCGCGAGTGGTATAAGGTTGCGTTTCGAGGGTAGATCGGGTGTGCTATCTAGGTGCGTAATCAACGCACTATTTCTTCGGTCTTTGGTTTGTTAAATGTGTTTACATATGCGTGATATGAATGATGGCCGATTATAGTGGCTTGAATAGTGAGTTATTTATGATATATACATGATATGATAATCCACATGTGATGCTTACTCTTTTGTTAATCTGACATGTTGAACTTATGCATGCATACATGGGATTTGGGCTTGACTCAATGGAGGAAGAAGTGTACACAGGATGTACGTGGTCTAATGTTAGCTCAGTTACATTAGCGCTTGAGGGTTAGCTTTGTGCTACCTCAAGGGAGGTGTTGGCTAGGTGCCCATCTTGGCGGTTGATTGCTATGTGCATCACCGTAGGCGATTGCGATATTGTGATCACTTGGGTGATCGGTGGCTCAACCACACGCCTTGAGCAATGAGCTTGCCAAGGTAAGATGTTATGGATCACAATGTGATCGGTGGGGAGTTTTCCACGGCCTTAGGCAGGAGTCCGCTAAGGTTGGTGTATGCAGTTGGACAAAGGGTTGGGTGAAATGCATTCTTGCATGATTAAATTCTACGAATATTGTGTGGGTATGGGCCAAGCCCATACGTGGAAATCGGTGTTTTGATTATGCACTGAGTCAGTGGACCTCACTCTTTATTTTCAAACATCGCGGGAGACATGATTGATCGGACCGGGTTGGAGTGGATACAAGGTGGCCCATGCAGAAGGAGATTTTCATACAGAAGATGTTTTACTTTATTTAAGTATTTTATATTATCAGTATTTTGGAATTTTATTTGATGTAATAAGGGCCTCTTTGATTTAAAGTACTCTATTTATTAATGTTGAAGTTTACACTACACTTAGTAATATTTTCGCAAAAGATTCATATTATAGCAACTTATAATAATGTTTTAATTCGGAAGTTTTCAACAAGCTTATATTATTTATTAAGTTTTTAAATGGACATGATTTTGAGAGATAATAAATTTTCAAGTTTAATTCTAAAGTCAAAGATTTCCAACCGTCTTTCCCAAAGTGACATAAACAGATCGATTCGTAGTGAATGGGCGGGTTTGGGGATGTTCTGATTTAGTATCGAGCAGTTCAAAACTCGGCTTTGAGGGTTTTGGGCCCAAAAACGTTTCAAAATGGGTTTTTATGAAATATTTTTAGGTTATTCGGCATGGCTTTGTACCTCTCCTACTCAAGTCCACTGTAAGTACTTCGGACTTTTGAAGTGAATTGTTATATGTGAATTGTTATGGGCTTATTTGGGCTCGTAGATTAGTGAACTAGGATCTGTTGGACCCTAGGACTAGACTACTCAAACATGTGCATAAAACTTAAAGCTCTTAAACAAACTTATGAAGTAAGTCGCCAGAGTTAAGGTGTGGCAACCTTGGTGCGCATGTCTAGGATTGGATCGGAAGAGCTAGGTACTTAGCAGTCCTCGTGACTCACCTCCTCTTCGCAGAATCCTACAGTGCGTAGCTACTGGTTCACCTTAACCAAGAGGACTTGTTCATAGGCTAAACCAGATTATTAAAACCCGAAAAGGGATTAGCCTTCTTTGTTTTAAAATTTTCTGTTTTAAAATTTTTCAAACTTACCCCTTTGGTTTGTGAAACTCTAAATCAGATTTTGAAAGATGTTTTCTCAATTTATAAAATTACCAAAATGCCCTAGTGGCAAAATTACAAAAATGCCCCTGTGTTATAAAATTACCGTTTTACCCTCAATTTTTGATAAAATGCTTTTTACTTGGTAAAATACCAAAATCTCGAGTTTTCAAAATTAAGATACTTTGGTTGCGGAAATTTACGAAAATACCCCTGGTTGATAAAATTACCAAAATGCCCTCGGTACTAAGTTTTCAAATTTCTCTCGATCTTTACTGAAATATTCCTATTTTACTAAATATCAGAAAATCTTATTTTGTGAAATATTGTGATATCTCGATTTTGAGAATTTACGAAAATGCCCATGATTTCAAAAAAAAAAAAAAAAAGAAATTATTACAAAAATAACCCTGATTTCCGAAATTTTTGCGATACCTCGGGTTTGAACAAAATTTTCAAGATGACCCTGAGATTTTGTGAATTTTGAAATATCTTTAAGTTGGAAAGCTATTTTCAAAATTGACCTTGAGTCATTACCGAAATACCTCTATAGGAAAAAGACGAAATTACCCCTGGGTAGGAAGGAAACTTTGATTGATCGAAAGAACTACTCTCGGAAACTTCATTGCATAAAATTGCTCGTGGATAAAACAGGGAAACAATAATTTCTAATGCATAAAACTTTCTAAACAGACTGAATCGAGGCGCTAGATATGAGTTCTAGGGGGCGTGGTCGCAGTACTCGTGGACGTGGTAGAGGCAGTTTTGGTGACTGTTTGTTTTGTTGCTCGTAAAGTATGTTAGCTCTGTAAGATCAGAGTGTGCAGCCATAGCGTAGGGGGAGGAATTGGACTGTTAGTTTAGACAAGTAATTTCGGGGACGAAATTATTTTAAGGAGGGTAGAATTGTAACACCCTGGTTTTAGGGGTTAGGCGTTTGGTGCTTAGCTCGGGTGTTGGCACACTCTAGGGTGTGGTTGGGTAGTTTTAGGGGTCCGGAGAACCCTAGGTAGTGGGGGAACGCTTTAGAAAATTTTGGATTTTTAAGTGCAAAAAGGGGAGCTTGGCGATGGGTGTCTTAAGAGAATTATTTGGGGGAATTAGACATAAGACTTGAGCTAGTAAAGTGGCAAGGGAGACGCCACTAAGAGCTTGGGGAGGTGACGTCTCAGGTGCAAGGGAAGGGGCCAGTGTTCGAGCTGCGAAGGCAGCACTTTGGCCTTTATTTTTGGCGTCAGAGAGGTAAGAAGTTGGGTGGCTTTTGGATGCTTAAAAGATGGAGAAAGACTTGGTCTTTTTTTTAAATTTTGGCTAGGAAGAGGTTTGACTCATTCAAACTTTTTGAATGAGTGTTGGGGAGGAATTGTAGGAGCAAATTATGGGATTTTTTGTGGGAGGTTGGAGCTAGGCCGTATAGTATAAATAGGGGGAGGGGAGGTGCTCATTTTCATTCACCATTTGCTTTCTCCCTTACCAAAAAGTTCTTCCCTTTGTTTTATTTATTTTCCCTTGTCCATTGCCGAAAGTTAGTCCAGGCAAACCCCTTTTTCATCTTATTTCTTTGTAGCCGAAAGTAGCAGAGGGCTTAACCTTTTATGAACCTATATCCCTCTCCCTTCTCACCTTTTTCTTTTAAACCTTGCTTAAATTGTAGCCATCCATAGAAAACTACCATTCTTTGAATATCCCAAACCATCTAAGGAGCCTTGCCGAATCTTTTGTTCTCCTATTTTCTCCATTTTGGTTACAAGTCCTGAAGCCGAACCATACTTCCTTGGTGGTGGCGATTCTTGTTAGAGGAAGGGTAGTGGTTAGCAAGGTCGATTATAGGGGAGGAGAGCCTAGCGCTTGAGAGACCTTCGGGATTTGTTTAGTCGTGATCAGCGGTGGTATAAGGTTGCGTTTCGAGGGTAGATCGGGTGTGCTATCTAGGTGCGTAATCAACGCACTATTTCTTCGGTCTTTGGTTTGTTAAATGTGTTTACATATGCGTGATATGAATGATGGCCGATTATAGTGGCTTGAATAGTGAGTTATTTATGATATATACATGATATGATAATCCACATGTGATGCTTACTCTTTTGTTAACTCGACATGTTGAACTTATGCATGCATACATGGGATTTGGGCTTGACTCAATGGAGGAAGAAGTGTACACAGGATGTACGTGGTCTAATGTTAGCTCAGGCTACATTAGCGCTTGAGGGTTAGCTTTGTGCTACCTCAAGGGAGGTGTTGGCTAGGTGCCCATATCGGCGGTTGATTGCTATGTGCATCACCGTAGGCAGATTGCGATATTGTGATCACTTGGGTGATCGGTGGCTCAGCCACGACCTTGAGCAGCGAGCTTGCCAAGGTAAGATGTTATGGATCACAATGTGATCGGTGGGGAGTTTCCCACGGCCTTAGGCAGGGAGTCTGCTAAGGTTGGTGTACGGTTGGACAAAGGGTTGGGCTGAAATGCATTCTTGCATGATTCGTTACGAATATTGTGTGGGTATGGGCCAAGCCCATACGTGTGGAAATCGGTGTTTTGATTATGCACTGAGTCAGTGGACTCACTCTTTATTTTCAAACATCGCAGGAGACATGATTGATCGGACCGGGTTGGAGTGGATACAAGGTGGCCCATGCAGAAGGAGATTTTCATACAGAAGATGTTTTACTTTATTTAAGTATTTTATATTATCAGTATTTTGGAATTTTATTTGATGTAATAAGGGCCTCTTTGATTTAAAGTACTCTATTTATTAATGTTGAAGTTTACACTACACTTAGTAATATTTTATAAAAGATTCATATTATAGCAACTTATAATAATGTTTTAATTCGGAAGTTTTCAACAAGCTTATATTATTTATTAAGTTTTTAAATGGACATGATTTTCAGAGATAATAAATTTTCAAGTTTAATTCTAAAGTCAAAGATTTCCAACCGTCTTTCCCAGTGACATAACCATATTCGGTCGTAGTGAATGGGCCGGGTTTGGGGATGTTACATCCCTACTGTTTGGGGAGCCAAGATTTGCCTTCGATCTTGCCCCACTACTGTTTAGGTCGACAATATCTACAATCTTCAACCTATTCCACTACTGGTCAGGGCAATAGGACGGCGGCTTGAATCATGTTCCCTACTGTTTAGGGAGCCAAGATTTGCCTTCGATCTTGTACCACTACTGTTTAGGGCGACAAGATCTACAATCTTCAACCTATTCCACTGCTGGTCAGGGCAATAGGACGGTGTCTTGAATCATGTTTCCTACAAACTCAGGGATTGCCAAATCTACTATCTCCAATCTGCTCCCTGCAAACTAAGGGATTGCCAGACTGATGTCTTCGATCTGCTTCCTACAAACTCAGGAATTGCCAAACCTGATGTCTTCGATCTGCTCCCTACAAACTCAGGGATTGCCAAATCTGCTATCTCCAATCTGCTCCCTGCAAACTCAGGGATTGCCAGACTGATGTCTTCGATCTGTTTCCTGCAAACTCAGGAATTGCCAGACCTACTATCTCTAATCTGCTCCCTGCAAACTCAGGAATGCCAGATCTGCTAACTTCAATCTTGCTACATAACCTGTAGAGTGGGTATATGCTTATGTCTAACAATCAAATGGTCCTAATTAGACATGTTATGATATACGAAAATGTTATGAAGATGATTCCTATTCCAAGGATTAGAATGCAATAACCGGAATGAATCAAATGCTCCTAATGAAATTTGGTATGATACAAGAATGTTATGAGTATGATTCATATTCTAGGTTTTATCACTCATTTGTTTTTCCATTCTTGTTCATCAATCATGTTCTGCTCAACCATCTTGCCCCAATGTAATTTCTGAGTCAGCCCCGCTTGAACCTTAAGTCATGAAGCTGGTATTTCCCACTGCAACTTCAGGGGAATGACATTTGATTTCTTCTATATTTCTGTTACCACTCAGAGGTACAAAACTTGAATCACTTTCAATCTGTTACACCATTCTCTGGGTGTAATGACCCGATGTATGTGTCTGAATGGATGCAGGGTATCTCGACAATGATCCCCTTTTACACTTGGATTGACCTTGTCCGTCATTTGCCGATATGGTGTCACCAACGAAAATTGTCTTATCCAATAAGACTTTGAAGAGATAATCATTTTTCGATGTTTCCAGCCTTTAGGCTTGGTGAGTTCTGAACAATAGTCATATTTCAGATTCCTCATATTATTTAGAAGCTTCTAGAGTAATATGCGAAACTCATTTTATGAAAGTGTTTTTAGTCCATAGATTGTTATTTCAATATAAATGCTTGAAAAATGTCACAAAAATGGACGAGAAAGAAATTAGTCAGGAGCATAGCTCAGAAAAATAATTTAATCAATGATAACCCAGGCAATAAAAGGAAGTTGATTTGGGTGTATCTCAAAAAAGAATAAAGCAATCGAAGATAACGAATTTAAAAATGGGTAAGATAGAAGCTAGGTGCCCCAGATATCGCAGCCTGAGCCTCTTTGTTCCAACTTCTCGAGGACCATTTTGAGCTTAATATGTGTTTAGGGGATCCGGAGTACTTTGTCAATGCCCCAAGACGTAACATACTTCCTCATTGCTAATTTAGACGTAGCAAGACTACTGTATGCCCCGCTTTTTAGTCAAAATTTGAGCCGCCCTTTTCGGGTTTTCAACTCAAATCCCCTTTGGTCTCAAATCGCCCTTTGTGAGTTTTCGCTTTGGCCTCTCCTTTTTCTTTTTTCTTTTTTTCTTTTTTTTGAGGCGCCCTTTACGGGTTTTCACCTTGATCTTTCCTCTTTCAGGTAATATCTCTTGACTGAACCTGAATTCATTGGATTGGGCAAGTCTTCGCCACCTGTCTTGGTCAATATCAATGCTCCTCTAGAATAGGTCTTCTTTGGCATCTGCTTTCCTCTAAAACCGTTTTATAGAGGAAAAGTCTTTTTCAACATCAAGTTTCCTCGTGGAATTCTCTAGGATGAACTTCTTTGTCATAAGCTTGGATAACTTTAACCTTTTTCTTCAACTAGGTTCAATTAACAAAATGTTTCAATTACATAATAGGTAAGATGTTGCCCCAGTGAAGGTTTTGGACAACGTTCGATAATCATAGAGAGTAGTGATAGCTTCTTATGCCAATTTTTACAAGTCCTAGCCACCTTTTTTTTTGCGAATTTGATGGCTATCGACTTTGTAATATTGACATATGAAGCTACTTCCACCCTCTTAGTGAAGTAGACGACGACCATGACGGTAAATCGATGGCAACTGGAAACGTTTGACGAAATTGGACCCATAATATCCATGCCCCACATATAGAAAAGTTTGTGAAGAAAATAGAAGAGTCACATAAATCTCGTCTTCTTCAATTCAGTATTTGTGATATGACTGATGTAATCCCCTTCCATGGTAGACCAACAGTGCCCTATCCTCTTGTTTAGCCCGCGTGTTATTAGTCCGGCATATCCTGATATGATCGCAAAAATATCTTTGAATTCTCGAGGATAACTCAATAATGTCTCGCCCTATTTCTATGATGAGCTAGACTACCATTCTCACTCATTTCCTATGCTCGCAATATCCAATGACCCTTTGTAGAGTAAGGTCTGTTTTTCATCTTGTTTTACCATTCTTAACAAATTAGAAGATAAGTTACAATCTCTGTTATCTTCAAAGTCCTGAGATCCCCTAGACTCATATCTCATTCAAAGAGGGAGTCAGTAACAACGTCGCTCATGTCACTGATATCTGGGGACCTAGTATAGGTTCGAAAGAATATTTCAAAAGAATAAATGATTCCAAGAACAATTATTTGTATGGTCATGAATAAATAATGAAAGAATATTGTGAAAGAATGTACAATATGAAATGAAAATAATAAAAGAATATTTGCTTAAAAATGCATATTGAAATAAAGTTTCGGACATAAGCCTATTTCACAAAATAGTTCTTATTGCCTCTAGGCTTAAGACAACAAGCATGTTTTGCACATTACTATAGATCAACTCTAAAAATACAGGGATCTCTTCCACAATCCCATTATTCAAAACACTCCCAAGTACGCAAGGGCTTGGAAACTTCGTTTCCGGTTCCCTCTTCACTTTTGAATTCTTCAAGGAGTTGCAACTTTCTTGTCCCCTCCTTCGATTATCGCATTTACTGCCTCGTCAAAGTGATCAGGTTTTGATGAATTGTCGAACTTCACAATTCCCATTTTAATGAACCTTTCGACCAACTTTTGAACGTAGTACAGTTCTCAATTGAGTGACCCGTTATTTCCGCATGGTAGTCGCATCGAGCGTTCGAGTCATACCATTTAGGATATGGAGGCTGTAACGGCTTTAGATAAAATGGGGACACCACATGTGCGTCAAATAAACTTTGATATAGCTCCTTGTACGTCATCGGGATGTGTGTGAACTGGAGCCTTCCAGCGTTACGCTTTGGGTTGGAATCCTGCCTAGGGGGGCCTTGATGGATGGTAGTCACCATCCTTAGCTGGCTTACTATAATCAGCTCCGAATGGCCCTTGTCATACCTACTCGTACTACCCGCTTCCTTTTCCTTCTTTTTCGGGGCTTTCAAAGTCCACTCTCTCCTTTCCTTTGTTTCTGCCAGAACGGCAGGATTAACTTGATCATCTTTCAGATTAAAACCTGAGCCCATCAAGAAGTTCAACAGAGCCGAAGTATCAGTCTGACATTGGGGTCCAACAACAACAGTTACCCCCTACGAATGTGCGTCCAGTTGAGTCGGGATAATTATTAGGGAATAAACGATGTCTTCATCATCATCTACACTGTCGACCACTGGGTCACCCCCTTTTTTAAGCCTTCCAGCTAGTAACTGGGTTAATTGGCTCATCACATTCATTTGTTCTTGCATATCCTGTTGGATTTTGGCCAATCGCTCTTGCATCTGTATTTGTATTCTCTCTATTCTTTCCAACCTTTGTTCCATGTCTTCTAGGTTAACTGAAATAATTTCACCTAATTAGGGTTTTTCTAAAAATTTTAATGCATGTAATATGATGTAATGCAAATGCATGAAATGCAACACAAATGCATGGAATGAATGCAAAAAGAAAGAGAAGCGTTGATTATGAATTCAATTCCATTAGAAGAACTTTTCTAGAAAATACGTTTCTTTACATAAAACAGATTGCATATATGGGTTTGTCCTCATAGTCCAGGTGAAAACACCAATCCTCTCCTTCGTATCCGGATGCTATGGTCGTGTCCCGTGAACTTTCCCAATAGATGCCTCTTCTAGCTCCTTGTTGCTTGGTCCAGGCCGTACATCCTCACTCTCTTATCATCCACGATGTTCATAGGCTTCTTTTTAGAAAATTGAGACATGATGGCTCTCGAATAACCCTTGTCGGCTTGAATCCTCGGGTAAAGTCTGGTATTCTTCTACCTTCTTCGTGTCCCGTGAACTTTCTCAATAGATGTCTCTTCTAGCTCCTTGTTGGTTGGTCCAGGCCATACCTCTTCACTCACTTATCCTCCGCGATGTTCGTAAGAAGATTGAGACATGATGACTCTCGAATAATCATTGTCGACTTGAATCCTCGGGCAAAGTCTTATATTCTTCTACGGGCTATCAGCCCTCTCTTATTGTTTACCTGGACTATGATCGTATTATAACCCACTTTATCAAGTAACACATTTCCTTATGACAAACTCTTCTATTTAGCAATCGAATATAAATCAACACCTCCTTTCTAGGATGATGCGATGCAATGCAATGCAAATGCATGGAATGAATGCAAAAGAAAGAGAGCCGTTGATTATGAATTCAATTCCATTAGAAGAACTTTTCTAGAAAATAAAGCTCTTTACATAAAACGGATTGCATATACGGTTTTGTCCTCATAGTCCAAGTGAAAACCAATCCTTTCCTTCGTATCCGGATGTTATGGTCTTGTCCCGTGAACTTTCTCCATAGATGCCTCTTCTAGCTCCTTGTTGCTTGGTTCAGGCCGTACCTCTTCTTATCATCCGCGATATTCATAAGCTTCTTTAAGAAAGTCAAGACGTGATGACTCTTGAATAATCCTTGTTGGCTTGAATCCTAGGGCAAAGTCTTGTATTCTTCTGCGGACTATCAGCCTTCTCGTTGTTTACTTGGACTATATTCAGACAATCGTATTATAATCCACTTTATCAAGAAATTCATTTCCTTATGACAAACTCCTCTATTTAGAAATTGAATATTAATCAACACCTCCTTTCTATGATGATGCAATGCAATGTAATCAAAACAGAAGAAAACACGTTAGTACAAGAGAAATAAACAACACATAATAACTGTTCGGGTAACCACTAGGGTTTGATGTGGCTCTATCTAGGGTAGGCTCCTAGGTCTCTCTATATGTGGTTCGGTTCTAAAGAAATGGTACCCAAACCAGCAGATTCCTCGATCTTCACCCATTATAGGCTCATATAGATCGAGTTCGGTTCAGGGGGATACATTTCCCTATGGCTGCACGGAGATGAAAATCTCACGAAGACATAGGTACGGATGTATCCCGAAAGCGATCCACTATCCTGCACGGAGGTGAAAACCTCACGAAGGAGTAGCTTCTCACTCCCACTTAAAAGGTGTGACTCGGCGGTCATGCAATATGATGCAAAAGTATTTTACAAGACTCAAACCAACATTAGTCATATGTCACAAACAAATGCAAATGGAAGGATCGTAATTTTTCAAATCAGATTTTCAATTTTCGACAACAAGACAAAAAACAATCAATTTTACGGCCTGACTCTCTTATCAGAGTCCCCAGCGGAGTCCCCAAGCTGTCGAGACCATTTTTTTTAAAGAACGGAAATCGACCTTGGTTTTAAAAATGAAAATAAAACGGGAGTCGCCACCAATCCTTTTTGATGAAGTGTGATCGGGTCACCTTGTAAAACGGTTGTTTTTAATAAATAGTTTGATTTATCAAAACAATGATTTTGGTCTATGAAACTCAGAAAAATAAGTTCGGGAGTCGGTTACGTACGAGGAAGGGTTAGCACCCTCGATACGCCCAAAATTGGTACCTAATTGATTAATCAATGTTTTAGTGTCAAAGATTTGAAAACTTGAAAGAATTAAAAATACGATCCCTCTTTTATGGTGATGCTAAAAATTTGTTTTAAAAGAGATCGAAGATGTGTGCCAAAGGCTGTCTCGTTTCAAGGTAAAATGTTATATCCAATACTTTAGGACACCACACCTTGACCTTCGAGGCTAAACTTGCCTTTTATTCAAAATTATTGAATTTAATTAAAAGGGTATTTTGTTATTTAGAATGGACGAGAAAATCGCAAACCAATACTTTAAGGCACATTTTCTCGAGCTTTTAAATACAGAACATTGCCTTGGTTTAGAAAACCTTATCCCGAAATAACAAAACATCACATCCAATGCTTTAGGACACGACATTTCGAGTTTGCGAGAATAAGCTTTTTGTTTAAAAATGTATTTATTTTAAAAGGATATTCAATCATTTAGATTAAACGAGAAAAATCGAAACCCAATACTTTAGGGCACGATCTCTCGAATTTCTAAACACGGAATATTGCCTTTGTGAAAGAAAACAATTTTGTGTCGGGCGAAAGTTGATCTAACACAAGTTTATAAAAATGAAAAGAAATAAATCATGATATTAATAGGTATAACGAAATAATAATAAACGAATAATACGAATGACAAGAAGAAATGAAACTAACAAGCTATGTAACTTAAAAGGGAAATAATAGATAAAAGTGACAAAAAGATAAAAATGACAATAAATAAGAGTAACAAAAAAATGAAAGAACTTTAATAGTAACCCGATGAATAAGTAAGTCATATATAAAGTAGTAAAATAAAAATAATAGTAATACTAATAATAATGCAAAAATGTTAATAATGGAATAATAATAGAAATAATAATAATAATAATAATAATAATAATAGAATAATTATGATAATGAAAATATTAATAACATTAATAATAATACATAATACATAAATAGTAAAAAATAAAAATAAATGATAAGATGATAATATTAATAATAATGGTAATAGTAATTAAGAAACAAATAATAAAATATATATAAAAGAATAAACAAAAATATATATAGACGTAAAAACTATAATATAACAATAGTAATAATAAAGATATCAAGTAGTAATAATAAGGTAATAATAATAATAATAATAAAATAATAAATTTAATAGTGAAATAATTAAAATACTTAAAAAAGGACTAAAATCGAATTAAACATGAATTATTGGGGTAAATTCGAAATAAAATAAGAAGGAACGGGCCCATTTGAAGCGCGCGCGAAAAAAGGTGGACCAAAGTGGTAGTTTATCCAGGCATCCAAAATGCGGCGTCTTGACAGGGACCAGATTGCAAGCCAAACAAATTTTCGGGGCAAAATTTTAGAAAACTAAAAATCCTGATTGTAAGAATATAAAAGGGCGGAGGGGCTAAAAGTACAATTAGCCCCTTCGATGAAAAACACGCGGATCCTAGGAGCGGGTCGGGTCCGTGCGCGGGTTAGGCCGAAACGATGTCGTTTTGGCCTATGGACTGAAGGCCTAAAACGGCGTTGTTTTGCTTGTCTATAAAAGGCCTAAGTTTTTTTTTTTAAAATCATTTCTGCAGGTTTTTAAAAAAGGAAGGGAAGGGGGAGGCCTTTTTTTCTCTGCTAGGGTTTCAACCCTACCCTACGCCGTCGTCGATGAATACATGCTGCCATCACAAGCGGTATGGTGTAAAAGGTAAAATCTCCTTTTTCCTTTTTTTTTATAAATATATATATACTATTTTTCTTGTAAAAAGACGAGAGTATATATGAGTATATAATAGATTCGAAGAACGAAAATAAAAGAAAAAGAAAGGAAATAAAAGGACCTTAGCACTTTTTGAATTTGTTTTTCTTTCCTTTCGATATTTACTGCCCTTTTTTGCTTGAATCTTTGCTCGTTTGTTTTTGTATTTCAAATCTATTTTTTTTTGTATTGAATAATCCAGGGCCCCTATTACAAAGATTTAAACTGGCTTTTATAGCCATTTTCTTTACAAGCTTTCTATCCTTTCTTTTTAATGCTCGCAGGTGCTCGGTGCAAGTGGCGATGTGACGTGGGCGGTGGCAGCAGAGGCTGACATGGGCGGTGGAGGCAGAAGACCCTAGGTGCGGTGCACCTAGGGTTTACTGTTTTCTATTTTTCATTTGGGCATTGGGCTTTTTGGGCTAGGGTTTAGGTTTGTAAAAAAGGGTCTTAGTGGGCTGTTGGGTAGAGTTAGTCGGTTAATGGGTTAGGTGGGTTTGGTTTTGGGTAATGATAAAATGGTCCATTCGGGTTTGGGTTTTGTAATTGGGTTTTATTTGGGAAATGGGCCCCGGGCAAATTATGGGTCCTACAGGAAGCTCCAGTATTAGTACAACCAGAATCGGGTAAAGAATTTGTGATATATAGTGATGCTTCATTGAATGGTCTGGGATGTGTATTGATGCAGGAAGGCAAGGTTATAGCTTATGCCTCGAGACAATTGAAGCCTCATAAGAAGAACTATCCGACGCACGACCTTGAGTTAGCTGCGATTGTGTTCGCACTAAAGATTTGGCGTCATTATCTGTTCGGTGAGAAATGTCACGTGTTTTCAGATCATAAAAGTCTGAAATATCTGATGACTCAGAAAGATTTGAACCTGCATCAAAAAAGATGGTTAGAGCTATTAAAAGATTATGAACTTGTGATAGATTATCATCCGGGTAAAGCAAACGTTGTTGCTGATGCATTGAGTAGAAAATCATTGTTTGCACTATGTGCTTTGAATGCTCAGTTAGATTTGTCTGATGATAGCTCTGTGATAGCTGAATTAAAAGTGAAACCGTTGTTTATATAGCAAATATGTGATGCTCAGAAATCTGATAATGAGTTATTAGCGAAACGAGCTCAGTGTAATTCGAATTATGAATCTGAATTTCGAGTAGTTGATGATTGTTTGAGATTCCGAGATCGTATCTATGTTTCGAGAAATCCAAAATTGATTCAGTTGATTTTGAGTGAAGCACATAATAGTCATCTATCTGTTCATCCGGGGAGTACTAAAATGTACCATGATTTGAGACGACACTATTGGTGGTCTGGTATAAAGCGTGATATTTCTGACTTTGTTTCAAAATGTTTAATCTGTCAACAAGTCAAAGCTGAACATCAAGTTCCGTCTGGGTTGCTACAACTGATTCTGATTCCTGAGTGGAAATGGGATAGAGTGACAATGGATTTTGTTTCTGGTTTGCCTCAGACTCCGAGAAAGAAAGATGCGATATGGGTCGTAGTTAATTGATTGACGAAATCTGCCCATTTTATTCCGGTAAGATCTGACTATTCACTTGATAGATTAGCCGAGCTTTATATTTCTGAGATTGTTAGATTGCACGGTGTGCCACTATCTATTATGTCAGATAGGGATCCAAGGTTTACATCGAGGTTTTGGAAGAAATTGCAAGAAGCTTTAGGCACGAAGCGCATTTCAAATCTGACTTTTCATCCACAAGCGGATGGTCAATCCGAACGGATTATTCAGATTCTTGAAGATATGTTAAGATGTTGTATACTTGAGTTTAATTGTTTGTGGGAACAGTATTTGCCATTGATTGAATTTGCATACAATAATAGTTTTCTGTCGAGCATCAAAATGGCACCATATGAAGCTTTGTACGGTCGTAAATTTCGTACACCTCTGTATTGGACTGAGCTCAGTGAAAGTGAGCTACATGGGGTCGATTTGGTAAAAGACTCAGAACAGAAAGTGAAATTGATCTGAGACTATTTGAAAGCAGCATCTGATCGTTAGAAGTCTTATGCAGACTTAAAACGAAAAGATATAGAATTTAAGATCGGCGACAAAGTGTTTCTGAAAGTGTCACCATGGAAGAAAGTACTTCGTTTCGGACGTAAAGGCAAGTTGAGTCCGAGATTCATCGGTCTGTATGAAATCATTGAGCGAGTTGGACCTGTTGCATATTGATTGTTGTCGCCTTCCGAGCTAGAAAAGATACATAATGTATTTCATGTCTCAATGCTCCGTAGATATCGATCCGATCCGTCACATGTGATTGCCCCATCTGAAATTGAAATCTGATCTGACATGTCATACGAAGAAGAACTGATCCGTATCTTAGCTCATGAAGTAAAAGAGTTGAGAAATAAGAAAATTCCGTTAGTGAAAGTATTATGAAATCGACACGGAATTGAAGAGGCAACGTGGGAGCCAGAAGATTCAATGAGACAGCAATATCCGACTTTGTTTAACGGTAAGATTTTCGGGGACAAAAATCCCTAAGGGGGAGAATTATAACAGTCCAGTTTATACCCTAGTCGAAATAGTGGTTTCGGGACCACGAATCCGAGTCCGAATAATATTTTAATAGTATTTTATGTGTCTCTGATAAGTGATTATGCATTTGCAAAAGTTTCGTAAGTTAATTTGTCCGTCTTTGTGTTTAATTTGACAAAAGGATTGAATTGCATTAAATGTGAAATTTGCATGTTATATGTTAAAGCACTTAATTGTTGATGGCTTTTTAAGGTGGAGGCCTTATGAGGTAATTTAACCATTTTAGAGATAGTGGATGGTAGAATGACATAATAACCTTAATATCAATTTGTCTTATATGACTAATAGATGGGCAAATTGGTATGTTGGCATTAATATGATTATTAAATAAAAGAAACATAAGAAAGATGAATGTTATCATCTTTGAGTGCCGAAAGTTTCAAGAAAAGAGAAAGAAAATATCTAAGCTAGGTTTCGGCTATTAAAGTCTTTGATTCAAGGTATGTTTGATTTCAGTTTTTGATAATTTCTATGTTTTTGTAATCGTTGCTTTGTGCTCTACAAAACCCATGCTAAAATTTTGTGAATTGATGATGTGTATGAAATGTGCCATTGATGAAACGGTGAGCTTTCTGATGAGTATTGCTGTTAAATGAAAGCTATATGTTTAATGAACATACTTTGTTCTTGAAATTTTGATGAATTTAGCTAATATGGGCTAAATTGAGAAAATAGTAATTTGAAGGACTAAATTGCAAATTTGATGGAAATTATGGGCTTGTATGAGATGTATGAACATTCAGCCAAGCATGAGTATGTGATGATTTTTTGAATTTGATGTTTTGAGAAAAATGGACTAAATTGATAAATTGTGCAAATGTGAGAGTTAAATTGCAAATAGCCCTAATTGTGTGTCCTTGGATTGAATTGGATGAGTTAGTCAATAAAAGAATTAATTCTGAATATGTTTAGATCAACAACTGAGGAAAACATACTTAGACCGAGGGAAGGCGAAAGTAACCGAGTAGCCGTTTCTATTTCCGATAAATCGAATCTGAGGTAAGTCATATTGCAAATAAATGTAATTGTATTGAGTTGAGCATATTCATATGCCTATTGTCGATATTAAATGCTTATGTGTTGTAATGCAAATGATTTCTGAGATAAGATCGACTTAGTGGCAATGTCCGAGAAGTCCCGTACGAACCTAGGAATACATAGGTATCTGTTCTATTTTTATCATATAAGACCACGTCCGAGACGTTAGCGTTGATTTGACATTCGTGTAAGACCACGTCTGGGATGTTGGCATCGATATTATCTTATCATGTAAGACCAGGTCTGGGACGTTGGCATCGATATGAGCTTCTCGTGTAAGACCACGTCTGGGACGTTGGCATCGATATTATCTTTTTGTGTAAGACCATGTCTGGGACATCGGCATCATATTGATTCGTATAAGACCCTGTTTGGGACAGTGGCATCGTTATCTGAGTACACGTAAGACCTCGTCTGGGACGTTGGCATTGTACAACTATTCTGACCTTTCTGAGTATCCTATTAGGTTTCTATCGGTTCAACGGGCAATTCTATGATACGAATGGTTAAGTGAATGATATATCCGTTTCAGGTACGTTGATTTATACACTAAGTGTGTATATAAGGTAAGTACCTATGTGATCTTACTATGATGATTATGTATATTGGAATAACATTATGATATACGAAAGTGAGTATGAATGAGCTATGTTTATATAAGACTTTTGAATTGATGAATGTGACAAATATGGCCAAGTACATGGATCAAAGCATATATGTGATAGTTTGTTAAGTCATTAAGAAGTGCCAATGTACCTATGTATATATATGCCTTTCATACTAAGTTTGTTTGTATTATGACTTACTAAGCTTTTGGAAAGCTTACTCTCTGTGTGTGTTTTCTCTGTTTTATAGGTCGTTAAAGCTACTAAAGGCTTGGGACCGTCAAGGATCGTCATCACACTACTAAACTCATTTTTTGTACGCTTTGGATATGTATATAGCTTGATATGGCATGTATAGGCTAGTATTTGATATGAGTTTGTTATATGAACTTAGCCATGTGATTTGGTTAGCTATGGGTTGAGAATTTGCTTGAATGTATGTGATATATGAAGTATGTTTTTGGCATGATTAGTTGATGCATGAAATTGTCAAGTTTTGATTAAGCAAAGGAATGAATTATGCTTGTGATGAGATGAGTTTTAGCCTTGTAATTTGGATGGTTATTTTGGTATGATTTTGGTTATCAAATATGCATGAGATGTCTTAATGATTTTTACTAGTAGGTATGACCCATTGGGTGACATTTTGGCCTTGCAAATGGTCTACAATGTCACACGGTTGTGGCACACGGGCGTGCCTAGTGACCGTGGGGCTAAGTCAGTAGCTAGCCTAATAGCACATGGCCAAGACACACGGGTCTGTCTAGTAGCCGTGTGAGAAAGTCAGTATATGGCCTATGAGTACACGGCCTTAGCACACGGGTGCTGGGTGGCCGTGGGTGTAAAGTCAGATTCGACCACGACCAAGGCACATGGGCGTGCTTGGTGGCCGTGGATGTGAAGTCAGATTCGACCACGGCCAAGGCACATGGGCGTGCTTGGTGGCCGTGGATGTGAGGTCAGATTCAACCACGGGGAGGACACACGGGGGTGTTCAGCAACCGTGGGAAGCACACGGCCTGTCTACACGGGCGTGTAACCCCTGTATCTTTGAAAAGTTTTAAATTTCCGAGAATGTTTGTATGTGTTTCGGTTTAGTCCCGACCCTGTTTCTAAGCATGCTTAAGGTCTCGATGACCTACTTAAGGGACACTATGATTGAAATAGATGAACGGTTGCATGAAATTTTCTGTAAATGTTTCCGATCTGTTCGGTAACGCCTTTAACCCTAGCCCGGCGACGGATACGGGTTAGGGGTGTTACACCGTGTGCTCCATAATTTGACCCTATAAATAAGACATTTCAAGACCAAAACATACCTAATAATCCACTCCATTTGTGCATACATTCAATAGACCTAAACATCTTTCAAAATAATCTATACATACCAAATCAAACAACTTTTTTCATCTAACCAATATGCCATTCAAATGCACCACATTTATACCCAAACAAGGCTATAATGCCACATATCAAGCACAAAACATAGTCAATTTAGCTCCCTAATGACATTAATTATAACCATTCACTTTTCATAATAAACATACCAAAAGGGCCATATATTTCAAGTACTTAAAAGTGACCAAAAGACTTAAACTAGCCAAAACATTATAAGTCTATCATACGAAATAAATACACTCCAAAGACATATTCAAGAACTACCATAATATAAAGTCGTATAGATGTCATTTATAACCTTGGCCAAAATAACTCAAAACCTACCAAAATGTTTGCTGGATAGTGTGATAGAACTCCGACACGCTTCCAACTGATCGAGCTTCTGATAATCTACAAAACAAAGGAAAATAACTACGTAAGCAACTAGTGCTTAGTAAGCTCGTATAAACTCAAACATAACATTCAATTCTTAAACTCAATTTATAAAATGTGCATAACATATTTACCATAATCATAAGCTTAATACAATCCTATAAGCATCACCAAACTCACAAATTAGTAGGCTCATGTATAATGCATATAAAAAATCAACCATTTCACAAAATGGATCTTCATGAACATAACATTCATCACATAATGATTTAGTTCCTTTCAATTCATTTGCATTCATCCAAATTTACCTTTCATAAGTTTATGAGCAATTATCCATTTGAACACATGCCTTGCCAATTACCTTTACTTATTCGTTGAACCATCTAGAATTACATTGGATACTCGAGAATGGTCACACTTAGTGTGCCTTTCCATATAAACGTAACCTTTCCTTTTAAATAGTGCTCAAATGAGCTGTGGAGAATTCGCAACAAATGCATGACCTCAGCCATCGGTAGGACATGAAATCCCTAATGACATGTCATTCGTATCTTAAGAATTCTTAAGGTTCAAACTAGGTCATTTATCCGTCAGTTACTCAAAACATTGACATATGTATATATTTTCGAGTCAGTTTATAACTAACATAATATATCAGATAATCAATCAAACTATATTTTGTAAGATTATAATTCATACAAACTTACCCCGATAACTATAGTAGTAAAAGTAGAGTTGGAGAGTAATCCAAAACTTTCACCTTTCCTCGATTTAAATCCGGTTGTTGTTTACCTTGATCTAAATAAATAGTTTCATTCAATTAAGTACTTCAATTAACCTCAATCATTCAACTCAGTCTATAATTCATATTATTATGAAATTATAAAATCACCCCTCTTATTTTAACTTTTTCACAATTTAGTCCTTAAGCTCGTAACTTAAAATTTAACTATTCTAACCCTCTATACATGTTAGTCGATTCTTCCCTATACCTATATCAATCCATATTTTTACTCAATTCACTCAAAATTAATGGAATTTGCCATTTAAACAATTTAATCCCTAAACCCTAAATTCACTAAAAATCACTTAACAAAATAGGTTTGTTTAACAACCAAGTTTAATAATCTATCAATTAACATCAAAACACATTAAAACACAATCATGGCAAGTCCCTCAACCTTTAACAGTTTTGCAAATTAACCCCTTGGCTAAGTAGTTTAAGCTAAAACGAGCTCAAAAACATAAAAATCACTAAAAACGGAATCAAAATCACATATCATGCATCAAAAGAAGCTTAGCTGAATATTTCTTAACTCAACAATGGGGTTTCGACAATAGCAAAGTGAAAATGAGAAAGATGATAGCTAATTCTTTCTTTTTTAAGCATTTGTTTATTAAATTACTAATTTATCCTTATAATATAAACTTATAAAATAACTAAATCATACCCATCATTGTCCACCATATTTATATATGGATTAATTACTAAATAAGTCCATTAACTCACCTTGTTAAAGCTATTTAATCCACTTAACTAATAGAATTCAACTTTTACACCTTTTTAACCATTTAAACCTCAAAATTTCAAAACAAAAATTTAATATAACCTTAAAATAACTTTATAGACATTAAATAAACATTAAAATAATAAATCACTTGTCAGATTTGTGGTCTCAAAACCACTATTTCTGACACCACTGAAATTGGGCTATTACACAGTAAACACGGGAAAGTCCACTAGGACACTAAACATAGGTTCAGACAGGTAAAACTGTAGTTCAACTATGGTGACAGGAAAAGTCCGCCAAAAATGATTGGGCTGGGAAGATGACAGTAAAAGGGAGGAGAGAAATCGAAGTATGATCTACTTGGAGAGTAACAGGAAAGGGCGAGTGCGGCTTGCCCGAGAACGCAGATAAATGGGAAGGCAATAGGTCTGGGGTGAATAACCCTGAAAGGGAGGTTATAATAGATTGTTAAGTGGATCATGATACTAAGGGGTCCATAGAGAAAATATAGATAGAGGCAGATAAGTCTATTGAGGTCCACTCAAAAGTTTAATCGCTTAGGCTAACAGAAGAATGAGTCTGCCAAGGGTTACATAAAATAGATCATCCACTGGAAGGTGACAGATTACAGTTCATTAAGAGTTAGAAGTTAATTTCTATTATATAGAAGATGGAGTAGAGATGTGCTAAAGCCTAGGGCCAAAATGTAAAGGTGAGGATCGAGATCTAGGAGGTTATTAATAGAAGTCAGCTAAGGGCAAGCAGATAAACTTGTAACCCATTTGCACGAGGCAAGTTGGTTAAGGTGTAAAGGAATTTGGGATACGGCAGAATCAATTCTGTACCACCAAAGGATCGCTTCCATAAAATAACACACGTATGTCTCATATAGAGAATAGTTCCACCAGTGGTGAAACCTGTGGAAGGCCAAGGATGATCGTGGAATTGAAATCCCCACTTAAAACTTTGTTCCTTAAAGTTTTTGAATTATTAGTATAGTATTGCCTTGCAGAGTCTCACTAAGTTCATTTGGAATTTATAAATTTTACTGCTTATTTGCAGAATAAGGTTTTGATTCAAGAATCAAGTGGAGGGACCAAGCTAGACATTGCTAGTTTAGGGTGGGGCATGATTGTTGTCCATGCGTAGTGAGGGACACTTGTAGAGGTCACGCCTCGGAATTAAAATTAGTTATATTTGTAGTAAAGACTAGATTCATATTTGTAAATAAATTCCAGGTTTAATAAGGCACCAACTTTGTAAGAATTTATTTTTTACACATCGTATGAGTTGCAATAGGAGTTACCTTCTAATCTCGATTTGGTACCCATATCTCGCGATCGGATCGGTAGAAAGTGTTACAAGAAACCCTTTTTTCGAATCGGGATGATCCATATCGCCACCGAAGATGAACTTCCAACTAGTTCTCTACACTTTGATTTATCATTTGTTTTTCCATCGAGATATGCAAACCAACACCATAGGTTGATTCCTTTGATGTTGTTTTATCTTTGACCGGCACGACATCCACATTACGAGCCATTTGACACCAAATTCAAGCCAACCCCAAATTATTTTTCGAGGTATTATTATCTTAAGCATTTTCGCTTCAATGTTTCGAGGGATTTATTAGCCCAAGCTTTAAATTCATCGTTAACCCAGAGCAAGATGTATTCGTCGACTTTTACAATTTGCACCTCCTCGGTTTTGGCCAGAAAGTGTATTGGCTCTTCCATACTTTCATTCAGGACCAGTTTGAGCTTAACGTCAGTGGTTAGTTTTAGCTCTACGTCTACTGCTACATCTATTTTTACATCTATATTAATTGGATCAGAGACATCTTTAGCTATATTCAATTTGTCCTGCTGGTTTCCGATTCCAAACCCTTGTTAACTTTTACAATTTAATTCTAGATGATTGACAACAATACATTGGTTTTCGTAATTAGAGTTGGGCATGTCATGCACGTCCTCTTCCAATGGGTCATCGCTTCGTTTCTTCGTTGGAGTAGCTCTATCTTGAATAATCTCTGGTTCTCTATAATCTCCCCTCTTCATATACTTCGTCATCGTACCATGCAAACATCTCGTGTTCTTCGTCCCAATTGTTATCATCGTCAAAGTCATCATCAACTACATCCATGATTTAATTAAATAGTCAACAAGGTATCTAAAAATATTTAAATAATTAAAAATAATTAAAAATCAACACATTATCTAACTCCTTTATCTTTTGACTAGTATTATTTTACAAAGTAATTAAATTAATAACAATTTTCACCGTCGCAATCCTCGGCAATAGCGTCAACAACTTGACCTCTTCAAAACGTATGAACGTTTAGAGTAAAAATCATGCAAATAAAAGTATATAAATCAGTGTGGTATCTGCAAGCGAACAAGTCAAATTGTAATATAACTTAGTGTTACAACGGAATACAGGAAAGTGTTCTGTGGATCTTACCCAAGGGATTGCAAATTGGAGAAATTTATTATTAAATTAATTATAGAAAATAATTACTAATCTAATCAATTTGCAAGTTAGTAATGTGAATCCAAAATAAAAGATTAATTAAACTAATTAAATTAATTACCCTAAATTAACAATGGAATTTTCTATTCCTAGTACCGACAATGCGAGCTCTTGGCCTATGATCGATTAACATATAAAATATTAACTAATCTTCGTGGTTGCAATTAACTTCAAAACTCGAATTTTTATTAGAGAATTAGTTATTACCTAGACAATATTACCTATTAGCCTCTACTACCTAACTAATCAACCACCACACGCTTACCTCTCGACCTAACTTTCCTGACTAGGATAAATACACGGTTTACTCGGTAACCTCGTCTCTCGATCTGTTTACCTATATTACTTCCTAGGGCCGTCAAGATTAGGGTTTAAAAACACATGCATTTACACTAACTAATCTTATCGTTTTTCTGTTAATTAGTCCCGAAGTAGTTAATCAGTTTCATAACTGAAGCATGCTAGATATAAATAAAACACAACATTTTATCCCAATATTTATACAAACATTAGTTGATTAGGATAATGAAATATAAATAAAGGAATAAAAGGAAGAGATAAAAAAAGTGCTCATTGATAAATCATTGAACTGCAGCTATGGAACAATCTCCACTTGCAAACGTCTTCACATCGGAATAGAAAATTTTCGACTAAGCGAATATAAAAATAAAGCTAAAGTAAAATAAAATTCTCTATCTAACTAGGTCTAGCTCTAACCCCTATTGTTAGGGTTATAATGTGTAACACCCCTCACCTGTATTCACGGTCAGAATAGGTTTACGAGGTATTACCGATCAATACATACAATTTAACATACATAACTCATACATTTATGCATCCATTCTAATACACCATTCAATCATAATCACCCCTTATAAGGGCCTACGAGGCCTTAAACATGCTTTAGAAGTGGTTCGGGACTAAACCAATAACATACAAAAATTTTGGAAAACTTAGAAATTTTTCTAACATACAAGGGTCACACGACCATGTGAACAGGCCGTGTGCCTCACACGGCTTCAGACATGCCCGTGTCCCAGGCCCTGTGAAAACAGGGCATACATACTGACTTGGGTCACATGGCTGACCACACGCCTGTGTGTCTAGCCCGTGTGCCCTTTGAAATGGCCACACATGCCCGTGTGCCAGGCTGTGTGCTAGGCCGTGCCAATCCTGTAGGGTATACTGACTTATGCAACACGGCCAAGTCACATGCCTGCGTGCTAGGCCGTGTGCCATTTAAGGGGGTATACTGACTTCTGCCACACGGCCAATCACACGCCCGTGCGCGAGGCCGTGTGGAGCATATTGACTTCAATTCAATTTCAAGAACAGGGGACACACGGCCGTGTAACATGACTGTGTGTCGCACACGGCTGAGATACACGCCCGTGTCTCTGCATGTGTGGACAAAAATAGGCCATTTGCAAGGCCAATTTTCCACCCTTTTCTCATGCACACCTAACAACCAAAATGGTACCATTTCATCATACAATAGGCAGCCAAAATCATCATTCAAATGCATCATTTATACCATATCCAATTCAACCAAATTCAGTACTCAAGTCAATGCCAAATACCTATTCAAAATTTATATCATCAAGCATTCATTCACAAGCACATGACTTCTCAAATTATCAACTTCAATCACACCATATAAATCATTTACCAAACTCAAAATATAACCATTTGAACATCTATAATACCTTAACCACATTTATACCAAAACATACCAAAATAAGCCATCATTCATGGCTATATATACAAAGCAAACATATTCATTTACAAGCCAATTCTCATGGCTATATTCACAACCAAAGTACTGCAACAAGTTTATACATGCCATATACCATATATACATAGCTTCAAAAGTACCAAAATAAATGATCGATAGTGCGATGAAGTCTCTGACGATTCCTGAATTCGAGCTAGTTTCGATTATCTATAAGACGGGGAAAGAACACACAAAGTAAGCTTTAAAAGCTTAGTAAGCCATATACAAATAAAATTACCACATGAATCAACATCATTTCCATCAATAGGCAAAATATAAGTAAGCACATATAAGCTCATAAACCTTTCCCAATGTATACATATTCAATATCATAAGTGAATTCATCAAATACTTCCCTTTTCAATACTTGTATGAATCTCGTACGTACCTGAGTCACTTAACTCAATCACACATTCTTTCTCGACTTGACTTTTCCCGTTGAACCTTTTGGAATTGTTAAGGATACTCAGAAATCACATATAGCTCGTACAATGCCATATCCTAGATATGGTCTTACATGTTATCACATATCGATGCCGATAGCCCTGCTATGGTCTTAAACGAAATCAAATAACGATGCCAATGTCCCAGACAGGGTCTTACACGTAATCACATAATGATGCCAATGTCCCAGACATGGTCTTACACATAATCACATCTCGTTAATCCTAATGTCATGACATTCGTATCGTATCCTATACTATTCCTAAGGTTCGTACGGGACTTTCGGATATTGTAACCTTGTTGATTCTTGCTCGTATTTGATCATTCAACATTCATAGTAGCTCAATGAAAATTAAACATATATAATTCAATTTAAAGACATTTATTTGCATATGAACTTACCTTGTATTCGGGATAAACGGACTGGATCGACTATTCGATAACCTTTGATTTTCCCCGATCTAAATCTGATTTCTTTCGTTCTTGATCTATATACATAAAAAATTAACTCATTTATTCATCAAATCATTCAATTCAGTCCAAAAACACATATTTGGCAATTTTTACACTTTAGCACCTAAAGTTCTACATTTTTACAATTTAGTCCCTATTTCACAAATACACAAAATTCATGAAATTTCATTAAACCCAAGCCTAGCCGAATTTCATATAGGTCCCTAGCAGCCCAACACTTTCATTTATTTCACATTTCAACCCCTCAATTTACACTTTTCATAATTAAACCCCTAATAGGCATTTTTACTCAAAATCACTTAACAAAACTTGTATAACTATCAACAAATATTCATTTTTCATCATAAAACATTCAAAATCTCAAGCATTCATCAATGGAACTTCACAAAATCATTAACAACTTCAAAAATTAAGGCATGGGCTAGCTAGAATACAAAGCAACGATCTCAAAAACATATAAATCATTAAAAACCGAGCTAAAACCGTACCTTAATTGCTTAAATTAATCTAACCGAATGAAAAACCCTATTTTAGCTTTTATTCAAGCTTCATTCAGCCATAAAAGATGAACATAAAGATGGATTTATGTTTTGTTTTATTTAATATATCTTTTATAACCCAATTACTATATTAACCTTTAATAAAAACCATTTAATTAATCTAATATAAGGCCATCTATGTCAAATTACACTATCAATGGTCTAATAACATCATAAGGACCTTTCATTTAATAAATCATAGCAATTAGACACCTTTAACAAATAGAATGTAACTTTTGCATTTTACGCGATTTAGTCCTTTTTCTCAAATTGAGCTATTAAACGATAAAATTGGCTCACGAAATTTTCACACATACATGTTGTCATGCTGTAAACACATAAAATAATATTAAAATAATTTTATGACATCGGATTTTTGGTTTCGAAACCACTATTCTGATTTGGCTAAAACCGGGTTGTTACAACTTGGAACGGTGGAAATGTGCAAGTGTACACAATCGCAACAAGTCATAAAGTGACAAGTAAATGGCGAGTTATCGTACCCACAGGGACTGTGAAAAGAATTAATTGTGAAAATTATTTCAAACACTTTGGCGGAGGGAAAATATTTGCATTTAAGAAATATTTAAAGACTAAAAAAAAACAAAGTAAAATAAAATAAAATAAAGTTCTAATGCATGATTTCAAAAGCTGATTTTAATCAAGATGATATAATTGTGTTGGATTAATTACATTTTTTACGTTAGAATTATTAAACTTATGCTTATACTTGTTACGAATAAATCACGACAACTTGGTAATTTGCTAACTTATGAACATATTTACAAATCAAAAATCCATTCATCTCCTGTACATATTTCTATGTCAACTCGACCGATAAAACAGATTTATAAAAGTAAACATGTTATTGCACATACATACTTATTAAATTAAATAATCTCTCGCATATTCCTATGTCGATTCAACCGATTAATTCAACCTAATAAGCATATAAAAGACTATGTGAGGTAACAAAGTATCCTTACCTTGAAACAGTTTAATCACAATAATCTTGCAAGTTATGCAAGGCATATGTATCCCCAAATACAATGCTAATTTAATCTTCAGCTACCTTAGAAGAATTAAACATGCACTGATAAAGTACTGTGTCCATTAATTACAAAATCAATGCGTTTAAATAATTAATTCTTTAGTTATCTAAACAATTATAATGCCAGAATAACTTCAGCATGATTTTACTTAATCAAGCATTTTACCGAGGCCTATAACAGCATAAACACAATTTTAATATTTTAAAAGGACAACATGTAATCAACCCAACACGGATTAAATTCAAGCTAAGCTGATTAAATTAACCATTCCAATATAAATATTCATAAACATGTTTGTCAAAACAACATTGAAATTTAAAGAGATAGGGAACAAGAAACAAATTCGGTGTTTCTCCGTGGCTTGACTGATTGCTCCGTTCTTTGTCCTTCATTGTCCTCGGCTATCAAGGTGGCTTATGAACACTCTAATTGCTGCTCAATGATGGCTGAAGAAGACCCTTCCCCAAGGGGAGAAATCAGCACAAGAGCAAGGAAATAGGAAAATGAAAGGAAAAGTGAGAGAGGAGAGAAGAGTTGTGAGAGAAGAGATGTGAATGAGAGATGAGGGATGAGGGATGCTTTGAATGATCAGCCAAGGGGGGTTTTTATAGCTGAATGGGGCAGCTGAAATTTGCTAAAAATAGCAGCCAAAGAGCCACCCCTTGGCCGGCCACCTATGTGGCAAAGTTGATGGCTTCAACTTTGCTAAATATGGCTTGGGGCAAATCTACAAAGCCACTAATTGTGGAGGGGGTTGAATGCAACTTTGACAAGTCTTCAAGGGCCTCTTTGCAAGCTCAATTAATCAGCTAATAAGCTGATTTGGGTCAGCATATGGACAGTTCTGGGCAGCCTTATTGGTGGCTGGTTCGGTTCACTAAATTTGGTTCAACCAGTGCGGTTTAAGTGGACCCTTTTTTCCATAATTAATTAATAATAATTTATTTAGCCCAAATTAATTTGGGAATAAATTAAAATTAATTATATTATTATTTAATATTCATAATCGGACCGTCTTGGGCTGGAAATAAATTTTCCTCGATACTTCAAATTGCTTCTCGGGTTTATTCTTCGAGCAGTGTCTGCCGAGCCAATTTTCGCTCTTTGTGCGAATCTGTCGAAAATAGTCAAAATTAATCAAAATTAACTATAAAATTAATTAAAATTCATCATGTTCATATTTTTAACACAATTTAATTATTTTATAATATATAATTATTTTTCGACAAGAATTTAACTGAAATAGCATGATTTTAAGTTAAAAAGGGCATGTAAAAACACGTAAATTTTCGTGTTTCCACACCCCCAAACTTAATTCATTGCTCGTCCCGAGTAATGCACAAATTTGAAAAGAATTTTCTCGGAAACACTTTTGAAAAACTCCTTCAGAACAACATTCTTCCCAAAATCATGAAATCAATATACTTTATGCTCAAAAACAAGAATTTTGATAATTATGCTACTCAAGTATATATGTCGTTCAAATTAATCTCAAAAATTACTATAATAGCAAAATTAGACTAAATGTTTCTTAATAAAGACATGTTAATCCCTACCATTTTGATTTTAATCCCTTATTCAAAATTAAACTGCAATTATTAAGCTTAAGTGATGTCTTCATATGTTGAACAGAGCAATTTCTCTCCACTAATGTAGGTAACATTGGAACTTTGAATCAATAGGTCTTTAACAGGGTTGTAACGTGGCTGGGCTTAGGGGTAGGTAAAAGATAGATAATTTTAGGTTTTAAAACCCTAGACTCAGTGTAAAATCGAACTTTCAGAATTTTTACCCTTGATACACCAACTTATGCTCTTTCGTACATCTATTTTATTTCGAGTGCATGTTTTTTTTTAAATTCAATTTCGAGCACTCGCTTCATGTACTACAATTTTCGAGCAATTGATACTTCTTTTCAACTCCCCCAAACTTATTTTCAAAGAATACTCTGAATAGTACTGAGTCTAGTGTTTTGGACATTTTTAAGATAATTAAGAGAAGTGATGGCTAATTTTGTAAGGGTTCAAATAAAATTAGGCCATGAAGTCTCAAAGTTGGGTTTCAAAGGATAAAATTTTTATCATGGTTAGCTTGAAAGGCTCAAACGGTCCAAACAACAGTTGCCTAAATCATTTTCAACGCTCCATGCTTCCTAGGATTTCGCCTCAAGAAACTACTAAGTCAATTCTAAAGGCTTAAACTTTCATGCATGTCTAATTTTGTTTTTCATAGGGAACTAAAAATTTTATGGTACGAATTTACATGCTTTATTAAAAATACATTCATATCATTATTAAGCTAACATAATAACTTATTAAAATAATAGAACTTTATTAATCCTGAAGTTTAGCATACTTAACAAAATTTCAAATTATTGAACAAAATATATCCTAATCATAATTAAAAGAAAATTTTATTCTGAGCGGAATTAATTCAAATTTTCGGTCCCCCCTACTTAAAGTGAACAATGTCCTCATTGTTTAAAGTAAATAGATATTATACACCAGGTAGGATTTTAGGAAAGAGGAAGTGAGTCAAATTGACTGCTTAAGTACCAAGCTGTAACACCCCAAACCCGGCCTACACGTTACGACCGGACCTGGTATGTCACATGGAAAGATTGGTTAAAGAAACTTGGCAATTTTAAAAACTTTTCGCGTCATGTCTTTATTTTGAAAATCAGGTTCCGTATTGAGGTTTTCATACAAACTTTAAGTAATAATACTAACAGTCGAAAATAGGTTTTTGTGATACGAAAAAAAAAGAACCGAAACTAGTGGTATTCTGAAACGTGACATTTTGAAAACAATGTTTGTAGTTCTAAGAAAATTCCCGAATTTAATTATTAATCCGCATGTGATCCGCTTGTTAATAATTTGGAAAATGATTATATATATTTTTAGGAAAAACTCTGTGTTTAACATTTCATAATATAATAATAACCGCATTAAATCAAAAACCCAAATTAAAATCCCGGAGGCCTTATTACATAACAAAATCCCAACTTTAAAATAAGTTCAAATAAAGAAAACAATGTTTATGAAAGAAGTAATGCATGGCCACCGCAGAGTCCACCCCGGCTCCAAATCCTCAACTAGGGGTTACCTGCAAAATTAAGTAGAAGGGTGAGTCACGAGGACTCAGTGTGTAATTCCCCTTACGAACGAAATCTGGGCTTAAGCCCACAGAAGCACATTGGGCCTTAGCCCTGTAACACCCCAAACCCGGCCTAGACGTTACGACCAGATCTGGTATGATACAGGGTAAATGTTGTTAAAAAAAAAAGGGTTTCGAAACTTTGAAGAAATACTGTAAGTTTAAAAAAACTTTTCGTTTGATTGATGTTTCAGAAAACAGTAGTTTGAGGTTTAAGAAAGAAAAAAAAATTGTTGGATTAAGCTAATCGCGTACTGGTTGTCATTGTTGGCACATGAGAGTAAACAAATGCTTTATGTTGCTTAAGTTTTGAAAACTCCATCTTAATTGTTAGGTTTTAAACGTATAATGATGTCATATCGTAATTAAATAATAAATAAGGAAAACCAAATATTAAATTAAGAAGGCCTTATTACATAACAAAATCCCCAATCAAAAATAATTGTAGAAGGAAACGATTTTATGAAAAGAAACCTTTTATGGCCTCCACGAGTCCGCCTCGGCTCCCAGATCCACGATCTACTGATTACCTGCAGAAAATAAGCAGAGGGGGGTGAGTCACCGAGACTCAGTGTGTAAATCCCCATGAAACAGGATCTGGGCCTTAAGCCCACAGATGCACATTGGGCCTTAGCCCACTCAATATAGCATAGATCACATGTATGCAATGCAGCCCAGCCCAACCTAGTTTTCCATCCTCTACACACCACCCGCACTAGCCCAACACACCGTAGGGATTTCTACAATCAACCCTCCATCCGCTACACACCTCATATGTGGCACCAAGCCACTCGTGGTTCCAGACCACCGTGATACTAGATCACCGTGACAAAGTCACTATTATCATGCGTGGGGCCAACCCACCGTGGTATCAAACCACCGTGACAATCCCTAAAGAATATATGTGGGGCCAACCCACTGTGGTACCAAACCACTGGGACGAGTCACTAAATAATCATATATATACGTGGTATTAAACCACCGTGGCACCAAGCCACTGAGACATGGTCACTGAATCAGTTATATGTGGGGCCAACCCACTCGTGGTACCAAACCACCGTGACAGTCTCAAATACTTCCCCTTTCGCATCATATCCCAAACCCATACAGATCATACAATCATATGAATGCACATACTCTCATCATAGTGAAAGATTATAGCATATATTTCATACCCATTAATAAAACGTTATAGACACTTACCTGGTATCCCTAGCATTACTCACAAGGGTATTACGACTGTCTTTTAGTCACTTCGACTTTTCAGCCCAAAATAGTTAATAACACAAATTAATAACAGAGCGTGAAGTTTTACACACCTGATAACACGCAACACTATGCTTTCTATGTCGACACTATCACTAGCAGAGACGACTACTATCTGCCTAATTTGCTCTGAAGCCGGTCCACAACCCGGTGGCCAGTCTCGCACTGCCGATACAGATCGTTTCTTGAACTTAGGGGCTTAAACTACGGGTCCAACCCCTTCCTTCCTTTGACTGGCATTCGAATCCATGACAGATCTTGATCAGAGAACCAGGTTAAAGTAATAAAGAGAATCAAGGATAGATACTCATATCAAAGAAGTCGCTTACCTAGATCAACAGAAGCCGAACGTCAACTATTTGGCCTAAGAAATCGCTTGAGTCCCTACAACATCATTATGTTAAAACTGATTTTCCATAAACCTTAAAAGAGTGACCTTTCAGCCAAGGGAGTTGACAAGAATCTCCTACCACCAAATGGCCCATAGCTACTTACCAAAATCCCCCTTGAAGGCTGGTCACACGAAAAAGAGACGATGAAACACCCCCCTCAACAATCGGCCTTTGCCCAAAGAAGTGAGTCAAAGCTTTAGTTAAATTGAACCAAAAGAAGAAGAAAGATAAACGAGAAGAGAAAGAAGGAACAGCTCCTTACCCAACCAAAAGATTAACGACGATAGGAAGGATGTCCACTCTTGATGTAACACAAAGATCCGGCTTGCCAGAGTATGGTAAAGGGAGAGAAAAGTTTCGGCTTGGGAAGAGAAAAGATGATGGAAGAGAGGTGCGGTTATGGTGTTTAAGAGAAGAGAATTGAATGAGAAGAGAAAAAAAAGAAAAGAAGAAAGGAGAAAAGAGTGCCAAAGGTTTCGGTTTTTACCAAATAAAAGATGCACCAAACTACTCTTGGAGGTTGCGGCAACCAGAGGAAAAAGATGAAAAGAGAAGCACAAATGTGTTTCGGTTTTGGTTAGCAGAGAAATGAAGAAGAAAAAAAACAAAACAAAGGAGTAGACCCAAAGGGCACACACCCTACTAGACCCCAACCGAAACCTCTCCCTCTTCTCAAGCTTCCCACAACCGGCCATTACCTCCATCCACTTGAAAAATCCCTTACTTTCCTCCTAAAATCACTCTTGCTCACCCATTTGAAATAGTTTGAATAGGTCAACCTCCACCTTTCACTCACGACCACCCTTTCAAATATTTGACCCATTCAACACTCCCCCCTTGAAGTGTCCTAGCCGAACTCCACCACCCAAGCTCCTTTGACGAAAAAAAAAAAAAAAACAAAACTCCACAATGCTGACAATGCGACTTGAACCCCTTCCCTCTGCAGCTTCTCCCTTGTGACGCCAATTCAAGCACACCTAGTGTCGCATCCTTGCCACTTTACCAACTCTCTACTTGTGTTATCCACATAGAATGAAATACCCTTAAGACCTACCTCAACTAGCTCTCCCCTACAGTGCCTAAAAGTAAAGTTTTCACCAAGGCTCAGGCTTAACTCCAAGCCTTCCCAGGACCCCCAAGCACACCAAATTAACACACAGAGCATAGCATACACACACAACACGCGTTAAATGCAGGACCCCAAAATCCAGGATGTTACAGTTCTACCCCCTTAAAGAAATTTTGGCCTCGAAATTTTTACGTACTTAGAAGTGATGAGGGTATTGCTCTCGTATCACGTCATCTGGCTCCCACGTAGCTTTCTCTGAACAGTGATTCTGCCATAATACCTTAACTAACGGAACCGTCTTCCTTCGCAATACCTTAACGTCACGATCCAAAATCTGAATTGGTTCCTCTTCAAAGGATAGGTCAGGCCGTACTTCGATTTCTTCCACTGGCACAATATGAGATGGATCCGAACGGTAGCGCCTCAGCATCTAAACATGAAACACATTATAAATTTGACTTAACTCTGGAGGTAGCTCGAGCTGATAAGCTACCGGTCCCACACGCTTCAACACACGATAAGTCCCGATGAACCTGGGGCTCAGTTTACCCTTCCGTCCAAACCTTAGAACTTTCTTCCACGGTGAAAGCTTTAAGAAAACCCGATCACCAACTGCAAATTCTATGTCCCTACGCTTCAGATCAACATAGGACTTCTGCCTGTCGGACGCTTCCTTTAACCGAGTTCGAATCAACTTAACTTTCTCTTCTGTCTTCGAAACCAGATCCGGACCCAACATCCGACACTCACCCAACTCTGTCCAGCAAGTAGGAGTACGACACCTCCGACCATACAACGCTTCATACGGTGCCATCTGAATACTAGACTGATAGCTGTTGTTGTATGCAAATTCTGCCAACGGTAGAAACTCCTCCCAACTACCACTGAAGTCTAAGACGCAGCCCCTCAACATATCTTCCATGATCTGAATTACCCTCCCAGACTGACCATCAGTCTGTGGATGAAACGCTGTACTGAAATCCAATCTTGTACCTAACGCTTGATGTAACGCCTTCGAGCGTTGGCGTAAACTCGGGGTCTGCATGCGATATGATGACACGGCACCTGACCTCACAATCTCTACGTAGAGAGTAGTCGACACGAACCGGTATGAAATGAGTGGACTTTGTCAATCGATCAACAATTACCCATACAGAATCCTTCTTAGTAGGCGTAAGAGGTAGCCCACTAACAAAGTCCATCGTGATCCTTTCCCACTTCCACTGCGGAATTTTCACCAACTGCAATAACCCTGAAGGCAACTGATGTTCTGCTTTCACCTGCTGACATGTCAAGCATTTACTTACCAACTCGGTTACTTCCCGCTTCAGACCCGGCCACCAAAATTGTTCTCGTAGATCCCGATACATCTTACTTCCTCCAGGATGCATAGCGTATGGGCTACTATGCGCTTCCTGTAGGATCTTACGTCTCAACTCAAGATCTTTTGGCATACAAGTTTTTCCTCGGAAACATAATACCCCATCACTATTCATACTGAAATCTGTTATCCCATCACCTGCTCCTAACTGAAACTTCGAATTTAATGACTCATCCGCCAACTGCTTCTATTTAATCTGACTGACCCAAGAAGGCTTCACTTGAAGTTCAGCTAATAAACTTCCATCATCGTATAAGCTGACATGAGCAAACATTGCTCTCAAGTCAGAGATCACCCTACGACTTAATGCATCCGCCACCAAGTTAGCTTTACCCGGGTGGTACTCGATCGAGCAATCATAAGCTTTTAACAATTCGATCCATCTTCGCTGCCTTAAATTCAGCTCCTTCTGGGTAAGGAGATATTTTAGGCTCTTGTGATCTGTGTAAATAACGGACTTCTCTCCATACAGATAATGCCTCCAGATCTTCAAAGCAAACACTACAGCAGCCAATTCCAGATCATGCATGGGATAATTCACCTCATGTGGTCTCAATTTTCGAGACGCATATGCTACCACCTTCCCTTCCAGCATCAACACACATCCCAATCCTGTGTGCGACGCATCGCAGTAAACGACAAACTCATTCCCGGCCTCAGGCTATACCAATACTGGAGCCTCAGTCAAGATCTTCTTCAACTTCTCAAAACTCTCCTACTGCTTATCAGACCAGACAAACGGTACCCCTTTCCGCAATAACTTGGTTAATGGTGCCGCAATCAAAGAGAACCCCTCAACAAACCTTCTGTAATACCCAGCTAGACCAAGAAAACTCTGAATTTTTGCCACAGACTTAGGCGGCTTCCAATCCAACACAGCTTCAATTTTCTGGGGATCAACCCTAATCCCCTCAGCAGACACAACATGGCCCAAAAAGGTAACTTCTCTTAGCCAAAATTCACACTTACTGAATTTGGCGTACAGCTGTTTCTCCCTTAGGATTTGTAACACCACCCGAAGATGCGAATCATGCTCCTCCTCCGATCATGAATAAACCAGGATATCGTCTATAAATACCATGACAAATCGATCCAGATAGGGTTGGAATACCCGATTCATCATATCCATAAATGCTGCTGGTGCATTGGTCAACCCAAACGGCATCACCAGAAATTCGTAGTGGCCATAGCGAGTCCGAAAAGCCGTCTTATGAATATCCGCTTCCTTGACCTTAAGCTGATGATATCCTGACCTGAAATCTATCTTCGAGAAGACTGAAGCCCCCTCAATTGATCGAACAAATCATCAATCCTCAGCAACGGGTATTTATTGTTGATGGTCAACTTGTTCAACTAACGGTAGTCAATGCACATACGCATTGATCCGTCCTTCTTCTTAACGAATAGCACAGGCGCTCCCCAAGGTGACACACTCGGTCAGATAAAACCCCGATCTAACAGTTCTTGAATTTGGGCTTTCAATTCCACCAACTCCTTTGGCACCATTCTATATGGGGCAATAGACACTGGCTATTTGTCCCGGAAGAAGATCAATACCGAATTCCACCTCGCGATCCGGAGGTAGTCCTGGAAGCTCTTCTGGGAAAACATCAGAAAACTCCTTAACTGTTCTAACATCCCCCACAGTTAATTCCTTGGCCTCCAGAGCACAAAAAAAAGTTATGAATGCCTCACATCCTTTCCTCACCATTCTTTCAGCCTTTAAAGCGGACACTACATTAGACAAGTAGTTCCTCCTTTCACCTATCACCACCACCTTATCATCCCCAAGAGTCCTTAATACCATGCGCTTCGCAGCACAATCCAAGTTTGCTCGATATTTTACCAACCAATCCATACCTAAGATTAAATCAAACTCCCCGAACGGCAGTTCCATCAGATCAGCAAGGAAAACCATCCCTTGAACCTCTAAAGGCACCCTCCTAAAGAGTTTATTCACCACTACAGATTGTCTTAAAGGGCTAAGTACAGTATCAATAAGTTGATATAGTACTAGCAATCTTAGAGTCTATGTTCAGAGTTCCCGATATAGTACTAGCAACATAAGAATGTGTTGATCCAATATCAATAAGTGCAGTATAAGGCAATCCATAAATAAGAAACGTACCGATTATGACGTCCGGCGCGTCGCCCTCCTCTCGACGTCTAGCTGCATAGACCAACCCAGGCTGTCTCGCATCTGTGTTCCCAGCACCTCTACCCGGTGCTCCACATCCACGACCGAAACCATTACCTCCTCTGGCTGGACCACGACCTCTCTGTGGTTGCTGACCACCTCTACCCGGCAGAGCATAACCCTGTCCTACTGGTCGCACTCTACTCAACTCTTGTGGACAGTCTCTTACCCGATGATCAGTAGACCCACACCTAAAACATCCTCTATTACTCATCCAACACTCACCTGAATGAGATCTACCGCATCTAGCACACCTCTGAGGCCCACTATCAACAATAGGTCTTGCAACATGACTTGGCCCGTCCAGCCTAGGCCTCTTCTGAAAATGCCCCGCTGATCCCAACAATCCAAAGTTCCTTTTATTCCTTCCTCTATCCCTATCTTGATTCTGCTTTTCAGACCGCTTCACTTCCTCGGCTATATTAGCCTTTTCTACTAAAACAGCAAATTCTCTTTCTCACTGTGGAGCTATCAGCACTCGCAATTCATCCCTCAGACCATCCTCAAACTGAACACAATGCTCATGGTCTGTGGCAACAATACCCCGGGCATAACGACTAAGACGTAAGAATTCCGCTTCATAATCGGCCACCGATTTATTTCCCTGCACCAAATTTAGAAATGCCTTACGCTGCGCATCCACATAACTTGATCCAATGTACTTCCCCTGAAATGCTGACTTGAAGAAATCCCGAGTATCTGATCGACCACCTGTACCATCCACGACCGTGAGCCACCAGCGATACGCCTTATCACGAAGAAGAGACACAACTCCTTTTAACTTCTCCTCCTCCGTGAAGGCAAGATCATCCATAATATGCTCAACTGCTTCTAGCCAATACTCAGCTACATTAGGAGCTACACCAGAAACGCCCCTAAACATTTCTGCTCCATTGGCTCGGAGTCGTTCAGACAAATTTTTGAGCCCCTGAACCCGTGCTCGCTCCAGCAACTCTCTCCAATACACATAACATCGCTTGAGACACCGCATCGTCTCCGCCTGTTTGATCCTAAAATTCCTCTTCCACAGCTGGCGGTGCCGGTGCATCACCTTCTGACCCATATCCAGATTCCAACGGTTCAGACCCAACATTACAGCCTCTACCACGACCACGCACAACACGTCCACGCCCCCTAGTACTCATGACTACCGATATGACTTAATCTGATTAAGAATTTTATGGATTAGTACTTTCTTTCACTATTTATTACCGAGCAGTCTTATGAGAAATAGCTTTAAAAAAAAGTAATTCTCGCAGATTCATATCTATACCTAGAGGTTTTAGTCTCTAAAGTTTGGATCTCTTAACTCTAAAAATCATAACACAACATAATTATTTCATGCAAAAACAACCAACAATTAGAACACTTACCGCGTGGGTCGGGTGCCGGTAGACTCGGATGCCATACTCCAACTAAAACATTTCCTTTAATAACATTTTAAATCGTCTTTATAAAACATTGTTGATCCCATTCCACAACCGAGGTTTGCAACCCAGGCTCTGATACCAAAATTATAACATCCCAAACCCGGCCTAGACGTTACGACCAGATCTGGTATGATACAGGGTAAAAGTTGTTCAAAAAAGGGTTTCGAAACTTTGAAGAAATACTGTAAGTTTAAAAAAACTTTTCTTTTGATTGATGTTTCGGAAAACAGTGGTTTGAGGTTTAATCGTGTACTGGTTGTCATTGTTGGCACATGAGAGTAAACAAATGCTTTATGTTGCTTAAGTTTTGAAAACTTCATCTTAATTGTCAGGTTTTAAACGTATAATGATGTCATATAGTAATTAAATAGTAAATAAGGAAAACCAAATATTAAATTAAGAAGGCCTTATTACATAACAAAATCCCCAATTAAAAATAATTGTAGAAGGAAAGCGATTTCTAAAAAAACGTTTTATGGCCTCCACGAGTCCGCCTCGGCTCCCGGATCCATGATCTCACGATTACTGCGAGAAAATATAGCGGAGGGGTGAGTCACCGAGACTCGGTGTGTAAATCCCATGATGAAAGAATCTGGGCCTTAAGCCCACAGATGCACATTGGGCCTTAGCCCACTCAATATAGCATAGATCACATGTATGCAATGCAGCCCAGCCCAACCTAGTTTTCCATCCTCTACACACCACCCGTACCAGCCCAACACACCGTGGGGATTTCTGCAATCAACCCTCCATCCGCTACACACCTCATATGTGGCACCAAGCCACTCGTGGTTCCAGACCACCATGATACTAGATCACCGTGAAAAAGTCACTATTATCATGCGTGGGGACAACCCATCGTGGTATCAAACCACCGTGACAATACCTGAAGAATATATGTGGGGCCAACCCACTATGGTACCAAATCACTGGGACGAGTCACTAAATCATCATATATATATACGTGGTATTAAACCACCGTGGCACCAAGCCACCGAGACATGGTCACTGAATCAGTTATATGTGGGGCCAACCCACTCGTGGTACCAAACCACCGTGACAGTCTCAAATGCTTCCCCTTTCGCATCATATCCTAAACCCATGCAGATCATACAATCATATGAACGCACATACTCTTATCATAGTGACAAATTATAGAATATATTCCATACCCATTAATAAAACGTTATAGACACTTACCTGGTATCCCTAGCTTTATTCACAAGGGTATTACGACTGTCTTTCAGTTACTTCGGCTTTTCAGCCCAAAATAGTTAATAACACAGATTAATAACAGAGCGTGAAGTTTTACACACCTGATAACACGCAACACTATGCTTTCTATGTCGACATTATGGCTAGCAGAGACGACTGCTATCTGCCTAATCTGCTCTGAAGCCGGCCCACAACCCGGTGGCCAGTCTCGCACTGCCGATACAAATCGTTTCTTGAACTTAGGGGCTGAAACTACGGGTCCAACCCCTTCCTTCCTTTGACTGGCATTCGAATCCATGATAGATCTTGATCAGAGAACCAGGTTAAAGTAATGAAGAGAACGAAGGATAGATACTCATATCAAAGAAGTCGCTTACCTAGATCAACAGAAGCCGAACGCCAACTATTTGGCCTAAGAAATCGCTTGAGTCCCTACAACATCATTATGTTAAAACCGATTTTCCATAAACCTTAAAAGAGTGGCCTTTTGCCAAGGGAGTTGACGAGAATCTCCTACCACCAAACGGCCCATAGCTACTTACCAAAATCCCCCTTGAAGGCTGGTCACACGAAAAAGAGACGATGAAACACCCCCTTCAACAATCGGCCTTTGCCCAAAGAAGTGAGTCAAAGCTTTAGTTAAATCGAACCGAAAGAAGAAGAAAGATAAACGAGAAGAGAAAGAAGGAACAACTCCTTACCCAACCAAAAGATTAACGACAATAGGAAGGATGTCCACTCTTGATGTAACACAAAGATTCGGCTAGCCAGAGTATGGTAAATGGAGAGAAAAGTTTCAGCTTGGAAAGAGAAAAGATGATGGAAGAGAGGTGCGGTTATGGTGTTTAAGAGAAGAGAATTGAATGAGAAGGAAAAAAAAAGAAAGGAGAAAAGAGTGCCAAAGGTTTTGGTTTTTACCAAATAAAAGATGCACCAAACTACTCTTGGAGGTTGCGGCAACCAGAGGAAAAAGGTGAAAAGAGAAGCACGAATGTGTTTCGGTTTTGGTTAGCAGAGAAATGAAGAAGAAAAAAAATAAAACAAAGGAGTAGACCCAAATGGCACACACCCTACTAGACCCCAACCGAAACCTCTCCCTCTTCTCAAGCTTCCCACAACCGGCCATTACCTCCATCCACTTGAAAAATCCCTTACTTTCCTCCTAAAGTCACTCTTGCTCACCCATTTGAAATAGTTTGAATAGGTCAACCTCCACCTTTCACTCACGGCCACCCTTTCAAATATTTGACCCATTCAACACTCCCCCCCATGAAGTGTCATAGCTGAACTCCACCACCCAAGCTCCCTTGACGCAAAAAAAAACAAAACTCAACAATGCTGACAATGCGACTTGAACCCCTTCCCTCTGCAGCTTCTCCCTTGTGACGCCAATTCAAGCACTCCTAGTGGCTGATCCTTGCCACTTTACCAACTCTCTACTTGTGTTATCCACACACAATGAAATACCCGTAAGACCTACCTCAACTAGCTCTCCCCTACAGTGCCTAAAGGTAAAGTTTTCACCAAGGCTCAGGCTTAACCCCAAGCCTTCCCAGGACCCCCAAACACACCAAATTAACACACAGAGCATAGCATACACACACAACACGCGTTAAATGCATAACCCCATAATCCAGGATGTTACAAGCCCTCACAGTAATGATTTTGGCCGAAGCCCATACGAATAACAACCTGGCATATCAAATAGTGTATGCAATGCAACCCAACCCAACCTAGTATTCCATCCTCTACACACCACCCGTACCAGCCAAAACACCTGTGGGGATTTCTACAATCAGCCCTCCATCCGCTACACTTATCATATGTGGCACCAAGCCACTGAATGTGGTACCAAACCACTGAAATAATGTGACAGAGTAAGTGATATATGTGGTACCAAACCACTGTGGTACCAAACCACTTGTAACACCCCTTACCCGGGTTCTACGCCGGAACCGGGCCCGAGGCGTTACCGAACTCAAACTACCTGATCGCCACTTAGGCTCGTCATAACTACTCTCTGGAGTCATCTCAACAACCTCATTCTCGACTTACGAGGCCTCACTCCTACACACGAGGACTCTCGAGACTAAACCAGAACTTTTTCCAATCTTAAAAATTTTCTCTTTATACAGGTCTCACATGCCCGTGCAAGATTAGAAACGCCTGTGTATGGACACACACGCCCATGTCCCCAAACTGTGCTTAAAAACCCAGCATTCTGCCAGTGCCCCACGGCCAAGGCACACGCCCGTGCTTACCACCCGTGGTGCACACTGACTACTTTAACATGGCCTAGAGTCTAGACACACGCCCATGTGGCTAGACCGTGGCCAACACTGGATAATCCCACACGCCCTAGACACATGCCCATGCAGCTAGTCCGAGGTATATTCTGATTTATAATACTAACATGCAGGGGATGCACGGCCAAAGCGCACGCCCGTGGGCTGACCATGTGTCACATATGGCCTAGACACACGCCCGTGTGTCTATCCACATGGACAAGAACAAAGCTATGTGCCAAGCTCTTTTCACCCCTCTAGCATACACAACATATACTCATCTAACTCCATCATAATCAACTCAAATTGAAGTGCATTCTCACATAAAAAACTACATCTTTCTTTCATATAATGTAATAGCCAACAACCATGGCATTATACAAAATAAGCTATCCATCTAAAGGCCAACACATCTTAGCCATTTACAACAAAATCCACAAACTTCTCTAGCCCCTATACATGCCATATACAAAACATTAAGTTTCATGTACCAAAGTGTCTTTGTCTGGCCGTCTTCGATGATCCTCGTGTCTCGATTCAACGCTTTTAATCTATAAGACAAGGGAAAAGAAAGAGAGTAAGCTTTGAGCTTAGTAAGTTTACACATAAACAATTAAGCAACATAGTATAAGCTAAGCAACCATTAGCATTATACCAACCAGTAATTCATAACTATGCTTACTCTTTCTATCCCTTACCACATTTCCAACACATCATGAGTCACATACTCATAACCATCGAAATTCACCCCTGCATTCAATGTCACATTTACACAATATACAACACATCATTATTTCTCAATAATTCATCCACACAGCTAATTAACTTAATAATACATCCACACAGCTATTTTACTCAATAATGCAATCACATGGCTAATCCACACAGAAAACTCACACAACAAATGTCTCAGTGGTTTCGTACTTAGCACACCACAATCGATTAATAAGGTGGTATCGCACTTAGCCTACCACAAAGATAATCATAGGGGTTTCTCACTTAGCCCACTAAACGATATACCTCACGATAGCATCGCACATAGCCAGCTCATCGTCAATATGCATTAGGATGGTATCGCACTTAGCCTACCATCTAGCATTATCACTACACATTCACATGTCTACTTACTCAATTAAACATCTATTCACAATTCTACTACATTCATTCTACTTAGACCACATAGGTTCTCAATCAATCTCGAACAAGCTACACACTAGCTATCATCAACAAATTGTAGGTATAAATGCATTGTTTATGCATAGACTTACCTCGATACTCAAAAGTATAGAAATATGCAATTTAGTCCACCACCTTGCTTTTGCCTCGGTTTTGATCTGGGCTTCATCTTTCTTGATCTATAATGAATAAATCAGCTTATTCAATACATACATTGACTAAATTGACCCACATCTCATACTTTAGCAAAATTACTATTTTGCCCCTAAACTTTCTCATATTTACACTTAGTCCCAAAGGCTCGTAAAGTGATTTTTATTCAACTTTCTAGTCTTTCATGCTTAGCCGAACCACTTATTCAACTAAAGCTATCATCAATTCTCACTAAACCACATATGTATGACCAAACTAAAGTTTTTCAGAAACTAGTCCCTACATGAATTTTCATGGAAAATCACTTAGCAAAAGATGTTTCTACTACATCAAGCTTTCATATTCTTCCATAAAACAACAAAATACATGCATGTCATACATATGTACATTTTTAAACATCCATAATAGCTCACCAAAAAGCTAAAAATAGCTTACTCATGCTACTAGGACTTCAAAAATACGAAGAATATCAAAAACCGGGCTTAGGAGCACTTACTAGCAAGCTTGAAAAATTGGAAGACCCCTAACAATGGCTATTGAAATTTTCGGCAGCTTGAGGGAGAAGATGAGTGAATTTTTGTCATCTTTTCACCTATTTAATCACTTAATAACTAAATGACCTAAATGCCCTTTTTGATAAACTTCAAATTTTAACTCATCCATGCCCATTTTTGTCCAAAAATTAGAATTTGGATAAATTACTATTTAAGGACCTCTAATTAATAATCTAAAGCTGTTTAACACATATAGCTTCTAGAAACACACATTTTGCAACTTTTGCAATTTAGTCCTTTTGGACAATTCAACCACAATTTCACAAAATTGCTTCATGAAACTTTCACACTAGCATGCATACATAAAATAAACTTCAAAAACTCATTCATAACCCTTGGATTTGTGGTCTCGCACCACTATTCCGACTAGGCCCTAAACCGGGATGTTACAACTCTTCCCCCTTTAGAGATTTTCGTGCCCGAAAATCTTACAAGTAAAGAGGTCTGGATGTTGCTCTCTCATAGCTTCTTCTGTTTCCCACGTAGCCTCTTCCACACCATGTTTCTGCCATAACACTTTCACTAGTTCTATGCTCTTATTTCTCAACTATTTCACTTCTCGAGCCAAGATCTTAATTGGCTCCTCTTCATAAGACATCTGGTCTTATCTCAATTTTCGTCGAAGGAATCACATGTGAAGGATCGGAGCGATACCGTCGCAACATCGACACATGGAACACGTTATGAATCTTTTCCAACTCTACCGGCAAAGCCAACCGGTATGCTACAGGCCCAACTCTATCAGTAATCTCATACGGCCCTATGAACCTTGGACTCAATTTCTCTTTTCGCCCAAATCTCATAATCTTCTTCCACGGGGACACTTTCAAAAACACTTTGTCGCCCACTTCAAACTCAATTTCTTTTCTTTTCAAATCCGCGTATGACTTCTGTCGGTCTGAAGCAGCTCTCTAACTATTACGGATTACTTTCACCTTCTCTTCGGTTTCTTTCACTAGATCGACCCCATGGATCCGCTTCTCACTAAGCTCAGTCCAATACAAAGGATTCCGACACTTACGACCATACAAAGCCTCATACGGTGCCATCTGTATACTGATTCGATAACTATTGTTATAGGCGAATTCGACCAAAGGTAGATATCTCTCGGCTACCTTCGAATTCTAGCACACAAACATCGAAGCATATCTTCAAGAACTTGAATCACTCTTTCAGACTGACCATCGGTTTGCGGATGGAACGCAGTGCTAAAATTCAATCTCGTACCCATGGCCTCTTGCAACTTCTTCCAAAAACTCGAAGTAAACCTCGGATCTCTATCTATATAATAGACACAGTACACCATGCAATCTCACTATCTCGCCACATACAACTCACTAACTTATCCGGTGAATAATCAACACGCATCTTTGGAATAAAGTGAGCCGACTTTGTCAATCTATCCACAACAACCCACACAGCATCTCTCTTTCTTGGAGTCATCGGCAACCCCGTCACAAAATCCATGGTAACCCGATCCTATTTCCATTCGGGAACCATCACTGGCTAAAGCAATCCCGAAGGCACTTGATGCTCAGCTTTCACTTGTTGACAAATTAGACACTTTGCCACAAACTCTGAAATATCTCTTTTCGTTCCTGGCTACCAATAAAACTTCCTCAACTCGCTGTACATTTTTGTACTGCCCGGATGTACTGACAAACATCCACTGTGGGCCTCATGCAAAACCTTTCGAATCAGCTCCTCATTTTTAGGAACACAAATTCTGTCGCGATAAAGCAAACAACCATTTGAACCCATTCAAAAATCAGAATCACATTCCGACCCGCACCTAGCCATCTTAGCTTGCATCTCGCTTTCATTTCTCTGAGCCTCACATATTTGTTGAACAAATAGTGCCTTTGCTCTCAACTCTGCCAAAATAGCACCATCATCAGACAATGCTAAACTCGCTCTCATAACTCTTAGAGCATACAAGGATTTCCTACTCAAGGAATCTGCAACCACATTTGCTTTTCCCAGGTGGTAATCAATGACTAACTCATAGTCTTTTAACAACTCAAGCCACTGTCTCTGTCTCAGATTCAGATCCTTCTGATCCATCAAATACTTTAAACTCTTGTGATCTGTAAAGATTCGACACTTCTCACCATACAAGTAATGTCGCCAAATCTTTAACGCAAAAACAATCGCAGCCAACTCTAAATCATGAGTCGGATAATTCTTCTCGTGCGGCTTTAGCTGCCTCGAGGCGTAAGTGACTACCTTACCCTCTTGCATCAACACGCAACTGAGACCATTAAACGACGCATCACTGTAAACCACGAACTCTTTCCCCGACTCTGGTTGAACCAAAATCGATGCCTCAGTCAACATTGTTTTTAGTCTCTCGAAGCTCTGTTGACATGTCTCAGTCCATTCAAACTTGACATCTTTATGCAATAGTTTTGTCACCGGGGTGGCAATCACAGAGAACCCCTTTACGAAATGTCTGTAATATCCCGCTAACCCCAAGAAACTATGATTTTTGACACGTTCCTCGGCGGTTTCCAATCCACAACAGCCGATATCTTACTCGGGTCAACTCTGACACCATCACCTGACACCATGTGTCCTAGGAATCTGACCTCTCGGAGCCAAAACTCACTCTTGCTAAACTTAGCATACAACTGCTTCTCTCTCAAAGTTTGCAAGACAATTCTCAAATGCTCTTCGTGATCGTTCTTATCCCGAGAATAGATCAATATGTCGTCAATGAAGACAACTACAAACTTGTCCATATACGGTCTGAAAACACGATTCATCAGATCCATAAAAATTACAGGTGCATTCGTCAAACCAAACGGCATAACCAAAAACTCATAATGGCCATACCTTGTCCGAAATCTGATTTTCAACACATCTTGCTCTTTCACTCACGGTGATAATAACTGGACCTCAAGTCTATCTTGGAGAACATCTTGTAGCTCCATTCGATTGATCAAAGAGATAATCAATTCTTGGTAAAGGATACTTATTCTTCACCGTCACCTTGTTCGATTGTCTATAGTCTATACACAACCTCATAGACCCATCTTTCTTCTTCACGAATAATCTTTGGAGCACCCCACGCGAGTAGCTCGGTCTTGCAAAACCCTTATCTGTCAACTCTTGCAACTAAACCTTGAGTTCTTTCAACTCTCTTTGGTGCCATTCATGCGGAGCAATCGAAATAGGTGCCGTTCCGGAACCAACTCAATTCCAAATTCAACCTCTCTCTGCGGAGGTAATCAAGGTAACTCTTCCGAGAAATACATCAGGTACTCACATACCACTAGCACTTGCCATTTCAAACTCTACTCCAACCTCTCGAGTATTCAACATAAAAGCAAGATAGGACTCACATCCTTTTCTCAAACATTTCTCAGCCACTAGGGAAGAAATCATCACTGGTAGACTATCCGATCCACCTGATTCAACCCGAACCACATCTCCACTCTCACATTTCAATTCAATAAACTTACTACCACAGTTCACTAAGACACTATGGGTACTCAACCAATCCATGCCTAGGATTAAATCAAACTCATCAAACGACAACAACATAAGGTTCACCGGACAACAATAATTCTCAATCAATAAAGGACAACTTTTACACACTCTGTCCACTAACACATGCTTTCCTAACGGGTTTAACACCTTAACCACTATGTCCGTACACTCAACGATCATACTCAAACTAGATGCTAATCTCATACAAATATAAGAATGAGTAGACCTTGGATCTATTAAAGCAATAACGAAGGTGTCATAAAGAGAAAAAGTACCTGTTATCACATCAGGGGAGGATGCTTCTTCGCGAGTGCGAATAGCATACGTCCTCGCAAGTGACTGACCCTCTGGTCTCACAGCAGAATCTCTGGGCGCACATCTACCACTATTCCCGCCTCTCGGGTTCCTTGGTGGTCTACCCCTCGTAGACACATCACTAGGTCTCAGCTCTTGCCTTTCTTCCTTTTCATCCCTCTCGGGACAGTTACGGATAAAGTGGTCAGGGGAACCACACTTATAACATTTTCGAGTATTTCCCTAAAACTCCCCGGTGTGATACCTACCACAACTGGGACACTCCGGTTTACTATTTGTATTGCCCACACTTTCCATCGAGGGAGCTTGGGCTCTCGAACCCGAGCGAGTATTGCCCAAGTCTCGATGCGAATAACCCACTGGTGCTGTCGTCCGAGGATTCACTTCCTTGGATCTTTTCGACTGGGTTTGAATAGACTTGCCCATCGACCTCTTTCTAGCATCTCGGGCTTCACTCACAACCCTCCTCTTTTCTGAACTCAGTTCTTCGGCCTTACTTGCCCTCTCAACTAATACCACAAATTCTTTCAACTCCAAAATGCCCACTAGGAGTTTGATGTCTTCATTCAGCCCATCTTCGAACCTCTTACCCAAGATGGTCTCAGTCGATACACATTCTTGAGTGTATTTGCTAAGCCTAACAAACTCACGCTCGTATTCCGCCACTATCACTCTTCCTTGTTTCAACTCAAGGAATTCCTTCCTTTTTCGATTAGTAAACCTCTAGCTTATATACTTCTTCTTGAACTCTTCCAGAAAGAAGTCCCACGTCACCCGCTCTCTCAGGACCACTAGCGTCAACGTTTTCCACCAATGGTATGCCGAATCTCCCAACAAGGATACGGCACACTTCAAACTCTCTTCAGGCGTACATGAGAGTTCATCGAACACCCTCATCGAGTTCTCCACCGAACTCGCCCCTCTCGTGGTCATCATCTACCTTAGCTCTAAACTCCTCAGCCCCGTGCTTCCTAATCTTATCCACCGGGGGCTTCGATATCCTCACTACATCCATACCTTGAGGAGCCATTAGATTTGGCTGAGGTATAGGAGGAGGAGGTGGAGGAGGTTGAGTATTAGGGTTCGCTCGAACATAATCCGAGGACCAATTGCTCATCATCTTGAGAAAGGCTTCCCGTGCCTCTTCCCCTTGACCCCTAACCTGAGGTCCACTCTCAACGGGTGCGGTTCCTTGCGCAGGAGCCGGCGCATTACTAGCCGTTTCATCAGCAGTCAATGGATCGGAATCCATATACTATATAAAACAAGATTTAAATCATCAGAAACCACCACACTATCATTGTACACTTATGGCATGTATAGCTAGACTCTTACACCCGCTACGATAGTCCTAGAAATGGCTAAACCATAGCTCTGATACCACTAAATGTAACACCCCTTACTCGAGTTCTACACCGGAATCAGGCCCAAGGCGTTACCGAACTCAAACCACCTGATCGCCACTTAGGCTCGTCGTAACTACTATCTGAAGTCATCTCAACAACCTCATTCTCTACTTACGAGGCCTCACTCCTACACACGAGGACTCTCGAGACTAAACCAGAACTTTTTCCAATCTTAAAAATTTTCTCTTTATACAGGTCTCACACGCCCGTGCAAGATTAGACACGCCCGTAGATGGACACACACGCCCATGTCCCCAAACTGTGCCTAAAAACCCAGCATTCTGCCAATGCCCCGCGGCCAAGGCACACGCCCGTGCTTACCACCCGTGGTGCACACTGACTACTTTAACACGGCCTAGAGTCTAGACACACGCCCGTATGGCTAGCCCTTGGCCAACACTGGATAATCCCACACGCCCTAGACACACGCCCGTACAGCTAGTCCGTGGTCTATTCTAATTTATAATACTAACATGCAGGGGACGCACGGCCAAAGCGCACGTCTGTGGGCTGACCGTGTGTCACACATGGCCTAGACACACCGTGTGTCTATCCACATGGACAAGAACAAAGCTATGTGCCAAGCTATTTTCACCCCTCTAGCATACACAACATATACTCATCTAACCCCATCATAATCAACTCAAATTGAAGTGCATTCTCACATAGAAAACTACATCTTTCTTTCATATAATGTAATAGCCAACAACCATGGCATTATACAAAATAAGCTATCCATCTAAAGGCCAACACATCTTAGCCATTTACAACAAAATCCACAAACTTCTCTAGCCCCTATACATGCCATATACAAAACATTAAGTTTCATGTACCAAAGTGTCTTTGATATATGGTGCATCTTCGATGATCCTCGTGTCTCGATTCAACGCTTTTAATCTATAAGACAAGGGAAAAGAAAGAGAGTAAGCTTTGAGCTTAGTAAGTTTACACATAAACAATTAAGCAACATAGTATAAGCTAAGCAACCATTAGCATTATACCAACCAATAATTCACAACTATGCTTACTCTTTCTATCCCTTACCAGATTTCCAACACATCATGAGTCACATACTCATAACCATCGAAATGCACCCCTGCATTCAATGTCACATTTACAAAATATACAACACATCATTATTTCTTAATAATTAATCCACACAACTATTTTACTCAATAATGCAATCACATGGCTAATCCACACAGTTAACCCACACAGCAAATGTCTCGGTGGTTTCACACTTAGCACACCACAATCGATTAATAAGGTGGTATCGCACTTAGCCTACCACAAAGATAATCATAGGGGTTTCTCACTTAGCCCACTAAACGATATACCTCAAGATAGCATCGCACATAGCCAGCTCATCGTCAATATGCATTAGGATGGTATCGCACTTAGCCTACCATCTAGCATTATCACTACACATTCACATGTCTACTTACTCAATTAAACATCCATTCACAATTCTACTACATTCATTCTACTTGGACCACATAGGTTCTCAATCAATCTCGAACAAGCTACACACTAGCTATCATCAACAAATTGTAAGTATAAATGCATTGTTTATGCATAGACTTACCTCGATACTCAAAAGTATAGAAATATGCAATTTAGTCCACCACATTGCTTTTACCTCGGTTTCGATCCGGGCTTCGTCTTTCTTGATCTATAATGAATAAAACAGCTTATTCAATACATACATTGACTAAATTGACCCATATCTCATACTTTAGCAAAATTACTATTTTGCCCCTAAACTTTCTCATATTTACACTTTAGTCCCAAAGGCTCGTAAAGTGATTTTTATTCAACTTTCTAGTCTTTCATGCTTAGCCAAACCACTTATTCAACTAAAGCTATCATCAATTCTCACTAAACCACATATGTATGACCAAACTAAAGTTTTTCACAAACTAGTCCCTACATGCATTTTCATGGAAAATCACTTAGCAAAAGATGTTTCTACTACATCAAGCTTTCATATTCTTCCATAAAACAACAAAATACATGCATGTCATACATATGTACATTTTGAACATCCATAATAGCTCACCAAAAAGCTAAAAATAGCTTACTCATGCTACTAGGACTTCAAAAATACGAAGAATATCAAAAACCAGGGCTTAGGAGCACTTACTAGCAAGCTTGAAAATTAAAAGAGCCCTAACAATGGCTATTGAAATTTTCGCAGCTTGGGGAGAAGATGAGTGAATTTTGTCATCTTTTCACCTATTTAATCACTTAATAACTAAAAGACCAAAATGCCCTTTTTGATAAACTTCAAATTTGAACTCATCCATGCCCAATTTTGTCCAAAAATTAGAATTTGGATAAATTACTATTTAAGGACCTCTAATTAATAATCTAAAGCTATTTCACACATATAGCTTCTAGAAACACACATTTTGCAACTTTTGCAATTTAGTCCTTTTGGACAATTCAACCACAATTTCACAAAATTGCTTCATGAAAATTTCACACTAGCATGCATACATAGTATAAACCTCAAAAACTCATTCATAACCCTCCTATTTGTGGTATCGCACCACTATTCTGACTAGGCCCTAAACTGGGATGTTACACCACTGAAATACACTTCCCCTTTTAATCAATATCATATCCCAATCCCATGCAACATATAATCATAATATAATGAATGCACATATGTCAAGGTAAATCGAATCATCAGAGCATATAGATATTTGTGATAAAGAATTTACAAGACACCACCAAAGGTAACTAACCTGATATCTCTGATTTTACCCCCCAAGGGTAACTCAACTGCCATTACCGATGTTTCGGCTTTTAAACAATTCACATACTAATTAATAATCAAACAAAGATGGTGTGAATATTACACACCTGATTACGCGAAAAACTAGACACTCTTGATCGTTGCTACTCTCACTAGCGGGAATAACCACTATCTGCCTATCCCAAACAAATGTCGGCTCTCTACCACAACCCGGTGGAAAGTCTCGAACCGCCGACACAGCACGTCGCTTGAACTTAGGAGTAGGGACTACGAGTTTACTCCCCTCCCTAGATTGGCTAGCACTCGGTTCCATGAAGAGAATCTTTGATCAGTACAGTACTTTCAAAGAGAACGATGGTTGTCTAACAAAGAGATTGGGTTAAGGCAGAGTAAAGCGAAAGAGAGACTACTCGAATAAAACTAGAGAAAAACTCTTACCTTGGTCAAAGAAGAACCGAACACAGATAGACTTGGCTATAGATTCTTGCACAAACAAAATCCGATTGAAGCGGGACCTTCGACAGACAACTAGCACTTTGTTTCTTGAGGTTCGGCTAAATGGCACGAGGATGAAAGGCAGTCGTTGTCACAAGGAGAGATTCGGCTGAAAAAGGAAATGAATAGAGAAGAATGAGAAAGTAAGGAAGAAGAACAAGATTCGGCTATGGTGAGAATCAGAAGAGAATGGTAAAAGGATGGTTCGGCCAACCCACTAGAGCACTACAAAAAGAGAACGTGAAATGAGAGAGTGGGAGGAGATGGAGTTTCGGTTTCTCAAGTAAAGAAAGGGGGACAAGAAAGAAAGGAAGAGAACTTATACTTACCAGATTCGGTCAAGAGAAAGAGGTGAAAAGATGAATTGCTGAAGAGGTTCTGCTTATGGCAACGCAAAAGAAATCAATGGCTAGGGAGAAAAATAAAAGAGAGTAGACGAAACGTGAGGTACAAAGAAGTTTCAGCTAACACCAAATTGAAGAAAAAAAAGATAAAGAAAAGAGGCTTGAGTATTTCGGCACTAGCAAGAAAGAATTGACAAGAAAATGACCCCAAATGCTTGAGTTGCCAAACTATAACGCAAGAACACTAAATCACAAGCAGAGAATTTCGGCACACACACACTAGAGGATTTCGGTTTCCTTACTTCTACTGCCCAAACCGATTTTGTTTCCCCAACTCCCCTTGTAACACCCCAAACCCGATCAACACGCTACGACCGAATCCAGCATGTCACAGGGAAAAATATTTTTAAAGAAGACAGGAGGTTGTTTTAATTTTGTAAAGAATTGTTATTGAAAACAAGTTGCCGTCTCTTATTTTAAGAAAACCTTTGATTTTCATGAAAAGCTGAATTAGTTTAAGTAATATCGCTAAAACCGTCCAAATTTGGTCTTAAAGAAAAACTCAGTTAACTTGTTGTTACTACTTGTTTGCCGTTACCCGATGGTAAAGTTTTAGAAAAACCCGACGAGTTGTGAAAGTTTGGAAAACATTCTTTTTATAGGTTATTTAGGCATGCCGTTTCGTTTAACTTATACAAATTTCCGTGAGAAATAAAGCAGATAAATAAACCCCAAAATGAAAGTTAGTGGCCTTATTACAACCCAAAAACCAAATTTAAAGTAAAGTAAACCAAAATAGTAATTTAAAACAAAACCCGTAAGAGAATGCGCATGGCCACCTCGAGTCCGCCCCGGCTCCGCATCCGCGATCTACGAATCATCTGCAAAATGTAAAGGAAGGGGTGAGTCACCGAGACCCAGTGTATACTTCCCCAACCCGAAAATGTTAATGCCCCTTACAGTTTCATAAGCCAACATGCATGTCATGCAACCCCAAAACCTAACCATCCAAAACTCCTGATCTACCCGTGTGGTACCAAAACCACCTGGTGGTCAAAACCACTGGTGACCGTAGTCACAAATAATATACATATGTGAGCAAAACCCTTTGGTGACCGTAGTCACAAATAATGTGTGTGGGGCCAACCCACATTGTGGTCACAACCATTGGTGACAATCCCAGTATATCGTCATGTGGGGCCAACCCTTTGTGGTACCAAACCACTGGGACGAGTCACAAAGATAAATATATGTGGTACCAAACCACTGGTGGTCAAAACCACTGAGACTTAGTCACAATAATATAGAAAGCGGGGCCAACCCACTGTGTGGTCAAAACCACTGGTGACAGTCTAGAATCATGCCTTCCCCCTCCTCTCATCATACCCATTTTTATGAACATGCTTTTAATGGCATAATAATCATGCTTAACATACAAAAATCACATGGCATGGCATATACAGATTTACATAGGCATTTAACGTTAGCCAATGAAGTGGACTTACCCGGAGTCCTCGCTTTTACCCACAAGGGTAACATACCCATTTCAACGGTTATTCTGGCTTTTGACAATATACATGATAAACATATTAACTAATGAAGTGTGTAAGAGTTACACACACGATTACCGTGAATACGATGCTCTCTACGTCGATGATTGTTGTTAATCGACACTCTCGCTATCGTCATTGCTTTGCTCGGAGATGCCGCCCACACCCCGGTGGCCAATCGCGAACACCGACAACGCCCTCCTTTTGAACTTAGGAAGTGGGGTCTCGGATCTAACCCCACCCTACCGCTTGGTGACATTAGGGTCCATAATACCTTTGGTCACTAAATCGATTAACACAGAGAATAACTAAGAATGGAGATTTAACCCGAAGGAACAGATCCCTTACCTAGATTGACATATCTCAAGATCAAGATCCAAACTACGAACCGAGCAAGTCCCGAGAATCCAAACTTATGCGTCACCCCCTTCCTATATTCGGCCAAACACATCACTATTAAAAAAATAGCCATTCAGCTTTGGTCATGAAATCCCGAAAGAGATAACGTGAGAAAATGACCGCCCCCTTACCTCAACACCTTACCATCACCAAGCAAAAGCCGAAGCAACGCGAAGACGAGCCCCCCCACGATCGGCCAAGAACCAACAATATAGGATTAATGCCTTCGGCATCAGAAAGAAGAAAAGAAGATTTAAAAATAGAGGGAGACACTTACCACGATTGAATAGATATCCGATCAACAAGTTATGCCGCCAAATAAGAACGATCCGCAAGATGTGGGTTGAGATTCGGCTAGAGTAGATTCTTCGGGAAAGAGAAGCACATAGAATGCTCTTGGGATCCAAGAGGTTTCGGCTATGGTTCCAAAAGAAGAGAAAGATACCGAAAGATAAGGAGGGTAATGGTTTCGGCTCTTGCTTACACAAATAAAGGAAGAAAAAGAAGAGTGATATGGCTTTGGAGAGATTCAGCTACAAAGGGTTTCAAGAAGAAAGATGAAAAAAAAGTGAAAAGGAGATAGATATGGTGTTTTCGGCTTTTGAAGATGAGAAGGAAAGAATGCACCAAAGTGACCCTAATGGTCTTTTAATGTTTCGGCTAAGATAGAAAAAGAAAAAGAACCGAAATTGCCCAGACAACTTTCGGCAAGGAAGAAAATAGAGAGGTTTTTGAGAGAGAGTTCTAAGCACAACTCTACCTGCCGAAAAAAAAAAGAACCGAAACCACTTGCACCTTAACAAAATTTGGCACACTCACTCCCTGCCAACACAAAACCGATTCCCCCTTCCCTATGTAGAGTTTAGAATTCGGCCAACTCTAGCTCCCATGTCCATCTCCTCAAATTTCTCATTGCCACTCATTCAAACCGATTTGAATGAGTCAAACTCCTACAATTTCTCTTATCCACCCATTTGAATCTGTTGACTCTTTCAACATCTATCCATCAGAGTCCATCTTTAGCACATCTCCTCCAGGTCCTGGCGTCAAAAAGAATATGCAAAAAGGGATCTTCGCAGCTCGAACCAAAGCTCTCCCACTTGTATGTGGCGTCACTCTCCTTGTGCTTAAGTGGCGCCTCCCTTGCCACTTTACCACTGGGATACTTGTGTCAAAACACTCCAATAATTTCCCTTAACACCTAACTCACCCAGCTCCCCTTCTTAGAAGCCCAAAGCGAAAATTTTGCTATGGCTCGAGCCTACCCCTGGCTCATGCCTGAACCCCAAAACACCCTAAACTAGCTCAACAACCATACCATCACATGCAAACACACATAAATGCAAAGACCCCGATTTAAGGATGTTACAGTTCTACCCCCCTTAAAAATAATTTCGGCCTCAAAATTACCTGGTCAAAAGAGTTGAGGGTATTGCTGCCGCATCACATCCTCTAGTTCCCACGTGGCCTCTTCCGCTCCATGATTTAACACTTTCACCAAAGGAACCGATTTCCTACGTAAGACTTTGACATCCCGATCCAGTATCTACACTGGTTCTTCCTCAAAAGACAAATCCGGGCTCACCTTGATCTCCTCCACTGGCACAACATGCAACGGATCTGATCGATAGCGCCTAAGCATGGAGACATGAAACACGTCGTGAATCTGACTCAATTCTGTTGGTAACTCGAGCTGATAAGCTACTGGTCCTACCCGCTTCAACACCGTATAAGGCCCGATAAACCTAGGGCTCAGCTTGCCTTTTCGACCAAACCTCAGCACCTTTTTCCATGCCGACACTTTCAGAAAGACCCTGTCACCCACTGCAAACTCTATATCCCTTCGCTTGAGATCGGCATAGGACTTCTGCCTGTCCAAAGCTTCCTTCAGACGAGCTCGAATCACCTTAACCTTATCCTCTGTTTCAGCAACCAACTCCGGACCCAACATCTAACGTTCACCCAACTCTGTCCAACACATAGGGGTACGACACTTCCGTCCATATAATGCTTTATACGGTGCCATCTGGATACTCGCCTGATAACTATTGTTGTACGCGAACTCTGCCAACGGTAAATATTCCTCCCAACTACTGCTGAAATCCAAAACACAACCCCTTAAAATATCTTCCAAGATCTGAATCACCCTTTCTGATTGCCCATCTGACTGCGGATGAAATGACGTGCTAAAGTCCAACCTTGTACCTAACGCCTGATGCAATGCTTTCCAAAACCTTGACATGAATCTGGGATCCCTATATGAGATAATCGACATCGGCACTCCATGCAGTCTCACTATTTCCGCTACATACAACTTAGCCAACTTTTGGAGTGAGTAATCAACCCGAACCGGTATAAAATGAGCTGATTTTGTCAGACGATCAATAATCACCCAGACCGAGTCTTTCTTGCTGGGCGTAAGGGGTAGCCCACTGACAAAATCCATTGTAATCCTTTCCCATTTCCATTGTGAAATCTTTACCGGCTGCAACAGACCCGATGGTAACTGATGTTCAGCTTTGACTTGCTAACACGTCAGACACTTACTTACAAATTCAGTTACTTCCCGCTTCAGACCCGGCCACCAGAACTGTTCCCGCAAATCTCGGTACATCTTGCTACGTCTAGGATGCATAGCGTATGGACTGCTATGAGCTTCCTGAAGAATCCTCTGCCTTAACTCAATGTCCTTCGGCATACAAAATTTCCCTTGAAAACACAACACTCCATCGCTGCTCAAGCTATAACCCTCCATTCCACCATTTTGCACTTGTAAACATCGAGCACTTAAGACTTCATCCACTAGCTATTTCTCCTTAACCAGATTCACCCAAGTCGGCTTCACCTGTAATTCCGCTAACAGACTCCCATCGTCATACAGGCTAAGGTAGGCAAACATTGCTCTCAGGTTCGCTACCACCCTGCGGCTCAACGCGTCAGCCACTACGTTAGCCTTACTCGGATGGTATTCAATCGAGCAGTCGTAGTCCTTCAACAACTCAATCCACCTCCGCTGCCTCAAATTCAATTCCTTCTGAGTCAAGAGGTACTTCAAACTCTTGTGATCCGTGTAGACTATAGACTTCTCCCCATATAAGTAATGCCTCCAAATTTTTAGGGCGAAAACCACTGCAGCCAACTCCAGATCATGTGTCGGGTAGTTCGCTTCGTGGGGTCTCAATTGTCGAGACGCATACGCCACTACTTTCCCCTCTTGCATCAGCACACATCCTAATCCGGTATGCGACGCATCACAATACACCGTAAACTCTTTCCTCGCTTCAGGCTGAATCAAAACTGGAGCTTCTGTCAAAATCTTTTTTAACTTGTCAAAACTTCCCTGTTGCTTATCTGACCACACAAATGGAACCCCTTTTCTCAGCTACTTGGTCAACGGTGCTGCAATCAAGGAAAACCCTTCCACAAATCTTCTGCAATATCCTACCAAACCCAGAAAACTCTGAATCTCTGCCACAGACTTAGGTGGTTTCCAGTCCAAAACTGCTTCTATCTTCCGAGGGTCCACTCTAATCCCCTCAGCTGACACCACAAGCCCCAAGAAGGTTACTTCTTCTTGGCGAACTTCGCACTTACTAAACTTTGCGAATAGTTGCTTCTCCCTCAGAATATGCAAAACCACACGTAGATGCGCGTCATGCTCCTCCTCAGAATTCAAGTACACCAATATGTCGTCTATAAACACTACGACAAACCGGTCCAAGTACGGCTGAAACACCCGATTCAACATGTCCATGAATGCTGCCGGCGTATTGGTCAACCCGAACGGCATTACCAAGAACTCGTAGTGCCCGTATCGAGTGTGAAACACCGTCTTATGGATATCGGCCTCCTTTACCTTAAGCTGATGATACCCCGACCTTAAATCAATCTTAGAGAAGACTGATGCACCCTTAAGTTGATCGAACAGATCGTCTATCCTCGGCTACAACTACTAGTTCTTGATCGTTAACTTATTCAGCTGTCGATAATCTATACACATCCGCATTGTACCATCTTTGTTCTTAACAAAAAGTACAGACGCTCCCCAAGGTGATACACTCGGTCGGATGAAACCCCGGTCCAACAATTCCTGAATCTGTGCTTTGGTTCCACCAACTCCTTGAGCGCCATCCTATATGGAGCAATAGAAAGCTGGCGCGGTTCGGTATGCAGATCTATACCAAACTCAACTTCACGGTCGGAGGCGGATCGGAAGTTCTTACGGGAATACATCGATAAATTCCTTCACTGTTCGGACATTCCCTACAGTTGATTCCTTGGCCTCCAATGCATAAACATGAACCATGAACGCCTCACAACCGTTTCTCACCATTTTCTCGTCCTTCAGAGCAGATACTACGTTGGATAGATAATCCCTTCTATTACCTATCATCACCACCTCTTCGCCCTCAACAGTTCTCAATACCATGCGCTTAGCTGCGCAGTCCAAACTTGCTTAGTACCTCACTAGCCAGTCCATCCCAAGGATCAAATCGAACTCCCCGAATGGCTGTTCCATCAGATCGGCCAAAGACACTACCCCCAGAAGTTCTAGGGGTACATCCATATACAGTTTGTTTACTTCTACAGAGTGACCTAGAGGGCTAATTACTGTCATCTCCTTAGAAGAAATCTCAAAGGCTAAATTCATAGTTCCCACTATACTACTGGCAACATAAGAGTGCGTCGAACCAACGTCTATCAAAGTAGTATAAGGCAGTCCAAAAATTAAGAACGTACCGGTTATGACATCCGGCGCGTCGCCCTCCTCTCGGTGCCTCGCTGCATAGACCAACCCAGGCTGTCTTGCCTCTGTGCCCCCAGCACCTCTACCTGGTATTCCACGACCTCGTCCAGAACCATTACCTCCCCTGGCCAAACCGCGACCCCTTTGTGGTTGGTTGCGACCATCCTCCTTAAGCGTATGCGGCCTTGACCTCGGTGGATCTTGGCTGACCTCTGCAGATAGTCCCTTACCCGGTGCCCCATTGACCCACACTCGAAGCACCCTCTGTTTCCGGTCTAACACTCTCCCGAATGAGACTTCTCACACCGAGCACACCGTGGCGGCCACTGAGTAATAGCAGCAGGCTTTGCAGCTTGATTCGGCCCACCATATCTAGCCCTATTCTGCGGATTTTCGGAAGACCCTGATGACCCAGAATTCCTCTTAGTCCAATTCCTATCCTTGTTCCGTCTCACTGACTGTTTCACCTCCTTAGCAATGTTGGCCTTCTCTACCAAGACCGTAAATTCTCTCTCCTACTGTGGAGCAATCAACATTCGTAGCTCATCTCTCAACCCGTCCTCAAATCAGACATAGCACTCGTGTTCCGTAGCCATGATACCCCGAGCATAACGACTTAACCGAAGAAACTCTGCCTCATACGACGACATCGACTTATTCCTCGGACCAAATTCAAGAACGCCTTGCGCTGTGCATCAATATCGCCCCAACGTACTTCCTCGGATAAGGCGCATTTTAAAGAAATCCCAGGTGATGTTGTCGGCCATTGCTCCATCCCTGACCGTGAGCCACCACTGATAAGACTCATCCCGGAGAAGAGACACTATCCCCTTCAGCTTCTCCTCAGCCGACAAATCTAAATCATCCATTATACGTTCCGTCGCCTCCAGCCAATACTCAGTTATATTGGGAGCCACACCAAATACACCCCTGAATACCTCTGCTCCATTCGCCCAGAGTCGTTCGGACATAGATTTTCGAGCTCTCCTTCCAATGCTCGCACGTGACTTCTCTCAGAACCCGCAAAGATCGCTGCGACATCGCATCGTCACCACCCGTGTGATCCTGAAACTCCGCGCCCACAGCTGGCGGCGGTGGTACCTCATTCTCCGATCGATGACCAGACCCTACCGGTTCCGACACAGTCATCCTACCTCTACCACGACCACGCGTATTACGCCCGTCCTCGGTGCTCATGACTACCGTTCACGAATTAATCTGATTTTAATTTTATCCATTAGATTCGCTCCACTGTTATTACAAAGACACAATTTTATGAAACGATTTATTATAGGGATCGTTCTCGTAAGTTCACACAATCCTACAAGTTTGGTCTCTAAAGTAATTTCCTATTACTACGGTCATATCACAATCATCACAATCATATAAACAATAGTTAGGGGTACTTACCTGTACGGATCGGTGCCGGAGACTCGGTGCCATGCTTTCCCTAAATCAAGCAATTTTCATCAAAATCATTTCAGTAACCCATTATTGAAAATATTTTGGGCCTCGGCCCATGATCGAGCTTTTAAACTTGGCTCGATACCAAAATTGTAATAACAACTAACCCGGTCAACATGCTACGATTGAATCCAAAGATGTCACAGGGGAAAAACATTTTTAAAGAAGACAGGAGGTTGTTTTAATTTTGTAAAGAATCGTTATTGAAAACAAGTTGCCGTCTCTTATTTTAAGAAAACCTTTGATTTTCATGAAAAGCCGAATTAGTTTAAGTAATATCGCTAAAACCGCCCAAATTTGGTCTTAAAGAAAAACTCAATTAACTTGTTGTTACTACTTGTTTGCCGTTATTCGATGGTAAAGTTTTAGAAAAACCCGACGAGTTGTGAAAGTTTGGAAAACATTCTTTTATAGGTTATTTAGGCATGCCGTTTCGTTTAACTTATACAAATTTCCGTGAGAAATAAAGCAAATAAATAAACCCCAAAATGAAAGTTAGTGGCCTTATTACAACCCAAAACCAAATTTAAAGTAAAGTAAACCAAAATAGTAATTTAAAACAAAACTCGAAAGAGAATGCGCATGGCCACCTCGAGTCCGCCTGGCCCGCATCCACGATCTACGAATCATCTCGCAAAATGTAAAGGAAGGGGTGAGTCACCGAGACCAGTGTATACTTCCCCAACACTGAAAATGTTAATGCCCTTACACGTTTCATAAGCCAACATGCATGTCATGCAACCCCAAAACCTAACCATCCGAAACTCCCGAATCTACCCGTGTGGTACCAAACCATTGGTGGTCAAAACCACTGGTGACCGTAGTCACAAATAATATACATATGTGGTCAAAACCACTGGTGACCGTAGTCACAAATAATGTGTGTGGGGCCAACCCACATTGTGGTCACAACCACTGGTGACAATCCCGTATATCGTCATGTGGGGCCAACCAACTGTGGTACCAAACCACTGGGACAAGTCACAAAGATAAATATATGTGGTACCAAGCCACTGGGGGTCAAAACCACTGAGACTTAGTCACAATAATATAGAAAGCGAGGCCAACCCACTGTGTGGTCAAAACCACTGGTGACAGTCTAGAATCATGCCTTCCCCCTCCTCTCATCATACCCATTTTTATGAACATGCTTTTAATGGCATAATAATCATGCTTAACATACAAAAATCACATGGCATGGCATATACAGATTTACATAGGCATTTAACGTTAGCCAATGAAGTGGACTTACCCAGAGTCCTCGCTTTTACCCACAAGGGTAACATACCCATTTCAACGGTTATTCCGGCTTTTGACAATATACATGATAAACATATTAACTAATGAAGTGTGTAAGAGTTACACACCTGATTACCCGTAATACGACGCTCTCTACATCGGTACTGTCGTTAATCGACACTACCGCTATCTATCTACTGCTTTGCTCAGATGCCAGCCCACACCCCGGTGGCCAATCGCGAACAGCCGACACTTCCCTCCTTTTGAACTTAGGGGCTGGAGTCTCAGATCTAACCCCACCTACCGCTTGGCTGACATTAGGGTCCATAATACCTTTGGTCACTAAATCAGATTAACACAGAGAATAACTAAGAATGGAGATTTAACCCGAAGGAACAGATCCCTTACCTAGATCGACAGATCTCAAGATCAAGATCCAAACTACGAACCGAGCAAGTTTTGAGAATCCAAACTTATGCGTCACCCCCTTCCTATATTCGGCCAAACACATCACTATTAAACAAATAGCCATTCGGCTTTGGTCATGAAATCCCGAAAGAGATAACGTGAGAAAATGACCGCCCCCTTACCTCAACACCTTACCATCACCAAGCAAAAGCCGAAGTAACGCGAAGACGAGCCTCCCCACGATTGGCCAAGAACGAACAATATAGGATTAATGCCTTCGACATCAGCAAGAAGAAAAGAAGATTTAAAGCTAGAGGGAGACACTTACCACGATTGAACAGATATTCGATCAACAAGTTATGCCGCCAAATAAGAATGATCCCCAAGATGTGGGTTGAGATTCGGCTAGAGTAGATTCTTCGGGAAAGAGAAGCACATAGAATGCTCTTGGGATCCAAGAGGTTTCGGCTATGGTTCCAAAAGAAGAGAAAGAAACTGAAAGAGAAGGAGGGTAATGGTTTCGGCTCTTGCTTATACAAATAAAGGAAGAAAAAGAAGAGTGATATGGCTTTGGAGAAATTCAGCTACAAAGGGTTTCAAGAAGAAAGATGAAAACAAAAGTGAAAAGGAGATAGATATGGTGTTTTCGGCTTTTGAAGATGAGAAGGAAAGAATACACCAAAGTGACCCTAATGGTCTTTTAATGTTTCAGCTAAGATGGAAAAAGAAAAAGAACCGAAATTGCCCAGACAACTTTCGGCAAAGAAGAAAATAGAGGGGGTTTTGAGAGAGAGTTCTAAGCACAACTCTTCCTGCCGAAAAAAAAAGAACCGAAACCACTTGCACCTTAACCAAATTTGGCACACTCACTCCCTGCCAACACAAAACCGATTCCCCCTTCCCTATGCAGAGTTTAGAATTCGGCCAACTCTAGCTCCCATGTCCATCTCCTCAATTTTCTCCTGGCCACTCATTCAAACTGATTTGAATGAGTCAAACTCCTACAATTTCTCTTCTCCACCAATTTGAATCTGTTGACTCTTTCAACATCTATCCATCAGAGTCCATCTTGAGCACATCTCCTCTAGGTCCTGGCGTCAAAAAGAATATGCGAAGGGATCTTCGTGACTCGAACCAAAGCTCTCCCACTTGCATGTGGCGTCACTCTCCTTGTGCTTAAGTGGCGCCTCCCTGCCACTTTACCACTGGGATACTTGTGTCAAAACACTCCAATAATTTCCCTTAACACCTAACTCACCCAGCTCCCCCTTCTTAGAAGCCCAAACGAAAAATTTTGCTATGGCTCAGCCTACCACGGCTCATGCCGAACCCCAAAACACCCTAAACTAGCTCAACAACTATACCATCACATGTAAACACACATAAATGCAAAGACCCCGATTTAAGGATGTTACACCCCTCTTAGCCGAATTACACAACTCCCATCCCATGAAATTCCCATTTTCGGCCAAACTCTCCCTCACACCTCAATCCCATGATTTTCTCCTTGATTTACTCCTCAAACTCCTCTCCATCACTCATTCAAATTCATTTGACTGAGTCTTCAACTCCTCTTGTAGAGTCCAAGCTAACTCTACTACCCTCACCTGCTTAGCACAAAATAAATTAAATGAGTTGCAGCAGGTGGGATTCGAACCCAAGCTCTCCTCTTTGCCATTTCACGCCAAAGCCACATTGCCACATGCCCAGCTTGTGCTAGCAATTTACCAACCTTTCCCCTTATGTATTGCCGCCAACAACCTTCTCCCCTTAAGTGCCCAAAAACCAAAATTCTACCAGGGCCCAAACTCGACCCCAGGCCTTCTTAGGGCCCCCGAACATACCCAACTAACATACATAGCTAGCCTAACGCATGAAATAGTGCAAAATATAGAACCCCAAATTTTAGGATGTTACAGTTCTACCCCCTTTAAAGAAATTTTGGCCTCGAAATTTACCTGATTAAAAGAGGTGAAGGTATTGCTGTCGCATCACATCTTCTGGCTCCCACGTGGCTTCCTCTGAACCGTGATTACGCCATAACACCTTCACCAAAGGAACCGACTTTCTTCTCAACACCTTGACATCTCAGTCTAAGATCTGCACTGGTTCTTCTTCAAAAGATAGATCGGGTCTTACTACAATTTCCTCCACTGGCACTATGTGAGTTGGATCCGAACGATAGTGCCTTAACATAGAAACATGTAATACATCATGTATCCGATTCAACTCCGGAGGTAACTCAAGCTGATAAGCTACTGGTCCCACACGTTTCAACACTCGATAAGGCCCGATGAATCTGGGACTCAACTTGCCTTTCCGTCCAAATCTTAAAACCTTCTTCCAAGGTGAGACTTTCAGAAAGACTCGATCACCCACTGAGAATTCTATTTCTTTACGCTCAGATCTGCATACGATTTATGCTCGTTTAAGCTTCCTTCAACCGAACTGAATCAACTTAACCTTTTCCTCCATCTACGAGACCAATTCGGACCTAACAAGCGCCGCTCACCCAACTCATCCGGCAGTAGTAGGGTACGACACTTACGACCATACATACAACGCCAAATGCGGTGCCATCCGAATCTTTGGATTGATAGCTATTGTTGTACGCAAATTTCGCCAACAGTAAGAAATCCTCCCAACTACCTATGAAGTCGATTACACAGCCTCTCAACATGTCTTCCAGAATTAGAATTACTCTCTCTGACTGGCCATTAGTCTTTGGATGAAATGCCGTGCTGAAATCCAGTCTTGTACCTAAAGCTTTATGTAACGCCTTCCAGAATCATGATGTAAACCTAGGGTTCCTGTCTGATATGATAGACACTGGTACCCCATGTAACCTCACAATCTCTGATACATACAGCTTGGCTAACTTCTGTAGTGAATAGTCGATACGAACTGGTATGAAATGAGCGGACTTCGTCAACCGATCGATAATCACCCACACCAAATCTTTCCTAGTAGGCGTAAGAGGTAGCCCACTAACAAAATCCATCGTTATCCTCTCCCACTTCCAAAGTGGAATCTTCACTGGTTGCAGCAACCCCGAAGGCAACTGATGTTCTGCCTTCACCTGTTGACACGTCAAACATTTACTCACAAACTCAGTAATTTCTTGCTTTAGACCTGGCCACCAATACTATTCACGCAAATCTCGATACATCTTGCTCCCACCGGGATGCATAGTGTATGGGCTACTATGTGCCTCCCGCAGAATCATCTGTCTTAACTCGGAGTCCTTCGGCATACAAACCTTTCCATGAAAGCATAATACTCCATCACTGTTCAGACCAAAGTCTTCTGTTTCACCCCCTTCCACTTACTAAAGTCGAGAACTTAACACTTCATCTAACAACTGATTCTCCTTAATCTGACTTACCCATGAAGGCTTCACTTGTAGCTCGGCTAACAAGCTTCCATCTTCATACAAACTGATATGAGCAAACATTACCTTTAAATTCGATATCACCTTACGGCTCAACGCGTCCGCCACTATGTTAGCTTTACCCGGGTGATACTCAATCGAGCAGTCATAGTCTTTCAACAATTCAATCCACCTCCGCTACCTTAAATTCAACTCCTTCTGGGTAAGGAGATATTTCAGGCTCTTATGATCGGTGTAGATAATTGACTTTTCTCCATACAAGTAGTGTCTCCAAATCTTCAGGGCGAACACTACCGCAGCTAACTCCAAATCATGAGTGGGATAATTCACTTCATGTGGCCTTAATTACCGAGACGCATACGCTACTATCTTCCCTTCTTGCATCAACACACATCCTAACCCTGTGTGCGACGCATCACAATAGACGACAAACTCTTTTCCAGCCTCAGGCTGAATCAACATTGGTGCCTCCGTCAAAATCTTCTTCAACCTCTCAAAGCTTTCCTGGTATTTATTAGTCCATACAAATAGTATCCCTTTCCGTAATAGCTTGGTTAATGGTGCAGCAATCAGCGAGAATCCCTCAACGAACCTTCTGTAGTACCCAGCTAACCCAAGGAAACTTTGAATTTCTGCTACTGACTTCGGCGGTTTCCAATCCAAAACAGCTTCAATCTTTCGGGGATTAACCCTAATCCCTTCGGAAGAAACAACATGCCCTAAAAAGGTAACTTCCCTCAACCAAAATTCACACTTGCTGAACTTGGCATACAGTTGCTTCTCTCTCAAATTCTGCAGAACTATCCGAAGATGCGAATCATGCTCCTCCTCAGTCCTTGAATATACCAAGATATCATCTATGAACACTGCGACAAACCGATCCAGGTAGGGTTGGAATACCCGGTTCATCATATCCATAAATACGGCTAGTGCATTCGTTAACCCGAACGACAACACTAAGAACTCGTAGTGACCATAACGAGTTCGAAAAGCAGTCTTATGAATATCCGCCTCCTTGACCTTTAACTGATGATACCTCGACCTCAAGTCTATCTTCAAAAACACTGAAGCTCCTCTTAGCTTGTCGAACAAATCGTCAATCCTTGGTAACAGGTATTTGTTCTTAATCGTCAACTTGTTCAATTGCCTGTAGTCAATGCACATCCGCATCGACCAGTCCTTTTTCTTAACGAACAACACCGGCGCTCCCCACGGAGACACACTTGGTCGGATAAAACCACGGTCCAACAGTTCCTGAATCTGAGCTTTAAGTTCTACCAGCTCCTTTGGCACCATCCTATATGGGGCGACGGACACCGGAGCTGTTCCCGAAAGTAGATCAATGCCGAACTCCACCTCGCGATCCAGAGGTAACCACCGAAGCTCTTACGGAAAGACGCGTCCAAGAACTCTTTCACCGTTCTAACATCCCTTCTGAGATAATTCTTTGGCCTCCAAAGCACCGATTAAAGCTAAGAATGCCTCACACCCTTTTCGCACCATCCTTTGACCTTTAGTGCGGACACCACATTGGACGAGTAATTCCTTCTCTCACCTATCACGGCACCTCCTTATCCGAGAGTCTTCAATATCATGCGCTTAGCAAGCATAATCCAAGTTGGCACGATGCTTAAATAGCCATCCATGCCTAAGATTAAATCGAACTTCGCCGAACGACAGTTCCATCAAGTCCGCGTAAGCGCTACCCTTCAACTTCTAAAGGTACATTCCTGAACAACTTGTTCACTACCACAGATTGTCCTAGAGGGCTAACCACAGATATTTCTCTAGCAGCAATCTCAGATTTAATGCTCAAAGTCTCAGACACAGTACTAGCAACATATGAATGTGTAGACCCAATATCTATCAAAGCTGTAAAGGGCACATAAAAAATAAGGAACGTACCGGTTATGACGTCCGGTGCATCGCCATCCTCTCGACGTCTAGCTGCATAAACCAATCCAGGCTGTCTTACATCTGTACTCCCAGTACCTCTGCCCGGTACTCCACGCCCTCGACCAAATCCATTTCCTCCTCTGACCGGACCACGACCTCTCGGTGGCTGCTGCCCACCTCCTCCGGACTGTGCATATCCGACCTCTCGACCGCGCCTACATGCCGCTCTTCGGAAAGTCCCTTATCCGATGATCCATAGATCCACACCTGAAACATCCTCTATTTCTTACCCAACACTCCCCCGAATGAAAATTCCCACATCGAGCATACGGTTGAGACCGACCAACGGTAACAGGCATCGTAACTCGACCCGGCCCATCAAACCTAGGCCTCTTTTGAAAACCCCCAGCAGATCCTGACGACCTAAAGTTCCTCTTATTCTTACCCCTATCCTTATCCCAGTTCTGCCTCTCAGACCGCTTCACCTCTTCGGCTATTTTTGCCTTCTCAACCAAAATGGCAAACTCTCTTTCCCGTTGCAGAGCTATCAGTACCCGCAGCTCGTCCTGCAGACCATCCTCAAATCGAACACAACGTTTATAATCAGTTGCGACGATACCCCGTGCATAGCGGCTTAAACGCAGGAACTATGCCTCATACTCAGCCACCGACTTATTCCTCTAGACCAAGTTTAAAAATGCCTTCCTCTAAGCGTCCACATAACTCACCCCAACATACTTTCCCTGGAACGCTGTCTTAAAGAAGTCCCAGGTAATACGATCCACTGGAGTACCATCCCTTACCGTGAGCCACCACTGGTATGCATCATCTCGAAGGAGGGACACTACTCCTTTCAACTTTTCCTCTGCCGAGCAGTCCAGATCATCCATAATCCGCTCGACTGCTTCCAGCCAATATTCCGCTACGTTTGGAGCCACACCAGAAATACCTCTAAATATCTCAGCCCTGTTTGCTCGAAGTCGCTCAGGAATAGATTTCTGAGCTACCGATCCCGTGCTTGCTCCAGCAACCCGTTCCAGAACACGTAGCATAGCTTGGGACAAAGCATCGCTCCCTCTAGATCGGTCCTGAGACCCTACTTCCGCTACTGGTGACGCTGGCACTTCACCTTCCAGCCCATGCCCTGATTCCGAGGGTCAAGCCTCAATACCCCAGCCTCTACCACGGCCGCGTGTACCATGTCCACGTCCTCTAGTGCTCATGTTTACTGAGTCGACTTAATCTGATTAAAAATTTTAAGAATTAGTATATCTTCCACTGTTTATTAACGGATAGCTTATGAAGATAGAATTAGAAGTAGTTCTTCCGCAACTCGTATTTCTAAAGGTATCAATTTCTAGAATTGTATCTCTTATAATTAGCAATCACAACACAATATAATCTTTTCATAAAAATCAACCAATAGTCAGAAGACTTATAGTACGGATTGGTGCCGGAGACTCGGGTGCCATGCTTCCAGAAAAACATATATTTTTCTAAACCATATTTCAAACCAACTTTGAAAAACGTTTTTGAACCCATTCCACAGCCGAGTTTTGCAACCTAGGCTCTGATACCATAATTGTAACACCACAAACCCGGCCTACACGTTACGACCGGACCTTGTATGTCACATGGAAAGATTGGTTAAAGAAACTTGGCAATTTTAAAAAACTTTTCGCGTTATGTCTTTATTTTGAAAATCAGGTTCCGTGTTGAGTTTTTCATACAAACTTTAAGAAATAATACTAACAGTCGAAAACAAGTTTTTGTGATACGAAAAAAAAGAACCGAAACTAGTGGTATTCTGGAACGTGACATTTTGAAAACAGTGTTTGTAGTTCTAAGAAAATTCCCAAATTTAATTATTAATCCGCATGTGATCCGCTTGTTAATATTTTGGAAAATGATTATTTATATTTTTAGGAAAAACTCTGTGTTTAACATTTCATAATATAATAATAGCCGCATTAAATCAAAAACCCAAATTAAAATCCCGGAGGCCTTATTACATAACAAAATCCCAACTTTAAAATAAGTTCAAATAAAGAAAATGGAGTTTACGAAAGAAGTAATGCTTGGCCACCGCAGAGTCCACCCCGGCTCCAAATCCTCAACTAGGGGTTACCTGCAAAATTAAGCAGAGGGGTGAGTCACGAGGACTCAATGTGTAATTCCCCTTACGAACGAAATCTGGGCTTAAGCCCACAGAAGCACATTGGGCCTTAGCCCTCACAGTAATGATTTTGGCCAAAGCCCATACGAATAACAACATGGCATATCAAATAGTTTATGTAATGCAACCCAACCCAACCTAGTATTCCATCCTCTACACACCACCCGTACCAGCCAAAACACCTGTGGGGATTTCTACAATCAACCCTCCATCCGCTACACTCCTCATATGTGGCACCAAGCCACTGAATGTGGTACCAAACCACTGTGGTACCAAACCACTGAAATAATGTGACAGAGTCACTGATATATGTGGTACCAAACCACTGAAATAATGTGACAGAGTCACTGATATATGTGGTACCAAACCACTGTGGTACCAAACCACTGAAATACACTTCCCCTTTTAATCAATATCATATCCCAATCCCATGCAACATATAATCATAATATAATGAATGCACATATGTCAACGTAAATCGAATCATCAGAGCATATAGATATTCATGATAAAGAATTTACAAGACACCACCAAAGGTAACTAACCTGGTATCTCCGATTTTACCCACCAAGGGTAACTCAACCGTCATTACCGATGTTTCGGCTTTTAAATAATTCACATACTAATTAATAATCAAACAAAGATGGTGTGAATATTACACACCTGATTATGCGAAGAACTAGACACTCTTTATCGTTGCTACTCTTACTAGCGGGAATAACCACTATCTGCCTATCCCAAACGGATGTCAGCTCTCTACCACAACCCGGCGGAAAGTCTCGAACCGCCGACACAACACGTCGCTTGAACTTAGGAGTAGGGACTACGAGTTTACTCCCCTCCCTAGATTGGCTAGCACTCGCATCCATGAAGAGAATCGTTGATCGGTACAGCACTTTTAGAGAGAACGATGGTTGTTTAACAAAGACATTGGGTTAAGGCAGAGTAAAGCGAAAGAGAGACTACTCGAATAAAAATAGAGAAAAACTCCTTACCTTGCTCAAAGAAGAACTGAACACAGATAGACTTGGCTATAGATTCTTGCACAAACAAAATCCGATTGAAGCGGGACCTTCAACAGACAACTAGCACTTTGTTTCTTGAGGTTCGGCTAAATGGCACAGGATGAAAGGAACGAGTCGTTGTCACAAGGAGAGATTCGGCCTGAAAAAAGAAATGAATAAAGAAGAATGAGAAAGTAAGGAAGAAGAACAAGATTTGGCTATGGTGAGAATCAGAAGAGAATGGTAAAAGGATGGTTCGGCCAACCCACTAGAGCAATACAAAAAGTGAACGTGAAATAAGAGAGTGGGAGGAGATGGAGTTTCAGTTTCTCAAGTAAAGAAATGGGGACAAGAAAGAAAGGAAGAGAACTTATACTTACCAGATTCAGTCAAGAGAAAGAGGTGAAAAGATGAATTGCTAAAGAGGTTCGGCTTATGGCAACGCAAAAGAAATCAATGGCTAGGGAGAAAAATAAAAGAGAGTAGACGAAAAGAGAGGTACAAAGAAGTTTCGGCTAACACCAAATTAAAGAAAAGAAAAGATGAAGAAAAGAGGCTTGAGTATTTCGGCACTAGCAAGAAAGAATTGACAAGAAAATGACCCCAAATGCTTGAGTTGCCAAACTATAACGCAAGAACACTAAATCACACGAAGATAATTTCGGCACACACACACTAGAGGATTTCGGTTTCCTTACTTCTACTGCCCCAAACCGATTTTGTTTCCCCGACTCCCCTCTTAGCCAAATTACACAACTCCCCTCCCATGCACTTCACATTTTCGGCCAAACTCTCCCTCACACGTCAATCCCATGATTTTCTCCTTGATTTACTCATCAAACTCCTCTCCATCACTCATTCAAATTCATTTGACTGAGTCTTCAACTCCTCTTGCAGAGTCCAAGCTGTACTCTACTACCCTCACATGCTTAGCACAAAATAAATTAAATGTGTTGCAGCAGGTGGGATTCGAACCCAAGTTCTCCTCTCGGCCATTTCACGCCACAGCCACCTTGCCACATGCCCAGCTTGTGCTAGCAATTTACCAACCTTTCCCCTTATGCATTGCCGCCAACAGCCTTCTCCCCTTAAGTGCCCAAAAACCAAAATTCTACCAGGGCCCAAACTCGACCCCAAGCCTTCTTAGGGCCCCCGAACATACCCAACTAACATACATAGCTAGCCTAACGCATGAAATAGTGCAAAATATAGAACCCCAAATTTTAGGATGTTACACAAGCTCTCTCTAAATCCAATCCTAGACATGTATATACCTATTGCCACACTTTAGCCTTTGTGACTTGTTCAGATTTTATTCATGATTCCTATCTCTTGTTTTATTGTGCACAAATAAAAATTCCTAATTAACCTAATCCTAAAATATTAAATAACCTAGGAAAGAAAATGAAATAAAGTAAAGATCCCCCTTTTTTATTTATTTGCAGATCCATCTGACTCATCTTTTTCCTTCCTCGACATTAGAGTCCATGGTTCAAGTATAAAGTCTGGAAATTCATGCACAAAAATAAATGAGTTATGAAGTATATATTTTAAATGCATCTCTGATTGAGTCATCCCTTATTTTTGAGTATCTCCAGTAATCTTGTTCTTCTGCAACTACATGTGTTGCAAACATAGCCATTATACCAAACTGTTTCACTTCATGGAATGGTGCTAGATAAAGGGACTCTCGTCAAACTTAGGAAATTTGTTAAGGGTGGTTTTGGTTTTGGGCGGTGGGTGAGTAGGCTGAGGTAAGGTTTAGAGTTGAAGAGGGTGGCGATTTTAAGGATAGTTTGGGTGCGGTAGTTGGTGACTTCGAATGAAAGTGTTGGGGTGGTGATTCGGGGAGTTAAGGGCTGCAACATTAAGGGATTAAGTGAGATTCACAAATGGGCTACTTGGGAGTGGTGGTGGAGCAAGGCAAGGGCTATAGGTTTGTGCGGAAAAGGGTTGAATATTTCCCTTCTTAGTAGTGTCTTAAGCCCAATGGCAGCTCCTTTTTTTATCCTAAGCTCCTATACTGAAAAAAAAACTCAAAGAAATTAGTGCTTGGGTTAAAAATTGACCCTTTATTTAACAAAACAAATACTTAAATTCTTTGGGCTACTTAGAAAAATATTTTTTTGAAAAATTACATTAAATTAAACTCCCAAGAAATACTAGAAGGGTCACGGATGGTCCCGCTTAAATCCCGATCTCCTAGACAGAGTTTTAATTAATGTAATGAACTAAAGAAAATTTTATCTAAGCCTACAATTTTATTCAAATGAAAAAAAAAACTAAAAATATAAAATAACGATAAAGAAAGTGAAGAGAACTCCCTCCATTTTATTTACGATCGTCATTAACCATGGTGGTGTCAAATGGCCATCTGTCATACCAACCATAACCATCTAAGAAGTAATCATATTCTTTCCCATCAAATCTGTCCAACATCTTATTAGGGAAAGAAAATCCGTAATGATCTTTCCTGGTGGCCTTATTTAACTTCCTGTAATTCCAACAAATCCTCCAACCCGTGACTCGAATATCTGTAATAATCCATCCAACACCCTTCTTGTGCCTTTCCAAAATCACAAGTGCCTCTTCTTCTTGATCTTTGGTGAACTCAACTGAAATAATGACATGTAAAGTCGAAGATAGACCCAAATAGTCATATTTCAAATGAGGAGACAAAATCTTCAGTTCCAATTTAGCTGGCTCTTCAATCAATGACTTTGGTTGTGTATACTCTTGAGATGATAACTCTAATGATTCGAGTGGAACTTCTTGAGTGAATTCATTCGAATTAGCTTCTAACCAAGCCAAACATTCCTTGTCTTCATCATCACTTGGTGAATCCTCCAGTAGAATATGTTCTGACGGATCATCTAAAGAATTGAGCTCTAATTCTGTAGAAGCCAGCGATTCCATCTTGGAAATAGCAGAACAATCTTCAACTACATCTGGGGATTTAGCAGCATCGAAGTCATTAAAAGTCACCTTGTCATAAAAAATTTCTTTCAACTGAGTATCTCGTTACTGCTTCTGAAATCGTTGAGGATATGGCAATGGTGGAATCTTAGCTTTAACTAGACAACTCTTCTATGGAAAATTTTCTGCTTCTGACAAGGGTGTTAGATAATCAGAACTAACTGGTTTAGAATTTACCTCATCAAGAATCACTGAATCTGACTTCTGTGATACAGGAGTTTCAACACTTGGTTAAACTTCCTCTTTGTCTTGAGCTACAACAGGCTCATCTTGAACCTCAACCACCTTGGGCTCCAATGTCTTTCCACTTGGCAAAGAGACTGCTTTGCAATGTTCTTTGCCCAAAATTCTTGGATTTTCTGTGTCGCTTGGCCAAATACCTTGGGGTTTATTTCGAAGTTCATTGGTTAGCTGACCAATTTGATTCTCCAGATTTCTTAAAGTGGTATCATTCTTCACTATGTATGCCTTCAGCAGATTCTCAAGATCACTTGAAGATTCAGTTGGTGGGGGCTGTTGCACTTGTTGAGAATATTCTGATGGATAATTTGGTCGAAATGGCATAACAGAGTCGCTATGGTCCGCCCATTGATTACTCCATGGAGAAATTGGATGATTCTTCCATGAAGAGTTGTAAAAATTTGATTGCGGACCATTCCAATTCTGATTTCCTATGTAATAATTTGACTCTTGATTCGATAGGAAATTTTCAAAGAAATGGCTATATCCACAGTATTCACACGAAATATTCTCGAACTGGTTCGGCTGCTGACCTGACAGATTACTATTGAAACCATTAACAATTATGTTCTTAAGCATAGAAGACAGATGATACTTGGGCTACCAAAGAAGCAAGTGTGTCTGCTTTATGTACTACTATTGCTCGTCTTTCTGAGGCTGCTCGGTTGGTTGGCCACTGATAGTTATTCCTGGCAATTCTTTCAATAATCTCGTAAGCATCGTTATAAGACTTAGAAAGAAGGGCTCCATCTGCCGAAGCATCCACCATCATTCTAGTATGAATATTGAGACCAATATAGAAAGTCTCTATTTGAACGCAGTAAGGAATACCGTGATGAGGGCACTTTCGTAATAACTCCTTAAACCGCTCACATGCCTCATATAAAGATTCTTCATCAAGTTGCTGAAATGAAGTGATTTCATTTCGGATCTTGGCAGTTAAAGATGGAGGGAAATATTTCATTAAGAAATGTTCAACCAACTCTTGCCATGTAATTATGGAACCGGACGGTAGGGAGTTCAACCATGCTCGTGCTCTATCTCTTAAGGAGTATGGAAATAATCTCAGTCTCAAGGCATCTTCAGTCACTTTGACTAGTTTAAATAAGTCACTCACTTCCATGAATAGCCGAAGATGAAGATGTGGATCTTCATTAGGAATCCCACTAAATTGACCCATATTTTGCAACATTTGGAACATGACCAAGCCATTTCGAATTGTTGTGCCTCAATTTCAGGTCTCTTAATACTCGGATTGAGCTCGTTGAATAGATGAATGGCATATTGTTGAATGGCACAATTTCTATCATCGACAACAATGATCGGATTGTGAGTATTATAAGCGAATGTTCCTCCTGGATTTTGGTTTGGATTTTTGAAATTCATATCTTCGGTCCTTCTTTGGTTCACTTGTCTTCTCCTTTGTCAGAAAGTCCTTTCAATTTCAGGGTTTACAGGAAGTAAGTCAATAATTTGACAAATACTCTGAAACAAACACAAAAAAAAAATGGAAAAAAAATTAACAGAAAAAAAAAGACCAAAATGCAAAATTAACAATTCCACAAATAATGTCTTTTAAAACAGTCCCCGGCAACGGCGCCAAAAACTTGGAACGATGGAAATGTGCAAGTGTACACAATCGCAACAAGTCATAAAGTGACAAGTAAATGTCGAGTTATCGTACCCACAGGGACTGTAAAAGAAGTATTTGTGAAAATGATTTCAAACACTTTGGTGAAGGGAAAATATTTGGATTTAAGAAATATTTAAAGACTAAAAAAAACAAAGTAAAATAAAATAAAATAAAGTTCTAATGCACGATTTCAAAAGCTGATTTTAATCAAGATGATATAATTGTGTTGGATTAATTACATTTCTTACCTTAAAATTATTAAACTTATGCTTTTACTTGTTACGAATAAATCACGGCAACTCAGTAATTTGCTAACTTATGAACATATTTACAAATAAAAAATCCATTCATCTCCTGTACATATTTCTATGTCAATTCGACCGATAAAACAAATTTATAAAAGTAAACATGTTATTGCACATACATACTTATTAAATTAAACACTCTCTCGCATATACCTATGTCGATTCAACCGAATAATTCAACCTAATAAGCATATAAAAGACTATGTGAGGTAACAAAGTATCCTTACCTTGAAACAGTTTAATCACAATAATCTTGCAAGTTATGCAAGGCATATGTATCGCCAAATACAATGCAAATTTAATCTTCAGCTACCTTAGAAGAATTAAACATGCACTGATTAAGTACTGTGTCCATTAATTACAATTTCAATGCGTTTAAATAATTAATTCTTTAGTTATCTAAACAATTATAATGCCAGAATAACTTCAACATGATTTTACTTAATCAAGAATTTTACCGAGGCCTATAACAGCATAAACACAATTTTAATAATTTAAAAGGACGGCATGTAATCAACCCAACACGAATTAAATTCAAGCTAAGCTGATTAAATTAACCATTCCAATATAAATATTCATAAACATGTTTGTCAAAACAACAAAGAAATTTAAAGAGATAGGGAACAAGAAGCAAATCCGGTGTTTCTCCGTGGCTTGACTGATTGCTCCGTTCTTCGTCCTCCGTTGTCCTCAGCTATCAAGGTGGCTTATGAACACTCTAATTGCTGCTCAATGATGGCTGAAGAAGACCCCTTCCCCAAGGGGATAAATCGGCACAAGATCAAGGAAATAGGAAAATGAAAGGAAAAGAGAGAGAGGAGAGAAGAGTTGTGAGAGAATAGATGTGAATGAGAGATGAGGGATGAGGGATGCTTTGAATGATCAGCCAAGGGGGTTTTTATAGCTGAATGTGGCAGCTCAAATTTTCTAAAAATAGCAGCCGAAGAGCCACCCCTTGGTCGGCCACCTATGTGGCAAAGTTGATGGCTTCAACTTTGCTAAATATGGCTTGGGGCAAATCTACAAAGCCACTAATTGTGGAGGGGGTTGAATGCAACTTTGACAAGTCTTCAAGGGCCTCTTTGCAAGCTCAATTAATCAAATAATAAGCTGATTTGGGTCAGTATATGGACAGTTCTGGGCAGCCTAATTGGTGGCTGGTTCGGTTCACTAAATTTGGTTCAACCAGTGCGGTTTAAGTGGACCCTTTTTTTCCAGAATTAATTAATAATAATTTATTTAGCCCAAATTAGTTTGGGAATAAATTAAAATTAATTATATTATGATTTAATATTCATAATCGGACCGTCTTGGGCTGGAAATAAATTTACCTCGATACTTCAAATTGCTTCTCGGGTTTCTTCTTCGAGCAGTGTCTGCCGAGCCAATTTTCGCTCTTTGTGCTAATCTATCGAAAATAGTCAAAATTAATCAAAATTAACTATAAAATTAATTAAAATTCATCATATTCATATTTTTAATACAATTTAATTATTTTATAATATTTAATTATTTTTCGACAAGAATTTAACTGAAATAGCATGATTTTGAGTTAAAAAGGGCATGTAAAAACACGTAAATTTTTGTGTTTCCACAACTCTCCCCCCTTAGAGATTTTCGTCCACGAAAATCTTACCAGTGAATAGGTTCGGATATTGTTTTCTCATAGCATCCTCGGGTTCCCGCGTAGCTTCTTCAACCCCATGTCGATGCCATAATACTTTCACTAATGCAATTCTCTTATTTCTCAGCTCTTTGATCTCACGAGCTAGAATTCGAATCGGTTCTTCAGCATATGACATATCTAATTGAATTTCAACCTCGATCAGGGAAATGACATGTGAAGGGTCAGATCGGTATTATCGAAGCATCGACACATGAAATACATTATGTATTTTCTTTAATTCAGACGGTAAAGATAGTCGATATGCCACTGGTCTAACTCGCTCGATAATCTCATACGGTTTGATGAATCGCGGACTCAATTTCCCTTTCCGACCAAACTGCAATATCTTTTTCCATGGTGATACTTTTAAAAACACTTTATCCCCAATCTGGAACTCAATATCTTTCCGTTTCAGATCTGCTTATGATTTTTGTCGATCTGACGCTACTTTCAGACTATCGAGAATTACTTTCACTTTTTCTTCAGTCTCTCTGATCAGATCAACCCCGTGAATCTTATTTTCACTGAGCTCACTCCAATACAACGGTGTTCGACATTTACAACCGTATAGAGCTTCGTATGGTGCAATCTTTATACTCGATTGAAAGCTATTATTGTAAGCAAATTAAATCAGCGGTAGATAAGTCATTCGGATAACTCATTCGGATTGACCATCTGTTTGCAGGTGAAACGCATTGCTAAAATGAAGCTTTGTACCTAAATCTTCTTGCAATTTCTTCCAAAATCGCGAAGTGAACCTCGGATCTCTATCCGAAACAATAGATAGTGGCACTCCGTGTAATCGTACAATCTCTGAGATATACAACTCAGCCAATTTATCAAGTGAATAATCCGTACGTACAGGAATAAAATGTGTCGATTTCGTCAATCTATCAACAACAACCCAGATCGCATCTTTCTTTCTCGGAGATAAAGGCAATCCCTGTAACAGCCCATTTTTGAGTCAAATCAGAACAGTGGTTTCGGGACCACAAATTCGAGGTTAAAATATTATTTTATTATTTTATTATTATTTACAGCATGATATAATTATTATGTGAAAGTTTCGTAAAGAAATTTTACCGTTTAAATGCTTAATTCAGTAAAAAGGACTAAATCGCATAAATTGTAAAACTTGTGTGCTATTAGTTTAATGTGCCTAATAGCTATGGTTTATTAAAATAGAAGTCCTTATGTTGTAATTAGTCCATTTATAATGTAAGTGGACATTCTTGGACATTGTTTAAATGATTTTTATGTTTAATTAATAAGGTTATTAAAGTAATTTAGTAATTAATGTTAAATTAAATAAAACAAAGCCATGTATCATCTTTTATTTCTCCATCTTCAATCGATTCTAGGGCTTGAGAAGCCATTTATATTCTTCTTCATTCGGCCATGTTAAATCTATGCAATTAGGTACGTGTTTTGTTCGGTTTTTAATGATTTTTACGTTTTTAAGATCGTTGATTTGTATTCTAACTAGCCCGTACCCTAGATTTTGTAATTTTTAAAGATTTAACATGTTGACATTGTTGAATACTTGAGTTCTTTGATGTTTAATGATAGATTATGGAAGCTTGATGATAGTTAAACTAGTTTTGTAAAGTATTTGACAAAAATGCAAAATAGGGATTAAATTGTTAAATTGTAAAATGTGGTGGTTAAAAGTGTGAAATAATGAAAGATATGGGCTGCTAGGAATCCCTATGAAATTTGGCTAGGCATCGGTTGGTACTAAATTGCATGAATTTGCAATTTTATGTGATAGGACTGAATTGTAAAAATGTGAAAAGTATAGGGTAAATGTGTAAATTTGCTAAAATATGAATTATGGACTAAATTGAATAGATTAAATGCTGAATGTACTGAATTTGATAATATATAGATCAAGATAAGCCGAGATCGAGTTTAGATCGGGGAAAAGGGAAGATTGACGAGTAGCCGATAGTTTTTATCCGAGCGATACGAGGTAAGTTCGTATAATTAGAATCAAACTTTTAAATACTTGTAATCATTGAAATGAATGTATGTGATTGAATAATTGATATACTTGAAATATGAATGCTTTATTGATATAATCTATTGGTTACCGAGCCCTGAACTGTATGAATTCATAGGATACGAGTGACATGTCACTAGGTTACTGTTTTGGTTGAGATCCTGCATTTGTTGCAGACTCACCACAGCTCGTATGAGCTTATCGATATATCAACTCGTAAGAGCTTACTGTTCTCAGCTCGTATGAGCTTACTATTCAGCTCGTCAGAGCTTACTGTTTCAGCTCAATAGAGCTTACTGTTCATCAGCTCAGGAGGAGCTTACCGATCATGGCTCGAAAGAGCATAAATGATAATGAATTGACGAATTACTGATGTTTATCACCCAAGTATCCTTTGGAGTTCTAATAGTTTCAACGCGCATAAATTATGTTTATACGATGAGTACTGTTACTGAACGAATTGTTGATTATATGATTGAGAATGAAATGTTAGATGCAATATATATGGACTATTGAATTGTGATAATAGATGATTTCATGTATTAATATGACTAACCTATGGATGAATGCTTGTGTTAGGCATTTGGAAATTTTATAGAGTTTACCTTATATTATTTGTATTGAATTGGTAAGTTTAATTCTAAATTATTCGGGCTTACTAAGCTATAAAGCTTACTCTGTTTCTTTTTATATGTTTTATAGAGGTTCGTTAGCTCTCTCGTTTCGGACAAGTCAGAGTTGCACATCACACTATCCAATTTCCGATTGGTACTTTTGAACTTGTGGATATATGTAAATATGGCATGTATAGACTAGTTTAAAAGATGTTAGTTATGTTACTTGATATCATGAATTTGGTATGTTTTTGTGTATAAGTTAAGTCGTGATTTCGCTTATTTTGGTACTATGTTTTGATTGTGTATAAGTGTGCAATTATGGTATGTTCTGGGCAAGGAATTGATGGAATGAAAATGTGCAAAAGATGTCTTGTTATGTAGTTGATATATGAATGGATTATGCATGATGTTAATTAGATATTTGAGTACTAAGTTGAATTGGTATAATATAGGTATGAAATGTTATGGAATGGTTGCTTATTGGGTTATGAAATGTTACCATTTATGCTTATGTTTGCTTGTGAAAATAGGGTGGCAAAGTGGCTTTGCAAATAGCCTATTTTTGTCCACACGGGCAGGGACACGGGCCTATGTCTCAGCCGTGTGTGACACATGGTCATGTTACACGGCCATGTGTCCCCTAGTGTTGAAATGGAATTGGAGTTAGTATGCTCCACACGGCCTCACACACAGGCGTGTGACTTGCCATGTGGTACAAGTTAGTATACCCCTAAATGGCACACGGCCTAGCACACGGGCATGTGACTTGGCCGTGTTGATAAGTCAGTATACCCTAAGGTTTTGGCACGGCTTGACACACGGGCGTGTGTGGCCATTTTGAAGGGCACACGTGCTAGACACACGGGTGTGTGGTTGGCCGTGTGACCCAAGTCAGTATCCTCTCTAGTTTTCACACGGCCTGGCACACGAGTGTGTCCTCAGCCGTGTGACACAAGTCAGTATGTATGCTCTGTTTTCACACGGTCTAAGACACGGGAGTGTCTACTAGCCGTATGAGGCACACGGCCTGTTCACACGGGCATGTGATACTTGAAATGTTGAATTTTTTCTAAGTTTCCAAAATTTTCATATGTTACTGATTTAGTTCCGAATGCATGATTTAAGCTTTGTATGCTCGATTTAAATACATATTGAATGTGAATGAATGATATTTATTGAAATGAGATGATATTTGATAAATGATTGTTCTGAACTGAGTTATAAGTCCGGTAATACCTTTTAACCTATTCCGGCAACGGTTACAGGTTAGGGGTGTTACATTTGTTAGTCTCAGAGCTACGGTTTAGTCGATTGTAGGACTAACGTAGTGTATATGAGTCTAGCTATACATGCCATATATAAAACTGTGATAGTGTGATGACTCCTGACGTTTTAAAATGTGTTTTTATATAGTAATGGATCCCGAATGAGCTATAGCGGATGATGTAGAAAGTAACGCGCCAGCTCCCACTCAAGGGACTGCGCTTACTGACTCTAGACCCGTGTCTAGTAGTCACAGGGGTGAGGCTAAAGAAGCCTTCTTTCAGATAATGAACGAGTGGTTCAAACAGTACATTCGTACGAACCCGGCTGTTAAGCAACATCCACCCCCACCTGTTCCCCAACCGATCCCTGTAGTTCCTCAAGGTATTGATCCTTTACGATTAAATAAACCACCTGTCGATAAGATACAGAAACATGGAGCTGAGGAATTCAGAGCCACTGTTAATGATGACCCTAAGAGAGCCGAGTTTTGGCTTGAGAACACGGTTCGGGTATTCGACGAATTATCTTGCACACCTGAAGAATGCTTAAAGTGTGTTGGTATCACTATTGAGAGACACTGCGTATCAGTGGTGGAATACCTTGATATCCGTAGTTCCGCGAGAAAGAGTTACTTGGGAATTCTTTCAAGTCAAATTCAGAAAGAAATACATCAGCCAAATGTTCATTGATCATAAAAGAAAAGAATTTCTTGAATTGAAGCAGGGTCGTATGTCGGTCACAGAATATGAGAGAGAGTTTGTACAACTCAACAAATATGCTCGTGAATGTGTTTCTTCTGAAGCTATAATGTGTAAAAGATTCGAGGATGGATTGAATGAAGAAATCAAACTTTTAGTTGGAATTCTCGAGCTGAAGGAGTTTGTCGTTCTGTGTGATAGAGCTTGTAAAGCCGAAGAGCTTTGCAAAGAGAAAAAAAAAGCCGATTTTGAGGCTAGGGATTCTAGAAAGAGATTTGCGGGCAAATCACATTAGTCAGTATCAAAGAAATCTAAAGAATATCATCCTCGTTCTACGGCTTCTGCGGGAATTTCAATTAGAGATAGAGATACGAGACATTTCAGTTCTAAACCTCAGGCGACATCCGTTGCCAGTGTGGGAAGTGTTAGAAATGCTGGACCTGAATGTAAACATTGCAATAAGAGACATTACGGTGAATGTAAATTAGTGAGCGGAGCTTGCTTTAAATGTGGATCTCTTGATCATTATCTCCAGGTCTGTCCAGAATAGTTTACAGCTAAAAGAGAACAACCAGCGAAGGTAAATAACACGGCTACTGTAACAGCCTGAACTTGGGCCTAGTCGGAACAGTGGTTTCGGGACCACAAATCCGACGAGGAAAAAAATTTTTTATTATATTTTTATGAGCTACAATTTCACGGAATGATTTCGTGAAAATTTCGTTCGAAAATTTCGACGTTTGGGCACTCAATTTAGTCAGAAGGACTAAATTGTAAAAAGTGCAAAAGTTGAGTTCTACATGTTAGAGGTGTCCAATTGTTATGAAATTTTAAATTGGAGGTCCTTAAATGGTAATTAGACCATTGGTTAATTTTTTGGACAAAAATGGACATGAAATAGGTGAAATAGAATTTTTTTAAGTTAGGGGCATTTTGGTCATTTAGTGATTAAATGATTAAATAAACAAAACTAAAAGCCAAATTTTGTCCATCTTCAACCCCATGGCCAAATTTCAAAAGGGGAAACCATGGCTAGGGTTTTTCAAGCTTACAAGCTCGATTGTAAGTCCATTCTAGCCTCGTTTTTAATGATTTTATGTTTTTGAAATCCTCGTAACAAGATCTATCTATTTCTACCACTAATTTGAAATATGGTTAAAGTCTAGGGTTTTTACCCATGATGAATATGTGTGTATTTTTGTGTTTAATGGTAGAAAATGCATGTTTATAGTTAGAGAAATGACTTTTACTAAGTGATTTTCGGTGAAAATGCCTAAAAGGACTAATTTGTAAAAGTTATAAAATATGTCATAAAAGTGTGTTTTAATGGAAATTGTGGGCTGTTATGGTTATGAAAATGGTTCGGCTAGGCTTAAAGTACAAAGAAATTGAATGAAAATCATTTTACGAGCCTAGGGGAAAAATTGTAAATATGTGAAACTTTAGGGGCAAAAATGTAATTTTTCCATAATATGATTTTTGGGTCACATTGAATAATGTGACTAATAAATAAATTAAATGTGATATTATAGATCAAGGAAAATGAGGTTTGGAACTAGAACGAGGGAAAAATGAGAAATTAACGAATAAGTCCTTTTCACCGGTTGTGCTATCGAGGTAAGTTTGTATGTAAATAATGCATCGTTTTTACTTATGTTTTCATATTTTGATAAATGGTATGAATCGTTGCCTAATATTTGATGTAATTGACAAAATATCGACAAGTGAGAAATTTCTCGTTTGAACCTTAGGAATAAAAATGGATACGAGTGACATGTCACTAGGGACCTATGTGAAATCTATGTGAAATTGTGACTAAGTGAATCCGGGTGCTAGTCCTAAGTTTAACCAGTGGCTGGGTACACCGACATGTGTTCTGAGATACTGCGACTTGTGTGAGCGGCACTTGAGTAGTAACGAATGACCGAAGCGGCTTGTGTGAAGCGGACAGTGAAAGTGAATAGCTCGAGAGCGAGCCTCATGTGAAAAGTGATGTGAAGTAGCTTTGGCTACAAGTGTGGCACTTATGTGCAAACTTTCGATGTATCCAATAATATTCCGATGTGTTCAACGGGAAAATGACTAAGTGTAATTGAATGTGATTACGTGATGAACAAGTGTAGGTACATGTGTATATATATTCATGAGCAATGTGCTCGATATGTGGTCGAACTTTGGTAAGGTTGATATGGAGTAAGTGTTACAATGAAGACTTGTAAATATTTGATGATGACTAGCTATTGGCATGGCTAACTATGGATATACTTTAGTGTTATATGTGTGTAAATGAGAATTAATACAAAGAAAACATAATAGAGTAAAATTAGCAATAAAACAGTTTGGACAGCAGCAGTTGTATAACTTTGAAAAATCACCAAAAATGGTGCAAATCTAATTATAGGTTGAATAAGATATGAAATTAAATCTTATTGAGTCTATTTTCACATAAAAGAAATGGTGTAAGCGAAAGAATTTCATATTCTGATATATTTGAATTTTTGTGAGACAGAGTCAGAATGATTTTGGAATCCCCTATTCTGACTTGGGAAAGTCATTAAACATTGTAAAAAAATAATTATGGGTTATAATTTACATGATTAAAATCCCTAATGAGTCTATCTTCAAAAGAAACAAATGGGAACATCATCCGGATCACGTACGAGGAGATAATTAATTTTTAGAGAAGAAGGGTCGAAACTGTCAGACAGCAGAACAGGGGAGACTTTAAAGAATAAACTATACTTATTGGCTAAACCAAAAATTCTAAAAATTTTATGGTAAGAAGAGAGGTGAGTATAGTTTCAGGAAAAATTAATGGATCTTAATTTGGAGTTCTGTAGCTGGAGATATTAATAATTTAGTGACTGTGACTCGAGTAGACAACTTGAGATGAACATGAGTAAATAGTGGAACTATGTGCAATTATGATTGTATTATCTTGAGAAAATATTGTGAAGACTTATAAAATCATGTTAATAAATTACTTATTATTTACATACCTACTTACTAAACTATAATGCTTACCCCCTTCCTTTCCTTTTTCCTATAGTGTCACAAATGCTAGCTTGAGTTGGAGGTCGTCGGAGATTCTATCACACTAACAAGTTATTGATTGGTATTGTATCAACGATTTTCAAGTATTTTTAAGTCTATGGCATGTATAGGGACTTTATTATGTGTGTATATGTTAATATGAATTGGCCTAGAATGTTGGCCTATGTTATTAGAAGGTTATTGTTGTATAAGGCCGTTTAAAGTGGCTAATAATTGTTATGTTATAAGTTTATGATGATGCATTTCAAGAATGTGTATGCTTGCATGTGTTGGATGAGTAAATGTGTGATAATTATGAGTGGTAAATGTGATTGGTTGTGTAAGTTGCATGATGTGAATAGTTAAGTGTGTATGTGTGATTATGCATGATGAATGTGGTTTGTAAATGGTATGTGGATGTCTTAGTGTGGGTGTTTGAATGCTTAATATTACCATGTTGTGTGATGATAAATTTGTATAAGTGTATAAGTGTTTTGGGGAGGTAAAGGGCTTTGTAAATAATCCTACTTGTGGCCACACGGGCAGCCACACGGCCATGTGCCCAGGGTGTGTGAAGTTTGCACTTGATTTTTGGAAATTCGAAACGCCACACGGCCTAACACACGGGCGTGTGCCCCTGTTTTTCAAGAAATTTTTCAGTGCTTTCAAAAGTTCTTGGTTTAGTCCCGGACCACTTCCAAGGTATGTATTGGGCCTCGTAGGACCTATTTAGGGACTTAAAGATAAAAATTTGAAAAGTTTTAATTTGGATGAAGTTTTATGACTCAGTTTAATACGTTTACAAGTGTATGTGTTCCAGTAATGCCTCGTACCCTATTTTGGCGTCAGATACGTGTAAGGGGTGTTACAGCTACTAGAGGGAGACCACCCCAAAACACTGGAAATACGAGTGGTAACCGAGGTGCTACGAGAGATTCGACTGTGAGATCTGAGGCACGAGCACCTTCTAGAGCTTATGCTATCCGTGCACGGGAGGAGGCATCATTGCCAGACGTTATTACCGGTACTTTTTCTCTTTTAGATACTGATATAGTTGCGTTGATAGATCCTGGATCAACCCATTCATATACATGTATGAATTTAGTATTTAAAAAGAGTTTACATGTCGAGTCTACAGTGTTTGTAATTAAAGTATCGAATCCCTTAGGCAAATCTGTTTTAGTTGATAAAATTTGTAAGAATTATCCTTTGATGACTCGGGGTTACTGTTTTCGGGCTGACTTGATGCTTCTACCATTCGATGAGTTTGATGTGATTCTTGGAATGGACTGGCTAACTATGCATGATGCAGTTGTGAATTATAGACAGAAGACTATCGATTTGAAATGTCAAAATGGTGAGATTCTTCAGATTAAGTCTGATGATTCAAATGAATTACCTACTATGATATCATCTATGTTAGCTCAGAAATATTTGAAAAAGGGCTATGATGCATATCTCGCATACGTATTGGATACAAAGGTGTCTGAATCAAAGATAGAATCTGTACCTGTTGTTTGTGAGTTTTCGGATGTATTTCCAGAAGAATTACCGGGTTTTCCTCCGATCAGAGAAGTTGAATTTGGTATTGAATTAGTACCCGGAACAACACCAATATCGATAGCTCCTTATAGAATGGCTCTAATAGAATTAAAAGAGTTGAAAGCTCAGTTGCAAGAATTGACAGACGAGGTTTTGCACGACCGAGTTATTCTCCTTGGGGTGCACCGGTATTATTCGTGAAAGGGAAAGATGGCACGATGAGAATGTGTATCGACTACAGACAGTTAAATAAAGTGACTATAAAGAATAAATACCCTCTATCGCGGAATGATGATTTATTTGACGAGTTGAAAGAGGCTACAATATTTTCAAAGATTGATTTGAGATCAGGTTACTATCAGTTGCAAGTCAAAGAGTCGGATGTGCCAAAAACTGCTTTCAGAACAAGGTATGGACATTATGAATTCCTGGTTATGCCTTTCGGTTTAACTAGTGCTCCTGCCATTTTTATGGACTTGATGAATCGAATATTCAGACCGTATTTAGACAGATTTGTTATTGTATTCATTGACGATATTCTGATCTATTCACGAGATGAATCTGAGCATACCGAACACTTGAGAATTGTGTTACAGACTCTACTTGATAAGCAATTATTTGCAAAGTTCAGTAAATTTGAGTTTTGGCTTCGGGAGGTTGGATTTCTGGGGCATATTGTTTCAATCGAAGGTATTAGAGTTGATTTGAGTAAGATTTCTTCTATTGTTGATTGGAAACTTCTGAGAAATGTGTCTGAAGTCCGTAGTTTTCTGGGCTTAACGGGATATTACCAAAGATTTGTGAAAGGATTTTCGATGATAGCGTCACCAATGACACAACTGCTACAAAAAGACGTGAAGTTTGAATGGTCAGAAAAATGTCAGCAGAGTTTTGAACAATTGAAAGTGCTGTTAACTAAAGCACCAGTTTTGGTTCAACCGAAAACGGGGAAGGAATTTGTGATTTATAGTGATGCATCATTAAACGGACTGGGATGTGTTCTGATGCAAGAAGGAAAGGTTATAGCCTATGCTTCTCGATAATTGAAACTGCATGAAAAGAACTATTCGACACATGACTTAGAGTTGGCCGCAATTGTGTTCACATTAAAAATTTTGCGACACTACTTATACGGTGAGAAATGTCACATTTATACGGATCACAAAAGCTTGAAATATCTGATGTCACAAAAAGACTTGAACCTACAACAGCGAAGATGGCTTGAGCTACTGAAAGATTATTAATTTGTGATTGATTATCACCCGGGAAAAGCTAACGTTGTTGCTGATGCCCTGAGCTGAAAATCTTTGATTGCATTACGGGCAATGAATACACAGTTGATGATTTATGATGATGGATTGATATTAGCTGAGTTAAGAGCTACACCGGTATTTCTTCAACATATTTGCGAAGATAAAAAATGTAACATCCCAAGTTAGGGGGTTCTGCATTTCATGTTTTTGTGTGTTGGCTTGCTTTGCTTGCTATTTGGATGTGTTTGGGGGTCCTAGGAAGGCTCAAGTTCGAGCCGGAGTCTTGGTTAAATTTTTGTTTTAAGGGCACTTTAGGGGGAAGCTTGTAGAGGTAGGTCTTATGTGTAATTGTGTGTAGTTGATGACACAAAAAGGAGTGTGGAAGACTGGCAAAGTGATGCCAGGAATCAAGGGGGGATGACGGCTCAAGGGGAGCTTGGAGGAGAAGGGAGCAGGTTCGAGTCTCACAGCTTGCATTTTGGAGTTTCTTTTTGGCGTCAGGATGGGGAGGTGGTAGATTCGGCCAAGACTCTGCGGGTTGGTTGTGGAATGGGTCAACATATTTGAAATGAAAGGAGGAGAGGTGTTGGAGGAGTAAGAATCGGTCAAAACTTTTGAATGGAGAGTGGAGAGTGAAAGGTGGAGGAAGTTGTGGGATGTGGAGAGAGGGAGAGAGGTTGGCCAAATTTGGGAAGGTTTGGGGAGTGTGTGGACGGTTTAACTTGGCTAGGTAGGGGCCGAACCTTTATTGGGAGCTCTTAGGCATTTTGTTGAGCATTTTGATCATAAGAGTGTGAGTGTACCGTTTTCTTCAAGTAGTCATTTGGAGTATAGAGTTAGCGAAATCAATCTTAGAAACACTCTCTTTCTCTTTTGGCATTTTTGAACACTTGCTTCATTTCTCTTCTACCAAAATCGAAACACCTTTTATCTTCATTTTTCTCCTCCTTGTTTCTTTGGTGATAGCCGAATGTCAGAGTGGTGATTGGTGTTTCCTCTATTTCTTTTTCTTCCATTTGCTAGTTGTTTCCCTTCATAGCCGAACCTCCCTAGGAGTCGTTTGGAATCATTTCTTTTGGAGCACCCTTTTTATTGTTTTGAGCCAGTAGCCGAATATAGCCCCTTCAATCGGCATACTCCTGTTCTTCGGTAAGGAGCCTTCTTTCTCTTTTGTTTTCTATTCGTTCCTTTCTTTTCTCCCTCTTTGGTTTGGCTAATCGAAGGTTCTGACTCACTTCTTTGGGCATTGGTCAATTGTAGAGGGACGTATTTCTATCATCTCTTCTTCGTGTGGCCTGCTTTCGTGAGGATCTTGGTAAGTGGGTGTTGGCCGAATGGGTAGTAAGGGGTTATTTATCGATTTGTTTGGCTGAAAGGCCACTTCCTTTGTTCCATTGTGAGAATCGGTTCTAACTTGGAGTTGTTGTTCTATTGTGAGAATCGGTTCTAACTTGGAGTTGTTTAGGGATTCATTTGGTTCATAGCCCAAGTCTTCTAGCATTCGGTTTCTGTTGATCAGGGTAAGAAACTTCTTCGATTTGGGTGCCTATTCTCTCTGTCTTTTTCATTGCCTTAACCTAGTTTCCTGATCAAGATCTTTTCATGGATACGAATGCCAGTCAAGTGAAGCAGGGGGTTGGACTCGTAGTCCCTGCCCCTAAGTTCAAATGGCGTGCAGTGTCAGCCGTTTGGGATTTTCCACCGGGTTGTGGGCCGACTTCGATTTTGAATAGACAGATCGCAGTGGTTCGCAATAGTGAGGGGAACATTGATCAAGAGTGCTTAATCCTCTACGTTATCAGGTGTGTAATTTCTCACACCTTCCATCGCTTGTTCATTATTCACTAAGTATACGTGTTATTTAGAGGTCGAATTCGGCAGTGTTTAATGGGTTACCCTTGAAGGGTAAAATCGAGATACCAGGTTACTGTTTTTTTTATAATTAGGCCGCTTAAACACTTCAGCATGAATTATATATGCTTTGATGATATTGCGTATGTTATAAAATGTTGCATTCATTCCCACTATGTTTGCATGTTGCATGGGATTGGGGAAAAGTTAATGATGTTAAGGGGAAGTGTATATCGGTGACTTTGTCACACTATTCTGATGGTTCGGTGCCATACTTGTTTATCGGTGACCTGGACACAATGATTCGGTGGCTAAGCCACATTATATCGGCTTTGATTAGCATGATTGTCAGAATAACTGCCAAAGAGGAGTGTAGCGGATGGAGGGTGATTGTAGAAATCCCCACAGGTGTGCTGAGGTTGGATATATGGAGCGGAGTGTAGAGGATGGATCACTAGGATGGGCTGGGTTTATCGTATTGTTTATCTGATATGCTATAGTGTTGGGCTTTGGCCGATTGATACATGGGGGCTTAGGCCCAGTTGCGATATGTGGGGTAATTTCACACTGAGTCTTCATGACTCACCCCTTCTGCTTAACTTTTGCAGGTGATTCGTAGTTCAGTGGATTTGGGCCGGAGTGGACTTCGAGGTGGCCATGCTCGGTTTTTAAACTAAACTTTGCCTTTATTTATCATTTTCTATTATTGGATTTTGTTATGTAATAAGGCCACTAATATTTCGGTTTATTCTTGGGTTTAAACTTTGGACACTTTAATTATAAATTAATTGGTAAGACGTTTTCTTTATATAAATGCAAACGGGAGTTTTCTCGCAACTTAACCAACGATCTATTTTTTTGAACGAAATTGGACAAAAATCTCAAGTTAACTTAACGCAACATCAAGTGTTCCCGAACATCACCTAAACGCGAGGTTTGGGCTGATTCCAACTTTTATAAAATGAACACCGGTTTTTCAGACATACGCGAAGTTTCTTAAAATTCTTCCCATGTGACATACCAGATCCGGTCGTGGTGTTAGGTCGGGTTTGGGGTGTTACAATTATGGTATTAGAGCCAGGTTGTAAAACTCGGCTATGGGTTATTGGTTCAAAAACATTTTCCAAAATTCGGTTGAAAAATGGTTTTAAAAAATATATATATATATGGTTTTTAAAGGTGTGGCACCCGAGTCTCCGGCACCAAGTCCGTACGGTAAGTTTTCTGACTGAATTGGGTGATTTGCATGAAGTAACTATGTTATGCCATGAATGCTAAAATTAAGAAACTCAACTTTAGAGATTGAAACCTTTAGGTATACGTATGTTATGCGAAAAACTACTTATAACTCTATTTTCATAAGACTACAAGTTAATAAACAGTGAAAAGAAATGCTAATACATAAAATTTGTAATCAGATTAAGACGATACGGTAGACATGAGTGCTAGAGGACGTGGACGTGGTACACGTGGTCGAGGTAGAGGCCGGGGTGTTGAGGCTTAGTTCTTGGAAGCAAGACATGAGCTTGAAGGTGAAGCGCCAGTATCACCCATGGCAGAAGTGGGATATCAAGACAGAGCTAGTGGGGATGATGCTTTGTCTCCAGCGATGTTGCGTGTGCTGGAGTGAGTTGCTGGGGCAAGCACTGGGTCCGTATCTCGAAAGTCTATTCCTGAGCGACTTCGAGCAAACGGAGCTGAAATGTTTAGGGGCATCTCTGGTGTAGCCCCAAATGTAGCGGAATATTGGCTAGAGGCAGTTGAGCGGATTATGGATGATATAGACTGCACGGCAGAGGAGAAATTGGGAGGGGCGGTGTCTCTTCTCCGGGATGAGGCATATCAGTGGTGGCTCACAGTAAGAGAGGGTACTCCTGCAGATCGTATTGACTGGGACTTTTTCAAGACAACATTTCAAGGGAAATACGTTGGGGCAAGTTATGTCGATGCTCAGGGGAAAGTATTCCTGAATCTGGTACAAGGGGGTAAATCTGTGGCTGAGTATGAAGCAGAATTCCTGCGCCTGAGTCGTTACGCCCGAGGGATGGTTGCGACCGATTATGAGCGTTGCGTACGATTCGAAGATGGGCTGCGAGACGAGCTGAGAGTACTGATAGCTCCGCAGCGGGAGAGAGATTTTTCCGTTTTGGTTGAAAAAGCTAAAATAGCCGAAGAGGTAAAGCGGACTGAGATGCAAAACAGGGATAAGGATAGAGGTAAAAATAAGAGGAGTTTTGGGCCGTCGAGATCAACTGGGGGTTTTCAGAAGAGGCCTAGGTTTGATGGGCCGGGTCGAGTTGCGACGTCGGTTGCTGTTGGTCAGTCTCGACAGTGTGCTCAGTGTGGGAAATCACATTCGAGGGAGTGTTGGGGAAGAGGTAGAGGATGTTTCAAGTGTGGATCGAGCGATCATCTAATAAGGAATTGTCCGCAAGAGTTAGCTAGGGCACGGTCGGTAAGCCAGGGTTATGTGCAGCCGGGAAGAGGTGGACAGCAGCCACCGAGAGGTCGTGGTGGTTCGATTAGAGGGGGAAATGGTTTTGGTCGCGGTCGTGGAGCACCAGGCAGGGGTGTTGGTAATGCAGACGCAAGACAGCCGGGTTTAGTCTATGCAGCACGACGGTGAGAGGAGGGCGACGCACCGGATGTCATAACCGGTACGTTCCCTATAGTTAATAAGCCATTTCTTGCATTGTTTGATATTGGATCGACCCATTCTTATGTTGCTTATACTATATCTGAGACTTTAAGTATATAATCTGAAATTGCTATTAGAGAAATGATTGTGGTTAGCCCTTTAGGACAATCCGTAGTAGTGAACAAGATGTTTAGGGATGTGCCTTTAGAAATGCAAGGAGTAGTATTTTCGGCGGACTTAATGGAATTACCATTTGGCGAGTTTGACCTTATTTAGGCATGGATTGGCTGGTGAAACATCGTGCTAACTTGGATTGCGCGACTAAACGAATGGTGTTGGAAACTTCAGAGGATAAAGAGGTGGTTGTGATAGGAGAAAGAAGGAATTATTTGTCTAACGTGGTTTCTGCGTTAAGGGCTGTTAAGATGGTTCGAAAAGGGTGCAAGGCATTCCTAGCTTTTATCAGTGCTTTAGATGCGAAAGAAGTGTCTGTTAGTGAGGTCAGAACAGTGAAGGAATTCGTGGATGTCTTCCTGAAGAACTTCCGGGGTTGCCTCCGGATCATGAGGTTGAATTTGGAATTGAACTACTTCCAGGTACGGCTCCGGTGTCCATCGCCCCTTTAGGATGGCGTCGAAAGAGCTGGTAGAACTTAAGGCTCAGATCTAGGAGCTGTTGGATCGTGGATTTATTCGACCAAGTGTATCTCCATGGTGAGCACCGGTGTTGTTCGTAAAGAAAAAGGACGGGTCGATGCGAATGTGCATTGACTATCGCCAGTTGAATGAGGTGACGATTAAGAACAAGTACCCGCTGCCAAGGATTGACAATTTGTTTGATCAACTTAAAGGGGCTTCAGTCTTCTCGAAGATAGATTTGAGGTCAGGTTATCATCAGCTTAAGGTCAAGGAGGCGGATATTCATAAGACGGCATTTCGAACTCGTTATGGTCACTATGAGTTTTTAGTGATACCATTCGAGTTGACGAATGCACCAGCTGCGTTTATGGATATGATGAACCGGGTATTCCAACCCTATCTGGATTAGTTTGTTGTGGTGTTTATAGACGATATCCTGGTATATTCAAGGTCGGAAGAGGAGCATGATTCGCATCTTCGGGTTGTTCTGCAAGTATTAAGAGAGAAGCAGCTGTATGCCAAATTCAGTAAGTGTAAATTTTTGCTGAGGGAAGTTACCTTCTTAGGGCATGTTGTTTCTGCGGAGGGGATTAGGGTGGATCCCCAAAAAATTGAAGCTATTCTGGATTGGAAACCGCCGAAGTCGGTGGCAGAAATTCAAAGTTTCTTGGGATTGGTCGGGTATTACAGAAGGTTTGTTGAGGGATTCTCTTTAATTGCGGCACCCTTAACTAAGTTGTTGCGGAAAGGGGTACCATTTGTTTGGACTGATAAGCAGGAGGAAAGCTTTGAGAAGCTGAAGAGGATCTTGACAGAGGCTCCAGTATTGATTCAGCCTGAGGCTGGGAAGGAGTTCGTTGTTTATTGTGATGCTTCGCACACAGGGCTAGGATGTGTATTGATGCAAGAAGGAAAGGTAGTTGCGTATGCGTCTCGACAATTAAGACCGCATGAGATGAACTATCCCACGCATGACTTGGAGTTAGCTGCGGTAGTGTTCGCTCTGAAGATATGGAGACACTACTTGTATGGGGAGAAGTCCATTATCTACACTGACCATAAGAGCCTGAAATATCTCTTCACTTAGAAGGAGTTGAATTTGAGGCAGCGGAGGTGGATTGAAATATTGAAGGATTATGATTGCTCGATCGAGTACCATCCAGGTAAAGCTAACGTGGTGGCGGATGCGTTAAGTCGAAAAGTGATATCGGATCTGAAGGCAATGTTTGCTCATCTCAGCTTGTATGATGATGGGAGTTTGCTAGCTGAACTGCAAGTGAAGTTGACTTGGGTAATTCAGATTAAAGAGAAGCAGTTATCGGATGATGTATTAAGTGCTCGACTTCTACAAGTAAAGAATGGTGGGGTAGAGGATTATAGTTTGAATAGTGATGGGATATTGTGCTTCCGTGGAAGGGTCTGTATGCCGAAAGATGTTGAGTTGAGACAGATGATTCTACGAGAGGCTCATAGCAGCCCATACGCTATGCATCCTGGCGGGAGTAAGATGTATCGAGATCTGCGTGAACAGTTTTGGTGGCCTTGGTTGAAGCGAGAAGTTACCGAGTTTGTGGGTAAGTGCTTGACATGTGAGCAGGTGAAAGCGGAACATCAGTTGCCTTCGGAGTTGCCGGTGGTAAAGATTCCAGCGTGGTGGGCGGGAGAGGATAACAATGGACTTTGTTAGTGGGCTACCTCTTACGCCTGCTAAGAAAGATTCGATATGGGTAATTGTTGATTGGTTTACGAAGTCCGCCCATTTCATACCTGTTCGTATCGACTATACACTGCAGAAGTTGGCTAAGCTGTATGTGGCAGAGATTGTGAGGTTGCATGGGGTACCAGTATCGATCATATCGGATAGAGACCCTAGGTTTACGTCACGATTCTGGAAGGCATTACACCAGGCATTAGGTACAAGACTGGATTTTAGCACGACGTTTCATCCACAGACTGATGGTCAGTCTGAAAGGGTAATTCAGATCTTGGAAGACATGTTGAGAGGCTGTGTTATTGACTTCAGGGGTAGTTGGGAGGATTTTCTACCGCTGGTAGAACTCGCATACAACAATAGCTACCAATCCAGCATTCAGATGGCACCCTACGAAGCGCTATATGGTCGTAGGTGTCGAACCCCTACCTGCTAGACAGAGTTGGGTGAGCGACAAATGTTGGGGCCGAAATTGATCTCAGAGACGGAGGAGAAGGTTAAATTGATTCAGACTCGGTTGAAGGAAGCTTCCGACAGGCAGAAGTCATATGCAGATTTAAAGCATAAGGAAATAGAAATTTCAGTGGGGGATCAAGTCTTCCTGAAGGTCTCACCTTGGAAAAAAGTTATGAGATTTGGACGGAAGGGCAAGTTAAGTCCTAGGTTCATTGGGCTTACCGGGTATTGAAACGTGTGGGACCGGTAGCGTATCAGCTTGAGTTACCTTACGAATTGGGACAGATACATGATGTGTTCCATGTCTCGATGTTGAGACGTTACCGTTCTGATCCGTCTCACATTGTGTCGGTGGAGGAGATTAAAGTAAGGCCAGACCTGTCATTCGAAGAGGAGCCAGTGTAGATTTTAGATCGAGACGTTAAAGTATTAAGGAGGAGATCAATTCCTGTGGTCAAAGTCTTGTGGCAAAATCATGGTACAGAAGAAGCTACATGGGAGCCAGAGGAAGCTATGCGATAGCAATACCCTCATCTCTTTTGATCAGGTAAATTTCGAGGCCGAAATTTCTTTAAGGGGGGTAGAACTGTAACATCCCAAGTTAGGGGGTTCTGCATTTCATGTTTTTGTGTGTTGGCTTTCTTTGCTTGCTATTTGGATGTGTTTGGGGGTCCTAGGAAGGCTCAGGTTCGAGCCGGAGTCTTGGTTAAATTTTTGTTTTAAAGGAACTTTAGGGGGAAGCTTGTAGAGGTAGGTCTTATGTGTAATTGTGTGTAGTTGATGACACAAAAAGGGGTGTGGAAGAGTGGCAAAGTGACGCCAGAAAGCAAGGGGGGATGACGCTTCAAGGGGAGCTTGGAGGAGAATGGAGCAGGTTTGAGTCTCACAGCTTGCATTTTGGAGTTTCTTTTTGGCGTCAGGATGGAGAGGCGGTAGATTCGGCCAAGACTCTGCGGGTTGGTTGTGGAATGGGTCAACATATTTGAAATGAAAGGAGGAGAGGTGTTGGAGGAGTAAGAATCGGTCAACACTTTTGAATAGAGAGTGGAGAGTGAAAGGTGGAGGAAGTTGTGGGATATGGAGAGAGAGAGAGAGAGGTTGGTCGAATTTGGGAAGGTGTGGGGAGTGTGTGGACGGTTTAACTTGGCTAGGTAGGGGCCGAACCTTCATTAGGAGCTCTTAGGCATTTTGTTGAGCATTTTGATCATAAGGGTGTGAGTGTACCGTTTTCTTCAAGTAGTCATTTTGAGTATAGTGTTAGCGAAATCAATCTTAGAAACACTCTCTTTCTCTTTTGGCATTTTTGAACACTTGCTTCATTTCTCTTCTACCAAAACCGAAACACCTTTTAGCTTCATTTTTCTCCTCCTTGTTTCTTTGGTGATAGCCGAATGTCAGAGTGGTGATTGGTGTTTCCTCTATTTATTTTTCTTCCATTTGCTAGTTGTTTCCCTTCATAGCCGAACCTCCCTAGGAGTCGTTTGGAATCATTTCTTTTGGAGCACCCTTTCCATTGTTTTGAGCCAGTAGCCGAATATAGCCCCTTCAATCGGCATACTCATGTTCTTTGGTAAGGAGCCTTCTTTCTCTTTTGTTTTCTATTTGTTCCTTTCTTTTCTCCCTCTTTGGTTTGGCTAATCGAAGGTTCTGACTCGCTTCTTTGGGCATTGGTTGATTGTAGAGGGACGTATTTCCATCATCTCTTCTTCGTGTGGCGTGCTTTTGTGAGGATCTTGGTAAGTGGGTGTTGGCCGAATGGGTAGTGAGGGGTTCTTTATCGATTTGTTTGGCCGAAAGGCCACTTCCTTTGTTCTATTGTGAGAATCGGTTCTAACTTGGAGTTGTTTAGGGATTCATTTGGTTCATAGGCCAAGTCTTCTAGCATTCGGTTTCTGTTGATCAGGGTAAGAAACTTCTTCGATTTGGGTGCGTATTCTCTCTGTCTTTTTCATTGCCTTAACCTCGTTTCTTGATCAAGATCTTTTCATGGATATGAATGCCAGTCAAGTGAAGGAGGGGGTTGGACTCGTAGTCCCTGCCCCTAAGTTCAAACGGCGTGCAGTGTTAGCCGTTCGGGATTTTCCACCTGGTTGTGGGCCGACTTCGAATTTGAATAGACAGATCGCAGTGGTTCGCAATAGTGAGGGGAACATTGATCAATAGTGCTTAATCCTCTATGTTGTCAGGTGTGTAATTTCTCACACCTTCCATCGCTTGTTCATTATTCACTAAGTATACGTGTTATTTAGATGCTGAATTCGGCAGCGTTTATTGGGTTACCCTTGAAGGGTAAAATCGAGATACCAGGTTACTGTTTTTTTTGTAATTAGGCCGCTTAAACACTTCAGCATGAATTATATATGCTTTGATGATATTGCGTATGTTATAAAATGTTGCATTCATTCCCACTATGTTTGCATGTTGCATGGGATTGGGGAAAAGTTGATGATGTTAAGGGGAAGTGTATATCGGTGACTTTGTCACACTATTCTGATGGTTCGGTGCCATACTTGTTTATCGGTAACCTGGTCACATTGATTCAGTGGCTAGGCCACATTATATCGGCTTTGAGCAGCATGACCGTCAGCATGATTGCCAAAGAGGAGTGTAGCGGATGGAGGGTGATTGTAGAAATCCCCACAGGTGTGCTGAGGTTGGATATATGGAGCGGAGTGTATAGGATGGATCACTAGGATGGGCTGGGTTTATCGTATTGTTTATCTGATATGCTATAGTGTTGGGCTTTGGCCGATTGATACATGGGGGCTTAGGCCCGGTTGCGATATATGTGGGGTAATTGCACACCGAGTCTTCATGACTCACCCCTTCTGCTTAACTTTTGCAGGTGATTCGTAGTTCAGTGGATTTGGGCCGGAGTGGACTTGAGGTGGCCATGCTCGGTTTTTTAAACTAAACTTTGCCTTTATTTATCATTTTCTATTATTGGATTTTGTTATGTAATAAGGCCACTAATATTTCGGTTTATTCTTGGGTTTAAACTTTGGACACTTTAATTATAAATTAATTGGTAAGACGTTTTCTTTATATAAATGCAAACGGGAGTTTTCTCGCAACTTAACCAACGATCTATTTTTTTGAAAGAAATTGGACAAAAATCTCAAGTTAACTTAACGCAACATCAAGTGTTCGAGAACATCACCTAAACGCGAGGTTTGGGGTGATTCCAACTTTTATAAAATGAACACAGATTTTTTTGGACATACGCGAAGTTTCTTAAAATTCTTCCCATGTGACATACGAGATCCGGTCGTGGTGTTAGGTCGGTTTGGGGTGTTACAATTATGGTATTAGAGCAGGTTGTAAAACTTCGGCTATGGGTTATTGGTTCAAAAACGTTTTCCGAAATTCGGTTGAAAAATGGTTTTAAATATATATATATATATATATGGTTTCTGAAGGTGTGGCACCCCAGTCTTCGGCACCAAGTCCGTACGGTAAGTTTTCTGACTGAATTGGGTGATTTGCATGAAGTAACTATGTTATGCCATGAATGCTAAAATTAAGAAACTCAACTTTAGAGATTGAAACCTTTAGGTATACGTATGTTATGCGAAAAACTACTTATAACTCTATTTTCATAAGACTACTCGTTAATAAACAGTGAAAAGAAATGCTAATACATAAAATTTGTAATCAGATTAAGACGATACGGTAGACATGAGTGCTAGAGGACGTGGACGTGGTACACGTGGTCGAGGTAGAGGCCGGGGTGTTGAGGCTGAGTTCTTGGAAGCAAGACATGAGCCTGAAGGTGAAGCGCCAGTATCACCCATGGCAGAAGCGGGATCTCAAGATAGAGCTGGTGGGGATGATGCTTTGTCTCAAGCAATGTTGCGTGTCTTTGGAGCGATTCTTTGGGGCAAGCTTTGGTCAAGTATCTCGAAAGTCTATTCCTGAGCGATTTCGAGCAAACGGAGCTGAAATGTTTAGGGGCATCTCTGGTGTGGCCCCAAATGTAGCGGAATATTGGCTAGAGGCAGTTGAGCGGATTATGGATGATATAGACTGGACGACAGAGGAGAAATTGAGAGGGGCGGTGTCTCTTCTCCGGGATGAGGCATATCAGTGGTGGTTCACAGTAAGAGAGGGTACTCCTGCGGATCGTATTGACTGGGACTTTTTCAAGAAAACATTTCAATGGAAATACGTTGGGGCAAGTTATGTCGATGCTCAGGGGAAAGCATTCCTGAATCTGGTACAAGGGGGTAAATTTGTGGCTGAGTATGAAGTAGAATTCCTGCGCCTGAGTCGTTACGCCCGAGGGATAGTTGCGACCGATTATGAGCGTTGCGTACGATTCGAAGATGGGCTGCGAGACGAGCTGAGAGTACTGATAGCTCCGCAGCGGGAGAGAGATTTTGCCATTTTGGTTGAAAAAGCTAAAATACCCGAAGAGGTAAAGCGGACTGAGAGGCAAAATAGGGATAAGGATTGACGTAAAAATAAGAGGAGTTTTGGGCCGTCGGGATCAGCTGGGGGTTTTCAGAAGAGGCCTAGGTTTGATGGGCCGGGTCGAGTTGCGACGTCAGTTGCTGTTGGTCAGTCTCGACAGTGTGCTTAGTGTGGGAAATCACATTCGAGGGAGTGTTAGGGAAGAGGTAGAGGATGTTTCAAGTGTGGATCGAGGAATCATCTAATAAGGAATTGTCCGCAAGAGTTATCTAGGGCACGGTCGGTAACCCAGGGTTATGTGCAGCCGGGAAGAGGTGGACAGCAGCCACCGAGAGGTCGTGGTGGTTTGATTAGAGGGGGAAATGGTTTTGGTCGCGGTCGTGGAGCACCAGGCAGGGGTGTTGGTAATGCAGACGTAAGACAGCCGGGTTTAGTCTATGCAGCACGACGGCGAGAGGAGGGCGACGCACCGGATGTCATAACCGGTACGTTCCTTATAGTTAATAAGCCATTTCTTGCGTTTATTGATATTGGATCGACCCATTCTTATGTTGCTTATACTATATCTGAGACTTTAAGTATATAATCTGAAATTGCTATTAGAGAAATGACTGTGGTTAGCCCTTTAGGACAATCCGTAGTAGTGAACAAGATGTTTAGGGATGTGCCTTTAGAAATGCAAGGAGTAGTATTTTTGGCAGACTTAATGGAATTACCATTTGGCGAGTTTGACCTTATTTTAGGCATGAATTGGCTGGTGAAACATCGTGCTAACTTGGATTGCGCGACTAAGCGAATGGTGTTGGAAACTTCAGAGGATAAAGAGGTGGTTGTGATAGGAGAAAGAAGGAATTATTTGTCTAACGTGGTTTCTGCATTGAGGGCTGTTAAGATGGTTCGAAAAGGGTGCAAGGCATTCCTAGCTTTTATCAGTGCTTTAGATGCAAAAGAAGTGTCTGTTAGTGAGGTCAAAACAGTGAAGGAATTCGTGGATGTCTTCCTGAAGAACTTCCGGGGTTGCCTCCGGATCATGAGGTGGAATTTGGAATTGAACTACTTCCAGGTACGGCTTCTGTGTCCATCGCCCCTTATAGGATGGCGCCGAAAGAGCTGGTAGAACTTAAGGCTCAGATCCAGGAGCTGTTGGATCGTGGATTTATTCGACCAAGTGTATCTCCGTGGGGAGCGCCAGTGTTGTTCGTAAAGAAAAAGGACGGGTCGATTCGAATGTGCACTGACTATCGCCAGTTGAATGAGTTGACGATTAAGAACAAGTACCCGCTGCCGAGGATTGACGATTTGTTTGATCAACTTAAAGGGGCTTCAGTCTTCTCGAAGATAGATTTGAGGTCAGGTTATCATCAGCTTAAGGTCAAGGAGGCGGATATTCATAAGATGGCGTTTCGAACTCGTTATGGTCACTATGAGTTTTAAGTGATGCCGTTCGGGTTGACGAATGCACCAGCTGCGTTTATGGATATGATGAACCGGGTATTCCAACCCTATCTGGATTGGTTTGTTGTGGTGTTTATAGATGATATCCTGGTATATTCAAGGTCAGAAGAGGAGCTTGATTCGAATCTTCGGGTTGTAATGCAAGTATTAAGAGAGAAGCAGCTGTATGCCAAATTCAGCAAGTGTGAATTTTGGCTGAGGGAAGTTACCTTCTTAGGGCATGTTGTTTCTGCGGAGGGGATTAGGGTGGATCCCCAAAAAATTGAAGCTATTCTGGATTGGAAACCGCCGAAGTCGGTGGCAGAAATTCGAAGTTTCTTGGGATTGGTCGGGTATTACAGAAGGTTTGTTGAGGGATTCTCTTTAATTGCGGCACCCTTAACTAAGTTGTTGCGGGAAGGGGTACCATTTGTTTGGACTGATAAGCAGGAGGAAAGCTTTGAGAAGCTGAAGAGGATCTTGACAGAGGCTCGGTATTGATTGACTGAGAGGTGGGGAAGGAGTTCGTTGTTTATTGTGATGCTTCGCACACAGGGCTAGGGTGTGTATTGATGCAAGAAGGAAAGGTAGTTGCGTATGCGTCTCGACAATTAAGACCGTATGAGATGAACTATCCCACGCATGACTTGGAGTTAGCTGCGGTAGTGTTCGCTCTGAAGATATGGAGACACTACTTGTATGGGGAGAAGTCCATTATCTACACTGACCATAAGAGCCTGAAATATCTCCTCACTCAGAAGGAGTTAAATTTGAGGCAGCGGAGGTGGATTGAACTATTGAAGGATTATGATTGCTCGATCGAGTACCATCCGGGTAAAGCTAACGTGGTGGCGGATGCGTTAAGTCGAAAAGTGATATCGGATCTGTAGGCAATGTTTGCTCATCTCAGCTTGTATGATGATGGCAGTTTGCTAGCTGAACTGCAAGTGAAGTCGACTTGGGTAATTCAGATTAAAGAGAAGCAGTTATCGGATGATGTATTAAGTGCTCGACTTCTGCAAGTATAGAATGGTGGGGTAGAGGATTATAGTTTGAATAGTGATGGGATATTGTGCTTCCGTGGAAGGGTTTGTATGCCGAAAGATGTTGATTTGAGACAGATGATTCTACGGGAAGCTCATAGCAGCCCATACGCTATGCATCCTGGCGGGAGTAAGATGTATCGAGATCTGCGTGAACAGTTTTGGTGGCCTGGGTTGAAGCGAGAAATTACCGAGTTTGTGGGTAAGTGCTTGACATGTCAGCAGGTGAAAGCGGAACATCAGTTGCCTTCGGGGTTACTTCAGCCGGTAAAGATTCCACTATGGAAGTGGGAGAGGATAACCATGGACTTTGTTAGTGGGCTACCTCTTACGCCTGCTAAGAAAGATTTGGTATGGGTAATTGTTGATCGGTTGACAAAGTCCGCCCATTTCATACCTGTTCGTATCGACTATACACTGCAGAAGTTGGCTAAGCTGTATGTGGCAGAGATTGTGAGGTTGCATGGGGTACCAGTATCGATCATAACGGACAGAGACCCTAGGTTTACGTCACGGTTCTGGAAGGCATTACACCAGGCATTAGGTGCAAGACTGGATTTCAGCACGACATTTCATCCACAGACTGATGGTCAGTCTGAAAGGGTAATTTAGATCTTGGAAGACATGTTGAGAGGCTGTGTTATTGACTTCAGGGGTAGTTGGGAGGATTTTCTACCGCTGGCAGAATTCGCATACAACAATAGCTACCAATCCAGCATTCAGATGGCACCCTACGAAGCGCTATATGGTCGTAGGTGTCGAACCCCTACCTGCTGGACAGAGTTGGGTGAGCGACAATTGTTGGGGCCGAAATTGATCTCAGAGACGGAGGAGAAGGTTAAATTGATTCGGACTCGGTTGAAGGAAGCTTCCGACAGGCAGAAGTCATATGCAGATTTAAAGCGTAAGGAAATAGAAATTTCAGTGGGGGATCAAGTATTCCTGAAGGTCTCACCTTGGAAAAAGGTTATGAGATTTGGACGGAAGGGCAAGTTAAGTCCCAGGTTCATTGGGCTTATCGGGTATTGAAAGCGTGTGGGGACCGTGAGCGTATCGCTTGAGTTACCTTACGGTGGGACGGATACATGATGTGTTCCATGTCTCGATGTTGAGACGTTACCATTCTGATCCGTCTCACATTGTGTCGGTGGAGGAGATTGAAGTAAGGCCAGACCTGTCATTCGAAGAGGAGCCAGTGCAGATTTTAGATCGAGACGTTAAAGTATTAAGGAGGAGATCAGTTCCTGTGGTCAAAGTCTTGTGGTGAAATCATGGTGCAGAAGAAGCTACGTGGGAGCCAGAGGAAGCTATGCGATAGCAATACCCTCATCTCTTTTGATCAGGTAAATTTCGAGGCCGAAATTTCTTTAAGGGGGGTAGAACTGTAACATCCCAAGTTAGGGGGTTCTGCATTTCATGTTTTTGTGTGTTGGCTTTCTTTGCTTGCTATTTGGATGTGTTTGGGGGTCCTAGGAAGGCTCAGGTTTGAGCCGGAGTCTTGGTTAAATTTTTGTTTTAAGGGAAGTTTAGGGGGAAGCTTGTAGAGGTAGGTCTTATGTGTAATTGTGTGTAGTTGATGACACAAAAAGGGGTGTGGAAGAGTGGCAAAGTGACGCCAAAAAGCAATGGGGGATGACGCCTCAAGGGGAGCTTGGAGGAGAAGGGAGCAGGTTAGAGTCTCACAGCTTGCATTTTGGAGTTTCTTTTTGGCGTCAGGATGGAGAGGTGGTAGATTCGGCCAAGACTCTGCGGGTTGGTTGTGGAATGGGTTAACATATTTGAAATGAAAGGAGGAGAGGTGTTGGAGGAGTAAGAATCGGTCAACACTTTTGAATAGAGAGTGGATAGTGAAAGGTGGAGGAAGTTGTGGGATGTGGAGAGAGGGAGAGAGGTTGGCCGAATTTGGGAAGGTGTGGGGAGTGTGTAGACGGTTTAACTTGGCTAGGTAGGGGCCGAACCTTTATTAGGAGCTCTTAGGCATTTTGTTGAGCATTTTGATCATAAGGGTGTGAGTGTACCGTTTTCTTCAAGTAGTCATTTTGAGTATAGTGTTAGCGAAATCAATCTTAGAAACACTCTCTTTCTCTTTTGGCATTTTTGAACACTTGCTTCATTTCTCTTCTACAAAAACCGAAACACCTTTTAGCTTCATTTTTCTCCTCCTTGTTTCTTTGGTGATAGCCAAATGTCAGAGTGGTGATTGGTGTTTCCTCTATTTCTTTTTCTTCCATTTGCTAGTTGTTTCCCTTCATAGCCGAACCTCCCTAGGAGTCGTTCGGAATCATTTCTTTTGGAGCACCCTTTCCATTGTTTTGAGCCAGTAGCCGAATATAGCCCCTTCAATCAGCATACTCATGTTCTTCGGTAAGGAGCCTTCTTTCTCTTTTGTTTTCTATTTGTTCCTTTCTTTTCTCCCTCTTTGGTTTGGCTAATCGAAGGTTCTGACTCGCTTCTTTGGGCATTGGTTGATTGTAGAGGGGCGTATTTCCATCATCTCTTCTTCGTGTGGCCTGCTTTCGTGAGGATCTTGGTAAGTGGGTGTTGGCCGAATGGGTAGTAAGGGGTTCTTTATCGATTTGTTTGGCCGAAAGGCCACTTCTTTTGTTCTATTGTGAGAATCGGTTCTAACTTGGAGTTGTTTAGGGATTCATTTGGTTCATAGGCCAAGTCTTCTAGCATTCGGTTTCTGTTGATCAGGGTAACTTCTTCGATTTGGGTGCCTATTCTCTCTGTCTTTTTTATTGCCTTAACCTCGTTTCCTGATCAAGATCTTTTCATGGATATGAATGCCAGTCAATTGAAGGAGGGGGTTGGACTCGTAGTCCCTGCCCCTAAGTTCAAACGGCGTGCAGTGTCAGCCGTTCGGGATTTTCCACCTGGTTGTAGGCCGACTTCGAATTTGAATAGACAGATCGCAGTGGTTCGCAATAGTGAGGGGAAGATTGATCAATAGTGCTTAATCCTCTATGTTATCAGGTGTGTAATTTCTCACACCTTCCATCGCTTGTTCATTATTCACTAAGTATACGTGTTATTTAGAGGCCGAATTTGACAGTGTTTATTGGGTTACCCTTGAAGGGTAAAATCGAGATACCAGGTTACTATTTTTTTTATAATTAGGCCGCTTAAACACTTCAGCATGAATTATATATGCTTTGATGATATTGCGTATGTTATAAAATGTTGGATTCATTCCCACTATGTTTGCATGTTGCATGGGATTGGGGAAAAGTTGATGATGTTAAGGGGAAGTGTATATCGGTGACTTTGTCACACTATTCTGATGGTTCAGTGCCATACTTGTTTATCGGTGACCTGGTCACATTGATTCGGTGGCTAGGCCACATTATATCGGCTTTAAGCAGCATGACTATCAGCATGACTGCCAAAGAGGAGTGTAGCGGATGGAGGGTGATTGTAGAAATCCCCACAGGTATGCTGAGGTTGGATATATGGAGCGGAGTGTATAGGATGGATCACTAGGATTGGCTGGGTTTATCGTATTGTTTATCTGATATGCTATAGTGTTGGGCTTTGGCCGATTGATACATGGGGGCTTAGGCCCAGTTGCGATATGTGGGGTAATTGCACACTAAGTCTTCATGACTCACCCCTTCTGCTTAACTTTTACAGGTGATTCGTAGTTCAGTGCATTTGGGCCTGAGTGGACTTCGAGGTGGCCATGCTCGATTTTTATTAAACTAAACTTTGCCTTTATTTATCATTTTCTATTATTGGATTTTGTTATGTAATAAGGCCACTAATATTTCGGTTTATTCTTGGGTTTAAACTTTGGACACTTTAATTATAAATTAATTGGTAAGACGTTTTCTTTATATAAATGCAAACGGGAGTTTTCTCACAACTTAACCAACGATCTATTTTTTTAACGAAATTGGACAAAAATCTCAAGTTAACATAACGCAACATCAAGTGTTCCCGAACATCACCTAAACGCGAGGTTTGGGCTGATTCCAACTTTTATAAAATGAACACCGGTTTTTTAGACATACGCGAAGTTTCTTAAAATTCTTCCCATGTGACGTACCAGATCCGGTCGTGGTGTTAGGCCGGGTTTGGGGTGTTACAAGAAAAATTACAGTGATTTTCAAGCTAAATGAATTCAATGTGAGTCTAATTCTGATTCAGAATTTCATTGGAACTGAAGACTGTTTAATGTTCCGAAATAGAATTTTTGTACCGAGAAATTCAGAACTCATTCAAAATATTTTACACAAAGCACACCATAGCTGCTTATCTATTCATCCGAGAAGTACCAAGATGTATAACGATCTGAAACAACTGTACTGGTGGTCGGGTATGAAATGGGATATATCAGAGTTTGTATCGAAATGTTTGATTTGTCAGCAAGTAAAAACTGAACATCAAGTACCATCGGGTTTACTACAGCCTGTGATGATTCCTGAGTGAAAATGGGATAGAATTACAATAGATTTTGTGTCGGGATTGCCTATAACTTCGAGAAAGAAAGACGCTATCTGGGTTGTCGTTGATCGACTAACAAAATTTGCTCATTTCATATCGGTACGTACAAATTACTCACTTGATAGATTAGCTGAGTTGTACATTGCTGAAATTGTTCGGTTTCATAGAGTGCCACTATCCATTATTTCTGATAGAGATCCGAGATTTACGTCGCGATTCTGGAAGAAACTGCAAGAGGCTCTGGGAACCAAGTTGAATTTTAGTACTGCTTTTCACCCTCAGACTGACGGTTAGACCGAGAGAGTTATTCAGATTCTCGAAGACATGTTGAGATGTTGTATTTTAGAGTTTGAGGGCAGTTTTGAAATATACTTACTGTTGATTGAATTCACATATAACAACAGTTTCCAAACGAGTATAAAGATGGCACCGTACGAATCTTTATATGGCCGAAAATGTCGAACCCTGCTATACTGGACTGAATTGAGTGAGAAAAAGATTCACGGGGTTGAATTGATCAGAGAAACTGAAGAAAAAGTGAAAATTATTCGCGACAGTTTAAAAGTAGCTTCAGATCGACAGAAATCCTAAGCGGATTTGAAACGTAGAGAAATCGAATTTCAAGTTGGGGACCGAGTGTTTCTAAAGGTGTCACTGTGGAAAAAGGTTCTTCGATTCGGCCGTAAAGGAAAGTTGAGTCCGCGTTTCATCGGGCCGTATAAAGTTATTGAACGAATAGGGCCAGTGGCATATCGACTAGCTTTACCGTCAGAACTTGAAAAGATCCATAATGTTTTTCACATTTCTATGCTACGTCGATATAGATCCGATCCGTCACATGTGATTTCTCCGGTAGATGTTGAGATACAAGCTGATTTAATGTATAGTGAAGAACCGATCAGGATTTTGGCTCGTGAAATCAAAGAGTTGAGAAATAAACGCATAGCCCTAGTAAAGGTTCTTTGGCATAAACACGAGATTGCGGAAGCTACATGGGAACCCGAGGAAACTATGCGAAAACAGTACCCTAACCTCTTTGCCGGTAAGATTTTCGGGGACGAAAGTCCTTAAGGGGGGAGAGTTGTAACAACCAGTTTTTGAGTCAAGTTGAAATAATGGTTTCGGGACCACAAATTCGAGGTTAAAATATTATTTTATTATTTTATTATTGTTTATAGCATGATAGAATTATTATGTGAAAGTTCCATAAATAAATTTTACCGTTTAAATGCTTAATTCGGTAAAAAGGACTAAATCGCGTAAAGTGTAAACTTGTGTGCTATTAATTTAATTTGCCTAATAGCTATGGTTTATTAAAATAGAAGTACTTATTTTGTAATTAGTCCATTTATAATGTAAGTGGACATTCTTGGACATTGTTTAAATGATTTTTACGTTTAATTAATTAGGATATTAAAGTAAATTAGTAATTAATGTTAAATTAAATAAAAAAAAGCCATGTATCATCTTTTATTTCTCCATATTCAACCGATTCTAGGGCTTGAGAAGCCATTTATATTCTTCTTCATTCGGCCATGTTAAATCTATGCAATTAGGTACGTGTTTTGTTCGGTTTTTAATGATTTTTACGTTTTTGAGATCGTTGTTTTGTATTCTAACTAGCCCGTACCCTAGATTTTGTAATTTTCGAAGATTTAACATGTTGAAATTGTTGAATACTTGAGTTCTTTGATTTTTAATGATAGATTATGGAAGCTTGATGATAGTTAAACCAGTTTTGTAAGGTGATTTTTGACAAAAATGCAAAATAGGGATTAAATTGTGAAATTTTAAAATGTGGTGGTTAAAAGTGTGAAATAATGAAAGATATGGGCTGCTAGGAGTCCTTATGAAATTTGGCTAGTCATGGGTTGGTACTAAATTGCATGAATTTGCAATTTTAAGTGATAGGACTAAATTGTAAAAATGTGAAAAGTATAGGGGTAAATGTGTAAATTTTCTAAAATATGAATTATGGACTAAATTGAATAGATTAAATGTTGAATGTACTAAATTTGATAATATATAGATCAAGATAAGCCGAGATCGAGTTTAGATTGGGGAAAAGGGAAGATTGACGAGTAGCTGATAGTTTTTATCCGAGCGATACGAGGTAAGTTCGTATAATTAGAATCGAACTTTTAAATACTTGTAATTATTGAAATGAATGTATGTGATTGAATAATTGACATACTTGAAATATGAATGCTTTATTGATATAATCTATTGGTTACCAAGCCCCGTTTGAACAGTATTAATTCATAGGATACGAGTGATATGTCACTAGGGTTACTGTTTTGGTTGAGCTCCTGCATTTGTTGCAGACTCACCACAGCTCGTATGAGCTTATCGATATATTAGCTCATAAGAGCTTACTGTTCATCAGCTCAGGAGGAGCTTACCGATCATGGCTCGAAAGAGCATAAATGATAATGAATTGACGAATTACTGATGTTTATCACCCGAGTATCCTTTGGAGTTCTAATAGGTTCAACGTGCATAAATTCTGTTTATACGGATGAGTACTGTTACTGAATGAATTATTGATTATATGATTGAGAATGAAATGTTAGATGCAATATATATGGAGTATTGAATTGTGATAATAGATGATTTCATGTATTAATATGACTAACCTATGGATGAATGCTTGTGTTAGGCATTTGAAAATTTTATGGAGTTTACCTTATTATATTTGTACTGAATTGGTAAGTTTAATTCTAAATTATACGGGCTTACTAAGCTATAAAGCTTACTCTGTTTCTTTTTCTATGTTTTATAGAGGTTCATTAGCTCGCTCATTTCGGACAAGTCGGAGTTGCACATCACACTATCCAATTTTCGATTGGTACTTTTGAACTTGTGGATATATGTAAATATGGCATGTATAGACTAGTTGAAAATATGTTAGTTATGTTACTTGATATCATGAATTTGGTATGTTTTTGGTTATAAGTTTAGTCATGTGATTTGGCTTATTTTGGTACTATGTTTTGATTGTGTATCAGTGTGCAATTATGGTATGTTTTGGTCAAGGAATTGATGGAATGAAAATGTGCAAAAGATGTCTTGTTATGTAGTTGATATATGAATGGATTATGCATGATGTTAATTAGACATTTGAGTACTAAGTTGAATTGGTATAATATAGGTATGAAATGTTATGGAATGGTTGCTTATTGGGTTATGAAATGTTACCATTTATGCTTATGTTTGCTTGTGAAAATAGGGTGGTAAAATGGCTTTGCAAATGGCCTATTTTTGTCCACACGGGCAGGGACACGGGCGTGTGTCTTAGCCGTGTGTGACACATGGTCATGTTACACGGCTGTGTGTCCCCTGGTGTTGAAATGGAATTGAAGTCAGTATGCTCCACACGGCCTTACACACAGGCGTGTGACTGGCCGTGTGGTAAAAGTCAGTATACCCCCTAAATGGCACACGGCCTAGCACACTGGCGTGTGACTTGGCCGTGTTGATAAGTCAGTATACCCTACAGTTTTGGCACGGCTTGACACACGGGCGTGTGTGGCCATTTCGAAGGGCACACGGGCTAGACACACGGGCGTGTGGTTGGCTGTGTGACCCAAGTCAATATCCTCTCTAGTTTTCACACGGCCTGGCAGAAGAATGTGTCCTCAGCTGTGTGACACAAGTCAGTATCTATGCCCTGTTTTCACACGGTCTAAGACACGGGCGTGTCACACGGCTTATTCACACAGGCGTGTGATACTTGAAATGTAGAAATTTTTCTAAGTTTCCAAAATTTTCATATGTTACCGATTTAGTTTCGAATGCATGATTTAAGCTTTGTATGCTCGATTTAAGTACATATTGAATGTGAATGAATGATACTTATTGAAATGAGATGATATTTGATAATTGATTATAAATGATTGTTCTGAACTGAGTTATAAGTCTGGTAATGCCTCTTAACCTATTCCGGCAACAGTTACGGGTTAGGGGTGTTATAATCCCGATACAAAATTCATTGTTACTCCATCCCATTTCCACTCAGGAATCACAATAGGCTGTAATAAACCGGACGGCACTTGATGCTCAGCTTTGACTTGCTGACAAACCAAACATTTTGAAACAAATTCTGAGATATCTATTTTCATGCCACGCCACCAATAAAATTGTTTCAAATCATTATACATTTTCGTAATTCCCGGATGTACTGATAAACAACTATTGTGTGCTTTATTTAGAATCTTCCGAATGAGCTCGAAATTTGTTGGTACACAAATTCTATCACGAAACATCAAACAGTCATCAGGCCCTATTCGAAATTCTGAATCAGAAGTCGACTCACACTGAATTCGTTTTGCTTGCAATTCATTATCAAACTTTTGAGCTTCACAGATCTGCTATAGAAATAACGGTCTCGCTTTCAACTCAGCTATTAACGAACTATCATCAGACAAAGCTAATTGTGTGTTCAAAGCTCGTAAAGCGAATAAAGACTTTCGGCTCAAAGCATCAATAACTATGTTTGCTTTTCTCGGATAATAGTCAATTACTAATTCATAGTCTTTTAGCAATTCTAACCATCTCCGCTGTTGCAAATTCAAGTCTTTCTGAGTCATCAGATATTTCAAGCTTTTGTGGTCGGTATAAATATGGCAATTCTCACCAAACAAGTAATGGCGCCAAATTTTCAATGCGAACACTATTGCGGCTAATTCAAGATTGTGCGTCAGATAATTCTTTTCGTGTGGCTTCAACTGTCTCGAGGCATAAGCTACAACTTTGCGTTCCAGCATAAAAACACAACCCAGACCATTTAAAGATGCATCACTGAAAACTATAAATTTTTTACCCGACTCAGGCTGAGCTAACACTGGTGCATCTGTCAATAATGCTTTCAACTGTTCGAAGCTCTGCTGACACTTTTCTGACCACTCAAATCTAATATCTTTTTGAAGCAATCACATCATCAGAGTCACAATCATCGAAAATCCTTTCACAAATAGTCTATAATAGCCGCTTAGTCCCAGAAAACTACAGACTTTTGTAACACCCCTAACCTGTAACCATCGCCAGAATAGGGTTAAGAGGTGTTAACGGACATTTCGAAACTTTTACAATCATTTTACAACATAAGATACATCATCATCATAACATAGCAAATCATATACATAGTGTCCCTAAAATAGGTCTACGAGACATTAAACATGCATTGGAAAGGAGTCGGGACTAAACTGAGCACATACAAAATTTTTCTAAAAATCAAACATTTTTCAAAGTTACAGAGGTCACACGCCCGTGTGGGTAGGCCGTGTGCTTCACACGGCCTCAGACACACCCGTGTGTCCAAGCCGTGGCAAAACAGAGCATACATACTGACGTGTCCACACGGCCGTAGACACGCCCGTGTGCTTAACCCGTGGTCAACACTGACTTATTTCACACGGACAATCACATGCCCGTGTGTCCAGCTCGTGTGCGAGTCTGACTTGTTTCAATTTGCAAACTTAAAAGACACGGTCGAGCCACACGCCCATGTTATCAACCGTGTGGGCAAATATAGGCCATTTGCAAGGCCAATTTGCCACCCACACTCTGGGTCACACCTACTACATCAAACCATCTTAAATTCATACTTCAAAAGCATTCAAAACATATCAAAACATGCAAAATTTGACCCTTAATCACATCATACATTTGCATATACAATTCGTACTCAAATATACCAATTCAAAACATCAACTTTCTTTCAAACATATTACTAATACTTTATCTAACCCAACCATGAACTCACCTATTTATGTATCATTTCATTAGTCTAACATTATGCACATAAAACCGTACCAAATCATGCATCATATAGCTTGATCTACTCATTCATAAACATATTCATTACCAAGCCATATCACATGGCTACATTTACACAACTCAAAACATCATCCAAATACTCTAGCCTATACAAGCCATACTTCAATAAATATACAACTTCAAAAGGTACCAAAAGTTAGTTCGATAGTGTGATGATGATCCTCGACAATCCCCGAGCTTCTGAAAAGTTACAAAGTAAGCTTTCATAGCTTAGTAAGTCATAAGCAAATAAAGAACAAATAAACATTTGCATTTAAATCAACTAACCAAAATCACATATACATTAACCAATTACACAATTAATGTTTTTACAACTCAAATATTATCACCTTTACAATATCCATATAACATCAATTTTCGACTCACATATACTCTTAGGCACATATAAATTTATCTTTTACCATTTTCAATTCATGTATCCATCATGATCATATACTTACCTTGTTCTCATATACATATTACAAAGCACATACCTGAATCTTTTAGTTCGTTTTCACATTTGATCTCATCTCGATAATGCCCGTTGAACCATTCGGAATTAATAAGGATACTCGAATAGTCGGAAGGCTCGTACAATGCCAACGTCCCAGACGTGGTCTTACATGTAATCACATATCGATGCCACTGTCCCAGACAGGGTCTTACACGAATCAAATTCGATGCCAATGTCCCAGACATGCTCTTACATGTAAACACAAATCGATGCCAATGTCCCAGACGTGGTCTTACAGGAAAACACATATCGGAATCCTATGTGATGACATATGTATCCTAACTATTCCTATGGTTTGTACGGGCTTTCGGACATCTTATCTCGAACATTTCAGGCTCGTAAATATTTCTCCCATGCTCAATTCATTTCAGCATATTAATTTACACAAATAACAATTCAATTCGGCACTATTAATTTAAATACAATAGGATTTAACAACATTATTTACTTATGAACTTACCTCAGATATTGACCGATGAAATCGACTACTCGACTACTTTCGACTTCCCCCGATCTAATTCTGATTTCTTTCGTTCTTGATCTATATAAATTTAAATTTGACTATTTAATAACACATTTCATTCATTTCAATCCACAAACACATAATTAGGGCATTTTACACTTCTGCCCCTTCTATTTTACATTTTTGACATTTTAATCCCTATTTAATAAAATCACAAAATACACAAAATTTCATATTACCCATGCTTGGCCGAATACTCATGTAGTTCATATAAGTCCATATATTTCATTTATTTCACATTTTAGTCCCTCAAAATATTATTTTCACAATTTAGCCCAAATTACTCAAATTCATCAAAAATCCAAAGACAAAACATTATAATCTATCACATATCTTTTATTTTCTATCATCAAACAACAAAAATCACAAGCTATCATCAATGGAAAAACACAAAATCATCATAAAATTCAAAAATTAAGACATGGGCTTTGTAGTACTCAAAGCAATGATCACAAAAACATAGAAATTATCAAAAACCGAACAAAACTCATATCTTAATTAAGCCAAAATCATAGTCGAACCCTTGCAAGCTTTTATTCATTCTTTTTCTTTCAATATTCTGTGAACAAGGATGAAGATAATGGCAATTTTTATGATTTCTTTTATTTAATGGACATTATTTACTCATTTACTAAATTAACCTTATTTATTAACATATAAAAGTTATATATATAAAGGCCATTAATGTCCATACTAATGTTTAATGGACAAATTACTACATAAGGATATCATCTTTAATAAGCCATGTCAAATTGACATATAACTAATTAGAACACAACTTTTACCTTTTATGCAATTAAGTCTTTTTTACAAATTAAACACACAAACGATCAAATTTAATCACGGAAATTTCACACATGTCAAATCACATACTAAAAGAACAAAAAATAATATTAAATTATTTTTCTAACTCGAATTTGTGGTCTCGAAACCACTATTCCGACTAGGGTCTGAACCAGACTGTTACAATTCTCCCCCCTTAGGGATTTTCGTCCCCGAAAATTTTACCGGCGAATAGGATTGGGTAACGTTCTCTCATAGCATCTTCGGGCTCCCACGTCGCTTCTTCAACCCCATGTCGATGCCATAAGATTTTCACTAATGAGATTTTCTTATTTCTCAATTCTTTCACTTCACGATCTAAAATCCGGATCGGTTCTTCCTTGTATGTCATATCTAATTGAATCTCAACCTCAGAGGGAGAAATTACATGTGATGGATCGGATCGATATCGTCGAAGCATCGAAACATGAAATACGTTATGGATCTTTTCTAACTCCGGTGGCAACAACAATCTGTAAGCAACTGGCCCGATGCACTCAATAATTTCATACGGCCCAACGAATCTTAGACTCAATTTGCCTTTACGACCAAATCAGAGTATTTTCTTCCACGGTGATACTTTCAAAAACACTTTGTCCCCAATCTGAAATTCAATATCTTTACGTTTTAAATCTGCATACGACTTCTGACTATCTAACGCGGCTTTCAAACTATCGTGAATCACATTCACTTTCTATTCGGTTTCTTTGATCAAATTGACCTCGTGTATCTTATTCTCACTGTGCTCAGTCCAGTACAAAGGTGTTCGACATTTGCGACCATACAAAGCCTCGTAAGGTGCCATTTTGATACTTGATTGAAAACTATTGTTATAAGCAAATTCAGTCAATGGAAGGTATCGTTCCCACGTACCTTCAAACTAAAAAATGAAACATCTCAACATATCTTCAAGTATCGGAATAATTCGTTCGGACTAACCATCTGTCTGTGGATGGAAAGCAGTGCTAAAGTGTAGTTTCGTACCTAATGCATCTTGTAGTTTCTTCCAAAACCGCAATGTGAACCTTGGATCTCTATCCGAAACAATAGAAATAGGTACTCTGTGCAATCTCACAATCTGAGAAATGTACAACTCAGCAAGCTTATCAAGTGAGTAATCTGTGCGAACCGGAACAAAATGAGCCGATTTAGTCAATCTATCCACGATAACCCAGATTGCATCTTTCTTACTCAATGACAGAGGCAAACCTGATACAAAATCCATTGTGACTCTATCCCATTTCCTCTCGGGTATCATAATCGGATGAAGTAACCCAGACGGAACTTGATGCTCAGCTTTGACTTGCTGACATATCAAACATCTTGAAACAAAGTCAGAAATGTCTCGGTTCATACCATGCCACCAGTAAAGTTGTTTCAAATCATTATACATTTTTGTACTACCCGGGTGAATAGATAACTGACTGTTATGAGCTTCATTCAAAATCATCTGAATCAACTCTGAATTTCTCGGAACACACATTCGGTTTTTGAACCTTAAGCAACCTTTAGTGTCAACTCGAAACTCTGAATCAATATTCGTATCACATTGAGCCCATTTTGCTATCAATTCGTTATCAACTTTCTGAGCCTCACAAATCTGCTGAATAAATAGGGGTTTCGCTTTCAACTCAGCTAACATCGAACCATCATCTGATAAGGTCAACTGAGTACTCATCGCACGAAGGGAAAACAATAATTTTCGACTTAAAGCATCAGCAACAACATTAGCCTTTCCCGGATGGTAGTCAATCACAAGTTCATAATGTTTTAACAACTCTAACCATCTTCGCTATCGTAAATTTAGATCTTTCTGAGTCGTCAAATATTTTAAGCATTTGTTGTCAAATTAGACATGACATTTCTTACCGAACAGATAGTGACGCCAAATTTTTAAAGCAAACACAATAGCTGCCAATTCCAAATCGTGCGTCGGATAGTTCTTTTCATGCGGCTTTAACTGTCTTGAGGCATAAGCTATGACTTTTCCTTCCTACATCAAAACACAACCCAGACCATTCAAAGATGCATCACTATAAATAACAAATTCTTTACCCGATTCTGGCTGAACTAACACTGGAGCTTCGGTTAACAAAGCTTTCAACTGATCAAAACTTTTCTGGCACTTTTCAGACCACTCAAACTTAACATCTTTCTAAAGGAGTCGCGTCATCGGAGTTGCAATCATAGAGAAGCCTTTTACAAATCGTCTATAATATCCAGCTAATCTAAGAAAACTTCAAATTTTTGATACGCTTCTAGGAGGCTTTCAATCTAGTATAGCTAAAATCTTGTTCGGATCAACCCGACTACCCAATGCTGATACAATATGCCCCAGAAAACTGACTTCTCGTAACCAGAACTCACATTTACTAAATTTCGCATACAACTGCTTATCACGCAAATCTGTAGCACTAACCTCAGATGTTCAGCATGTTCAGATTCATCACGGGAATAGATCAATATGTCATCTATAAACACAACCACGAATTGATCTAAATACTATCTGAAAATCTGATTCATCAAATCCATAAAAATAGCAGGTGTATTAGTAAGTCCGAAAGACATAACTAAAAACTCATAGTGTCCATACCTCGTTTGGAAAGTACTTTTCGGCACATCAAAATCTTTAACTCGCAGCTGATAGTAACCAGATCTCAAATCTATTTTAGAAAATACTGTAGCCCCTTTCAACTGATCAAATAAGTCGTCAATCCGTGGCAAAGGATATTTATTCTTTGTAGTCACCTTGTTGAGTTGTCTATAGTCAATGCATATTCTCATAGTTCTGTCTTTCTTTTTCACAAAAAAAAACTGGTGCACCCCAGGGAGAAAAACTCGGTCATGCAAAGCCTCTATCCATCAATTCTTGCAACTGAGCTTTCAATTCTTTCAATTCAGTAGGTGCCATTCTGTACAGAGCTATCTATATCGAAGTCATCCCCGGTACTAACTCAATACCAAACTGTACCTCTCGGATCGGTGGCAAACCCAATAATTCTTCAGGAAACAAATCCGGATATTCACCCACAATTGGTACTGATTCTATCTTCTTTTTTGTCACTTTAGAGTCAAACACATAAGCAGAGTAAGCTTCACAACCCTTTCTAACATATTTCTGAGCAAACATCGAAGATATCACTGCTGGTAAACCATTCAGATCTTTAGACTCAATCCGAATAATAACATCGCAAATCAATAGTCTTCCGTTTGCAATTCACAATAGCATCGTGCAAAGTTAACCAATCTATACCCAAAATTATATCAAACTCATCAAATGAAAACAACATCAAGTCAGCCGGGAAACACGAATCTCGAATCATCAACGGACAATTCTTGCACACTTTGTCAACCAAAACACACCGGCTTAAGGGGTTCGATACTCTAATCACAAACTCAGCAGACTCTACAGGCAAAGTCTTACTGGATACTAAAGTTTCACATACATAAGAATGAGTAGAACCAGGATCAACCAATGCAACAACGCTAGTATCTTAAAAAGTTAAAGTACCAGTAATCACATCTGAAGACGAAGCTTATTCAAGAGCACGAATAGCATAAGCTCTGGCAGGTGCGCGAGCCTCAGATCTAATAGCTGTGTCTTTAGTTCCTCTCTGACTGCTACTCACATTACCCGTGTTTCTGGGTTGTCTACCTTGAGCTTCTGTATTACTCGATCTGACATTTTGTATTGTGTTTTGCTCAGCTAACTTAGGGCATTCATGAATGAAATGATCTAATGATCCACATATGAAACAAGCCCGATCATTCAATCTACAACTACCGAGATGTCGTTTACCACAATATTTGCACTCGGTTGATTTGATCCGACGTTACCAACACTAGCTACTGAGGTAGCTCTCAAACTCACAACTAGTCTATCCCGATCCCGTCTAGAATAGCCCACAGTAGCCTTTAAACGGCTAGAGTCATCTCGGAATTTATTTGATGCCAATTGGGAAGACTTACTTGAGAATCTCTTACGTGCATATCTAGCTTCAAAGTCAGGTTTTCTTTTCTCTTTCCCGAGCTCTTTAGCTTTGCAAACTCGTTCAACAAGTACAACAAACTCTTTTATTTCAAGAATCCTGACTAACAGTTTGATGTCTTCATTCAGCCCATCTTCGAATCTTTTACACATTATTGCTTCGGTTGATACAAATTTCCGGGCATATCTACTATGTCTCACAAATTCCTTCTCATATTCAGTTACGGTCATACGACTCTGTTTCAGCTCGAGGAATTCTTTACGCTTCTGATCAATGAATCTCTGGCTGATGTATTTCTTACGAAATTCAGTCTGAAAGAAATCCCAAGTAACCCGTTCTCTCGGACATACAGATATCAATGTATTCAACCAATGATACGCGGAATCTCGAAGCAATGATACAACACATTTGATGCACTCTTCAGGTGTACAGGATAGCTCATCAAACACACGGATCGTATTATCAAGCCAAAATTCAGCTCGCTCGGCATCATCATTAATAGTGGCTCTGAATTCTTGGGCCCCGTGTTTCCTGATTCTATCAATTGGTGGCTTATTCATTCGTACTGGATCAACATCTTGTGGCATAACTGGTATTTGAGGAGGAATCGGTGAGGGAGATGGTTGTGGAACAGCTGGATTCGTCCGGATATATTGAGTAAACCAATCATTCATCATTTTATAGAAGGCTTGTTTAGCCACACTCTTATGGTTACTCGAAATCGGACTAGAATCAGCCAGCGCTGCCCCCTGAGAAGGAGCGGGCGCATTACTTTCTACATAATCTGCTACGGCTCGATCGAGATCCATTTACTATACGAAAACACATTTCAATTGTCATGAATCATCACACTATCGCAGTTTACAAATATGGCATGTATAGCTAGACTCACACGCGCTACGTTAGTCCTAGAATCGACTAAACCGTAGCTCTGATACCAATAAAATGTAACACCCCTAACACGTAACCATTGCCAAAATAGGGTTAAGAGGCATTACCGGACATTTTGAAACTTTTACAATCATTTTACAACAAAAGATACATCATCATCATAACATAACAAATCATATACATAGTGTCCCTAAAATAGGTCTACGGGACCTTAAACATACATTGGAAAGGAGTCGGGACTAAACTAAGTACATACAAATTTTTTCTGAAAATCAAACATTTTTCAAAGTTACAGAGGTCACACGCCTGTGTGGGTAGGCCGTGTGCCTCACACGGCCTCAGACACACCCGTGTGTCCAAGCTGTGGCAAAACAAGGCATACATACTGACTTGTCCACACAGCTGTAGACACGCCCGTGTGCTTAACCCGTGGTCGACACTGACTTATTTTACACGGCCAATCACACGCCCGTGTGTCCATCCCATGTGCGAGTCTGACTTGTTTCAATTTGCAAACTTAAAAGACACGGTCGAGCCACACGCCCGTGTGATCAACCGTGTGGGCAAATATAGGCCATTTGCAAGGCCAATTTGCCACCCACACTCTAGGTCACACCTACTACATCAAACCATCTTAAATTCATACTTCAAAAGCATTCAAAACATATCAAAACATGCAAAATTTGACCCTTAATCACATCATACATTGGCATATACAATTCCTACTCAAATATACCAATTCAAAACATCAACTTTCTTTCAAACATATTACTAATACTTTATCTCACCCAACCATGAACACACCTATTTATGTATCATTTCATTAGTCTAACATTATGCACATAAAACCATACCAAATCATGGATCATATAGCTTGATCTACTCATTCATAAAAATATTAATTACCAAGCCATATCACATGGCTATATTGACACAACTCAAAACATCATCCAAATACTCTAGCCTATACATGCCATACTTCAATAAATATACAACTTCAAAAGGTACCAAAAGTTAGTTCGATAGTGTGATAATGATCCTCGACGATCCCCGAGCTTCTCGTAGCTTTAATAATCTATAAAACAATCAAACAAATACACACACAAAGTAAGCTTTCATAGCTTAGTAAGTCATAAGCAAATAAAGAACAAATAAACATTTGCATTTAAATCAACTAACCAAAATCACATATACATTAACCAATTACACAATTAATGTGTTTACAACTCAAATATTATCACCATTACAATATCCATATAACATCAACTTTCGACTCACATATACTCTTAAGCACATATAAATTTATCTTTTACCATTTTCAATTCATGTATCCATCATGATCATATACTTGTCTTGTTCTCATATACATATTACAAAGCACATACCTGAATCTTTTAGTTCATTTTCACATTTGATCTCATCTCGATAATGCCCGTTGAACCATTCGGAATTAATAAGGATACTCGAATAGTCGGAAGGCTCGTACAATGCCAATGTCCCAGACGTGGTCTTACATGTAATCACATATCGATGCCACTGTCCCAGACAGGGTCTTACACGAATCAAATACGATGCCAATGTCCCAGACATGGTCTTACACATAAACACAAATCGATGCCAATGTCTCAGGCGTGGTCTTACACGAAAACACATATTGAAATCCTATGTCATGACATATGTATCCTAACTATTCCTAAGGTTCGTACGGGGCTTTCGGACGTCTTATCTCAAACATTTCAGGCTCGTAAATATTGCTCCCATGCTCAGTTCATTTCAGCATATTAATTTACACAAATAACAATTCAATTTAGCACTATTAATTTAAATACAATAGAATTTAACAACATTATTTAATTATGAACTTACCTTGGATATTAACGGATGAAATCGACTACTCGACTACTTTCGACTTCCCCCGATCTAATTCTGATTTCTTTCGTTCTTGATCTATATAAATTCAAATTTGACTATTTAATAACACATTTCATTCATTTCAATCCACAAACACATAATTAGGGCATTTTACACTTCTGCCCCTTCTATTTTACATTTTTGACATTTTAATCCCTATTTAATAAAATCACAAAATACACAAAATTTCATATTACCCATGCTTGGCCGAATATTCATGTAGTTCATATGAGTCCATATATTTCATTTATTTCACATTTTAGTCCCTCAAAATATTATTTTCACAATTTAGCCCAAATTACTCAAATTCATCAAAAATCCAAAGACAAAACATTATAATCTATCACATATCTTTTATTTTCTATAATCAAACAACAAAAATCACAAGCTATCATCAATGGAAAAACACAAAATCATCATCAAATTCAAAAATTAAGACATGGGCTTTGTAGTACTCGAAGCAACGATCACAAAAACGTAGAAATTATCAAAAATCGAAAAAAACTCATACCTTAATTAAGCCAAAATCATAGCCGAACCCTTGCAAGCTTTTATTCTTTCTTTTTCTTTCAATATCCGGTGAACAAGGATGAATATAATGGCCATTTTATGATTTGTTTTATTTAATGGACATTATTTACTCATTTACCAAATTAACCTTATTTATTAACATATAAAACTTATATATATAAAGGCCATTAATGTCCATACTAATGTTTAATGGACAAATTACTACATAAGGATATCATCTTTAATAAGCCATGTCAAATTGACATATAACTAATTAGAACACAACTTTTACCTTTTATGCAATTAAGTCCTTTTTACAAATTAAACACACAAATGATCAAATTTAATCACGAAAATTTCACACATGTCAAATCACATACTAAAAGAACAGAAAATAATATTAAAATATTTTTCTGACTCAGATTTGTGGTCCTGAAACCACTATTCCGACTAGGGTCTGAATCGGACTGTTACAACTTCGGTTACATTTCTCGGAGGCTTCCAATCTATAATCGCGAAAATTTTGCTCGGGTTAACTTGGATACCCGCGGCTGAAACTATATGTCCCGAAAAACTGACTTCTCGTAACCAAAATTCACATTTGCTAAACTTTGCAAACAACTATTTATCTCTCAAAGTTTGTAACACAATTCTCAAATGTTCAGCATGCTCAGATTCATCACGAGAGTAGATCAAAATATCATCAATAAATACAACTACAAATCGGTCTAAATACGGCCTAAAAATTCGGTTCATTAATTCCATAAAAATAGCAGGTGCATTTGTTAGTCCGAAAGGCATAAAAAGAAATTCGTAGTGTCCGTACCTTGTTCAAAATGCAGTCTTTGGCACATCCGAGTCTTTCACTCGTAACTAGTAATAACCTGATCTCAAGTCGATTTTTGAAAACACTGTTGCCCCTTTCAACTGATCAAACAAATCATCAATCCGCGGTAGAGGGTATTTGTTCTTTATAGTCACTTTATTCAGCTGTCTGTAGTCAATACACATTCTCATCGTGCCATCTTTCTTTTTCACAAACAACACGGGAGCACCCAAAGGCGAAAAACTCGGTCTAGCAAAACCTTTATCTGTCAACTTTTGCAACTGAGCTTTCAATTCTTTTAACTCTATCGGGGCCATTCGGTACGGAGTTATCGATATTGGTGTTGTACCCTGTACTAATTCAATACCAAATTCAACTTCACTAATAGGTGGTAAACCCGGTAACTCTTCGGGAAATACATCTGGATACTCGCACACAACTGGTACTGATTCAATCTTTGTTTCTTTCACTTTCGTATCAAGTACATAAGCAAGATAAGCTTCACACCCCTTTCTCACAAATCTCTGAGCTTACATAGACGAGATTACAACTGGCAAATTGTTCAGATCATCAGATTCAATTCTAATAGTCTTATTATTCTGACATTTCAGTTCAATTGTCTTTCGTCTACAATTCACTATAGCACTATGCATCGTTAACCAATCCATACCCAAAATCACATCAAATTCATCGAATGGCAACAACATCAGATTAGCCGGAAAACAGAAATCTCGATGCATTAACGGACAATTCTTGCAGACTTTGTCAACCAAAACACATTTGCCTAAGGGGTTCGATACTCTAATCACAAATTCAATAGACTCTACAGGCAAAGTCTTACTAGATACTAAATTCATGCATATATAAGAATGAGTTGATCCTGGATCTATCAATGCAATCACATTAGTATCATAGAGAGTGAAAGTACTGATAATCACGTCTGGAGAGGATGCCTCCTCCCGTGCACGGATAGCATAAGCTCGGGCAGGTGCTCGTGCCCCAGACCTCACAGTAGAGTCAATTGTTGCTCTCTGACTACCACTCACATTACTAGCATACCTGGGTGGTCTCCCTCTAACTGTAGTATTACTCGGCCTCATACTCTGAGCGTTATCTTTTTTAGCCAACTCTGGGCAATCTCTGACAAAATGATCTAACGATCCACATTTAAAACAAGCCCGATCATTCAATCTACAATCACCAAAATGTCATTTTCCATATTGTCTACATTCGAGTCAATTTGGTTTTGCACTTCCGACACTAGCTATCGAGATAGCCGGAGCTTTAAAACTCGAATGTTGCCTTTCACGATCTCTGTTTGAATGTCCCACTGATGCATTAGAATGATTAAACAAGTCTCTAAATTTCTTCGATGAAGATTGATACGACTTACTCATTGATCTTTTTCTCGAGTCTTTAGCTTCTAAATCTGCCTTTCTCTTTTCTTTACTAAGATCCTCAACTTTACAAGCCCTCTCAACTAGAACGACAAATTCTTTCAACTCTAGAATTCTGACTAGTAATTTTATATCTTCATTCAGTTCATCTACAAATCGTTTGTACATGATTTCTTCAGTGGAAACATATTCCCGGGCATACTTGCTTAGCCGTACAAATTCTCTTTCATATTTTGTCACAGTCATTCGACCCTGTTTCAACTCTAGAAACTCTTTATGCTTTTGATCGAGAAATCTTTGACTGATGTAGTTCTTTCAAAATTTATGTTGAAAGAACTCCCAAGTAACTTGTTCTTTAGGAACCACAGATATCAACGCTTTCCACCAATGGTACGCATTATCTCTCAGCAAAGATACAACACATTTGATACATTCATCAGGAGTACAAGATAATTCATCGAATACTCAGATTGTATTTTTGAGCTAGAACTCAGCTTTCTCAGCATCATCATCAGCGGTAGCCCGGAACTCCTCAGCCCCGTGTTTACGTATCTTACCTACTGACGACTTATTCAACCGTATCGGATCTATAAGTTGAGGAACAACAGAAATTTGTTGAGGAATAGGTGGGGATGGAGGTTGTTGAGCAACCGGATTCGTTCGAACGAACTCCGTGAACCATTCACTCATCATTTGGAAAAAAGCTTGTTTAGCCTCACCTCCGTGACTACTCGACACGGGTCTAGATTCAGTAGGCACTATGCCTTGAGCGGGAGCAGGCGCATTACTCTCTACATTATCCGCTATGTAACACCCTTAACCCGTAACCATCACCGGTTTATGGTTAAGAGGCATTACCAAAAAATCAGAAACTTTTACAGACATTTCATAACCTAATTAGACAAATCACATCAAAGTGTCCCTTAAATAGGTCAACGAGACCATAATCATGCTTAAGAATAGGGCCAGGACTAAACCGAACACATATAGAAATTCTCGGAAATTTAAAAATTTTTCAAAGTTACAGAGGTCACACGCCCGTGTGGGCAGGCCGTGTGCCTTCCACAGCCTCAAACACGCCCGTGTGCCTCACCCGTGGTCGAGCCTAACTTGCAGCACACGGCCAGTCACACGCCCGTGTGTCCAGCCCGTGGTCGAGTCTGACTTGTTTTGAAATTCAACCACGAAGGACACGGTCGAGCCACACGCCCGTGTGCTCAACCGTGTGGGCAAATATAGGCCATTTGCAAGGCCAAAATGCCACCCACACTTTGGGTCTTCCATACAAGCACCTACAAGCATCATACCAAAAATAATTGGCAACCAGAAACATACCAAATGGTCATCCTTTTCAACTCATTCAAGTACATTTCATCACAAAAAATTATAAGCCCTTTAACTCAACTAAAACACAAGCACATCAAAGTATAATCCATCCCAAGCTTACCATCAATAATATGCTAACTGTGCATAAATAAGCTCACCATTCATAAGACCATTTCATTTGCTATCAAGCTATACTAAAACTAAGCATCAGAGGACATGAATAGTCATTCATAACACAACCATTTATCTAGCCATATCACATGGCTATGTACATATCCCAAACATATTCCAAAATAACTAGCCTATACATGCCATACTTAGTATATACACTTTCAAAAGGTACCAAAATAGGACTGAGTAGTGTGATGACAATCCTCGACGATCTCCGAGCCTTTCATAGCATTGACGACCTATAAAACAGAGTAAACACACACAAAATAAGCTTTCCAAAAGCTTAGTATGTAACATCCTTAAATTAGGGGTCTGGCATTTTTTGTGTTGTTGCATGTGTTTAGCTCGCTTAGCTTGTTATTTAGGTGTGTTTGGGGGCCCTGGAGAGGCTCGGGTTCAAGCTAGAGCTTTGGTGAAATTTTACTTTTTGGGCACTTAAGGGGGGAAGGCTGTTGGCGGAAAGGGTTAAGAGAAAATGTTGGTAAATTGCTAGCACAAGTTAGCACAAGGTGGAGTGGATGAGGCGTCACTAGTAGAGCAAAGGGGGAGGAGTTTGAATCCCATCTACTGCATCATGGAGCTTTATTTTTTGTGCTCAAGGTGGAGAAGAGGTGGCTTTCGGTTGGGACTCTACCAAGGAGGAGTTGAATGGGTCAAACGGGTTTGAATGGATGGAGGAGAGGAGTTTGGGGAGTTTGAGTTGGTCAACCATTTCAAATGGTGGATGGAGAGTGAGTGGATGGGAGAATTAAGGGATTTGGTGTAGGGAAGGAGTTGGCCGAAAATGGGAAGTGTGTGGGGGGAGTAAATTCGGTCAAAAAGGGGAACAGAGAGAAGAGTCTTTTGGAGCATTTTCGGTTTTGGTTGGTGTGAGTGTGCCGTTTTCTTTCAAGAGTGGCTAGTGTGCATTTTCGGTCTTAGCATTTTAGGGAAAATATTACTTTCTTTTTGTTTACCGAAATCTTGAGTGGCTATTCCCATTGTTCTCATTTTTTTCTCTTGACCATTATAGCCGAAACCTCAACCTTCCTATCCTTCTCTTCTTTTTCTTTCTTTTCTACTTTTTCTTCTTCACCACAAGCTGAACTCTCTTGAATGTGATTCTTTACTCATGCATTTTCTTTGTTTGTCACCTAAACAACAGTGAGTCGAAACTTTTCTTGTCATCTCTCTCTAGCTACTCTTTTTCGAACTATCCTCTTACCATTCCCCTCTTGAGTTTCACCATAGCCGAAACCCCCAGGTCTTTTTCTTTACTTCTCTATATTTTATTTTTCTCTATTGATTGAACCTTTACTCTTCTCTTTTGGAATCGGTTCTTCTCTTCTTTAATCAATAGCAAAACATTTTGTAGACTGAGGCTTGAGAGTCCGTTGTTTGCCGAATTATATCTTTCCATTCGGTTCATCATTGGTGTTAAGTGTCGAATCTCCTATTCCTGTTCAACTCATATCTGATCTAAGGTTAGTGGTGTCCTTCTGCTAGATTTGTGTTTTGTTCACTTCTTGTCTCTATTTTTGGAAGCCGAAAATCTTACTCTATTCTTTTGTCTAAGGCCGAATTGGAAGAGTGTTGGCATGCACTCTCATCATTCTTCTAGCTCCTAGTTTTCGGAAGTGTGTTGGTAAGTAATGTAAGGAGTTCTCTTCTTGGTTACATTTCACTTTCTCCTTTCATTTTACTCTGCCATAACCAAGCCTTTTTGTTAGCCAACCATAGTTTCTCTCTGAAAGTACTTTGCTGATCAAGACTCTCTTCAAGGATGCGAGTGCTAGTCGTTCTAAGGAGGTATCGACAAAGGAGCCGGAGGGGAGTGAATTTGTAGCCTCTGTTCCTAAGTTCAAATGACATAGAGTGTTAGCCATTCAGGATTTCCCACTGGTTTGTGGGAGAGGGGCGACATCGGATTTGAATAGACAGATCATAGTTGTTCGTGATAGTGAGGGTAACGAAGATCAGGAGTGTTTAGTTCTTCGCGTAATCAGGTGTGTAATCTCACACCTTTATTTCATTTTGTTTCGTATTGTACTATGTGTCAGCTAAGAGCCGAAATACTTTAACGGGCATGCAGTTGAGATACCCAAGTGGGTAAGATTGGAGATATAATAGGTAAGTAACCTTTATGACTATACCATTTTGATAAATTAGTATGATTGTACGTGTGTTCTGATTATCTGATGTACATTGATACATGTATGGATGCACCACATTTTGAGGATATAACATGTTGCATGGGGTGTGGATATGATATTCATGAAAGGGGAAGTGTATTTCGGTGGCTCTGCCATATATTTCGGTGACTCTGTCACATTATTACGGTGGCACTGCCACAATTTCAGCGATGAGCAGCATGACTGCCATCGAGGTGTGTAGCGGATGAGGGTTGATTGTAGAAATCCCCACTGGTGTGTTTTGGCTGGAACGGGTGGTATGTAGCGAATTGATTATTAGGTTGGGCTAGGTTGCATTGCATGCATTTATCTGTTTTACCATGCTAAAAGGGCTCAGGCCCAGTTCGTTTCCGTAAGGGCTTCGCCCAGTTTGATTTCATAAGGGCTAAGGCCCAATTTGTATCTGCATGGGCTCGGGCCCAGTTAGTGTTTATTTCGGGGATTACACACTGAGTTCTCATAACTCACCCCTCTGTTTAACTTTGCGGGTAATCCTTAGCCGAGGATTTGGATTTGGAGCCAGACTACTGTGGTGGCCATACTGAGCGTTTCCTTAGTAAATTTCGTTTCATATTGCTTTAAATTTCCTTCTAGTTTGATTTATGTTTTGTAATAAGGCCTTTGGTATTTTATTTGGTTTTAGTTTTTGATTTGATTATTGCTTATTAATAAATGTTCAATACGGGATTTTCTTAAAACATTAACACCTGTTTTTCCAAAATGTTAACGAACGGTTTACAAGTTATAATTGATAAAAGTCTGGATTTTCTTAACAATGATAACTCTTTTCAAAATAACCATTTCTCCTTGAATTCATTGAATCTAATTGTTTATAAACAAAGTCATCGAAAACAGCATCAAGGATGTTTTTGCAAGAGAACTATAAAACAAGTTGGATTTTTTATAAGCAACAAAACTCGAAGTTTTTATCGAACGTGAAGTTTCTTTAATAACCCTTCCATGTGACATGCCAGATCCGGTTGTAACGTCTAGGCCGGGTTTGGGGTGTTACATTTTGTGGTATTCAAGCCCGGTTGCAAAACTCGGTTGTGAAATGGGTTCAAAAACATTTTCCAAAATTGGTTTGAAAATATGGTCTAGAGAAATGTATGTCTTTTTGGAAGTATGGCACTCGAGTTTCCAGCACCAAATCCGTAAGTCTCCTGACTTTGTTTGATATTATGAAATGATTTTAGAAGGAATTATTAGAATTAGTGTTTTATGACTGCTAGCTATAAGAGTTAAGACTTTAGAGACTAAGACATTAGGAAATTCGATTTGCGACTATACTCACTTTGCATAAAACATTGTTAATAAACATTGAAATGATATTCTAATTCATAAAATTTTTAATCAGATTAATTCGATCTAGTGAACATGAGCACCAGAGGACGTGGATGTGGTGTACGCAGCCGTGGTAGAGGCCGGGGTGCTGAGGCTAGATCCTCAGAATCAGGACATGTGCCGGAAGGTGAAATGCTAGCATCACCAGTAGCGGAGGCAGGGTCTCGGGACAGAAATAGGGGGACGATGCTTTGTCCCAAGTGATGCTGCGGGTGTTGGAACGGGTTGCTGGAGTAAGCACTGGATTGGTAGCCCGAAAATCTATTCCTGACCGACTTCGGGCAAATGGGGTTGAGATATTTAGGGGTATTTCTGGTGTGGCCCCAAACGTAGCTGAATACTGGCTGGAAGCAGTTGAACAAATTATAGATGACCTGGACTGCACATCAAAGGAAAAATTGAAAGGAGAAGTGCCCCTCTTTCGAGATGAGGCGTACCAGTGGTGGCTCACAGTGAGGGAAGGTACTTCAGCGGACCGTATCGCCCGGGACTTCTTTAAGACAGTGTTCCAGGGAAAGTATGTTGGGGCGAGTTATGTGGACGCCCAGAGGAAGGTATTTCTGAACTTGGTCCAAGGGAATAAGTCCGTGGCTGAATATGAGGCAGAGTTCCTACGCTTGAGTCATTACGCTTGGGGTATCGTTGCAACTGATTATGAATGTTGTGTTCGGTTCGAAGATGGCCTGCGGGATGAGCTGCGAGTACTGATAGCTCCGTAGCGGGAAAGAGATTTCACTGTTTTGGTCGAGAAAGCAAAAATTACCGAGAAAGTGAAACGTTCTGAGAGGCAGAACCGAGATAAGGATAGGGGCAAGAGTAAGAGAAGTTTTGGGTCGTCAGGTTCTTCTGGGGGTTTTTAAAAGAGGCCTAGGTTTGATGGGCCAGCTCGAGTGGGGATGCCTGTTACTGTAGGTTAGTTGCGACCGTGTGCACAGTATGGGAAAACGCATTCGGGGGAGTGTTGGAGAAGAATGGGAGGATGTTTTAAGTGTGGATCTGGGGATCATTTGATATGGATTGTTCGCAAGAGCTTGCTAGGGTGCAGAGGATAGGTCAGGGATTTGTACAGTCTGGGAGAGGTGGTCACCAGCCACCAAGAGGTCGGGGTCTAGCCAGAGGGGGAAATGGGTTTGGACGAGGTCGTGGAGCACCGGGCAGAGGTGCTGGTAGCACAGATGCAAGACAACCTGGACTGGTCTATGCGGCTAGACGTCGAGAGGATGGCGACGCACCGGACGTCATAACCGGTACGTTTCTTATAATTGATGTACCCTTTACAGCTTTGATAGATATTGGGTCTACAGATTCGTATGTTGCCTGTACTGTGTCTGGGACTCTGGGTATTAAATTTGAGGTTGCTGCTAGAGAAATGTCTGCGGTTAGCCCTCTTAGACAATCGGTGGTAGTGAATAAACTATTTAGGAATGTGCCTTTAGAGGTGCAAGGGAATGTTTTCTCGACAGATTTGATGGAACTGCTGTTCGGTGAGTTTGACCTTATCTTAGGCATGGATTGGTTAGTTAAGCATCGTGCGAATTTGGATTGCGCTGCTAAGCGTATGGTTTTAAGAACTCTAGAGGACGAGGAAGTAATTGTGATAGGAGAAAGAAGGGATTATCTGTCTCATGTAGTTTCAGCGCTCAAGGCTGAGAAGATGGTGCGAAAAGGGTGCAAGGCATTTTTGGCTTTTGTCAGCGCATCTGATGCCAATGAGTTATCGGTTGAAAATGTTAGAACCGTGAAGGAGTTCTCGGACGTATTTCCTGAAGAGCTTCCGGGATTGCCTCCGGATCGCGAGGTCGAATTTGGCATTGATCTATTGCCAGGAACGGCTCCAGTGTCCATCGCTCCTTACAGGATGGCACCAAAGGAGTTGGAAGAACTAAAAGCTCAGATTCAAGAGCTGGTGGACCGTGGATTTGTCAGACCAAGTGTATCTCCGTGGGAGTGCCAGTTTTGTTCATGAAGACAAAGGATGGGTCGATGCGTATGTGCATAGAATATCGCTAGTTGAACAAGTTGACTATTAAGAACAAGTACCCGCTACCAAGGATTGACGACCTGTTCGACCAGCTGCGAGGAGCTTCAGTTTTCTCGAAAATAGATTTGAGATCGGGGTACCATCAGTTAAGAGACAAGGAGGTTGATATTCACAAGACTACTTTCTGAACTCGTTATGGACATTACGAGTTTCTAGTGATGCCGTTCGGATTGACTAATGCACCAGCCGCTTTTTTGGACATGATGAACTGGGTCTTCCAACCCTATCTAGACCGGTTCGTGGTAGTGTTCATAGACGACATTTTGGTGTATTCAAGAACGAAGGAGGAGCATGATTCTCATCTTCGGACAGTTCTGCAGATTTTGAGACAGAAGCAACTGTATGCCAAATTCAGCAAGTGTGAATTTTGGCTGAAGGAAGTGACCTTTTTGGGGCATGTTGTTTCTGCCGAGGGGATTAAGGTTGATCTTCGAAAGATCGAGGCTATTTTGGATTGGAAACCACCAAAGTCAGTGTCAGAAATTTGAAGTTTTCTGGGTTTTGCTGGGTACTACAGAAGGTTCGTTGAGGGGTTTTCGTTGATTGCTGCACCCTTAACTAAGTTATTACGGAAAGGAGTACCATTTGTGTGGACCAATAAGCAACATGAAAGTTGTGAAAAGCTAAAGAAGATTCTGACTGAGGCACCGGTATTGATTCAGCCTGAGGCTGGGAAGGAATTTGTCGTCTATTGTGATGCATCGCACACAGGTTTGGGTTGTGTGTTAATGCAAGAAGAGAAGGTGGTAGCATATGCATCTCGTCAACTAAGGCTGCATGAGATGAACTATCCCACTCATGACTTGGAGTTAGCTGCAGTGGTGTTCGCCCTTAAGATATGGAGACACTATCTGTATGGAGAAAAGTCGATTATCTACACAGACCATAAGAGTCTGAAATATCTCCATACCTAGAAGGAGCTGAATTTAAGACAACGGAGGTGGATTGAGTTGCTGAAAGACTATGATTGCTCGATTGAGTATCACTCGGGTAAAGCTAACGTGGTGGCAGATGCGTTAAGTTGTAAGGTGATATCGGATTTGAGAGCAATGTTTGCTCATCTCAGTCTTTATGAAGATGGTAGTCTGTTAGCAGAACTTCAGATAAACCCGACATGGGTAAGCCAGATTAAAGAGAAGTAATTGTTAGATGAATCGTTAAGTTTTCAATTCCAGCAAGTGGAATGTGGAGAAACAGGGGATTTTGGTCTGAACAGTGAAGGGGTATTGTGTTTTCGGGGTAGAGTTTGTATGCCGAAGGACTCTGAGTTAAGACAAATGATTGTGCGAGAGGCGCATAGTAGCCCTTATGCTATGCATCCCGGTGGAGGTAAGATGTACCAAGATCTACGGGAACAGTACTGGTGGCCAGGGTTGAAGCATGAAGTTATCGATTTTGTGAGTAAATGTTTGACATGCCAGCAAGTGAAGGCGGAACATCAGTTGCCTTCGGGGTTGCTGCAACCGGTGAAGATTCCACTTTGGAAGTGGGAGAGGATAACGATGGACTTTGTTAGTGGGCTGCCCCTTACGCCTGCTAAATAAGATTCGGTGTGGGTAATTTTTGATCGGTTGAATAAGTCTACACACTTCATACCGGTTCGTACTGACTATTCGCTACAGAAGTTGGCCAAGCTGTATGTGGCAGAAATCGTGAGGTTGTATGGGGTACCCGTGTCTATCATATCAGACAGGGACCCTAGGTTTACATCATGATTCCGGAAGGCATTGCATGGAGCTTTGGGTACAAGGTGGATTTCAAAGACAACGTTTCACCCTGGTGATGAGTGGATCACCGAAAGGTAATTCGATTCGGAAGACATGTTAAAAGGCTGCGTGATTGACTTCAGGGGTAGTTGGAAAGATTATCTGCCGTTGGCTGAATTCACGTATATCAGTCCAGCATTCAGATGGCACCCTACGAGGCATTGTATGGTCGTAGGTGTCGTACCCCTACCTGTTTGATAGAGTTAGGTGAGCGACGGTTGTTGGGTCCAAAATTGATCTCAGAAATAGAGGAAAAGGTTAAGCTAATTCGAGACCGGTTAAAAGAAGCTTCTGATAGACAGAAATTGTATGCGGATCTGAAGCGTAGGGAGATAGAATTTTTGGTGGGGGATCGTGTCTTCTTGAAAGTCTCACATTGGAAGAAGGTTTTAAGGTTTGGACGGAAGGGCAAGTTGAGCCCCAGATTCATCGGGCCTTATCGGGTGTTGAAACGTGTGGGACCAGTGGCTTATTAGCTTGAGTTAGCCCCAGAGTTGAGTCATATGCAAAATGCGTTCCATGTTTCGATGCTAATACGCTACCGTTCAGATCCATCTCACGTTGTGCCGATGGAAGAAATTTAGGTGAGACCTGATCTATCTTTTGAAGAAGAACCAGTGCAGATCTTGGATCGGGATATTAATGTATTGAGGAGGAAATCAGTTCCACTGGTTAAAGTATTGTGGCGTAATCACGGTTCAGAGAAAGCCACGTGGGAGCCGGAGGAGGCGATGCGACAGCAATACCCTCACCTCTTTGAATCAGGTAAATTTTGAGGCCGAAATTTCTTTAAGGGGGTAGAATTGTAACATCCTTAAATTAGGGGTATGGCATTTTTGTGTTGTTGCATGCGTTTAGCTCGCTTAGCTTGTTATTTAAGTGTGTTTTGGGGCCCTGGAGAGCCTCGGGTTTGAGCCAAAGCCTTGGTGAAATTTTACTTTTTGGGCACTTAAGGGGGGAAGGCTGTTGGCGGTAAGGGTTAAGAGAAAATGTTGGTAAATTGCTAGCACAAGTGAGCACAAGGTGGAGTGGATGTGGCGTCACTAGTAGAGCAAAAGGGGAGGAGTTCGAATCCCATCTGATGCATCATGGAGCTTTATTTTTTGTGCTCAAGGTGGAGAAGAGGTGGCTTTCGGCTGGGACTCTACCAAGGAAAAGTTGAATGGGTCAAACGGGTTTGAATGGATGGAGGAGAGGAGTTTGGGGAGTTTGAATTGGTCAACCATTTCAAATGGCGGATGGAGAGTGAGTGGAGAAGAGAATCAAGGGATTTGGTGTGTGGAAGGAGTTGGCCGAAAATGAGAAGTGTGTGGGGGGAGTATATTCGATCAAAAGGAGGAAAAGAGAGAAGAGTCTTTTGGAGCATTTTCAATTTTGGTTGGTGTGAGTGTGCTGTTTTCTTTCAAGAGTGGCTAGTGTTCATTTTCAGTCTTAGCATTTTGGGGAAAATATTGCTTTCTTTTTCTTTACCGAAATCTTGAGTGGCTATTCTCATTGTTCTCATTTTTCTCTCTTGACCATTATAGCCGAAACCTCAACCTTCCTATCCTTCTCTTCTTTTTCTTTCTTTTCTACTTTTTCTTTTTCACCACAAGCCGAACTCTCTTGAATGTGATTCTTTACTCATGCATTTTCTTTGTTTGTCACCTAAACAACAGTGAGCCGAAACTTTTCTTGTCATCTCTCTCTAGCTACTCTTTTCCGAACTATCCTCTTACCATTCCTCTCTTGAGTTTCACCATAGCCGAAACCCCTAGGTCTTTTTCTTTGCTTCTCTATATTTTATTTTTCTCCATTGATCGAACCTTTACTCTTCTCTTTTGGAATCAGTTCTTCTCTTCTTTAATCAATAGCCGAACATTTTGTAGACTGGGGCTTAAGGGTCCGTTGTTTGCCGAATTATATCTTTCCATTCGGTTCATCATTGGTGTTAAGTGCCGAATCTCCTATTCATGTTCAACTCATCTCTGATCTAAGGTTAGTGGTGCCCTTCTGCTAGATTCATGTGTTGTTCACTTCTTATCTCTATTTTTGGAAGCCGAAAATCTTACTCTATTCTTTTGTCTAAGGCCAAATTGGAAGAGTGTTGGCATACACTCTCATCATTCTTCTAGCTCCTAGTTTTCGGAAGTGTGTTGGTAAGTAAGGTAAGGAGTTCTCTTCTTGGTTTCATTTCACTTTCTCCTTTCGTTTTACTCTGCCATAACCAAGCCTTTTTTTTGGCCAACCATAGTTTCTCTCTGAAAGTACTTTGCTGATCAAGACTCTCTTCATGGATGCGAGTGCTAGCCGTTCTAAAAAGGTATCGACAAAGGATCCTGAGGGGAGTGGATTTGTAGCCTCTGCTCCTAAGTTCGAACAACGTAGAGAGTCAGCCGTTTTGGATTCCCCACCGAGTTGTGGGAGAGGGGCGACATCGGATCTGAATAGACAGATCGTGTTCGTGATAGTAAGGGTAACGACGACTAGGAGTGTTTAGTTCTTCGCGTAATCAGGTGTGTAATCTCACACCTTTGTTTTATTTTGTTTCGTATTATACTATGTGTCGGCTAAGAGCCGAAATACTTTAACGGGCATGCAGTTGAGATACCCAAGTGGGTAAGATTGGAGATATACCAGGTAAGTAACCTTTATGACTATACCATTTGGATAAATTAGTATGATTGTACGTGTGTTCTGATTATCTGATGTACATTGATACATGTATGCATGCACCACATTATGAGGATATAACATGTTGCATGGGGTGTGGATATGATACTGATGAAAGGGGAAGTGTATTTCGGTGGCTCTGCCACATATTTCGGTGACTCTGTCACATTATTTCGGTGGCACTGCCATAATTTCGGCGATGAGTAACATGACTGCCATCGAGGTGTGTAGCGGATGAGGGTTGATTGTAGAAATCCCCACTGGTGTGTTTTGGCTGGAACGGGTGGTGTGTAGCGGATGGATTATTAGGTTGGGCTGGGTTGCATTGCATGCATTTATCTGTTTTACCATGCTAAAAGGGCTCAGGCCCAGTTCGTTTCCGTAAGGGCTTCGCCCAGTTTGATTTTGTAAGGGCTAAGGCCCAATTTGTATCCGCATGGGCTCGAGCCCAGTTAGTGTTTGTTTCGGGGATTACACACTGAGTTCTCATAACTCACCCCTCTGTTTAACTTTGCAGGTAATCCTTAGCTTCGAGGATTTGGAGCCGAGACAGACTCTGTGGTGGCCATACAGCGTTTCCTTAGTAAATTCCGTTTCATATTGCTTTAAATTTCCTTCTAGTTTGATTTATGTTTTGTAATAAGGCCTTCGGTATTTTATTTGGTTTTAGTTTTTGATTTGATCATTGCTGAGTTGAAAGCGAGGCCATTATTTGTGCAGCAGATTCGAGAAGCTCAAGAGGTTGATAATGACCTAATAGCAAAAAGGAGTCAATGTGGCTCGAGTACTGATTCAGATTTTCAGTTAGATGCTGAGGGATGTCTACGGTTTAAGAATCGGATATGTGTGCCTAAGAACCCTGAGTTGATTCAAATGATTTGTGATGAAGCTCATAATAGTAAATTGTCGATTCATCCGGGTAGTACGAAGATGTATAACGACCTGAGAAAGCATTACTAGTGGCATGGTATGAAACGAGATATTTCAGACTATGTGTCGAAGTGTTTAGTATGCCAACAAGTGAAAGCTGAGCATCAAGTACCATCGGGACTACTTCAGCCGATTATGATACCAGAGTGGAAGTGGGATCGTGTCACGATGGATTTCGTATCGGGTTTGCCTTTGACGCCAAGTAAAAAAGATTCAATTTGGGTTATTGTAGATAGATTGACGAAATCTGCTCATTTTATTTCGGTACGTATGGATTTCTCACTTGATAAGTTAGCTGAGATATATATATCGCAAATTGTACGGTTACACAGAGTACCTATTTCTATTGTTTCGGATAGAGATCCGAGGTTTACATCGTGATTTTGGAAGAAACTGCAGGATGCTTTAGGTACCAAGTTGTACTTCAGTATAGCTTTTCACCCTCAGTCGGATGGTCAATCCGAGCGTGTTATCCAAATACTCGAGGATATGTTGAGATGTTGCATTCTTGAGTTTGAAAGTACGTGGGAACGATATTTGCCTTTGATCGAATTTGTGTACAACAATAGCTTTCAATCAAGTATTAAAATGGCACCCTATGAAGCATTGTACGGACGGAAATGTCGTACACCTTTATATTGGGCCGAGCTAAGTGAAGGCAAGATACACGGGGTTGATTTAATCAGAGAAACAGAGCAGAAAGTTAGAGTAATTCGAGAAAGTTTGAAAGTTGCATCGGGACCGTCGAGGAAGTAAATGCGAATATGAAATGAAAGGATATAGAGTTTCAAGTGGGTGATCGAGTGTTCTTGAAAGTATCGCCGTGGAAAAAGATACTTAGATTTGGTCGTAAGGGAAAGTTGAGTCTGAGATTTATTGGGCCGTATGAAGTAATAGAGCGTATTGGGCCGGTTGCGTACAGATTGAGGTTGCCATCAGAGTTAGACAAGATTCATAATGTTTTCCACGTGTCGATGCTCCGACGATACAGATCCGATCCTTCTCATGTAATCAGTCCAACAGAGATTGAAATTCAACCCGATTTGACTTATGAGGAAGAACCGATTCGCATCTTAGCTCGTGAAGTAAAAGAGTTGCGAAATAAGAAGATATCACTGGTTAAAGTAATGTGTCATAAGCACGGGGTTGGGGAAGCAACCTGGGAAACCGAGGAATCAATGAAAGAACGTTACCCACACTTATTCGCTGGTAAGATTTTCGGGGACGGAAATTCCTTAAGGGGGGAGAGTTGTAACAGCCCAATTACGACCCTAATCAGAACGGTGGTTTCGGGACCACGAATCCAAGTTAGAAAAATATCTTTTAAATTTTATTTAATATTTATGATATATGTTTTAGCATGTGTTATAATATCGTGAGATGATTTGATTGTTAATTTGTTTATTTTAAGAAAAAGGACTAAATCGTATGAGTGGTAAATTTAGCCATTTGCTTGATTGGGGGGATTAAAACAAAGTGTCTTTTTAATTAAGGGGATTTGTATTGCAGTTATCCCTATTATTACTATAGTGGACAGCAAAGTGGTGTGATATATGTAAATATATTATATTATATTATAGTTAGTGGAATATGTTAATATTATATTAAAAGTAATTATGTATAGTGGAATAAAACTTAAAAAATTAAGGGAGCCATTGCATGTTCATCTTTTTGAGCTTCCTTGGCTGAATATTGCAAAAGAAAAAGAAGAGAAAAGCTCCTTAGGGTTCGGCATTCATCAACTAAAATTCGGTAAGCTTAAGTCTTGGATTTTTGATAATTTTTGCATTTTTGTGATTCTTGATCATTTTCCTATCAAGCCCATGTATTAATTTTGTACATTGATCATATATGTGAGAAATGCTATTGATGTTAGGTTGAGTTTTGTGATGGTTTTTGATATTAAATAAAAGTTTGGAGCTAAATGAACATCTTTTGAGCTTTTGATGAATATTGTTAATTAAGAATTTATTTGTAAAAAGAAGAATTTTAGAGGTTAAAATGTTAAAAAAAAATGGGTTGTATAGACTTATAATAGGAGGAGGAAGATTCGGCCTTATTGGAAGATGTCCAAATTTTGAGTAAATTATGAGTTGTGTATTATGGACTAAATAGTAAGAGTTGTAAATGTTGGGGGCAAAATGGTAAATTGCATAATTAAATGATTTTGGATCAAATTGGATGAATATATTTTTGAATGAGTTTAAATTGGAATTTTTTTAGATCAAGAACAAAAGGAAAAGGAATTGGATCGGGGAAAGCCAAAATTAAACGAGTAGCCGGGAAGCTTAATTTGTCAACTTTCGAGGTAAGATTTAAGCAATTGAGTTAAATTGAATTTTATTTTATAATACAAACTTTTATTAAGAGGAGACAAGTATGTTAATTTATACATTGTCGAATGTGTCATGGTGTTGGATATAAATTGGCCGAATGTGATGTTGTTTATAGCTTGGGCACAATTGCATGAAAAGGGCATTTGAATGTTAATAACGTAATTAAATTATGTGGGATATTAAGCTTGAATGTGATTGATTTTTAATGGATTGGCTGGATGCATGATAAAAGTTTGGCCGAATGTGATATAATAATTGGATAGAAAATATTATGGATATATCTTGGTGTATGTAATTATATGTGATTAAGTGGATTGGTTTTCATTTATACATGTATGGAATTGAGCGAACAACGAGGTTATGAAAAGGCGAGTGCGAGAACATATCACCGAGCACTATGTGTGCGAAATCGGTCACAAGGCACTATGTGTGCGGATTATTAAAGTAACAGCACTATGTGTGCATACGTTACGGAAAGTTGGCACTAAGTGTGCGGAAATGTTAAGTAACGGCACTATGTGTGCGATACGTTACTGGGAAATTGGCACTAACTGTGCGGAAATGTTAAGTAACGGCACTAAGTGTGCGATACGTTACCGGGAATTTGGCACTAAGTGTGCGGAAATGATAAGTAACGGCACTAAGTGTGCGGTACGTTACTAAAGCTTATATTTAAGTATGCAGGTAAGAGGTTCGTTAAATGACCTTAATTACAAATTTTATTATGTATGCAGAAAGGATCGAATAATGTATCGTATATTATGCATGAATGGTTAAGTTGTGAAATGTATGCAAATTAAAGGTAGGTGATATATATATTATCTTGAAATTTATGGTAGCTTGAAATGGTAGTTTAGGATTTGGTAATTAGTAGATTTGTATGCAAATTATCTATTATGTGATAATGATACAGGGAAATAGGTATAAGTATGTTTGTAAATGTATTTATATATTTTTTTTTATGTTGTTATGAATTTATTCTTGAATATTTGGCTATTCGGCAAGGGGATGACAAAAAGGGTTTAGTCATGAAATTTTAAATTAGCCTATTTTGCTTATGATTTGTTTAAATCTTACTAAGCTTTGGAAGCTTACTTTGAATGTGGTTGTTTACGTATTGTAGATTTCATTTGGGTGCTCATCTCGTGCTCGTGGATCTCAGTTGAAGCTCATCACATTATCATCAAATTTTTGGTACTTTTTTTGTTTATAAACCTAAAGTTTATGGCATGTATAAGCTACTTATGTTTTGGTAAATTTTTGATGCTGTAATTACAAGCCATGCAAAAATGGCTAGTTATAAAGCTTAAGTTTGTACAAATTTGATTATGGTATATATATGAGATGTGCCTAGTAAGCTTATAAGTATTTGGTTGACTTGATTATGTTTTAAACATGTTTTGAAAGTAATATGCTTTTAGTTATGAACGTAATAAGTTGTTTATATGTGTAACGACCCGAAATTGGGCCTAGTAGGATTGGGCCCATTGGACCTTGAGCGTAGAAGCGTTTTAAAATTTATGGGAATTTGAGAACGACATTATTTCTAGTTGGACTTATTAGGAAGGTGATTTTGGAAAGTTACGGGGTTCTATGAAGGCTCGGGGTTGAATTGGGCCCTAGTAAAAATTTGGTGTTTAAGCCTATTTAGGAGAAATAGTAAGTGACCTCAAAGCTTATGGAAATAAATGGGTAATGTGCTAGCATAATTGAACAATTGGTAAGAAGGTTATGGCGCCACATGAAGTACCTTGAGGGAAGAGGTTCAAATCCCATTGTGTGCAAATTTTGACTATTATTTTTGCATTCTTTCCCTAAGTGTCGGCCAAGCATGTAAATAAGGCAAGGTGGACTTTTTATTTTTGGCAAGATGGCTAAGGAAAATAGGAAAGGATGAAGGTGAGGAAAGAAATTAAGAGAAAGGGGAAAGTAAGGGGAATGTAACATCCTAAAAATTTAATTTTTATATGTTGCATTATTTTGGTGCTTAGCTAGTTAAACTATCCAATGTGTGTGTTTAGATAGTCCGGAGAAGGCTCAGGATTTATTTGGATTTGGAATAATTTTTTTGCATTTAGTACTTTAAGGAAATGGAATAAGTGACCTTAAAGCTTAAGGTAATAAAGTGGTAAAAAGCTAGCATAAGTGAGCAAATAGTAAAGGGGATATGGCGCCATATGTGTTACCTTGAGGGAAGGAGTTCGAATCCCTTTGTGTGCATGTGAGAATTTTATTTTTGTTTTCCTTCCTTTTAGTGTCGGCCAAGCATTGAACTTATGGTAAGTTGGACTTTTATTTTTATGGCAAGATGGCTAAGAGAAAAGGCAAGATTGAACTTAGGAAAAGGAATCAATTGGAAAAGGCATGTAGGGGGAACATAAGGTTTTTGGGCTAGGGGGGATGGCCGAATTTTTGGTTAGCATTTGGTAGGGTAGGTGCTAGTTTTGGTCATTTCTCATTTTGGCATTTTGGTGTATCAATAGTTTTCCTCTCCAAAACTCTTCTCCCTAGCCGAATGTGTCTTGAGCAATAGGTAAAATTTGTGTTTTGTTTTGGCCATTTCATTTTGACCATTTCAGTATTATCTTTCATTCTCCCCAAAATCTTTTCCTCTTGTGCCGAAACCATATAATCATGAAGGGCATTTTTCTTTTCTTTTCTTTTCTTCTCTTGCCGAATGCATACTAGCCTCAAGACTTTTTCTTTGTTCATCTTTCATTCTTGAAAAACCGAAACATAAACACCCTATTTTCTTCTTCTTTTCTTCTTGGAAAAACTCTCAAACATCACTCCCTCTTTAATATTTCACCATGGCCGAATGTTATTGACCATCATCCTCTCCAATATTTTCATTATAGCCGAATCTTCCTTCCTTCCTTTTAACTTTCTTTTTCATTCGAGTGGTTATCTTTGAACAATTGGTAAGAACACTATTTTCAATTCTTTTATTTTTCCTCTATTGCTGAAATTCATATGTTGGCTCGGGAGGGTCTTTTTGATCGAAATCATCATCTTTTCTCTTACAAACAAAACCTTTTCTTCTTGTAGTGGTACAGTGGAGTGCTGATTATTTCTACATCATTTATTCGACTCTAGCCATAGGAAGATCGTGTGAAAAAGGAATTTCATCGTTCAAGGGACTCTATCACTCGATTTTCATCCTGTGAACGTAAGGATTTTTGCGGTAAGCCGACTTCACTCATAAGATCAATCGGTTATAATAACGAAATATTAGTTTGGACTAATATTTATTTGTCAATGGAGGCAAACAAGATCGAATCAAAAGGAGTAGGGATTGGTGATCGAAAAAGGAGCGGATTTGCGACCCCTTCTAGATTCAAATGAAGGGCTGTTTCGGCGATCCGAGATTTTCCACCGGGTTGTGGACCCTCATTCGGTGAAAATCAACTATTCGAGGTTGTTCGCAATTGTGAGGCATCAACGATTCGGGATTTTCCACCAGGTTATGGACTGTCAACCGGGGAGAACCGGCAAATAGTAGTTATTCGCGATCCCGAGGGTAAAAACCTAGACCGTTTATTTTAGAGTAGATTTATTATAAGTGTTAATGATCTAATCGAGCGTTAAAAATATTTTTTTTAGGTGTCGACGATCAGAAAAGTGTAGTGCTTACCGTAATCAGGTGTGTAATCTCACACCGTATTTCATGGGTTAGATAATTATATCGTATTGAATCGCTTGATTAAATCACATGTTAGTGAAATCGGGTAAAATGACATTTTTATCACTATATTGGTAAAGACTATGAAATCGATATTAAAACTGTGAAAATTTCGAAATTTCCCTCAATGGGCCAAATCGATAAAAGTGACTATATAGGCCAAATGTGATATTTGATATATGGGCCAAGTGTGATATGTGCTATATGGGCCAAGTGTGATACTTGATATATGGGCCAAGTGTGATATGTGCTATATGGGCCAAAATGTGATATGGGCCAGATTGTGAAAATTTTTATAATGGGCCATATGTTTGTAACCATTATATGAATGGATGGTTGTAAATGAATATGAATATTATGTACATGATTTGCATGGGTTGGGATATTTGACGAAGAGAAGTTCTGGTAGCTTTGCTACAAAATTCTGGTGGCTCTGCCACAAATCTGAAAAATGGCAATGCCATGTAAACTCTGTAAATCTGGTGGCTTATCCACAAATTGATAAACGGCTCAATGCCTATTTTGGTGTGTTGGCGGGGTGGGTGACTAAAGCTCCCCACAGGTGTGCTGGTTGGTACGGGTGGTGTGTAGCGGATGGAAATTAGGTTTGGTTTGGGAATTGCATATCACATTCATTTTATACATATTATTATGTTTTATTTGTAAATGGGCTTTGGCCCAACTTATGCTTAATTGGATTTTTGGCCCAGTGGACATGGTAAGTGGTTTACACACTGAGTTCTAAGTAACTCACCCCGTTTTCTTACCCTTCTCAGGTAATGATCAGTGACGGAGACTTGGGCTGTGGATGACTCAGTGGAGGCCATACTACGAATAAAGGGTTAATTAAATTTTGGATTTCTTTTAAGTACTTTTTGTTATCTTGCTATTTTAAGTTAAGTTGTAACAAGGCCTCTGGATAATTTTTAATGTTGTTTTACTTTTGATGGATTTTATAATTTGCTTGAATACTTTAGTGGGATTTTTCTAAAAATTGAAATAAATGTTTTCTCAAATGAACATGTAAAAAAAGGGTTTCATTCTTAAATATTTTAACTCGGAAAATTTTCGATTAACAATGTTCTTTAATAATTTTTCCAAAATTATTTTTAAACTCTCTTAAATCTTCTCAAATTATTGATTTAATTTTACTAAATTTCAATTTATAAATTCTTACGTCTCAAATTGTTTGATTTATCAATCAACCTTAGTTTTCAATAAACTCCACGTCAAGAATTTTTTTGAAAATCAGATTTTCTTTAAATCTTTAAAGGACTAGATGTACATTCATTCTGTGTGACATGTCAAATCTAGTCTTAATGCATAGACGGGTTTGGGGTGTTACAGGGAACATGTGGCCTTTTTGAAGGGAAGTGTTATGGAAAGTGTGGTTGGCCAATTTTTGACCATTATGGTCATGAATGTGGACGGTTTTTGGTGTAGATGGAGGTAGCCAAATTTTCTTTGGCAATTGGTAAAAGTTTTGGTGTTGTTTTGGCCAAAAACTCCTATTTGCAACTTTTGTGTCATTTTTCTTTTCTCTCCAACTTTTCTTCTCCTTCTTGCCGAATCTTCAAGCTTTGAGTGTACATCTTTCTCCCTTGTTTGGCCGAATCACTCACCTTTTTGTTCATCTCCCCTTAGATAGCTGAAACAATCTAGCACTCTTCTCTCCATCCATTCTTTTCTTTTGACCTTTTCATCAACATTTTCTCTATTCATAATTCGACATTACCTTGTGATCAAATCATCCTCTTTTCGTAGTGATTTAAGTGAGTGGCGCTACAAGGAAATTAACAATCAGTAAGTAGTTATTCTCTCTTTGTCGATAACTTTATTTCATCCGAGTTTTTCCTTAATAATCGAGTGTTCTTCTTTCTCTCTCGTTGGGTCTGAATTACATTCTTTTCTGTGATATGGCCATCGTTGGATTTAGGGCTTTCAACAAGGTGAAGGAGCACAAGTGATTTGTATTAACCAAATCGTTATAAATCGACTTGTCAAGCAAGTGGGGTAAGAACGTTGTTATAAGATTTGTTTTGATCAAAGGTGGGATAATTGCTAACGACTCTTTCGCTCACCAAATGTTGTTAGGATGGGATTTCAGTAGCCAAAGGGTAGGATCGATTTTTGGTGCACTGGGGGAGATCACATTCGTGGTGTTGAAACGGTAGAAAGCACAACTTGTAATCAAGGTGTGTAATCCCGTACCCTTCCGAATACATGTTTGAGATGGTGTGTAATCTCATACCTCTCTGAATGTTTGCATGAAATGTTCTTTGATTCAGTCGAAATACCGAAGGAAAACCGAAAACCGGCATCCGTGACCACTCGGGCGTGCGTATATTCGTAGTGGTAACCATATTTTTGCAATGAAACAGTTTGGTCAGCAGCAGTGACGTGATTTTGAAAAATCACGAAAAATAGGATAAAGGGAATTAGAAAGCGAAAAAGATATCGAATTAAATCCTACTGTGTATATTTTTATATGGAAGAAGCGGAGAAGGAAAAAGAATTTTAAAGTCTGTGATATCTTAATTTTAGTGAGACTAGTTCTGATCGACTTCGCGGTTCTCTGTTCTGTCTTGGAAAAATCGTATAAAATTGTACAAAGTGAACTATGAGATATAATTTATATGTATAGATTAATTAGTGAGCCTATTTTCAATAGAAACAAGTGGGAGCAGTATATGAAAACCGTACAGTGAGATATTTGAAATTAAGGTAAGAGAGGTCAGAATTGTTAGACAGTGAAATAATGGAAATTTTAAGGAATAAACTGTACTAAACGGCTAAGCCAAAAATTCTGGAAAAATTGTAGTAATAAGATATATGAGTCTTGTAATATCCCGGGTTAGGGGCTGTTTTGTTGTTGCATGATTTTGCATGTGTCTAGTGTGCTGCGTGGCTATTTCTATATTTTGGGGGCTTAATTAAAGTCTAAATGTATGCCTGAGTGAATGGGAAAATTTTGATTTTTGGGTGTTAAGCCAGGGGAGCTGTTGGAGCTGGGGTATAAGAGTTTTATTTGGTGTTCTTGAGCACAAAAGAAAAGCTAGTGGAGTGGCAAGGCATGCGTCACTTGGGGGCTTGAGTGTGGCGTCATCTACGGGGAGAGGTCTTGTGTTCAAGCTGCGGAGTGGCCACTTTTTGCACTCTTTTTGTGGCATGGAAGGAAGAGGTTGTATGTAGTTCAAATTCTACCTTGGACTTAGTCTACACATTCAAATGGAGAGTGGAGAGTGAGTTTAGGAGGAAGACTTGGTCAAGCTAATTTGAATGTGTGGTAGGGAGTTAATGGGGGAGTGGTGGCGAATATTGAGGAGTGGTTGAGGTGTTGGCGAAACTTGGATGCTTCATGGGGAGTGACGGCTTGGTTAGTGAGGGTGTGGGTAGTGCGAATTCCACTTTAGCATTTTGGTTGCTTTCGGTCAAATGTGGTAAGCTAAGATTGTTTTTCTTTTGTCAATTGCCTAAACCGAATTTCAAGTAAAACTCTCCCACTTTTGCTTCTTGAAACCGAAACCCCAAGCAACTCTATTTGCCGAATTTTGTAATTGGTTTTTTTACATTTTGTGTTGTTGGCCGAAGGCTCTTCTAGTTTCTTTCTTCTTTTCATTTGTGTAAACCGAAAGTTATCTCCCAAAATATTCCCATCATTTCATTTCTTCCCAAAATCTTAAGCGAACCTCTCTTCTATTGTTGCCGATTTTCTCTTTCTCTTAAACCATCTTAGAAATTCGATTCTCACTCTACTCTCATCTCACATTTGTTTTCTCTCTTCTCTCATTCGAGAACCAGAACACAGGTGTGTTAAACATCTAAAGACAATTCTCTTTTCTTTCTTTTAAGGTGTTGGCCGAATCTTTTCTCCCTTCTAATAGCTCCCTCTCTTGACCGAATATTAGTGAAGGGTGATCTTGTTGGTTGATCGATCTTGGGTGTTGGGTAAGTGTTTGGCCGTATGGCCATTTCTTTTCTCTTTCTGTTCTTAATCGATTCGGGTTTGATTAAGAGCCGAATATGGTAACTTTGGAAGAGTGTTAATCGTTTGTGAATCATCTCGTTATAGGATCCTTGGATTTTGGAAGCAAACAAGAGAAGTCTCCTGTTTACATTAGGTGATTGGTAAGGGTTGGTATTGTTGTTAGTTTATTCTCTTAGTTCTCGTTTAGTCAAAGCTTCAAGAGATTAATACTTTCTTCTTTATAGGTTGGCCGATTGTCAAAGGGAACCACTATTTGGTTCGGGATTTGGTAGGAAACCAAATCAGGTGAAGGTAAGGGCTTTTGATAAACCCTTTTGGATTAAATGGTTATGGTAGAATGGTCTTAGTACCTAACCCTGGTTTGGCGATTCTAGGAGCAAGTTGATCGAGGGATTTAGGCGGGGTCTTTGGGATTTAGACTTGCGATTTACGGTGTGTGTAAACTAACACACTATACTTGGTAATATTGTTATTAAACCTGTTTGCCTATTAAAAACCATGACGGTATGATGGATTATTGGATACCCAAAGCGGGGTATGTGTGCGTATCCGGGTAAGTCTAATTTATTACAAGTTCTATTATGGATACCTTGGGTATTATGATCTATGATATGTATGCTATGAGAGGTAATGCTAGACATGTTGGCATGATATGCATGACTTGTATGATATGCATGATTACATGAGTATGGTATGTTGATGGGTGATATGAGTGGAGGAGCATGATATTTTGTCTTTGTGAGCACCAGTGTTTTGGTAACACACCTTGTGACTTTGGGTCACCAGTGCTTTGGTAGCACATTTGTGTCTTTGGGACACCAGAGGTTGGGCACCTCATTGCGACTTGTCCCTGTGGTTAACACCACCGTGGGTTGGCCCCACTTTGAGATATGGGATCGTCGCTAGTGATTGGGTATCACACGATGGGTTGGCCCCATCATTCGATTATTGTGACTATGGTCACGGTGCTTTGGTAGCACATTTGTGTCTTTGGGACACGGAGGTTGGGCACCTCATTGCGACTTGTCCTGTGGTTAACACCACCGTGGGTTGGCCCCACTTTGAGATATGGGATAAATGCGCTAGTGATTGGGTATCACACGATGGGTTGGCCCCATCATTCGATTATCGTGACTACGGTCACCGGTGCTTTAGTAGCACATTTGTGTCTTTAGGACACCGGTGTTTTAGTAACACATTGTGACTATATGTCACGGTGGTTTAGCACCACCGGTGGTTTGGTACCACACGGGGTAGAAAAAGGAGATACGGATGGTTAGGATCGGGTTGCATTAATTATGTTGCTATGTATGATGTGTGTTAGCATGTTGTTTCATCGGGAGCGGGATTTATGCACTAAGTCACTCGACTCACCCTCTCCTTTGACATTTCAGGTGACTCGTAGACGCGGACATGGAGCCGGGATGGACTTGGGGTGCTCATGCCATGCTTAATAAAGTTTTACTCCAACTCTATCATTTGGGTACTTTAGTTTAATTACTGTTATTTGGGTTTTAATTTGGATTTGTAAAAGGCCTTTAAATTATATTTTTATGAGGGGTATGTTTTAATTAGATTCTCAACCTGCTTAACAAATAAATTGGCATGATATTTTACTAAAACTTGGAAAGACAACGTTTTCAAAATTATATCGCAATGTGTTTTAAACTATACCATCGGGTATCTCACTATGTTTTGCTATAAAGTGAACTCAAGTGATTTTCAAACCAAACTCGATTTTTCTACTAAGTCTAAAATGTTTCGAAATGGCACTAAGAAACTATTGGAGACGCTAAATGACATCAACTCGTTTTTCTGACTATATACTTTGGATAAGTTTTCAAAATCTAATCAAACAGGCCTACTCAAATTTTCTTCAAGTTCACTATGTTTTCGCCCCGCTTTTAAGCGAAAAATCCTATCTCTCAAAAAAAACGTTTTCCCGTAGCATACCAGATTCGGACGTGGTGTCCTGTCCGAGTTTGGGGTGTTACAATTGTGGTATCAGAGCCAGGTTCAAAGGCTCGACTGTGGGCCTGAGGCCCAAAAGGTTTTCAAAAGATTGTTTTGTTAGTCTTTATTCTTAAAGCATGGTTTGAAAGGCATGGCACCGAGTCTCCGGCACCAGTTCGCCCAGGTGAGTACCCCGTACTATTGCTTGTGAATTGATTGGATGTGATATGATTTGATGAATAGCAATAGTATACTACTTTAGAGACTGAAATTGATAGGATTCTGTGAACTCGCGAGAACAAATCCTCTTAAAATATTCATTAGACTTGCTTTTAAACAAGTGGAATAAATCTCGATGCATAAAAATTCTTAATCGAATCACGTAGGAAGATTAGTCATGGCGCTAGAGGTGGGCGTGGTCGTGGACGCAGGTCGTGGTAGGATGACGATTTACGAGCCCGTAGGTTACGGTCGGGGTTCGAGAAAATGAGATACCGGTTCCGCCACGGTGGAGGTGGTGAGTTCCAAGATCGACCAGGGGCGACGCAGCGATGTCACGAGCGATCTTTGCGAGTGTTGGAAAGAGTAGGTGGTGTTGGTGGTAATGCGGGGAGTTAGGAAATTGTTCTGGCGACTTCGGGCCAATGGGGCCGAATTCTTCCGAGTGTGTTTCGGTGTTGCTCCAGCCTTTGCTGAATATTGGTTGGAGGCAACCCGAGCGGATCATGGATGATCCGGACTTGCAGTGAAGAGAAGTGAAGGGCATCGTATCGCTTCTCGGGATGAGTCATATCGGTGGTGGCTCACGGTTCGAGACGATGTGGCGGCGAGAGGATCTAACATGGGATTATTTGAGTGCATATCAAAAGAAGTACATCGGAGCTAGTTATGTTGACTCCCAGCGGGAGGCATTTACGAGGCTTGTTCGGGGAGTAAATGCTTTTTAGCATGCAGGTGAGTTCTGGCCCGAGTAGGTATGCCGGGGGCATTGTGGCCACTTGAGCATGAGAGGTGTGTTCGTTCGAGGATGGAGTGCGAGGCGACTTGAGGTCTCATTGATTGCTCCTCGGCGAGGAGCGCGAGTTTCTTTGTCTTAGTTGAGAAGGCTAAGGTAGCCGAGGGTGTTAAGGAGTCGGTGAGGCGGGGCATGGGCGAAATAGACATAAGAGGAGCTTTGGGTCCTCTAGGTCGCCGGGTAATCCATGAGAAGAGAGCTAGACCGAGTGGGCGAACCGACCTACTAGGTTTGTTCTTTCGCTAGGCGAGGACCGCCGCATGATGTGATCGGTGTGGGAAATCTCATTGGGGTGGCTGCTTTGGGTGGAGGAAAAGGTTGCCGAGTGTGGTTCTGGAGCATCGTGTGAGGATTGTCCGCGTAGGTTGGCTAGGATTCACCGAGAGAGGGGCGTGTCGATTCAGAGGTAATGGACCGCCACCGCGAGAGGGGCCGTGGTAATGGCGAGAGGTGGTAATGGGTGCAGTCGGGCCGTGGAGCACCGGCGAGAGGTGCGAGTAGCTCGATGCTAGACAGCGACTGGATTAGTGTATGCCGCGAGGCGCCGAGAGAGACGCGACCTGCCGGACGTCATAACCGGTGACGTTTTTGATTTTTGGTTCTCCTTATCTCTGCTTTGATTGATGTGGGTTCGACGCACTCTTATGTTGCCCGATAGTATAGTAGAGACCATGGATTTAGACTCGAGATATCTTCTAGGCGGATGGCGTGATTAGCCCTCTAGGTCACTCTGTATTAGTAGATAAGCCATTTAGAGAGGTACCCTTAGAACTCCAGGGGGTAGTGTTATTTCGCGATCCGATGGAGCTGCCGTTTGGGGAGTTCGATCGATTCTTAGGATGGATTGGTTGGTCAAGTACCAGCGGCGAGGTTGGATTGCGCGACCAAGCGCATGGTTCTTAAGACGGTTGAGGGTGAAGAGGTGGCTATGATAGGTAATAGGAGAGATTACTTATCTAATGTGGTATCCGCTCAAGGCGAGAGAAGATGGTCGGAAAGGCCGTGAAGCGTATGTAGTTCATGTGTATGCGTTGGAGGCTAAGGAGTGCTGCTGTGGAGAAGGTTCGTGCAGTTAAGGAGTTTCTTTGATGTTTTTCCGAGGAGCTTCGGGTTTGCCGCCGATCGCGAGGTGGAGTTCGGAATAGATCATTGCAGGCTGCGCGCGGTGTCTATTGCTCCGTATAGGATGGCGCCAAAGGAATTGGTGGAGCTTAAGGCTCGAGATCCGGGAGTTATTGGATCGAGGTTTTATTAGGCCTAGTGTTTACGCGTAAGTGCGCGCGGTACTCTTTGTTAAAAAGAAAGATGGCTCGATGCGGATGTGTATAGACTACGCTTGATTGAACAAGCCGGCGATTAAAAACAAGTATCCGTTGCCACGGATAGGCGATTTGTTTGATCGGTGAAGGGGCTGCGGTATTTTGAAGATCGACTTGAGATCAGGTATCATCGATTGAAGGTTAAGGAGGCCGATATCCATAAAACGGCGTTTGGACTTGGTATGGGCACTACAATTTACGTAATGCCGTCGGGTTGACTAACGCCCGGCGGCGTTTATGGACATGATGAATAGGGTGTTTCAACGATGATCACGGATCGATTCGTCGTGGTTTTCATAGACGACATCTTAGTGTACTCAGGGCGGAGGAAGAGCATGATAAGCATTTGCGAGTGGTGTTGCGATTTTGAGAAAAGCGACTCTATGCTAAGTTCGGTAAGTGTGAGTTACGGCTTAGGAAGTGACTTTCTTGGGTCATGTAGTGTCGGTGAGGGAATTCGAGTGGATCCTCGTAAGATTGAGGCGGTTTTGGGATTGGAAGCCGCCTAAGTCGGTGGGTGAGATTCGGAGTTTTCAGGTTTGGCCGGATACTCACAGAAGGTTTGTTGAGGTTTTCGTTGATAGCGGCGCCGATGACCAAGTTCTTTGAGGAAAGAAGTTCCGTTTGTGTGGACCGAGAAACAAGCAGGAAAGCTTCGATAAGTTAAAGAAGATTTGACCGAGGCTCGGTTCTAATTCAACCGAGGTGGTAAGGAATTCACGATCTATTGCGATGCATCACATACGGGCTTGGGTTGTGTCTTTGATGCAAGAAGGTAAGGTTGTGGCTTACGCTTCTCGCAAATTGAGGCCACATGAGGTCAATTATCCGGACTTACGATTTGGAGCTAGCGGCTGTGGTCTTCGCCTTAAAGATTTGGAGGCACTACTTATGCGGGGAAAGATCGATAGTCTACACAGATCACAAGAGTCCGAAGTATCTCACCGACTCGAAGGATTTGAATTTGAGGCGCGCGCAGATGGGTCGAGTTCTTTGAAAGATTACGATCGCTCGATTGAGTATCATCGGGCAAGGCTAACGTGGTGGCGACGCGTTGAGCCGTAAGGTTGTTTCGGAGTTAAGAGCATTGTTTGCCCACTTGAGCTTGTATGACGATGGGAGTATTCTCGCGAGTTGTAGGTTAAGCCTACTTGGGTTGAGCGGTCGAGAGAAACAGATTATTGGATGAGGTTACGAGTGCGCGGAGGTTACAAGTGCGAGGATGGTGGTTTGGAGGTTACTGACTTGTGCAGTGACGAGGTTTCTGTGTTTTCAAGGTAAGGCTTGTATGCCTAAAGATGTTGGTCGAGGAGAAGATTCTTGAGACGCACATAGCGATCCTTATGCTATGCATCACGGAGGTAGTAAGATGTTTAGGGATCTTAGAAGCGATTTTGGTGGCTGGCTTGAAGAAAGAGGTGACAGAGTTTGTTGGGAAGTGTGTCGACTTGTCGGTAGTCAAAGGTGAACATCGATTGCCGTCGGGTTTGCTTGACTGTAAAGATTCCTCGATGGAAGTGGGAAAGGATAACCATGGATTTCGTCGGTGGGTTACCGCTTACGCCAAGCAAGAAAGATTCGATTTGGGTAGTGGTGGATCGGTCGACTAAATCAGCTCACTTTATTCCGGTGAGGGTTGACTACTCACTTGAGAAGCGGTGTGTATGTTTCGTGAGATAGTAAGGTTGCACGGTGTGCCGTTTCGATAATCTCGGATAGGGATCCTAGATTCACGTCAAGGTTCGGAAAGCGTTGCATCGAGCTCGGGTACTCGTTTGGATTTCAAAGACGGCTTTTCACCGCATGATCGGCGGCCAATCGAGAAAGGGTTATTATTCGGTCTTAGAGGATATCTTTGAGAGGTTGTATCTTGGATTTGAGAGGTAGTTGGGAGGAGTTTCTACCATTAGGCGAGTTTGCCTACAACAACGATTACCAAGCGAGCATCAAGATGGCACCGTATGAGGCGTTGTATGGTAGGAAGTGTCGCTCACCTACGTGTTGGGCGGAGTTGGGTGAACGTCGATTGTTGGGACCCGAGTTGGTTTTGCGAGACCGAAGACAAGGTTAAGTTGATTCAGTCTCGATTGAAGGAAGCTTGGACCCGCAGAAGTCTTATGCCGATCTTAAGCGAAGAGATATAGAGTTATTTGTGGGGATCGAGTGTTTACGAAGGTCTCACCTTGGGAGAAGGTGTTGAGGTTCGGGAAGAAAGGCAAGCTAAGTCCGAGGTTTATTGGGCCGTATAAGGTATTGAGACGCGAGTTGGACCGATGAGCGTATCAACTTGAGTTGCCAGCAGAGTGAGTCGATTCACGATGTTTTTCACGTTTCGATGCTTCGGAGGTACCGATTCGGATCCGTCGCATGTGGTAGCAATGGAAGAGATCGAGGTAAATCCGATTTGACCATGGAGGAGGAACCTGTGCGATTCTTGATCGAGATGTGAAGGTTCTGCGTAAGAAGTCCGTGCCTTTGGTTAAGGTTCTTTGGCGAGAATCATGGCATAGAAGAAGCTACGTGGGAACCCGAGGATATGATGAGACAAACAATACCGCAACTCTTACGATCGGGTAATTTCGAGGTCGAAATTATTTTTAAAGGGGTAGAACCGTAATATCCGGGTTAGGGGCTGTTTTGTTGTTGCATGATTTTGCATGTGTCTAGTGTCTTTGCGTGGCTATTTCTATGTTTTGGGGGCTTAATTGAAGTCTAAATGTATGCACGAGTGAATGGGAAAATTTTGATTTTTGGGTGTTAAGCCGGGAATTTGTTGGAGCTGGGGTATAAGAGTTTTATTTGGTGTTCTTGAGCACAAAAGAAAAGCTAGTGGAGTGGCAAGGCATGCGTCACTTGGGGGCTTGAGTGTGGCGTCATCTACAGGGGAGAGGTCTTGTGTTCAAGTCTGCGGAGTGGCCACTTTTTGCACTCTTTTTGACGGCATGGAAGGAAGAGGTTGTATGTAGTTCAAATTCTACCTTGGACTTAGTCTACACATTCAAATGGAGAGTGGAGAGTGAGTTTAGGAGGAAGACTTGGTCAAGCTAATTTGAATGTGTGGTAGGGAGTTAATGGGGGGAGTGGTGGCCGAATATTGAGGAGTGGTTGAGGTGTTGGCGAAACTTGGATGCTTCATGGGGGAGTGACGGCTTGGTTAGTGAGGGTGTGGGTAGTGCCGAATTCCACTTTAGCATTTTGGTTGCTTTCGGTCAAATGTGGTAAGCTAAGATTGTTTTTCTTTTTGTCAATTGCCTAAACCGAATTTCAAGTAAAACTCTCCCACTTTTGCTTCTTGAAACCGAAACCCCAAGCAACTCTATTTGCCGAATTTTGTAATTGGTTTTTTTTACATTTTGTGTTGTTGGCCGAAGGCTCTTCTAGTTTCTTTCTTCTTTTCATTTGTGTAAACCTAAAAGTTATCTCCCAAAATATTCCCATCATTTCATTTCTTCCCAAAATCTTAAGCCGAACTCTCTCTTCTATTGTTGCCGATTTTCTCTTTCTCTTAAACCATCTTGCTTAAATTCGATTCTCACTCTACTCTCATCTCACATTTGTTTTCTCTCTTCTCTCATTCGTAACCGAACACGGGTGTGTTAAACATCTAAAGACAATTCTCTTTTCTTTCTTTTAAGGTGTTGGCGAATCTTTTCTCCCTTCTAATAGCTCCTCTCTTGACCGAATATTAGTGAAGGGTGATCTTGTTAGTTGATCGATCTTGGGTGTTGGGTAAGTGTTTGGCCGTATGGCCATTTCTTTTCTCTTTCTGTTCTTAATCGATTCGGGTTTGATTAAGAGCCGAATATGGTAACTTTGGAAGAGTGTTAATCGTTTGTGAATCATCTCGTTATAGGATCCTTGGATTTTGGAAGCAAACAAGAGAAGTCTCCTGTTTTCATTGAATGATTGGTAAGGGTTGGTATTGTTGTTAGTTTATTCTCTTAGTTCTCGTTTAGTCAAAGCTTCAAGAGATTAATACTTTCTTCTTTATAGGTTGGCCGATTGTCAAAGGGAACCACTATTTGGTTCGGGATTTGGTAGGAAACCAAATCAGGTGAAGGGTAAGGGCTTTTGATAAACCCTTTTGGATTAAATGGTTATGGCCGAATGGTCTTAGTACCTAACCCCTGGTTTGGCCGATTCTAGGAGCAAGTTGATCGAGGGATTTAGACGGGGTCTTTGGGATTTAGACTTGCGATTTACCAGGTGTGTAAACTAACACACTATACTTGGTAATATTGTTATTAAACCTGTTTGCCTATTAAAAACCATGTGAAGATGATGGATTATTGGATACCCAAACGGGGTATGTGTGCGTATCCGGGTAAGTCTAATTTATTACAAGTTCTATTATGGATACCTTGGGTATTATGATCTATGATATGTATGCTATGAGAGGTAATGCTAGACATGTTGGCATGATATGCATGACTTGTATGATATGCATGATTACATGAGTATGGTATGTTGATGGGTGATATGAGTGGAGGAGCATGATATTTTTGTCCGACGAGCACCAAAGTGTTTTGGTAACACACCTTGTGACTTTGGGTCACCAGTGCTTTGGTAGCACATTTGTGTCTTTGGGACACGGAGGTTGGGCACCTCATTGCGACTTGTCCCCTGTGGTTAACACCACCGTGGGTTGGCCCCACTTTGAGATATGGGATCGCTCGCTAGTGATTGGGTATCACACGATGGGTTGGCCCCATCATTCGATTATTGTGACTATGGTCACCGGTGCTTTGGTAGCACATTTGTGTCTTTGGGACACGAGAGGTTGGGCACCTCATTGCGACTTGTCCCTCGTGGTTAACACCACCACCGTGGGTTGGCCCCACTTTGAGATATGGGATGAATCGCTAGTGATTGGGTATCACACGATGGGTTGGCCCCATCATTCGATTATCGTGACTACGGTCACCGGTGCTTTGGTAGCACATTTGTGTCTTTGGGACACCGGTGTTTTGGTAACACATTGTGACTATATGTCACCAAAGTGGTTTGGCACCACCGGTGGTTTGGTACCACACGGGGTAGAAAAAGGAGATACGGATGGTTAGGATCGGGTTGCATTAATTATGTTGCTATGTATGATGTGTGTTAGCATGTTGTTTCATCGGGAGCGGGATTTATGCATCGAGTCACTCGACTCACCCTCTCCTTTGACATTTCAGGTGACTCGTGAGACGCGGACATGGAGCCGGATGGACTCGGGGTGCTCATGCCATGCTTAATAAAGTTTTACTCCAACTCTATCATTTGGGTACTTTAGTTTAATTACTGTTATTTGGGTTTTAATTTGGATTTGTAGAAGGCCTTTAAATTATATTTTTATGAGGGGTATGTTTTAATTAGATTCTCAACCTGCTTAACAAATAACTTGGCATGATATTTTACTAAATCTTGGAAAGACAACGTTTTCAAAATTATATCGCAATGTGTTTTAAACTATACCATCGGATATCTCACTATGTTTTGCTATAAAGTGAACTCAAGTGATTTTCAAACCAAACTCGATTTTTCTACTAAGTCTAAAATGTTTGAAATGGCACTAAGAAACTATTGGAGACGCTTAAATGACATCAACTCGCTTTTTCCGACTATATACTTTGGATAAGTTTTCAAAATCTAATCAAACAGGCCTACTCAAATTTTCTTCAAGTTCACTATGTTTTCGCCCCGCTTTTAAACGAAAAATCCTATCTCTCAAAAACGTTTTCCCCGTAGCATACCAGATTCGGACGTGGTGTCCTGTCCGAGTTTGGGGTGTTACAAGTCTAGTTTCAAGAAAAATTTAAGAATTTAAATTTCAAGTTTTCTAACTCGAGTTATAGTCAATTTAGTCAGTATGACGCAGATGGACAGTTTCAAATTTTTATGCCCAAATTAGTAGTTAAGTCTGGGGTTGCGAAATTACCAAAATACCCTTGGAGTGTAAATTATCGAAATACCCCTGGGTTGCGAGATTACCGAATTACCCTTAGTGGGTAAAATTATCGATTTACCTAAATGCCCCTATGGGCCGATTTGATAGATTGTTATAATGGGCCGATTTACCGAAATGTCCTTATGGACCGATTTACCGAAATGCCCCTATGGGCCAAATTGATAGAATGCCTTAGTGGGATGAATTACAAAGCTCAATAATGGGCCGATTCATCGTATTAAATTACTAGACTAATGGTTGTTATACATGTGGATATTTTATGTTGTTATGTGTATTGCATCATCACATATTGCATGGGATGGGAAACTTGAATGAAGAGAAGTATAGACCGGTGGCATTACCACTAATTCGGATATGGGCTATGTGCCAATTTAAATATGGCTTTGTGCCATCGTGATTAAGGCTATGTGCCGATTATATTACCGTATATGATACTCTGGTGGTTAAGCCACAAAATTATTATAAATGGCAGCTTGTCTGCAAATTGGAGAGACTGGCGGGGTGGGTTGACTTGATCCCCATAGGAGAGACTGGTTGGTACGGGGGAGAGATTGGTTGGATGGGTTGGGTTGCATACATTTGCTTCATATATATATATGTTCTGTTATGAAAGTGGGCTTAGGCCCAAAATATTGCTAAATGGGTTCAGGCCCAGTGGATGATGGTAAGGGGTTTCACACTGAGTTCTTGTAACTCACCCCCCTTTTTTCTTAACCCTTGTAGGTAATGCTCCGTAATGAGGACTTGGGCCCATGGATGACTCGGTGGAGGCCATACTTCAGAAATGGTGTTATTGAACTTTAAATTTCTATTTTGGTTTATTTTATTATTTTGCTATTTTGGTTTAAGTTGTAATAAGGCCTCTGGGATATGTTTTAAATTGCTTTATGTTTAGTCGTACTTATTATATTGCTTGAATTGTTTTAACGGGGATTTTCTAAAACCATAAGTAATGGTTTTCCAAAATTGATTAATAAATAGATTTTATAACAAACTTTTACAAATATTTTAACTCGAAAATTTTCTCTCGAATTATCAACAATATTTTCAAACGTCAAGGTTTTAAAGTTCACTACCTTGATTGTTGACTCATCAATCTATCTTTCAAAAATACTTGTATTTTATCTACGTTTCTGCAATGTTTTCAAAATGCTTCTGCAACTCTATTTCTAAACGTCACATTTTCGTAAATTGTTTATTTCAAATATGCTTCCGCAAACGAAAAGATTTTTAAAGATAATTACGTTTTCAATTAGACATGAATTGCTTAAGTGTTTTGGGTTTTAACAAAAAGGCTGTATTTCTCAAGCAAGTTTTTACTTCCATGTGACACACCAAATTCAGGCCTAACTTCTAGGCCGGGTTTGGGGTGTTACATTTTATGGTATCAGAGCCCGATTTCAAAACTCGACTGTGGTTTAGGTTCAAAAGCGTTTTCAAAAGCTGTATGAATTTTAAATTATAGATATATGTGTTAAAGGAAGTATGGCACCACGGGTATCCGGCACCAAGTCAAGTAAGTTATGTTTTCAATTTATGATTATTATGGTATGACTGTAGAAATACTCTAGAACTCTTAGCTTTAGGAGCTGAAACTATAGAAATTGAGACCTTAGATACGTACTACGAAAACAACTTTACTTCCTATACTCCATAAAACATTGTTTAATAAACACTGAAATAGTATACTGATTCATAAAACTCGTAATAAGCTTAAGTCGACATTAGTGAACATGAGCGTTAAAGGACGTAGACGCGATAGATGTGGACGTGGTAGAGGCCGAGGTGCTAAGGCTAGATCTTTAGCATCGTGGCATGTTTCCGAAAGGGAGGCGCTGGCATCGCCAGTGGTTTAGACGGGATCTCATGATCGAGCTGGGGTTGATGAGCTAACTCAGATAGTTAAGGAAGTATTGGAGGAGGTTAAAGGAATCGGTGAAGCACTTCGAGTTGGGTCTGTGGATTGTAAGAAGAAATTAGATCGTGGTTCTTTTGGGTCGTAGTCTCGTTCCGTAAAGCGTGTTAAGGCACGTCCAAACTTTCCGGCTTGCGATTATTGCAGAAGGTGTCATCTGGGAGAATGCTGGAGGAGGTCAGGAGCATGTTTGAGATGCGGGTCTAAGGAGCAAAAGGCTCGGGATTGTTTCATCACCATCAAGTCGGGTATGTTATGGTTGGACGTGATGATTGAATGTAGAAAATTTTAGGTATAAGTGGTAGATAACTGCTTGCTTCTATGGTTAGGTGTTTGGTTGTGTGAAAGAGGATTCAAGATTATGTTAAAAGTACATTGGTGTTATTAAGATCAGAGTGCGCAGCGAAAGTATAGTGGTGTGATTTGAGCGATGCGTTTAGTAGTTGGTTGGAAATTTCGAGGATAAAATTTCTTTAAGGAGGGTAGAATTGTAACGACCCGAAATTGGGCCTAGTAGGATTGGGCCCATTGGACCTTGAGCGTAGAAGCGTTTTAAAATTTATGGGAATTTGAGAATGACATTATTTCAAGTTGGACTTATTAGGAAGGTGATTTTGGAAAGTTACGGGGTTCTATGAAGGCTCGGCGTTAAATTAGGCCCTAGTAAAAATTTGGTGTTTAAGCCTATTTAGGAGAAATAGTAAGTGACCTCAAAGCTTATGGAAATAAATGAGTAATGTGCTAGCATAATTAAACAATTGGTAAGAAGGTTATGGCACCACATGAAGCACCTTGAGGGAAGAGGTTCAAATCCCATTTTGTGCAAATTTTGACTATTATTTTTGCATTCTTTCCCTAAGTGTCGGCCAAGCATGTAAATAAGGCAAGGTGGACTTTTTATTTTTGGCAAGATGGCTAAGGAAAAGAGGAAAGGATGAAGGTGAGGAAAGAAATCAAGAGAAAGGGGAAAGTAAGGGGAACATGTGGCCTTTTTCAAGGGAAGTGTTATGGAAAGTGTGGTTGGCCAATTTTTGACCATTATGGTCATGAATGTGGACGGTTTTGGCTGTAGAGGGAGGTAGCCAAATTTTCTTTGGCAATTGGTAAAAGTTTTGGTGTTTTTTTTGGCCAAAAACTCCAATTTGCAACTTTTGTATCATTTTTCTTTTCTCTCCAAATTTCCTTCTCCTTCTTGCCGAACCTTCAAGCTTTGAGTGTACATCTTTCTCCTTTGTTTGGCCAAATGACTCACCTTTTTGTTCATCTCCCCTTAGATAGCTGAAACAATCTAGCACTCTTCTCTCCATCCATTCTTTTCTTTTGACCTTTTCATCAACATTTTCTCTATTCTTAATTCGACACTACCTTGTGATCAAAACATCCTCTTTTCGTAGTGATTTAAGTGAGTGGCGCTACAAGGAAATTAACAATCGGTAAGTAGTTGTTCTCTCTTTGTCGATAACTTTGTTTCATCCGAGTTTTTCCTTAATAATCGAGTGTTCTTCTTTCTCTCTTGTTAGGTCTGAGTTACATTCTTTTCTGTGATATAGCCATCGTTGAATTTAGGGCTTTCAACAAGGTGAAGGAGCACAAGTGATTTGTATTAACCAAATCGTTATCGTCGACTTGTCAAGCAAGTGGGGTAAGAACGTTGTTATAAGATTTGTTTTGATCAAAGGTGGGATAATTGCTAACGACTCTTTTGCTCACCAAATATTTTTAGGACGGGATTTCAGTAGCCAAAGGGTAGGATCGATTTTTGGTGCATTGAGGGAGATCACATTCGTGGTGTTGAAACGGTAGAAAGCACAACTTGTAATCAAGGTGTGTAATCCCGTACCCTTTCGAATACATGTTTGAGATGGCGTGTAATCTCATACCTCTCTAAATGTTTGCATGAAATGTTCTGTGATTCGATCGAAATACCGAAGGAAAACCAGAAACCGGCATCTGTGACCACTCGGGCGTGCGTATATTCGTAGTGGTAACCATATTTTTACAATGAAATAGTTTGGTCAGCAGCGGTGACGTGATTTTGAAAAATCACGAAAAATAGGATAAAGGGAATTAGAAATAAAAAAAGATATTGAATTAAAGCTTACTGCGTCTATTTTTAAATGGAAGAAGCGGAGAAGGAAACGGAATTTTAAAGTCTGTGATATCTTAATTTTAGTGAGACTAGTTCTGATCGATTTCGCGGTTCTCTGTTATGTCTTGAAAAAATCGTATAAAATTTTACAAAGTGAATTATGAGTTATAGTTTATATGTATAGATTCCTTAGTGAGCCTGTTTTCAATAGAAACAAGTGGGAGCAGTATATAAAAACCGCACAGTGAGATATTTGCAATTAAGGTAAGAGAGGTCAGAATTGTTGGACTGTGAAACAAGGGAAATTTAAGGAATAAACTGTACTAAACGGCTAAACCAAAATTCCTGGAAAAATTGTAGTAAGAATATATATGAGTCTAGTTTCAAAGAAAATTTATGGATTTAAATTTTGAGTTTTCTAACTCGAGTTATAGTCAATTTAGTCAGTATGACGCAAATAGACAGTTTAAAATTTTTATGCCCAAATTAGTAGTTAAGTCCGGGGTTGCGAAATTACCAAAATACCCTTGGAGTGTAAATTACTGAAATACCCCTGGGTTGCGAGATTACCGAATTACCCTTAGTGGGTAAAATTACCGATTTACCGAAATGCCCCTATGGCCCATTTGATAGATTGTTATAATTGGCCGATTTACCGAAATGTCCTTGTGGACCAATTTATCGAGATGCCCCTATGGGCCGAATTGATAGAATGCCTTAGTGGGCTGAATTACAAAGCTCAATAATGGGCCGATTCATCGTATTAAATTACTAGACTAATGGTTGTAATACATGTGGATATTTTATGTTGTTATGTGTATTGCATCATCACATATTGCATGGGATGGGAAACTTGAATGAAGAGAAGTATAGACCGGTGGCATTGCCACAAATTCTGATATGGGCTATGTGCCAATTTAAATATGGCTTTGTGCCATCGTGATTAAGGCTGTGTGCCGATTATATTACCGTATATGATACTCTGGTGGTTAAGCCACAAAATTATTATAAATGGCAGCTTGTCTGCAAATTGGAGAGACTGGCGGGGTGGGTTGACTTGATCCCCACAGGAGAGACTGGTTGGTACGGGGGAGAGATTGGTTGGATGGGTTGGGTTGCATACATTTGCTTCATATATATATATGTTCTGTTATGAAAGTGGTCTTAGGCCCAAAATATTGCTAAATGGGTTCAGGCCCAGTGGATGACGGTAAGGGGTTTCACACTGAGTTCTTGTAACTCACCCCCCTTTTTTCTTAACCCTTGTAGGTAATGCTCCGTAATGAGGACTAGGGCCCATGGATGACTCGGTGGAGGCCATACTTCAGAAATGGTGTTATTGAACTTTAAATTTCTATTTTGGTTTATTTTATTATTTTGCTATTTTGGTTTAAGTTGTAATAAGGCCTCTGGGATATGTTTTAAATTGCTTTATGTTTAGTCGTACTTATTATATTGCTTGAATTGTTTTAACGGGGATTTTATAAAATCATAAATAATGGTTTTCCAAAATTGATTAATAAATGGATTTTATAACAAACTTTTACAAATATTTTAACTCGGAAATTTTCTCTCGAATTATCAACAATATTTTCAAAAGTCACAGTTTTAAAGTTCACTACCTTGATTGTTGACTCATCAATCAGTCTTTCAAAAATACTTGTATTTTATCTATGTTTCCGCAACGTTTTCAAAATGCTTCGCAACTCTATTTCTAAACGTCAAATTTTCGTAAATTGTTTATTTCAAATATGCTTCCGCAAACGAAAAGGTTTTTAAAGATAATTACGTTTTCAATTAGACATGAATTGCTTAAGTGTTTTGGGTTTTAACAAAGAGGCTGTATTTCTCAAGCAAGTTTTTACTTCCATGTGACACACCAGATTCGGGCCTAACTTCTAGGCCGGGTTCGGGGTGTTACAATATGAGTTAGCTAAAATTTTATATTGAATCATTTAGTTTTGACATATACGTGCGCTTTGTAAATATTAATTATAATTATGGGTAAATAATATTATAGGATATGTATGCGAGTTGTATATATATTAAATTACAATGTTCATGTGATTTTGAGTGAGAATGGATATTATATGTTTGATTTGGGTATGAGTTAATTGCCTAAAGTTTTCGGTACTTAACTTGTTGAATGAATTTTAGTTGGGTGCATATTCGGCCATTATGGTATACTTACCAAATGAATAATGACTAGTAATTTGATCAAGCTTATTTATTTTAGTGTATATAATGCGATTGATATTATTTTTGTGATGACTGGTTTATTGTAATATTATTCCTTAAGTATTAGAATCCATGCGACTGAATGAACTTGGTGGATAGTTTAGTGACACCTCATAACCCTATCCGGCGATGGACACGGGTTAGGGGTGTTACAGTTTCCTTAGTAAATTCCGTTTCATATTGCTTTAAATTTCCTTATAGTTGGATTTATGTTTTGTAATAAGGCCTTTGGTATTTTATTTGGTTTTAGTTTTTGATTTGATTATTGCTTATTAATAAATGTTCAATACGGGATTTTCTTAAAACATTAACAACTGTTTTTCCAAAATGTTAACGAACAGTTTACAAGTTATAATTGATAAAAGTCTGGATTTTCTTAACAATGATAACTCTTTTCAAAATAACCTTTTCTCCTGGAATTCATTGAATCTGATTGTTTATAAACAAAGTCATCGAAAACAGCATCAAGGATGTTTTTGCAAGAGAACTATAAAACAAGTTGGATTTTTCATAAGCAACAAAACTCGAAGTTTTTATCGAACGCGAAGTTTCTTTAATAACCCTTCCATGTGACATGCCAGATCCGGTCGTAATGTCTAGGCCGGGTTTGGGGTGTTAAATAGTAAGCCATATACAAATAAACTTAACATATAGGCATTCATTATTCATAAAAAATATGAGTTTACTACTAGCTCATTTGCACATTCATGATTCTTCTTGGCTTATTTATCTAGTCATTTGCTTACCAATATACTTGTCACCCTGTACTTCTTTAGATCATAGCTCATTCACACATATAACACATTTTACCCTATCAAATCTATTCTCATATTTCATCTAGGTAAGTTCATATAAACACTTACGTTTCATACACTTGCTTAGTGTACAATTCAAACGTACCTAACTTGTTTATACATTTCACGTAATTGTTCATTTCTCGGACTTGCCCGTTGAACCGTTCGGAATCAAATAGGATACTCAGAATGCTCAGAATAGTTGGTCGTGTATCGAGAGTCTTAATATTTATAAAATGAATGATCTAGCCTAGAAACTAACTATCACCACATTGAGGCAAGCGCACCTATCGAACAGTAGTATAGCTTAGTGGCAATACCAGATTGTCGAACCCAAAGGAACCAAAAGTACTAATACTGACTTTCTTTTTATTATTTAGCCTAAGAACTAAGGGAATTGTTGTTTATTCTAAAATTAACTAACTACTAAGCTAAAGACGCTAAGACACAGAGAATGAATTTGGGAAAATACTTGTGGGAAAAACCAATTGATTAAGACGATACCCAAGGAAGAATCCACCTAGACTTCACTTGTTATTTAACTTTGAACCAGACGATTTATTCACTTGACTTGATCCGTAGGATTCCATAATTTATATTAATACCTCTCTCGAGGCTACTAACGTCTAACCCTAGGTTGATTAATTGAAATCTCTTTCTAATTAAAACCCCTAGGATTGCATTAACTCGATCTATGGACTCCCATATTAGGTTTGACCCTAATCCGGCAGATTTTCGTCATCCTATCTCTAGGGTTGCGATCAACTCCGCTTAACTATGCTAGATCTACTCTTAAACAGGGAATATTCCACCACTACCTAAGCACATCAATACTTGGATCAATATACTGAAATACCAAAACAAGAATTAAGAACACATAGTTAAGAACAAATCAAGTATTTATCATATAGTTCAGAAAACAATAACAAGATCCGTCTTAGGTTTCATCCCCCTCAGGTATCTGAGGGGTTTAGTTCATAATCATAAAAGAATACATCTCAGAAGAAAATATAAAGCAAAACATAAGAAAACCCTAAAACCCCCTGAAGGAATTGAAGGAGAGATCCTCCGTCTTGAGTATGATTTCGGCTTCTTGAGATGAATCAACTGGCTTCCTTCGAGTAAATCCCACAATTCTGACCTCTCTGGCTTGGCTCATTGGCCTAGCTGGATGCCCCCCTCAAGGTTGGCCTTTAGGGTGTTTATATAGGCTTTTGGAATGTCTTTCTTTGCCTCTAAGTACCCTATTCCGAGTGAAATTCCTCTTTGTCACGGCAGGGACACGCCCGTGCAAAACGCCCGTGTGAATCAAATCTAGGCCGTGGTCGAGCCTGTTAAAGGGCCACGGTCGTGTGGCTTCGACCCAGACCATGTTGATTTCCTACTTTGGCCCAATTCGTCCGTTTTTAGCCCGTTTCTCATTCTTTTCGACCTTCGATGCTCTCCTAAGTATAAAACATGAAATTAAAGGATTGGGAGCATCAAATTCCACAATTCAAAGGATAAATCATCCAAAAAGCAAGCTAAATGTGGGATTAAAATATGTATAAATTACATTTTATCAATAGTCGTACAATGCCAACGTCCCAGACGTGGTCTTACATCTAACCAGATATCGATGCCACTGTCCCAGACAGGGTCTTACACGAATCAATGCGATGCCAATCTCCAAGACATGGTCTTATATGTAAATCTCAAATCGATGCCAACGTCCATGTAACACCCCAAACCCGGCCCAAACATTACGACCGAATTTGGTATGTCATAGAGAAAACCATTTTGAAAATCCCTTTAGCCGATTTGAGTTTTGATGAAAACATCTTATTTTCATTATCTCGTTAAATAAAACATTTGTGTGTATGAAGAAACAAAACTTAACTTAGTTGTTTAAAAATTATGTTAAATCAGGTTGTTACTGATTTTAGACATACTCGATGGCATAGAAAAAAAACCATTTATGTTTGAATTTAAGAAAACATGTATAACCATTTTAAAGTCACTAAGTAATTTAAACAAATTATCCAAAACATGCAAAGTAATAAAAATAATCTTAGGAAGCCTTATTACAACTTGCGCAAATGAAACCAGGAATAAGTAAAAATAATTCAAGTCCATTTAAACCAATATTTCCACTGCATGGCCACCTCGAGTCCATCCGGCTCCTCATCCGCAATCTACGAGTCACCTGAAAAATGTTAAAGGAGAAGGTGAGTCACCGGGACTCAATGTGTAACCCTTCCCCGATTTAGTGCAACAACATACACAATTTATAACAAATTAACATGCACTAAACCATGCACCCAACCTAGCCATCCAAACACCTTTCTCTACCCCGTGTGGTACCAAACCACTGGTGGTGCCAAACCACTGGTGACGTAAAGTCACGAAATCCGTCATATTGTGGTGCCAAACCACTGGTGGTGCCAAACCACTGGTGACCCAAAGTCACAAATCGAATGATGGGGCCAACCCATCGTATGATACCAAATCACTGGCGTCGATCCCATAATGTCAACTGTGGGGCCAACCCATTGTGGTGCTAAGCCACTGGGACGAGACGCTATGAGGTACCAAACCTCTGGAGGTGCCGAACCTCTGGTGACCGAAGTCACAAAATGTGGTACCAAACCACTGGTGTCTGTCGACACGAATATCAGTTCCCCCTCCACTCATATATCCCACATCAATCCATGATATACAACAGATTTCATGCCAACATATATTTAAATCACATATACCAAATATGCCATGCTTCCCAAAAGCATCAAATAGTAACTCATATTGACAGAGAGACTTACGAATCATCGCTTATACCGTTACGGTATTAAATCCAAAGCTACATAAACCAGATTTAGCATATACAACATTTAGCACAGTTAATTAATCATAAAGTGTGTATGTACACACCTGATGCCAATTGTCAGCCCTAAATCCCGAAGAACCCAATCGGCCACCCACAATATCCTTGCTCCTATATTCGGCCAAACCCAATAAATCTAAAGGGGCATCTCTTAAACCTGAATCCTTACCTACACGCTTTCGAATACTAGCCACAGCACACGATACACGAATCTGCTTCACCAAACTACAATCGGTCAATCAACAATATTCTAAACAATAGCCTTCGGCTTTTGAACACTAAAATAGACCTTACCCTCACTTACCGAATTCGATTGACAGAGAATGATAGTTCAGATCTACTGCTTTGAGATCCCAGAGTCCTAGGTGAAATCGGTTTCAACAGAAAGATTAGCCAACCATTAGTATATGCCGGATTTTGGCTTTTCCCTACCATCCAAAACGACAGAACACAGGAGAGAAAAGAAATAGCCATTGGGCTAACACACTTACCTACCCAAATCGATTTGGAAAACACTGAAAAGGGATCACCCTTGCTTTGATATTCGGCCAAGGCTACACCAAATAGAAGAAGGAAAATTTGGCACACCAAGGGAGTAGATTCGGCTATGATTGTTCAACACAATCAATCAAGGTTCGGCTTGTATGGAAAAAGAGAAAGTAAGAGAGTGAAATAAGAGTTTCGGCTAAGGGTTTGAGAAGAGAAAAGAAAGAAATAGATGGGAGATTAAGGTATAGGGAGATTCGCCAAGGTTTTAGAAGAAGAGAAGGGTTTTCGGTTTTGAGAGAATGAAAAGGAAAAGATGGAGACTAGCCGAAATTATGAAGAAAAATTACTAAGAAAATTCGGCTTCTCCCCCTATGCTTGCCCGCCCACTCCTCTCCAAGGAGTTTAAAATTCGCCAACTCCTTAACTCTCTCTTGGCCACTAATTTAAAATTATTCAAAATAATTTGAATACTCAAATGCCTATACTTTCTCTTTGCCACTTAATAAAGATTAATCAAATAAAATCCATTAAAAAAAATGCTAATATTATCCTTATTATCTAAAAGAGTTTAAAAAGAGAAAATCTCTCCCCCTATGCCGTCCCAATTAAGAGCAAAAAGAGGGGTTTCCGCGACTCGAACACAAGCTCCCCTTGCTCTCCCTGTGGCGTCAACTCCAACTCTTAAGTGGCCTTCCTTTTGCCACTTTTCCAAGGCCATTTTCTGTGTCAAAAGTTCCGTCTTTTAACCTTGTAACCCCTACTTGCTAAGGCTCCCTACCTTTCAAGCTTACAAAAATATTTTTCCACTATTCCGAGCCTACTCAAGACCCCTAATTCAGGATGTTACAATTCTACCCCCTTAAAATAATTTCGTCCTCGAAATTACTTACTATCGTCCAATCGTGCATCCTTAACTCATCACACTACGCTACTGTTGCGCACTCTGATCTTAAAGAACTATCATACTTTCCAGACACATTCCCTAAGTTCATAATCCAAGTTCCATACACTTTACTAGCAACATAAGAACGAACTAATGCAACCACAACCAAGACAATTGAGGGTATTCCGGAAATAAGAAACTTACCCGTTGTCATATCCGCACATCTTCCTCCTCGCAATGACCAATCGCATAAACCAACCTCGGTTGCCTCGCCTCTACACCTTCAAAGCACTCGGCCACGGCCATTACCATTATCATTACCTCTAGCCGCACCTCGACCCCTCCGTGGTTCTTTGGCCATCCCTCCCGAATTGACCACATCCTTGATCCTCGCCTTGAGTCCTAGCCAACTCCATGACAATCCCTTACCCGGTGCTCCATTGATCCACACTCAAAGCACCCTCTACTTCCACCAAACATTCTCCCGAGTGGGATTTCTTGCATCTAGCACACTGAGGTGGCCACTGAGCAGGCTTTGTGGCTCTTTCTGGTTCCCCAAATCTAGCCCTCTTCGCGCATTTATCGCCTCGATCCAGTGATCCAAAGCCTCTTTTCGGTTTGTTCCTTTCGTGATTCTGTCTTACGGACTCCTTGACCCCTTCGGCTACCTTAGCCTTTTCTACCAGAGCAGCAAACTCACGCTCCTACTGTGGAGCAATCAGCAACCTTAACTCATCCCTAAGTCCGTCTTCAAAGCGGACGCAACGATCATGCTCGGTTGACATAATTCCCCGAGCATAGCGGCTCAGCCTCAGGAATTCCGCCTCATATTCTGACACTGACTTATTTCCTTGTACTAACCCCAGAAAAGCTTTTCTCTGAGCATCAGTGTAGCTGGTACCCACATACTTCTTCTCATAAGCAGTTTTGAAGTACTCCCACGTAAGATCATCTGCCGTAGCACCATCCCGCACCGTGAGCCACCATTGATATGACTCATCCTTTAGAAGCGACACCGCTCCTTTCAGCTTCTCCTCATTTGTCAGATCGAGATCGTCCATGATCCTTTCAGTTGATTCTAACCAGTATTCCGCTGCACTAGGTGCCACTCCCGATACACCCCGGAATACCTCAGCTCCATTGGATCGGAGTCGCCTCGGGAGCGATTTACGAGCTCCCATTCCTCCACTAGCCCCAACCACCATCTCAAGGACTCGCAAACACGCTTGCGATCATCGCCTCACCACCGATCGATCCGCTCCTCGGCTCCAAAAGTTGGAGGTGGTGGTGGTGATGGTACTTCATTTTCCGAGGCCACGACCCGACCTAACGGGTTCGACACTGGTCATCCCGCCCCTACCGCGGCCCACGACGGCCACGTCCTCTAGAGCTCATTCTAACTATCGCGCTTTAATCGGTTAAGAAATTTTTATGGATTAGTAATTGTTCCACTTGGTTACTCGCGAAGAAATTTTATGAAAAGTTCAATAGGGATTCTTTCGATCAATCAAAGTTTTAAGTCCTCTATCCTAGTTTACACAGAAGAGCACATCCATTCCCTAATACCTTTCCTACCTATCCACTCTTGGGCATTTCACGTCGTTTCTATCCAGTGGGTATTTTTCATCATTTCCTCTACAGGGTATTTTCGTAATAAATCAGAGAAATTTTAAAACTTTAATAAATCAGGACACTTTGAAATTTTCAAAACTGGAGGGTATTTCTGAAAATTTGTCAAATTTAAAGATATGGTAAAACTTTTAGGAACCAGGGGTATTTTGGTAATTTTGTCAATCAGGGGTAATTTCGTAAATTTCCAAAGTCAGGGTATTATTTTGAAATAAAAATTTTTTTGGGTACTCTTGCAAAGTAAGAGAATTTTTATTGAAATCGAGGTAATACGGTAATTTTAAAACCAAGGGCATTTTCGTAATTTTGCCACTAGGGGCATTTTGGTAATTTTAATAAATCAAGAATATTTTGAAATTTTCCAAGAATAAATTTGTCCTACTATTTAAAAGGAGTATTGTAATTATTTTTAAAATTAGGGTTTACATAAAACATGGCTAATCCCTTTCGGGTTTTATTTAGTATGTTTAGCCTATGACCGAGTCCTCTTGGTTAGGGTGAACCGAAGCTACGCACCAGGTAGGAATCTCGCGAAGAGGAGGTGAGTCACGAGGACTGCTTAAATACCAAGCTCTTCTGGATCCAATCCTAGACATGCGCACCAGGGTTACCACACCCTAACTCGGCGACTTGGTCGTAGGTTTGTTTAATTAGGCTTTTAGAGTCTTATGTTTTGTTTTTGTGTTTGAGTAGTCTAATCCTAGGGTTCAAGTTCCTATAAGACTATTCTACGTTCCATTCCTACCCTTTCTACAAGTAATAATTCACAAAGAAGTTGGAAGTACTTACCTGGGCGGATTGGTGCCGGAGACTCGGTGCCATGCTGTTCCAAAACCAAAACCATTTTCACAAAGGCCTACTGAAACATTTTTGGGCCTTGGGCCCCCACAGTCGAGCTTTGAACTGGCTCTGATACCAATTTTGTAACACCCCAAACCCGGCCCAAACATTACGACCGAATTTGGTATGTCACAGAGAAAACCATTTTGAAAATCCCTTTAGCCGATTTGAGTTTTGATGAAAACATCTTATTTTCATTATCTCGTTAAATAAAACATTTGTGTGTATGAAGAAACAAAACTTAACTTAGTTGTTTAAAAATTATGTTAAATCAGGTTGTTACCGATTTCAGACATACCCGATGGCATAGAAAAAAAACCATTTACGTTTGAATTTAAGAAAACATGTATAACCATTTTAAAGTCACTAAGTAATTTAAACAAATTATCCAAAACATGCAAAGTAATAAAAATAATCTTAGGAGGCCTTATTACAACTTGAGCAAATGAAACCAGGAATAAGTAAAAATAATTCAAGTCCATTTAAACCAATATTTCCACTGCATGGCCACCTCGAGTCCATCCGGCTCATCATCCGCAATCTACGAGTCACCTGAAAAATGTTAAAGGAGAAGGTGAGTCATCGAGACTCAATGTGTAACCCTTCCCCGATTTCTTGCAACAACATACACAATTTATAACAAATTAACATGCACTAAACCATGCACCCAACCTAGCCATCCAAACACCTTTCTCTACCCCGTGTGGTACCAAACCACTGGTGGTGCCAAACCACTGGTGACTTAAAGTCACGAAATCCGTCATATTGTGGTGCCAAACCACTGGTGGTGCCAAACCACTGGTGACCCAAAGTCACAAATCGAATGATGGGGCCAACCCATCGTGTGATACCAAATCACTGGCGTCGATCCCATAATGTCAACTGTGGGGCCAACCCACTGTGGTGCTAAGCCACCGGGACGAGGCTATGAGGTACCAAACCTCCGGAGGTGCCGAACCTCCGTGACCGAAGTCACGAAATGTGGTACCAAACCACTGGTGTCCGTCGACACGAATATCAGTTCCCCCTCCACTCATATATCCCACATCAATCCATGATATACAACAGATTTCATGCCAACATATATTTAAATCACATATACCAAATATGCCATGCTTCCCAAAAGCATCAAATAGTAACTCATATTGTGAGAGACTTACGAATCATCGCTTATACCGTTACGGTATTAAATCCAAAGCTACATAAACCAGATTTAGCATATACAACATTTAGCACAGTTAATTAATCATAAAGTGTGTATGTACACACCTGATGCCAATTGTCAGCCCTAAATCCCGAAGAACCCAATCGGCCACCCACAATATCCTTGCTCCTATATTCGGCCAATACAAGATTAGTGACATGGCCTATTCGGCCAAACCCAATAAATCTAAAGGGGCATCTCTTAAACCTGAATCCTTACCTACACGCTTTTGAATACTAGCCACAGCACACGATACACGAATCTACTTCACCAAACTACAATCGGTCAATCAACAATATTCTAAACAATAGCCTTCGGCTTTTGAACACTAAAATAGACCTTACCCTCACTTACCGAATTCGATTGACAGAGAATGATAGTTCAGATCTACTGCTTTGAGATCCCAGAGTCCTAGGTGAAATCGGTTTCAACAGAAAGATTAGCCAACCATTAGTATATGCCGGATTTTGGCTTTTCCCCACCATCCAAAACGACAGAACACAGGAGAGAAAAGAAATAGCCATTGGGCTAACACACTTACCTACCCAAACCGATTTGGAAAACACTGAAAAGGGATCACCCTTGCTTTGATATTCGGCCAAGGCTACACCAAATAGAAGAAGGAAAATTCGGCACACCAAGGGAGTAGATTCGGCTATGATTGTTCAACACAATCAATCAAGGTTCGGCTTGTATGGAAAAAGAGAAAGTAAGAGAGTGAAATAAGAGTTTCGGCTAAGGGTTTGAGAAGAGAAAAGAAAGAAATAGATGGGAGATTATGGTATAGGAGATTCGGCCAAGGTTTTAGAAGAAGAGAAGGGTTTTCGGTTTTGAGAGAATGAAAAAGGAAAAAGATGGAGACTAGCCGAAATTATGAAGAAAAATTACTAAGAAAATTCGGCTTCTCCCCTATGCTTGCCAGTCCACTCCTCTCCAAGGAGTTTAAAATTCGCCAACTCCTTAACTCTCTCTTGGCCACTAATTTAAAATTATTCAAAATAATTTGAATACTCAAATGCCTATATTTTCTCTTTGCCACTTAATAAAGATTAATCAAATAAAATCCATTAAAAAAAATGCTAATATTATCTTTATTATCTAAAAGAGTTTAAAAAGAGAAAATCTCTCCCCCCTATGCCGTCCCAATTAAGAGCAAAAAGAGGGGTTTCCGCGACTCGAACACAAGCTCCCCTTGCTCTCCCTGTGGCGTCAACTCCAACTCTTAAGTGGCCTTCCTTTTTCCACTTTTCCAAGGCCATTTTCTGTGTCAAAAGTTCCCTCTTTTAACCTTGTAACCCCTACTTGCTAAGGCTCTCTACCTTTCAAGCTTACAAAAATATTTTTCCACTATTCCGAGCCTGCTCAAGACCCCTAATTCAGGATGTTACAGTCCAAGACGTAGTCTTACACGATGTCTTATATCGATGCCAACGTCCCAGACGTGGTCTTTTACGATATCACATATCGGACACCTATGTCATGACATATGTAATCCTATCTATTCCTAGGTTCGTACGGAACTTTTTCGGATGTTGACACCATGTTGATACTATCTCGGATTTCATGTACTCATCATCTCATATACATTCATCATTATAAATTTTCATATGAACATACATATATCAATGTAGATACATTTATTTGTATATAGACTTACCTCGAATTTGAGTAAACGATCGGATTCGGCTATTCAATTACTTTCGACTTTCCACGATCTAAATCCGTTTTCTTCGGTTCTTGATCTATACATATTCAAATTTAATCCATTTATTCACCAATTCGTTCAATTCAATCCAAAAACACATATTTAGGGCAATTTACAAATTAGCCCTCATATTTTCACATTTTGACAATTTAGTCCCTATTTCACAAAATCACAAAATACACAAAATCTCTATTTACCCATGCTTAGCCGAATGTTCATGTGGTCCATACAAATCCATAAATTTCATTTATTTCATAATTTAGTCCCTCAAAATATTATTTTCTCAATTTAATCCAAATTACTCAAATTCATCAAAAATTCAAAGACAAACTATGTAAATCTAACACATATCTTTCACAATTCATCTTCAAACATCACAAAACTCATGTGTTCATCAATGGCACATTTCAAAATCTTCATAAATTCACAAAATTGAAGCATGGGTTTTTTAGAATACAAAGCAACGATTACAAAAACGTAGAAATTATCAAAAACCGAAATCGAAACATACCTTAATTTAGCTTAGAAGTAGCCGAAACCTAGCTTGGTTTTTATTTATTCTTTTTCTTTCAATATTCGGCTATATGAACACCAAAATAGATAGCTTATTTTATGTTTTATTTTTATTATAATAACATTATTAATCATTTTAAAAAATTAGCCTTTTAATTAACATAATAGCTTTTATACATTAAGGCCATTTTTGTCCATTAACCATTCCACTTACTAAATAATGGCTTAATTGCCTCATAAGGCCACTACATTTAAAAGCCATAACACATTAGTGCTTTTAACATATGGCATGCAAATTTTGCATCTTTCACAATTAGATCCTTTTATCAAATTAAGCACACAAATGAAAAAAATAATTCACAGAACTTTAACACATGCTTATTCACATAAAATAGGCACAGAAAATAATATTAAAATATTTTTCTAACTCAGATTTGTGGTCCCAAAACCACTATTCCGACTAGGGTCTAAACCAGACTATTACAATTCTCCCCCCTTAGGGATTTTTGTCCCCGAAAATCTTACCGTTAAACAGATTCGGATATTGTTGTCTCATTATATCTTCGGGCTCCCACGTAGCCTCTTCCACTCCGTGTTGATGCCATAGTACTTTTACTAACAGAATCTTCTTATTTTTTAATTCTTTAACTTCACGAGCTAAGATACGGATTGGTTCTTCCTCATAAGACATATCGGTTCGGATTTCAATCTCAGACGGAGTAATCACATGTGATGGATCAGATCTGTTTCGACGAAGCATTGACACGTGAAATACATTGTGAATCTTTTCTAATTCCGGTGGCAACAACAATCGATATGCTACAGGTCCAATTCATTAGATGATCTCATACGGCCCGATGAACCTCGGACTCAATTTGCCTTTACGTCTGAATCGGAGTACTTTCTTCCACGGAGATACTTTTAAAAATACTTTATCACCTATTTCGAATTCAATGTATTTTCTTTTCAAGTCTGCATAGGATTTCTGACGATCAGACGCTGCTTTCAGACTATCACGGATTACTTTCACTTTCTGTTCAGTGTCTTTTATCAAATCAACCCCGTGTATCTTATTTTCACTGAGTTCTGACCAGTACAAAGGTGTTCGACATTTACGTTCGTACAAAGCTTCATAAGGTGCCATTTTAATGCTCGACTGAAAACTGTTATTGTACGCAAATTCAATCAATGGTAAATATTATTCCCACATACCAATAAACTCAAGGATGCAACATCTCAACATATCCTCGAGAATCTGAATAATTCGTTCAGACTGACCATCCATCTGCGGGTGAAAAGTTGTACTGAAATGCAATTTAGTACCCAAAGCTTCTTGCAATTTCTTCCAGAATCGTGATGTAAATCTCGGATCTCTATCAGATACAATAGACAATGGCACTCCGTGCAATCTCACAATATCAGAAATATAAAGCTTAGCTAACTTATCAAGTGAGTAATCAGATCGTACCGAAATAAAATGGGCAGATTTCGTCAATCGATCAACTACGACCCAAATTCCATCTTTCTTTCTCAGAGTCAATGGTAATCCGGAAACAAAGTCCATCGTCACTATATCCCATTTCCACTTGGGAATCAGAATCGGTTGTAGCAAACCAGATAGAACCTGATGTTCAGCTTTAACTTGCTGACAGACTAAACATTTCGATTCAAAATCAGAGATATCCCTTTCATACCAGACCACCAATAGTGTTGCCTCAAATCATGATACATCTTTGTACTTCCCGGATGAACAGATAAGCGACTATTGTGAGCTTCATTCAAAATCAACTGAATCAACTCTGGGTTTCTCGGAACACATATTCGATCTCGAAATCTCAAGCAATCATCATCATCAATTCGAAGTTCAGAAGCAGATTTCAAATCACACTGAGCTCTTCTCGCTAGTAACTCGTTATCAACTTTCTGAGCATCACATAATTGTTGTAAGAACAACGGTTTAGCTTTCAATTCTGCCAAAACTAAACCATCATCAGACAGGTCCAAATGAGCATTCATAGCACATAATGCAAATAGTGACTTCCGGCTCAATGCATCATCAACAACATTTGCTCTACCCGCATGATAATCTATCACAAGCTCGTAGTCTTTCAATAGCTCTAACCATCTTCTTTGTCGCAGATTCAAGTCTTTCTGAGTCATCAGATACTTTAAACTTTTATGATCTGAAAACACGTGGCATCTCTCACTGAAAAGATAATGGCGCCAAATTTTTAACGCAAACACAAACGCATCTAATTCAAGATCATGTGTCGGATAGTTCTTTTCATGAGGCTTTAATTGTCTCGAGGCATAAGCTATAACTTTGCCTTCCTACATCAGAACACATCCTAGACTATTCAATGAAGCATCACTGTAAATCATGAATTCTTTACCTGATTCTAGTTGTACCAAAACTGGAGCTTCAGTTAACAGAGTTTTCAACTGATCAAAGCTTTTTTGACATTTATCGGACCATTCAAATCTCACATCTTTCTGAAGCAATTTAGGCAACGGAGTAGCAATCATCGAAAAGCCTTTGACAAATTGGCGATAATAACCAGCTAATCCCAGAAAACTTCGGGCTCCAGACACATTTATCGGAGGTTTCCATTCCAGAATAGCAGAAATCTTACTCGGATCAACTCGTATACCAAAGGCTGATACAATATGTCCCAGAAAACCAGCTTCTCGCAACCAAAATTCACATTTGCTGAATTTCGCATACAATTACTTTTCACGCAGAGTCTGTAATACGATTCTCAGATGCTCAGCATGCTCAATCTCATTACATGAATAAATTAAAATGTCATCAATGAATATGACAACAAATCGATCTAGATACGGTCTGAAAATTTTGTTCATCAAATCCATAAAAACAGCAGGAGCATTCGTTAGTCCGAAAGGCATAACTAAACACTCATAATGCCCGTACCTCGTTCTAAAAGTAGTCTTCGGAATATCTGAATCTTTTACTCGCAGCTGGTAGTATCTCGATCTCAAATCTATCTTTGAAAACGTAGTGGCTCCTTTAAGCTGATCAAATAAATCATCAATTCTCGGCAGAGGATATTTGTTCTTTATAGTCACCTTGTTCAACTGATGGTAATCAATGCACATTCTCATCGTGCCATCTTTCTTTTTCACAAACAGAACAGGAGCACCCCAAGGTGAAAAACTCGGTCTTGCAAACCCTCTGTCAGTCAACTCTTGTAACTGTGACTTTAACTCTTTCAACTTTGTTGGTGCCATTCTTTATGAAGCTATCAAAATAGGAGTTGTTCCCGGATACAAATCAATACCAAATTCAACTTCACGTATCAGAGGCAATCCCGGTAATTATTCAGGAAATACATCAGGGAATTCACAAACCACTGGCACTGATTCAACTTTCTTTTCAGTTACTTTTGAATCAATCACATAAGCAAAATAAGCTTCATAACCCTTTCTCAAATAATTCTGAGCTTTCATCACTGATATCATAGCAGGTAACCCATTCAAATCATTAGACTCGATCCGAACTATTTCATCATTCTGACATCTTAAATCAATGGTCTTTCTTTTGCAATTCACAACGGCATCATGTAATGTTAACCAGTCCATACCCAAAATTATATCGAACTCATCAAAAGGTAATAACATCAGATCAGCCGGAAAACAAACATTGGTTTCCAGATGGGTACTTCTACTTCAAGAGTTCGATCTAGAAATTCAAGATTAAAAGGGAGTAGAAAATCAAGTAGCAGATCACTTGTCCAGATTGGAGCCACGAGAAGGGAATTCTCCTCTTATACCAATTCAGGAGACGTTTCCAGATGAACATATACTGAAGGTAAATCATGTCTATAATACCCCTTGGTTTGCTGATATTGCTAACTATTTAGCTTGTGGTTTGATGCCAATTGATAAGACGTATCAACAAAGGAAAAAGTTTCTTCACGATGTGAAGTACTATTTCTGGGAAGAGCCATATGTGTTTAAAAAGTGTGCAGATCAGATGATCAGGAGATGCATGGCGAGAAGATGAAATACATCAAGATTTTATACCATGTCACTCGGCTCCAAGTGGGGACACTCGAGGAGGTACACGCATGACCCGCCAAAGTATTGCAAGCCGGATTCTTTTGGCCAACACTATTCAAGGATGCATATGCTTACGTGAAGAGCTGTGATTGATGTCTAAGGGTTGGAAATGTCAACAACAGAAATGAGATGCCTCGAACAAACATCATTGAGGTAGAGTTGTTCGATGTATGGGGTATTGACTTTCTTGGTCCCTTTCCTCCGTCTTGTGGTCACAAGTACATACTAGTAGCAATAGACTACATTTCTAAGTGGGTCGAGGCTGAGGCATATCCGACAAACGATTCTAAGGTTGTGATGAAGTTTCTGCAGAAGCATGTGTTCACATGGTTTGAAACCCCAAGAGCTATCATCAGTGATGAAGGATCCCACTTTGTGAACAAGTGGTTAAAATGGTTATTAGACAAGCACGGAGTGAAACACAAGGTTGCAATAGCTTACCATCCGCAGACTAATGGGCAAGCTGAACTGCCAAATAAGGAGATCAAAGGCATACTTGAGAAAGTAGTCTACCAGAAATGACGAGATTGGTCCACAAGATTAGATGATGCTTTATGGGCTTACAGAACAGAATACAAGACACCTTTAGGGATGTCACCCTATAGGCTGGTTTTTGGGAAAGCCTGTCATCTACCATTGGAGTTAGAGCACAAAGCTTACTGGGCTCTTCAGCAGCTTAATTTGAATCCTAAGCTCGCGAAAGAGAAACAGATGTTCCATCTTAATGAGTTAGAAGAGTTTCGAATGTTCTCATATGAAAATGCCAAATTACATAAAGAAAGACTCAAGAAATGGCATGACAACCACATTTGAGTTTGAGAATATAACATCCTGAATTTTTGGGCCTGTGCGTTTAATGGGTGGATATGTTTAATGTGTTAATTTAAGTATTAGGGGTCCAAATTGGGCTCAGGTTTGGGGCGAGGTTGTAGTTAAAATTCTTGTTTGAACACTTTAGTGGAAAGCTGGATAAGTTAGTGCATAATAGATATTAGCTATGTTTTAAAACACAAATGGGCTTGTGGCCCGGTGGTCAGTAGCGCAACTTAGAGAGCAAGGGGTGACGCCACACAAGTGAGTAAGGGGCACAAATTCAAGTTTCTTGGATCCCAACTCTTTTAATTTAAGTTAGCTAATTTTTGACAATTAATTAAGTGGAGTTGGACGGCAACAAGGCTTAAAAATAGGAGGATTTAGGTGAAGGGGATAATGCTGATATTATAGTTGATAACATGGAAGATAAGGGAGGAAATTTAGGATCTGATCTGTTGGTCACAGTGGTGGCCGAATTTCAAACTCTGAGGGGGAGGAGAAATCGGTTTCTGATATGGCTAAGGGGTGCCGAAATTTCCCTTACTAATTAACTGGTTTTAGTTGTCAAAAGAGGGCAATTCCAGCTTTTGGTTAGTAGGAGTGCCGAAACTTTAAATAGTCGGAGGAGGGTTCTTTTATTTATTTTCGGCATTTAGGGTTTCTATCTTTTCTTTCTCTTCTTCTTTGAGAAAAAGCCGAAAACTCCATTATTCTTTTCTCTTCTTTCTTCTAAAAGCCGAAACCTCATAATCCTTCCTCTATATTCTTTTGATCCTTGCTAAGGCCGAAACCACCGCTAGTCTGCCGAAATTCTCTTTTCCTCTTCCTGCCGATTTCTTTACTAAAAGCCGAATCATCATAGACTTCTTTGAATCATCTTCACTTCCTGACTTTCGCAAAAAGCCGAAATCTCCTAAGAGTAGCCGAATCTCCTCTATTAAGGTAGGTGTCGACTTTTGTTATTTCTTAAAATCTCTTTCGGTTTTTAGGAGTCAAAGTCGAATGGCCACTTGGTTTGTTAAGGCTGTCGATTGAGGCTAATACTTTCTCTCTTTGTGTTTTGGGTGGCATTCCGGGATTTGAAGGAAACATGATCGTCTAGATCTAAAAGCCATAAATCGCTAGTCTCTAATTTCGGGATTTTAAGGTAAGGGGGTTCTCTTTAGATTTCCGTTAGATTTGCTATGACATTTGAGATCTTAACAAAATGTTATGGTTTAACAACCCAATTTCGTTATAGTAGTTCTGACAAGGACTTTTGATGGAATCGAATATGGATCAGGCAAATGAGAGGATTGGGTCTATAAACCCAATCCCTAAGTTTAAGAAACATGCGGTGTCAGCGGTTCGAGATTGGCCACCGAGTTGTGGACCGGCTTCTGAACAACACCTTAGGCAGATAGCAGTTGTGTCGACTACAGATATCGTCGACATAGGAAGTATCATTTTATCGGTAATCAGGTGTGTAGATCTCTATCACACTACTTAACCTGTTTATATACATGTGTTATGACCTAAAAGCCGAAAAAGTAGGCTGTATGAACAGTCGTGTTACCCAAAAAGGGTAGCCAATGGATGCCAGGTACGTAATCATAGAAATCTCTATGTGTATCGATAAATGTATATATGAAAGCTTGTTCTCTTAAAGATGGTATGATGTTTTCAATTTTTCATGTGTGTATGCATGGGGTGGGATTATGATAATGAAGGGGAAGTGCATAATAGGTCACATGGTGATCGGTGGTTAAACCACAAATTCAAATGTTAGGTCACATAGTGATCGGTGGCTATGCCACGTTTAATGATTCCTGATTAATAGGAATAGGCAGTACGGCTATCGTTATGGTGTGTAGTGGATGGAGGGTTGATTGTAGAAATCCTCGAGGTGTGATGGTTGGTACGGGTTGGTGTGTAGAGGATGGAATTCTAGGTTGGGTTGGGCTATTCATCATTTATTATTTATCATGTAACTATGATTGTTGCCTTCAAGTATGGGCCAGGGCTCATAATGTGTTTGTAGGCCTCAGGTAGTTGTGTGTTTCGGGATTTATACACTGAGTCTTGGTGACTCACCCTTTTATTTTTCTACTCTTTCAGATGAGCAGTAGATCGTGGATAGTGGGAGCCGAGACGGACTCGAGGGGCCATCAAGTTATTTAATTTCATAGACTATTTCAGTTTTTTTTATTTAAGATATAATTTTTTTGGATTAATTATGTAATAAGGCCCGTGGCTTAGGTTATCGCTTTCTTTATTTTATTTCTTCGATGTTTACAGATTTAAAATTTATGTTCAAGGACTTAAGTCTCAAAAAGTAATAAAATGGGTTTTCCAAACATGTTCAACGTAAAAACAAAGGTTTCCAACAAATATCTTATGTTTACCAAATGCCTAAGTAAAGAAACTGAGTTTTTCTAAAATCAATCTAAGTAAAGTTTTTAACAATAAACCCCGTACCATACCAGATCTGGTCGTAGCGTTTGGGCTGGGTTTGGGGTGTTACATTTTGGTATCAGAGCCATGTTCAAAACTCGGGCTGTGTAATGGGTCTTATAGTGATTTGAAAACTTATTATGAATTTGTGAAAAATGTTTGGATGAAGATATGGCCTTCGAGTCTACCGGCACCCGATCCACGCAGGTAAGCATTCTAAACTTTTGGATGTGATATGTATGTTGGGCTTGATAGGCTTGATGGACGTAGGCTAGTATATTAGACATTGATGGACTTTAGGCTTAGATTAAACAACTCTCTAAATTCATAAGATTTAATCCAACCAAACAAACATACGAACAAGTCGCGAGATTAGGGTGTGGCAACAGGCATACGCATGTCTAGGATTGGATTCAGGGAGAGCTTGGTATTTAAGCAGTCCTAGTGACTCACCTCCTTTTCGCTAGAATCCTACCTGGTGCGTAGTGACTGTTCACCTTAGTCGTGAGGACTTATTGACGGGCCAAAATTTACAACTAAAACCCGAAAGGGACCAGCCACTCTATTTTGTAAAACTACTAAATTACCCCTGATTTATAAATGACCAAAATATCCCTAATTTGTAAAATTACCAAAATACCCCCGGATTGTAAAATTACCAAAATACCCCCAGATTGCAAAATTACCAAGGAACCCTATTTCAAAAAATTACAAAAATACCCCTGTAGGATAAATTACGAAAATACCCCTGGGTAGTGAAACGACGAAAATACCCTTAGGTGATAAATGTAAGTTCGTGGATGCTACTTGTATGTTGATGTTAAATGATTGAATGTATGCGCTTCCTAGAACTAGAAGATGCGGACTTGAGACTGAATTGTAGATATAATTGCGAATTCGAAAGAACTACTCTTAAAACTACTATTCATAAGACTGTTCGTGGTTAATCAGTGGAAGAAAACTAATAATTCATAAAATTTCTAGTCAGATAAACGCGAATCGGTAGAATGAGTACAAGAGGTCATGGACGTCCGCCGCGTGGCCGTGGTAGGGGTAGGATAACGGTGTCAGAACCAGTAGGGTCTGGCCATGGATCTGGAAATGAGATGCCGGTACAACCAGCTGCGGAGGAGGAATTTCAGGACCAGATGGCCGGAGATGATGCGATATTTCAGGCGATGTTAAGGGTTCTAGAGAGGGTTGTTGGGGCAGGCATGGGCACAAGAGCCCGGAAACCTGTGCCGGAGCGACTTAGAGCCAATAGGGTGGAAGTGTTTAGGGGAGTTTCTGGTATAGCCCCGAGTTCAGCTGAGTATTGGTTGGAGGCAGTTGAACGCATAATGGATGATTTGGATTTCACGGAGGAGGAGAAGTTGAAAGGGGTTGTATCTCTCCTGCGGGACGAAGCTTATCAATGGTGGCTTACGATTAAGGATGGTACGATGGCTGACCGTATCACTTGGGATTCCTTCAAAACGGCGTTTCAGAGTAAATATATTAGGACAAGTTATGTGGATGTGCAGCGTAGAGCATTTCTGAATTTGGTACAAGGAAGTAGGTCGGTGGCTGCGTACGAAGCGGAATTCTTGCACCTTAGTCGCTATGCTCGAGGAATGGTGGCCACAGAGCATGAACGGTGTGTTTGTTTTGAGGATGGTCTGAGGGTTGATTTGCGTGTATTGATAGCTCCACAGCGGGAGAGGGAATTTGCTGTGCTTGTGGAAAAAGCTAAGAAGCTGAGGAGGTGAAACGGACAGAGAAACTAAATCGGGATAGAGATAGGGGTGGAAGTAAGAGGAATTTTGGATCGTCAGGGGCAGCTGGGCGTACTCAGAAAAGGCCTAGGTCAGACGGGCCGAGGCAGGAAGAGAGACCTGCTGCTTTTGATCAGACACAAGAGTGTGTTCGATATGGTAAATTCCATGTAGGCGAGTGTTGGGCAGGCTGTGGGAAGTGCTTTAGGTGTGGATCTACGGACCACCAAGTTAGAAACTGTCCGCAGCAACGGGGTAGTGAAGGGCTCACGGGCCAAGGGAATGCACAGCCAGGAAGAGGTGGTCAACAACCACCAAGGGGCCGTGGTCAAGTCAATGGTGGCAATGGCACATGACATGGTCGTGAAGGTGTAGGTTATGCTGAGGTGAGGCAGCCAGCTTTGGTCTATGCAGCACGTCGCCAAGGGGACGAGGATGCTCTAGATGCGAATACCGATGCGTACTCTACCATAGTATACTAAGTGTTTCTTTTGACTTTAGAATTAGAGTGCGCAGCGAAAGCATAGTGATGAGACTTGGGTAGTACGATTAATAGTTAGTTGGAAATTTCGAGGACGAAATTTCTTTTAAGGGGGGTAGAACTGTAACATCCTAAATTTTTGGGCCTGTGCGTTTAATGGGTGGATATGTTTAATGTGTTAATTTAAGTATTAGGGGTCCAATTTGGGCTCAGGTTTGGGGCGAGGCTATAGTTAAAATTCTTGTTTGAACACTTTAATGGAAAGCTGGATAAGTTAGGACATAACAGATATTAGCTATGTTTTAAAACACAAATGGGCTTGTGGCCCGGTGGTCAGTAGCGCCACTTAGAGAGCAAGGGGGTGACGCCACACAAGGGAGTAAGGGGCCCAAATTCAAGTTTCTTGGAGCCCAACTCTTTTAATTTAAGTTAGCTAATTTTCGGTAGTTAATTAAGTGGAGTTGGACGGCAACAAGGCTTAAAAATAGGAGGATTTAGGTGAAGGGGATAATGCTGATATTATAGTTGATAACATGGAAGATAAGGGAGGAAATTTAGGATCCGATCTGTTGGTCACGGTGGTGGCGAATTTCAAACTCGAGGGGAGGAGAAATCGGTTTATGATATGGCTAAGGGGTGCCGAAATTTCCCTTACGAATTAACTGGTTTTAGTTGTCAAAAGAGGGCAATTCCGGCTTTTGGTTAGTAGGAGTGCCGAAACTTTAAATAGTCGGAGGAGGGTTCTTTTCTTTATTTTTGGCATTTAGGGTTTCTATCTTTTCTTTCTCTTCTTTTCTGAGTAAAAGCCGAAAACTTCATTGTTCTTTTCTCTTCTTTCTTCTAAAAGCCGAAACCTCATAATCCTTCCTCTATATTCTTTTGATCCTTGCTAAGGCCGAAACCACCCCTAGTCTGCCGAAATTTTCTTTTCCTCTTCCTGCCGATTTCTTTATTAAAAGCCGAATCATCATAGACTTCTTTGAATCATCTTCACTTCTTGACTTTCGCAAAAAGCCGAAATCTCCTAAGAGTAGCCGAATCTCCTCTACTAAGGTAGGTGTCGACTTTTGTTATTTCTTAAGATCTCTTTCGGTTTTTAGGAGTCAAGGCCGAATGGCCACTTGGTTTGTTAAGGCTGTCGATTGAGGCTAATACTTTCTCTCTTTTTGCGTTTTGGGCGGCATTCCGGGATTTGAAGTAAACCTGATCGTCTAGATCTAAAAGTCAGAAATCGCTAGTCTCTAATTTCGGGATTTTAAGGTAAGGGGGTTCTCTTTAGATTTTCGTTAGATTTGCTATCACATTTGAGATCTTAACCATATGTTATGGTTTAACAACCCTATTTCGTTATAGTAGTTCTGACAAGGACTTTTGATGGAATCGAATATGGATCAGGCAAAGGAGAGGATTGGGTCTGTAAACCCAATCCCTAAGTTTAAGAAACATGCGGTGTCAGCGGTTCGAGATTGTCCACCGGGTTGTGGATCGGCTTCTGAACAACACCTTAGGCAGATAGCAGTTGTGTCGACTACGGATAGCGTCAACATAGGAAGTACCATTTTATCGGTAATCAGGTGTGTAGATCTCTATCACACTATTTAACCTATTTATATACATGTGTTATGGCCTAAAAGCCGGAAAATTAGGCTGTATGAACAGTCGTGTTACCCAAAAAGGGTAGGCAATGGATGCCAGGTACGTAATCATAGAAATCTCTATGTGTATCGATAAATGTATATATGAAAGCTTGTTCTCTTAAAGATGGTATGATGTTTTCAATTTTTCATGTGTGTATGCATGGGGTGGGATTATGATAATGAAGGGGAAGTGCATAATAGGTCACATGGTGATCGGTGGTTAAACCACAAATTCAAATGTTAGGTCACATAGTGATCGGTGGCTATGCCACGTTTAATGATTCCTGATTAATAGGAATAGGCAGTACGGCTATCGTTATGGTGTGTAGCGGATGGAGGGTTGATTGTAGAAATCCCCGAGGTGTGATGGTTGGTACGGGTTGGTGTGTAGAGGATGGAATTCTAGGTTGGGTTGGGCTATTCATCATTTATTATTTATCATGTAACTATGATTGTTGCCTTCATGTATGGGCCAGGGCTCATAATGTGTTTGTGGGCCTCGGGTCGTTGTGTGTTTCAGGATTTATACACTGAGTCTTGGTGACTCATCCTTTTATTTTTCTACTCTTTCAGATGAGCAGTAGATCGTGGACAGTGGGAGCCGAGACGGACTCGAGGGGCCATCAAGTTATTTAATTTTATAGACTATTTCGGTTTTTTTATTTAAGTTATAAGTTTTTGGGATTAATTATTTAATAAGGCCCAGGGCTTAGGTTATCGTTTTCTTTATTTTATTTGCTGATGTTTACAGTTTAAAATTTATGTTCAAGGACTTATGTCTCAAAAAGTAATAAAATGGGTTTTCAAAACATGTCCAACGTAAAAACAAAGGTTTCCAACAAATATCTTACTTTTACCAAATGCCTAAGTAAAGAAGCTGAGTTTTTCTAAAATCAATCCAAGTAAAGTCTTTAACAATAAACCCCGTAGCATACCAGATCTGGTCGTAGTGTTTGGGCCGGGTTTGGGGTGTTACAGAGAATTTGAAGCAGGTCAGCAAGTCTTGTTGTTCAATTCCAGATTGAAGTTCTTTCCAAATAAGCTAAAATCGCGTTGGTCCGGTCCATTTACGGTTCACCAAGTCTATCCATACAGAGTTGTTGAACTCCAAGGTAAGGGAGGTAATTTCCGAGTTAATGCTCAGCGCCTGAAACATTATTGGGGAGATAAAATTGAACGGGATAAAATCTCGTTCATTTTATCGGATACTTAATTTTTCGTTTTTCTTTTTGAATAAATGATTTAGGGTATATTTTCAGGTTTAGTATGTTTAAATAAATTCTGTCTAGGAGATTTGAACTTAAGCGGGACCGTTTGTGACCTCTTTAATCTTTCCTGGGAATTTATTTTGACATAATTTTCTAAGAAATTATCCCCTAAATGGAAAAATAAATTTTTAGTTTTTTCAAATAAAAGGGTCAATTTTGATCCAAGTTTTAATTTGCAACTCAATTTTAAATTTTCATTAAGTCTAGGGACTTAATTGAATTATTTTTAAAATTTAGTCGCTCTTTTAGTAAATAATAATAATAAAAAACTAGGTGCATTTCTTTGTGAATATTTTCAAAAAGCATCTAGAATAAATATTTTTAATATTATTAATAATTTGATAAACTTTAATATATAATTATATTAGCTATAATTTATATATTAATTTTTATCAACTTAGCTTAGAATTAGGATTAATTTTATTTTGATTATATTTTATGTTTATCTTAATAATTTAATAACAATTGATAATTTCATATGCATATATTTAATTATTAATTGTTATTTACTTTTAGTAGAATTAGAACTTAAGAATTTTTTTTCATTAAAATTTTCTAAGAATTCTAGTCTGAGATCTTATTTCTCCTCTATAAATACCATCAACCTTTCTCCCTCCATTCATCCATCTTCAAAACCCCAAAGAACCAAAACCCCAAAAGTGCCGCAAGCCTAGCCCAGCACTCGGCCAGTAGCCAGCTCCAGCACACCCCAGCAACCTACGCGCAGACCTGTTCCAGCGCCCATGTAACATCCTAAAAATATTAGAGTATCATCTTGTTATTTGTGTTAGCTCGGATATGATTGTTATTGTGTGCTTAGTATATTTGTGTGAAGGCTTGGAAATATTAGCTAAGCTAGAATAATTTTTAGTGTGGAAAATTTAGTGAAGTGGATTAAGTGAGCTAGACACTTAAGATAATTTAAGTGTTAAATTAAAGCACATGAGGAGTTAGTGGCATAGTGGATAAGGAGCTTGAAAGGTTGTTTGAGGGAAGTGGTTCGAGTAGCATGGAAAGCATATTGAGGATTTTATTTTTGTACATCCTAGCATTAAGTGTCGGTCAACTATACATATGGATAAGATGGACAATTTTCTTTTTTGGCAAGAAGACTTAAGGTTATGGTAAGCATGATATAAGGGATAGAATTGCTAGATTTTGGGGATAAAATTCCTTCAACTTTGGGAATGTAGAGGATTTCAAGGCTTGGCTTAAGGAAGATGTTTTGGAAACTATTCCAAGGCCTTTAGTGCATGTATGTGGACGGCATGTGTGGCTAGAGGGGTGGCCGAATGTTGATAGGAGGTTTGGGGGGGATATTTGGCCAACTTTAGCATTTGTGCACCTTTTGGCATATTTTTCTCTTCCTCTCCAAACAAATCCATCTTTGGCTGAATGCACCATAAGCATTTTGTGCAATTTTACTTTTGGTTTTAGCTCTCATTTTGTTTGAACCAAATACTATTTTCTTTCTCTCATTTTTCCTTTTGAAACCGAAAACTCATTTTTACATTTTGTGCATTTTTCTTTTCGGCAAACTAGGTGCTTGGCCGAACCTTTTTCTCCCATCTCTCTCTTTTCTTCTTTTGATATTTTCTCAACCACATTTCCTTTTTCTTTCATTTGGCCGAACCTCTTTCTTCCCCAAACTCACTTTTCTTTTCTTCCATTGTTGCTAAAACCGAATCCTCTCTCTCATTTTTTTATTCTCTTTTCTACTCACATACTTCCTTACTTTTTATACACATATCTTTCTTCTTTCATAACCATATTGCCGAAACTTCCCACTCCCTTTTTGTATTGTTTTGGCCGAATATCATCAAGGGTAGGCATTCATTTTGGGTTTTCTTCAATCGGTTTTGGAAAAGGGTAAGTGTTCATGACCGTTTTTCCTTCATTTCTTTCTCTTTTCTATGTCGTTTTCTTGTGGTCAAAGGCCGAACCTATGGACATTTGTTGCAAGGTTCTAACCATTTTTAGGAACCGATTATTCTTTTAGGCTCCTCGGGACGTTGGAAGCAATCAATCTAAGCCTCGTTTCTTTGTCAATCATTTTGGGTAAGCTTTTAGGTAAGACTTGGTATTTCAAGCGATAACTCATTGGGATTTAGTGGTATGGCCGAATGGCCTTTGTTTATAATCTAAGTATTGGTCGATTGTAGGACAAGGTGATCTAGTGCGATAGATCGGACCTTCGGAAGTTAGTATTTGCATTGGTGAAAGGTGTGTATCTTACACACTTTATAACTTGGTTTATATATATATGTGTGTTAAATAACTATTCAAGTTGTTAAAGCCGAAACTATGAGATATTGATATGATACCTTGATGGGTATGAGCAAGGATACGGGTAAGTCCGTTTCGATATGATGTTTCTATATGTTGTTTAATATCACGATCTACGATATGTATTGGTTATATGTTCATATCAAAGTATATTGACATGATTTGTTTATCTATTGCATTGGTATGGGCAATATGAGAGGAGGAGGAAGATTGATATTCGTGTCTTGGACACCGAGGTTTGGCACCTCCGGTGATTTGGTATCACATTTGTGTCTTTGGGACACCAGAGGTTTGGCACCTCATAGCGACTCGTCCACGTGGATTAACACCACCGTGGGTTGGCCCCACTTTTGAGATATGGGATTGTCGCGGTGATTTGGTATCACACGTGGGTTGGCCCCACAACTTGATTATTCGTGACTTTGGTCACCAAAGTGATTTGGTATCACATTTGTGTCTTTGGGACACCGAGAGGTTTGGCACCTCGTAGCGACTCGTCCCCCGTGGATTAACACCACCGTGGGTTGGCCCCACTTTTGAGATATGGGATTGTCGCCGGTGATTTGGTATCACAAGTGGGTTGGCCCCACAACTTGATTATTTGTGACTTTGGTCACGGTGGTTTGGCACCACCGGTGGTTTGGTACCACACGGGGTAGAAAAAGGAGTTACGGATGGCTAGGTTGGGTGCATAATATATATATTGCTTGGTTATAATTTGTGTAAGTATGTGGTATTTACCGGGGAGAGGGAATATGCACTGAGTCTTGGTGACTCACCTTCTCCCTTACTTTTTCGTGTAATTCGTAAATTTGCGGATGAGGAGCCGGATGAACTCGAGGAGGCCATGCAATGAAATTTGGTTTTACATGAACTTCCATTTGGGTACTTGATTTTAATTTGGTTTTCATTTTTATGGGTTTGTAATAAGGCCTCTTAAATTATGTTTTTTGATTATTTATATGCTTTGGATTTGTTTTAGGAATAACTTGCAAATTACATGATTGATTTAATGATATGTGAACAAAGTTTTCTAAAATACAAAGCGCGATGGTTTTTAAAACGTTACCATCGGGTAACCTAAATAAATTGATAAATTTTAACAACTTAAGTATTTTCGATAACTCAAACTATTTTACAAAACTTAAGTTTCCAAATTTCTATTAGATACGATTTTCAACCTAATTGCTTTAGTTTCTCTTTAATTTATAAATGGTTTACGAATCTAAGCTGCGACTAAGTTTTAAAAATCTATTTACGGAATTGCAAAGTAAAATATCAGTTTTCAACTTAATTTTCTACGAATTTAGAATAATAAAAAGTTTTTCACTAAAATTTAATCGTTAACTTGTTTTTCTTCAAAACGTTTTCCTTCGTGGCATGCCAGATTCGGTCATGGCGTATTGACCGGGTTTAGGGTGTTACAGCCCATCCACGCGCACCTGCTGCTCCTGCCCAGCAACTACCCAGGCCGTGTTCCGCACCTGCACTTAGCACCTGCACACGTCCCATCGCACCAGGCTAGATTGCGGAAGGTCCCGCACGCTACTGCTTGCCGAATCAACCCCTGCGGCACATTGATGCCTGCTCCCGCACCATCAGTCGCACGCCTAGTCGCCCTTCAAGCACTTGATTGGCACACCTTCACCCATCGTTAGTCAAATCCTCCAACCTACCTTAAATCGACCGCATTTGCTTTTAATTATATTTTTTAGGAGTTCTTAAAAAAGGGCCTCGCAAGAGAACTCGTGCCTCCGCCCAGATCGATGAAACGCAAAATAAGTTCCACTGTGAAGAAGCCAAAGTAAGATACGAAAGTATTTTCAAAAATCAACAGATACATCTAGAGAAAGGCTTCACATTGAAGGAAAGCAACTACAAAGACTTTATGGCACGTATTCGTCAAGTTGCTAAAGCCCTCAATTGGGAATTGTTTTGTGAAAATAGACCAAGTGTGGATGAGAAACTAGTTCATGAATTCTATACGAACTTAACCTCATGCGAATTGACCGAAGTCCCAGTTCGCGGAATCAAGGTACCAATAAATTCAAATGCTATTAATGAGTTCTTTAAATTACCTGATTTCAAAAACGATGAATATTCTTCTTTGTTGAGCAACATTGAGCCTGAAAATTTGCAAGAAATTCTCGAGGAACTTACAATTCCAGGTTCTAAGTGGACCGTGTCAAAGCAAGGAATCCACACGTGTCAAAAAGAATATTTGACACCACTTGCGAAGGTATGGTTCTATTTCATCCGTTTCAGCCTTATGCCTAGTTCGCATGGGACTACAATCTCATTAGAGCGAATGGTCCTATTATACTCGATTCTAACTGGAAAGACCATTGATGTGGGCAAAATCATCCTCAGAGAAATGCAAAATTGTGCTGTTAGACGTTCTGGCCCAGCCTATTCCCCCTTTACGATAACAATTCTGTGCTTAAAAGCAAAAATTCTTGCGAACGTAAAGAAGATAGGGTATAGTCAGGGCACAATCACCGATTGGGACCTCTACTGAGTAGTTGGAGATTATGTTCTACAGCAATGAGTTGAAGAGAGTGAGGATCCCGAAGAAGCAGAAGATGACCCCACAGAGATCTCGCCAAAGCAATCAACTGAAGTCCCTAATGAGACAGAACCAATGGAACCAGAAGCTGAACCTGATATCGAAACTTCAATGTTTAGAGCTCCACCGCCTAGCCCAGATCTTTGAGATGAGTTATCAAAATTGATGGACCTAATGCAACATATGCAATGGCAGCAGCAAGCTTACTGGAGATACTCAAAAATAAGGGATGACTCAATGAGAAGTGCTCTTAAGAAAATATACAATGATTCATTTATTTTTGTGCCTAAATTTCCAGATTTCATATTTGAACCATGGAGTCCATTATCGAAGAGGGAGCGAAGCGATTAATGCAAAGGCAATAATGATGGAGCAAAAGATGAGTCCAATTTGGAAGGATCTGCAAATAAATAAAAGGGAGGGATCTTGACTTTATTTTTCTTCTTATGTTAATTTAGGATTAGGATTAATTAGGGATTTTTTTATTTCTGCACAATAAAATAAGAGATGGGAATAAAAAGTAAATATGGACAAGTAGTAAAGTATAAAGTGTGGCAATAGGTATATACATGTCTAGGATTGGATCTAGGAAGAGCTTGGTACTTAAGATCTCAAATTGACTCACCTCCTCTTTTCTGGAATCCTACCTGGTGTATAGTATCTATTCACTTTAAACAATGAGGCCATTGTTCATTTTAAGTTGGGGGGACCGAAAATTGAAATTATTTCCACTCAGAATAAAATTTTTCTTTTAATTATGAATATGATATATTTTTGTTCAATAAATTTGAATTTTGTTAAGTATACTAAATTTAAGTATGAATAAAGTTTGATTATTTCAATAAATTGTAATTTTATCTTAACAATAACATGAAATGTATTTCTAATAAAGCATGCAAATCATACCATAAAATTTTAGTTCTTTAGGAAAGTTAGGCATGCATGAAAGTTTAAGTCTTTAGAATTGACTTAGTAGTTTCTTGAGGCGAAATCCTAGGAAGCATGGAATGATGAAAATGATTTAGGCAACTGTTGTTTGGACCGTTTAAACCTTTTAAGCCAACCATGATGAAATTTTTATCCTTTGCAACCCAAATTTGAGACTTTATGGCCTAATTTTATTTGAACCCTTACAAAGTTAGCCATCACTTCTCTTAATTATCTTAAAAATGTCCCAAACACTAGACTCAGTACTATTCAGAGTATTCTTTGAAAATAAGTTTGGGGGAGTTGCAAAGAAGTATGAAATGCTCTAAAAATTGTAGTACATGTAGTAAAATACTTAGAAAAAAAAATCATATGTACTTGAAGTAAGTTGCACTAAAGAGCATGTGAAAAGGAAAGAAAAGTTGTTATATTGAAGGTAATTATTTCGAAAGGTTCGATACAAGCTAAGTCTAGGATTATTTTAACCTAAAAGTATCTATCTTTTTCCTACCCCTAAGCCCAGCCACGTTACAACCTTGTTAAAGACCTATTGATTCAAAGTTCCAATGTTACCTACATTAGTGGAGAGAAATTGCTCTGTTCAACGTATGAAGACATTAGTTAAGCTTAATGATTGCAGTTTAATTTTGAATAAGGGATTAAAATCAAATTGGTAGGGATTAACATGTCTTTATTAAGAATCATTTAGTCTAATTTTTCTATTGTAGTAATTTTTGAGATTAATTTGAACGATATATATACTTGAGTAGCATAATTATCATTTTTTTTTGTTTTTGAGCATAAGTATATTGATTTCATGATTTTGGGAAGAATGTTGTTCTGAAGGAGTTTTTCAAAAGTGTTTCCGAGAAAATTCTTTTCAAATTTTGCATTACTCGGGACGAGCAATGAATTAAGTTTGGGGGTGTGGAAACACGAAAATATACGTGCTTTTACATGCCCCTTTTTAACGTAAAATCATGCTATTTCGGTTAAATTCTTGTCGAAAAATAATTAAATATTATAAAATAATTAAATTGTGTTAAAAATATGAACATGATGAATTTTAATTAATTTTATAGTTAATTTTGATTAATTTTGACTATTTTCGACAGATTCGCACAAAGAGCGAAAATTGGCTCGACAAACACTGCTCGAAAAATAAACACGAGAAGCAATTTAAAGTATCGATGAAAATTTATTTCCAGACTAAGATGGTCCAAAAATGTGTGTTAATTCATAATATAATTAATTTTAATTTATTCCCAATTTAATTTGGGCTAAATAAATTATTATTAGTTAATTATGGAAAAAAAAGGGGTCCAGTTGAACCAAATTTAGTGAACCGAACCAGCCACCAATTCGGCTGCCCAGAACCGTCCATATGTTGACCCAAATCAGCATTTTAGCTGACTAAATAAGCTTTCAAAGAAGCCCTTGAAGAACTTTCAACCTTGCATTCAAACCCCTCCAAAAAATGTGGCTTTATGGATTTGCCTCCGACTATTTTTAGCAAAGTTGAATCTCTCAACTTTGCCATGTGTGTGGCCGGCAAGGGGGGTCTCTTTGTCTGATGGAATTTTCTATTTTTAGCAGCCACAATCAGCTATAAAAGCCACCCCTTGCTGATCATTCAACTCATCCCTCACACTCTCATTCTCTCTTCTCCTCTCTCACTTTCTCTCAACTTTTCCTTTTCATTTCCCCTTTTGTTCAAGTGTCGATTTTCTTCTCTTGGGAAAGAGGTCCTCATCATCCATTTTTGAGTAGCAATTAAAGTTTTCATAAGCCACCTTGATAGTCGAGGACAACGGAGAACAAAGAACGGAGCAATCAGTCAAGCCACGGAGAAACACGGGATTTGCTTCTTGTTCCCTATCTCTTTAAATTGCGTTGTTGTTTTGAAAAACATGTTTATGAATATTTATGCTATTGAAATGGTTATTTTAATCAATTTAGCTTGAATTTAATCCGTTTTGGGTTGATTATATTTTGCCTGCTTGAGTTATTGAAATTGTGTTTGTGCTGTTATAGGCCTCAGTAAGATGCTTGATTAAGTAAAATCATGCCTAAGTTATTCTTGCAATATTAATTGTTAGATAACTAATGAATTAATTATTTGATCGTATTGAAATTGTAATTAATTGACACAATACTTAATCAGTCCATGTTTCTTCTTCTGAGGTAGCTGAAGTTTAAATTAGCATTGTATTCGGCGATACATATGCCTTGCATAACTTGCAAGATTATTGTGATTAAACTGTTTCAAGGTAGAAATACTGTGTTACCTCACTTGATCTTTTATATGCTTGTGAAAATTGATTAATCGCTTGGATTGACATTGAAAAATGTTCAAGAGATTGATTAATTTAATAAGTATGTATGAGCAGTAGTTAGCAAATTACCGAGTTGCCGTGAATTTGTTCGTAGCAATATAAACATAAGTTTAATAATTCTACGTTAAAGGAATGTAATTAATCCAACACAATTATATCATCTTGATTAAACCTTATTTGAAATCGTGCATTAGAACCTTTTTAATTTTAATTTTTTTACTTAGTTTTTAAACCTTAGTTTTCAATCATCTTTAAACCAAAATATTTTACATCACCAAAGTGTTTTAAAATTAATTTCATAAATATTCCTTTTTACAGTCCATGTGGGTACGATAACTCGACATTTACTTGTCACTTTATTACTTGTTACGACTGTGTACACTTGCACATTTTTTCCATCGTTCCATTTACAAGTGAGGATGAATTTTTCCTTAAAAGTTGCTATTGACATTGTAGTGAAGCGATACAACATAAAGCATGGCGTAAACTTCTATGTAGTTAAATCCTGACCATAAAAATTCGAGGCTAAGTGCACAATCCGTGACAATAGATGTCCATGGAAAATCATGGCATTTTTGATAAAGAAGATGGGGTCTTGGACAATCAATAAATATAACACCTCACATACTTATGTTTTCACAGGTTCGTGACAAGACTGTTCAATATGATTGCATAGTGGCCTCATATATTAAATTGAATTCTTAATTTTGAAATACTCGTGTTATTGCAGGTATGACACATGATCATTCGAAGTTGGATCCGGACATGATCTTGAACATTATATTACCTATGGCGAAAGCGAGTTTTAAGATTCCCATGTCGGTTATAATTGCCAATATCCATAATTAGTTCAATTACACGCCACCGTACCACAATGCGTGGATTAAAAAATAGAAGGTCATGAAGAAGATGCATAACGGGTGGGACAAATCGTATAATGATTTGTGACAATGGTGTTAGGTACTGAATTAGTACGTACCAAGTTTTAATGAAATGTTGGAGAAGTTACGAGCCATTAACAATCGCGGTACGGCGTACCTCGCTAACATACCCTTCGAGCAGTGGACTCAATTGTACAATGGGGATCTATGATATGGGCACATGACAATGAACCTAGCGGAATACATCAAGTCCATATTGAATGGAACACATCATTTGATGATAACCTCGACAGTGAAAGAAAGATATTCCCATTTGGTAGCATTATTTCCAAAGCGAGTGGAAAAATATGATGGAAAGATAAAGGGAGGTCACATTTGGTCTGAGGATGTGATGAAAGAAATTAGAGACAATGCAAAATGAGCGAAATGTATCTATGCAATGTGTCACTTACGTCCAAACCTATTGTTTTGGGTTATGGAGTTCAACAGACCCGACCAAGGTGTTTTTGGGGGATCGTATCGTGTACACCTGAGACAATAGACCTACAACTGTGGGAGATTTGATGCACTTAATTATCCATGCGTACATGCAATTGCTGCATGTGCCTCAGCACGTCTGGATTGCATGATATTTGTGGACGAAGTGTACAAACTAGAACACATGTATAACGTGTGGAAATTTGAATTTCGACTGATCTAAGATGAACGTATGTGGCTACATGTATCGAGCGCTCCATTCCAGCTGGTATTGTAACAGCCCGGTTTTGGGGCTAGTCAGAACAGTGGTTTCGGAACCACTAATTTGAGGTCAGAGAAAATTATTTTCATATTAGTTTATGTGTCATAGCATGATTATATGAGTGCATGAAAATTTTGGTGAATTAATTTTAGTGATTGCATGCTTAATTTTAAAAAAATGACTAAATCGCATAAAGTGCGAAAGTTTTGTTCTACAAGCTAAAGGTTTCAAATAGCTATAGAACCCTAAATTGGAGGTTCTTAATGTGCAATTAGGCCCTTAAGAGAGTGTTGGCCGGCCATAGGGGACAAGAAAATGCAAATTAGTCAAAGTTGGTGGAATTAGGGTGACTTAATTGATGAAATAAAAATAAAATAAAGAGAAAAAGATATCATCTCTTCATCTTCCTCCCTACCACCGAATTTTTTAGCAAACTTAAGGGTTTTGAGAGATTAAAATTTCAGCCAAGCTTTTCTCTTGCAAGTAAGTCATTTTGATGGTCATTTTTGTTGATTTTGTGTTTTTTGAATCCTTGTAGCTTAATCTAGCTAATGAGGGGACTATTTTGCACTATGGTTGAAAGTCTAGGGTTTTGCCATGAGAGCATTAGTGTTGTTTGCTGAAATTTTATGGAATAAAATGAATCTTGGTTGTTAAATAAACAACTATTGTTAAGTGATTTTCATGAAAACACCTAATAAGGGACCTTTTTGTAAAGGTTGTAAAATAGGTGGTAAATGTGTGAAATAATTGGAATTGTGAGTTATTATAAGCTTAACAAAGGTTCGGCTAGGCTTGGGTAGTGAGGAAATTTAATGAAAATTATTTTACGAGCCTAGGGGCAAAATCGTAATTTTGTGAAAGTTTAAGGGTAAAACGATAATTTGCCAAAGTAGGAATTTTGGAATGTCTTGATTTATGTGATGATTAAATGTGTGAATTTTATCATTATAGATCAAGAAAAAATAGAGTCCGAATTTAGACCGGAGGAAAACCAAGCTAGTGGACTAAAATCAAATTAATCGCCCATATTTTGTATACCGAGGTAAGTTGTACGTAAATAATACAACTCTAATGTTATTATGCATTAAACAATTGATATTGCATAAAATGTTTGATTATTGTTATGAATATGCATGACGAAATTTGATGTGGTATACACCCGGTTGAAGCTTAGGAATAGATTGGATATCCAAGCCATGACATTTGGTTGATATGTGTGCTAGTGTAAGACCATGTCTGGGACATGGCATCGGCCACATTATGAGAGCCAGTGTAAGACCATGTCTGGGACATGGCGTCGGTATTGAGATGAGAGCTAATGTAAGACCATGTCTGGGTCATGGCATCGACCTCGATATGTGAGCCAGTGTAAGACCATGTCTGGAACATGGCATCGGCATTGAGATGAGAGCTAGTGTAAGACCATGTCTGGGACATGGCATCAGCCTCAATATGTGAGCCAGTGTAAGACCATGTCTGGGAGATGGCATCAACATCATACCCTCTTGTGTGAGGCTTGTCGAGTATCCTTTGGTATTCAAACTGGTTCAACGGGAAATTTAAAGCTTGTGTCAAAAGTGAGAAAAGTTACGACTATATTGTAAGTGATACTGGTACCTACATGAAATTTATGTGAAATGAGCTCGAATTATGATGTATGATTAGTAAGGATGAAAATGAGTAAGTTATGCCTTTAATCATTAAAGAATTATGTGCAAGTTTCTAATATGCAATGAGTATATAATGCATGGTAATTGTTGTTAATTATTTACATGCGACTTACTAAGCTTTATGCTTACTCACTTTCCTTTCCATTTTATTATAGTATCGCCAAGCTAGCTCGGGGATCAAAGGACGTCGGAGGCTCAATCACACTATCAATCTGAACAGTTGGTATAGTTAGAATTATCATTTTGAGTATGGCATGTATAGGGACTTAGTCTTTGTCAAGTGTCATATTGTTTTGTCCAATTGTGTTGGCTTGTCTTGGAGATTGATTCATTTTGTATAAGGCCATGGATGATGGCTAATACTTGTTATTGATATGTACAAATGATGATGCTTTTCATGATTGAGTAAATTGCATGATTGGATTGACAAAGTATGTGATAAGTTTAGCATGTGAAAGGAGTGTAGTAGCCTTGATGTGTGTAAGTCATTGATTGTGGTTTATGTTGGTGCAAGTAAGGGTGGCAAAAGGGCTTGGAAAATAGCCTTATTTTTGTCCACACGGGTAGACACACGGGCGTGTGTCTAGGCCGTGTGTGACACACGGTTTGCCCCATGGGCGAGTAGTTCAGCCGTGTGTCCCCCTGATCCCTAAGTTGGCAAAACAGAATGCCCAGTAGTAACCACACGAGTTGAGACACGGCCGTGTGTCTCAACCGTGTGGAAGACATAGCCATAGGACATGGGCATATGCCCAGGCCGTGTGAAGTCTGCATCTTAAATGCAAAATTAAATTCGCCACACAGCCTAGCACACGGGCATATGCCTTGGCCGTGTGACCGTAAGATGTTGATGACGTCAGAAACAAAATGTCAAGGTTTTTACACACAGGCGTGTCCCTTGCCACACGGGCGTGTGCCCCTGTTTTTCGTGAAATTTTCCAAAGTTTTCTAAAGTGGCTGGTTTAGCTTCGAACCATTTTTAAAGTACGTTTTGGGCCTCAAAGGCCCATATTAAGGTCTTTAAGATGAAGATTGAAAATTTTTAAATTTGAATGAAATTTCATAACCCGAAAATGTATGTTAGTATGTGTCTGAGCTAGGTAATGCCTCGTACCCTATTCCGACATCAAACACGGGTAAGGGGTGTTACATTTAACGGTATCAGAGCTATGGTTTAGTCGATTCTTTGACTAACCTAGCGTGTGTGCGAGTCTAGCTATACATGCCATATATGAATTATGATAGTGTGACGACTCCTGACAAATTAAAATGTGTTTTTATATAGTAAATGGATCCCAACGGAGCAGTGGCGGATAATTCGAGAGTAATGCGCCGGCTCCTACAGACGGGACCTCGCCAGTCGAAAGTGGGCCCGTGACACTGAGTCAGGGCGGAGGGGCTAGAGAAGCCTTCCTCCATATGATGAATGTATGGTATTCGGAGTTTGTTCGTGCAAACCCGAACGCTCCACCTTCTCCACCCCTTCCAATTCCCCAGCCTGCCCCTACAACTCCCCAAGTTGTGGAAACGATTAGAAGGAAAAAACCTCTAGTAGACAGAATACGAAAGCAAGGGGCTGAGGAATTTAGAGCGAATATAGATGATGACCCATAGAGAGAGAAGAATTCTTTCTAGAAAATACCATTAGGGTATTCGATGAGTTGTCTTGCACACCTGAGGAGTGCATGAAGTGTGTTGTATCACTCCTACGAGACTTGGCTTACCAATGGTGGAACACCCTTGTGTCAGTTGTACCAAGGGAAAGGATAACTTGGGAATTCTTTCAAGAAGAGTTCCGTAAAAAGTATATTAGCCAGAGGTTTATAGACCAGAAATGGAAGGAATTTCTAGAATTGAAGCAAGGCCGAATGACAGTAACAGAATATGAGCGTGAGTTTGTGAGACTCAGCAAATACGCTAGGGAGTGCGTATCTACCAAATCCATCATGTGTAAGAGGTTTGAGGATGGATTAAATGAGGACATTCGATTGTTTGTTGGTATTCTAGAACTGAAGGAATTTGTTATACTAGTAGAGAGAGCTTGCAAGGCCGAGGAATTGGCTAAGGAGAAAAGGAAAGCTGATACTGAGTCTCGTGACTCAAAGAAAAGATGGTTGGGGAAATCATTTCAGTCCTCATCCAATAAATCAAGAGAATTCACTACTCGATCAAATGCTTCAGCGGGATTCTCGAGTAGAAATAAGAATAAGCAGAACACGGCATCTAAAGCTCAAACCAGTTCTATTGCGAGTGTTGGTAGTGCTCGACCAAATAAACTAGAGTGTTCGTAGTGTGGTAGACGACATTTCAGTGAGTGTCGAGGAAATGATAGAGGCTGTTTCAAGTGTGGTTCACTAGACCACTTCATTCGAAACTGTCCTGAGATGGATGAGAAAGACAGGAAGTAAGATGTGCGAGCGAGTAATGCTCCTTCTAGAGGTAGACCACGGAAGAACCCGGGAAGTGGGGCTAGCAGCAGAGGTGCACCTAGAGATTCCATTGTAAGGTCCAGAAATTTGGCGCTGCAAGGACTTATGCCATTCGAGCTCGCGAAGAGGCATCGTCACCGGATGTGATTACGGGTACTTTTTCTCTTCACGATATCTCTATTGTTGCTTTGATTGATCCGGGTCTACCCATTCATATGTTTGTGTAAAATTGGTGTCTAGCATGAATATGCCTGTTGAGTCTACTGAATTTGTGATAAAAGTGTCAAACCCGTTAGGCAAGCATGTGATAGCTGACAAAGTGTGTAGAAACTGTCCTTTGATGATTAGAGGTCATTGTTTTCCAGCTAAACTCATGCTACTACCGTTTGATGAATTTGATCTAATTCTTGGCATGGATTAGTTGACTGTTCATAACGTATTAGTACACTGTGGTAGTAAGTTTATTGAATTGAAATGTGAAAATGGGGATATCCTTCGGGTTGAATCAGGTGAATCGGATAGCTCGCCTGTACTGATTTCCTCTATGACTGCTGAGAAATACAAGATAAAAGGGTATGAGTCCTATCTTGCATTTGTGTTGAATACCCAAGAGTCAGAAGTAAATATTGAGTCAGTGCCTGTGGTATGCGAGTACTCGGATGTGTTTCCGGAAGAGTTGCCCGGATTGCCTCCAACTAGGGAAGTTGAATTTGGTATTGAGTTAGTCCCTGGTACGGCACCTATTTCAATTGCCCCATATAGGATGGCTCCGACGAAGTTAAAGGAGCTGAAAATCCAGTTGCAAGAGTTAACAGATAAGGGTTTTGCGAGACCGAGTTATTCTACGTGGGGTGCCCCGGTACTTTTTGTGAAAAAGAAAGACAGGTCAATTAGATTATGTATAGACTACCGACAACTCAACAAGGTTACAGTTAAGAACAAGTATCCTTTGCCAAGGATCAATGATCTATTTGACCAATTGAAGGGAGCCACGGTGTTTTCTAAGATAGACCTGAGGTTCGATTATTACCAGCTGAGAGTTAAGGAACAAGATGTACGGAAAACTGCATTTCGGACGAGGTATGGCCACTTTGAGTTCCTTGTCATGCCCTTTGGCTTAACAAATGCTCCTGCAGTATTTATGGATTTAATGAACCTATTTTCCAATCGTACTTGGATAAGTTTGTAGTTATTTTTATTGATGACATATTAATTTATTCTCATGATAAGAGTGAGCATGCCGAGCATTTGAGAACGGTTTTGCAGACTTTAAGAGATAAGCAATTGTATGCTAAATTTAGCAAAAGCGAATTTTGGCTCCGAGAAGTCAGATTCTTAAGACACATCGTGTTGGGCAATGGAATTAGAGTTGACCCGAGTAAAATATCGGCTATCGTTAATTGGAAACCGCTGGGGAATGTGTCAGAGATTAGAAGCTTTTTGGGCTTAGCGAGATACTACAGACGGTTTGTTAAAGGATTCTCCATGATTGCTACTCCTATGACTAGGTTGCTACAGAAAGATCTCAAGTTCGAATGGACAGAGAAGTGCCAACAGAGTTTTGAGAAACTAAAAGAATTGTTGACAGAAGCTGCAATTTTAGTGTAACCAGAACCGGGAAAGGAATTTGTAGTGTATAGCGATGCATCCTTAAATCGATTGGGGTGCGTGCTTATGCAAGAAGGCAAGGTAATAGCTTATGCCTCGAGACAGCTGAAGCCACATGAAAAAAATTATCCGACTCACGATTTAGAGCTGGCTGCCATAGTGTTCACATTGAAGATTTGGAGACACCATTTGTATGGCGAGAAATGTCGACTATTTACCGACCATAAAAGTCTAAAGTATTTGATGACTCAAAAGGAGTTAAACCTACAGCAGCGGAGATGGTTAGAGTTGATAAAGGATTATGAGTTGATAATTGAATATCACTCGGGGAAGGCGAACATAGTTGCCGATGCTCTGAGTAGGAAGTCATTGTTTGCCTTGAGAGCTATGAATACCCAGTTGTCTGTGACTGATGATGGTTCGGTCATAGCAGAGTTAAGAGCTAGACCGATGTTTCTGCAAGAGATTTGTAAAGCTCAAAAAAGTGATAAAGAGTTACAAGCCAAGATAAATCAATGCAAGATGGGTATAGAATCAGATTTTCGGATTGGTTTAGATGGCTGTTTAATGTTTCAAGACAGAATTTGTGTACCCAAAGACGACGAGCTTATTCAATAAATTTTGCATGAGGCACATAGCAGTTGTATGTCTATCCATCCGGGTAGTGTGAAAATGTATAATGACTTGAAGAAAATGTATTGGTGGTCGGGAATGAAAAGAGACATCTCAGAGTTTGTCTCTAAGTGTTTAATTTGTTAGCAAGTGAAAGCCGAACACCAAGTACCTTTGGGTTTACTTCAGCCCGTGATGGTTCCCGAGTGGAAGTGGGACCGTATTACCACGAATTTTGTGTCTGGATTGCCGTTGACGCCAAAGAAGAAAGATGTTGTATGGGTTGTGGTAGATAGGCTAACTAAGTCAGCTCATTTTATACCAGTGCGTACAGATTATCCACTTGAGAAATTGGCCGATTTGTATGTTTCTGAAATTGTGAGACTTCACGGGGTACCTTTATCGATCATTTCAGATAGAGATCTGAGGTTCACATCACGGTTTTAGAAAAAGTTACAAGAAGCTGTGGGGACAAAGTTAAATTTTAGCACGGCTTTTCGTCCGCAAACCGACGGTCAATCGGAAAGAGTAATTCAGATTCTTGAATATATGCTACGGTGTTGTGTTCTTGAGTTTCAAGGCAGTTGGGAAAAGTACTTACCGTTGGTAGAGTTTGCCTACAACAATTATTATCAGTCGAGTTTGAAAATGGTACCTTATGAGGCTTTGTATGGGCGTAAGTGCCGAACACCTTTGTATTGTACCAAACTCAATGAAAACCAGATTCACGGGGTTGACTTAGTCAAGGAGACTGAAGAGAAAGTAAAGGTAATTCGTGACTGTTTGAAGGCCGCTTCAGATAGACAGAAATCCTACGCGGACTTGAAACGGAAAGAGATTGAGTTTCAAGTGGGTGATAAGGTACTTTTCAAAGTATCTCCGTGGAAGAAAGTCCTCAGATTCAGTAGGAAAGGAAAATTAAGTCCACGTTTTATTGGACCTTATGAGGTGACTGAGAAAATTAGACCGGTAGCTTATCGACTAGCCTTGCCATCTGAGTTAGAAAAGATCCTCGATGTATTTCATGTGTCTATGTTGCGCCGTTACCGTTCAGACCGATCACATGTGATTTCACCAACAGAGGTTGAGATTTGTTCAAACATGACCTATGGTGAAGAGCCAGTTAAGATTTTAGATCGGGAGGTCAAGAAATTGAGGAATAAAAGTATAGCACTCGTGAAAGTAATATGGCATAGACATGGGGTTGAAGAGGCCACATGGGAGCCCGAGGAGACTATGAGAGACCAATACCCAAACTTGTTCGCTGGTAAGATTTTCGGGGACGAAAATCCCTAAGGGGGGAGAATTTTAACAGCCCGATTTTGGGGCTAGTCGAAATAGTTGTTTTGGAACCACTAATCTGAGGTCGGAGAAAATTATTTTAATATTAGTTTATGTGTCATAGCATGATTATATGAGTGCATGAAAATTTTGGTGAATCAATTTTAGTGATTGCATGCTTAATTTTGAAAAAAGGACTAAATCGCATAAAGTGCGAAAGTTTTTATACAAGCGAAAGGTGTCAAATAGCTATAGAACCTTAAATTGGAGGTCCTTAATGTGCAATTAGGCCCCTAAGAGAGTGTTGGCCGGCCATAGGGGACAAGAAAATGCAAATTAGTCAAAGTTGGTGGAATTAGGGTGACTTAATTGATGAAATAAAAATAAAATAAAGAGAAAAAGATATCATCTCTTCATCTTCCTCCCTACCACAGAAATTTTTAGCAAACTTAAGGGTTTTGAGAGCTCAAAATTTCAGCCAAGCTTATCTCTTGCAAGTAAGTCATTTTGATGGTCATTTTTGTTGATTTTGTGTTTTTTGAATCCTTGTAGCTTAATCTAGCTAATGAGGGGACTATTTTGCACTATGGTTGAAAGTCTAGGGTTTTGCCATGAGAGCATTAGTGTTGTTTGCTGAACTTTTATGGAATAAAATGAATCTTGGTTGTTAAATAAACAACTATTGTTAAGTGATTTTCATGAAAACACCTAATAAGGGACCTTTTTGTAAAGGTTGTAAAATAGGTGGTAAATGTGTGAAATAATTGGAATTGTGAGTTGCTATAAGCTTAATAAAGGTTCAGCTAGGCTTGGGTAGTGAAGAAATTTGATGAAAATCGTTTTACGAGCATAGGGGCAAAATAATAATTTTGTGAAAGTTTAGGGGCAAAATGATAATTTTTCCAAAGTAGGAATTTTGGAATGTCTTGATTTATGTGATGATTAAATGAGTGAATTTTATCAATATAGATCAAGAAAAACGGAGTCCAGATTTAGACCGGGGGAAAACCAAGCTAGTGGACTAAAATCAAATAAATCGCCCATATTTTGTATACCGAGGTAAGTTGTACGTAAATAATAGAACTCTAACGTTATTATGCATTAAACAATTTATATTGCATTAAACAATTATGACATTAGGAATAGATTGGATATCCAAGCCATGACATTTGGTTGATATGTGTGCTAGTGTAAGACCATGTCTGGGACATGGCATCGACCACATTATGAGAGCCAGTGTAAGACCATGTTTGGGACATGGCGTCGGTATTGAGATGAGAGCTAGTGTAAGACCATGTCTGGGACATGGCATCGGCCTCGATATGTGAGCCAGTGTAATACCATGTCTGGGACATGGCGTCAGCATTGAGATGAGAGCTAATGTAAGACCATGTCTGGGACATGGCATCGGCCTCGATATGTGAGCCAGTGTAAGACCATGTCTGGGACATGGCATCGGCATCATCCCTCTTGTGTGAGGCTTGTCGAGTATACTTTGGTATTCCAACTGGTTTAACGGGTAATTTAAAGCTTGTGTCAAAAGTGAGAAAAGTTACGACTATGTTGTAAGTGATACAGGTACCTACATGAAATTTATGAGAAATGAGCTCGATTTATGATGTATGATTAGTAAGGATGAAAATGAGTAAGTTATGCCTTTAATCATTCAAGAATTATGTGCAAATTTATAATATGCTATGAGTATATAATGCATGGTAATTGTTCTTAACTATTTACATGCGACTTACTAAGCTTTATGCTTACTCCCTTTCCTTTCCATTTTCTTATAGTATTGCCAAGCTAGCTCAGGGATCAAAGGATGTCGGAGGCTCGATCACACTATCAATCTGAACATTTGGTATAGTTAGAATTATCTTTTTGAGTACGGCATGTATAGGGACTTAGTCTTTGTCAAGTGTCATATTGTTTTGGCCAATTATGTTGGCTTGTCTTGGAGATTGATTCATTTTGTATAATTCCATGGATGATGGATAATACTTGTTATTGATATGTGTAAATGATGATGCTTTTTAGGATTGAGTAAATTGCATGATTGGATTGACAAAGTATGTGATAAGTTTAGCATGTGAAAGGAGTGTAGTAGCCTTGATGTGTGTAAGTCATTGATTGTGGTTTATGTTGGTGCAAGTAAGGGTGGCAAAAGGGCTTGGAAAATAGCCTTGTTTTTGTCCACACAGTCTGCCCCATGGGCGTCTAGTTCGGTTGTGTGTCCCCCTGATCCCTAAGTTGGAAAAACAAAATGTCCAGTAGTAACCACACGGGCTAAGACACGGCCGTGTGTCTCAACCGTGTGGAAGACACGGCCATAAGACATGGGCATGTGCCCAGGCCGTGTGAAGTCTGCATCTTAAATACGAAATTAAATTTGCCACACAGCCTAGCACACGGGCGTGTGCCTTGGCCTTGTGACTCTAAGATGTTGATGACTTCAGAAACAGAATATCAAGGTTTTTACACACGGGCGTGTCCCTTGCCACACGGGCGTGTGCCCTTGTTTTTAGTGAAATTTTCCAAAGTTTTCTAAAGTGCCTGGTTTAGCTCCGAACCATTTTCAAAGTATGTTTTGGGCCTCATAAGCCCATATTAAGGTCTTTAAGATGAATATTGAAAAGCTTTAAATTTGAACGAAATTTCATAACCCGGAAATGTATGTTAGTATGTGTCTGAGTTAGGTAACGCCTTGTACCCTGTTCCGGCATCAAACACGGGTAAGGGGTGTTACATGTATCAAATATTTTGTTATGTCGCAACCCAAAAGGTCAATTGAATTCCACTCAGATACGCGATAATATGGATATTTGGGAGAGGACAAACCAACTAAGGTTATGTAATTATTGTTGGAACCTAGGGCATACTAGGCCAATATGTCCACACTTAGAGGATACATTCAGGACAAGACCTCGTTAAAAAATGTATTCATTTTTTATAGACAATTTGGTAATTTTTATAGACAATTTATTTTTTAATAGAAATTTTTTTAATTTATTCATTTTATAGACAATTTTTTAAGTGCTTAAAAGATAGATTTAAAATTTTTATCTCTTACAACTATTTCAAACAAATTGTCACTTAAAATTTATCAATTTTGATTCAAAAATAATATTTATTTAAAAACATTACATTTGTAATAACGGTTAAAATTTATCAAATAGAGCTTAGCTTAACAATTATGATTTACATGAGAAGATTGAAAATAATCATCGACATTATCGGACTGAATGTGTGTCACAACCCAGTTGGTGTCGATTGCAAGAAGAATTTTTCTTCGTACAAGTTGGGGTTTCAGCTCTTCCTCTTCTTTGTCTTTATCTTCACTTCGACCATTGTGTTCATCTTCATCTCCGGTGTCATCTGAGGTTTCCATCATGTATCCATCGTTCTACGAACAACTAGTTGAAAAGATAAGCCACCTTGGTAAAACAATGATGGCGAGGTGTTTGTGACACTATCGAAAAATAAGTGTATGGTGTCGCATTAATCGGTTGCAGATAATATAGTGGAATTGTTAGATGTGACGGATACGTCGGTGTTATCGTTGGCATTGGCATGTAATATGATAGGGACGGAGGTAGCGCAAAAAACACTCCTACAGAAGGTGTTGAAGCAAGGCACGGTGGTGCATAGTGTGGTGCTTGTGTAAAAAATACGGGGTTAGTGAAAGCACTAGAATAAGTCTCGTCATACTGGTCGAAAGGTGGTGCAGCCATAGGTGGCTCTTCTTAGGTTGGAGCCGATAATGAACCCGTCTCAATACCTACTCCAGACCTTGGATTTTAGTACAGTTTTTGTGGCCTCCTCGTACGACGTTGCCTACCCCTTACCTCCTCTGACTGTAGATATGACTTGCCATGGTGTCTAAACTATGGCATGTACTCTGGAGCAGTGGCCAATTCTCGAGCTATAATTTGTTCGCGAATAGGTATGAAATCATACCTATGCTCCCAAATAATGATATACTCCTCGTGGAATTTAGGCCAATATTCGTTGGTTCTCCCCCGTAGGTCGACCTTGTGCAGTGCTTCGATGTCTTGGGGTGGCAGTAGAATAGTTTGCCTAAACCCGAATTGTCGCATCACTCGATAAGATTCATGCATCTCCACCATGGCATAAACTATCAATGGCACATTCACGTCCTAGATATTGAGATTGACCAACAATTCGAACGGGATGCATTTTTGAATTCTTGGATCAGACTATGACATCCATTCAAACTATAGTGCGAAATAGTAAAGTTCATTATCTACTTAATATTAATTTTGAATTCCTTACATAAATATTATATAATTACAAATTTTAAAAAACTAACCTCGACTTCTGATCGTTGATGTAACAATAACCGAATATCTTTGAGCTCTTCGGGTAGTCCCACATAACTAATGATGTGGTTCCACCTATTCAAATAATATGTTTTTTTCAAAAATATAATAATGAAATAATATTATGATAACTATATTATTGAATTAATTTTACCTTGTTACAAGTGGGAAAGTATAAGGGTAGACGGCTTGGAGACGTAAAAATAGTAGCCGGAACCATGCCAATGACTGTAGAAGGAGTACTCAATCACCAATTTTAATTTTTGTGGTTGCATTGTCTGACACATTTCTCGATACAATGTCGCCAACACGACTGATCCCTAACTGAGCTGGCCTGCTTCTTTCAAGTCGACAAGTTGTTGTAGTCACCTTAAATGTACAAGAGTTCGAGATTTATCAGGCATTAGAACAACTCTGATTAACCTTAGGATGTATGCTTGGGTGTGTTGTTCTCTTTCAAGAGGACTCGAACTCTCTTGAAGATATTGGAAATTTTCTTACAACCATTTCATCTCTATCTGGCTACCTAAAAACTTGTCCGACACCTTCCCTAACAGTTGCTTGCAAATGTCGTTCCAATCACCAATGATCACTGGTTCCATAACGGCTGACCCATCCACTGGTAAACCGAGCTGTAATTGAATATCCTCGGGTGTGATTGTACACTCACCGCATGGAAGATGAAATGTGTGTCTCGAATCTCCATCTTTCGACCAATGCGTTGATAAGTGTAGGGTCCAATTTAAACTCCACGGGCATATGTAACACGTGCAAGAATAACGAATCTTCCAAATAGGGTTCAAATATAGGAGATGACCTCGAAGATAGATTGTCTATATATGTCTCCAAAATCCGATCTTCAGCCTGATTATAAAAAAACAAATTAATTTAATTTTTTTAAAAACTTAATAATGAACTTAAATAAAATTATAAATATTATAAATATTTTCTTACCATTTGCAATTGAACCACGAAAATGTGGTTGTCATCCAAACGTATAAGAGTATTTGCCATTACAAAATTCAATTAAAACGAATAAACATTGAAATACAAAATTAAATCAAGACGAACTTGAGAGAATTTTAATTAAAATATTAGAACTACAATCTTGAGAGAATTGTGAGAGTTGATAGTGTAACACCCCTAACCCGTATCCGTCGCCGGAACAGGGTTACAGAGCGTTACCGACACTTTTCAGAATATTTTTAGATAAATCATGTAAATCACTATTCATTAACCGATATTGTTTAGGATTTCCCTTAAATGGACCCTCGAGGCCCAATACGAACATTAGAATCGAGTCGGGACTTAATCAGGAACTCTAAGAATTTTTTGTGGCATTTAAAAAACTTTCCAAGGTGCAGGGCTTACACGCCCGTGTGGTCCAAGGGACACGCCCGTGTGACCCTTAGACACGCCCGTGCCTCAGGTCATGTCCGATTTAAGTTGCTCTCTTACTTGCGCCACACGGCCATGCCACACGCCCGTGTGCTAGACCGTGTGGTTAATTAATTTAATTTGAATTAGGTGCAGGTTTCACACGGTCATGACACATGCCCCTGTTCAAGGCCGTGTCATCCACACGGCTGAGACACACGCTCGTGTCTCTGCCCGTGTGCTTAATTCTGAGCATTCTGTTTCTCAAAATTAAATGCAGGGGACACACGGCCAGACTACATGCCCATGTACCAGGCCGTGTGTGACACACGGCCTAGACACACGCCTGTGTGGACAAAATAAGCCCATTTCCTAGCATCATTTCTCACCCAAATTTACAATTTTCCTGTATCAATACTTACAAGTATAATCCAACCAATCACAATTATAATTCAAGTTAATTTCTATCATCCAAATTAATACATTTCATCATATATTTGTGTTTAATGACTTACCTTTATGTAACTTACATAATTTGAAAAATTAGATGTTCATACTTATCATTTTAGTTAATGTATTGACTCAATCATAACATATATCAAAACATAAGTATATTAGCCATTCCAATGACTAAGTTTCATTCATCATTTACATACTATCATTTGATTTAGTTAGCTTATACATGCCATTAAAAAAATAAGATTTTCATTTATACCAAAACGACAGATTGATAGTGTGATGATTTGCTCTAACCAATCTCCAACCTTCACGGGCTTTGAGCACTATAAACCAGGGAAAAGAAAACCTAGTAAGCATATTATGCTTAGTAAGCTCCTATAACATAAATTAATCTTACCCATTACATTCAATATATTAACCATGCAAAACATGCTTTTCCAACTATTTGGAAATTTACCTATTCACACATACTCAACCAACATGTTAGTCATAATATACCAATATACATATATGAGCTCATCATACCATATTCATATTCCATCTCGTGCTTCTTATGTCATATATGTATTTTTTTCGTTGAATTATTGAATGTCCGATGGATATTTCAAGTACTACACTCGAGGTGTACTATTCCATTATCCGTCAATTCATGTACAGTAGTACCTTATAGGTACACTCTCAAGCCACATATCATACAGTAGAATTACCAGTCCAGGCTAAACACTAGCTGTAACATATACTCTAAGAGCTTTGTCGGATTACCAGTCCAGGCTAAATCATTTATATGACAAAGAATTCCCTATAGAGTCCAATCTAGATTACCAGTCAATTAGGATTACCAGTCCAGGCTAAATCCTAATTGAAACATATACTCGAGAGGCTCATTTCAGATTACCTGTCCGGGCTAAATCCATTCTGCAACACATGCAGTTTTATCAGGGAAATCACATTTATCCATCAGAATTCATTATTTATACGGAATTTTACCTTTTAACAATAAATTTTCCATTATATATCATTCCTTCCATTAAAATTTCATACACTTAATACATACAATTTCATACAACATATTCAATGTAATATAGAATTCAAAACAACACATTTTTATGCTCATTAAAGTTATACGAACTTACCTTGATATTTGTTCGTAATTAAAAATCTACTAATCCGAAATATTTTCCTTTCCTCGATCTAGCTCTTTGTTTGGTACTTCTGGATCTATATAAATGAATTTAATCATCAATTCAATCCATCTCATATTCTACTGAACTCAATTTACAATCTAGGTAAAAGTACCATTTTACCCCTATACTTTTTATTAATTCCAATTTCGTCCCTAGGCTCGGAAATTAAAATTCATGCAATTTAATCCTTGTTCCAAGCCTAATCAAAATTCTAATATAACTTTTACAGCACATATATTCTCAAAATCTCAGAATTTTCCATGGGTTTTACCATTTTTCAATTTAGTCCCTAAATCAAGTTTCCATCAATTTCCCTTTGTAAAAGTTGTTTATCTATCGATAACTTTTCATTTTCTACCATAAACTTTTAAATTTCAGGATGTTCATCCATGGAAAATTTTATATACTTTGATATCTATTCAAATTAACCCCCCAAATAGAGAAATTAAGCTTTTCTGATCTCAAAAATATAAAAATTACTAAAAACGGGACATAGGAACTTACCAATTTATGCTTGGAAAGCTTGTTTTCTCTCCCTTAGGGTTTCCATGGATTTTAGGTTGAAGAAGATGATATAAAATGATGATATTTCATTTTAATTTAATTATCATCTTTATAATTTTTCCATTTCCAATTTAATCCTTAAACTTTTCTAATTTTTCCATGGATGATTCACCAAAAATATCTACATATTTTTCATCAATGGTCTAATTACCATTTAAGAATCTCAATTTTTGAATTCCATAGCTATTTAATCCTTATAGCTACTAGAATTCAAATTTGACATTTTATACAATTTAGTCCTTTCTACAATTAAGCACCTAATTGATAAAATTTTCTTATCAAAATTCTCATGCAATCTTCTATCACATTACTAATCATTTCATAATATTAAAATATTTTATCTTTTCGGCTTGGATTTGTGGTTACGAAACCACTATTCTGACTTCACTGAAATTGGGTTGTTACAAATAGAAATGTATTTGAATGAAAAAATGAGGAAAAGACTTGGGTTTATGTATCAATAAAACTAGTTGTTTTTATGGCCGTTGGGGAATTCAACTGTTGGGGAAAAACGCGTCTAGCGGGTGGCACTTTTTGGCCTCATTAGATTGAAAACACGTCCAACAGGACCTATTTTATTGATTGTGCATGAAAGCGCGCCTCGCTGGATACATTTTCCTGCAAAATCAGCTGCTGGACGCATTTTCAAATTCTCTTTCTAAAATCGACCTATTTCAGTAAATATCACATAAGTCAACCTACTCCGTTAATTTCTTTTAAAACTAGCCTTTTTGGCTAATTTAGCTGAGAAATTATACTAGTACCCTATAAAAAACAAATTTTTGACCTTGCCCTTGATGCAATGGAGATGATAGGGATGAGTTTTGACCTTGCCCTTGATACAATGGAGATGATAGGGATGAGTTTGTTTTAGTTCGACTAGATTTTTATATATGTTTCGAACCTTCCATAATATTTCAGATTAATTTGATTCTCAATATTTGCATACTAATTGGTTTTTTAACTTTATCTTAAAAGAGGTTTATTTTATGGTTTTTGGACATTATTTGGTAAAGTTTTAACGACTTCGTAAATATTTCTGAAAAATTAAAGTTTTTAAGAAAATAGAAAATCATTAGTAGCTCTTATGTAGTATTTTTTGAAAAAATATTTTTTATATAGTATTTTTTTATTTTTACTATTTTAAATATAAAATATTTATTTCCACACCATTAAAAAATTAAAATTAAATATAAATTAAATAAAAAATTAGAGTTTAGTTCGGTTTGAGTAATTGTGATTCTTTAACTTGTGAACCAAAACCGTCTAAATTCCACCATTTGAATCAATTTTCAATTTCTTTCTTTCTTTTCTTGCTCGAACTAGGGGAGGATATTTGTGGTGTAAGATATATTTGAGAATGATAAGGTACATCATAACAGGGAATAGTGGATAATAATCACGAGGTTAATAATATAGAAGTTGTTCCAATGGATAATAACATTGAGTATTAGCCGATGAATCATTATACCCAAAGTTGCTAGAACTCAATCTCTTACTAGACAAATTTTTCAAAATTATGCTTCGTCCTTTTCCTTTTGATTGAGTTTTATGTTCACTTCTACCTCTCTTAGGTTCACTTGACATATTTTCTTCAAATTCTAATATATTATAAAAAATATTCATTAGTGGTACCAAGCCCATGTAACAGCCCGATTTAGGGGCTAGTCGGAATAGTGGTTCCGGAACCACTAATTCGAAGTTGAAGAAAATTATTTTTTTAATATTACATTATGAGTTATAGCATGATTATATGGGTGCATGAAAATTTTGGTGCTTTAATTTTAGCGATTTCATGCTTAATCACGAAAAAAAACTAAATCGTATAAAGTGCGAAAGTTCTATTTTACAAGTTAAAGGTGCCTAATAGCCATAGAATATTAATTGGAGGCCTTTAATGTGCAAATTGAACCTTAGATATAGGGTGGCCGGCCATAGGGGGACATGGAAGTCAAAATTAGTCAAAGTTGGTGTAGTAGGTGGATTAAATTGATGAAATAGAATAAAATAAAGAAAAGATGATGTCCTTCTATTCACTCATCTTCTTCCACCAAAAATTAGCAGCAAATAGAGGTTTGAAAACCCAAAAATTTCAGCAAGCTCTTCACCTTTCTAGTAAGTGATTTTAATGGCTTTTCTTGATGATATTTGTACTTTTGAAACCCCTAAAGCTTAAGCGAGCTAAAGAGGGGACTATTTTGCAAAATGGTTAAAAGTTTAGGGTTTTGCCATGTGATCATGTGTGTTGTTTGTTGCACTTTTATGGAAGAAAATTAATCATAGTAGTTAGATAGACAACTTTGGTGAAAGATGTTTCCATTAAAACACCTAAAAAATACATTTTTGTAAAGGTTGTAAAATAGGAGGTAAATGTGTGAAATATTGAGTTTTGATGGTTACCATAAGTGAAATAAATGTTCATCTAGGCTTGTAAGAGGAGGAAATTTGATTAGAATCGAATTACGAGCTTAGGGGTAAAATGGTCATTCTGTGAAAGTCTAAGGGCAAAATGGTAATTTTGCCCAAGTATGATTATTGAAATGTATTAATGAATGTTATAATTAAATGAGCTAATTTTATAATATAGATCAAGAAGAACGAGAAATTAACCTTGACCGAGGAAAGGGCAAGGTATCAGACTAGATCGGCAAATTGGCCTATTTTGAAATCGAGGTAAGTTTGTGTGTAATAAATTCATCATCGTATTATTAAGCCTTAAAATGTTTGATATTAATGATGATGTATATCGTTTCTATGAATTTGAGTAATGATGTTGAATGATGAAATAATGAAAATATATGATGTTGAAGTCCCGGTTGGACTTAAATAAATGAGAGAATATTATCATCAAGACTTGAGATGGGTAAGGTCCCGTATAAGACCATGTCTGGGATATGGCCTCGGCGCCGAAAGGAAACCCCGTGTAAGACCATATCTGGGATATGGCACCGGTATTGAATATGAAAATCGTATAAGACCATATCCGAGATATGGCATCAACACCGAAATGAGATCCCGTATAAGACCATATCTGGGATATGGCATCGGCATCGAAATGTGATCCCATGTAAGACCGCATCCAGAATGTGGCAATGGCGTCGTGTTTGTGTGTAAGATGACGATTATGTATCTTTGAGTATCCCAAGTGATTCAATGGGATAAGTAGTTAAGTTTAAAATAAAGACGAAATTAGTACTAAAGTTATATGGTGGAGTGATACAGGTGCGTGTGAGTAATTCACGAGAAATGTTACGATATGAGACTTGATATGTAAATGGTAAGAGTAAGCATGAGTAAGTTATGGCAAATGTGCTTGAGACTTTGTGTTTATTAAATATAATGGTTGGATGGCATTATGAGTCTTTATATTGCTATTTATTCATGCAAACTTACTAAGCTTTATGCTTACCCCTCTATTTTCCCTTTTCCTTGTAGCATTACCAAGTTAGCTCGAGAATTCGTGGAACGTCGGAGTTCGGAAATCACACTATCAACTTCTTTTTGGTATAGCAAAGTTAGATTTATTTTGAATATGGCATGTATAGGACTTGGTCATTTTGTTATGTCATATTTGTTATCCAAAGTGTTGGCTATGAATGTGGTTAAATTCATTTTGTAAGTGGTCATTGGAAATGGGCCAATACTTGAGAAGTTTATATATTCAATGATGATGAAATTTATTAAGAGTATGCTTGTATGGTTGTCTTGATTTTGAGTCTCTAGAAGTGCTTTATAGTCATGATACATGTTGGATGGAATTGGTATAAGTATGTTTGTTGTGTAGGGTGGCTTTTGGCTTGGTAGATAGCCTTTCAAATGTCCATACGGGTAGTCACACGGGCGTGTGTCTAGGCCGTGTGTGTAACACCCCTTACCCGTATTCAACTCCGGAACCAGGTATGAGGCATAACCGGACTTGACTTGCTTGAGCATTCGACTTTGGGCTATAAAATTTTTCCCGATTTAAAACTTTTTCATTTACAATCGTAACGTCCCTATCATGGGTCTACAAGACCCGTTTCATATACTCGGGATGCTGAGGGACCAAACCGAAACTTTTACACACTTTAAAAAGTTTGACATAACATTAGACCACACGCCCGTGTGACATATCACACACCCGTGTTCCATTCCTACGTAGAATTATTTTCTTTTCAAACCTACAGGGGTTTTCACACGCCCGTGTGCTCCACACGGCCTAGACACGCCCGTGTCCGCGCCCGTGTGTAAAAACCTAAGTATTCAGTTTGAGACATCAGCAACCCATTTATCGGCACACGGCCTAGGCACACGCCCGTGTGTCTAGCCCGTGGTCGACATTGACTTGCAACACTAACATGCAGGGGACACACGGCCAAGTCACATGCCCATGGGACTGACCGTGTGTCACACACGGTCTAGACACACGCCCGTGTGTCTACCCGTGTGGACCAATTCAAGGCTATTTTCCAAGCCATTTAGCCACCCTCACTTGCACACATTCACACATCATCAAAATACATTTTCAAATCATCAATTATAACTCTTGAATTATCACATTTGAATGAGGGAGAACTATTACTAGTACAATTACAACCGACTTGAGCCATCATCTACGGCTATACACAACCGAACCATAAACTCTTTTAGGCCAACACATTTTGCTACATTAACTAAGACTTAATTGAACCAAAATAAGATCCCTATACATGCCATATCTCAAGAAGACTTGAATCTCATACCCAAGTGTCTGCTCGATAGTGTGAAAGCATCTCCGGCGGTTTCTAACCCGAGCTAGTTAAGTGAACCTAAAAGAGATAGGAAAGGAAGAGAAGTAAGAAATATTGCTTAGTAAGTTCATATGCAAATAATAAGCCACTATTGTCATTTATCTATTACCTTCAACCACAAGGTAATATAATGAGATTTACACTAAAGGTAATAGTTACCCATTAAATCATTCATAATGCTTACTTATTCTAAACTTTCACCTGTCACAAACTCATATCATAAAACATTGTTCATCTTTACTGGCATTTATCACCACAAAGCCACATACAAATTTCACTTAACCAAGTTTCTTGTTATCACCCCGAAATAATAATAAATACTCGGTGGTTTACTTTACATTACCCACCATTAATACTAAACACGATGGTATCGCATACTTTGACCCATCAGTAACAAATAATAAGGTGGTATCGCACACAGCCCACCATTGATAATATTGACGATGGTATCGAACACAGCCCATCGCTAACAATTTATAAGGTGGTATCGCACATAGCCCACCATTTAATAATTAATAAGGTGGTATCGCACACAGTCCATCATTATTACACATTCACGGATATTTATCCACGTACATTTTCCTATTTCGAATGTTCATCTGGGAATATCCTCACACACTATCATTCTTAAATAGATTTCTACAATAATCATTCGCATTCACGAAATGCATTTATAAATATAACATATGCAATCAGGGTGCATCGTTAACGCATAACTCACCGTGGTTTCCTCATATACCGAATTCACCTCAAATGAGTTCTAGGCACATACCTGTACCTCTCATAGTATAACCTCATACTTTCTCATTTTCAACATACCTGTTGGATTATTCAAAATGCTAAAGAACACTCTTGAATTTCATACATATAGTACCAAATCAACATCATACCCCCGATAGGGTCTTACATGAAATATCATATCGATGCCATGTCCCTGACATGGTCTTAAACGAAATCTCACACCGAGGCCATATTCCAAATATGGTCTTACACGGGACCTTAATTATCATAGTATCATGCTATTTGCATTCCCTCTATTCTTAGATTCAATTGAAGACTTTCAATTCTTGATATCTCGTCAAAACGTATTTAATATATTCATAGAGTCAATATACAATTCATACATCATCGAAATATTAAATACTTCACTATAGTTGAATTATTAGCACACGAACTTACCTCGATACCGAAAAGGGTAGAAAGGGACCTATTTGTCCATATTTCTCTTTTCTCCCGTTCTAGGTCAGAATCTCGTTTGCTTTGATCTAGAACAATAAAATTTACTCATTTAATCACCACACTAATTAATACATTTTAAAAATTCAATTTTGGCAAAATTACCATTTTGCCCTTAAATTTTGGCGAAATTACAATTTTGCCCCTAGGCTCGTATATCGATTCTCATCCAACTTGTTTGCTAATTAAGCCTATCCGATCCATATTCTTTTCTATAGCAACTTAAAATTTCAACTATTACACACATTTACCACTCATATCACAACCTTTACAAAAAAGGTCCTTTTAGGTGTTTTCATGATAACACCCTTCACAAAAGTTGTTTATCTAACAACTAAGACTCATTTTCTTTAATAAAAATACAGCAAAGAACTCAATTGCTCTCATGGAAAAACCCTAAACTCTTAACCATTTTGCAAAATAGTCCCTTCATTAGCTAGCTTAAGCTTTGGGGGTTCCAAAACTACAAAAATTTTCAAGAAAGGTCACCAAAATCAGTTACTTGCAAGGAGGAAAGCTTGACTGAAATTTTGAGTTCTCAACCCCCATTTTGGCTGCACATTTTCGGTGGATAGGATGGAGAGAAAAGATGATATTTTCTTTTCTTTATTTTATGATTAAAAATAAATTTTTATCACCAAATTTCCACCTAACAAATGATAAAGTCCTTTATTTTCCCCCCTATGGCCGGCTATGACCTTTAAAAAGGCCTAATTTCACATTAAAGGCCTCCAATTAAAATTCTATGGCTATTGGGCACCTTTAGCAAATAAAATAGAGCTTTCACACTTTATACGATTTAGTCCTTTTCGCGATTAAGCATGAAATCGCTAAAATTAAAGCACCAAAATTTTCACGCACCCTTATAATCATGCTATATCCCATAAATGAAAATTAAAATAAATCTTCTCTAACCCCGGATTAGTGATTCCAAGACCACTGTTCCGACTAGCCCTTAAATCAGGCTGTTACAATTCTCCCCCTTAGGGATTTTCGTCCCCGAAAATCTTACCAGAAGAAGTTGTTTTCAACTTCCATGAAATGTTTCCACCAACTTTTCAAAATCACAAATCGATTTACCCTCAATCTCTCTTTCCAAAGAACTTTAAGTTGTAGTACACAATGTTGAAGCACAACTTTAAAATTTAAAAACACTCTGTCTCTGGGACACATATACTCAGTAATCTGACAAATGTGAACTCTGCACATGCTAAAATGATCATCCAGATCTTTATCGAATAATTCACTACAATCCAGATGACATTTCCCTCTTTGGGAATCATGTCGATCCATATTCAAAATCTATAGTATTTTATCACACTTTCTCCCTAGAATCTTCACCGACTGAAATAGTCCTGACTTTGAACACTCTGAAAATTCAGCTTTTACCGGTCGACTACTTCCAAACATAAACTCAATCATATCGTGATGTGTACTCAATTGTCAAAACATTTTTTTTCTTAAATGAGTAGACATGCCACTACTGAGCCTCATACCAAAACTTCTGCATAAGTTCTGGATTCATCAACCTGCAAATTCCATCTCAAGATAACAATAATAACGGAAATCTTATCCGACCTAAATTTTAACACCTGAAACAAACTCATTCGGAGCTTATTTAGAACACCATTCACTATTACTCTTTTGAACTTATCTGTTTCACAAGGGAAACTTGCTTTAGCCATTAACATCGCTAAAACTAGGAGATTATCAACTAAGGTCAATCGAGTAACTAACTCGCATTGATTAAACGGGGATTTTCCATAGAGATATCTGTACTATGTCCACTATCCGAGAAGTGTTTCAATAACTATACATACTCTTGTAATAGCTCAAACCATCGTCACTATCTTACATTCATTTTTTTCTGCAACATTAGATACTCTAGCTCATCAGGATTCAGAAAGCACATGATGTTTTCCACAAATCATATTATATCATAAATTTCCCAACACGGGTACAAAAGTGACCGTCTCTGGATCACCAATCTAACAATTCTTTTCAACATAATTCTAACCACCCAAAGATGTAAACTACCTTTTTACACTCTGGTATTAAAACACCTTTCAATTTATTCATTAGCGCATCACTAAATCTCATAAGTTCTTTTTCTCGATTCAAATTGAACTCAGTACTAGAACTTTCAGGTAATAGTATTGTAACACCCCAAACTCGGCCTAGTAGTTAGGCCCGAATCTGGCGTGCCACATTGAGGTGCTTTTTGAAAACCAAGTTTTTTGTAGAGAACCTTTATTGTGAATAAAATACCAGTTACAACGGTTTATTACTAATATTATTCGAGATTTATTAATGAGTTATTACCCTCAAAACCTAGTTCATTGCGGAAGCTTAATTTAAAACAATTGACTTATGAAAACGTGATATTTACAATTTTGTTGCGAAAGCGTGGTGTTTTGAAAACATATATTGTTTTCGAAAATCGCGATTCAATGTTTAGCAGTTTTAAAATATAATATGCTAAAAATCCCAAATTAAAAACCATAATTTAAGAGAGGCCTTATTACAACCCAAATAGAAAACGATTTAAATAAAGTAGAATAAAATACTAAAATTTAAGCTGCTCGTAGTGTGGCCACCTCCGAGTCCTCCTGCACGTCGAACCGCCTACTGAGGATTACCTAAAAAAAATTAAAAAGAGGGGGTGAGTTTACGAAAACTCAGTGTGTACAACCCTCATCAGTAAGAACATGAATCACAACAATCCGGGCCGAAGCCCATTTCAGTAACGGTGGCAATTGGGCCTTAGCCCATAAAAGCCTCAGTTGGGCCTTAACCCATATCAAATGTCACATATCATAATTATCTGGCCCTAAGCCCATCTCAATATTAAAAACCATATATGTAATGCATTAATGCCCATACCAACCCTGCACTCCGTCTCCTGTCCAACCTAGCACTCCTGTGGGGATTTAATCGACCCACCCATCCCTACACTCCTTATGTAGCACCGGTTGCGGCACTAACTTGCTCGGTGCAGCAAAAAGGTCGCTCGGTGGCTAAAAAGCCTTTAGTAGCGGTATTACAATTGGCACAAAGCCATCGATCCATCAGTATTATGTTTGGCACATAGCCATCGCGACGGTAATATAATCGGCACACAGCCTTGGGTAAATATGATCAACACAGAGTCATCAATATATAAGTTAGGCACATAGCCACGGTAAATACGATTGGCACAAAGCCATAATATCGGCACAAAGCCTTTGGTATTGGCATAAAGTCCATAATTACGGCACGAAGCCAATATTAATGGCACACAGCCCTCGGTAACATTATCGGTGCAGCATGGCTGCTCGGTGGCTAAAAAGCCTGCGGTGGCTATAAAGCCTTCAGTGGATCCACGATCGTCAAGCGACTATACGATCCTCACATATCTTCCTCCGTATCAATGTCCCAGCCCCATGCAATATGTCGTGTATGTCATGCTCAATCATTACACGTGTATGGAAAATGGCCATGCTCAGTAATAATCATTTAAACATGTAATAAAAGCATATTAGTCATACAACCACAGCCAAATTAGTCAACTCATTGCACAAGTGAATACACAGAATTTATAGTTACAAGATAGTGACTATCCATTTCCCTACTAGTGAATACACAGAATTTATTCTCTTTGTTGAAGCATGCGTAAGTATACACATAGCTCAAATCATATCTCAATGAGTCAATCTACTCTTTTCTCCATACTGAGAATACAATTCAAACACACAATCCTTTGAATTTCTCTTGTTATGCTAATAAAAAACCTTTACTATCGCCTTAGTTCAAGGTAATAGAGATATCTCAATTGAATGCATTAACTTTATCCGGCTTACCCGAAAAATCCATCGCACAAATTGAAACTTGTGATTTCACTTCTTATACTTTTGTCGATATTAATATCTTCTACGAAAATCAGAGATATTCGTAATGGTAGATATAACTATCACAACCTGAAGAACACACTTTAAAGATAACCATGATCAGCAGAAATATAAGGGTAGTCTGACATAAAATTTTTACTACCAACTTTATCCTCAAAATACCAAAATAGAATTACGAGGAGATAAAGGAATGTTGATTTCAATCAACCAAATCGACAACCATTTCGTCTAATTTTACAATCAGCTAACATTCTCACGCGATCGTAATTTCATAAAAATGAACAACCACATAACCCCTAAAGGGAAATAGATATCTATCCAGAATACTCAAAGAGATCATTATAATCTATTCAACCATGATTTTCATAATCAACCACTTTTACAGCTCGGATATTACTTTTATGGCCATTTCTGTCATCATGAACCCCTTTTATTATTCCTTTCACTAATGAACATCAGTTCGGAAAGATCTCGTTAAGTACACACCTCATGCTTCCTACTTAATTGAGTCAATTAGCTGAGGCCAACTTTCTCTTTGCTCGTAACATTGCATAATCAGTACAATCTTTAAAACATTCAGATATTCTTTCCAAAACTGTTCTCACCTTCCAACTACCTTTATCTCTATATACATTACTAACTGTTTCACCACTGAACTCTTTTATTTCATACTCATAAACTTGTTTAACTTGACTCTCGTAAAAATCTCATTATAAATTAACAGTGGTAAGGGTTGAGGTCATAAAGCATCTAACTTGACTCTCATGACTACACACATATGATTTAACATTCATCATTAATGAAATATCATCGTAATTGCACAACTCTCTCCAAGTGATTTTTCACCCTTACTCATGTTACAATTGTTTCTATCACCCATAATTTTGAATGGTGATTTCACTTACTCAAACTCCATATTAATATCTATTCAAGTACTCAACATTTAACTCCAATTTCTCTTACCATCACTTATCAAATTAAAGAACGTCTTACGGGTTTGAATACATCGTTTACTTGACTGCCATAGTCCAACTATGGTCTTACTCGTATCACAATATCATAGCCCAGTTATAATCTTACATGTCGTCACGATGCCATAGCCTCGCTATGGTCTTACACGAAACCCCATATCGATACCAATGCCATATCCCAGATACGGTCTTACAAGGAAACACATGTCGATGCCGATGCCATATCCTAGATATGGTCTTGCACGGGATCTTATATCGATGTCTACGCCATATCCCAGATATGGTCTTACACGATTTCATCACGAAGCCGTGTCCCGGGCGTGGTCTTGCGGAATCACATATCGTTGCCAATGCCATGTCCCGGACATGGTCTTATATGGGATCACATGTCTTGCCATGGTCCAACCATGGCCTTATTCATCAATTTATCATTGAAGCAGCGATTACTCATCTCCTGCGTTCTACTTAATTTAACTTCCGAGTTCAACTCCCACACTATTATAATATTCGCGGCTTCATAATGAGTCATAAAACAAAACATTACACATCCTCTAATTCAATGATCACACATGAGATTCAACTATGTGGACATACTGATTATACATCATTCAAACAAATGTACATGTACACATATCTCGTTCACTGGGTAAGTTTACTCATCATATTCACTTAATCAAATATGTTGAGCATATAACACCGTGTGCATGTCGAACCAACATAGATAAGCTTATCACCATATAACTTTCATTTCATTCATCAACCTAGGATGATCTAATTTCATACCTTACCACACACATGTCATGAACTTTTATTCATACCTTTCTGAATTTATCACATCATAAACACATTTTGTAACACCCCAAACCCGATCAACACACCACGACCGAATCTGGCATGTCATAGAGTGAAAACGATTCGAAGAAAATAGGTTACCAGATTATTTTCTGTAATATCTGGGATTTATGGCTTGTGCACTATTGCTTAATTATGTGAAGTAGCATGCCTGTGTGTGTTGTAAATATGTTTTATGAATTTTGAGAACTTTAGAGTGTAGGAAAATGCCTTAGAAATTATTTGATTTTAAGTTTTAAAGAGGAGCTAAGCTTGATAGGCCTTAAGAGAATTTGTAGGAGAATTTAGACACAAAAAATGGGCTTGTTAAAGTGGCAAGGAGGCGCCACTTAAAGCCCTAGTAAGTGACGCCACAAGCAGTACAAGGGGGCCTAGGTTCGAGCAGCAAGGGGAGCAATTTTGAGCTGCTTTTTGCGTCAAGCTAAGAGGGGAGTTGGACGACATTAAAACACTAAGGAGATGAGCACTAGATCTGGTCAAATTCCCTTTAAAATTCGGCTAAGGTAGGGAGATAATTATTGATTTATTCAATTTATTTTTGAAAGGGTAAAGAAGAGGAAAAATAGGAAAATAACAAGGGATTGGATAGAGAGATGAGGAGTTGGCCGAATAGGGGGATCTATGTGTGGTATTTTCGGCCAAAGGGAAGAAGTGAGGCCATTTTCATTCTTTTCTTTTCAATTGTGCCTCTGCCGAATTCTTTAGCAAATCTTCTCTTCTTCTCTTATTTTGTCAAAGCCGAAATTTCTCCTTCTTTTATTCCATTCTTGTTGAAACTCCCTTCAATCCTTTTTCTTAAAAGCCAAAGCCGAATACCATACTCCCATTCCCTCCTCTCACTTTGGCCGAATCTCTCTGCACTTCATTCTCTTTTTCTTTTCACAATTCTCCAAAAGCCGAATCTCCTATTTTGGGGGCCATAGCCATTGTTCAGCAAACTCCAAAAGCCGAATCTCCTATTTTGGGGGCCATAGCCGATTATTCAGCAAACTCCAAAAGCCGAAACCCATTTGATCAACATCTAGCCATAGCCGAATAACTCCTAGGGTGTAAGCAAAGGTGCCGTCGACCACAGCATTAAGGGTAAGGATTCAATTGTCGTCATTTTATTTCTTTCCTTTAAGCCGAAATCAAGACTCTAATACCATTTATGTTCTTTGGCGAAACTATAAAGGAGGTTTGGGATTTGTCTATAGTCGACTATAAGGAGGAGATCTTGGGATTTCAATATCTAAGGTATTTCGACTGGATACCACAACCAAGTAGTAATTTGAGACTTAAGATTCACAAGGTAAGCCAATGTGGTATTCGACCATAGGCCACTTTCATGAGTTTTGGGTTGGAATCGATTTTAACAAAGGTTATGCAGAGATTTCGACATCTCCATTAGCAGATAGCAATTTCGGGATTTGAGTGGTAACTAAATCGGCCGCAAGGTAAGGATTTTGGTTGTGCTAATCCTTCGGGATTTGATTATATAGCCGAATAGGCTTTTGCTAAAATACTTAGTGTTGGCCGAATGTAGGAACTAAGGATCTAGAGGATTAGATCGGGATTTTTGGGATTTCAGTGAAAGCATTAAGTAAACCAGGTGTGTACCCCACACTAACTCTTAATAGATTTATGGCATCAATTTAATATATGTGCTTATAATAATGTGAAAAGTGGGCAAAGGTACCATGTGATGGTACAAAGTACTCAGGTAGGTAACCTTAACATTATGTTACTAAATGATATGAATAATATTATGATATGAATATTTGGAATATGGTACATATGTGAATATCGATAAGAATGTGAAATAAGGCATAAGGCATGATATTGCATATTCTGTGTGACATGGGGCATATGGGTTATATGGAAAGGGGAAGTGATTTGGTGGTTTATACCACAATATCTGAATATGGTGACTCATGTCATGAAATCTGAATGTGGTGACTTATGTCACAAATTACTATCTGGTGACTTTGTCACATTATCTGGTGGCTATGCCACAACTTATAAGGGCGATGAGCATGTCGTCTGCAGCGACTGCCTTCGATGATGTGTAGCGGATGGTTATCTAGGTTTGGGTTCGGGATTGCATCATTATTTATATTCGTTATATGTGTATGATTTGACGTGCCTAAATCGTTGGGATTGGTGTTGGTTATACACAGTGAGTCTATTTGACTCACCCCGTTGTGGGATATTTTTCAGGTGACACTCAGTAACGGACCGGGTCGGCAGGAGCTTAGTGGTGGCCATGTTCAACTCAGACTTTATTTTAATTTTGGACACTTTATTTCTAAGTATTTTGGATTTATTCGGGTTTTGTTTTAATGTAATAAGGCCATAGCTATAAACTGATTATGCATGCATTTTATTTATTTTATTATGATACAATTTTTATCAATTTAAAGTTTAAGCAACTTTTCTTAAAAATAAATCTTTAAATGTTTTAACACCTAACACAAATGAACTTCAATTTAAATAGTAAACTCTAAGAACTCGACTTTTTCCTTTAACTTATGGTTTTGAAATATAACAATAAAGTCTTAATAAAGCCTAATCTTCGAGAATAACGATGTTTTTAATTTGAACCCAATCCAAATTTTTCTCCTAAATCACCCAAAGTTTTCCAAGAAATAAATAAGTTTTGAACTGTTTTACTCCAGGAACATACCAGATCCGGTCAGGGTTCGTGGGCCGGGTTTGGGGTGTTTCAGCTTGGTATTAGAGCCAGGTTTTAAACTCTCGGCCTTGAGTTTAAAGCCCACAACGTTTTCAAAATAGAGCCAAAATAAGTTTTGTGAAAATTTTGTGAAATAAGCAGGTTTTTCTGGCATGGCACCTAAGTCTCCGGCCCGAAGTCCACCAGGTAAGTACCCCTAACCGTTGTGTGAATTAATGTATGATTTGTATATGGTTATAACGGGAACGTAGATTAGTATATTAAGTTATGGAACCCTAGGATTAGTTTACCCCAACACAAGAACTACATAAAATTTAAGGCCTAACTAAACAAACACGTGACTAAGTTGCCGAGTTAGGGTGTGTCAACCATTGTGCGCATGTCTAGGATTGGATTCGGGGAAGAGCACGGTATTTAAGCGATCCTAGTGACTCACCTCCTCTTCACTCGAATCCTACAGTGCGTGGTAGCAGTTCACCCTAACCAAGAGGACTCATTCTGAGCTAAACTCAATAATTAAAACCCAAAAGGGACTAGCCATATTTTTATAAAAACCTTAGTTTTAAAAGCACCAAATTACCCCTTTGATTTGTAAAAACTCTTCTACAAAATTTTTTCCGAAATATTCCCGATTTACAAAAATTTACTAAAATACCCCTGGGTTGAGAAATTACTAAAATACCCTTGGTTTATGAAATTACCACACTACCCTCAATTTTTTTTCTAAAATATTCTTACCTTACCAAAAATACCAAAAACCCCTATATTTGCAAAATATCAAGATACCCTGATTTGAAAATTTACCAAAATACCCATATAGGACAAATTACGAATATACCCCTAGGATTAAAACGGACAAAAATGTACAAGTGATGAATGTGTGTAGTAGATACTACTGAATGAAGGTGCATCTTTCTCTGAACTAGGATAGAAGACTTGAAACAAAACTCTGAAATGATCGAAAGAACTACTACTAAACTTCCTTACATAAAACTTGTTCGTGGATAATTAGTGGAACAAATACTAATGCATAAAATTTTCTTAAATCAGATTAAAGCACGATCGTAGGAATGAGTTCTAGGGGACGTGGTCGTAATGTGCGAGGACGTGGTAGAGGCAGAATGACCGTATCGGAACCCGTTAGAGTGTCAGGCAAGGGTGCGAAAATGAGGTACCACCACCACCACATTTCTTTGGGGTTGAGCATCGAGGATCGAGACGGGGGATGATGCAGTGTCGCAAGCGATGCTGTGGGTTCTTGAGATGGTGGCTGGAGCAGGTGGAGGTGGGGGAGCTCGGAAATCTGTACCCGAGTGACTCTGAGCCAATGAAGCTAAAGTATTCCGTGGCGTATTTGGTGTGGCACCCAGTACGGCTGAGTATTGGTTAGAAGCGATAGAGCGAATTATGGATGAGCTGGATCTGACTGCTGAAGAGAAGCTGAAGGGAATGGTGTCGCTACTTCGCGATGAGGCATATCAGTGGTGGCTCATAGTTCGGGATGGTGCTACAGCTGAGGATCTCACTTGGGAGTATGTTAAGGCGGCATATCAGAAGAAGTATGTTGGAACTAGTTATACTGATGCTCAGAGGAAGGCATTTCTGGGGCTGGTTCAAGGTAACAAGTCCGTAGTGGAGTACGAGGCTGAATTCTTAAGGTTGAGCCGGTATGCTCGAGGTATCGTGGCTACGGAGCATGAGCGATATGTCCGATTTGGGGACGGACTGAGGGATGACCTGAGATTGTTGATAGCTCCACAGCAGGAGCGAGAGTTTGCCGTGTTGGTGGAAAAGACTAAGGTAGCCGAAGGGATTAAGGACTTTGTGAGACAGAATACTGAACGGAATAGGCACAAGAGAGGTTTTGGGTCATCAGGGTCATCCGGGAATGTTCAAAAGAGGCCTAGAGTTGATGGGTCGCGAGGTCAGCAAGCTGTTACATGAGGACAGTACCGTACTTGTACTCAGTGTGGGAAGATGCACCTAGGAGAGTGTTGGAAGAAGACAGGGGGATGCTTTAAGTGTGGGTCCAAGGAACACATGATTAGGGACTGTCCCATGAAAACAGACGGGGGCTGACCAACAAGTCAGGGTGCTAATCAAGCTGGAAGAGGTGGACCGCAGCCACAGCGGGGTCGTGGTCCGATTGGCGAGGTAATGGTTACGGAAGAGGGCGTGGAACAAGGCGAGGTGTTGGTATACGGAGGCAAAGCGTGGGTGCAGTGTATGCGATTCACGGAGGGAGGATGGAGACCTTGCCGGACGTCATAACCGGTATGTTCCTTATAGTGATAAGCCTTACTTTACTTTAATTGATATTGGCTCGACCCACTCGTATGTTGCATGTAGAGTAGTTGAAACTCTAGGCATAGCCAGGCTGTCTAATAGGAGATGATCAGTAGTAATAAGCTGTTAGGTCAAAGCTGTAGTGGTGAATAAGATATTTCAAAGTGTACCTCTAGAGATTCAAGGAGTGATATTCTCTGCCGACTTGATGGAACTACCTTTCGGAGAATTTGATCTCATACTTGGCATGGGTGGCTAGTAGAACAGGGCTATATTGGATTGTGCGACTAAGCGAATGGAGTTAAGGACCTCGGAGGATGAGGAGATAATTATGATAGGAGAAAGAAGAAACTACTTGTCTAACATAGTTTCTGCATTAAAGGCTGATAAGATGGTTCGGAAAGGGTGCAAGGCATTCTTGGCTTTCGTTAGTGCGTTGGATGCAAAAGAAGAAGGAGTTAGTGGAGTTAGAATCGTAAGGGAATTTGTGGATGTTTTCCTGGAGGAGTTACCTGGAATACCCCCTGATAGGGAGGTGGAGTTTGGAATTGACTTCTTTCACAGGCAGGCGCCGGTATCTATAGCTCCGTATAGAATGGCACCAAAGGAGTTGGTGGAGCTCAAAGCTCAAATTCAGGAGTTGCTTGATCGTTGGTTTATTCGACCCAGTGTGTCTCCATGGAGAGCACCGGTCTTGTTTGTGAAGAAGAAGGACGGGACTATGCGCATGTGCATAGATTATCGTTAGTTGAATAAGCTGACCATCAAGAACAAGTACCCGTTGCCAAGGATAGATGACTTGTTCGATCAGCTTAAGGGGGCCGCGGTATTTTCAAAGATAGATTTACGGTCGGGATATCATCAGCTTAAGGTGAAGGAGGTGGATATCCATGAGACAGCTTTCCAGACAAGATACGGGCATTATGAGTTCGTGGTAATGCCGTTCGGATTGACGAACACCCCAGCCGCATTCCTGGATATGATGAACCGGGTTTTTCAACCTTACTTGGATCGGTTCTTCGTTGTGTTCATAGACGACATCCTAGTGTATTCCAAGTCGGAGGAGGAACATGACGAGCATCTCCAGATAGTGTTGCAAGTGTTAAGGGAAAAGAAGCTATATGCCAAATTTAGCAAGTGTGAATTTTGGCTTAAGAAAGTTGCGTTCTTAGGGCATGTAGTGTCTGCAGAAGGGATAAGGGTAGATCCTAGGAAGATTGAGGCAGTGCTAGACTGGAAACCACCTAAGTCTGTGGCTGAGGTACATAGTTTCTTGGGATTGGAAGGCTACTACAGAAGGTTTGTAGAAGGGTTCTCATCAATAGCCGCACCTTTGACGAAGTTGTTGAGAAAGGAAGTACCTTTCGTATGGACAGATAAGCAACAGGAGAGTTTTGAGAAACTTAAGAGGGTTTTGACTGAAGCTCTGGTTTTGATACAGCCGGAGGCAGGAAAGGATTTCGTGGTGTATTGTGACGCTTCTCATACAGGATTAGGATGTGTATTGATGCAAGATGGGAAGGTAGTCGCTTATGCGTCTCGACAATTAAGGCCACATGAGGTTAACTATCCGACGCATGACTTGGAATTGGCAGCGGTGGTCTTTGCTCTTAAGGTATGGAGGCACTATTTATATGGAGAAAAGTCAGTGATTTACACAGACCACAAAAGCCTTAAGTATCTGTTGACTCAGAAAGAGCTAAACCTGAGACAGCGAAGGTGGGTGGAGTTATTGAAAGACTACGATTGTTCTATAGAATATCATCCGGACAAGGCGAATGTGGTAGCAGATGCCCTAAGTCGGAAGGTAGTGTCGGATCTGAGGGCGATGTTTGCACATCTTAGCTTGTATGACGATAGAAGTCTGCTGGCAGAATTGCAAGTTAAGCCGACATGGTTGGAGGAGGTGAAAGAGAGTCAGTTGGTAGATGATGATATAAGTGCTAAGTTGCGGCAGGTGCAGAGGGGGGAGTTAGAGGATTATGGAGTTAGCAGGGATGGAGTATTGTGTTGCAAGGGTAAGGTCTATATGCCGAAGAACAAGGAGTTAAGGCAGAGGATTCTTCAGGAATCGCATAGTAGCCCCTATGCTATGCATCCTGGAGGTAGTAAGTTGTATAGAGATCTAAGGGAACAGTTTTGGTGGCCTGGTCTTAAGAGGGAAGTTATCGAATTTGTAGGGAAATGCTTGACGTGTCGAAAGTCAAAAATTGAACACCAAGTTCCGTCGGGGTTGCTTCACCGATAAAGATTCCGCAGTGGAAGTGGGAGAGAATCACCATGGGCTTCGTTGGTGGGCTTCCCCTTACGCCTACTAAGAAGGACTCTGTATGGGTGATAGTGGATCGAATGACAAAGTCCACGCATTTCTTACCAGTACGGGTAGACTATTCTTTGCAAAAGTTGGCGAGGTTGTATGTGGCTGAAATTGTAAGGTTGCATGGAGTTCCGGTATCGATTATTTCAGATAGGGATCCAAGGTTTACGTCTCGGTTTTGGAAAGCACTACATCAAGCTTTGGGCACTAGATTAGACTTCAGTACGACATTTCATCCACAGTCAGACGGTCAATCTGAGCGAGTGATCCAAGTGTTGGAAGATATGTTGAGAGGCTGTGTAATAGACTTTAGAGGAAGTTGGGAAGAATACTTGCCTTTAGCAGAATTTGCATATAATAACAGCTATCAAGCCAGTATTCAGATGGCACCGTATGAAGCACTGTATGGACAGAGGTGTCGCACTCCTACGTGTTGGACAGAATTAGGAGAACGTCAAGTTTTGGGTCCAGAGGTTGTGGCAGAATCCGAAGAAAAGGTTAAGTTAATTCGGGCACGATTAAAGGAGGCATCGATGCGCGAAGTCGTATGCGGATCTTAAGCGAAAGGAAATAGAATTTGCTTTGTGGGAGATCGAGTGTTTCTTAAGGTTTCGCCTTGGAAGAAGGTGATGAGATTTGGTCGCAAAGGGAAATTAAGTCCAAGGTTTATAGGACCTTATCGGGTATTGAAGCGAGTTGGACCAGTGGCATACCAGCTAGAGTTACCTCCGGAATTGAAGCAGATGCATGACGTATTCCATGTTTCTATGCTACATCGTTATCGATCGGATCCATCTCATGTGGTGCCAGTTGAGGAGGTGGAGCTAAGACCAGATTTGTCCTACGAGGAAGAGCCGATTCAGATCTTGGAACGAGATGTGAAAGTGTTGCGAAGGAAATCAGTTCCTTTGGTCAAAGTGTTATGGCATAATAATGGACCGGAAGAAGCTTCGTGGGAGCCGGAAGAAACAATGTGACAGCAATACCCTCACTTATTTCAGCCAGGTAATTTCGAGGACGAAATTATTTTAAGGGGGGAAGAACTGTAATATCCGGGATTTATGGCTTGTGCATTATTTCTTAATTATGTGAAGTAGCATGCCTGTGTGTGTTGTAAATATGTTTTATGAATTTTGAGAACTTTAGAGTGTAGGAAAATACCTTAGAAATTATTTGATTTTAAGTTTTAAAGAGGAGCTAAGCTTGATAGGCCTTAAGAGAATTTGTAGGAGAATTTAGACACAAAAAATGGGCTTGGAAAAGGGGCAAGGAGGCGCCACTTAAAGCCCTAGTAAGTGACGCCACAAGCAGTACAAGGGGGCCTAGGTTCGAGCAACAAGGGGAGCAATTTTGAGCTGCTTTTTGTGTCAAGCTAAGAGGGGAGTTGGACGGCATTAAAACACTAAGGAGATGAGCACTAGATGTGGTCAAATTCCCTTTAAAATTCGGCTAAGAAGAGGAAAAATAGGAAAATAACAAGGGATTGGATAGAGAGATGAGGAGTTGGCCGAATAGGGGGATCTAGGTGTGGTATTTTCGGCCAAAGGGAAGAAGTGAAACCATTTTCATTCTTTTCTTTTCAATTGTGCCTCTGCCGAATTCTTTAGCAAATCTTCTCTTCTTCTCTTATTTTGTCAAAGCCGAAAGTTCTCCTTCTTTTTTTCCATTCTTGTTGAAACTCCCTTCAATCCCTTTTCTTAAAAGCCAAAGCCGAATACCACACTCCCATTCCCTCCTCTCACTTTGGCCGAATCTCTCTGCACTTTATTCTCTTTTTCTTTTCGAAATTCTCCAAAAGCAGTCGATTGTTCAGCAAACTCCAAAAGCCGAAACCCATTTTATCAACATCTAGCCATAGCCGAATAACTCCTAGGGTGTAAGCAAAGGTGCCGTCGACCACAGCATTAAGGGTAAGGATGAAATTGTCGTCGTTTTATTTCTTTCCTTTAAGCCGAAATCAAGACTCTAATACCATTTATGTTCTTTGGCTGAAACTATAAAGGAGGTTTCGAGATTTGTCTATAGTCGACTATAAGGAGGAGATCTTCGGGATTTCAATATCTAAGGTATTTCGACAGATACCACAACCAAGTAGCAATTTCGAGACTTAAGATTCACAAGGTAAGCCAATGTGGTATTCGGCCATAGGCCACTTTCATGAGTTTTGGGTCGGAACTAATTTTAACAAAGGTTATGCAGAGATTTCGACATCTCCATTAGCAGATAGCAATTTCGGGATTTGAGTGGTAACTAAATCTACGCAAGGTAAGGATTTTGGTTGTGCTAATCCTTGGGGTTTGATTATATAGCCGAATAGGCTTTTGCTAAAATACTTAGTGTTGGCGAATGTAGGAACTAAGGATCTAGAGGATTAGATCGGGATTTTTGGGATTTCCAAGTGAAAGCATTAAGTAAACCAGGTGTGTACCCCACACTAACTCTTAATAGATTTATGGCATCAATTTAATATATGTGTTTATAATAATGTGAAAAGTGGGCAAAGGTACCATGTGATGGTACAAAGTACTCAGGTAGGTAACCTTAACATTATGTTACTAAATGATATGAATAATATTATGATATGAATATTTGGAATATGGTACATATGTGAATATCGATAAGAATGTGAAATAAGGCATAAGGCATGATATTGCATATTCTGTGTGACATGGGGCATATGGGTTATATGGAAAGGGGAAGTGATCTGGTGGTTTATACCACAATATCTGAATGTGGTGACTCATGTCACGAAATCTGAATGTGGTGACTTATGTCACAAATTACTATCTGGTGACTTTGTCACATTATCTGGTGGCTATGCCACAACTTATAAGGACGATGAGCATGTAAATCGTGACCGATCGCTTCGATGATGTGTAGCGGATGGAGGGTCGACTTAGTAGTCCCCACGGTGTGATGGTTGGTATGGGTGATGTGTAGCGGATGGTTATCTAGGTTTGGGTTCTGGATTGCATCATTATTTATATTCGTTATATGTGTATGATTTGATGTGCCTAAATCGTTGGGATTGGTGTTGGTTATACACACTGAGTCTGTTTGACTCACCCCATTGTGGGATATTTTTCAGGTGACACTCAGTAACGGACCGGGTCGGCAGGAGCTTAGTGGTGGCCATGTTCAACTCAGACTTTATTTTAATTTTGGACTCTTTATTTCTAAGTATTTTGGATTTATTCGGGTTTTGTTTTAATGTAATAAGGCCATAGCTATAAAATGATTATGCATGCATTTTATTTATTTTATTATGATACAATTTTTATCAATTTAAAGTTTAAGCAACTTTTCTTAAAAATAAATCTTTAAATGTTTTAACACCTAACACAAATGAACTTCAATTTAAATAGTAAACTCTAAGAACTCGACTTTTTCCTTTAACTTATGGTTTTGAAATATGACAATAAAGTCTTAATAAAGCCTAATCTTCGAGAATAACGATGTTTTCAATTTGAACCCAATCCAAATTTTTCTCCTAAATCACCCAAAGTTTTCCAAGAAACAAACAAGTTTTGAACTGTTTTACTCCAGGAACATACCAGATCCGGTCAGGGTTCGTGGGCCGGGTTTGGGGTGTTTCATTTTTTGTGAAAGCTCTTCGATTGCTTGTGTTTGGGGAAAACCGATGTATGTATAGTGGAAAATGTTAAGTTGCTTTGAAATCATGTGAATTGTATTACCCGATGGTAGAGTTTAGAAAACTCGTTGCGTAGCTTAGTTTGAAAACTTTGATTATCAGGTTATTAAAGCAAATCAAGTAATTACTTAGTCATATTTAAAACCAAATCCAAAGAAGATAAAATAATACAAAACATAATTTAAAGGCCTTGTTACAAACCCAAATAAAAACCAGAATTTAAAGTAAAATACCCAAATCAAATGTCCATGTAAAATGAAGCAATTATCGCATGGTCACCTCGAGTCCACCCGGCTCCTCATCCGCGATCTACGAATCACACGAAAAGATAAGGAGAAGGTGAGTCACCAAGACTCGTGCATAATCCCCTCCCGATTATTGCAACATGCTTACACAAATCATAATCAAGCAAACACATCATGCACCCAAACCTAGCCATCCACAACTCCGTTTTCTACCCGTGTGGTACCAAACCTTTGGTGGTGCTAAAACCTTTGGTGACCCAAAGTCACCGATATCAATAATAATGTGGTGCCAAACCACTTTGGTGACCCAAACTCACGAATAATCCATATGTGGGGCCAACCCACGTTGTGATACCAAATCACTTTGGCGACAATCCCGTTTTATCAAATGTGGGGCCAACCCAATCGTGGTGCTAAACCACTTTGGGACGAGTCGCTATGAGGTGCCAAACCTCCGTGTCCCAAAGTCACGAAATCAAGCTGTGGTACCAAACCCTTTGGTGGTGCCAAACCACTAGTGACCCAAAGTCACAGATGAGGAGCCGGGTGGACTCGAGGTGACCATGCGATAATTGCTTCGGTTTTACATGGACATTTGATTTGGGTATTTTACTTTAAATTCTGGTTTTTATTTGGGTTTGTAACAAGGCCTTTAAATTATGTTTTGAATTATTTTATCTGCTTCGGATTTGGTTTTAAATATGACTAAGTAATTACTTGATTTGCTTTAATAACCTGATAATCAAAGTTTTCAAACTAAGCTACGCAACGAGTTTTCTAAACTCTACCATCGGGTAATACAATTCACATGATTTCAAAGCAACTTAACATTTTCCACTATACATACATTGGTTTTCCCCAAACACAAGCAATCGACGAGTTTTCACCGAAAATAAAACTGGTAACCTATTTTTTTCGAATCGTTTTCACTCTGTGACATGCCAGATTCGGTCGTGGTGTGTTGACCGGGTTTGGGGTGTTACAATTATGGTATCAGAGCCAAGTTCAAAAGCTCGGCTGTGCGCCCGAGGCCCAAAATGTTTTAAAGTGTGGTTTTAAAAAGTGTTGATGGAAAAAAATGTATGGTTTAGCATGGCACCGAGTCTCCCAGACCGATCCGCCCAGTAAGTACCCTTAAGCGATGGTTGCATATGATTATGATTATGATGATATATGTTATGGACGACTAGTGATAGTGGACTACCCTAGAGGCTGGAACCTATATGACTTTGTGACTCATGAAAACAAAACTCAGTAATAGAAACTATTCATAAGATCGTGCCTTAATAATAGTGGAATAAAGGCGACGCATCAAACTTTTAAATCGGATAAGTCGAGACGTTAGACATGAGCACTCGAGGTCGGGTCGAATACGCATGGACGCGGTCGGGGGTAGGATGATCGCGTATCGAACCAGTGGGATCTGGTCGAGGTCGAGAATGAGATGCCACCACCACCACTTTGGTGTTGAGTACCGGATCGCGGGGATGATGCGATATCACTGAGCGATCTTTGCGAGTTCTTGAGAGGGTGGTGGAGCGGTGGAGGCACGGGAGCTCGTAAGTCTCAGATCTCGAGCGACTCCGAGCCAATGGAGCCGAGGTTTTCAAGGTGTTTTCGGTGTGGCGCCCAATACGGTGAGTATTGGTTGGAGGCGACGGAGCGTATCATGGACGACTTGGATCCGGCTGCGAGGAGAAACTAAAAGGGATAGTGTCACTTCTTCGGGATGAGTCATACCGGTGGTGGCTCGCGATTCGGGATGGTGCTGCGGCGGATGATCTCACGTGGGACTATTTTAAAGCGTACGGAAGAAGTATATTGGGTCCGATTACATTGATGCGCGAAAGGCGTTCGAGGCCCGGTTCGGGGAGTAAGTCCGTATCGGAGTACTGCAGGCGTAATTCTTAAGGTTGAGCCGGTATGCTCGAGGTATCATGGCTACGAGCACGAGCGATGTCGAGTTCGAGGACGGATTGAGGATGAGCCGAGATTGCGATTGCTCCACAGCCAGAGCGAGAGTTTGCCGTGTTAGTAGAAAAGGCTAAGATAGCCGAAGGGTAAAGGAATCTGTGAGGCAAACAATACCTCAACTCTTTTGACTGTAATTTGAGGCCGAAATTATTTTTAAGGGGTAGAAGCTGTAACATCCTTAAATAGGGGATATGATGTTTGAATTGTTTGCATGTGTATGGCTTGGTTGTGATATTAATTGAGACGTTTTAGGGTCTAGGTATAAGCCAAGGGTAGGCCTGAACTATAGGAAAATTTTTATTTTTAAGCTTTGGTTAAGGGAGTTGAAGGAGCTAGGGGTTAAGAATATTTTGTGGTAAACTTTAGCACAATAATTTCCTTAGTAAAGTGGCAAGGAGGCACCACTTAGGGCCTTAAGCGGTGACATACAAGCGGGGAAGAAGAGCTTGGGTTTGAGCTACTGAGAAATCCTTTGTTGCTAATTCTTTTGGCCTTGAGAGAGGGAAGAGTTGTCTTGAGCTCAAACTCTGTCGGATAACTGTTGAGCAAGTCAAATTGATTTAAACTAGTGGAGAAGAGAGAATTTAGGAGTTTGACTAATTCAAACTCGTTTGAACAAGTGGTCAGGAGAAATTTGAGCAGTTGGCCGAATTTGAACTCTTGATTGAGGAGGAGTAATCGGTTGGGAGTCTAGAGGGGGAAGTGCCGAAATTGCTAAGTCAAGCTAGGTGACATTTTTGGCTAAGTCTAGCATAAGTGCTTTCGGTTGTGAGAAAAAGCCAAAACCTCCCCCCTTAGTCTTGTCGATTTTCCCTCTAGCACAACAAGCCGAATCCTTTAGAACCATTTGAGATTTCTCTCTTTTTCTCCTTTGAAACCGAAACCCCATTGGCACTTTCTTGCTCTTTTCTTTTCAGCAATCTTCATCTTTCTTTTCTCTCAATCACCTTGTGTCGAAACCTTTTCTTCCACCCTTTGCCGAATCCATTCATTCTCATTCCCTTTTTCTTCTTCAATCTCTTCCATCTTTCCTTTGTGTTGAAAATCCGAAAGCCTTGTTGTTCTTTCGTTTGCATCAAAGTGCCTTGGCCGAATCTTTTGATTTCCTATCTTAAGCCATAGCCGTATCACCTTGATCACTCTACCCCATTGCCAAAATCTCTTTACTCTCCCCTTCTCATTTTAACTATTGGCCGAATATCAATCAAGCAGAGATCTCCCTTGATTTCTTCTCTAATCGGTTTGGAATAGGTAAGTCTGTCATGACCGAATCTCCTCTATTCTCACTTTCTTTTCTCTGTCAATCGGTCTCAGTAAGTCAGTGGTAAGGATGCATATTGGTTCGATCTTCCTCTTATTTTTTTGAAAAGCTGAAGGCTATTAGTGATCTTGTTTAGTCTTGGCCGATTGTAGGGAAGACGTGTTATCGAGTGCTTCGGGATTTGATTTAAGCGCGAAAGGCAGTAAGGTAAGGATTATGGTTGTGCGTTAACCCTTCGGGATTTGCTAGTATAGCCGAATGGCCTTTGTTAATGATCTTGGTTTGGCCGAATGTAGGAAAAATGGATCTAGTGTGTTAGATCGGGATCTTCGGGATTCAGTAATCGCGTTAGTAACCAGGTGTGAAACTTACACACTTCATAATCGTTGTAAACTTGTTAAAAGCCGAAACTGTGTAGATTTCGATATGATACCTTTATGGGTATGAGCAAGGATTTCGGGTAAGTCCATTTTGTTGAGATTACGGCACATGATTTCTGATGATAATATCTATGTATGTTCGATATATGTCTAATGATTATGCATGATGGCATGATTTGTATGTGCATTGCATTATTGTGGGTGATATGAGAGGAGGGGGAAGATTGATATCTGTGACTTTGGGTAACCAGAGGTTTGGCACCTCATAGCGACTCGTCCCGGTGGTTTAGCACCACGATGGGTTGGCCCCACATTTGATAAAAGCGGGATTGTCGCCGGTGATTTGGTATCACAACGTGGGTTGGCCCCACAATTGGATTATTCGTGACTTTGGGTCACGGTGGTTTGGCACCACATTATTATTGATATCAGTGACTTTGGGTCACCAGTGGTTTGGCACCACCAGTGGTTTGGTACCACACGGGGTAGAAAACGGAGTTGTGGATGGCTAGGTTTGGGTGCATGATGTGTTTGCTTGATTATGATTTGTGTAAGCATGTTGCAATAATCGGGAGGGGGATTATGCACTGAGTCTTGGTGACTCACCTTCTCCCTTATCTTTTCAGGTGATTCATAGATCACGAATGAGGAGCCGGGTGGACTCGAGGTGACCATGCGATAATTGCTTCGGTTTTACATAGATATTTGATTTGGGTATTTTACTTCAAATTCTGGTTTTTATTTGGGTTTGTAACAAGGCCTTTAAATTATGTTTTGGATTATTTTATCTGCTTCAGATTTGGTTTTAAATATGACTAAGTAATTACTTGATTTGCTTTAATAACCTGATAATCAAAGTTTTCAAACTAAGCAACGCAACGAGTTTTCTAAACTCTACCATCGGGTAATACAATTCATATGATTTCAAAGCAACTTAACATTTTCCACTATACATACATCGGTTTTCCCCAAACACAAGCAATCGACGAGTTTTCATCGAAAATAAACCGGTAACCTATTTTCTTCGAATCGTTTTCACTCTGTGACATGCCAGATTCGGTCATGGTGTGTTGATCGGGCTTGGGGTGTTACACATTTTAATTGTCTCGTTATCAATTTCAACATTATCGAAAACAGCTCGGTTGGAAATCATCTCTGTCTTAACAAAATAATTTCGCTAGAGCCGGGAGATATCACACTATAATGAGTAGTAATATGGCATGTATAACTAAACTCTCGTATGCTGGGTTAGTCCGAGAATCGACTGAACCATAGCTCTGATACCACTAAATGTAACACCCCTTACCCTTATCAACTGCGGAACCATGTATGAGGTATTACCAGACTTGACTTGCTTGAGCATTCGACTTTGGGCTATAAAATTCGTCCCAATTTAAAACTTTTTCATTTCCAATCGTAACGTCCCTATCATGGGTCTACAAGACCCTTTCAATATACTCGGGATGCTGAGGGACCAAACTGAAACTTTTACACAGTTTAAAAAGTTTGACATAAAATTGGACCACACGCTTCTGTGAAGAATGGGACACGCCCGTGTGACATATCACAAACCCGTGTTCCATTCCCGCGTAGAATTATTTTCTTTTCAAACCTACAGGGGTTTTCACACGGCCGGACACACGCCTGTGTGCTTGGCCCGTGTGCTCCACACGGCCTAGACACGCCCGTGTCCTCGCCCGTGTGTAAAAACTTGAGTATTCAATTTGTGACGTCAGCAACCCATTTATGGGCACACGGCTTAGGCAGACGCCCGTGTGTCTAGCCCGTGGTCGACACTGAGTTGCAACACTAACATGCAGGGGACACACGGCCAAGTCACATGCCCATGGGACCGACCGTGTGTCACACACGGTCTAGACACACGCCCGTGTGTCTACCCGTGTGGACCAATTCAAGGCTATTTTCCAAGCCATTTAGCCACCCTCGCTTGCACACATTCACACATCATCACAATACATTTTCAAATCATCAATTATAACTCTTGAATTATCACATTTGAATGAGAGAGAACTATTACTAGTACAATTACAACCGGCTTGAGCCATCATCTATGGCTATACACAACCGAACCATAAACTCTTTTAGGCCAACACATTTGGCTACTTAAACTAAGACTTAATTAAACCAAAATAAGATCCCTATACATGCCATATCTCAAGAAGACTTGAATCTCATACCCAAGTGTCTGCTCGATAGTGTGAAAGCATCTTCGGCGGTTTCCAACCCGAGCTAGTTAAGTTAACCTATAAGATATAGGAAAGAAAAAGAAGTAAGCAATATTGCTTAGTAAGTTCATATGCAAATAATAAGCCACTATTGTCATTTATCTATTACCCTCAACCATAAGGTAATATAATGAGATTTACACTAAAGGTAATAGTTACCCATTAAATCATTCATAATGCTTACTCATTCTAAACTTTCACATATCACAAACTCATATCATAAAACATTGTACATCTTTACTGGCATTTATCACAACAAAGCCACATACAAATTTCACTTAACCAAGTTTCTCGTTATCACCCCGGAATAATAATAAATACTCGGTGGTTTCGTACACAGCCCACCATTAATACTAAACATAATGGTATCGCACACAGCCCATCAGTAACAAATAATAAGGTGGTATCGCACACAGCCCACCATTGATAATATTGGCGTTGGTATCGAACACAGCCCAATCGCTAACAATTTATAAGGTGGTATCGCACATAGCCCACCATTTAATAATTAATAAGGTGGTATCGCACACAGCCCACCATTATTACACATTCACGGATATTTATCCACGTACATTTTCCTATTTCGAATGTTCATCTGGGAATATCCTCACACACTATCATTCTTAAATAGATTTCTATAATAATCATTCGTATTCACGAAATGCATTTATAAATATATCATATGCAATCAGGGTGCATCGTTAACACATAACTCACCATGGTTTTCTCATATACCGAATTCACCTCAAATGAGTTCTAGGCACATACCTGTACCTCTCATAGTATAACCTCATACTTTCTCATTTTTAACGTACTTGTTGAATTATTCAAAATGCTAAAGAACACTCTTGAATTTCATACATATAGTACCAAATCAACATCATACCCCCGATAGGGTCTTACATGAAATATCATATCGATGCCATGTCCCTGACATGGTCTTATATGAAATCTCACACCGAGGCCATATTCCAAATATGGTCTTACACAAGACCTTAATTATCATAGTATCATGCTATTTGCATTCCCTCTATTATTAGATTCAATTGAAGACTTTCAATTCTTGACATCTCGTCAAAACATATTTAATATATTCATAGAGTCAATATACAATTCATACATCATCGAAATATTAAATACTTCACTATAGTTGAATTATTAGCTCACGAACTTAGCTCGATACCAAAAAGGGTAGAAAGGGACCTATTTGTCCATATTTCTCTTTTCTCCCGTTCTAGGTCCGAATCTCGTTTGCTTTAATCTAGAACAATAAAATTTACTTATTTAAGCACCACACTAATTAATACATTTTAAAAATTCTATTTTGGCAAAATTACCATTTTGCCCTTGAACTTTGGTAAAATTACAATTTTTCCCCTAGGCTCGTATATCGATTCTCATCCAACTTCTTTGCTAATTAAGCCTAGCCGATCCATATTCCCTTCTATAACAACTTAAAATTTCAACTATTACACACATTTACCACTCATATCACAACATTTACAAAAAAGGTCATTTTAGGTGTTTTCATGATAACACCCTTCACAAAAGTTATTTATCTAACAACTAAGACTCATTTTCTTTCATAAAAATACAGCAAACAACTCAATTTCTCTCATGGCAAAACCCTAAACTCTTAACCATTTTGCAAAATAGTCCCCTCATTAGCTAGCTTAAGCTTCGGGGGTTCCAAAACTACAAAAATTTTCAAGAAAGGTCACCAAAATCAGTTACTTGCAAGGAGGAAAGCTTGGCGGAAATTTTGAGTTCTCAACCCCCATTTTGGCTGCTCATTTTTGGTGGAGAGGATGGAGAGAAATGATGATATTTTCTTTTCTTTATTTTATGATTAAAAATCAATTTTTATCACCAAATTTCCACCTAACAAATGACAAAGTCCTTTCTTGTCCCCCCCTATGGCCGGATATGACCTTTAAAAAGGCCTAATTTCACAATAAAGGCCTCCAATTAAAATTCTATGGCTATTGGTGTAACATCCTAAATTTTTGGGCCTATGCGTTTAATGGGTGGATACGTTTAATGTGTTAATTTGAGAATTTGAGGTGCAAATTGGGTTCAGGTTTGGGCTGAGGCCTTGATTAAATATTCTGTTTAGATACTCTAGGGATTAAAATAAGGTTTTGGTTGTTTAAAATGTCAAATTGGGCTTGTGGTCCCAAAGTAGGGTGGCGCCATAGAGGATAAAAGGGGGGGCGTCACTAGTGGATGGAGAAGGCCCAAGTTTTGGTTGCTTGGAGCCCAAGTTTTTGGGCCAAATTCGGCACTTAAAGAGGAGCTAGGGGGGACGGCAACAAGGCTAAAATTTAGGGATTTTTAATGTTTAAAATATGTGGATATTATGCTGATAAAGGAGGGAGGAGTTGGAGCTAATTAAGTCTCTTTTGATAGGTGCTCTGATAAGGATAAGGGAAAGGATGAGGAGCTATCTAGAAGGATAGAGGTGGCCGAATATGGGACTGTGTGTGTAAAGGGGGGGACGGCTAGATAGAGTTAGGCAAAGCCGAATTCTGTCAGTTTTTCCCTTTCTTCTTCTTTTCTCTGAAGCTCTCTCTCAGTTTTCTCTATTGCCGAAACTTTTCTATTCTCTTTCTTCTTCTTTCGAAATTACTTCCTAGCTGAAATCTCCAAGGCTCTTTTGTTTTCTTTTCCTAAGCCAAAACTGAAACTCCTCATTCAATTCTTCTAAAAAGCTGAAAAAACACATGTAGTTCATCTTTTCGGGATTTTCTTAAAAGCCGAAATTCCTAGATCTATACTCTTCCACGCTTCGATCTTCTTCTGGGATTGCCGAATCTTTCTGCAAGGGGGTAGTCGAATCATCTGTAGAGGTAAATGTCGATTTGTGTATTCTTTTCCGGCTTTTAGAGATCTTAGCCGAATGGCTATATGGTTAACTAATCGGGTGTTTTCTATCGTTTGCGGCATTCCGGGATTTGAAGGGGATTCAATTGCTTAGATTTCTAAGCCAGAGTTTAGTAGCACTCGAATCGTAGTACTTTCAAGATTTCAAGGTAAGGAGATCTATTAACTTAAACGTATAAATTCGGGTAAACACTAACCCTTGCCCGAATATAGGAGAGGCCTTATCTTCGCGTTCTTCCGGCTTTTGAGCAAAGTTGTAGACAAAGGGCAGTAGATCTGATTAGTGAGGGTATCGACATAGAGAATAGTACTACGTGTTATCAGGTGTGTAACATTCTCACACTATTTGGATTGCTTATTAGTATATGTTTATAAATCTGTTATATTCTGCTAAATGCCGAAATACCGGCATGGCTGCTGAAAACCCGAGGAGGGTAAAGGTGAATCACCAGGTTAGTGATCTTTTTCATTCTAAAGTGAATGTTTCTGTCGATTTGGTATGATGAACATGTATGTCGGTTTCTATGATTGCATGGGGTTGGGTGATTGATGAAAGGGGAAGTGTTCTGTTGTAGTGGCTTTTGCCATGATCTATTGTAGTGGCTTTTGCCATGATCTGTTGTAGTGGCTAATGCCATGATCTGTTGTAGTGGCTATTGCCATGATCTGACGATGAGCAGCTATCTGCAGCATGACTACCATCGATGGTGTGTAGCGGTGTGGGTTGATTGTAGAAATCCCCAATGGTGTGATTGGCAGGTAAGGGTGGTATGTAGCGGATGGAAACCTAGGATTGGGTTGGGCTTTGCATATTTTACGATATATTATACTGTTATTATACATTGCAGTAGGGCTAAGGCCCAATCTGATGGTGCACGAGGGTTGCACACTGAGTCTCGCGACTCACCCCATTATTTAACATCTTTCAGGTAGCACCTAGTGCATCGGACCGGGTTGGAGAAGAGTGCAAGGTGGCCATGCGAGGGATTATTTTGATTCAGCAAAAGACTTTACTAGTTTATTTATTTCTAATATTTTTAATTAGTGGGTTTAAATTTCATTATAATAAGGCCATGGGCCACTAGCTTCATATTTTTGTTTGTTTTGGGCTTTTATTATTATTAGACATTTACATTTTACGTTTTAATTAAGTTAAGGCATGTATCAAATTTCGGTTTTTAATCCACTAAGGCATAAATATAAAATGTATATCTTTTACAAATCATCCAACCATTTAGTTTTCTCGAATAAAGTGTTAAACTCAAGAAAAATATTTTCTGAAATTCCGACATCTTTTAAAATCTCCCTAAGTGACATGCCAGATCCGGTCATGGTGTTTGGGCCGGGTTTGGGGTGTTACAAATTGGTATCAGAGCAGGGTTCAAAACTCAGCTTTGGGGTTTTGGGCTCAAAACATTTTCTAAAGTTGGGTTTTTGAAAACATGCATGTTTATAAATAACACAGGATGGTTTTCTCGGCATGGCACCTGCGTCTCCGGCCCAAGTCCGCCAGGTAAGTATTCAGAACTCACTGTGTGTTATATATGTATGTGGGCTTGATGGGCTTTAAGGGACGTAGATTATTTTAATAAGAGCTTGATGGACTTTAGGCTTAGTTTAAACAACTCTCTAAATTCATAAGATTTAATCCAACCAAACAAACCTGTGAACAAGTCGCGAGATTAGGGTGTAGCAACAGGCATACGCATGTCTAGGATTGGATCCGGAAGAGCCTGGTACTTAAGCAATCCTAGTGACTCACCTCCTCTTCGCTGGAATCCTACCTGGTGCGTAGTGACTGTTCACCTTAGTCATGACGACTTGTTGACAGGCCAAAATGTATAACTAAAACCAAAAAGGGACCAGCCATTCTATTTTGTAAAACTACTAAATTACCCCTGATTTATAAATGACCAAAATATCCATAATTTGTAAAATTACCAAAATACCCCCAGATTGTAAAATTACCGAAATACCCCCGAATTGCAAAATTACCAAAATACCCTTCTTTCACAAAATCACCAAGGAACCCTATTTCAAAAAATTACGAAAATACCCCTGTAGGATAAATTACGAAAATACCCCTGGGTAGTGAAACGATGAAGACACCCTTACATGATGAATGTAAGTTCGTGGATGCTACTTGTATGTGGATGGTTGATGATTGAACGTATGTGCTTCTTAGGACTAGAAGATGTGAACTTGAGACTGAAACTTGTGGATGTGATTCTGAATTTGAAAGAACTACTCTTAAACTACTGTTCATAAGACTGTTCGTGGTTAATCAATGGAAGAAAACTATTAATTCATAAAAATTTCAAATCAGATAAATGTCAATCGGAAGAATGAATACAAGGGGTCGAGGACGTTCGCCGCGTGGTCGTGGTAGGGGTAGGATGACCGCGTCGAGAGCGGTGAGGGTCCGCCACGGGAAAGCGAGATCTGCCGGATCTGCCTCATGTAGAGGGAGAATTTTGGGATCGAGGCACGAGAGATGATGCAAGTATCTCGAGGGCGATGTTGTGGGTCCTCGAAAGAGTTCTTTGGGGTAGGCACGGGTTGGGAGCTCGAGAAATCGTGTCGAAACGACTACGAGCCAATGGAGCGAGAGATGTTTAGGGGTGTTTACGGCGTAGCCCCTAATCTGACTAAGTATTGGTTAGAGGCAAGTGAGCGTATAATGGATGACCTTGACTTCTTTGTAGAAGAGAAGTTGAAGGGGGTCGTGTCTCTTCTTCGAGACGAGGCTTATCGGTGGTGGCTCACGTAAAGGAGGATCTGCGCCACAGGCCAGGATTGACCGGGATTTCTTTAAGGAATCATTTTAGGAAAGTACATTGGGGCCGGCCACGTGGATGCACGAGGAAGGCATTCCTGAATTTGGTGCAAGGAAGTAAGTTTGTATCTGAATACGAGGTGGAGTTTCTGTGGTTGAGCCGTTACGCTCGAGGGATTGTAGCGACTGACTATGAGCATTGCGTACGATTCGAGGATGGACTAAGGGATGATCTAAGGGTATTAGTAGCACCGCAGCGGGAGAGGGACTTTGCAGTCCTGGTTGAGAAAGCAAAAATATCTGAGGAGGTGAAGCGTACAGAGAGACTAAATCGGGATAGAGATAGGGGTGGAAGTAAGAGAAATTTTGAATCATCAGGGGTAGACGGGCGTAATCAGAAAAGACCCAGGTCAGATGGGCCGAGACGAGATGAGAGACCTGCTGCTGCGGGTCAGACACAGAAGTGTGCTCGATGTGGTAAATTCCATGAAGGTGAGTGTTGGGAAGGCAGTGGAAAGTGCTTTAGGTGTGGATCTACGGACCACCAAGTTAGAAACTGTCCGCAGTAATGGGGCAGTGAAGGGCTCACAGGTCAAGGGAATGCACAGTCGGGAAGAGGTGGTCAACAAGCCAATGGTGGCAATGGCACAGGACATGGTCATAGAGCACCAGGTGGAGGTCCAGGTTATCTTTGGCGCGGCGGCCCGGCTTTGGTCTATGCGACATGTCGCCAAGGGGCGAGGACGCTCAGATCACGAATACTCTGGTGCGTACTCTATCATATTATCCTAAGTGTTTCTTTTGGCTTTAGAATTAGAGTTCGCAGCGGAAGCATAGTGGTGAGACTTGGGTAGTATGATTAATAGTTAGTTGGAAATTTCGAGGATGAAATTTCTTTAAGGGGGTAGAACGGTAACATCCTGAATTTTTGGGCCTATGCGTTTAATGGGTGGATACGTTGAATGTGTTAATTTGAGAATTTGAGGTGCAAATTGGGTTCAGGTTTGGGCTGAGGCCTTAATTAAATATTTTGTTTAGATACTCTAGGGCTTAAAATAAGGTTTTGGTTGTTTAAAATGTCAAATTGGGCTTGTGGTCCCAAAGTAGGGTGGCGCCATAGAGGAGAAAAGGGGGGGCGTCACTAGTGGATGGAGAAGGCCCAAGTTTTGGTTGCTTGGAGCCCAAGTTTTTGGGCCAAATTCGGCACTTAAAGAGGAGCTAGGGGGATGGCAACAAGGCTAAAATTTAGAGATTGTTAATGTTTAAAATATGTGGATATTGTGCTGATAAAGGAGGGAGGAGTTGGAGCTAATTAAGTCTCTTTTGATAGGTGCTCTGATAAGGATAAGGGGAAGGATGAGGAGCTATCTAGAAGGATAGAGGTGGCCGAATATGGGACTGTGTGTGTAAAGGGGGAGGGGGACGGCTAGATAGAGTTAGGCAAAGCCGAATTCTGTCAGTTTTTCCCTTTCTTCTTCTTTTCTCTGAAGCTCTCTCTCTCTCTCAGTTTTCTCTATTGCCGAAACTTTTCTATTCTTTTTCTTCTTCTGTCAAAATTACTTCCTAGTCGAAATCTCCAAGGCTCTTTTGTTTTCTTTTCCAAATCCAAAATCGAAACTCCTCATTCAATTCTTCTAAAAAGCCGAAAAAAAACATCTAGTTCATCTTTTCGGGATTTTCTTAAAAGCCGAAATTCCTAGATCTATACTCTTCTACGCTTCAACCTTCTTCTGGGATTGCCGAATCTTTCTGCAAGGGGGTAGTCGAAATCATCTGTAGAGGTAAATGTCGATTTGTGTATTCTTTTTCGGCTTTTAGAGATCTTAGCCGAATGGCTATATGGTTAACTAATCGGGTGTTTTCTATCATTTGCGGCATTCCGGGATTTGAAGGGGATTCAATTGCTTAGATTTCTAAGCCAGAGTTCAGTAGCACTCGAATCGTAGTACTTTCGGGATTTCAAGGTAAAGAGATCTGTTAACTTAAACGTATAAATTCGGGTAAACACTAACCCTTGCCCGAATATAGGAGAGGCCTTATCTTCGCGTTCTTCCGGCTTTTGAGCAAAGTTGTAGACAAAGGGCAGTAGATCTGATTAGTGAGGGTATCGACATAGAGAATAGTACTACGTGTTATCAGGTGTGTAACATTCTCACACCATTAGGATTTCTTGTTAGTATATGTTTATAAATCTTTTATATTCTGCTAAATGCCGAAATACCGGCATGGCTGTTGAAAACCCGAGGAGGGTAAAGGCGAATCACCGAGTTAGTGATCTCTATCATTCTAAAGTGAATGTTTACATCGATTTGGTATGATGAACATGTATGCCGATTTACGTGATTACATGGGGTTGGGTGATTGATGAAAGGGAAGTGTTGCGTTGTAGTGGCTTTTGCCATGATCCATTGTAGTGGCTTTTTCATGATGCATTGTAGTGGCTAATGCCATGATCATTGTAGTGGCTATTGCCATGATCGGCGATGAGCGACTATTCGCAGCATGACCGCCATCGATGGTGTGTAGCGGTGTGGGTTGATTGTAGAAATCCCCAATGGTGTGATTGGCGGTAAGGGTGGTGTGTAGCGGATGGAAACTTAGGATTGGGTTGGGCTTTGCATATTTTCTGATATATTATACTTTGTTATCTGTTCTGTGGGGCTAAGGCCCAATCTGATGGTGCACGAGGTTTGCACACTGAGTCTCGCGACTCACCCCATTATTTAACATCTTTCAGGTAGCACCAAGTGCATCGGACCGGGTTGGAGAAGAGCGCAAGGTGGCCATGCGAGGGATTATTTTTATTCAGCAAAAGACTTTACTAGTTTATTTATTTTTAATATTTTTAATTAGTGGGTTTAAATTTAATTGTAATAAGGCCATGGGCCACTAGCTTCATATTTTCGTTTGTTTTGGGCTTTTATTATTATTAGACATTTACATTTTACATTTTAATTAAGTTAAGGCATGTGTCAAATTTCAGTTTTTAATCCACTAAGGCATAAATATAAAATGTATATCTTTTACAAATCATCCAACCATTTAGTTTTCTCGAATAAAGTGTTAAACTCAAGAAAAATATTTTCCGAAATTGCGACATCTTTTAAAATCTCCCTAAGTGACATGCCAGATCCGGTCATGGTGTTTGGGTCGGGTTTGGGGTGTTACAATTGGGCACCTTTAGCAAATAAAATAGAACTTTCGCACTTTATGCGATTTAGTCCTTTTTCGCGATTAAGCAGGAAATCGCTAAAATTAAAGCACCAAAATTTTCATGCACCCTTATAATAATGCTATAACCCATAAAATAAAATTAAAATAAATCTTCTCTGACCCCAGATTAGTGATCCCGAGACCACTGTTCTGACTAGCCCCTAAATCAGGCTGTTACAGTGTGTGACACATGGCCAGCCCCATGGGCGTGTTGATTAGCCGTCTGTCCCCTTGGATGCTAGGTTTACAAGTCAGTATGTTCAGTAGTAAACACACGGGTAGAGACACGGCCGTGTGTCTCAGCCGTGTGGGAGGCACGGCCATGGACATGGGTGTGTGCCCAGGCCGTGTGAAGTCTACACCTGAAATTTGGAACTTAATTCGACACACGATCTAAGGACACGGGCGTGTGCCTTGGTCGTGTGACCTTTAATGAGGTGATGATGTCATAAACAGAATGCCAAGGTTTTTACACACGGGCTAAGACACGGGCGTGTCGTGGCCATGTGAAGGACACCGGCGTGTGTCCAGCCGTGTGAAAACCCCTGTAGGTTGAAATTGAGAAAAAATCCACACGGGTGTAGAACACGGGCATGTGATATTCCACACGGGCGTGTCCCATCCTTCACACGGGCGTGTAGCCTTATTTTAAGCCAAATTTGTCTATGTGTTTCAAAGTTTTTGGTTTAGTCCCGAATCATTTCGGGCGTAAGTTTTGGGTCTCGTAGGCCCATAATAGGGACATTATGAGTAAGAATGAAGAGTCTTAAGTTGAAATGAAATTTTATGGCCCGATGTTTTATGTTTAAGCAAGTAAAGTTAGGTAATGCCTCGTATCTGGTTCCGGCTTTGAACACGAGTAAAGGGTGTTACATTTAGTGGTATTAGAGCTACGGTTTAGTCGATTCTCGGACTAACGTAGCTTAAGTACGAGTCTAGCTATACATGCCATATGTATGAGTATTTCCATAATGATAGTGTGACGACTCCTGACGTTTTAAATTGTATTTTTATATAGTAATGGATCCCAATCGAACTGCAGCCAATGATGCTGCGAGTAATGCGTCGGCTCCCGCACAAAGGACTACGTAAGTAGAGAGTGGACCCGAGACTTTGGGTCAGGGAGAAGAGGCTCCAGAAGCTTTTCTCCATATGATGAGCAATTGGTACACCAAGTATAATCGAGAAAATCCTAATGCTCAACCCCCTCTACCCCCACCTATTCCTCAACCCACTCCTGTAGCTCCTCAAGTGGTAGAGGTAGTAAGAAGAGAAAGGCCTCCGGTCGATAAGATCCAGAAATAAAGAGCCGAGGAATTTCAGGCTTGCAAGGACGATGATCCGGAGAGGGTGAAATTCTGGCTTGAGAATACCATCAGGGTATTCGATGAGTTGTCGTCCACGCCTGAGGAGTGCATAAAGTGTGCGTTATCTCTCTTGAGAGATTTGGCCTATCAGTGGTGGAACACCCTTGTGTCGATGGTACCAAGGGAGAGAGTTAATTGGGAATTCTTCCAAGAGGAATTCCGGAAGAAGTACATTAGTCAAAGGTTTATCGACCAGAAAAGAAATGAGTTTTTGGAGCTAAAGCAAGGTCGAATGACGGTGGCCGAATATGAGCATGAGTTCGTAAGGCTTAGCAAATACGCTCGATAGTGCGTATCGACAGAAGCCGTCATGTGTAAAAGATTTGAGGATGGGTTAAATGAGGATGTTCGTTTGTTTGTTGGTGTCCTCGAAATAAAAGAGTTTGTGGTGCTGGTTAAATAAGGCTAAGGAACTAGTCAAAGAGAAAAAGAAAGCTGAAATTGAGTCTCGCGACTCGAAGAAGAGACAGTTAGGCAAGTCATTCCAATCCTCATCCAAGAAGTCAAGAATACATCTAGAGAGCAGACAGCAAGAGTTGAGGTTAGAGCACTGGCTAGAACATATGCCATTCGTGCTCGCGAAGAGGCTTCTTCCCCCGACGTGATTACGGGTACATTTTCTCTTTATGATACTCATGTTATAGCATTGATTGATCCGGGATCTACCCACTCGTATATTTGCATGAAATTAGTCTCTAGCAAGAGTATGCCTGTAAAGTCTACTGAATTTGTGATAAGAGTGTCAAATACCCTAGGCAAATGTGTGTTGGTTGATAGAGTATGCAAAGGTTGCCCTTTGATGATTAGGGGTCATTATTTTCCTGCTAATCTCATGCTATTGCCGTTTGATGAATTTGATGTCATCCTAGGGATGGATTAGTTAACTATTCATGATGTGATAGTGAACTGTGGAAGGAAATTTATTGAGTTAAAATGTGAAAGTGGAGATCTTATTCGTGTTGAATCAGATGAGCAAGACAGATTACCAGTAGTGATATCTTCCTTGCTGACTTAGAAATATCTAAGAAAGGGATACGAAGGTTACCTTGCCTTTGTGATGAATGCTAGGGAGACTGAGTTAAGAATTGAATCAGTGCCCATAGTATGTGAGTATCCAGATGTTTTTCTGGAGGAATTGTCGGGGCTACCTCCAGTTAGAGAGATTGAATTTGGGATTGAGCTAGCTCCTGGTACTGCCCCCATTTCTATTGCTCCATACAGAATGGCTCATACCGAGCTAAAAGAACTGAAGGTACAGTTGCAAGAGTTAACGGATAAAGGCTTCGCAAGACCGAGTTATTCTCCGTGGGGTGCTCCCGTATTATTTGTGAAGAAAAAGGATGGTTTTATGAGATTATGTATAGATTATCGGCAGCTCAATAAGGTAACTGTGAAGAACAAGTACCCGTTGCCAAGAATCGATGATTTATTTGATCAATTGAAGAGAGCCATGGTATTTTCCAAGATAGACTTAAGGTCCGGATATTATCAGTTGAGAGTTAAGGACTTAGATGTGACGAAAACTGCATTCCGAACAAGGTATGGCCACTATTAATTTTTGGTCATGCCTTTTGGTTTAACAAATGCCCCTACAATTTTCCTGGATTTAATGAATCGTATCTTTCGGCCGTAATTGGATAAATTTGTAGTAGTTTTTATCGATGATATATTGATCTACTCTCGGGATAAAAATAAACATGCCGAACACTTGAGAACGGTTCTGCAAATTTTGAGAGATAAACAATTGTATGCCAAGTTTAGTAAAAGTGAATTTTGGCTTAAGGAAGGTGGGTTTTTGGGGAACATTGTCTCGGGAGATGGAATCAAAGTCGACCCGAGTAAGATCTCAGCAATTGTAGATTGGAAGCCACCAAGGAATGTAACCGAAGTTAGGAGTTTTCTGGGCCTAGCTGGCTACTATAGATGTTTTGTCAAGGGATTTTATGTGATAGCTACTCCGGTAACGAGGTTGCTTCAAAAAGATGTAAAGTTTGAATGGACCGAAAAGTGCCAACAGAGTTTTGAGGAACTAAAGGCATTGTTAACTGAGGCTCCAATTCTAGTACAACCCGAACCAGGAAAAGAATTTATGGTTTACAACGATGCATCCCTGAATGGATTGGGTTGTGTACTCATGCAAGAGGGTAAGGTGGTTGCATATGCCTCTAGACAATTAAAGTCGCGCGAGAAGAATTACCCGACCCACGATTTGGAGTTGGCTGCAATTGTTTTTGCACTAAAGATATGGAGACACCATTTGTATGGTGAGAAATGTCGGGTGTTCACTGATCATAAGAGACTAAAGTACTTGATGACTCAAAAGGAGTTGAACCTAAGGCAGAGAAGATGGTTAGAACTAATAAAGGATTATGAGCTAGTGATCGACTACCATCTGGGTAAGGCGAATGTGGTCGCTGATGCCTTGAGCAGGAAATCCTTGTTTGCGCTGTGAGCCATGAACACACGGATGATTTTGTCAGATGATGGTTCTATTCTAGCCGAGTTGAGGGCTAGACCAATGTTTCTTCAAGAGATTTGTGAAGCCCAGAGAGGCGAAAATGATTTACAAGATAAAAAAGCTGAATGTGAGTCAAAAGTCGAGTCAAACTTTCGGATAAGTCCAGATGGATGTTTGATGTTCCGAGGTAGGGTCTGTGTACCCAGAAATGGTGAACTTAACCGGAAGATTCTGCATGAAGCACATAGTGGATGTTTGTCTGTACATCCAGGCAGCACGAAGATGTATAATGACTTGAGGAAGTGGTATTGGTGGCTGAGCAAGAAGAAAGACATTTCCGAGTTTGTATCGAGATGTCTAATTTGTCAACAAGTGAAGGCTAAACATCAAGTACCTTCGGGTCTACTTCAGCCTATTATGGTTCCCGAGTGGAAATAGGATCGTATTACTATAGACTTCGTGACGGGTTTACCGTTGACGCCAAAAAAGAAAGATGCCGTATGGGTCATAGTGGATAGACTCACGAAGTCAGCCCATTTCATACCAGTACGAGTCGACTACTCGCTTGACAAGTTGGCGGATTTCTATGTGTCAGAAATAGTAAGACTTCACGGAGTACCGTTGTCAATTATTTTGGATAAAGATTTGAGATTTACGTCACGGTTTTGAAAAAAAGTTGCAAGAGGCCTTAGGCACAAAATTGAGCTTGATGCTGACTTTCCATCCGCAAACCAAGCGGGCGATCGGAGAGAGTATCTGAGATACTTGAGGACATGCTTCGATCTTGTGTTTTGGAATTCCAGGGTACTTGGGAGAAATACTTACCGTTGGTAGAATTCGCCTACAATAACAGCTTTCAGTCAAGTTTGAAGATGGCGCCTTATGAGGCATTGTATGGACGTAAGTGCCGAACGCCTTGTATTGGGACGAACTCGGAGAAAACTAGATTCACGAGGTCGATTTAGTTAGAGAAACTGAAGAGATGGTAAAGGTGATACGTGAAATCCTGAAAAGCGCCTCGAGATAGACAAAAGTCCTATTCAGATTTAAAAAGGAAAGAGATTGAGTTCCAAGTAGGTGATAAAGTGTTTCTGAAAGTATCACCATGGAGAAAAGTCCTCCGATTTGGTCGGAAAAGAAAATTGAGTCCACGTTTCATCGGGCCTTATGAGATTACTGAAAGGATAGGGCCGGTAGCTTATCATTTGGCTTTTCCACCAGAGTTGGAAAAGATTCACGATGTCTTCAACGTGTCTATGTTACGTCGCTACCGATCAGACACTTCGTATGTGATTGTACCTTCAGAGGTAGATATTAGACCAGACATGACTTATGGTGAAGAGCTGGTTAAGATTTTGGCACGAGAAGTCAAAAAGTTGAGAAACAAAAGTATAGCCCTTGTAAAAGTGCTATGGCAAAGACATGGGGCAGAAGAGGCTACTTGGGATCCCGAAGAGACTATGAGAAATCAATATCCCAACCTTTTCACTGGTAAGATTTTCGGGGATGAAAATCCTTAAGGGGGGAGAATTGTAACAGCCCAATTTAGGGGCTAGTCAGAAAAGTGGTTCCTGAACCACTAATTCGAAGTTGAAGAAATTTATTTTTTTAATATTACATTATGAGTTATAGCATGATTATATGGGTGCATGAAAAATTTGGTGCTTTAATTTTAGCGATTTCATGCTTAATCGCGAAAAAGGACTAAATCGCATAAAGTGTGAAAGTTCTATTTTACAAGTTAAAGGTGCCTAATAGCCATAGAATATTAATTGAAGGCCTTTAATGTGCAAATTTACCCTTAGATATAGGGTGGCTTGCCATAGGGGGACAAGGAAGTCAAAATTAGTCAAAGTTGGTGTAGTAGGTGGATTAAATTGATGAAATAGAATAAAATAAAGAAAAGATGATATCCATCTATTGACTCATCTTCTTCCACCAAAAATTAGCAGCAAATAGAGGTTTGAAAACCCAAAAATTTCAGCAAGCTCTTCACCTTTCTAGTAAGTGATTTTAATGGCTTTTCTTGATGATATTTGTACTTTTGAAACCCCTAAAGCTTAAGCTAGCTAAAGAGGGGACTATTTTGCAAAATGGTTAAAAGTTTAGGGTTTTTCCATGTGAGCATGTATGTTGTTTGCTGCACTTTTATGGAAGAAAATGAATCATAGTATTTAGATAGACAACTTTGGTGAAAGATGTTTCCATGAAAACACCTAAAAAGGACCTTTTTGTAAAGGTTGTAAAATAGGAGGTAAATGTGTGAAATATTGAGTTTTGATGGTTACCATAAGAGAAATAAATGTTCATCTAGGCTTGTAAGGGGAGGAAATTTGATTAGAATCGAATTACGAGCTTAGGGGTAAAATGGTCATTTTGTGAAAGTCTAAGAGCAAAATGGTAATTTTGCCCAAGTATGATTATTGAAATGTATTATTAAATGAGCTAATTTGCTAATATAGATCATGAAGAATGAGGAATTAACCTTGACCGAGGAAAGGGCAAGGTATCGGACTAGATCGGCAAATTGGCCTATTTTGAAATCGTGGTAAGTTTGTGTGTAATAAATTCATCATCGTATTATTAAGCCTTAAAATGTTTGATATTAATGATGATGTATATCGTTTCTATGAATTTGAGTAATGATGTTGAATGATGAAATAATGAAAATCTATGATGTTGAAGTCCCGATTGGACTTAAATAAATGAGAGAATATTATCATCAAGACTTGAGATGGGTAAGGTCCCGTATAAGACCATGTCTGGGATATGGCCTCGGCACCGAAAGGAAACCCCGTGTAAGACCATATCTGGGATGTGGCATCGGTATTGAATATGAAATTTGTATAAGACCATATCCGAGATATGGCGTCGACACTGAAATGAGATCCCGTATAAGACCATATCCGGGATATGGCATCGGCATCGAAATGTGATCCCATGTAAGACCGCATCCGGGATGTGGCAATGGCGTTGTGTTTGTGTGTAAGATGACGATTATGTATCTTTGAGTATCCCAATTGATTCAATGGGATAAGTAGTTAAGTTTAAAATAGAGACGAAATTAGTACTAAAGTTATATGGTTAAGTGATACAGGTGCATATGAGTAATTCACGATAAATGTTACGATATGAGACTTGATATGTAAACGGTAAGAGTAAGCATGAGTAAGTTATGGAAAATTTTTCTTGAGACTTTGTGTTTATTCAATATAATGGTTGGATGGCATTATGAGTCTTTATATTGCTATTTATTCATGCAAACTTACTAAGCTTTATGGTTACCCCTCTCATTTCCCTTTTCCTTGTATTATTGCCAAGTTAGCTCGAGAATTCATGGAACGTCGGAGTTCGGAAATCACACTATCAACTTCTCTTTGGTATAGCAAAGTTAGATTTATTTTGAATATGGCATGTATAGGACTTGGTCATTTTGTTATGTCATATTTGTTAGCCAAAGTGTTGGCTACGAATGTGGTTAAATTCATTTTGTAAGTGGTCATTGGAAATGGGCCAATACTTGACAAGTTTATATATTCAATGATGATGAAATTTATTAAGAGTATGCTTGTATGGTTGTCTTGATTTTGAGTCTCTAGAAGTGCTTTATAATCATGATACATGTTGGATGGAATTGGTATAAGTATGTTTGCTGTGTAGGGTGGATTTTGGCTTGGTAGATAGCCTTTCAAATGTCCACACGGGTAGTCAAACGGGCGTGTGTCTAGGCCATGTGTGACACACGGCCAGCCCCATGGGCGTGTTGATTGGCCGTGTGTCCCCTTGCATGCTAGGTTTACAAGTCAGTATGCTCAGTAGTAAACACACGGGTAGAGACACGGCCGTGTGTCTGAGCCGTGTGGGAGGCACGGCCATGGACATGGGCGTGTGCCCAGGCCGTGTGAAGTCTGCACATGAAATTTGGAATTTTATTTGACACACGGGCGTGTGCCTTGGTCGTGTGACCTTAATGAGGTGATGACGTCATAAACAGAATGCCAAGCTTTTTACACACGGGCTAAGACACGGGCATGTCGTGGCCGTGTGAGGGACACGGGCTAGGGACACGGGCGTGTGTCCGGCCGTGTGAAAACCTCTGTAGGTTTGAATTGAGAAATAAATCCACACGGGTGTAGAACATGGGCATGTGATATTCCACACGGGCGTGTCCCATCCTTCACACGGGCGTGTGGCCCTGTTTTAAGCCAAATTTATCTATGTGTTTCAAAGTTTTCGGTTTAGTCCCGAATCATTCCGGGCGTATGTTTTGGGTCTCGTAGGCCCATAATAGGGACATTATGAGTAGGAATGAAGAGTCTTAAGTTGAAACAAAATTTTATGGCCCGATGTTGTATGTTTAAGCAAGTGGAGTTAGGTAATGCCTCGTATCGGTTCCGGCTTTGAACACGGGTAAGGGGTGTTACAGCCCAAATTCTCCAAATTCATTGAACGACCTATTTCACCCGTATCACCACTAAAATCAACACCAATATTATCACTGCCATCTTCATGGAGTGGACTTAAATCCCTGTCATTGCTATACTTTGGCTTAGTTTTGCACTTGAATGAGACACATTGTAACACCCCTTACCCGTGTCCGACGTCGAGACAGGATACGAGGCATTACCGGACTTAACTTGCTTAAACATACAAAATCGGGCTATAAAATATCGTTTCAACTTAAAACTTTTCATTCATATTAATAACATCCTTATTATGGGTCTATGAGGCCCTAAACATACATACGGGACGGTTCGGAACAAAACCAGAAACTTTTGCACACTTAGAATTTTTTTGCCTAAAATAGGGCCACACGCCCGTGTGTATTGGAACACGCCCGTTTGGGCAGGCCGTGTGGTCACACACGCCCATGTTCCTAATCCGTGTAGAATTTATTTCTCATTTCGAACCTACAGGGGTTTTCACACGGCCGGACACACGCCCGTGTCTGTGGCCCATGTCCCTCACACGACCTAGACACGTCCGTGTCCTCACCCGTGTGTAAAAATGTAACGCCCCGACTTTTGGGCCTAGAAGAAATGGGCTTCGCGTATTGGAGGAATTGGAATTTAGTTGTGCAAGTGAATAACACAAATGTATGTCTGCTTTGGTGATTAAGGGTCCTGAGGAGTATTGGAGAAGCCTCGGGTTCAAACCTGTGCTTAAGAAAAATTTTGTGTTTTATGTGATGAAAACCTCTATCTTTGGTTAGCAAGGTTATAAATAAAATATGGTGGAAGGTGAAAAAAGAGGAGTTGGTGGTGTGGTGGAAGGTGGCATCACAAGTGTGGCAAGGAGGTCAAAGGTTCGAGAATTAGAGTAAGCTATGGATTATCTATTTTGCAGCTCTGCCGCCCAGTGGTTGTGTTGGAATTGAATTCTGCTCAAGTGGTTGTGGAGTTGGTCTTGGGGGAGAGATTTATGGGATATGGACTTAGAGGAGTTTGAATAGGTGGGCGAGTAGAATAAAGTGGAGAGATTTTAGGAGAGGGATAAGGGGGAGGAAAAAAGGGAGTTTGTTATGGAGTGAAGTTGTGCCGAATTTGGGTGTTATGCTGAGGGAAATTCGGCCAAGAGGGCTTTTCTCTCATTTGGTTTATCTTTTGGTCACTTTTTGGGTTGGGAATAATCTCCTTTTTGTGCCGAGTTGTTTTGAGCTCTAAAGTGTCGTATTAGTTCACTTTTTGTTTGCGTTTTTGTTACTGGGGTTGTCAAATTGACTATTTGGGAAACTGGTGGGTATTGCCGAATGTTCTTCTTCTTTTACCTTTTCTAGCTTTACACCTCGATTGGCCGAATACTTATCTTTTCTTCTTTCCTGCAGTGTCATTCTTTCTTTTCGGTTTCTAGCCTAGCCGATTGCTCCTTCTCTATTCCTTCTTCCCTCTTTTCTTTCTTCTGCTTGGTAGACCGAAGGTACTCAACCTTCTTCTCTCCCTATCCTTGGCCGAATATTTCTATGCTCCACTGTTGGCATTATTAATCGGTTCTGCAAGTGTTCCTAACTGAAGGGTAGGTGTTTATACTTTTTCCTTTACACTCAAATTTGATCTCTTTTAGTATTTCTCTAGAAGCCGAATGCTTCTGTTCTTTTGGACTCTAATTACGCTCTTGATTCTCTTGCGCAATATGATGTTCGTTGGGGGCTAGTCAAATCCGAGGAGCGAAGAAGTTCTAGAGTGCTAAGGCCGTCGAGGTTTTTCTCTCATCGTCCGATTAAGGTAATTTGTTATCTTACTCTTTGGGTATAGACCGATTAGGCCCTATGGGTTTGCTAAGTAAAATTTTGGTTGTAGGCTGCATTTATGATCAGTACTACCTAACAGAGATCTATCGTAGTGCAGTTGTTGGAAAGGCGTGTGATCTATCATAGTTAGCGATCTTAGAGGACTGGAGGTACTCACTCAATCAAAGTAAGCGTGGTGAATGTTTTGCGGCTAAGTATTAAGAAGGTGGTATGTTTATGTGACTATTAAGGTTGGTTGTATCCCTATCAACATGTGATTAATCGTGTGTTGGGAATCGATGTAGGTCTTGGTGCTCAAGGATTATTCGCTTTCTTCGCAACAAAGGTGTGTAACAGTACCCTGTACTCACTCAATCAAAGTAAGGGTGGTGAATGTTTTGGGGCTAAGTATTAAGAAGGTGGTATGTTTATGTATAAATCCCCTTACCCGGGTTCTACGCCGGGAACCGGGCCCGAGGCATTACCGAACTCAAACCACTTAATCGCCACTTAGGCTCAACGTCATTACTCTCTATAACCTCATTCTCGACTTACGAGGCCTCACTCATACACACGAGGGCTCTCGAGACTAATCCGAAACTTTTACGATCCTTAAAACTTTTCTCTTTTAAACAGGTCTCACACGCCCGTTCAAGATTAGACACGTCCGTGCATGGACACACACGCCCATGTCCCCAAACCGTGCCTAAAAACCCAGCATTCTACCAATGCCCCACGGCCAAGGCACACGCCCGTGCTTACCACCCGTGGTGCACACTGACTTCACACACACGGCCTCAAAGCCTAGTCACACGCCCGTGTGGCTAGCCCGTGGACTATCCTAATTTAAAATGATAACATGCAGGGGACGCACGGCCACAGCACACGCCCGTGGGCTGACCGTGTGTCACACATGGCCTAGACACACGCCCGTGTGTCTATCAACATGGTTAAGAACAAGACTAAGTGTCAAGTTCTTTTCACCCTTCTAACATACACAACATATACTCATCTAACACCATCATAATCAACTCAAATTGACTTGCATTCTCACATAGAAAACTACATCTTTCTTTCATATAATGTAATAGCCAACAACCATGGCATTATACAAAATAAGCTATCCATCTAAAGGCCAACACATCTTAGCAATTTACAACAAAATCCGCTAACTTGTCTAGCCCCTATACATGCCATATACAAAACATTAAGTTTCATGTGCCAAAAGTGTCTTTGATATGTGTATTTGTCTTCGATGATCCTCGTATCTCGATTCAACGCTTTTAATCTATAAGACAAGGAAAAGAAAGAGAGTAAGCTTTGAGCTTAGTAAGTTTACACATAAACAAATAAGCATCATAGTATAAGCTAAACAACAATTAGCATTATACTACCAAAAATAATGAACAACTTTGCTTACTCTTTCTGACCCTTACCACATTTCCAACACATCATGAGTCACATACTCATAACCATCAAAATGCACCCCTGCATTCTATGTCACATTTACACAATATACAACATATCATTATTTCTCGTAATACATCCACACAGTTTATCCACATAACTTATCCACACAGTTTATCCACATAACTTATCCACACAGTCTATCCACACAGTTTATCCACATAACTTATCCACACAGCCTATCCATACAGTTTATCCACATAACTTATCCATACAGTCTATCCACACAGCTAGTTCACATAACTAATCCACACAGCTATTACACACAACTAATACACACAGTTAATCCACACAGCCAATATCTCAGTGGTTTCGCACTTAGCACACCACAATTGATTAATAAGGTGGTATCGCACTTAGCCTACCACAAAGGTATTCATAGTGATTCAGCACATAGCTCACCAAACGATATACCTCACGATAACATCTCACATAGCTAGCTCATCGTCAATATGCATTAGGATGGTATCGCACTTAGCCCACCATCTAGCATTATCACAACACATGCACAAGTCTACTTACTTAATCATTCTCGATCATACATTCATTCCATATTTTCTACTACATTCATCCCACATAGGTTCTCAAACATGCTACACACTAGCTAGCATTAACAAATTGTAAGTATGAATGCATTATTTATGCATAGACTTACCTCGATACTCAAAAGTATGGAAATATGCAATTTAGTCCACCACCTTGCTTTTGCCTCGGTTTCGATCCGGGCTTCGTCTTTCTTGATCTATACTGAATAATTAAGCTTATTCAATCCACACATTGACTAAATTAACCCACATTTCATACTTTAGCAAAATTACTATTTTTCCCTAAAACTTCCTCATATTTACACTTTAGCCCCAAGGCTCGTAAAGTGATTTTTATTCAACTTTCTATCCTTTCATGCTTAGCCGAACCACTTACTCAACTAAAGAAATCATCAAATCTCACCAAATCACACATGTATGACCAAACTAAAGTTTTTCACAATCAAGTCCCTACATGCATTTTCATGGAAAATCACTTAACAAAAGATGTTTCTACTACATCAAGCTTTCATAATCTTCCATAAAACATCAAAATACATGCATGTCATTCATGAACACATTTTTGAACATCCATTATAGCTCATCAAATAGCTAAAAATAGCTTACTCATGCTACCGGGACTTCAAAAATACAAAGAATATCAAAATCGGGCTTAGGAGCACTTACTAGCAAGCTTGAAAAGTTGAAAGAGCCCTAACAATGGCTTCTCAAATTTTCGGAAGCTAAAGGGGAAGAAGATGAATGAATTTGTCATCTTTTCACCTATTTTAATCACTTATTTGATAAATGACCAAAATGCCCTTTTTGATAAACTTCAAATTTTGACTCATCCATGCCCATTTTTGTCAAAAAATTAGAATTTGGGTAAATTGCCATTTAAGGACCACTAATTAATAATCTAAAGCTATTTCACACAAATAGCTTCTAGAAACACACATTTTGCAACTTTTGCAATTTAGTCCTTTTGGACAATTCAACCACAATTCCACAAAATTGCTTCATGAAACTTTCACACTAGCATGCATACATAATATAAACCTCAAAAACTCATTCGTAACCCTCGAATTTGTGGTCTCGCACCATTATTCTGACTAGGCCCTAAATCGAGATGTTACATTATGTGACTATTAAGGTTGGTTGTATCCCTATCAACATGTGATTAATCGTGTGTTGGGAATCGATGTAGGTATTGGTGCTCAAGGATTATTCGCTTTCTTCGCAACAAATGTGTGTAACAGTACCCTGTAGTCGATAGAGTGTGAGTAACTTTATGCTATGTTTGATAACCGGCAGAAAAGTCGAAAGTATGTGTTGTTTACACTGCTATGACTGTAGATCGATAAAATGCCGAAAAGCCAAAAATATGGCGTATGATGCCACACGAGCGTGCGATCATACGTGTGGTGAACCGAGCCCCCGAACATGGGTGTTAGTCTGTAGAGGCCACCACGAGCGCTCTCGTGGTCTTGGGCTGTTCTGGGCCTCGTTGGGCCGAAATGGGTCGTGTGGGCCCAGTGGGCTTGTGGGCCCACACAAATAAAATCTATGTGATGTGGTAAGTGTTGTTTGGACTGTGACATTTTCATAATTGTGGCTGTTTCTGGGCTAAATGGGCCACACGAGTGTGTGGGCCCACTTGGGCCGAGTAATGGGCCTTAGGCCTATTTACACCGTTGTAATTATTTAGGTTATTTAAGTCGCTCGAGGCGACGGTGGACCTTCTGTTGGGTCGTTGAGACCCTAATTTGCAAAATTACCGAAATACCCTTAATTTGTGAAATTATCAAAATACCCTTGATTTGCAAAATTATCGAAATACCCTCAATTTGTGAAATTACCGAAATACCCTCAGTTTATGAAATTAACGAAATGCCCTCAATTTGTGAAATTATTGAATACCCTCAATTTCTAAAATTACCAAAATACCCTCGATTTGTGAAATTACCGAAATACCCCTGGTTTGCAAAATTACCTAAATACCCTGTAAGGTAGAATTACCGAAATACCCCTAAAGGGTAGGATTACCGAAATACCCTTATAGGGTAAAATGACTATTTTGCCCTTATGGGTAAATGACTGACTTAGACTATGAATTTGACTGATTTGACCGTGATCGTATGTCTGTGTTTTAACTGACTTGACTGTGGTCGTGTGACTGAAAGGCTTTAATATATGTTTAAATGACTGTTACTTAGCATGGCCATTTTGCATACACGTGTAATGATTAAGCATGACATACATGACATATTGCATAGGGTTGGGACAATGATACAGAGGAAGTTCTGATAGGGTCGCACGGGTCGCATGAGACAACTGTGGATCCAGTATTGATCTGTTAAGGTCGCACGGGTCGCATGAGACGACTGTGGACCAACGAACGGCTTAAAGCCGCGTAATCTAATTATGGCTCCGTGCCAACCTAAATATGGCTCTCTACCATCTTGATTATGGCTTTGTGCCAATCGTATTTACCCGTGGCTATGTGCCTAACATATATATTGATGACTCTGTGTCAATCGTAATTACCCGTGGCTGTGTACCGATTATATTACCGTCACTGATGGCTATGTTCCAAACTTATTACAATTACCGATAGCTTTGTGCCATCCTGATTATGGCTCTGTGCCATCCTGATTATGGTTTGTAACCATTCTGTTTATGACTTTTAGTCGTTCTGTCCACGGCGTCGAGCCATTCTGTTGACTAAGTGCCGCAATCGGTGCTAAGCTTGGTGTGTTGGTTGGGTGGGTCAATTTTATCCCCACGTAAGTGTAGGGTTGGTATGGGTGGTGTGTTGGCTGGATCGGGGTGGGATGCATCCTCATACTGTTGCATATCTGTTTATGAGATCTTTCATTGTGCTGGGCTTTGGGCCACTTGTTCTGTATTGGTTTGGGCTGGGCCCAATTGATTCTGTTATGGGCTGTGACCCAAATGATATTGTAGTGGGTTTTGGCCCACGTATGCTCTGAACTAGACTGTACTGTTACTGTTAAAGGGCTTTGGCCCAGACTATTCCGGTTTCTGTTTTTGTATACTAACACTCTAGTAAGGGGATTACACACTGAGTTTTCATAAACTCACCCCGTTTTTACTGTGCAGGTAATCCCCAGCGTTAGGGGATCGATCTTTGCGAGAGGACTCGGAGGTGACCACACGATCATGGCACTGTTATGCTTTGGACTTTATATATGTTATAAATTCCGTTTTGGGTTTTATTTTCTGTAATAAGGCCTCTCTGAATTAAATTCTGAATTTGGGATTTTGTTACGTTTTATATCTGTTAGACGTAGACGATTTTTCAACCCAAATACTATTTTTAAAAACATACGTTTTAAACTTATTTACCTTAAATAAGCTTCCGCAGCTAAAAGAGATTTTTAACGAAGTTAATAACGTTTTTAAAAGTTATTAACTTTTAAATGAACCACATTTCGAAATTGAAAAAACACAAACTGAGACTTTAGCTTTTTAAATATTAAAGAGGGTTTTCAATGAAAACATGGCTTTCGAAAAATACTTCAATGTGACACGCCAAATTTGGGCCTAACCTCTCGGCCAAGTTTGGGGTGTTACATTTAGTGGTATCAGAGCTAGGTTGCAAAACTCAGCTGTGGAATGGGTTGTCAAAATTTTGTACTACAAGAGGTTGGTTTCAAATATGTGAAGTGTTTTGAGGTATTTTTCTGGAAAGTGTGGCACACCGAGTCTCCGGCGCCGAATCCGTAAGTTTCTAAAATTGTTATTTGTTTTCGTTGAAAAGCAGTAGATAGAGATACTGTGATATTAGACTATATTGCTACACTTAAAGTTATAGTCTGTATTTATTCTGTGTGTGTTCTGGAAATGGAGTGCATGTGATATCTATCCGCTCTGATGGATAGCTGGTTTGGTGCATTCTTGTATTATTAGGATTAGAGTGCGCAGTGGTAGCATAGTGGGGTAGTTTTTACACGACTACCCTGTTAGTTGGAAATTTCTGGGACAAAATTTCTTTAAGGGGGTAGAGTTGTAACACCTCGACTTTTGGGCCTAGAATGTAACACCCCTAACCCGAAGATCGTCGCTGGAATAGGGTTAAGAGGCGTTACCGATCAATCAGAACATTTCACAATCAATTCTCAACACAAAGTCAATCATCATTAAAGCATATCATAACATAATCGTAAAGTCCCTTATTGAGTTCCTCGAGACCTCATACACCTGCTAGAAAGGGGTCGGGACTAAACCAAACACTTACGGAAATTCTCAGAAATTTAAAACTTTTTGAACACTGTAGAGGTTACACGCCCGTGCAGTCAGGCCGTGTGCCTCCCACGGCTACTAAACACACCCATGTGTCTTGGCCGTGCCAAAACAAGGCATGTATACTGACTTATCCCCACAGCCACCAGGCACGCCCGTGTACCATGGTCGTGTACTCTTAGGCTATATACTGACTATATCCCACGGTCACTTGGCACGCTCGTGTGCCATGACCGTGTATGCATAACAGGCCCTTTCCAAGGCCAATATGCCACCCACACTAGGGTCAATCAACAAGCTTCAAAGCAACACCAAATCAAGCTTCTAAATGCATTCAAACATACCATTCCATACACCAATTAGTCATCCACAATATCATCTACTTCTATACCTAATGACATCACAAATGAGTCCATCCAAGTATCAATTATACATCTCAAAACATTTATAACTCAAACATTGTAATATCCCGGGTTGGGGGGCTATTTTGTTGTTGCATGATATTGCATGTGTTGGTGTGCTATGTTGCTATTTCTATGTTTTAGGGGCTTAGTTGTAGGCTAGGGGTATGCCTGAGGGAATGGGAAAAATTTAGTTTTTGAGCTTTAGGTGTAGGGAGCTGATGGAGCTGAGGGATATGTATTTTATTTGGTGCTTGTTGCACAAGTGAGGAGCTGGCAAAGTGGCAAGGCATGCGCTACTTGGGAGCTAGGTGTGGCGTCAACTGCATGAGGTGGAGGTCTTGTGTTCAAGCCGCAAAGACCTCACATTTTGGCTTCCATTTTGTGGCATGGAAGGAAGAGTTTGTAGGCAGTTCAAACTCTGCCTTGGACTTGGTCTACCCATTTGAATGGTGGGTGGAGAGGGATTTTAGGAGTAAGACTTGGTAAACACATTTGAAATGTGTGGTTGGGAGCTATTGGGGGGATTATGGCCGAATTTGAGGGAGTTTGGAGTGGGGGAGTGGACGGCTTGGTAGTGTGGGTGTGGGGTAGTGCCGAAATCCATTTTGAGTTTTGGTGTTTTTCGGTCAAAATCTTTAGAAGCAAATTTTCTCTTTTTGCCATACCAAAACCGAAAGTGTAAGCTCTCAATTGCCGAACCTGTGTTGCCTTTTGAGAAGGTGTTAGCCATAAATTCATCTTGGTATTTTTGGGCATTTTTATTCGGTCACTTTGTTTCAAAACAAAGTTCTTTCTTTTGTCAAGAGCCTAAGCCGAATTTCCTCCAAGTAAGTCTCTCTTTTCCCTTTTCAAAACCGAAAGCTTTAAGCAACTTCATCCTTGCCGAATTTGGCTTTGTGTTTTCTCTCAAAATCCCTTGTTGTTTCTAACCTAGCACCCCACTTCCATTTCTTTTCTCTTTTGAAACCTTGTAAGCTGAAACTCCACCTCTCCAAAACACCTTTTCCATCTTTATTCCCCTTCTTTTCCCTAAACCCAATTGCCGATTCCTCCATTTCTTTCCACCTCTATTTCTTCTTTCCTTTTACATTCAAAGCCGAAAGTAGGAGTGTTAAACACCTAGGGCCGAATATTGGTGTAGTGTTGGTGTTCATCCTGTGTTGGGCAATCGGTTAGTGAAGGTGAGTATTTGGCCGAAAGGCTATCTCTTCTCCCCCTACTTCTCTAACAATTTTGGTAAGGCAAAAGGATGATTTTAAACTCGTTAGAAGAGAACTAATCTCTTGTGTAACCAATTTCTTTTTAGGGCCTTCGGGTTGAAGCGATCAACAAGGCCGTTATCTCGAACTCGATTGATTGGTAAGTGATGGTGAGAGGTTGTTCATGGTTTATTCGTTCGATTCTATTAAGCCAAGTTATTAAAGGTGTGACTGTTGTTGTTATAGGAGTTGGCCACTGCTTGGTTCGAGATTTGGTAGGAAACCAAATCAAATATTAGGAGCAAGTAATCAAGGGGCCTTAGATCGATTCTTTTGGTACTAAAGACTGCGTTTTAACAGGTGTGTAAACTAACACACTTCTGTTTGGTAATATGATTGATAACCTAATTACTTATTAAAGTGAAACAATATGATTGATGGATTTGGTACCGATTGGGGTATAAGCACGGATACGGGTAAGTCCGTTTCATTACGAGATCTGTAGTGATATATGTGATAACATGTTTTATGATGTAAATACCATGAGATGTCATTTGAGCATGATAGCATGATTGCATGTTTTATATCATTGGCATTAGTATGACATGTGTGGGTGATATGAGAGGAGGGGGAATATGATATCCGTGTCTTTGGGACATTGTGTCTTCGGGACACCAGAGGTTTGGCACCTCCGGTGGTTTGGGTACAGATTGATTTTGTGACTTCGGTCACCGGTGATTTGGTATCACATTTGTGTCTTTGGGACACCAGAGGTTTGGCACCTCATAGCGCCTCGTCCCAAAGTGGCTTAGCACCACGTGGGTTGGCCCCACGATTGATTATACTGGGATTGACGCCGGTGATTTGGTATCACACGATGGGTTGGCCCCATCATCGGATTTGTGACTACGGTCACGGTGATTTGGTATCACACCGTGTCTTTGGGACACCGGAGGATTGGCACCTCATTGCGACTCGTCCCCGTGGTTAACACCACCGTGGGTTGGCCCCACTTTGAGATATGGGATCGTCTCGCTAGTGATTTGGTATCACACGATGGGTTGGCCCCATCATTGGATTATTCGTGACTTTGGGTCACCAGTGGTTTGGCACCACACTTATGGATATCGTGACTTTGGGTCACCAGTGGTTTGGCACCACCAGTGGTTTGGTACCACACGGGGTAGAGAAAGGTGATATGGATGGTTAGGATCGGGGTGCATTGATAATGTTGCTATGATATGATGTGTGTTAGCATGTTGTTTTATCGGGAGTGGGATTTATGCACTGAGTCTTGCGACTCACCCTCTCCTTTGACATTTCAGGTGACACTTAGACGCGGACATGGAGCCGGGATGGACTCGAGGTGCTCATGCCATGCTTTAATAAAGATTTGCTCAGACTTTACAAAATTTGGTACTTTAGCTTATTTATTACTATTTGGTTTTATTTTGGGTTGTAAATGGCCTTTAAATTAGGTTTTACTACGTTTATGCTTAAAGTAGCTTTCAAATATGCTTTAACAAATTAATTGAGTTAAAATTGCTAAAAACTTGGAAGGTCAACGGTTTCAAAACTATAACGCAATGTTTTTTAAACTCTACCATCGGGTATCACTCTAAAACATTAAAATATGACAAAGCAATCATGCCAAGATTTCGAAAAGTATAAAATATGACAAGGAGTTTCTCATCGAATCTTTAACCAGAAACCTAACCCTTCAAATGCAATTTTCCCCGTAACATGCCGATTCGGTCGTGGTGTATTGACCGAGTTTGGGGTGTTACAATTGTGGTATCGAGCCAAGTTCAAAGGTTTCACTGTGGGCCCGAGGCCCAAAATGTTTTCAAAAGTCTGTTTTAAGTGTTTTGTTGAAATAAATGGTTTGAAAGGCATGACACCGAGTCTCCGACACGATCCGCCTGTAAGTACCACTTACTATTTCTTGTGATTTATTGATGTGATTGGATGATTGCAGTAGTGGATTACTTTAGAAATCGAATCGATAGGATTCTCGTGAACTCGCGAAAACAAAGCTTCTTTACTATTCATAAGACTTTGCTTTAAAGCAAGTGGAATAAATATCGATGCATAAAACTCCTAATCGGATCACGAGAGAATTTAGTCATGAGCGCTAGAGGTGGACGTGGTCGTGGACGAGGTCGTGGTAGGATGACGGTTTACGAACCCGTAGGGTCCGGTCAAGGGTCGAAAATGAGATACGGCATCGCCACCGGTGGAGGTGGTGAGTTTCAAGATCGATGGGGATGACGCAGTGTCACGAGCGATCTTCGCCGCGAGTGTTGGAAAGGGTAGTTGGAGTAGGTGGTGGTGCAGGAGCTAGAAATCGGGTGCCCGAGCGACTTCAGTGCAAATGGGGCTGAATTCTTTCGAGGTGTTTCGGTGTTGCTCCCAAAGATCGCTTGAGTATTGGCCGAGGCAACGGAGCGGATCATGGATGATCTGGACTTGATCGCCGAGGAGAAGCTAAAGGGCATAGTATTGCTTCTTCGGGACGAGTCATACCAGTGGTGGCTCACGGTTCGATGCAGTGTGGCGTGAGAGAGGATCCGACATGGGATTATTTGAGTGCAGGTCATTTCAAAAAAGTACATTGGAGCTAGCTACATCGACGCTTGCAAATAAAAGCATTTTTGAGGCTAGTCCAAGGGAGTAAGTCTGTTTCCGAGTATGAGGCTGAGTTCTTGAAGCTGAGCCGGTATGCTAGGGGTATTGTAGCTACTGAACACGAGAGGTGTGTTCGTTTCGAGGATGGTCTGAGAGACGAGTTGAGGCTGCTGATTGCTCCTCAACAGGAGCGTGAGTTTGCTGTCCTGGTTGAGAAGGCTAAGGTAGCCGAGGGTGTTAAGGAGTCCGTGAGGCAGGGCATGGACAGGAGCAGGCATAAGAGGAGCTTTGGGTCTTCTGGATCGTCGGGTAATCCTCAGAAAAGGGCTAGACAGAGTGGGCGAATCGATGCGGGTAGGGTTGTTGCCGCTAGTCGGGACCGCCGCGTGTAACCATTGTGGGAGATATCATTGGGGGAGGTCTTTGGACCGGTGGAAAAGGTTGTTTTGAGTGTGGTTCTCTGGATCATCGCGTGAGGGACTGTCCGCGTAAGTTGGCCAGGATTCAGTCTGAGAGTCAGGGCCGTACTCAGTTTAGGAATAATGTACCGCCACCGCAGAGGGGCCGTGGTAATGGCAGAGGTAGTAATGGATCGGGTCGGGGCCGTGGAGCACCGGGCAGGGGTGCGGGTAGTTCTGACGCCAGACAGCCTGGGTTAGTGTATGCAGCAAGGAAGCGAGAGGAGAGGCGACGCGACCGGACGTCATAACCGAGACGTTCTTGATCTTTGGTTCTCCTTTCATTGTTTTGATTGATGTGGGTTCGACGCATTCTTACGTGGCCAGTAGTATAGTAGAGACCATGGACTTAGACTCTGAGATATCTTCTAGGCAGATGACTGTAATTAGCCCTTTAGGTCACTCTGTGGTAGTAGATAAGCTGTTTAGAGATGTACCCCTAGAACTCCAAGGGTAGTGTTTTTCTTGATCCGATGGAACCGCCATTTGGGAGTTCGATTTGATTCTTGGGATGGACTGGTTGGTTAAGTACCAGGCGAAGTTGGATTGCGCGGTTAAGCGCATGGTTCTGAGGAACAAGTGGAGTGTGTGGTGTAGTGGCAAAGTGACGCCACATAAGAGACAAGGGGGTGACGCCATAAGGAAGGAATGAGGCCACATGAGGTCAACTATCCGACGCACGATCTGGAGTTAGCGGCTGTAGTCTTTGCATTGAAGATTTGGAGGCACTACTTGTACGGAGAGAGATCAATAGTCTACACCGATCATAAGAGTCTCAAGTACCTCTTGACTCAGAAGGATTTGAATTTGAGGCAGCGTAGATGGGTTGAGTTGCTTAAGGATTACGACTGTTCGATTGAGTATCATCCGGGCAAGGCTAACGTGGTGGCAGACGCGTTGAGCCGCAAGGTTGTTTCGGACTTAAGAGCGATGTTTGCCCATTTGAGTTTGTATGACGACGACGGAGTATTCTCGCAGCGAGTTGCGATTAAGCCTACTTGGGTTGAGCGGATCGAGAGAGAAGCAGATTAGAGGATGAGGTTACGAGTGCGCGGAGGTTGCAGTCTGAGTGGTGGTTCGGAAGGTTACAACTTGTCTAGTGATGGGGTGCTGTGTTTTCAAGGTAAAGCTTGTATGCCCAAGGATGTTGAGCTGAGGCAGAGGATTCTTCAGGACGCACATAGCAGCCCTTATGCTATGCATCCTGGAGGTAGTAAGATGTATAGGGATCTCGAGAGAGCGATTTTGGTGGCACGGTCCGAAGAAAGAAGTGACAGAGTTTGTTGGGAAGTGTCGACATGTCGTGAGTCAAGGCTGAACATCGCTTGCCGTCGTGGTTGCTTCACCGTGAAGATTCCTCGATGGAAGTGGGAAAGGATAACCATGGATTTCGTCGGATGGGTTACGCTTACGCCAAGCAAGAAGGATTCATTTGGGTAATTGTGGATCGATCGACTAAATCCGCTCATTTCATTCCGGTGAGGGTTGACTACTCACTTCAGAGGTTGGCTAAGCCGTATGTTTCGAGAGATAGTGAGGTTGCACGGTGTGCCGATGATCGATCATCACGGATAGGGATCCCAGATTTACGTCAAGGTTCTGGAAAGCGTTGCATCAGGCTCTGGGTACGCGGTTGGATTTCAGCACGGCTTTTCACCCGTAGTCTGACGGACAATCGGAAAGGGTTATTCAGATCTTGGAGGATATGCTGAGGGGTTGTGTTCGGATTTCAGAGGTAGTTGGGAGGAGTTTCTACCATTAGTCGAGTTTGCCTACAACAACAGTTACCAAGCGAGCATCAAGATGGCACCATATGAGGCGTTGTATGGTAGGAAGTGTCGATCACCTACGTGTTGGACGGAATTAGGTGAACGCTAGTTGTTGGGACCCGAGTTGGTTGCTGAGACCGAAGACAAGGTTAAGTTGATTCAGGCTCGGTTGAAGGAAGCTTCGGACCGCGCAAGTCTTATGCCGATCTTAAGCGGAGAGACATAGAGTTTTCTCGTGGGGATCAAGTTTTTCTCAAGGTCTCGCCATGGAAGAAGGTTTTGAGGTTCGGAAAGAAAGGCAAGCTAAGTCCGAGGTTTATTGGGCCGTATAAGGTTTTGAGACGAGTGGGACGATGGCGTATCAACTGGAGTTGCCAAGCAGAGCTTAGTCGATTCACGACGTATTTCACGTTTCGATGCTTCGATGTTATCGTTCGGATCCATCGCATGTGGTAGCGATGGAAGAGATCGAGGTAAATCAGATTTGACTTTGGAAGAAGAACTCCGTGCGATTCTTGATCGGGATGTGAAGGTTCTGCACAGAAAAAGTCTGTGCCTTTGGTTAAGGTTCTTTGGCGGAATCATGGCGTGGAAGAAGCCACGTGGGAACCCGAGGATATGATGAGACAGCAGTACCCGCAACTCTTTTGATCAGGTAATTTCGAGGCCGAAATTATTTTAAGGGAGGTAGAACTGTAATATCCCGGGTTGGGGGGCTATTTTGTTGTTGCATGATATTGTATGTGTTGGTGTGCTATGTTGCTATTTCTATGTTTTAGGGGCTTAGTTGTAGGCTAGGGGTATGCCTGAGGGAATGGGAAAAATTTAGTTTTTGAGCTTTAGGTGTAGGGAGCCGATGGAGTGAGGATATGTATTTTATTTGGTGCTTGTTGCACAAGTGAGGAGCTGGCAAAGTGGCAAGGCATGCGCTACTTGGGAGCTAGGTGTGGCGTCAACTGCATGAGGTGGAGGTCTTGTGTTCAAGCCGCAAAGACCTCACATTTTGGCTTCCATTTTGACGGCATGGAAGGAAGAGTTTGTAGGCAGTTCAAACTCTGCCTTGGACTTGGTCTACCCATTTGAATGGTGGGTGGAGAGGGATTTTAGGAGTAAGACTTGGTAAACACATTTGAAATGTGTGGTTGGGAGCTATTGGGGGATTATGGCCGAATTTGAGGGAGTTTGGAGTGGGGAGTGGACGGCTTGGTAGTGTGGGTGTGGGGTAGTGCTAGAAATCCATTTTGAGTTTTGGTGTTTTTCGGTCAAAATCATTAGAAGCAAATTTTCTCTTTTGCCATACCAAAACCGAAAGTGTAAGCTCTCAATTGCCGAACCTGTGTTGCCTTTTGAGAAGGTGTTAGCTAAATTCATCTTGGTATTTTGGGCATTTTTATTCGGTCACTTTGTTTCAAAACAAAGTTCTTTTCTTTTTGTCAAGAGCCTAAGCCGAATTTCCTCCAAGTAAGTCTCTCTTTTCCCTTTTCAAAACCGAAAGCTTTAAGCAACTTCATCCTTGCCGAATTTGGCTTTGTGTTTTCTCTCAAAATCCCTTGTTAAGCCGAACCTAGCACCCCACTTCCATTTCTTTTCTCTTTGAAACCTTGTGTCAAACTCCACCTCTCCAAAACACCTTTTCCATCTTTATTCCCCTTCTTTTCCCTAAACCCAATTGCCGATTCCTCCATTTCTTTCCACCTCTATTTCTTCTTTCCTTTTACATTCAAAGCCGAAAGTAGGAGTGTTAAACACCTAGGGCCGAATATTGGTGTAGTGTTGGTGTTCATCCTGTGTTGGGCAATCGGTTAGTGAAGGTGAGTATTTGGTCGAAAGGCTATCTCTTCTCCCCCTACTTCTCTAACGATTTTGGTAAGGCAAAAGGATGATTTTCGGCTTCTGTTAGAAGAGAACTAATCTCTTGTGTAACCAATTTCTTTTTAGGGCCTTCGGGATTCGAAGCAGTCAACAAGGCCGTTATCTGAACTCGATTGATTGGTAAGTGATGGTGAGAGGTTGTTCATGGTTTATTCGTTCAGTTCTATTAAGCCAAGTTATTAAAGGTGTGACTGTTGTTGTTATAGGAGTTGGCCACTGCTTGGTTCGAGATTTGGTAGGAAACCAAATCAAATATTAGGAGCAAGTAATCAAGGGGCCTTAGATCGATTCTTTTGGTACTAAAGACTGCGTTTTAACAGGTGTGTAAACTAACACACTTCTGTTTGGTAATATGATTGATAACCTAATTACTTATTAAAGTGAAACAATATGATTGATGGATTTGGTACCCGATGGGGTATAAGCACGGATACGGGTAAGTCCGTTTCATTACGAGATCTGTAGTGATATATGTGATAACATGTTTTATGATGTAAATACCATGAGATGTCATTTGAGCATGATAGCATGATTGCATGTTTTATATCATTGGCATTAGTATGACATGTGTGGGTGATATGAGAGGAGGGGGAATATGATATCCGTGTCTTTGGGACACTCGTGTGTCTTGGGACACGAGGTTTGGCACCTCCGGTGGTTTGGTACCACGATTGATTTTGTGACTTCGGTCACCGGTGATTTGGTATCACATTTGTGTCTTTGGGACACCAGAGGTTTGGCACCTCATAGCGCCTCGTCCCAGTGGCTTAGCACCACGCTGGGTTGGCCCCTGATTGATTATACGGGATTGACGCTAGTGATTTGGTATCACACGATGGGTTGGCCCCATCATCGGATTTGTGATGATGCGGTCACCGCGATGATTTGGTATCACACCGTGTCTTTGGGACACCAGAGGTTTGGCACCTCATTGCGACTCGTCCTCGTGGTTAACACCACCGTGGGTTGGCCCCACTTTGAGATATGGGATAAATCGCTAGTGATTTGGTATCACACGATGGGTTGGCCCCATCATTGGATTATTCGTGACTTTGGGTCACGGTGGTTTGGCACCACACTTATGGATATCGTGACTTTGGGTCACGGTGGTTTGGCACCACCGGTGGTTTGGTACCACACGGTAGAGAAAGGTGATATGGATGGTTAGGATCGGGGTGCATTGATAATGTTGCTATGATATGATGTGTGTTAGCATGTTGTTTTATCGGGAGTGGGATTTATGCACTGAGTCTTGCGACTCACCCTCTCCTTTGACATTTCAGGTGACACTTAGACGCGGACATGGAGCGGGATGGACTCGAGGTGCTCATGCCATGCTTTAATAAAGATTTGCTCAGACTTTACAAAATTTGGTACTTCAACTTATTTATTACTATTTGGTTTTATTTTGGGTTGTAAATGGCCTTTAAATTAGGTTTTACTACGTTTATGCTTAAAGTAGCTTTCAAATATGCTTTAACAAATTAATTGAGTTAAAATTGCTAAAAACTTGGAAGGTCAACGGTTTCAAAACTATAACGCAATGTGTTTTAAACTTTACCATCGGGTATCACTCTAAAACATTAAAATATGACAAAGCAATCATGCCAAGATTTCGAAAAGTATAAAATATGACAAGGAGTTTCTCATCGAATCTTTAACCAGAAACCTAACCCTTCAAATGCGATTTTCCCCGTAACATGCCAGATTCGGTCGTGGTGTATTGACCGGGTTTGGGGTGTTACAAACATCATATAATCCATGCCAAAACTCATCTTCTAATCACCTCTTTCATCAACTATAAAGTCCTGAAACATACCACATTCATAGCTCATCCACAAACTCAATATTATCTCACTTCCAAGCCAACTCACATGGCAATGATTAAACATCACAAATCATACCATAATTTCTAGTCTATACATGCCAAATTTAATCTATATACATCTTTCCAAAAGTACCCAAAATAGATTGCCGATAGTGTGATTGATATGCTGACGATCCCCAGATCTGAGCTAGCTTTACTGACACTGCAAAGCAGAGAAACAAATCACCCAGTAAGCTTTCCAAAGTTTAGTAAGTTTGTAACATGCACATTTAAATCAAACAAACCACCACATAGATTATTTCGCATATACATATATATACATCATACCATCCAAAACTAATATGTTCATTTAACATTTCATAATCTCATTCGTAGGTTCATCAACCACATAGGTTCCGAGCGTACCTTAGCCAACACCTAGTAATCAATTACATTTGCTACTCAATACTCACTTTTCACTTTTGATCAACTTCCGTCTCTTCTTCGATTCAATCGCACACTTAGTGCCTAGATATTTAGCCGAAGCTTAATTATCATCGCACATATAGTGCATTTATATCAAACCAATCTTCAATCGGTATCGCACACATAGCGCAACCACAAAGTCGAAGTTTATATTATTTCGCACACACAGTGCTAAACATCTCAATCACATTTCCGAATACGCCAACTTAGTGCCACATAACTCAAACTCAAACTCTCACATAGGATCCACATTTCAATATCATTATAACATTTATTTCATAGCATTTAACATAACTAAATATACTTATTATGTCCGAACTTACCTCGGATGTCGAGTTATCGAAACGGTCGATTAATCGAGCACCTTATCTTTGCCTCGATCTCGATCTGAACCTCTCCTCTCTTGGTCTATACATATTCAAATTCAATCCATTCAATTACCAAATCATTCATTTTAGTCCAAACACACATATTTAGGGCATTTTACATAATGGCCCTCACATTTTCACATTTCGACACTTTAGTCCCTAATTTACAAAATAATCAAATTCACATAATTTCTTTCCACACAAGCCTAGCCGAATTTTCCTTGTGTTCATACAAGCCCACATATTTCATTTATTTCACATTTTAATCCTTCAATTTCACATTTTCTCAATTAAGCCTAAAATGCTTAATTTCACTAAAAATCCCAATACAAACTATGTTAACCCAACACCAAGTTTTCATATTTCACTATCAACTAGCACATAGCTCAACATTCATCAATGGCTCATCACAAAAACATCATCAATTCCCAAAATTACAACATGGGTTAGCTAGAACACGAAGCAACGATTACGAAAACGTAGAAATTATCAAAAACTGAAACCAAAACATACCTCAATTTTGCTTAGCAAGTGCCGAAATTTCAAAAGCTTCAATGGCTATTCTCTTTTCTATTTTTCGGTTGAAAGATGGATAGAAAATGGCCATTTCAATGTTTTGTTTTGTTATAAAATAACTTAATTATCAAATGCCATCTTTGCCTTTAATAAAATGCTTATGAAATCATTTAAACTATTGACATATTTGTCCATCAACCACCCCACTACCAATAAATGGATTAATTGCCTTTTAAGGGCTTCACATTATAAAGACATCAACAATTGAATACTTAACAATTAGCATACAACATTTTACACTTTACGCGATTAAGTCTTTTCTCTAATTCAACACATAGTCAGTAAAATTATCACACATGCTATATCACATATTGTTCACACAGAAAATAATATTAAAATATTATTCTGACCTCGAATTTGTGGTCTCAAAACCACTATTCTGACAAGGGTCTAAACCGGGTTGTTACAATTCTCCCCCCTTAGGGATTTTCATCCTCGAAAATCTTACTAGTGAATAGATGCGGATATTGCTCTCTCATAACGTTTTCAGGCTCCTACGTAGCCTCTTCAGTTCTGTGTTTGTGCCATAATAATTTCACTAAGGAAATTCCTTTGTTTCTAAACTCTTTGGTCTCTCGTGCCAAAATTTGAATCGGTTCCTCACTATACGACAAGTCTGACTGAATTTCAACCTCAGTAGGAGTAATCACATGAGACGGATCAGATCTGTACCGTCGAAGCATCGACACATGAAATACGTTATGAATATTTTCTAACTCTGATGGTAACATCAATCTATAAACAACTGGCCCAACTCGTTCAATGATCTCATATGGTCCGATGAACCTCGGACTCAGCTTGCCTTTCCGGCCAAATCGAAGTATTTTCTTCCACAGAGATACTTTCAAAAACACTTTATCACCAACTTCAAATTCAATATCTTTTCGTTTCAAGTCTGCATAAGACTTTTGACGATCTGAAGCCGCTTTCAAACTATCACGAATGACTTTCACTTTCTGTTCAGTCTCTTTTATTAGATCAACCCCGTGAATCTTATTCTCACTCAGCTCAGTCCAATACAATGGAGTTCGACATTTTTGACCATAAAGAGCCTCATACGGTGCCATTTTGATACTAGATTGAAAACTGTTGTTGTATGCAAACTCAATCAACGATAAATGCTTTTCCCACATACTTTCAAATTCAAGAATACAGCATCTCAACATATCTTCAAGAATCTGAATGATTCGCTCGGACTGACCATCCGTTTGGGGATGAAACGCATTACTGAAATGCAATTTTGTGCCTAAAGCTTCTTGCAATTTCTTCCAAAATCGTGAGGTAAATCTCGGATCTCTGTCTGACATAATAGATAGTGGCACCCCATGCAATCTCACAATCTCAACAATATACAATTCAGCCAATCTATCGAGTGAATAATTTGTTCTCACCGGAACGAAATGAGCTGATTTCGTCAATCTGTCAACTATCACCCAGATCGCATCTTTCCTTCCCGGAGATAAAGGCAATCCTGACACAAAGTCCATCGTAATTCTCTCCCATTTCCACTCAAGAATCATGATCGGCTGTAACAAATCGGATGAAACTTGATGTTTAGCTTTAGCTTGCTGACAAACTAAACATTTCGACACAAAGTCAGAGATGTCCTGTTTCATACCATGCCACCAGTAAAATTGTTTCAAATCATTGTACATTTTCGTACTCCCCAGGTGAACAGTTAAATGGCTATTATGAGCTTCGTTTAAAATTAGCTGAATCAATTCTGAATTCTTCAAAACACAAATTTGATTTCTAAATGTCGAACAATCGTCACTATCAACTCGAAATTCTGAATCAACATTCAATTCACACTGAGTTTGTTTAGCCATCATTTCAACATCACTTTTCTGGGAATCACAAATCTGACGTACAAACATTAACTTTACTTTTAACTCGGCTAAAACCACACTGTCATCACACAGATCTATCTGAGCATTCATGTAACACCCTGGTTTTAGGGGTTAGGCGTTTGGTGCTTAGCTCGGGTGTTGGCACACTCTAGGGTGTGGTTGGGTAGTTTTAGGGGTCCGGAGAACCCTAGGTAGTGGGGGAACGCTTTAGAAAATTTTGGATTTTTAAGTGCAAAAAGGGGAGCTTGGCGATGGGTGTCTTAAGAGAATTATTTGGGGGAATTAGACATAAGACTTGAGCTAGTAAAGTGGCAAGGAGACGCCACTAAGAGCTTGGGAGGTGACGTCTCGTGGTGCAAGGGAAGGGGCGGTGTTCGAGTGAAGGCAAAGCACTTTGGCCTTTATTTTTGGCGTCGAGAGGTAAGAAGTTGGGTGGCTTTTGGATGCTTAAAAGATGGAGAAAGACTTGGTCTTTTTTAAATTTTGGCTAGGAAGAGGTTTGACTCATTCAAACTTTTGAATGAGTGTTGGGGAGGAATTGTAGGAGCAAATTATGGGATTTTTGTGGGAGGTTGGAGCTAGGCAGTATATAGTATAAATAGGGGAGGGAGGTGCTCATTTTCATTCACCATTTGCTTCTCCCTTACCAAAAAGTTCTTCCCTTTGTTTTATTTATTTTCCCTTGTCCATTCTTAGAAAGTTAGTCCAGCAAACCCCTTTTTCATCTTATTTCTTTGTAGCCAGAAAGTAGCAGAGGGCTTAACCTTTTATGAACCTATATCCCTCTCCCTTCTCACCTTTTTCTTTTAAACCTTGCTTAAATTGTAGCCATCCATAGAAAACTACCATTCTTTGAATATCCCAAACCATCTAAGGAGCCTTGCAGAATCTTTTGTTCTCCTATTTTCTCCATTTTGGTTACAAGTCCCTGAAGCCGAACCATACTTCCTTGGTGGTGGCCGATTCTTGTTAGAGGAAGGGTAGTGGTTAGCAAGGTCGATTATAGGGGAGGAGAGCCTAGCGCAGGAGACCTTTCGGGATTTGTTTAGTCAGCAGTGCAGTGGTATAAGGTTGCGTTTCGAGGGTAGATCGGGTGTCCTATCTAGGTGCGTAATCAACGCACTATTTCTTTGGTCTTTGGTTTGTTAAATGTGTTTACATATGCGTGATATGAATGATGGCCGATTATAGTGGCTTGAATAGTGAGTTATTTATGATATATACATGATATGATAATCCACATGTGATGCTTACTCTTTTGTTAATCTGACATGTTGAACTTATGCATGCATACATGGGTTTTGGGCTTGACTCAATGGAGGAAGAAGTGTACACAGGATGTACGTGGTCTAATGTTAGCTCAGGCTACATTAGCGCTTGAGGGTTAGCTTTGTGCTACCTCAAGGGAGGTGTTGGCTAGGTGCCCATCTCGGCGGTTGATTGCTATGTGCATCGCATCGAGGCGATTGCGATATTGTGATCACTTGGGTGATTGGTGGCTCACCACGGCCTTGAGCAGCGAGCTTGCCAAGGTAAGATGTTATGGATCACAATGTGATCGGTGGGAGTTTCCCACGGCCTAGGCGCGGAGTCCGCTAAGGTTGGTGTGCTGTTGGACAAAGGGTTGGGTGAAATGCATTCTTGCATGATTAAATTACTTAATATTGTGTGGGTATGGGCCAAGCCCATACGTGTGGAAATCGGTGTTTTGATTATGCACCGAGTCGTGGACTCACTCTTTATTTTCAAACATCGCAGGAGACATGATTGATCGGACCGGGTTGGAGTGGATACAAGGTGGCCCATGCGAAGGAGATTTTCATACGAGAAGATGTTTTACTTTATTTAAGTATTTTATATTATCGTATTTTGGAATTTTATTTGATGTAATAAGGGCCTCTTTGATTTAAAGTACTCTATTTATTAATGTTGAAGTTTACACTACACTTAGTAATATTTTATAAAAGATTCATATTATAGCAACTTATAATAATGTTTTAATTCGGAAGTTTTCAACAAGCTTATATTATTTATTAAGTTTTTAAATGGACATGATTTTCAGAGATAATAAATTTTCAAGTTTAATTCTAAATTCAAAGATTTCCAACCGTCTTTCCCAGTGACATAACCAGATTCGGTCGTAGTGAATGGGCCGGGTTTGGGGATGTTACAGTTTGGTATCAGAGCCAGGTTCAAAACTCGGCTTTGAGGGTTTTGGGCCCAAAAACGTTTCAAAATGGGTTTTTATGAAATATTTTTAGGTTATTCTGGCATGGCACCTGTACCTCCGGCCCGAAGTCCACCAGGTAAGTACTTCGGACTTTTGAAGTGAATTGTTATATGTGAATTGTTATGGGCTTATTTGGGCTCGTAGATTAGTGAACTAGGATCTGTTGGACCCTAGGACTAGACTACTCAAACATGTGCATAAAACTTAAAGCTCTTAAACAAACCTATGAAGTAAGTCGCCGAGTTAAGGTGTGGCAACCTTGGTGCGCATGTCTAGGATTGGATCCAGGAAGAGCTAGGTACTTAGCGATCCTCGTGACTCACCTCCTCTTCGCAGAATCCTGCAGTGCGTAGCTACGGTTCACCTTAACCAAGAGGACTTGTTCATAGGCTAAACCAGATTATTAAAACCCGAAAAGGATTAGCCTTCTTTGTTTTAAAATTTTCTGTTTTAAAATTTTTCAAACTTACCCCTTTGGTTTGTGAAACTCTAAATCGATTTTGAAAGATGTTTTCTCAATTTATAAAATTACCAAAATGCCCTAGTGGCAAAATTACAAAAATGCCCCTGTGTTATAAAATTACCGTTTTACCCTCAATTTTTGATAAAATGCTTTTACTTGGTAAAATACCAAAATCTCGAGTTTTCAAAATTAAGATACTTTGGTTGGAAATTTACTGAAAATACACTGGTTGATAAAATTACAGAAATGCCATCGGTACTAAGTTTTCAAATTTCTCTCGATCTTTCTTTGAAATATTCCTATTTTACTAAATATCGAGAAAATCTTATTTTGTGAAATATTGTGATATCTCGATTTTGAGAATTTACTGAAAATGCCCATGATTTCAAAAAAAAAAAAAAAAAGAAATTATTACAAAAATAACCCCGATTTCAGAAATTTTTGCGATACCTCGGGTTTGAACAAAATTTTCAAGATGACTACTGAGATTTTGTGAATTTTGAAATATCTTTAAGTTGGAAAGCTATTTTCAAAATTGACCTTGAGTCATTACAGAAATACCTCTATAGGAAAAAGACGAAAATACCCACAGGTAGGAAGGAAACTTTGATTGATCGAAAGAACTACTCTCGGAAACTTCATTGCATAAAATTGCTCGTGGATAAAACAGGGAAACAATAATTTCTAATGCATAAAACTTTCTAAACAGACTGAATCGAGGCGCTAGATATGCGTTCTAGGGGGCGTGGTCGCGGTACTCGTGGACGTGGTAGAGGCAGTTTTGGTGACTGTTTGTTTTGTTGCTCGTAAAGTATGTTAGCTCAGAAGATCGTGAGTGCTGTGACCATAGCGTAGGGGAGGAATTGGGTGTTAGTTTAGACAAGTAATTTCGGGGACGAAATTATTTTAAGGAGGGTAGAATTGTAACACCTGGTTTTAGGGGTTAGGCGTTTGGTGCTTAGCTCGGGTGTTGGCACACTCTAGGGTGTGGTTGGGTAGTTTTAGGGGTCCGGAGAACCCTAGGTAGTGGGGGAACGCTTTAGAAAATTTTGGATTTTTAAGTGCAAAAAGGGGAGCTTGGCGATGGGTGTCTTAAGAGAATTATTTGGGGGAATTAGACATAAGACTTGAGCTAGTAAAGTGGCAAGGGAGACGCCACTAAGAGCTTGGGAGGTGACGTCTGAGTGCAAGGGAAGGGGGCGGTGTTCGAGCTGCGAAGGCAGCACTTTGGCCTTTATTTTTGGCGTCAGAGAGGTAAGAAGTTGGGTGGCTTTTAGATGCTTAAAAGATGGAGAAAGACTTGGTCTTTTTTTTAAATTTTGGCTAGGAAGAGGTTTGACTCATTCAAACTTTTTGAATGAGTGTTAGGGAGGAATTGTAGGAGCAAATTATGGGATTTTTGTGGGAGGTTGGAGCTAGGCCGTATAGTATAAAATAGGGGAGGAGGTGCTCATTTTCATTCACCATTTGCTTTCTCCCTTACCAAAAAGTTCTTCCCTTTGTTTTATTTATTTTCCCTTGTCCATTGCCGAAAGTTAGTCCAGGCAAACCCCTTTTTCATCTTATTTCTTTGTAGCCGAAAGTAGAAGAGGGCTTAACCTTTTATGAACCTATATCCCTCTCCCTTCTCACCTTTTCTTTTAAACCTTGCTTAAATTGTAGCCATCCATAGAAAACTACCATTGCTGAATATCCCAAACCATCTAAGGAGCCTTGCCGAATCTTTTGTTCTCCTATTTTCTCCATTTTGGTTACAAGTCCTCGGCCTGAACCATACTTCCTTGGTGGTGGCGATTCTTGTTAGAGGAAGGGTAGTGGTTAGCAAGGTCGATTATGGGGAGGAAAGCCTAGCGCGAGAGACCTTCGGGATTTGTTTAGTCGGCAGGTGTAGTGGTATAAGGTTGCGTTTGAGGGTAGATCGGGTGTGCTATCTAGGTGCGTAATCAACGCACTATTTCTTCGGTCTTTGGTTTGTTAAATGTGTTTACATATGTGTGATATGAATGATGGCCGATTATAGTGGCTTGAATAGTGAGTTATTTATGATATATACATGATATGATAATCCACATGTGATGCTTACTCTTTTGTTAATCTGACATGTTGAACTTATGCATGCATACATGGGATTTGGGCTTGACTCAATGGAGGAAGAAGTGTACACAGGATGTACGTGGTCTAATGTTAGCTCAGGCTACATTAGCGCTTGAGGGTTAGCTTTGTGCTACCTCAAGGGAGGTGTTGGCTAGGTGCCCATCTCGGCGGTTGATTGTTATGTGCATCACCGTAGGCAGATTGCGATATTGTGATCACTTGGGTGATTGGTGGCTCGACCACGGCCTTGAGCAATGAGCTTGCCAAGGTAAGATGTTATGGATCACAATGTGATCGGTGGGAGTTTCCCCACGGCCTTAGGCGGGAGTCCGCTAAGGTTGGTGTACGGTTGGACAAAGGGTTGGGCTGAAATGCATTCTTGCATGATTAGATTCTGAATATTGTGTGGGTATGGGCCAAGCCCATACGTGTGGAAATCGGTGTTTTGATTATGCACTGAGTCAGTGGACTCACTCTTTATTTTCAAACATCGCAGGAGACATGATTGATCGGACCGGGTTGGAGTGGATACAAGGTGGCCCATGTAGAAGGAGATTTTCATACAGAAGATGTTTTACTTTATTTAAGTATTTTATATTATCAGTATTTTGGAATTTTATTTGATGTAATAAGGGCCTCTTTGATTTAAAGTACTCTATTTATTAATGTTGAAGTTTACACTACACTTAGTAATATTTTCGCAAAAGATTCATATTATAGCAACTTATAATAATGTTTTAATTCGGAAGTTTTCAACAAGCTTATATTATTTATTAAGTTTTTAAATGGACATGATTTTCAGAGATAATAAATTTTCAAGTTTAATTCTAAAGTCAAAGATTTCCAACCGTCTTTCCCAGTGACATAACCAGATTCGGTCGTAGTGAATGGGCCGGGTTTGGGGATGTTACAATTCATTTGTCGCAAAGCACATATAGACTTTCGGCTCAAAGCGTCAGCTACAACATTAGCTTTACCCAGATAATAATCAATCACAAGTTCGTAATCTTTCAACAGTTCTAGCCATCTTCTCTGTCGCTGATCGTTGTTTTCGTGATGTCAAAGTCTTAAAATTTATTAAAAAAATGATCGAACCTGGAAACTAACTATGACAACGATTTGAGGCAAGCACACCTATCGAACAGTAGTATAGTTTAGTGGCAAGACCGAAATGTCGAACCCAAAGGAACTAAAAGTACTAATACTAACTTTCTTTTTATTGTCTAGCCTAAAATAAAGGGAATTTGTGTGTTTAATCTAAATTAATTGACTACTAAACTAAAGACTCTAAGACAAAGAAGAATGAATTTGGGAAAATAACTTGAGGAAAAACCAATTGATTAAGACGACACCCAAGGAAGAATCCACCTAGACTTCACTTGTTATCTAACTCTTAACCAGACGATTTATTCATTTGACTTGATCCGTAAGATTCCCTAATGTATATTAAACCCTCTCTCGAAGCGAATAACGTCTAACCCTAGGTTGATTAATTGAAATCTATTTCTAATTAAAACCCCTCAAATTGCATTAACTCGATCTATGGAGTCCCATATTCGGTTTCACCCTAATCCGACAAAATCTCGTCACCCTATCTCTAGGCGCGGGATCAACTCCGCTTAACTATGCTAGATCTACTCTTAGGAAGGGACTTTTGCTCCTCCACCTAAGCACATCAAACTTGGATCAATATCCCGGAAATATCAAAACAAGAATTAAGAACACATAATTAAGAACAAGTCAAATATTTATCATAAAGTTCAGTAAACAATAACAAGATTCATCTAAGTTTCATCCCCCTCAAGTATCTGAGGGTTTAGTTCATAACAATAAAAGAAAACATCTCAGAAGAAAAGATAAAACAAAACATAAGAAATCCCTAAAACTCTCTGGAGGAATTAAAGGAGAGTCCCTCCGTCTTGAGTATAATTCGAAGCTTCAGAGATGAATCAAGCGGCTATCCTCGAGTGAATCCCCACAAATCGCTTCTTCTACGGCCTAGCAAGGCGCCCCTAGACGATAGCCTTGGGCTTCCCTTTTAGGTCATACTTAGGGTGTATATATAGGCTTTTGGAATGTGTTTCTTTGCCCCTAAGTATCCCAATCCGAACGAAACTTCTCTTTGCCACGGCAGGGGCACGGCCATGGCACACGCCCGTGTGAATCGTGGCCAGGCCGTGTTGGACTTCATTAATGAGGCACGACCGTATGGTCTTGGGTCCAGGCCGTGCCAATTTCATGATCTGGCCCATTTGGCCCGTTTTAAGCCCGTTTCTTATTCTTTTCATCCTCCGGTGCTTCCCTGAGTATAAAACATGAAAATAAAGGATTAAGAGCACCAAATTACATAAAATAAGGGATAATTCATCCAAAATCATGCTAAATGTGGGATTAAAATATGTTACTTTTACGGTTTATCAAATACGCCCACACTTAAGCTTTTGCTTGTCCTCAAGCAAAATTCTCAACTCATAATTAAAACGAACTTCCCTCAATTCATGATAATTATTGATAATGTTTCATTATAATTCAAAGATAATTTATACATGGATAATTCAACTCAAAGAGTCCTAAAGATTCAAACAATCTAAGTCATACATTTGTAGCATAAAACATAGGTGTTTTCCTTCATCTAAATAATTACCTTTGATTCAAAACCGATAAGGATTGACATCCTCACTAAAGATTCACTCAAATCACTCAAAGTGTTTAAGGTTCAGAATTAAGCACTCAAAAGTCAACATGAAGAGTTAATCCCATAGGCTTGCATGAAAATCAGATCTCCACCACTATAATATGAGATGATGCATAAATCAAAAGGTCTTTAACAGGGTTGTAACGGGGCTTGGGTTAAGGTATGGATAAAGGCTAAATTAGAGGGTTAGAATCGAGATTGAATTGACAAATTACCTAACCAGAAATAATGAACTGAATAAAAGTAATCAATTGAAAATTAATAATACTAATACTACGAGCTTCTTCTTTAATATTTGGAATTCAAACGTATAAGCTCATTACAAATCTAACAATGAATATACTTCAATTTTTTTTAAGAACAAGTCATAATAAGGAATAAATTACTGAAATAAAGATCATAGTTAGGCAACTGATCAAATCAAATCTCGACATAAGGGTAGTTAAAAAGGATAGTGATAATAAATAAAAATGGTTTTGGGTTAATATTAGCGGGTAAGTCAATAAAAAGGTTTGTTAGGATCCAACGGGGTCAGTAGGGGTTAATTATGAAGGTAGGTTTTTAGTGGAGTAAGTGGGTTAAAACCTAAGTGCCTTTATCATCTCTGTATATCAAATCAAAAAGTGTGGTCTCGACATGTATAATCAATGCAAGTTCTAGAATAACAAATCAATGTTGACACACTCATAATCAATAAAGTGAGCAAGAAAAAGAATTGATGCTCTATAAGGCTCAAAATCTCACAAAATTTATGGGTATTTTGATGTCAACCTCGTAAATTTCAAATTTCAAAGCAATATTCAAATTCAGGTAGACAACCTAGAAATTTTTTTTATTTCTGAAAAATAGACTTATCATGCTTGATTCTCTAGTATATTAGAATTTAATTATCAATGACTTAATCTAAAATATATCAATCAAAATCATGAATCACAGGGAATTTCATTCTAATCATAATATGAGAAACTTACTTAAGAACAAGACATAATTCAGGATTTTTCAAATAATACTATAGTTAACTCCCCCACACTTAAGATGTACATTGCCCTCAATGTACAAAGATAGATAATAGCAAGATAATAAGATCATAAGATAGTGAGGGAAGTGAAACTTCCTGAATTATGGATGAGATCCTTGGAGGATGTTTCATGATGGATGTGATGACTAGGTATAAGTGATAATTTTGTTCCTTGAGTTGGATGGGTTACCTCGACTGTACCGTAAGGAAAAATAGATTTTATCACGAATGGGCCTGACCACCTTGATTTCAGCTTTCCAGGAAATAGTTTGAGCCTTAAATTATACAGCAGGACTAAGTCTCCTACTTCGAATTGCTTTGATTGTTCTAAACGAGCATCATGGCATCGTTTTGTTGCTTCCTTATATAGTCGTGAATTCTCATAGGCCTCAGCTCGCCATTCATCCAGTTCGTTTAACTTAATCATCCTCTTCTCACCTACAGTTTTAAGATCGTAATTCAAGAATTTTATAGCCCAGTAGGCTTTGTGTTCTAACTCAAATGGTAGATGACAACTCTTTCTGCAAACAAGTTTGTACGGGGATGTCCCTAAAGGGGTTTTAAATGCTGTTCTGTAGGCCCATAAAGCATCATCTACTTTTACTGCCCAATCTTTCCTATTTGATTAAACAATTTTTTCTAGGGGATAGTTCTTTTTATGCGGCTTAAGCTGTGTCGAAGCATAAGCAATAACTTTGCCTTCTTGCATCAGCACACAGCCTAAACCATTCAACGATGCATCACTGTATACTATGAATTCTTTCCCCGATTCTGATTGAACTAACACTGGCGCTTCTGTCAACAATGCTTTCAACTGTTCAAAACTCTGTTGGCACTTTTTTGACCACTCGAATTTAACATCTTTCTGTAGCAACTTCGTCAACAGAGTCGCAATCATCGAGAATCCTTTCACAAACCGTCTATAATATCCCGCTAGTCCCAGAAAACTACGAACTTCAGACACATTTCTCGGAGGCTTCCATTCCAAAATAGCTAAAATCTTACTCGGATCAACTCGTATTCCCGCAGCTGATACAATATGCCCCAGAAAACTAACTTCACGCAACAAAAATTCACATTTGCTAAACTTAGCATACAACTGTTTCTCACATAGAGTCTATAGCACAATTCTCAAATGTTCGGCATGTTGCATCTCATCACAAGAATAAATCAAAATATCATCAATGAACACTACAACAAAGCGGTCTAAATACGGTCTAAATATCTGATTCATCAAATCCATAAACACTGCAGGAGCATTCGTTAATCCAAAAGGCATCACTAAGAATTCATAATGTCCGTACCTTATTCTGAAAGTAATTTTCGGCACATCGAATTCTTTGACTCTCAACTGATAGTAACTCGATCTCAAGTCTATCTTAAAAAACACTGTATCTCCTCTCAGTTGATCAAACAAATCATCGATACGAGGCAATGGATATTTGTTCTTTATCTTCACTTTGTTTAATTATCGGTAATTAATACACATTCTCATAGTGCCATCTTTCTTTTTCACAAACAACACAGGAGCACCACAGGGTGAGAAAATTGGTCATGCAAATCCTCTATCTTTCAACTCTTGCAACTGAGATTTCAACTCTTTCAATTCGGTCGGTGCCATTATGTATGGAGCTATAGAGATAGGAGTCATTCCCAGAACTAATTCAATAACAAATTCAACTTCACTGATTGGAGGTAATCCCGATAATTCTTCAAGAAACACATCTGGAAACTCACTAACCATATGTACAGATTCAACTTTCTTTTCTAACACTTTTGTATCAATCACATATGCTAGATAAGCTTCACAACCCTTTCTCACATAGTTCAGAGCTTTCATTGCAGATACAATCAGGGAAAGTCATTGCTTACGCTTCAAGACAGTTAAAACCGCATGAAAGGAACTACCCAATACATGATCTTGAATTGGCTGCGATTGTGTTCGCATTGAAGATTTGGCGGCACTATCTATTCGGGGAAAAATGTCACATCTATACTGATCATAAGAGCTTAAAGTACTTGATGACTTAGAAAGACTTGAACTTGCGACAGAGAAGATGGTTAGAGTTATTGAAAGACTATGAACTTGTGATAGGTTACCACCCGGGTAAGGCTAATGTTGTAGCTGATGCCTTAAGCCGAAAATCGTTATACGCTTTGAAAGCTATGAGTAATCAGATAGATCTGTTTGATGATAGTGCGGTGGTAGCTGAATTGAAAGTAAAGCCGATGTTTATACAATAGATATGTGATGCTCAGAAGATTGATAATGAGTTATTGGCAAAAAGAGTTTAGTGTGATTCAGATGATGTATCAGAATTTCGAGTTGATAGTGATAATTGTTTGAGATTCAGAGATCAGATTTGTGTTCCAAGAAATTCAGAGTTGATTCAAATGATTTTGAATGAAGCTCACAATAGTCATTTGACTGTACATCCGGGGAGTACGAAAATGTATAAAGATCTGAAATAGCTCTATTGGTGGCATGGTATGAAAAGAGACATTTTTGACTTTGTGTCGAAGTGTTTAGTTTGTCAGCAAGTCAAAGCCGAACATCAAGTTCCGTCTGGTTTGTTACAACTGATTAAGATTCCTGAGTGGAAATGGGAAAGAATTACGATGGACTTTGTGTCAGGGTTGCCCTTATCTCCGAATAAGAAAGATGCAATCTGGGTGATAGTTGATAGATTGACGAAATCAGCTCACTTTATTCCAGTGAGAATAGATTATTCACTTGATAGATTGGTTGAAATATATATGGATGAGATCGTGAGATTGCATGGGGTACCTCTATCTATTGTGTCTAATAGAGATCCAAGATTTACCTCGCGATTCTGGAAGACATTGCAGGATGCTTTAGGCACGAAATTACATTTCAGTACTGCTTTTCATCCATAAACGGATGGTCAATCCGAACGGATCATTCAGATTCTCGAAGACATGCTGAGATGTTGTGTACTAGAATTTGAAAGTGCGTGGGAAAAGCATTTATCATTGATTGAGTTTGCGTATAACAATAGTTTTCAATCTAGCATTAAAATGGCACCATATGAAGCTCTTTATGGTCGAAAGTGTCGAACCCCATTGTATTGGTCGAAATGAGTGAGAACGAGATTCACGGAGTTTATCTTATAAAAGAGATCGGAATGAGAAAATGAAAGTGATTCGTGATAGTTTGAAAGCGACCTCGGATCATCGTCGAAGTCTTATCTGATTTGAAAGCGGAAAGATATCAAATTTGAGGTCGGTGATAAAGTGTTTTTGAAAGTATCTCCGTGGAAGAAAATACTTGATTTGGCCGAAAGGGCGGTGAGATCGAGGTTCATCGACCGTATGAGATTCTTGAAGCGAGTTGGGCGGTTGCTTATAGATTGAGATTGCCATCCGAGTTAGAAAAGATTCATAACGTGTTTCATGTGTCAATCCTTCGACGGTACAGATCAGACCCGTCCCATGTGATTGCTCCTACTGAGGTTGAGATTCAATCAGACTTATCATATACTGAAGAACCAATCCAAATTTTGGCATGAGAGACTAAAGAATTGAGAAACAAAAGAATTTCCTTAGTGAAAGTTTTATGGCACAAACACGGAGTTGAAGAGGCCACGTGGGAGTCTGAGAACATTATGAGAGAGCAATATCCACACCTATTCACTGGTAAGATTTTTGGGGACGAAAATCCCTAAGGAGGGGAGAGTTGTAACATCCCGATTTAGACCCTAGTTGGAACAGTGGTTCGAGACCACAAATCCGAGGTCGTAAAAATATTTTTATGATATTTTTTGTGTGAATGATATGTGACATAGTCGGTGTGAAAATTCTGTGTGATAATTTGATCGTTTGTGTGCCAAATTAAAAGAAAGGACTTAATTGCATAAGGTGTAAAAGCTGTGTCTTTGATTTATAAGTACTTAAGCTCGTTGTTGGCTTTTTAAGATAGAGGCCTTATGTTGTTATTAAACCATTATTAAGTTAGTGGGTGGTTAAATGACAAAATAATCCTATGGTATATTTGTCTTATATGTTTTATGAAGGGATAATTTAGTAATTAGATTAATAATATGTTTATTATACAAATAAAAGATGAAAATAAGATGAAAGTGCTCATCTTTTATGTCGAAAAATCAAGGAAAGAAAAAGGGAGAAGAACACTTAGGTTTCGGTTGGTGTTAGGCTTGATTCAAGGTATGTTTGAACTTGGTTTTCGATAATTTCTATGTTTTTGTAATCGTTGTTTCGTGCTCTAGTTAACCCATGTTGTAATTTTGTGAATTGATGATTTTTTTGTGATGAGCCATTGATGAATGTTTGAGCTAAGTGTTAGTTGATAATGAAATATGAAAACTTGGTGTTGGGTTAAAATAGTTTGTATTGGAATTTTTCATGAAATTGAATATTTTGGATTTAATTGAGAAAATGAGAAATTGAAGGGTTAAATTGTGAAATAAATGAAATGTATGAGCTTGTATTAGCATGGGAAGAATTCGGCTAGCATATGTGTTTTTGAAATTTTGTGTATTTGATGATTTTGTGAGATAGGGACTAAAGTGTCGAAATGTGAAAATGTGAGGGCTATTTTGTAAAATGCCCTAAATGTGTGTGTGTGGACTAAATTGAATGAGTTAGTGATTAAATGGACTGAATTTGAATGTGTATAGACCAAGAGAGGAGAGGTTCGGATCGAGATCGAGGCAAAGAGAAAGTACTCGATTAATCGACTGTTTTGGTATTTCGACATCTGAGGTAAGTTTGGATATAATACATGTTATTAAGATACGTTTTAGTATTATAAAATGAATATGTATATGTGTATGAAATAGAGATGCTATGTGCGAAATTTAGTCGATGGCACTAAGTGTGCGAAATTGAGATCCAAACATAACTGAATAGCACTGTGTGTGCGATGATATGAAAGCTTCGGTTTATAGATTTGGCACTGTGTGTGCGATGCCGAGATAAGTTGGTTGGAAAGATTAAGCACTAAGTGTGTGATAACCAATAAGTTTTTCTCATGTAGATGGCACTGAGTGTGCGATAAAAATTGAAAGGAATTTATAGAGAGGTCGACTTGTAATATCGAGCATTGAGTAGCTTGGAAATTGAATAACTATGTGTTAGGTAAGGTATGTATCGAACCTTTGTGGTTGATGAGTTTATAGATGATGCTATGGATGGATGAATGAGTATTTTATCTATAGACAATATGGTATGAATATAAGAGAAATGATCTATGTGATGGTTAGTGTATACATTGGTTTGATTTGATGTTACAATTTTATTGTATTTTGAACTTACTAAGCTTTAGAAAGCTTACTGTGTGATTCCTTTCTCTGCTTTGCAGTGTCACTAAAGTTTGCTCGGATCAGGGGATCGTCAGCATCTCTGTCACACTATCGACAAATCTATTTTGGGGTATTTTGGAACAATGTATATAGTTAAATATGGCATGTATAGGCTGGTTATTTGAATCATGTTTGATGTTTGTAAGTAGCCATGAGAGGTGGCTAGATATGTGCTAGTCTTAACATGAATGAATTTGATATATGTGATGCATCTTTTGGCATGGTTTGTGGGTTGAGAAATTGACTATTGAATGGCAAATTTTGTGTTGGTAAGATGTTAGTAGGGATTAGTGAAATTGAGAAGGAATGATGTTTGATATTGAATGTATTATACTTGTGACGAGATAGATTTTTGTATTGAATTTGTTATATTGGAATGGGAATTGAATGCATAGATTGGATAGTCATATTGGTAAGTTTTTGGTTGCCTTATGTGCATGATATGTTTTGGTATGTGTTGCTTGTAGGTTTGACCTAAGTGGGTGGCATGTTGGCCTTGCAAAATGGCCTATAATGTCACACGGTTGAGGCACACGGGTGTGCCTAAGACCGTGGGTGAATTGGAAGTATGTAGCTCAGTTATACACGGCCATGGCACACGGGCGTGCCTAGTGACCGTGTTAAAATAGCCAGTATATAGACACGAATAGGCACACGGGCGTGCCTAGTGACCGTGTTGAAATAGACAGTATATAGACACGGATTGACACACGAGGGTGTCTAGTAGCCGTGGAGGGCACACGGCCTCCTCCCACGGGCGTGTCTCCCCTGAATCTTAGAAAAAAATTTAAGTGTTCGAGAATTTCTATGTGTGTTCAATTTAGTCTCGACCCCTCTTTAGCATGTGAATTAGGTCTCGTAGACCTCGATAAGGGACACCATGATTGTAATTGAATGAGATTGAAAATGATTTACTTTGTGTCGTAAATTCTAGATGTTAAATGTTCTGATTGATAGGTAATACCTCTTAACCCTGTTCCGGCGATGGTCTCGGGTTAGGGGTGTTACATTTTATTGGTATCAGAGCCAAGTTTAGTCAATTCTTAGACTAACGTAGCGCGTGCGGGTCTAGCTATACATGCCATATATGAAGTTGCGATAGTGTGATGAATCTTGTGATTTAAAATGTGTTTTCTTATAGTCATTGGATCCGATCGAGCAATTCTTGACGGCGTAGAGAGTAATGCGCCGCTTCCCGCTCAAGGAACACGCGCGTCGCATCTAGGCCGAATGAAGGTAGTGAGGAGGAGAGGCTAAGCAAGCCTTCTTCCGTATGATGAGTGAATGGTTTACGGAGTTCGTCGAACGAATCCGACTACACCACAACCTTCACCCCGCAAGTACTGTTGTGCCTCAAGTTGTAGATCCAAGCAGATTGAATAAACCCACCTGTAGATAAGATTCGAAAATACGGGGTGAAGAGTTTAGGGCCACATCGATGATGATCTTTGAGCGAGCCGAGTTTTGGCTTGAGAATACAATCGAGTATTCGATGAGATGTCGTTGAATCGATGAGTGCATTAAGTGTGCGATTTCTTTGTTGAGAGACACGACTTACAAGCGGTGGACATTGTTGATATTTATGGTTCGAGAGAGAGAATCATCACAGGATTTCTTTCAATCTGAGTTGAGAAAGAAGTATATCGATCAATGTTTCGTTGATCGAAGCGTAAAGAGTTTCTAGAATTGAAACGGGGCGGTTGTTATGCATTGAAGTCTGAGCGAGAATTTGTAAGAATGAGTCAATATGCAGAGAGAATGTGTCTCGGCAACGAAGCTACTATGTGCAAACGTTTCATAGAAGGATTGAATGAAGATATCAAGCTATTGGTTGGGGATACTCGATATAAATGAATTTGTTGTGTTAGTTGAAAAGCGTGTAAAGTGAAGAGCTCGATGAGGAAAAGAAGAAAGCCGATTGAAGCTCGTGATGAAAGAAAGAGATCGATGAATAAATTTTCTCAACCTTCTACTAAGAGATACGAGAGATGCAAGTAACCGTTCAAACGATTCATTTGGACATCCAAATGCAGATCGTTTGAAATAAAAATCTTGGTCCATGAATTCAAGCTCTGAATGAATCAAGTGTTGGCGAGTGTTAAGAGTAACAAGCTTTGAGTGTGAGACAGTGTGGAAGGCGACATGTGGGAGAGTGCTGGGGAAAGTACAACAATAGAGTTTGTTACAAATGTGGATTCTGAGATCATTTTATTCGGGATTGCCCAAAGATGGTCGAAGAAGAAAATATTCAGAATGAAAGACCGAGTAATGTGATGACTAGGGTAGACCACCCGAAGCACCAAAAATGTGAGTGAAAGTCGAGAGATAGAAAAATGACACATTTGTGAGATCGAAGCGAGCACTGCCCGAGCCTATGCTATACGTGCACGAGAGGAAGCATCATCTCGGACGTTATCACCAGTACTTTCACTTTATTTGATATTGATGTTATTGCATTGATAGATCCGGGGTCAACTCATTCCTATGTGTGTATGAATTTAGTATTGAATAAGACTCTACCTGTTGAGTCTACTGAAATTATGATTAGAGTATCGAATCCCTTAGGCAAATGTGTTTTGGTGGATAAGGTGTGCAAGAATTTCCCATTGATGTTTCGTGATATATGTTTTCCGGTTAATTTGATGTTGCTTCCCTTTGATGAATTTGACATAATTCTGGGTATGGATTGGCTTACTCTGCATAATGCCATTGTGAATTGTAAAAGAAAGAGTATTGAATTGAGAAGTCAGAACGGAGAGCTAGTTCGAATTGAATCCGAGTGATATGAAGGGATTACGGTTTGTTGTATCTGCGATGATGAAAGCTATGAACTATGTGAGAAAAGGTTGTGAAGCTTATTTGGCGTGCGTGATTGATACAAAGGTGTCGAAAAAGAAAGTTGAATCGTATTCGTGGTTTGTGAGTTTCGGATGTATTTCTGAAGAGTTACGGGATTATCGCCAATTCGAGAGGTGGAATTTGGTATTGAGTTAGTGGGAGGCTGCTCATATTTCGATAGCTCCATACAGAATGGCCCCAACCGAATTGAAAGAGTTGAAATCTCAATTGCAAGAATTGGATCGATGAGGTTTTGCGACCGAAGTTTCTCACCCCGGGAGCTCCTATGTTGATTGTGAAAAAGAAAGATGGGACTATTAGAATGTGTATCGATTATCGACAGTTGAACAAAGTGACGATAAAGAACAAATATCCATTGCCTCGTATTGACGATTTGTTTGATCAGCTGAGAGGAACCACAATATTTTTTAAGATAGATTTGAGATCGGGCTACTATCAATTGAGAGTTAAAGAATCGATGTGCGGCGCTTCAGAACGAGGTATGGACATTACAAATTCTTAGTAATGCCTTTTGGACTAACCAATGCTCCTGCAGTGTTTATGGATCTGATGAATAGGATACTCAGACGGTATTTGGATCACTTTGTTGTTATATTTATTGATGATATTTTGATCTATTCACGAGATGAGACGCAACATGCTGAGCATTTGAGAATTGTACTACAAACTCTGCGTGAAAAATAGTTGTATGCAAAGTTTAGCAAATGTGAATTTTGGTTGCATGAGGTTAGTTTTCTGGGACATATTGTATCAGCTGCTGGGATACAAGTTGACCCGAGTAAAATCTCTGCAATTTTAGAATGGAAGCCTCCGAGGAATGTGTCTGAAGTCCGTAGTTTTCTGGGATTAGTGGGATATTATAGACGATTTGTGAAAGGCTTCTCGATGATTGTGACTCCATTGACAAAGTTGTTGCAGAAAGATGTTAGATTCGAGTGGTCAGAAAAGTGCCAGCAAAGTTTTGAGCAGTTGAAAGTGTTGTTAACAGAAGCAACAATTTTGATTCAACCCGAATCGAGCAAAAGAATTCATAGTTTCTGATGATGCATCGTTGAATGGATTGGGCCGTACTCGATGCAAGAAGGAAAGTCATTGCTTACGCTTCAAGATAGTTAAAACTGCATGAAAGGAACTACCCAACGCATGATCTTGAATTGGCTGCGATTTTGTTCACATTGAAGATTTGGCGTCACTATCTATTCGGGGAAAAATGTCACATCTATACTGATCATAAGAGCTTAAAGTACTTGATGACTCAGAAAGACTTGAACTTGCGGCAGAGAAGATGGTTAGAGTTATTGAAAAACTATGAACTTGTGATAGATTACCACCCGGGTAAGGCTAATGTTGTAGCTGATGCCTTAAGCCGAAAATTGTTATATGCTTTGAGAGCTATGAGTAATCAGATAGATCTGTGTGATGATAGTTCGGTGGTAGCTGAATTGAAAGTAAAGCTGATGTTTATAGAACAGATATGTGATGCTCAGAAGATTGATAATGAGTTACTGGCAAAAAGAGTTCAGTGTGATTCGGATGCTGTATCGAAATTTCGAGTTGATAGTGATGATTGTTTGAGATTCAGAGATCGAATTTGTGTTCTAAGTAATTCAGAGTTGATTCAAATGATTTTGAATGAAGCTCACAATAGTCATTTGACTGTACATCCGGGGAGTACGAAAATGTATAATGATATGAAACAGCTCTATTGGTGGCATGGTATGAAAAGAGACATTTTTGACTTTGTGTCGAAGTGTTTAGTTTGTCAGCAAATCAAAGCCGAACATCAAGTTCCGTCTGGTTTGTTACAACCGATTATGATTCCTAAGTGGAAATGGGAAAGAATTACGATGGATTTTGTGTCAGGGTTGCCCTTATCTCCGAATAAGAAAGATGCAATCTGGGTGATAGTTGATAGATTGACGAAATCAGCTCACTTTATTCCAGTGAGAATAGATTATTCACTTGATAGATTGGCTGAAATATATATGGATGAGATCGTGAGATTGCATGGGGTACCTCTATCTATTGTGTCTGATAGAGATCCGAGATTTACCTCGCGATTCTTGAAGAAATTGCAGAATGCTTTAGGCACAAAATTGCATAGCAGTACTGCTTTTCATCCACAAATGGATGGTCAATCCGAACGAATCATTCAGATTCTCGAAGACATGCTGAGATGTTGTGTACTAGAATTTGAAAGTGCGTGGGAAAAGCATTTATCATTGATTGAGTTCGCGTATAACAACAGTTTTCAATCTAGCATTAAAATGGCACCATATGAAGCTCTTTATGGTCGAAAGTGTCAAACCCCATTGTATTGGACTGAGCTGAGTGAGAACAAGATTCACGGATTTAATCTTATAAAAGAGACTGAACAGAAAGTGAAAGTGATTCGTGATAGTTTGAAAGCAGCATCAGATCGTCAGAAGTATTATACAGATTTGAAACGGAAAGATATCAAATTTGAGGTCGGTGATAAAGTGTTTTTGAAAGTAACTCCGTGGAAGAAAATACTTCGATTTAGCCGAAAGGGCAAGCTGAGTCCGAGGTTCATTGGACTGTATGAGATTACTAAATGAGTTGGGCTGGTTCCTTATCGATTGAGATTGCCATCTGAGTTAGAAAAGATTCATAACGTGTTTCATGTGTCAATGCTTCGACGGTACAGATCAGACTCGTCCCATGTGATTGCTCCTACTGAGGTTGAGATTCAGTCAGACTTATCGTATACTGAAGAACCGATCCGAATTTTGGCACGAGAGACTAAAGAATTGAGAAACAAAAGAATTTCCTTAGTGAAAGTTTTATGGCACAAACACGGAGTTGAAGAGGCCACGTGGGAGTCTGAGAACATTATGAGAGAGCAATATCCACACCTATTCTTCGGTAAGATTTTCTGGGACGAAAATCCTAAAGGGAGAGTTGTAACATCCCGGTTTAGACCCTAGTCGAACAGTGGTTCGAGACCACAAATCCGAGGTCGTAAAAATATTTTTATGATATTTTCTATGTGAATGATATGTGACATAGTCGGTGTGAAAATTCTGTGTGATAATTTGATCGTTTGTGTGCCAAATTAAAAGAAAGGACTTAATTGCATAAGGTGTAAAAGTTGTGTGCTGATTTATAAGTACTTAACTGTTGTTGGCTTTTTAAGGTAGAGGCCTTATGTTGTTATTAAACCATTATTAAGTTAGTGGGTGGTTAAATGATAAAATAATCCTATGGTATATTTGTCTTATATGTTTTATGAAGGGATAATGTAGTAATTAGATTAATAATATGTTTATTATGCAAATAAAAGATGAAAATAAGATGAAAGTTCTCATCTTTTATGCCGAAAAATCAAGGAAAGAAAAAGGGAGAAGAACACTTAGGTTTCGGTTGGTGTTAGGCTTGATTCAAGGTATGTTTGAACTTGGTTTTCGATAATTTCTATGTTTTTGTAATCTTTTCTTCGTGCTCTAGTTCACCCATGTTGTAATTTTGTGAATTGATGATGTTTTTGTGATGAGCCATTGATGAATGTTTGAGCTAAGTGTTAGTTGATAATGAAATATGAAAACTTGGTGTTGGGTTAACATAGTTTGTATTGGAATTTTTCATGAAATCGAATATTTTGGATTTAATTGAGAAAATGAGAAATTGAAGGGTTAAATTGTGAAATAAATGAAATGTACGAGCTTGAATTAGCATGGGAAGAATTCAGCTAGAATATGTGTTTTTGAAATTTTGTGTATTTGATGATTTTGAGAGATGGGGACTAAAGTGTCGAAATGTGAAAATGTGAGGGCTATTTTGTAAAATGCCCTAAATGTGTGTTTGTGTACTAAATTGAATGAGTTAGTGATTAAATGGATTGAATTTGAATGTGTATAGACCAAGAGAGGAGAGGTTCGGATCGAGATCGAGGCAAATAGAAAGTACTAAATTAATCGACTGTTTCAGTATTTCGACATCTGAGGTAAGTTCGGATATAATATATGTTATTAATATACGTTTTAGTATTATGAAATGAATATGTATATGTGTATGAAATAGAGATGCTATGTCCGAAATTTAGTCGATGGCACTAAGTTTGCGAAATTGAGATCGAAACAGAACTGAATAGCACTGTGTGTGCGATGATATGAAAGCTTCGGTTTATGATTTGGCACTGTGTGTGCGATGCCGAGATAAGTTGGTTGGAAAGATTAAGCACTAAGTGTGCGGTAACCAATAAGTTTTTCTCATGTAGATGGCACTGAGTGTGCGATAAAAATTGAAAGGAATTTATAGAGAGATCGACTTGTAATATCGAGCATTGAGTAGCTTGGAAATTGAATAACTATGTGTTAGCTAAGGTATGTATCGAACCTTTGTGGTTGATGAGTTTATAGATGATGCTATGGATGGATGAATGAGCATTTTATCTATAGACAATATGGTATGAATATAAGAGAAATGATCTATGTGATGGTTAGTGTATACATTGGTTTGATTTGATGATACGATTTTATTGTATTTCGAACTTACTAAGATTTAGAAAGCTTACTGTGTGATTTCTTTCTCTGCTTTGCAATGTAACTAAAGCTTGCTCGGATCAGGGGATCGTCAGCATCTCAGTCACACTATCGGCAAATCTATTTTGGGGTATTTTGGAACAATGTATATAGTTAAATATGGCATGTATAGGCTGGTCATTTGAATCATGTTTGATGTTTGTAAGTAGCCATGAGATGTGGCTAGATATGTGCTAGACTTGACATGAATGAATTTGATATATGTGATGCATCTTTTCGCATGGTTTGTGGGTTGAGAAATTGACTATTGAATGGCAAATTTTGTGTTGGTAAGATGTTAGTAGGGATTAGTGAAATTGAGAAGGAATGATGTTTGATATTGAATGTATTATACTTGTGACGAGATAGATTTTGGTATTGAATTTGTTATATTGGAATGGGAATTGAATGCATAGATTGGATAGTCATATTGGTAAGTTTTTGGTTGCCTTATGTGCATGATATGTTTTGGTATGTGTTGCTTGTAGGTTTGACCTAAGTGGGTGGCATGTTGGCCTTGCAAAATGGCCTATAATGTCACACGGTTGAGGCACTACAGGCGTGCCTAAGACCGTGGGTGAATTGGCGATATGTAGCTCGATTACACACGGCCATGGCACACTGGGCGTGCCTAGTGACCGTGTTAAAATAGCGAAGACATAGACACGAATGGGCTGCAGGCGTGCCTAGTGATCGTGTTGAAATAGGCAAGATATATAGACACGGATTGACACACGGGGGTGTCTAGTAGCCGTGGAGGGCACACGGCCTCCTCCCACGAGCGTGTCTCCCCTGAATCTTAGAAAAAAAAATTAAGTGTTTGAGAATTTCTGTGTGTGTTCAATTTAGTCCCGACCCCTCTTTAGCATGTGAATTAGGTCTCGTAGACCTCGATAAGGGACACCATGATTGTAATTGAATGAGATTGAAAATGATTGACTTTGAGTCGTAAATTCTAGATGTTAAATGTTCTGATTGATAGGTAATACCTCTTAACCCTGTTCCGGCGACGGTCTCAGGTTAGGGGTGTTACAGGTAGAGTCTGATTCAATACTAGATTTACACACACATAGGAATGAGTTGAACCCGGATCTATTAATGCAATCACATCAGTATCAAATAGAGTAAAAGTACCAGTGATGATGTCTGGAGATGATGCTTCCTCTCGTGCACGTATTGCATAAGCTCGGGCAGGTGCTCTCGCCTCCGATCTCATAGCTGTATCGGTAGTCCCTCTTTGACTTCCACTCACATTTCCGACATTTCTGGGTGGTCTACCTCTAGTCATCACATTACTCGATCTCACATTCTGAACATTTTCTTCCTCAGCCATCTTTGGGCAGTCTCGAATGAAGTAATCTCGTGATCCACATTTATAGTAAACTCTATTGTTGTACTTGCCCCAGCATTCTCCCACATGTCGTCTTCCACACTGTCTACACTCAGGTTTGTTACTTTTGGCACTATCAACACTTGATTCTATTGGAGCTTGAGTTCTTGGACCAACACTTAGTCTTGTGCGATCTCTATTCGGATGTCCAAATGAAGTATGCGATCGGTTACATGCATCTCTAAATCTCTTCATCGAAGGTTGAGAAAACCTACTCATCGATCTTTTTCTTTCATCACGAGCTTCAGAATCAGCTTTCTTATTTTATTTACTGAGCTCCTCAACTTTGTATGCTCTTTCGACTAACACAACAATTTCGTTTATGTCAAGTATCCCGACCAACAACTTAATATCTCCATTCAGCCCTTCTATGAAGCATTTACACATAGTAGCTTCGGTCGAAACACATTCCGTGCATCTTGGCTCAATCTCACAAATTCCGCTCGTATCTCGATGGCGACAAGCGGCCATGTTTCACTCTAGAAACTCTTTACGTTTCTGATCAATAAATCGTTGACTGATATACTTCTTTCTGAACTCAACTTGAAAGAAATCCCAGGTGATTCTCTCTCTCGGAACCACGGATATCAATGTTTTCCACCAGTTATATGCAGTATCCCTCAACAACGAAACATCACGTTTTATACATTCATCAGGAGTCAACGACATCTCATCAAATACTCGAAGGGTATTCTCGAGCCAAAACTCAGCTCTCTCGGCATCATCATCGGCTGTGGCCCTGAACTCTTCGACCTCATACTTTCGAATCTTATCCACAGGAGGTTTATTCAATCTAATCGGATCTACAACTTGTGGCACAACAGGTACTTGTGGGGGTGGAGCTTGTGGAGCAGCCGGATTCGTTCGAACGAATTCTGAAAACCACTCACTCATCTTACGGAAGAAGGCTTGCTTAGCCTCTCCTCCCTAACTACTTTCATTCGGCCTAGATGTGGCCGGCGTTGCCCCTTGAGCGGGAGCAGGCACATTACTCTCTACATCGTCAGCAACTGCTCGATCGGGATCCATTACTATAATAAAACACATTTTAAACTGTCAGTATTCATCACACTATCGCAATTTCATATATGGCATGTATAGCTAGACTCACACACGCTACGTTAGTCCAAGAATCGACTAAACTGTAGCTCTGATACCAATAAAATTGTAACACCCCTAACCCGAGACCATCGCTGGAATAGGGTTAAGAGGCGTTACCGATCAATCGGAACATTTCACAATCAATTCTCAACACAAAGTCAATCATCATTAAAGCATATCATAACATAATCGTAAAGTCCCTTAATGAGTTCCTCGAGACCTCATACACTTGCTAGAAACGGGTCAGGATTAAACCGAACACTTACGCAAATTCTCAGAAATTTAAAACTTTTTGAACACTGCAGAGGTTACACGTCCGTGCAGTTAGGACGTGTGCCTCCCACGGCTACTAGACACACCCATGTGTCTTGGCCGTGCCAAAACAGGGCATGTATACTGACTTATCCCCACGGCCACCAGGCACGCCTATGTACCATGGCTGTGTACTCTTAGGCTATATACTGACTATATCCCATGGTCACTAGGCACGCCTGGGTGTGCCATGACCGTAGTGTATAATGTGCCCTTTGCAAGGCCAATATGCCACCCACACTAGGGTCAATCAACAAGCTTCAAAGCAACACCAAATCAAGCTTCTAAATGCATTCAAACATACCATTCAATAAACCAATTAGTCATCCACAATATCATCTACTTCTATACCTAATGACATCATAAATGAGTCCATCCAAGTATCAATTATACATCTCAAAACATTTATAACTCAAACATCATATAATCCATGCCAAAACTCATCTTCTAATCACCTCTTTCATCAACCATAAAGTCATGAAACATACCACATTCATAGCTCATCCACAAACTCAATATTATCTCACTTCCAAGCCAACTCACATGGCAAGGATTAAACATCACAAATCATACCAGAATTTCTAGTCTATACATGCCAAATTTAATCTATATACATCTTTCCAAAAGTACCCAAAATAGATTGCCGATAGTGTGATTGATATGCTGAGGATCCCCGGATCCGAGCTAGCTAGCTTTACCGACAACTGCAGCGAGAGAAACAAATCACCTGAAGAAGCTTTCCAAAGCTTAGTAAGTTTGTAACATAACACATTTAAATCAAACAAACCACCACATAGATTATTTCGCATATACATATATATACATCATAACATCCAAAACTAATATGTTCATTTAAAATTTCATAATATCATTCATAGATTCATCAACCACATAGGTTCCGAGCTTACCTTAGCCAACACCTAGTAATCAACCACATTTGCTACTCAATACTCACTTTTTACTTTCGATCAACTTCCGTCTCTTCTTCAATTCAATCACACACTTAGTGCCCAGATATTTAGCCGAAGCTTAATTATCATCGCACACATAGTGCATTTATATCAAACCGCTCTTCAATCGGTATCGCACACACAGTGCCAACCACAAAGTCGAAGTTTATATTATTTCGCACACACAGTGCTAAACATTTCAATCACATTTCCGGATACGCACACTTAGTGCCACATAACTCAAACTAAAACTCTCACATAGCATCCACATTTCAATATCATTATAACATTCATTTCATAGCATTTAACATAACTAAATATTCGTATTATGTCCGAACTTACCTCGGATGTCGAGTTATCGAAACGGTCGATTAATCGAGCACCTTATCTTTGCCTCGATCTCGATCCGAACCTCTCCTCTCTTGGTCTATACACATTCAAATTTAATTCATTCAATTACCAAATCATTCATTTTAGTCCAAACACACATATTTAGGGCATTTTACATAATGGCCCTCACATTTTCACATTTCGACACTTCAGTCCCTAATTCACAAAATCATCAAATTCACATAATTTCTTTCCGCACAAGCCTAGCTGAATTTTCCTTGTTTTCATACAAGCCCACATATTTCATTTATTTCACATTTTAATCCTTCAATTTCACATTTTCTCAAGTAAGCCTAAAATGCTCAATTTCACTAAAAATTCCAATACAAACTATGTTAAACCAACACCAAGTTTTCATATTTCACGATCAACTAGCACATAGCTCAACATTCATCAATGGCTCATCACAAAAACATCATCAATTCACAAAATTACAACATGGGTTAGCTAGAACACGAAGCAACGATTACAAAAACGTAGAAATTATTAAAAACCGAAACCAAAACATACCTCAATTTAGCTTAGCAAGTGTCAAAATTTCAAAAGCTTCAATGGCTATTCTCTTTCCTATTTTTCAGTGGAAAGATGGATAGAAAATGGCCATTTCAATGGTTTGTTTTGTTATAAAATAACATAATTATCAAATGCCATCTTTGCCCTTAATAAAATGCTTATGAAATCATTTAAACTATGGACATATTTGTCCATCAACCACCCCACTACCAATTAATGGATTAATTGCCTTTTAAGGGCTTCACATTATAAAGACATCAACAATTGAATACTTGATCGTGTGTCGAGAGTCTTAATATTTATATAATGAATGATCTAGCCTAGAAACTAACTATCACCACGATTGAGGCAAGCGCACCTATCGAACAGTAGTATAACTTAGTGGCAAGACCGGAATGTCGAACCCAAAGGAACCAAAAGTACTAATACTGACTTTCGTTTTATTATTTAGCCTAAGAATTAAGGGAATTGTTGTTTAATCTAAAATTAACTAACTACTAAGCTAAAGATACTAAGACACAGAGAATGAATTGGGAAAATACTTGTGGGAAAAACCAATTGATTAAGACAATACCCAAGGAAGAATCCATCTAGACTTCACTCTTTATTTAACTCTGAACCAGACTATTTATTCACTTGACTTGATCCGTAGGATTCCCTAATTTATATTAATACCTCTCTCGAGGCTACTAACGTCTAACCCTAGGTTGATTAATTGAAATCTCTTTCTAATTAAAACCCCTAGGCTTTCATTAACTCGATCTATGGACTCCTATATTAGGTTTGACCCTAATCCGGCAGATTTTCGTCATCCTATCTCTAGGGTTGCGATCAACTCTGCTTAACTATGCTAGATCTACTCTTAAATAAATAATATTCCTCCACTGCCTAAGCACATAAATACTTGAATCAATATCCTGAAATATCAAAACAAGAATTAAGAACACATAGTTAAGAACAAATCAAGTATTTATCATATAGTTCAGAAAATAATAACAAGATCCGTCTTAGGTTTCATCCCCCTCAGGTATCTGAGGGGTTTAGTTCATAATCATAAAAGAATACATCTCAGAAGAAAATATAATACAAAACATAAGAAAACCCTAAAACCCCCTGAAGGAAAGGAGAGATCCTCCGTCTTGAGTATGATTTTGGCTTCTTGAGATGAATCAACTTGCTTTCTTCAAGTAAATCCCACAATTCTAGCCTCTCTGGCTTGGCTCCTTGGCCTAGCTGGACGCCCTCCTCAAGGTTGGCCTTTAGGGTGTTTATATAGGCTTTTGGAATGTCTTTCTTTGCCTCTAAGTATCCCATTCCGAATGAAATTCCTCTTTGTCACGGTAGGGACACGCCCGCGTACAAAACGCCCGTGTGAATCAAATCTAGGCCGTGGTCGAGCCTGCTAAAGGGGCACGACCGTGTGGCTTGGGCCCAGGCCGTGTTGATTTCCTACTTTGGCCTATTCGGTCCATTTTTAGCCCGTTTCTCGTTCTTTTCATCCTCCTATGCTTTCCTAAGTATAAAACATGAAATTAAAGGATTAGGAGCATCAAATTCCACAGGTCAAGGGATAAATCATCCAAAAGTACGCTAAATGTGGGATTAAAATATGTTACTTTTATGGTTTATCAAATACCCCCACACTTAAGTGTTTGCTTGTCCTCAAGCAAAATCCTCAACTCACAATTAGAATTAACTTCCTTCAATTCATGATTCTCATAAAAAAATGTTTCATCATAATTCATAGATAATTCATACATTGATAATTTAACTCAAAGAGTCCTAAAGATTCAAACAATCTAAGTCATATATTTTTGTAGCATGAAAACATAGGTGTTTCCCCTCATCTAAATAATTACCTCTAATTCAAAATCGACAAGGGTTGACATCATCACTAAAGATTCACTCAAATCACTCGAAGTGTTTAAGGTTCAGGAAAAAGCACTCGTAAGTCAAACATGAAAAGTTAATCCCATAGGCTTGCGTGAAAATCAAATCTCCACCACTATAATATGAGATGATACACAAATCAAAAGGTCTTTAAAAGGGTTGTAACGGGCTTGGGTTAAAGGTGTGGATAAAGGCTGAATTAGAGGGTTAGAATCGAGATTGACCTGACAAATTACCTAACTAGAACAACGAACTGATAATGAATAATTACATCAATTGAAAACTTGTAATACTAATAACACGAGCTTCTTCTAAATATGTGAATTTAACTGTTTTAAGCTCATTGAACATAGAACTAATGATGAATAGATTTTCTAAAGTTTTTTTTTAAGAACAAATCATATAATAAAAGATGGATTCAACTACTGAAATGAATAAAACAATTAGGCAACCGATCAAATCAAAACTCGATATAAGGGTGGTCAAGAGAAATGGTGATAACAAATACAAGATGGGTTTTAAGTTAATATTAGTGGGTGAGTCAATAAAAGGGTTGTTAGGATCAAAGGGGTTCACTAGGAGTTAATTGTGAGCGTAGGATTTTAATGGAGTAAGTGGGTTAAAACCTAAGTGCCTTTATCATCTCAGTATATCAAATCAAAAGTGTGGTCTCGACATGTATAATCGAAGCAAGTTCTAGAATAACAAATCAATGTTGACACACTCATAATTAATAAAGTTAGCAAGAAAAGAATGTATGCTCTGAATGGCTCAAAATCTCATAAAAATTATGGTTTTTGATGTCAGCCTTGTAAATTTCAAACTTCAAGGTAATAATTAGATTCAGGTAGACAACCTAACAAATTTTTAATTCTTAAAATAGACTCATCATGCTTGATTCTCTAGTCTCCTAAAGTTTAAATCATCACTGTACAATTAACTATGACTTAATCCGAAACATATCAATGAAAATCCTAAATCAAAAGAAATTTCATTCTAATAATGATAATATGAGAAAATTACTTAAGAATAAGACATAATTAGAGGATTTTCAAATAATCTGTAGTTAACCCCCCACACTTAAGATGTACATTATCCTCAATGTACAAAGATAGATAATAGCAATATAGTAATAAAATCATAAGATAGGGAGAGAAGTGAAACTTCCTAAATTTTGGATGGAGTCAATGAAAAGAAATGGTAAAGTTAGAGAGAGGTGAAGGTGGGGAGGATACTCCGGTGGTGGTGTGGTCGTTCGTTAACAGCCCCTTGAACCTAAATTAAAGAAATGAAAATATAATAATACAAATTAAAGACAAGAAAGATAAAAGAAAAGAAATTAAAAATGAAAATAAGAGAAAAATAAAAAATAAATGGACTCAAAGGTCCCATAGGCGTGTAGAGGATCACACGCCTGTGTTCTTTAGTCAGTGTCAACCACGGCCACATCGCATGGCCGTGGTGTTTTATCGCAGCCCATGTTTTTGGGAAAAGTTTTGTCCTATTTCCACACGGTCACGGTCTCGCCTATGTGCAAGGCCGTATGGGTAGGGAAACTTGCGCCTAAAAATTTGATTAGTTTTTAGTTAGGTGCTAAAAATTGAAAATATGAAAATGAATGGGGTTAGTGCTCGGGTTGCCTCCCGAGAAGCGCTCGTTTAAAGTCTTAAGCTAGACTTACCTGTTATTTGCATAATGGTTGTTTGAGGAGCATATTATAGGGCATGACATTAATACTTGCCCCTAAATCAGCCAAAGCATGGTTAACAGTTAAACTACCAATTAAACAAGGAATAGTAAAACTCCCTGGATCTTTCAATTTTGTTGGTAGCTTATTTTGGAGAATTGCTGAGCATTCCTCGTTAAGTTCCACTGTTGATAGCTCTTCAAACTTCCTTTTATTTTTTAAAAACTCTTTTAAGAATTTTGCGTACGTAGGCATCTGTGAAATAGCTTCAACAAAAGGTACATTAATATGTAATTGTTTAAAGAGTTCGAGAAACTTACCGAATTGTGCGTCCATGTGGTCTTTCTTCAACTTTGCTGGATATGGGATCGATGGGTTATACTCTTTAGGTTTCGGTATTACATTCTCGTTTACTTCCTCATCTTTTTCCTTATTAATTTCTCGTGGCATCTTCTTTTCAGCTTCAACCAACCCCTTTCCACTCCTTAGTGTAACTGCCTTCACATGTTCTTTTGGATTGGTGTTACTATGTAAGTTACTTGGTTGCCTTTCGAAAACTATCTTGAATAATTGTCCAATTTGATTCTTAATCCTTTGAATCGATTCTTGTTGAGTTTTCAATGCCGTTTCGGTGTTTTGGAAGCGTGTTTCTGACACCGAGATAAATTTCGTTAGCATCTCCTCAAGGTTCGGCTTCTTTTCCTGCTGGTACGGTGGTTGTTAAAAACCCATATAGTTTACTTGTTCGTTCTCTGTGCTAGGGTTGTAGGATAGATATTCTCGTGTTGTTCACCCTCCTCCATTTGTATCGCATCAGACACGGATGTACTTGCGTAGAACCATACAAACCATCAATTTTTTTTTATTTAAAAGCTCTACCTGGTTAGATAACATGGTGACCGCGTCAAGGTCGAAAACACCGGCTGCTTTATTAGGCTTTGTCTTCATGACTTGCCACTGATAATTATTCAGTGACATCTCTTCGATTTGAGCGGTATGTTCTATTTCACTGTCAAAAATCAAGGGTCCTGACGGGTTTCTTCTAGTCATAAACTAGAGATACCTATCAGAAGCAAACAAAAGAAAAATTAGCAAAGTAGAAATAAAAATAAAAAGTTAATTGCAAAAATAAAAATGGCTAAAGTAATAAAAATCAAGTGTTCCTAATATCTTAGTTCCCCAGCAACGGCGCCAAAAACATGATTGTGTGTCGAGAGTCTTAATATTTATATAATGAATGATCTAGCCTAGAAACTAACTATCACCACGATTGAGGCAAGCGCACCTATCGAACAAGAGTATAGCTTAGTGGCAAGACCAGGAATGTCGAACCCAAAGGAACCAAAAGTACTATCTGACTTTCTTTTTATTATTTAGCCTAAGAATTAAGGGAATTGTTGTTTAATCTAAAATTAACTAACTACTAAGCTAAAGATGCTAAGACACAGAGAATGAATTGGGAAAATACTTGTGGGAAAAACCAATTGATTAAGACAATACCCAAGGAAGAATCCACCTAGACTTCACTCATTATTTAACTTTGAACCAGACGATTTATTCACTTGACTTGATCCGTAGGATTCCCTAATTTATATTAATACCTCTCTCGAGGATACTAACGTCTAACCCTAGGTTGATTAATTGAAATCTCTTTCTAATTAAAACCCCTAGGATTGCATTAACTCGATCTATGGACTCCCATATTAGGTTTGACCCTAATCCAGTGATTTTCGTCATCATATCTCTAGGGTTGCGATCAACTCCGCTTAACTATGCTAGATCTACTCTTAAGCAGGGAATATTCCCCACTGCCTAAGCACATCAATACTTGAATCAATATACTGAAATATCAAAACAAGAATTAAGAACACATAGTTAAGAACAAATCAAGTATTTATCATATAGTTCAGAAAATAATAATAAGATCCGTCTTAGGTTTCATCCCCTGTATCCGACGAGGGTTTAGTTCATAATCATAAAAGAATACATCTCAGAATAAAATATAAAACAAAACATAAGAAAATCCTAAAACCCTCTGAAGGAATTGAAGGAGAGATCCTCCGTCTTGAGTATGATTTCAGCTTCTTGAGATGAATCAACTGGCTTTCTTCTAGTAAATCCCACAATTCTAGCCTCTCTGACTTGGCTCCTTGGCCTAGCTGGACGCCCTCCTCAAGGTTGGCCTTTAGGGTGTTTATATAGGCTTTTGGAATGTCTTTCTTTGCCTCTAAGTATCCTATTCTGAATGAAATTCCTCTTTATCACGGCAGGGACACACCCGTGTGCAACACGCCCGTGTGAATCGAATTTAGGCCGTGGTTGAGCCTGCTAAAGGGTCACGACCGTGTGGCTTGGGCCCAGGCCGTGTTGATTTCCTACTTTGGCCCATTCGGTTCGCTTTTAGCCCGTTTCTCGTTCTTTTCATCCTCCTATGCTTTCCTAAGTATAAAACATGAAATTAAAGGATTAGGAGCGTCAAATTCCACAGGTCAAGGGATAAATCATCCAAAATTACGCTAAATGTGGGATTAAAATATGTTACTTTTATGGTTTATCAATACTTAACAATCATCACACAGCATTTTACACTTTACGCGATTAAGTCCTTTCTCTAATTCAGCACACAGTCAGTAAAATTATCACACAGAATTTTCACACAGGCTATATCACATATTGTTCACACAGAAAATAATATTAAAATTTTATTCCGACCTCAGATTTGTTGTCTCGAAACCACTATTTCGACTAGGGTCTAAACCGGGCTGTTACATAGAAAAAATGGGCTTCGCGTATCAGGGGAATTGGAATTTAGTTGTGCAAGTGAATAACACAAATGTATATCTGCTTTAGTGATTAAGGGTCCTGAGGAGTATTGGAGAAGCCTTGGGTTCAAACCTGGGCTTAAGAAAAATTTTGTGTTTTAAGTGATCAGAACCCCTATCTTTGGTTAGCAGGGTTATAAATAAAATGTGGTGGAAGGTGAAAAAAGAGGAGTTGGTGGTGTGGTTGAAGGTGGCGTCACAAGTGTGGCAAGGAGGTCAAAGGTTCGAGACTTGGAGTAAGCTATGGATTATTTATTTTGCAGCTGTGCCGCCCAGTGGTCGTGTTGGAATTGAATTCTGCTCAAGTGGTTGTGGAATTGGTCTTGGGGGAGAGATTTATGGGATATGGACTTGGAGGAGTTTGAAATGAGTTTGAATAGGTGGGTGAGTAGAATAAAGTGGAAAGATTTTAGGAGAGGGATAATGGGGGAGGAAAAAGGGGAGTTTGTTATGGAGTGATGTTGTGCCGAATTTGGGTGTTATGCTTAGGTAAATTCGGCCAAGAGGGCTTTTCTCCCATTTGGTTTAGTTTTTGGTCACTTTTTGGGTCGGGAAGAATCTTCTTTTTGTGCCGAGTTGTTTTGAGCTCTAAAGTGTCGTATTAGTTCACTTTTTGTTTGCGTTTTTGTTACCGGGGTTGTCAAATTGACTATTTGGGAAACTTGTGGGTATTGCTGAATGTTCTTCTTCTTTTACCTTTTCTGCCTTTACACCTCGATTGGCCGAATACTTATCTTTTCTTCTTCCCTGCAGTGTCATTCTTTCTTTTCGGTTTCTAGCCTTGCCGATTGCTCCTTCTCTATTCCTTCTTCCCTCTTTTCTTTCTTCTACTTGGTAGACCGAAGGTACTCAACCTTCTTCTCTCCCTATCCTTGGCTGAATATTTCTATGCTCCACTGTTGGTATTGTTAATCGGTTCTGCAAGTGTTCCTGACTGAAGGGTAGGTGTTTATACTTTTTCCTTTGCACTCAAATTTGATCTCTTTTAGTATTTCTCTGGAAGTCGAATGCTTCTGTTCTTTTGGAATCTAATTACGCTCTTGATTCTCTTACGCGATATGATGCTCGTTGGGGGCTAGTCAAATCCGAGGAGCGAAGAAGTTCTAGAGTGCTAAGGCCGTCGAGGTTTCTCTCTCATCGTCCGATTAAGGTAATTTGTTATCTTACTCTTTGGGTATAGACCGATTAGGCCCTATGGGTTTGCTAAGTAAAATTTGGGTTGTAGGCTGCATCTATGATCAGTACTACCTAATAGAGATCTATCGTAGTGCAGTTGTCGGCAAGGCGTGTGATCTATCATAGTTAGCGATCTTAGAGGACTGAAGGTACTCACTCAATCAAAGTAAGCGTGGTGAATGTTTTGCGGCTAAGTATTAAGAAGGTGGCATGTTTATGTGACTATTAAGGTTGGTTGTATCCCTATCAACATGTGATTAATCGTGTGTTGGGAATCGATGTAGGTCTTGGTGCTCAAGGATTATTCACTTTCTTCGCAACAAAGGTGTGTAACAGTACCCTGTATTCGATAGTCGGCAAGAAAGCCAATAGAGTGTGAGTAACCGTATGCTATGTTTGATAATCGGCTGAAAAGCTGAAAGTATGTGTTGTTTACACTACTATGACTGTAGATCGGTAAAATGCCGAAAAGCCAGAAATATGGCATATGATGCCACACGAGCGTGCGATCGTGCGTATGGTGAACCGAGCCCCTGAACATGGGCGTTAGTCTGTAGAGGCCACCACGACCGCTCTCCTGGTCTTGGGCTGTTCTGGGCCTCGTTGGGCCGAAATGGGTCGTGTGGGCCTAGTGGGCTTGTGGGCCCACACGAATAAAATGTATGTGATGTTGTAAGTGTTGTTTGGACTGTGACGTTTGCATAATTGTGGATGTTTCTGGGCTAAATGGGCCACACGAGTGTGTGGGCCCACTTGGGCTAAGTAACGGGCCTTAGGCCCATTTACCCGTTGTAACTATTTAGGTTACTTAAGTCACTCGAGGTGACAGTGGACCTTTTGTTGGGTTGCTGAGACCCCTATTTGCAAAATTACCAAAATACCCTCGATTTGTGAAATTATCGAAATACCCCTGATTTGCAAAATTACCGAAATACCTTCAATTTATGAAATTATCGAAATACCCTCAATTTGTGAAATTACTAAAATACCCTCGATTTTTGAAATTACGGAAATACCCTCAATTTGTGGATCCAGTATTGATCTGTTAAGGTCGCACGGGTCGCATGAGACGACTGTGGACCAACGAACGGCTTAAAGCCGCGAAATCTGATTATGGCTCTGTGCCAACCTAAATATGGCTCTGTGGCATCTTGATTATGGCTTTGTGCCAATCGTGTTTACCCATGGCTATGTGCCTAACATATATATTGATGACTCTGTGTCAATCGTAATTACTCGTGGCTGTGTGCCGATTATATTCTAGTCGCTGATGGCCATATGGCTTTTATCCGTTCTGTTCACGGCGTCGAGCCGTTCTGTTGACTTAGTGCCGCAATCGGTGCTAAGCTTGGTGTGTTGGCTGGGTGGGTCGATTTTATCCCCACGTAAGTGTAGGGTTGGTACGGGTGGTGTGTTGGCTAGATCGGGGTGGGATGCATCCTCATACTGTTGCATATCTGTTTATGAGATATGTCATTGTCTCGGGCTTAAAACCACTTGTTCTGTATTGGTTTGGGTGGGCCCAATTGATTCTCATTATGAAATTTGTGACCCAAATGATATTGTAGTGGGTTTGGCCCACGTATGCTTTGAACCGACTGCATCTTTATCTTGTTAAAGGGCTTTGGCCTGACTATTCCAGTTCATTTCAGATTATCTTATCTTGTTACTCTAGTAAGGGGATTTCACACTGAGTTTTCATAAACTCACCCCGTTTTTAACTGTGCAGGTAATCCCCAGCGTAAGGGGATCGGTGCTGCGAGGGACTCGGAGGTGACCACACGACTGCGGTTGTTATGCTTTGGACTTTATATATGTTTTAAATTCCATTTTGGGTTTTAATTTCAGTAATAAGGCCTCTCTGGATTAAATTTTGAATTTGGGATTTTGTTACGTTTTATATCTGTTAGACGTAGACGAGTTTTCAACCCAATTACTGTTTTTAAAAACATACATTTTAAACTTATTTACCTTAAATTAGCTTCCGCAACTAAAAGAGATTTTTAACGAAGTTAATAAAATTTTAAAAGTGATTAACTTTTAAATGAACCACGTTTTGAAATTGAACGAACACAAACTGTGACTTTAGTTTTTTAAATATTAATGAGGGTTTTCAATGAAAACATGGTTTTCGAAAAACATTTTAATGTGACACGCCAGATTCGGGCCTAACATCTGGGCCGGGTTTGGGGTGTTACAAAAAACCTGGGTATTTTGTTTATGACATCAGCAAGCTCTTAATGGCACACGGCCTAGGAACACGCCCGTGTGCTGGCCCGTGTGGCGAATCGAATTTTCAGAAATTTGATGCAGGGGACACACGGCCTATCAGCACACCCATGGGGCTGACCGTGTGTCGCACACAGCCTAGACACACGCCCGTGTGTCTACCCGTGTGGACAATTAGAAGGCTATTTTCCAAGCCTATTGCCACCCTGAAACATAAACACACATATACCAACATAAGCAACACATAACATGGCAGTAATACACTATGAAGACTCACAAATCATCATTTATGCACTACATAGAACTCATCATCATTAAGATATAAAACTTGACAAATATTGGCCAATTCTTAATGGCCATTTACAAAATGAGTGTATAACATTAATAGCCAACACTTAGCCTTTCAAATATGACATAACACAAAATGACCAAGTTCCTATACATGCCATACTCAAAATGAATCAACTTTACTATACCAAAAGAATAGTTGATATTGTGATCCGAGCTCCGACGTCCTACGATCCCCGAGCTAGCTTGGTGAAACTACAAGGAAAAGGGAAAAGAGAGAGGTAAGCACATAGCTTAGTAAGTTTGCATGAATTGAAATAACAACATACGTACTCATGGTAAAATCCATTCATCTCATAGAACAATAACAACACAAGTTCTCAAGTACTTTGACATACTTACTCATACTTACGCTTACCCATCACATATCACATTAGGGTTTCATAACTCGTATTTTACTCATGGTACCTGTATCACTTCATCACATAATTTAGCACTTATGTTATCAAGAACATAAACTTAAATCATAATCATCTTTCACTTAAATGTAACTCTTTGTCATCTTTGTATAGCTTAGCTCTTGCCATCTTGCATACTTAACTCTTTTTCCCGTTGAATTACTTGAAATATCGGAGGATACTCAATCTCATCATACATGTATCACGATGCCAATGCCATATCCCAGATATGGTCTTACATGGGATAACCTCTTGATGCTGATGACATATCCTAGATATGGTGTTACACAGAATCTCTTAGCTCGATGTCAATGCCATGTCCCAGACATGGTCTTATACGATATCGTACATAGATGTCGATGCCATGTCCCAGACATGGTCTTGTACGAGATTGTACATCGATGTCGATGCCATGTCCCAGACATGGTCTTACACGAGATCTTCTTTTGGTGCCAAAGCCATGTCTTAGGCATGGTCTTATACGAAACCTTCCTTATTCGGTGCCGATGCCATGTCCCAGACATGGTCTTACACGGGACCTACATTCGGTGCCGTTGCCAAGTCCCAGACGTGGTCTTACACGGGACCTACATTCGGTGCTGATGCCATGTCCCAGACATGGTCTTATACAGGACCTACATTCGGTGCCGATATCATGTCCCAGACATGGTCTTATACGGGACCTACAATTGGTGCCGATGCCATGTCCCAGACATGGTCTTATACGGGACCTTCCTTATCTCATGTCGTGACATAGGTATCCTCGTTATTCTGAATCTTCAACCGAGACTTCAACTCAACATGATTCATTACAATCTCATTGAAGCATCATTAATCAACTTCAAGGAATTAATATACACATCTCATAGAATAAAGCAATTAAAAACATAATAACATCACGTAGCTATAAATCCACACAAACTTACCTCGGTACTCAAAATGTGTGTAGATATTCGATTTAGTCCACAACCTTGTTCTTGCCACGGTTTCGATTCGTGCTTCGTGTTTCTTGATCTATAATAATAATTTCACTTGTTTAATACTCACATAGACTAAATTGACTCATGAATCACACTTTGGCAAAATTACGATTTTTCCCCTAAACTTTCTCATAATTACACTTTTGCCTCTAGGCTCGTAAAATGATTGTTATTCAACTTTCTTGTATTTTAAGCCGAGCCGAATCATTTTCTTAACTACAACAACCTTCAATTTCCACTATTTCACTCATGTATGACCATTTTCATAACTTTTACAATTTAGTCCTTTTTATGAATTTCTCATGAAAATCACTTAGGAAAAGATGTTTATCATACATCAAATTTTCATATTCTTCTATAAAACATCAAAATACATGCACGTCATACGTGGGTAAATTTTTTAACAAAAACCATAGCTCAAGATATAGCTAGGAATAGCTAAATCAAGCTACAAGGATCTTAAAAATACGAAAAATATTAAAAACGGGGCTAGGAGACACTTACTATCAAGCTTGGAAGTTGAAGAAACCCTAGCTATGGAGTCCTTGTAATTTTCAGCTATGGAGAAGAAGATGGACATGAATTTTGACTTCTTTTTCCCTTTTAATTCTTTTATTAACCAAATGACAAAAATGCCCTTAAGGCCCTTTCGTTAGATTTTTCCTTCCCATGTCCATTTTTGTCCATCTTGACATTTAATGGTCTAATTTCTAAATAAGGACCTCTAGTAATTTTTATAATTCTATTTCATACTTAAATCTTCTAGAATCTCTTATTTTTTAATCTTTGCAATTTAGGCCTAATAGGCAAATTATTCATTCATTCATAAAGTTTCTTCATGAAATTTTCACACAATCATGCAAACACATCATAAGCCTCATAAAAATCATAAAACATATATTTCTACTTCGGATTTGTTATCTCGCAACCACTATTCTGACTAGGCCCTAAATCGGGCTGTTACAATTCTCCCCCCTTAGGGATTTTCGTCCCCGAAAATCTTACCGGTAAAAAGGTTTGGGTACTGGTTTCTCATGGCCTCCTCGGACTCCCATGTAGCCTCTTCTACCCCGTGTCTTTTCCATAATACTTTCACAAGAGCTATACTTTTATTCCTTAACTTTTTAACTTCCCGTGCTAGGATCTTAACCGGTTCTTCGCCATATGTCATGTCGGGTTGAATTTTAACCTCTGCCGGTGTAATCACATGCGAAGGATCTAATCGGTAACGTCGCAACATGGATACGTGAAACACATCATGTATCTTTTCCATCTCAGATGGAAAAGCCAATTGATAAGCTACCGACCCTATCCTCTCGGTAATCTCATATGGTCCAATAAAACGCGGACTCAATTTACCTTTCCGGCCAAATCTAAGAACTTTCTTCCATGGTAATACTTTCAAAAATACCTTATCACCAACTTGAAACTCAATCTTTTTTCGTTTCAAATCTGCGTAGGATTTTTGTCTATCCGAAGCAACTTTTAAATAATTACGAATTATTTTTACCTTCTCTTCGGTTTCTCTAACCAGATTGACCCCGTGAATCTGATTTTCCTTGAGTTCAGTCCAATACAAAGGCGTTCAGCACTTACGCCCATACAAAGCCTCGTAAGGCACCATTTTCAGACTCGACTGAAAACTGTTATTGTAGGTAAACTCTACCAATGGTAAGTACTTTTCCCAGCTACCCTGAAACTCAAGAACACAACACCGAAGCATATCCTCAAGTATCTGAATTAATCTCTCTGACTGTTTGTCAGTTTGTGGGTGAAAAGCCGTACTGAAACTCAGCTTTGTGCCCAAAGCTTCTTGCAACTTTTTCCAAAATCGGGATGTGAATCTCAGATCTCTGTCCAATATAATCGACAAAGGCACTCCATGAAGCCTTACAATCTCAGAAACATACAAGTCTGCCAACTTATCAAGTGAAAAATCAACACGTACCGGTATGAAGTGGGTCGACTTTATATGTCTATCTACCACTACCCATACGGCATCTTTCTCGCTCGGGGTTAACGGCAAACCCGTCACAAAGTCCATGGTAACACGGTCCCATTTCCACTCGGGAACCATGATAGGCTGAAGCAAACCCGAAGGTACTTGGTGTTCAGCTTTCACTTGTTGACAAATCAAGCATCTCGATACAAACTCAGAGATATCTTTCTTCATACTTGGCCACCAATACCATTTCTTCAAGTCATTATACATTTTTGTGCTGCCTGGATGTATAGATAGACATCCATTATGTGCCTCGTGTAAAATCTTCCGAATAAGCTTATCGTTCCTCGGTACACAGACTCTGTCTCTGAATGTCAAACATCCATCAAAATTAATCCAAAAGTCAGACTCAGCACCCAACTCGCACTGAACTCTTTTGGCTTGCAAGTCGCTGTCATCTTTCTGAGCTTCATAAATCTCTTGGAGAAAAATAGGTCTAGCCTTCAACTCAGCTAGAATGGAACCATCATCTGACAAAGTCACTCATGTATTCATAGCTCTCAATGCAAATAGAGATTTTCTACTCAAAGCATCGGTGACTACATTCGCCTTTCCCGGGTGGTAGTCAATGACCAGCTCATAGTCCTTTATCAACTCTAACAATCTTCGCTGCCTTAAATTCAATTCCTTCTGAGTCATCAAGTACTTTAGGCTTTTATGACCGGTGAATTTCCGACATCTTTCACCATACAAATGGTGTCTCCATATTTTCAAAGCAAACACAATGGCAGCCAACTCTAAATCATGTGTCAGATAATTCTTCTCATGCGGCTTTAACTGTCTAGAGGCATATGCTATCACCTTGTCTTCCTGCATAAGCACACAGCCCAATCCATTCAAGGATGCATCATTGTAGATCACAAATTCTTTTTCGGTTCGAGTTGCACTAGAAGCTGAGTCTCGATCAACAATGCCTTTAGTTTCTCGAAACCCTGTTGGCATTTCTCTGTCAATTCAAACTTTACATCTTTCTGTAATAGCCTCGTCATCGGAGTGGCTATCATAAAAAATACTTTGACAAATCATCTGTAATAGCCAGCTAGGCCCAGAAAACTTCTAACCTCTGATACTTTCTTGGCGGTTTCCAATCAACAATAGTTGAAATCTTGCTTGGGTCTACTCGGATTCCATCTCCCAAGAAAATGTGCCCCAAAAATCCAACATCTTTGAGCCAAAACTCACTCTTGCTAAACTTGGCATACAACTGATTATCTCGTAAAATTTGTAAAATCGTCCTCAAGTGCTCGGCATGCTCATTCTCATCACGAGAATATATCAGCATATCATCAATAAAAACCACAATAAACTTATCCAAGTATGGCCGAAAGATGCGGTTCATTAAATCCATAAACACGGCAGGGGCATTTGTTAAACCGAAAGGCATGACTAAAAATTCCTAGTACCCATACCTTGTCCAAAATGCAGTTTTCGGCACATCAGAGTCTTTAACCCTCAATTGGTAATAATCGGACCTCAAGTCTATCTTGGAAAACACAGTAGCTCCCTTCAATTGATCAAACAAATCATCGATCATTGGCAATGGGTACTTATTCTTCACAATAACCTTATAAAGCTGCCAGTAATCTATACATAGTCTCATGGAACCATCTTTCTTTTTCACAAATAGCACTGGAGCACCCTACGGAGAATAGCTCGGTCGTGCAAAGCCTTTGTCTGTCAACTCTTGTAACTGTGCCTTGAATTCTTTCAACTCAGTTGGAGCCATTCTGTACGGAGCAATCGATGTAGGTGCAGTACCAGGGGTTAACTCAATGCCAAATTCAATTTCTCTAATCGGAGGTAACCTTGGCAACTCTTCTGGGAATACATCTGGATACTCACATACTATCACTACTGATTCAATTCTTAACTCAGTTTCTTTGGCATTCATCACAAAGGCAAGATATGCTTCGTATCCCTTTCTTACATATTTCTAGGCAGACATATGAGAGATCACTACAGGCGGTCTATCTTGTTCATCTGATCCAACACGAAGGGTATCCCCGTTGTCACAACTCAATTCAATGTATTTCTTTCCACAATTTACTGTCACATCATGAGCGGTTAACCAGTCCATACCAAGACTTATATCAAATTCATCAAATGGCAATAGCATGAGATTTGCCTTAAAATAATGACCTCTAATCATCAATGGGCAATCTTTGCATACCTTATCAACTAATACACTTTTGCCTAAAGGATTGGACACTTTTATCACAAACTCTGTAGACTCTACAGGCATGCTCATACTAGATGCTAATTTCATGCAAATATATGAGTGGGTAGATCCCGAATCAATTAAAGCAACAACATTAGTATCATGGAGAGAAAATGTACCTGTAATCACATCAGGGGATGACGCCTTTTCGCGAGCGCAAATGGCATAAGTTCTCGCGGGCGCTCTACCATCAGATCTCGCTGCCTGCTCTCTGGGTGTACTCTTACTACTTGTTCCACTTCCTAGGTTTCTCTTTTGTCTCTTTTTAGTAGTGCTTCTCGATCTGGCACTCTAAATTTTCCCTTTTTCAACCATCTCAGGGCATTCTCTAATAAAATAATCTTGGGAACCACACTTAAAACCAGCTCTTTCATGAGCTCGGCACTCACCGGGATGACATCTTCCACACTGTGGACATTCCGGTCTATTGGGTCGAGTGTTCCCAATACTAGCAACTGAGGTAGTCTGAGCTTTAATCCCCGAGTACTGTTTACTCTTACTTCTATTCGAAAACCCAGCTGAGGTAGCTAATCGGGTAGGGAAGTCTCTTGACTTCTTGGATAAAGATTGAAACGACTTCACTACACCAAAACAGACTTTTAGCGACATTTTTTTGGCTTTTAGCGGCGTTTATAAGCGCCACTAATAGTATTTGCGACGCTTTTCAAAATGCCATAAAAAACGCCACTAAAGAAAGTGCCGTAAACTTTAACGGTGTTTATGGGAAAAAAATGCCGCTAAAAGTAAAAGTTGTGACTTTTAGCGGCGCTTTTTCCCACAAACGCCGCTAATTTGCACAGATTTGCAATGGTCAGTTTCTCCAATATCCTACCCTTCCTACATTAAAACCAACCAAAAATAGCAACAGTTGCATATAATTTCAACCCAAAACAGCAAATGTAGCATTTAAATCTCACCAAAAGCATTAAATCTAAATGATACTTCAAATTTAATAATAGATATATGATGTAAATTAATAAATGAAGTATAATTGAAACTATTCTTACAATAATGTTAAATGTAACAATGTTAAAAATAATATTACAAAGAGAAACTAAGGGACTAAGATGGCAGATTCTGCGATTGCTGAAACATCTGCATCATCTGCTGAAGCTGTAGCTAGATCTCATCATATTTTTTGCTCGCTCTCTGCGCCATCATCGCCGCCGCTTGCCTCCTCATTTCTTGCATCCGCTCGAAGTTCTTCATATTTTCTTTCAACCTCGAAATTTCTCGAACCGTGCTCGCTTGCATCTGAGACATTTGGTCTTTTAACCTCTGAACTTCGGCTTGAGCTTGACTACCGGAAGGCATGTACTGGTGGAAGCCGGATCTAAAATATTGGGTCGGGGTAACACCAGATCCTTGAAATCGGACCTGACCATACCTTTCAGGACCCAAAACATCAGTAATAAAAAATAGCAAATGTAGAATATAATTTAAGCCAAAAAACAGCAAATGTAGCATAAAAATTCCGACCATACCTTTTAGGACCCAAAACATCGGTAATAATTCTGTTATCGATATCCTCAAGATTAACAGAACTATCACTCGAAGTAGCTGCCTCATACTGTGCCTTCTTCTCCTTTAGTTTCTCTTAATAAATTAATCAAAAAGTTAGAAACGAAATATACAATATGAATGAATGCAACATAACTTCACATTATTAATTTAAAACTACTAACAAATAATTAAACTATTATAAGTAAACATTATAAATATTTATAATAAATCAAATTTTATTAAGTAAATATACCATAATCCCTCCAGCTTCGGATGTCATCGGAGACCCATCCTTCTTCCTATGCGTAATGTCAAAAATCTGAACGCGTCTAACTTTTTGACCAGTGAAGACTTCCTACAGTGTAGTAGTAAAAATATAATTTATGTAACATCCTGGATTTTGGGGTTCTGCATTTAATGTGTGTTGTGTGTGTGTACGCTATGCTCTGTGTATTAATTTGGTGTGTTTGGGGGTCCAGGGAAGGCCCGGGGTTAAGCCAGGGCCTTGGCAAAGTTTTTGTTTTTAAGCCCTGTTAGGGGGGAGCTAGCTGAGGCAGGACTTAATGGTATTTTCTTGTGTTTTGTTGACACAAGGAGTGATGTGGTAAGGTGGCTAGTGACGCCACTTAGGGAGCAAGGAGGGTGGCGTCAACAAGGGGCAGCTGAGGGAAGCAGTTCTAGTCGCGCTGGTAGCTTTTGGAAGCTCTCTTTTTACGTCAGGAAGCTATGGAGGTGGCTTCCAGTGGGACTCTTTAGGGTGGTTGGTGGAATGAGTCAAAGAATTTGAAATGAGTGGCTAGGAGGTGATGTGGGGATTTGAGTTGGTCAACTATTTCAAATGGGTGAATGGGAGTAAAAGTAGGAGCTGAACAAGGGAGGAGTGGCTTGTTGGGTTGTTGGCCGAATTTTGAATGTTGGAAGGGGAAAATTTTCAGTTTTGAGCTAAGAGGGTGGTGTGTCGAAAGGCATTAGAGGTCTTAGGTTTCTCTTTGGTTTCTTTTGGAACCAAATCGGTCATTAGAAGGGTGTGATTGCCGATTGGTGCTAAAACTCTTTTAAGCTCTTTTTCTTTTCTCTTTGACTTGTATGCCAAAAGTGTTAGCAAGCTTTTACCTCTTTTCTTTTTGAATCTTTGGCCGAATTTGAGAAAAACCATTTGTGCATTTTTTTGCTTCAATATCTTTTAGCTGAACCTTAGTTCATTCTTCCCATTCTCTTTCTTTTTCCTCTAAGCCGAAACCATCTAAGCCTTGCCGAAACTTCTCTTTCTCTTTTCCCATTTCCATTATCTTCACAACCAAAAACACTATATCACTTCCTAGTATTTCATTTTCTATCTCTATTCTTTTCTTAAGCTTAAACTATAGTTCTTCTTCTTTAAAGTTTTGTTTTCTTTCTCTCATAGCCGAATAGCCTTTTCGGCCTATTGGATCGATTCAATCCTACTGCGAGATCATTGAAGGTAAGGTTCTTTTCTCTTGTACCACAAAAGCCGAATCTCTCTTTCTGGCATCTACTTCTTTTCATCTTTAAACCCCTCAATCGCTATTTTCCTTTTCACTAATCGGGTATTTGTTTCATCTGTTTTGGCCAAATCAATGGCGCTATATAGCCTAGGGTGTGAGGGATTACGCTTCTTCATCTATTCCAACTCAAGGTAAGTCTGTCCAATACCCCTTTATTTTTGTCTTCAAATCTCTTCTTGATTAGCTAAATATTCAAGGGCTACTTATGATTGTTAGGTCGAGCCTCTCTCTTTCGCAAATCATCTCAGTTGAGGGTGAAGTATTTGTGGTGCGAACCATCTAGTAGACAAGGTAAGGGATTCCTCCCTAGTTATTCTATTAGCCTTTCTGTTTGTCGTTCGTTACCTTCACCCAGTAGTGTTGTTAAACAAGCATTGCTTTTGTATAGCAATTTTTTGATCAAGGCTATTCATGGATGCAAGAAACGATCAACCCAGGGAGAGGAGTGCGTCCATAACCCCTATTCCAAAGTTTAAAAAGCGAGTTGTATCGGCAATACGAGACTGGCCACCGGGTTGTGGACCAGCTTCAGAGCAGGATAGACAGATAGCCGTCGTCCCTGCTAACGAGAGTGTCGACATAGAAAGCATAGTATTGCGTGTTATCAGGTGTGTAGAATATTCACACTCTGTTATTAATGTGTGTTATAAAATGTATGGGCTGAAAAGCCGAAGTGACTGAATAAAAAGTCGTTATACCCTTGTGGGTAAAGTTGGGGATACCAGGTAAGTGACTATAACGTTCTATTAATGGGTATGAAAATGTATGCTGTAATCTGTCACTATGATGAGAGCATGTGCATTCATTTGATTTGTATGTTCTGCATGGGTTTGGGTTATGATGCGAAAGGGGAAGTATTAGAGACTATCACAGTGGTTTGGTACCACAAGTGGGTTGGCCCCACATATATCTGATTCAGTGACCATGTCTCGGTGGCTTGGTGCCACGGTGGTTTAATACCACGCATATATATATATATATATATCTATGATTTAGTGACTTGTCCCAGTGGTTTGGTTCCACAGTGGGTTGGCCCCACATATATTCATCAAGGATTGTCACGGTGGTTTGGTACCACAGTGGGTTGGCCCCACGTATGTTAATAGTGACTCAGTCACTAGTGGCTTAGTGCCACGTATGAGGCGTGTAGTGGATGGAGGGTTGATTGTAGAAATCCCTACGGTGTGTTGGGTTGGTACGGGTGGCGTGTACAGGATGGAAAAAAACTAGGTTGGGTTTGGGATACATTTCATTCATATTTGTGTATGCTACTTTGAGTGGGCTAGGGCCCAATGTGCGGTTGTGGGCTTGATGCCATTTATGTGACATAAAGGGATTTACACACATCGAGTCTTGCGACTCACCCTCCGCTTAATTTTGCGCGGTAATCGTGAGCTCGTGGATCTGGGAGCCGAGGCGAACTCGTGGAGGCCATAAAATGTTTCTTTTCGTAAACTCGTTTCTTTTTTACAAATTATTTTAATTGGGGATTTTGTTATGTAATAAGGCCTTCTTAAGTTAATATGTGGTTCTTCTTAATTATTACTTATTTAAGATATGACATTATTATATTTTAACACGAAAGTTAAGATGAAGTTTTCAAAACATAAGTATCATAAAACAACCGTTTTCTTTCAAGTGCCAACAAAGATAACAAATTTTCGATTAACCCAACTCGGAAATATTTCTTAAAACTACAAATCACTGTTTTTATTATATCACCTAAAACGAAAATTTTCAAACCTTCGGTTTTTCTTTAAAACTTCCAAAGTTCTTTTTACAACCTTTCCCTGTGACATTCCAGATCTGGTCGTAACGTCTAGACCGGGTTTGGGGTGTTACAATTGTGGTATCAGAGCCTAGGTTGCAAAACTCGTCTGTGGAATGGGTTCAACAATGTTTTATAAAGTCGATTTAAAATGTTATTTAAGGAAATGTTTTAGTTAGAGTATGGCACCCGAGTCTACCGGCACTCGATCCACGCGGTAAGTGTTCTAATTGTTGGTTGTTTTGCATGAAATAATTATGTTGTGTTATGATTACTAGAGTTAAGAGATCCAAACTTTAGAGACTGAAACCTCTAGGTATAGATATGAATCTGCAAGAATTACTTTTGAATGCTATTTCTCATAAGACTGCTCGGTAATAAACAGTGAAAGAAAGTACTAATCCATAAAACTCTTAATCAGATTAAGTCGTATCAGTAGCCATGAGTACTAGGGGGCGTGGACGTATCATGCGCGGTCGTGGTAGAGGCCGGAGTGTTGGGTCTGAACCCTTGGAATCTGGACATGGGTCGAAAAGTGATGCACCGGCACCGCCAGCTACAGAAGCAGAATTTCAAGATCAAACAGGCGGAGACGATGCTATGTCTCAAGCGATGTTACGTGTATTGGAGAGAGTTGCTGGAGCGAGCATGGGTTCGGAGCCTCAAAAATCTGTGTCTGAACGACTCCGAGCCAATGGAGCAGAAATGTTTAGGGACATTTTTGGCGTAGCTCCCAATGTAGCTGAGTATTGGCTAGAAGCAGTTGAGCGTATTATGGATGATCTTGACTTTACGGTGGAGGATAAGCTGAAAGGAGTGGTGTCTCTCCTTCGGGATGAGGCGTATCAGTGGTGGCTCACGGTCAGGGATGGTACAGTGGCTGACCGTATTACCTGGGATTTCTTCAAGACAGTATTTCAGGGGAAATACATCGGATCAAGTTATGTGGACGTGCAGCGTAGGGCGTTTCTAAATTTGGTTCAGGGAAATAAGTCAGTAGCCGAGTATGAGGCAGAATTTTTACGTCTTAGTCGTTATGCGGGGTATTATTGCCACGCACCATGAGCGTTGTGTTCGGTTTGAGGATGGTCTCGAGGGACGAGTTGCGAGTCTTTGATAGCTCCGCAGCGAGAAAGAGAATTTGCTGTTTTAGTGGAAAAGGCTAAGATAGCCGAGGAAGTGAAGCGGTCCAAAAAGCAGAATCAAGATAAGGATAGAGGAAGAAATAAAAGGAATTTTAGATCGTCCGTGGTCGGTAGGGGATTTTGAGAAGAGGCCTAGGTTGGATGGGCCGAGTCGTGTTGCGAGAGACCGTTATTGATAGTGGGCCTCGAGAGGTGTGCTAGATGCGGTAAATTTCATGCGGATGAGTCTTTGGACGAGTAATAGAGGATGTTTCGGTGTGGGTCTCATCGATCATCATCGGGTAAGAGACTATCCACAAGAGTTGGGTAGAGTGCGACCCGATGTCTGAGGTTACGCTCACCGGTAGAGGTGGTCAAGAACCACAGAGAGGTAGTGGTCCGGCCCGAGAAGGGGTAATGGTTTTGGTCAGGACGTGGAGCACCGGCAGAGGTGCTTTGGGAACACAGATGCAAGGCAGTGGGGTTGGTCTATGCGCACTAGACGCCGAGAGGAGGGCGATGCACGGACGTCATAACCAGAGTGACGTTTCTTATTTATGGGTTGCCTTATCTTCGCCTTTGGTTGATATTGGATCAACACATTCTTATGTTACTAGTACTATATCGGGAACTCGAACATAGACTCGAGACTACTTCTAGGAGATGATCGTACTTAGCCCTTTAGGACAATCGATAATAGTGAATAAACTCTTTAGGAGGGTGCCTTTAGAGGTTCAATGGATGGTTTTCCTATTTGATGCGATGGAACTACCGTTCAGGGAGTTCGATTTAATCTTAGGGATGGACTGGCTAGTGAAGTATCGAGCAATGTGGATTGTGCAGCCAAGCGCATGGTGTTAAGGACTCATGGGGATGATAAGGTGGTGGTGATAGGTGAAAGGAGGAACTACTTGTCTAATGTAGTGTCCGCTTTAAAGGATGAAAGAATGGTGAGGAAAGGATGTGAGGCATTCATAACTTTTGTTTGTGCTCTGGAGGCCAAGGAATTAACTGTGGGGGATGTTAGAACAGTGAAAGAGTTCTCGATGTTTTCCCGGAAGAGCTTCCAGGATTACCTCCGGATCGCGAGGTGGAATTCGGTATTGATCTTCTTCCGGGGATAGCGCCCGTGTCTATTGCCCCATATAGAATGGTGCCAAAGGAGTTGGTGGAATTAAAAGCCCAAAATTAGGAACTGTTGGATCGGGGTTTTATCCGACCGAGTGTGTCACCTTGGGGAGCACCGGTACTATTCGTTAAGAAGAAGGACAGATCAATGCGTATGTGCATTGACTACCGTCAGTTGAATAAGTTGACCATCAAGAATAAATACCCGCTGCCGAGGATTGATGATTTGTTCGATCAACTGAAGGGGGCTTCAGTCTTCTCGAAGATAGATTTGAGGTCGAGATATCATTAGCTTAAGGTCAAAGAAGCGGATATTCATAAGACGGTGTTCAGGACTCGCTATGGTCACTACGAATTTCTGGTGATGCTGTTTGGGTTGACCAATGCACCAGCAGCGTTTATGGACATGATGAATCAGGTATTCCAACCCTATCTGGACCGGTTTGTTGTGGTATTTATAGATGATATCCTAGTTTATTCAAGATCGGAGGAGGAGCATGATTCACATCTTCGGGTGGTCTTACAAATCCTGAGGGAGAAACAGTTGTACACTAAATTCAGTAAGTGTGAATTTTGGCTAAGTGAAGTTACCTTTCTGGGCCATGTTGTGTTTGCTGAGGGGATTAGGGTTGATCCCTGGAAAATTGAAGCTGTGTTGGACTGGAAGCCGCCTAAGTCTGTGGCAGAAATTCAGAGTTTTCTTGGTTTGGCTGGGTATTACAGAAGGTTTGTTGAGGGGTTCTCTTTGATTGTGGCACCATTAACCAAGTTGTTGCGAAAAGGGTACCGTTTGTCTGAACTGATAAGCAACAGGAGAGTTTTGAGAAGCTGAAAAGAATCTTGACGGAAGCTCCAATGTTGATACAGCCTGAGGCCAGGAAGGAGTTTATTGTTTACTGCGATGTGTCGCACCCAGGTTTGGGATGTGTGTTGATGCAGGAAGGGAAGGTGGTAGCATATGCGTCTCGGCAGTTGAGACCACATGAGATGAATTATCCCATGCATGATCTGGAATTGGCTGCAGTAGTGTTTGCTTTGAAGATCTGGAGGCATTATTTGTATGGGGAGAAGTCCGTTATTTATACAGATCACAAGAGCCTAAAATATATCCTTACCCAGAAGGAGTTGAATTCAAGGCAGCGGAGATGGATCGAGTTGTTAAAAGATTATGATTGCTCGATCGAGTACCACCCGGGTAAAGCTAACGTGGTGGCGGATGCACTAAGTCGTAGGGTGATCTCTGACTTGAGAGCAATGTTTGCTCATCTCAGCTTATATGATGATGGAAGTTTATTAGCTGAACTTCAAGTGAAGCCTTCTTGGGTCAGTCGGATTAAAAAGAAGCAGTTGGCTGATGAGTCGTTAAATTCAAAGTTTCAGTTGGGAGCAGGTGTTGGGATAACGAATTTCAGTGTGAATAGTGATGGGGTATTATGTTTTCGAGGAAAGACTTGTATGCCAAAAGATCTTGAGTTGAGACGTAAGATCCTACAGGAAGCACATAGTAGCCCATACGCTATGCATCCTGGAGGAAGTAAGATGTATCGGGATCTGCGAGAGCAGTTTTGGTGGCCGGGCCTGAAGCGAGAGGTAACCGAATTTGTGAGTAAATGCTTGACATGTCAGCAGGAGAAAGCAGAACATCAGTTGCCTTCAGGGTTATTGCAGCCGGTGAAAATTCCTCAGTGGAAGTGGGAAAGGATCACGATGGACTTTGTTAGTGGGCTACCTCTTATGCCTACTAAGAAGGATTCGATATGGGTGATTGTTGATCGATTGACGAAGTCCGCTCATTTCATACCAGTTCGTGTTGACTACTCTCTACAGAAATTAGCCAAGCTGTATGTAGCAGAGGTTGTAAGGTTGCATGGGGTACAAAGTGTCTATCATATCGCATGCAGACCCCGTGTTTACGTCGAGGTTCTGGAAGGCGTTACATCAAGCATTGGGTACAAGATTGGATTTCAGCACCACGTTTCATCCACAGACTGATGGTCAGTCTGAGAGGGTAATTCAAATCTTGGAAGATATGTTGAGGGGCTGTGTCTTAGATTTCGAGGGTAGTTGGGAGGAGTTTCTACCGTTGGCAGAATTTGCATACAACAACAGCTACCAGTCTAGTATTCAGATGGCACCGTATGAAGCGTTGTATGGTCAGAAGTGTCACACTCCTACTTGCTGGACATAGTTGGGTGAGCGTCAGATGTTGGGTCCGGATTTGGTTTCGGAGACAGAAGAGAAAGTTAAGTTGATTCGAACTCGGTTGAAGGAAGCGTCCGACAGGCAGAAGTCCTATGCTGATCTGAAACGTAAAGACATAAAATTTGTAGTAGGTGACTGGGATTTCTTAAAGGTTTTACCATGGAAGAAAGTTCTAAGGTTTCGACGGAAGGGTAAACTGAGCCCCAGGTTCATCGAGCCTTACCGTGTGTTGAAGCGTGTGGGACCGGTAGCTTATCAGCTCGAGCTACCTTCGGAATTAAGTCAGATTCATAATGTGTTTCATGTTTCGATGCTGAGGCGCTACTGTTCGGATCCATCTCATATTGTGCCAGTGGAAGAAATCGAAGTAAAGCCTGATCTATCCTTTGAAGAGGAAACAGTTCAGATCTTGGATCGTGACGTTAAGGTATTGCGAAGGAAGACGGTTCTGTTGGTTAAAGTATTGTGGCGGAATCATGGTTCAGAGGAAGCTACGTGGGAGCCAGAGGATGTGATGCGACAGCAATACCCTCATCTCTTCTGATCAGGTAAAATTTCGAGGCCGAAATTTCTTTAAGGGGGTAGAACTATAACATCCTGGATTTTGGGGTTCTGCATTTAATGTGTGTTGTGTGTGTATGCTATGCTCTGTGTGTTAATTTGGTGTGTTTGGGGGTCCAAGGAAGGCCCGGGATTAAGCCAGGGCCTTGGCAAAATTTTTGTTTTTAAGCCCTGTTAGGGGGGAGCCAGCTGAGGCAGGACTTAATGGTATTTTCTTGTGTTTTGTTGACACAAGGAGTGATGTGGTAAGGTGGCTAGTGACGCCACTTAGGGAGCAAGGAGGGTGGCGTCAACAAGGGGCAGCTGAGGGAAGGAGTTCTAGTCACGCTGGCAGCTTTTGGAAGCTCTCTTTTTGCGTCAGGAAGCTATGGAGGTGGCTTCCAGTGGGACTCTTCAGGGTGGTTGGTGGAATGAGTCAAAGAATTTGAAATGAGTGGCTAGGAGGTGATGGGGGGATTTGAGTTGGTCAACTATTTCAAATGGGTGAATGGGAGTAAAAGTAGGAGCTGAACAATGGAGGAGTGGCTTGTTGGGTTGTTGGCCGAATTTTGAATGTTGGAAGGGGGGGAGAATTTCGGTTTTAAGCTAGGAGGGTGGTGTGCCGAAAGGCATTAGAGGTCTTAGGTTTCTCTTTGGTTTCCTTTGGAACCAATTCGGTCATTAGAAGGGTGTGATTGTCGATTAGTGCTAAAACTCTTTTAAGCTCTTTTTCTTTTCTCTTTGACTTGTATGCCGAAAGTGTTAGCAAGCTTTTACCTCTTTTCTTTGTGAATCTTTGGCCGAATTTGAGAAAAACCATTTGTGCATTTCTTTGCTTCAATATCTTTTAGCCGAACCTTAGTTCATTCTTCCCATTCTCTTTCTTTTTCTTCTAAGCCGAAACCATCTAAGCCTTGCTGAAACTTCTGTTTCTCTTTTCCCATTTCCATTATCTTCACAACCGAAAGCACTATATCACTTCCTAGTATTCCATTTTCTATCTCTATTCTTTTTTTAAGCCGAAACTTTAGCTCTTCTTCTTCAAAGTTTTGTTTTCTTTCTCTCTAGCCGAATAGCCTTTTCGGCCTATTGGATCGATTCCACCCTGCTGTGAGATCATTGAAGGTAAGGTTCTTTTCTCTTGTACCACAAAAGCCGAATCTCTATTTCTTCATTTTCTTACGTCATCTACTTCTTTTCGTCTCTAAACCCCTCAATCGCTATTTTCCTTTTCACTAATCGGGTATTTGTTTCATCTGTTCTGGGCAAATCAATGGCGCTGTATAGCCTAGGGTGTGAGGGATTACGCTTCTTCATCTATTCCAACTCAAGGTAAGTCTGTCCAATACCCCTTTGTTTTTGTCTTCAAATCTCTTCTTGATTAGCCGAATATTCAAGGGCTACTTATGATTGTTAGGTCGAGCCTCTCTCTTTCGCAAATCATCTCAGTTGAGGGTGAAGTATTTGTGGTGCGAACCATCTAGTAGACAAGGTAAGGGATTCCTCCTAGTTATTCTATTAGCCTTTCGTCAGTCGTTCGTTGCCTTAACCCGATGAGTCTTTGATAAACAATCATTGCTTTTGTATAGCAATTTTCTGATCAAGGCTATTCATGGATGCAAGAAACGATCAAGCCGGGGAGAGGAGTGCGTCCATAATCCCTATTCCAAAGTTTAAGAAGCGAGCTGTATCGGCAATACAAGACTGGCCACCGGGTTGTGGACCAGCTTCAGAGCAGGATAGACAGATAGTTGTCGGCCCTGCTAATGAGAGTGTCGACATAGAAAGCATAGTATTGCATGTTATCAGGTGTGTAGAATATTCACACTCTGTTATTAATGTGTGTTATAAATCAGATATAAATGGTGAAAATGAAGTGATGAATAAAATGTCGTTATACCCTTGTAGGTAAAGCTGGGGAAACCAGGTAAGTGACTATAACGTTCTATTAATGGGTATGAAAATGTATGTTGTAATCTGTCACTATGATGAGAGCATGTGCATTCATTTGATTTGTATGTTCTGCATGGGTTTGGGTTATGATGCGAAAGGGGAAGTATTAGAGAGCATCACGAGTGGTTTGGTACCACAAGTGGGTTGGCCCCACATATATCGATTCGATGACCATGTCTCGATGGCTTGGTGCCACGGTGGTTTAATACCACGTATATATATATATATATATATCTATGATTTAGTGACTTGTCGCAGTGGTTTGGTACCACAGTGGGTTGGCCCCACATATATTCATCAGGGATTGTCACGGTGGTTTGGTACCACGGTGGGTTGGCCCCACGTATGTTAATAGTGACTCAGTCACCAGTGGCTTAGTGCCACGTATGAGGCGTGTAGCGGATGGAGGGTTGATTGTAGAAATCCCCACGGTGTGTTGGGCTGGTACGGGTGGCGTGTAGAGGATGGAAAAAAAACTAGGTTGGGTTTGGGATACATTTCATTCATATTTGTGTATGCTACTTTGAGTGGGCTAGGGCCCAATGTGCAGTTGTGGGCTTGATGCCATTTATGTGACATAAGGGGATTTACACACTGAGTCTTGGTGACTCACCCCTCTGCTTAATTTTGTAGGTAATCAGTAGCTCGTGGATCTGGGAGCCGAGGCGGACTCGTGGAGGCCATAAAATGTTTCTTTTCGTAAACTTGTTTCTTTTTTACAAATTATTTTAATTGGGGATTTTGTTATGTAATAAGGCCTTCTTAAGTTAATATGCGGTTCTTCTTGGTTATTACTTATTTAAGATATGACATTATTATATTTTAACACGAAAGTTAAGATGAAGTTTTCAAAACATAAGTATCATAAAACAACCGTTTTCTTTCAAGTGCCAACAAAGATAACAAATTTTCGATTAACCCAACTCGGAAATATTTCTTAAAACTACAAATCAATGTTTTTATTATATCACCTAAAATGAAAAGTTTCAAACCTTCGGTTTTTCGTTAAAATTTCCAAAGTCCTTTTTACAACCTTTGCCTGTGACATTCCAGATCTGGTCGTAACGTCTAGACCGAGTTTGGGGTGTTACAATTTAATAGTATAAAGTCATTAATATTTGACAGAATTAATAAACTATAATACCTCGGCCTCATTTCTGAAGCAAAACTTACGGACCGCCGTGTCTTGTAATTTTTGTTTCACTGCTTTGCTTTCGTTCCAACACGCTCACGGTCCTACATAATGAAATTATTATTACGTATATAGTAAATACTATAAACCGAAAAATTTATTAGAGTTTACAACTAGGTAATACCTCTCCTTTCTTTGAGTTCCAAAATCTAACCGCATCTTCCCATTGATACCTCAACATTCCCAGCTGGACATTTCGCAATTTATCCTCGATGCTTATTTCTTTCTTAAAATATTCTTTTTTCAGTGTGCTTTTATGGCCTCTCCATTTTTTTCCCAGTGACTTCTTTATATAGTCATCGGAGACCTCCAAAGCAAATCTCTCCTAAGAAAGCATAAGTTTAGAAAGTAAATATAAATGAAACTTCAACCAAAGTATTATAAATTACATTCACGTTTTGTTACCTTAATGTTATGGAGAGCTTGATTTTTGTTTGCATCAGGCATGTGATGCCATGACTCGTAATTGATGGGCAACATATTTGCATTCCGTGCAATAATGCCCAGATAGCCCGCTAAAAGTCGAGCTTGGGGCCAACAGTGGCCATGGTATTTCTCCTTACTTTCACTTTCGACGGGATTTAATTCGTATAAATCTCTAAGCAGACGTCCCCGCGACCTCTCGCGCCCCACCGAGCCTCAAATTGAACAATGATATATTATTGTTATATTAAAATTTAAAAATGAATCAATAATAAAAGTCAACATGCATGTAAAATTAACTTAACATTACTTTGTAAATCTGCAGGCTCATCATCTATGTCAGGCACAGTCGAGGATCCAACAACTGTTTACTGTTCGTTATTGCCCTCTTCCGAATTTACAGTATTCTATACAATATTTAAATCTCGCAATCTTCTTCTACTCATTTTTCTTGCAATACACATAAAATAGTTGAAATTTTAGTAACAAATGAGAGCAATAATGGTACATATAAAATAGTTAAATTATATAAAAATGACCAAGATTAAAATTATAATATTACATATAAATAAAAAAAATCGTAAAATCTTACTACATCATAATTCGTAAATATCTTCGTCCACGTCCTGACGAACCCATTGAAATTGTGTACTAGTACTAGGGATATTTTCATTTAAGTTTTGTTCTGGAAAAGGCAGAGTTTCTGATCTTTTGACGATGTCATCTCTACTTTCATTGCCCATGTCGAACAAGTCTCTAGGGGTATTTCGAAGTACAACGTACCAACCCTCATCAGTTGGATCTTTCGAGTAAAAAACTTGTTTCACTTGAGAAGAAAACACATACGGCTCGTCTATCAGTTGTTCTCCGGTGTGAATCAATCGAGAGAAATTCACCATTGTAAAACCATATTGATCGTTTTTAATTTCGCGAGCCGTATTCACATCAGCCCAATCACCTCGAAATAAGACAACTTTCCATTTGCCGTAATAATCCAACTCAATTATGTCATTAACAAGTCCGTAATACTCAGATTCCCCGAAGCAGATTATCTGTCCCTAGCGATAGCATAACTTGTAATTGAAGAATTAACAACAATTCCACAATTTTGGGTTCTCCTCAATCTCTCGCGATACCTTGTATGAAATTTGTATCCGTTGATGAGGAAGGCACTATATCTTTTCACTATTCTGTTTGGACCTTGTGAAAGCCATTTAACTTCGTCATTTACTTTATTCCGACTCCAAACCTATTGAATCGAAAGTAAATTGAGTAATTATAAATGTTATGAGAAAACATTATTACTTGTCAATGAAAACTTCAATTGCATACCGTTTGGCTTAACCATTCATGAAATGATTCTGTGAACAACTTATTAATTTCTCGTCGATGTAATCTTCGGAACCGTGAACGAGCTCTCAATGTTTGTTTGTACTCACTATGTTAAAAAAAGGGTTACTTTGTTAGAAGACAAACAAATTATAATTGATGAGTAATTATCAAATTCTAGAACTTACTTGCGTAATGGTTCCATTGAATCGTGATGAAAAAGAACGTATCGATGTGCTTGGACCCACGATCTATCGTCTAATTCAGCAATTTCGACTTTGTCGATCGGTTCTCCGAAACTTTGAAATAAATAAGTTTCGGCCAAGTTATGATCTGTGAGCCCAGCATTTCTACTTGGTCTGTTCATTCTTGTTTCAACATCTTCCAAATACCTCGAACAGAAAGTCATACATTCCTCTTCCAAGTAGCCTTCGGCAATTGATCCTTCCGGATAATGCTTATTGCGGCAGTAAGACTTCAATTTGGATAGGAACCTAAACACGATATACAATATTATTAAAAGTTGCAACTAAAGGCATTGAGGTGAATGAAGGAATAATTTTCAAATAAAGTAAGACCTTTCTATGGGATACATCCATCGATAGAAAACGGGTCCACCAAGTATTGCTTCACGAGGGAGATGAATTAACAAGTGCACCATAATAGTGAAGAAGGAATTCGGGAAGATCTTCTCCAGATTGCATAAAGTCAATGCGGCTCGATCTTGTAGTGTCTCAAGTTCTTGAACATCCAAAACTTTGCCACAAATGCCCTTCATTATATTGGATAGTTCAATTACACAAGACGTCACCTTTTTCAACATACAACACCGCATAGCAACTGGCAGTAAGTCTTGCATCAAGATGTGATAGTCATGCGATTTTAAGCCATATAGTCTTCGATCTTTAAGACTCACACATCGGGATATATTTGATGCATACGCATCCGAGACCTTTATATCCTTCAACACCATCTGAGAACACTTTTTCTCCGTCTTCGACATTGAGAAAATAGCAGCGAAAAGAATCGATATTTCATATTCGGAAGTGCTTCGGGATGAAGCTCACACCGAATTCCCATGTGGACTAAATCAAGTCGACTCTGAAGATTGTCTTTCGATTTTCCATCGACATTCAAAATAGTCTCAATGATGTTCTCGCAGACATTTTTCTCAATGTGCATGACATCAAGATTATGCCGTAAAACCTGATGCTCCCAATAAGGCAACTCAAAAAAAATACTTCTTTTTTTTCCACAAGTCCGCCTCATTAGGATCATCCTCTTCATCAGATTCATCATCAGATTCATCTCTTGATCTTCTATTTCTTTGTGTGTTGGGTGGTTGATTCATCTTCCCATAAATGAAATTCATATCTTTCAACATGAACAATATTTCAGATCCGCCGGTCTGCGAAGGAGCTTCTCTGAACTCTTCAGTACCGTCAAACTGAGTACTCTGAAATCTAAATCTATGATTTTTCGGTAACCACCGACGATGCCCCATGTAAGAGAACTTCTTCCCATTATATAACCATTGCGAACATGTTTGCGCAACACAGCAAGGACAAGCATAACGTCCCTTGATACTCCAACTAGATAGATTGGCATAGGCCGGGAAGTCATTAATAGTCCACATCAATACTGCACGTAAATTGAAGTTCTCCTTTCTCAGTACATCGTATGTCTCAACACCAGCCCACAATTGTTTTAACTCTTCAATATGTGGCTGCAAATATATGTCAATATCATTTCCGGGCCCTTTCTCTCTAGGGATAATCATAGATAAGATGAAGGATGATTGTTTCATGCAAACCCATGGAGGCAAATTGTAAGGAACAAGCACCACCAGCCAAGTACTGTACGCAGTGCTCATGATTTTGTACGGGTTAAATCCATCAGATGCTAGCCCAAGCCTCACACTCCGAGGATTGCTTGCAAAGCTTGGAAATTTGGAGTCAAATGATTTCCAAGCTAAAGAATCTGCAGGATGCCTTAACAACCCATCATCGGTTCGTCCATCATGGTGCCACGTCATTGACTCGGCTATCTTCGACGACATGAAAAGTCTTTGAAGCCTTGGTATTAGCGGAAAATACCGTAAAATCTTAACTGGCCGCTTCCTTGACTGTGCATCATTTTCATCCTCGTTACCATCCTCTGTATTTCTATTCAACCAACGGGATTGACCATGAACATGACAAAGCCTTTGTTGGTTTTTCCGGTCGCCCCAATACAACATGCGATCATTTGGGCAACTATGAATTTTGTTGTAGCCAAGGCCCAAATCTTTGATCAGTTTCTTCATGTCTTTGGAAGATTGAGGGATTTTCGCAAATGGGAACATTTCTCTAAAAAACTCTAGCAACATTGTCAAAGAGTTTCCGGTCCACCCTCCCAAACATTTTAAGTGAAAAAGACGAATCTGAGAAAAAAGCAGTTTTGAAAATTTAGATCCTCATACGCTTCTTCGTTCATTTCACCAAGTAACGTAGAACTTCGTCGTTTCTTCATTTGGCTGATCATCGGGTACACTTCTTCCCCTTTCGGTGAAAGTATTTCCACCAAAATTATAATCATTGGTTGCACCCAAGTCAGGTGGAAATGACTGCAAACCATCACCGCGCATATTAAATGCATCCTGCAACATGCCATCCATGTCATCTTCTCTAACATTACGATTGTAAGCACTATGAGGATAACCTGATTCATCGATGAAGAGGCTCCACTAGATGTACACTCTCCATGGAAAATCCATTTTTTGTACCCCGAACAAAGCCATCAACAACTAGATGTTCGTAGACAACTTCACGATAATGCCAATTGATATTGCAACACTTCTTACACGGGCAAAGAATCATATTCTCTTGGCTTGCATTTTGAAATACAAAATTTAGAAAAGTTTCTACTCCATATCGATAGTCGTTGCTTACCCTTGACAAATTCATCCAAGTTCTATCCATTTCGTAGTTGTTGAAGTCTAAAGTTGACAGTAAATTACACGGGTAAGTTGTTTATCTATACAGGTATTATGTAAGTTATGTAATTTATGTAAGTTATGAAGTTTGATCTTAAAATTATGTAAGTTATGTATTAAGTAAGTTAAATAATTTGATGGAAGCTATGAAATTTGATCTTTAACCTATGTATTATGTATTATAATTATTTAAGAAATTTTACATTTTACATGCAAAGTAAGGGTGTGGTTAGAAGTGTTCATGGGTTGGATAATTATTTTAATTATCACTTAGAGGTATTAATTACACTAATTCATATAATAAATGTGGAATTAAAATAGTGTTTTACAAAGTATTTTAATACTGTTAAAATTGTATTTTTAGAACAATTAAAAGAATATTTATAAATTGTTTTATTAATCATATTTAATCAGATTACTATAAGAGGGAAATTAATTATCTAAAATTTATAAAGTGTTTTACAGTTTTACAGTTTATTAATCATATTTAATTAAACTTTATACACAATCATATTTACAAAGATAATATCCTTTAAAGAATATTTAAAGTGCCATATGTTGATTTTCCAATACATTATGTAGTATAGTTTTCCATTGGGTTTATATTTATTCAATTAATTGCAATATTTATTATTCATTGATATAAATTATACACATTTAATTTTAAAATATTAGAAAAATATTGCTTGGAATAATTCAAAATATAAAAAGGCAAGATATGTGAAACTGAAAAAATCATTTCTCACAAATAAAATATTATATGTGGTTAGATTTGAATCTTAAATGGATCTCAAGAAATAACATATCTATAAAGAGACAACCACATGTGAGAGAGAAATAAATATATGATTATTTTATGAAAACAACAACTTTAATTTTGTAAATCAATATGTTACGTGTTTGATTTAAAAAGGTACATATATAATTTTATTTATGAAATTTAACTTTAAATTATTTTTTTACAAAAATATTTATCAATTATAAATTTTAACATATCTCTTTAAATTATATTCTTTGTAAGTTAATAGTGCAGTTTTTGTTTGCATCAGAAACACACTGCATGAATCAAAATTTCAAAAAAAAAAAGTATATATATATATATATAAAACTATATGCCTCCAAAACAACAACAATATAGAACACAATTAACAATTAAACTAACTTACAATTAATACATAATATTAGCTTCATAAACTTTTGCGGCTTATCTATTGTTATTTCCATAACCTATTTATCCATCCAAACAAATTTACATCTTAGTTATTTATAGGAATCCAAATACCAAAATACAACACAAATGTTATTTAGCTTACTTGAAATTTTAGATAATTAATTTCCCTCTTATAGTAATTTGTTAATATATTATTATGGGATATTATCTTTTAGGCATAATTTATATGATTAAATATGATTGTGTATAAAGTGTTATTCTTTAAAGTGTTTTACAAAGTAATTTGTTTTATTATTCATATTTAATCAGAATACTTATAAAGTGTTTTACAGTTTTTTAATTAGATTGTGTATAAATTAATTTATTAATCATATTTACAATATAATTTCTAAATCTAGAACTACTTAAAAGCAACTAAATAGAGGATACCAAATATGTCATAAGCAACTAATTAATTATATGGTCAAACATTATTAATATAAAATCAAACATTATTAATATAAAAATGGATCCATTAAGGAGAATATAATAAACAGAATATATAGCAGTTCAAACAATATAATAAACAGCAATTTGGACAGAAATTTTTTAAGATTCATCATACGTGGTATTGTTACACATGGGGAGGATCCGTTATATCTTACAATGAGATATAAGGCAACCCGTTAGGTTTCCAGCCTATATACTTTGAATCTTTTTTTTTTTGGACAATGAAGATAATAAAGCGACATATATACCAACCAAGCGGGATAATAAGCAAACAATTTGGACAGAAATTTGGATAGAAATTTTTTAAGATTCATCATACGTGGCATTGTTACACCTGGGGAGGATCCGTTATATCTTACAATGAGATATAAGGCAACCCGTTAGGTTTCCAGCCTATATACTTTGAATCTTTTTTTTTTTGGACAGTGATATAATAAGCGACATATATACCAAATCCAAGAATAATAAACAAATGATTTGGACAGCAATTTGGACAAATTCATCATGATATAAGCTCATATCGATCGAATTTTGAACTAAAAGCGTACCTTAATAATTTCAAGAAGATGGTCTACTCCACTCTCACCAAGAAACAGAGGCTGCAGTCAGAAATACAAACAACATTAACTCACTAATTGTAACATCCGAGGATTAGGGGCTTTGCATTTAGTATGTTCCTGTGTGTTGCTATGCTTTGTCTTGTAATTTGTTATGTTTGGGGGGCTTCGGGAAGGCTCGGGATTAAACTGAAGCTTTGACAAAATTTCGTTCTTGGGCATCTTTAGGGGAGAGCTGGCTGGGGCAGGCTTTATGAGTTATTGCTTGCGATTAGTTGTCACTAGAGAAGGAGTGGTGTGGTGGCAGAGTGACGCCACCTGGGATGCAGGTAAGTGACGCCACAGAGGAGTAGTGAGGGAGCGGGTTCGAGTCGTATAGTTTGCTTTTTAGGAATTCTTTTTGGCGTCTGGAATGGGAGGTGATGGATTCGGCTAAGGACCTTGAAGAGTGGGAGTGGACTCATTCAAATATTTCAAATGGGGGGCCAAGAGTGAAAGGTGGAAGTTTGAATCTTTCAACCAATTCAAATGAGGGGAGTGGAGTGAATGTAGGAGAGGAGAAGGGGAGTGGCCGAATTTTTGGTTAGTGTTGGGGGGAGAATTCGGTCAAAAGTGGAGGCATTCGGTTGGTGAGTGTAGGTGCCGAAATATTTTTTTTTTGAAGTGTTTAGCAATGTGGTGTTGAGAGCTTCCCTTGTCGGCATTTAGTGGTTTTCATTTTGGCAACTTTTGTTCTTTGAGCTTCCCTTGTTGGCATTTAGTGGTTTTCATTTTTGCAACTTTTGTTCTTTTCTCTGTTGGCCATAAACTCCTTAGGCTATTGTTGTTCATTCTTCATTCAGTTAAAAGCCGAAACAATTCTCTCTTTTTCTTTTGCTCATACTTGTTTTGCATCTCATAACCCCTTAACCGAACCCTCCTACAACCCTCTCCATTTCATCATTTTTCCTCTCATTCGTTTCTTCTTAGCTGAATCTTTTCCCTATTTCTCCTTTTCTTTGCATCACTCTCTCATTTCGCTCTTAAAACCGAAACTCCCTAGTGAGAAACAAACCCGTATCATCTATTCTTTGTGAGCCGAATCTCTGATGGTTGTTTCTCTCTTCTTCCGCTAGAGATATCATCTTTGAGCTGAATCTTTTTTGCGTTAGTGGCATGTGCCGACTCTTTGGGGGCATCATTCGGTTTCTCTTGGTTTGAGGTAAGGCGGTTTCTTTTCAATTTCTTTTCATCTACCCTACTCTCTTTTGTCAATCGGTTACTTCTCCTTCCATAACTAAGGGAGTACTCTATATCATATCAAAGTACTTCACTTTGTGGTAACGTGTTGTTATTCTTTCCTTCATCTCTATTTGCTAGTGGCCGAACATCTATTAGGGAGGTGCTAGGAGTTCTTGGTTACTGGGGGTTTCTGTTCAAGCAGTCGTGTGGATTCGCGTTAGTAATAAAAGGTAAGGGATCCCTCTCTAGATATTCGATCGGCCTTTTCTTTCCGTTATTCATTTGGCTTAACCCAATGTTGTTGTTAAACAACATTTGTTCGTTATAGTATCTTCGACCAAGATCTCTTTCATGGAATCGAACACCAGCCAAGCAAAGGAGGGGGTTGGACTCGTAGTCCCTACCCCTAAGTTCAAGAAACATGCGGTGTCTGCTGTTCGAGACTTTCCACCGGGTTGTGGGCCGACTTCAGAGAGGGATAGGCAGATCGCTATGATGCCTACAAGTGAAGGTGTTAGCGAGATTGATAGCATAGTTCTTCGTGTTTACAGGTGTGTAATTACCACACTTCTCCCTTAATTGTCTAAAGCGTTTATGTGGTATGTTTGAAAGCCAAAAACTCGGTAATGGCTATTGAGTTACCCATGAAGGGTAAATTTAAATCACCAGGTTAGTAGTTCTTCGATTGAGCCTTATAATTAATGTTGAAAGCATGATTGTGCACATGTTCTAGATATTGGATGTAGGATATTATATGGCATGTTTATTATATTATGCTGCATATGCATGGGATTTGGGAATTGATAATGATGCGAAGGGGAAGTGTATATCGGTGACACTGTCACACTAATTCGATGGCTCAGTGCCTTATCGTATCGGTGACTCGGTCACATAATTATCGGTGGCTAGACCACATTATATCGGCTTTGAGCAGTGTGACTGTCAGCATGACTACCAAAGAGGAGTGTAGAGGATGGAGGGTTGATTGTAGAAATCCCCACAGGAGTGTTGAGGATGGACATATGGAGCGGAGTGTAGAGGATGGAATATTAGGCTGGGTTGGGTTATCATATTGATTATTTTGGTATGCTATAATGATTAGGCTTCGGCCGATTGTGTTTGGGGCTTAGGCCCACTTGTGGATTATGTGGACTAATTGCACACTGAGTCTTGTGACTCACTTTATTTGCTTAAACAAATGCGGTGACTCTTAGTTCGATGGATTGGAAATTTGGATTGGACTCGAGGTGGCCATGCATGGGTTATTCAATTAAAACTTTATTTTTATTTATCGTTTGCTACTTTTGGGGATTTTTAATTTGTAATAAGGCCACTGTTATTTTGGTTTTAATTATGGTTTAACTATCAAAACGTTTATATCTAAAACTTGATCGACAAAACGTTTTCTTCATAAGAGGAAATAAAAAGGGGTTTTCCTAAAAACTAAATCAATGATTTTACGCACGAAACTCTGAAAGCGAACCTTATGATTATTAAAATGTTATGACTAGAGTTTACAAATGTCACCTAAACACGAGAATGGGCTAAATAAAATTTTTACTAAGTTTTCAAATGAATTACTAAACCTGGAGTTCAAAAATAACTTAAGAGTTTTCCGAAGTTCGCATTCTTTTGTAAAATTCTTTCCAAGTGACAAACCAGATCCGGTCGTGGTGTTTGGGCTGGGTTTGGGGTGTTACACTAATACTTTAAATAAATAAAAAACAGAAAATTAAAAAAAATATTAACTTGAATGATGAGGTTATACTCCCCACCGGCCCTACCACAGATGCAAAATTTTCATGAATAAGAAAAAATCACGAGTGTTTGAAAGCATAATATAGTGGGGCAGCAGGTTTGGCAATCTAGTTAAAGTTAAAGTTATGGAGAGCAGGTTTGAAAGCCTGAAAAAAGCATGCATTTTCTAGCACTGTCTAGTTAAAGTTATGGAGAGTACAATACTTTCGGAAATCTAGAAAAACAATAAAATAAAACGGTATAAATAGCAAAAGTACGAGTGAATTAACTTACATGACGAGTAAGAATGGTGCAAACAAATCGAACTATAGCAAATACTAAGTATTTTTCCCTTCTAGGAGTCAATAACAAAACTAGTGCCATTGAAGTAGTAACTCAAAAACAAGTGCCAAAAATATATTACTTATCAAAGGCAGTTGTAAACAACTGAATAAAAGCAGCTTACCAGTGTAACACCAATTTCTGACACAATCATAAAGGACCACTAAAATGAACAAAACAGACTTCCGTGACATTCATAAAACTCATACGACAAGCTCATACCTATCTATGGCCTCAACACTCGGTAGTTCAACTTTGGCAATATAAGAAATGGAATGGATCAAAATTGGACAACTCCGTAAAACATAAACAAAACCGGATGATATTATATCTTAGCTCAATAAATGTTGAGTACAAATGAGTAAAGAAAAGGTTATCTGAAAGAACAAATGAAAAATAATAGGTTTTATTGAACAATGGAGTGTAACCAAGATTTCAAACAATGGGAAACTCCCATAAATACCTCGGCAGTCCTATAGGTATCTCAGTCCTTAATCCTTTGACGCGGTTGAGTTTACATATGATGAAGAATCTTTCTGATGGTTTACCTCTGCAGCACTTTAACACTTCAATTCACAGCAGTTAAATACTTCAATTGCAATGATTTAAAACTTCAATTTACAGCATTTAAATTGATCAATTACTGACAAAAAGGGATATATATTCACAAAATGGAAAAATAAACAGGATGAAATACCTCTAAAATTAGATGTTCGAATGAGCTCAAGCTGAGTATCGACCTCTAAAATTTCAATAAGTATACCTGCTTGAGCATCAATTCATTTGCACAAACATTAAAAAAAACAATATTCATTTGCATATGTATATGCAAATTGAAACTTTTTTCCCTTGTTGGTATATAAAAAAACCAATTAAAACAAGATACTAATTTAAACATTTATACAAAAAAAAATGATAAAAGACATTTAAAGCATAATGGGAGAATAAAAATTAATGTAAAAAGCATCTTATTACATTCTCACAACAAAGCAATAAACTTGAAGAAAAATGATATGGCAAAAAAACCATTTTATTCAAGAGTCAAGATACATACAACATAATCCTATTTGCATAAAGTCACTATCTTAAAAACATGCTAAAAGGAACAGACCAGTTGTTACCTCAAAATTTGTTATAAAGAAATGTTAAAAGGGAAAAAAAATCAATATTTGCATATGCACAATGATACCAAATATTTGGATATGCATGGAAAGCATAGTGATACCAAACCAAAAGCTATCAATTTGACGAGCATAGAAAACAGAAACAAACATACAAAATATGCTTCATTAGGCAACAGAAGAGCAATTCATTTAATAAACATAATCATGACAATTGCATCCAATCAACAAGGCAATAGTTGAATCCCAATTTTTGTTATTTTCTTGAGCTCAAACTGTTTTTTCTTTTACATAATTTTTATTAAGATTTCAAATTTTAATAAATAAAAAATAAAATACCTAATATTTCAAATTTTATAAATAAAAAGGATAAATAAAAAGTAAAATACCTAATACACAGTTTCAGAAACTTCAAGAATTTAGGGTTCACTAAGGTAAACAAGATTCCTCAATCCCCAAATCGTTTCTCAGTTGCCTCCACCAAGTTTTAAACTTTAAAGTTTTTATTTGAAGAAACCAAAATCACATTCACTATTGACTCTTGAAATATTAACGATAAAGTTTAAACAAGTAATGAAGTTTACTGGATTGGTTGTGGCGGTGGAGAGTGAGTGATGTGATGTGGCTTGTGAGAGGAGACGGCAATGCAGCAAGTCCTCGGCTCGGAGACTTTAGCGGGAGAAGGATGTTTGTTTCTGATTTGGGTAAATTTTTAGGGATTAAGGGAAAGGGATTTGGGGAGCTTGATTTCGATGGGGGAAATTTCTGGTCTTTCGGGTTTAATTTTAGGGGTATAGTGGATTGAAAAAAACGACGACGTTTTGAAATAAAACTGAATCCATTTGCGGCGTTTCTAAGAAAGCGCCACTAAAATCAAATGACAAAACGAAGTCGTTTTACAAACAGTTAATGCTTTTAAGAACGCCTCTAAAAACAAAGCAAAAAAACGGTGTCGTTTTGTAAACACTTAATATATGTTAGCGGCGTTTTTACATAAAACGCCAGTAAAACACAAGCTTTTGCAGCGTTTTTTTTTTATAAAACGCCACTATAAACAAATAAAACGCAACATTTTGCGTCGTTTTAGACAAAACGCCACTGAACATAAGCTTCAAACGGCGTCGTCCCAATTTTTCCATATATATTACCGGCATTTTTATTAAAAACCCCACTATTCCTAACTTATTATTTTTATTATTTATTTATAAATTTTTTATAGTTTTGTGTATATTTTATAAAAATTAAACATTAAAATATATATAGATATATATATTTTTTTCTAAGTTTTTTAGTTTTTTTTTATTTTTTGCGTTTTTAAGAATAAAGATTAAATTAACAGAATGTGTAAAGTTAAGGGGTTAATTTTGTTGAATTTTTAAAATTAAGATTAAATTGATAGAATCTGCAAACAGTAAATTATAATTAATCTAGTTAAATAATAAGCCGAGGATGAAAGAGTGCTTGACTTTTATTACAATTTTATATTTAATTAATTATTATATATTTCATATCAATTTTAAATAAATAATTTTTCAAACTTAATTTGAGTAATATTAATTTAAAAGAATTAGATACATGCCATAAGTTTTATATAATTTTTTATGTAAGAAAACAAAAATAAAAAATTCCAAAATATGAAGTAAAAAAGGTTTAAAAAACTATAATGATAATTTTTATATAAAAAATTTCATAATATCTCTTTTTACGATTATATAATAAATTATTTAATATATAAATTAAAAAACTTAACTCCAAACCCCATTACATAACCCCAAATCCAAACTCAAAACCCTAAACTAAAACACATAACCCCAAACCCCAAACTATATAATGATAATTTTAATATTAAAATTCATAGTATTTATTTTTCAATTATATATAATAAATTATTTAATATATAAATTAAGGATAAAAATTTGAACCTATTTTAAAGAAATAAACATTGGGGTAATGGATACATATACCATTCGGGGTTATGGGAAGACAGTTTCACAATAGAAAGAAGGATCAGTGAACGATGGTCGAATCTAGCAACTTCGGGGTTATGGGATTTAGGGATTTTGGGGATTTGAATTAGGGGAAACTGATTTGAGGGATTTTGGTTTTGGGATTTTAGATCATATACCTAACACCCTAAACACTAAACGCTAAACCCTAAACCCTAAACCCAGAACCCTAATCCATTAACCATTTGCCTATAAACCCATAACCCTAAACCTTAACCCCTACCCACTAACACTTAAACCTTAATACCGGTAAACACTAAGATCTTAAACACTAAACAATAAACCCAAATAACAAACTTTAAAACACTAAACCCATACACCAAAATAACAAACCCTAAACCATGAATTTAACATACTAAACATTAAACCCTAAATTAATTTTAATAGCTTAATTTGTAACTTAAATGAAAACTTCTAAATTGTTTAGTTAGCAATTTGTAACTTTTCATAATTAAGTAACTAAAATGAAACTTTCTCATTGCTTATAAGTGAATGTATCAAAATAAAATATAATTCAAAGCAAGAATAAGAAAAAAATATGAAAAAATGTATGCTCAACTTTTAGCGGCATTTTTGTACAAAAACGCCGCTATTGCTCAGTTTATTAGCGGCGTTTGTGTAAAAATGCCGCTATTGCTCAGTTTTTTAGCGGAGTTTGTATAAAAGCGCCGCTATTGTTCAGATTATTCGCGGCGTTTGGGCAAAAACCCCGCTATTGCTCAGTTTATTAGCGGCGTTTGTGTAAAAACGTCGCTATTGCTCAGTTTTTTAGCGGCGTTTGTATAAAAGCGCCGCTATTGTTCAGAATTTTCACGGCGTTTGGGCAATAACGCCGCTATTGCTCAATTCTTTGCGGCGTTTTACTTAAAAACGCTGGTATTGCTCTATTTTTTGCGGCGGTTTACTGGAAATGCCGCTAATTTATAATCTTTGCGGCGTTTTTTGTAAAAACGCCGCTAAAGCCCTATTTTGTTGTAGTGCTTGTTCATTTGTCTCTTTCTTGAGACACGAGACTCCATCTCAGCTTTTCTTTTCTATTTAACCAACTCCTCAGCTTTACAAGCCCTGTCCACTAGCACAATGAATTCTTTCAATTCTAGGACACCAATAAATAACCGGATATCTTCATTTAATCCATCCTCAAACCTTTTACACATAATGGCTTCAGAGGATACACACTCCCGAGCGTACTTGCTGAGCCTTACAAATTCACGCTCATATTCAGTTACTGCCATTCTACCTTGTTTCAGTTCAAGGAACTCCTTTCTTTTCTAATCAATAAATATTTGGCTAATGTACTTCTTCCGAAATTCTTCTTGGAAAAACTCCCATGTGATCATTTCCCTTGGTACAACCGACACAAGGGTGTTCCACCACTGATAAGAGGAATCTCTCAGAAGAGACACTACACACTTCATGCACTCTTCAGGTGTGCAAGATAACTCATCAAATACCCTGATCGTATTTTCAAGCCAGAATTCTGCTCTTTCTGGATCATCATCTTTACTAGCTCGAGATTCCTCGGCTCCTTGTTTCCATATTCTATCGACCGGAGGCTTTTCTCTCCTTACCACTTTTACCACTTGGGGAGCTACTGGGGTAGGTTGAGGAATAGGTGGGGGTGGAGGGGGTTGTGCATTCGGGTTCGCACGAACGAACTCCGTATACCATGCATTCATCATGTGGAGAAAGCCTTCCCTAGCCTCTTCTCCTCCTGTCTGACTTACAGTCGTAGGTCTATTCTCATTTTCATTCGGCACCGCCCCTTCAGCGAGAGCCGGCACGTTACTTTCTAAATCATCCGCCACAGCCCTATCGGGATCCATTTACTATATGAAAACACAATTTAAATCGTCAGGAGTCGTCACACTATCATAATGTAAATACTCATGTGTATGGCATGTATAGCTAGACTCATGCTTACGCTACGTTAGTCCAAGAATCAACTAAGCCGTAGCTCTGATACCACTAAATGTAACACCCCTTACCCGTGTCCGACGCTGGGATAGGATACGAGGCATTATCGGACTTAACTTGCTTAAACATACAACATCGGGCTATAAAATTTCGTTTCAACTTAAATTTTTCATTCATATTCATAACATCCTTATTATGGGTCTACGAGGCCCTAAACATACATACGGGACGGTTCGAAACCAAAACGGAAACTTTTGCACACTTAGAAATTTTTTGCCTAAAATAGGGCCACACGCCCGTGTGTAATGGAACACGCCCGTGTGGGCAGGCCGTGTGGTCACACACGCCCATGTTCCTAATCCGTGTGGAATTTATTTCTCATTTCGAACCTACAGGGGTTGTCACACGGCCAGACACACGCCCGGTGTGCGTGGCGTGTCCTCACCACGGCCTAGACACGCCCGTGTCCTCACCCGTGTGTAAAAACCTGGGTATTCTATTTATGACGTCATCAATCTCTTAAGGGCACACGGCCTAGGCACACGCTCGTGTGCTGGCCCGTGTGGCGAATCAAATTTTTGCAAATTTGATGCAGGGGACACACGGCCTATCAGCACACCCATGGGGCTGACCGTGTGTCACACACGGCCTAGACACACGCCCGTGTGTCTACTCGTGTGGACAATTAGAAGGCTATTTTCCAAGCCTATTGCCACCCTGAAACATAAACACACATATACCAACACAAGAAACACATAACACTGCAATAATACACTATGAAGACTCTCAAATCGTCATTCATGCACTACATAGAACTCATCATCATTAAGATATAAAACTTGACAAATATTGGCCAATTCTTAATGGCCACTTACAAAATGAGTGTATAACATTAATAGCCAACACTTAGCCTTTCAAATATGACATAACACAAAATGACCAAGTTCCTATACATGTCATACTCAAAAGGAATCAACTTTACTATACCAAAAGAATAGTTGATAGTGTGATCCGAGCTCCGACGTCCTACGACCCCCGAGCTAGCTTGGCGAAACTACAAGGAAAAGGGAAAAGAGATGGGTAAGCACATAGCTTAGTAAGTTTGCATGAATTGAAATAGCAACATAAGTACTCATGGTAAAATCTATTCATCTCATAGAACGATAACAACAGAAGTTCTCAAGTACTTTGACATACTTACTCATACTTACGCTTACCTATCACATATCACATTAGGGTTTCATAACTCGTATTTTACTCATGGTACCTGTATCACTTCATCACATAATTTAGCACTTATGTTATCATGAACATAAACTTAAATCATAATCATCTTTCACTTAAATGTAACTCTTTGTCATCTTTGTATAGCTTAGCTCTTACCATATTTGCATACTTAACTCTTTTGCCCGTTGAATTTCTTGGAATATCAGAGGATATTCAATCTCATCATACATGTATTACGATGCCAATGCCATATCCCAGATATGGTCTTACATGGGATCACCTCTTGATGCCGATGCCATATCTCAGATTTGGTCTTACACGGAATCTTTTAGCTCGATGTCGTTGCCATGTCCCAGATATGGTCTTATACGAGATCGTACATAGATTTCGATGCCATATCCCAGACATGGTCTTAAACAAGATCTTCCTTTTGTGCCGAAGCCATGTCTAAGGCATGGTCTTATACGGAACCTTCCTTATTCGGTGCCGATGCCATGTCCCAGACATGGTCTTACACGGGACCTACATTCGGTGCCGATGCCATGTCCCAGACATGGTCTTATACGTGACCTTCCTTATTCGGTGTCGATGCCATGTCCTAGACATGGTCTTACATGGGACCTACATTTTGTGCCGATGCAATGTCCCAGACATGGTCTTCTACGGGACCTACATTCGGTGCCGATGCCATGTCTCAGACATGGTCTTATACGGGACCTACATTAGGTACCGATGCCATGTCCCAGACATGGTCTTATACGAGACCTTCCTTATCTCATGTCGTGACATAGGTATCTTCGTTATTCCGAATCTTCAACCGGGACTTCAACTCAACATGATTCATTACAATCTCATTAAAGCATCATTAATCAACTTCATGGAATTAATATACACATCTCATAGAATAAATCAATTAAAAACATAATAACATCACGTAGCTATAAATCCACACAAACTTACCTCGGTACTCAAAATGTGTGTAGATATTCGATTTAGTCCACAACCTTATTCTTGCCTCGGTTTTGGTCCGGGCTTCGTGTTTCTTGATCTATAATAACAATTCACTTTTTTAATACTCACATTGACTAAATTGACTCATGAATCATACTTTGGTAAAATTACGATTTTACCCCTAAACTTTCACATAATTATACTTTTTCCCCTAGGCTCGTAAAATGATTTTTATTCAACTTTCTTGTATTTTAAGCCTAGCCGAATCATTTTCTTAACTACAAAAACCTTCAATTTCCACTATTTCACTCATGTATGACCATTTTCATAACTTTTACAATTTAGTTCTTTTTATGAATTTCTCATGAAAATCACTTAGGAAAAGATGTTTATCATACATCAAACTTTCATATTCTTCCATAAAACATCAAAATACATGCATGTCATACATGGGTAAATTTTTAAACATAAACCCTAGCTCAAAATATAGCTAGGAATAGCTAAATCGAGCTACGAGGATCTCAAAAATACGAAGAATATTAAAAACGGGGCTAGGAGACACTTACTATCAAGCTTGGAAGTTGAAGAAACCCTATCTATGGAGTCCTTGTAATTTTCGGCTATGGAGAAGAAGATGGACATGAATTTTGACTTCTTTTTCCCTTTTAATTCTTTTATTAACCAAATGACAAAAATGCCCTTAAGGCCCTTTCTTTAGATTTTTCCTGTAACATCCCGAATTAATGGGCATGTGCATTTTGGTGTGATATATGTTAATGTGTTAATTTAAGAGTTAGGGGTTCAGATTGAGCTCAGGTATGGGCTGAGGCATTGGCTAAATTCTTGGGTAGACACTCTAGAGCATTTAAGATAGGTATCTGTGTTTAAAATATCAAAGTGGGCTTGTGGCCCAGTGGCAAAATAGCGCCACTAAGAAGGAAGGGAGTTAGCTTCACTAAGGGTCCAAGTTTTGGGCCACTTGGAGCCCATGTTTTGGGCCAAGTTCGGCACCTAAAGGAGGCTAGAGGGACGGCAACAAGGCTAAAATATAGGGGATTTTTAATGTTTTAAAATATGTGATATTATTCGGATAAAGGAGGGAGGAAGTGGTGTGATGTAGGACACTTTTGGATGGGTGTTTTGAGAAAGATAAGGGATAGGTTGAGGATCTATCAAGGAGGCTAGTGTTGGCTGAAAATCAAACACAGGAGAGGGGGGAGAATCGGTTTAGTATAGGCAAGGAGTGTGCCGAAAATTTTCCTACTGAGTTCTTGTCATCTTTTTCTTTTCTGCCGAAATCACCACTTCACTCTCCCTCTCCACTTTCTTTTCTTTTTCCTTCTAGTTAAAACCCTCTGAAGTCTCCTCAATCACCGAAACACTATTATTTTCTGTCTCTTCTCTTTCAAACGCATTGGTCGAATATCCCTTGTAAGACAGCATTCTTCTTGTTCATCTTTTTTTGGGATTTTCTTAAAAAGCTGAAATTCCTAGATCTCTAATCTTCTACGCTTGATCTTCTTACGTGATTGCGAATCTTTTTGCAAAGGGTAGCCGAAACCTTCTATAGAGGTAAGTGTCGGTTGTGCTATATTTTTCCAATCTTCTCCGGCTTTTTAGAGACCATAGCCGAATGGCTACACATGGGGTGATCTTGTGTTTTCTTTCATGGCGGCATCCGGGATTTGAAGGAGATTTAATCGCCTAGGATTCTAATCGATAGCACTCGAATTATACTACTTTCGGGATTCAATCAATTTAGGTAAGGAGATTTATCTTCGTCATTTTATTAAATCGATTTAATTCCAATCTGACATTTAACCTTGTTTGGTGGTTACTCAAATCAATCTCATAAAGTGAAGTCTTTGACCGGCGGCATAGTGATCTGATAATCACGATTCTGGCTAGGGAAAGCATCAATTTCGATAGCATAGCATTAAGCGTAATCAGGTGTGTAATTTCTCACACCATCTTTGTTGTCGATATATATATGCATGAATCTATCTATATTACATTAAATGCCAAAATCCCGGCATGGTTGTTGAAAACCCGTGGAGGTAAAGGCGAATCACGAGTTAGTGATTCTGTCATTCATAAGTGAATGTTTCGTTGAGATGATATGTTTTATATGTATGTCGATTTCTATGTATGCGGGGTTGGGTGATTGATGAAAGGGAAGTGTTCTGCATTACGGTGGCCCCCGCCACGATGCATTGTAGTGGCTCTGCCACGATCCGTTCTGTTGACTATGTCACAAATTTGATGATGAGCAGCTAACTGCAGCATGACTACCATCGATGGTGTGTAGCGGCGTGGGTTGATTGTAGAAATCCCCAAGGGTGTGATTGGCAGGTAAAGGGTGGTGTGTAGCGGATGGAAACCTAGGATTGGGTTGGGCTTTGCATAATTTCTGTTGTATGATATTCTGTTATTATGTTCTGTAGGTTAAGGCCCAACCTGATGGTGCATGAGGGTTGCACACTAAGTCTCGTGACTCACCCCGTTGTTTAACATGTTTCCAGGTGACACCTAGTGCATCGGATTTGGGTTGGAGAGGGCGCAAGGTGGCCATGCGAGGAGTTTATTTGATTTAGAAAAAGGGCTTGTTAAAATTATTTATTCTTAATATTTTTAGTTACCTTGGTTCATTAATTCATTGTAATAAGGCCATGGGCCATTAGTTTTATATTTTCGAGTTTTGGGCTTTACTTTGAGACACTTGAATTATCCGATAAAATTAAAACCAGGGCATGTACTAAGTTTGGTTTGTAATTCATAAAGGCATCATATAGAATTTATATCTTATATAAATTATCAAATTATTAAGTTTTCAGTATAAATGTTTAGACTCAACCAACGTTTTTCAAAAAAATGCAACATGTTTTATTAAATCTTCTTAGTGACATGCGGATCGATTCGTGGTGTTTGGGCCGGGTTTGGGGTGTTACAAATTGGTATCAAGGCCAGGTTCAAAACTCGGCTTTGGAGATTTTGGGCTCAAAACGTTTTCTAAAGATGGGTTTTGGAAACATGCATGTTTATAAATAATACAGGATGGTTTTCCCGGCATGGCACTTGCGTCTCCGACCCAAGTCCGCCAGGTAAGTATTCAGAACTCATTGTGTGTTATATATGTATGTGGGCTTGATTGGCTTTAAGGGAAGTAGATTATTTAATTAGAACTTGATGGACTTTAGGGTTAGTTTAAACAACTCTCTAAATTCATAAGATTTAATCCAACCAAACAAACCTGTGAACAAGTCGCGAGATTAGGGTGTGGCAACAGGCATACGCATGTCTAGGATTGGATTCAGGGAGAGCTTGGTATTTAAGCGGTCCTAGTGACTCACCTCCTCTTCGCTAGAATCCTACAGTGCGTAGTATTTGTTCACCTTAGTCATGAGGACTTGTTGTGGGCCAAAATTTTTAACTAAAACCCGAAAGGGACCAGCCATCCTATTTTTTACAATTACTAAATTACCCCTGATTTATAAGTGACCAAAATATCCCTGATTTGTAGGATTACTGAAATACCCCCAGATTATAAAATTACCAATATACCCTCGGATTGTAAAATTACCAATATACCCCAGTTGCAAAAATTACCAAAATACCCTTTTTCACAAAATCACCAAGGAACCCTATTTGAGAAAATTACGAAAATACACTGTAGGATGAATTACGAAAATACCACAGGTAGTGAAATAGCGAAAATACTCTATGTGTTGATGGTGGGTTCGTGGATGTTGTCTGTATGTTGATTGTTGAGTGTATGTAGTTTCCTAGAACTAGGAGACAAACTTGAGAGGCTGAAACTTGTGGATGTAATTTGAATTCGAAAGAACTACTCTTAAACTCATGTTTATAAGGCTATTTCGTAGTTAATCGATGGAAGAAACCTATTAATTCATAAAATTTCTAATCGGATAAGCGTCAATCGGAAGAATGAGTACAAAGGGGTCGAGGGCGTCAAGTCGCATGGTCGTGGTAGGGTAGGATGATGAGTGTCGAGCCAGCAGGTCCGCCACGAGTCGAGAAGCGAGATGCCAAATATGCCGGCTGTGGAGGGAGAATTTTGGGACCAGGCGCCCGGAGATGATGCAGTATCTCAGGCGATGTTGCGGGTCCTCGAAAGAGTTGCTGGGGTAGGCACGGGTTTAGGAGCTCAGAAATCTGTGTCGGAACGACTCTGAGCCAACGGAGTAGAGATGTTTAGGGGTGTTTCTGGCGTAGCCCCTAACACAGCTGAGTATTGGTTAGAAGTGAGTGAGCACATAATGGATGACCTCGACTTCACGGTGGAGGAGAAGTTGAAAGGGGTCGTGTCTCTTCTGCGAGACGAGGCTTACCAGTGGTGGCTCACGGTAAAGGAGGGTACTGCCGCAGATCGAATTGACTGGGATTTCTTTAAGGAATCATTTCAGGGAAAGTACGTTGGGGCCAGCTATGTGGATGCACAGAGGAAGGCATTTCTGAATTTTGTGTAGGGAAGTAAATCTGTGTCCGAGTATGAGGCGAAATTTCTACATTTGAGCCGTTACGGTCGGGGAATTGTAGCGGCTGACTATGAGCGATGTGTACGGCTCGAAGCTGGATTGCGGGATGAGTTGAGAGTGTTGGTAGCACCGCAGCGAGAAAGGGACTTTGCCGTCCTGGTTGAGAAAGCTAAAATATCTGAGGAGGTGAAGCGGACTAAGAAGCAAAATAAGGATAAGGATCGGAATAGTAATAAGAGAAATTTTGGGTCGTCGGGATCATCTGGGAGTTTTCAGAAAAGGCCTAGGTTTGATGGGCCAGCTCGTGCTCCGACATCTGCTACTGGGAGTCAGAATCAATCATGTAACTTGTGCGGGAAAGTACATTTCGGGGAGTGCAAAAGGAGGACTGGTGGGTGCTTCAGGTGTGGGTCTATGGATCATATGGTGAGAGACTGTCCACAGGTGGAACAGGTACAGCCAGTTGGACGAGGTTCTGACCAGGTCAGGAAGGGTGGACAGCCACCACCAAGGGGTCGTGGCCAAGTCAGAGGAGGAGATGGGTCTGCTCGGGGTCGTGGAGCCCCTGGTAGGGGTACCGGTAATGTAGACGCGAGACAGCCAGGTCTGGTTTATGCAGCTCGTCGACGAGAGGATGGTGACGCATCGGACATCATAACCGGTACGTTTCTTATAGCTGATAATCCATTTCTTGTTTTGATTGATATTGGATCAACCCACTCTTACGTTGCATGCTCGGTATTTGAGACCCTAAGTATAGACTCTGAAATAACTTCTAGGAAGATGACTGTGGTTAGTCCTTTAGGACAATCTAGGGTAGTGGACAAACTGTTTAGGAACGTACCTTTAGAGACACAAGGGGTAGTGTTCCCGGCAGACTTAATGGAATTACTGTTTGGAGAGTTTGATCTTATCTTAGGAATGGATTGGTTGATGAAACATCGTGCTAAGTTGGATTGTGAGACTAAGCGCATGGTGTTGAATACCCCGGAAGGCGGGGAGGTGGTTGTGTTAGGAGAAGGAAGGAAATATTTGTCCAACGTGGTATCTGCCCTAAAAGCTGTTAAGATGATTCGGAAAGGATGTAACGCGTTTCTAGCTTTTATCAGTGCTTTGGATGCTAAGGAGATGACTGTCGATGAGGTTCGAATAGTCAAAGATTTCGCGGATGTCTTTCCTGAGGAACTGTCAGGGTTACCCCCGGATCGCGAAGTGGAGTTTGGAATAGAGCTACTTCTGGGTACAGCTCCGGTGTCCATTGCTCCTTATAGAATGGCGCCGAAGGAGTTGGTGGAACTCAAAGCTCAGATCTAGGAACTATTGGATCGTGGTTTTATCTGACCGAGTGCGTCTCCGTGGGGAGCGCCGGTCCTATTTGTGAAGAAGAAGGACGGATCCATGCATATGTGTGTGGACTACCGTCAACTGAATAAGTTAACGATTAAGAACAAGTACCCACTGCCGAGAATCGATGATATGTTCGACCAGCTCAAAGGAGTTTCGGTTTTCTTTAAAATAGATTTAAGGTCGGGTTATCATCAGTTAAAGGTAAAGGAAGGGGACATTCATAAGACGACATTTCGAACTCGCTACGGTCATTATGAATTTTTGGTGATGCCGTTCGGGTTAACAAACGCGCCCAAGGCATTTATGGATATAATGAATCGGGTGTTCCAACCATACCTTGATCGATTTTGTCGTCTTTGTTCATTAACGATATATCTGGTTTATTCCAAGTCCGAGGAGGAGCATGAGGCACATCTTCGTGTGGTGTTGCAAGTTTTGAGGGAGAAGCAGCTCTAAGTTCAGTAAGTGTGAGTTCTGGCTAAGGGAAGTAACTTTCTTAGGGCATGTGGTTTCTGCGAGAGGAATTAGGGTTGACCCTCGGAAGATAGAAGGCTGTATTGGATTGGAAACCGCCGAAGTCCGTGGCAGAGGTTCGAAGTTTCTTAGGATTTACAGGGTATTACAGGAGGTTTGTTGAGGGGTTCCCATTAATTGCGGCACCTCTAACTAAGTTGTTGAGGAAGGGAGTACCGTTTGTTTGGACCGACAAGCAGTAGGGAGAGCATTGAGAAGTTGAAGAAAATTTTGTGAAGCACCGGTGTTAATCGGCGAGGCGAGAAAAGAGTTTACCGTCTCTTGTGATCGTCACACACGGGTTTAGGATGTGTGTTGATGCAAGAGGAAAGGTTGTTGCCTATGCGTCGCGACAGTTAAGATCGCATGAGTTGAACTACCCACGCATGATTTAGAATTGGCTGCGGTAGTGTTCGCTCACGAAGATGCGAGACACTACTACATGCGGGAGAAGTCGGTTATTTACACGCGACCATAAGAGTCTGAAGTATCTCCTCACCCGAAGGAGTTGAATCTAAGACAACGTAGGTGGATTGAACTTTTGAAGGACTATATTGCGCTCGATCGAATATCATCCGGGCAAGGCTAACGTGGTGGCGAGATCTGTTGAGTCGGAAGGCAATAGCGGAGTTGAGGGCGATCTTCGCTCATCTCAGTCTATATGAGGATGGCGATCGGTATTTGAACTCCAAGCGAGACCAACGTGGACCAGTCAGATCAAAGAGAAGCAGCTTCTAGACTATGTCTTGAGTGCTCGACTCTGGCAAGTACAAAGTGGCGAAGGAGAGGACTATAGTTTGAATGGTGATGAGGTTTGGTCGGAAGGGTAAGCTAAGTCCCCGATTTATTAGACCTTATCGGATACTAGAACGTGTGGGACCAATAGCGTATCGATTGGAGTTGCCTCCAGGGTTGGAGCGGATACAGGACGTGTTTCATGTCTTGATGCTAAGACGTTATCGTTCGGATCCATCGCATATTATGCCGGTAGAAGAGATTGAAGTAAGGCCAGATTTGTCTTTTGAGGAGGAACCAGTGCAAATCTTGGATCGAGACGTAAAGGTGTTGAAAAGGAAGTCCGTCCCTTTGGTCAAGGTGCTGTGGCGAAACCACGGTGCGGAGGAAGCGACATTGGAGCCAGAGGATGTTATGCGACAACAGTATCCCCATCTCTTCTAATCAGGTAAATTTCGAGGCCGAAATTTATTTTAAGGGGGTAGAATTGTAACATCCCGAATTAATGGGCCTGTGCATTTTGGTGTGATATATGTTAATGTGTTAATTTAAGAGTTAGGGGTTCAAATTGAGCTCAGGTATGGGCTGAGGCCTTGGCTAAATTCTTGGGTAGACACTCTAGAGCATTTAAGATAGGTATATGTGTTTAAAATATCAAAGTGGACTTGTGGCCCAGTGGCAAAATGGCGCCACTAAGAGGGAAGGGAGTTGGCGTCACTAAGGGTCCAAGTTTTGGGCCACTTGGAGCCCATGTTTTGGGCCAAGTTCGGCACCTAAAGGAGGCTAGGGGGGACGGCAACAAGGCTAAAATATAGGGGATTTTTAATGTTTTAAAATATGTGATATTATTCGGATAAAGGAGGGAGGAAGTGGTGTGATGTAGGACACTTTTGGATGGGTGTTTTGAGAAAGATAAGGGATAGGTTGAGGATCTATCAAGGAGGCTAGTGTTGGCCGAAAATCAAACACAGGAGAGGGGGGAGAATCGGTTTAGTATAGGCAAGGAGTGTGCCAAAAATTTGCCTACTGAGTTCTTGTCATCTTTTTCTTTTCTGCCGAAATCACCACTTCACTCTCCCTCTCCATTTTCTTTTCTTTTTCCTTCTAGTCAAAACCCTCTGAAGTCTCATCAATCGCCGAAACACTATTATTTTTTATCTCTTCTCTTTCAAACACATTGGCCGAATATCTATTGTAACACAGCATTCTTCTTGTTCATCTTTTTTCTAGATTTTCTTAAAAGCCGAAATTCCTAGATCTCTAATCTTCTACGCTTCGATCTTCTTTTGTGATTGTCGAATCTTTCTGCAAAGGGGTAGCCGAAACCTTCTGTAGAGGTAAGTGTCGATTGTGCTATATTTTTTCCAATCTTCTCCGGCTTTTAGAGACCATAGCCGAATGGCTACATGTTGGACTGATCTTGTGTTTTCTTTAATGGGCGGCATCTCGGGATTTGAAAGAGATTTAATCGCTTAGGATTCTAATCGGTAGCACTCGAATTATACTACTTTCGGGATTCAATCAATTTAGGTAAGAAGATTTATCTTCGTCGTTTTATTAAATCGGTTTATTTCCAATCTGACATTTAACCTTGTTGGGTGGTTACTCAAATCAATCTCATAAAGTGAAGTCTTTGACAAGCGGCATAGTGATCGATAATCACGATTTAATTACAGGAAAGCATCAATTTCGATAGCATAGCATTAAAGCGTAATGAGGTGTGTAATTTCTCACACCATCTTTGTTTATCGATATATATATGCATGAATCTGTCTATATTACATTAAATGCGAAATCCGGCATGGTTGTTGAAAACCCGTGGAGGGTAAAGGCGAATCACCGGGTTAGTGATTTGTCATTCATAAGTGAATGTTTTGTTGAGATGATATGTTTTATATGTATGCCGATTTCTATGTATGCGGGGTTGGGTGATTGATGAAAGGGAAGTGTTACATGCGGTGGCTCTGCCAAAATGCATTGTAGTGGCTCGCCACGATCCGTTCTCAGTGACTATGTCACAAATCGACGATAAGCGACTAAGCTGCAGCATGAGCGCCATCGATGGTGTGTAGCGGCGTGGGTTGATTGTAGAAATCCCCAAGGGTGTGATTGCGGGTAAAGGGTGGTGTGTAGCGGATGGAAACCTAGGATTGGGTTGGGCTTTGCATAATTTACTGTTGTATGATATTACATTATTTTGTTACGTGGGCTAAGGCCCAACCTTTGATGGTGCATGAGGGTTGCACTGCTTGAGTCTCGTGACTCACCCCGTTGTTTAACATGTTTCAGGTGACACCTAGTGTATCGGACCGAGAGTGGAGAGGGCGCAAGGTGGCCATGCAGGAGTTTATTTGATTTAGAAAAAGGGCTTGTTAAAATTATTTATTCTTAATATTTTTAGTTACTTTGGTTCATTAATTCATTGTAATAAGGCCATGGGCCATTAGTTTTATATTTTCGGTTTTGGGCTTTACTTTTGGACACTTGAATTATCCGATAAAATTGAAACCAAGGCATGTACTAAGTTTCGGTTTGTAATTCATAAAGGCATCATATAGAATTTATATCTTATATAAATTATCAAATTATTAAGTTTTCCGGTATAAATGTTTAGACTCAACCAACGTTTTTTTCAAAAAAAATGCAACGTGTTTTACTAAATCTTCTTAGTGACATGCGGATCCGATTCGTGGTGTTTGGTAGGGTTTGGGGTGTTACATTTCCTTCCCATGTCCATATTTGTCTATCTTGACATTTAATGGTCTAATTGCTAAATAAGGACCTCTAGTAATTTTTATAATTCTATTTCATACTTAAATCTTTTAGAATCTCTTATTTTCTAATCTTTGCAATTTAGTCCTAATAGGCAATTTATTCATAAAATTTCTTCATGAAATTTTCAAACAATCATGCAAACACATCATAAGCCTCATAAAAATCATAAAACATATATTTCTACTACGAATTTGTGGTCTCGCAACCTCTATTCCGACTAGGCCCTAAATTGGGCTGTTACACACCTCTTATTCTTGAGATAGAATGACTGTACAATATTCATTCCATCATCGTAATCATCCAAAGGCAACCTACCAACATTTTCACCATTTAATAAAAAAAATTTATTTCTCTTATAGCCATGAAGATAGTGGGTCGGATATTATTAAAGTTTTTAGGAATACAATTAGCATTTATCTCATCAATACTCATTCTTTTCTCTATCTTATCTTAAGCTTCATATTGTAATTGGTAAATATTAGTTTTTGGATATTCTAAAATAGTAACCCATTTCTTGCCTTAGTGTGAATGTAACAAAATATGCTCCAATTCGTTCTTCGTTTGATGTCGAATTTGTTTGACTAAGCACTTAACTGCCAATCTATGTAACTCATGAATAAATGTTTTAGATTTTAAAAAAAAAACTTCCATATGTATGATATATTAAATAATTAATTATCAATTTACTTGAATTTATTGGATTCCAAGCTCTTTGTGCTTGAAGAGTAATAAATCTCTCATGCTTATTTAATAACAATTGCATAGTAAGAGATAGAATAAAAATTATGTAAAGTAAATAGAATAAAAATTATGAAAAGTAAGTAAAATATAAATAAATATTTATCATTTTGATTTTATTATTTATAGAATGTTGTAATATTACTTGTACCTTCTAATTTTTCTTCAAATAGAATGCTTATCCCCAAATTAAAATCACCATTAAGAAACTAAACTGTCGAAACCATTTTAAAATCGAGTTTTAGAAAATGGGAATCGACTTTCAAAAACGAAAATGGGAGTCGTCACCAATCCCTTTTTACTTAGGTGTGATTGGATCACCTTGTAAAATATTTTATTTAAAACATTTGATTTTGGTCCACGAAAAACAAAAAAAACGGGTTCGGGAGTCGGTTACGTATGAGGAAGGGTTAGCACCTTCATAACGCCCAAAAATTGGTACCTAATCGATAGAATCATGTCCAAATGTTTGAAATTTAAAAGTATTAAAAAAATATGATTTCTTTTAAAAAAACTTCGAGCAATTTAAGTTAAAATTTGAGACTTTCTTGTTCCGAAGGAATATAAACATCACATCCAGTACGTTAGGACACGATATTTAAGAACCTTCGTAATCAAAATCATCTCATGATTTTCAAAACTTGAAAAAAAGGTATTTAGTTATTTAGCCAAACGAAAAATCGCAACCCAGTACGTTAGGGCACTATTTCCCGAATTTCTAAATACCAAAACATTGCCTTATTTTAAAAACTTTTAAAAATATAATAGTTTTGCAAAAAATAGATTTTTTTTTTATACAATAACCATGTAACAACATTGCGTTTATATACTATCGATATACATATTAAAAGCAATTATAATACATTAACATCATATATAAACAATATAAAATACAACTAAAATAACTACACTAGGGTAATCATAAAATAATAAATAAATAAAAGGGCATTGTATAAACAAATAAAATATATAAAGCAATATACATAAAACAATTAAAAATACTAAGTAAATATAAGCTTTTCATGCAAGATTAAACAATAAAATAATTAATAAAAGAAGACATATTTATAAGATGAATAATTAAACAATGTATAAAACTTTTTTGAATATATATATAGCATAATAAAAAATATGTAATAAAAAATCATATTAAATAAAATAATAAATAATGAAAATATATGTATATATGTAGTACATTAATTATAAAATTATATACATAATATAAACAATATAAATAAAATAAATTAGATAATATAAATAAATTTTATATAAAATAAAGCTTTAGAAACAATATATAATATAACACTATATAATATACAAAATATAATATAATAAATAATATAAAATATATATAATAATATGTAAACTAAATAATATTAAACCTGATAAAATAAATAATATATATGAGGCTAATAAAATAAAAAAAATTGAATTTTATACAAAATTAATATATAAGTAATAAAAATAAAATAATTAAATATAGTTTTAAAATAAAAAATAAAATAGGAAGGTTTTAAAATGAATAAGGATTAAATAGCAATAAAATAAATATAAGAGGATTAATTTAAAACACGGGCCATACTGCTAGGGACTAATATAGCAATTATAACAATTTTGCAAAACGACACCGTTTGGATTTTACCATTAAACTGCCCATGGACTCAATTGAAACAGAATATGAGTTCTAGGGCAAAATTAAAAAAATGAAGGAAACTGGATTAAACCAATTGAAAATGCGGAAGGGTCTATTCGAAAAATAACTCATTTTTCAAAAAAAAAACACGTGGATCCTTCGGGTCGGGTCAACTGCGCGCGGGCCATAGGTGAAACGGCGTCGTTTTGGCTCTTAGACCCCGTATACAAAACGACGTCGTTTTCCTTCCCTATTTAAAGCCAAACTTTAGGAAAAAAAAACATTAGTTCCCTGTTTTTAAAAAAAACCAGATTTCCAAAAAATTCCTCTCTCCATGTTTCCTCTCGGGCGATTTTCGGTGATGCTCCAGGGGACTCCGATCGCCGATCACCGCAAATCATAGCCGTGTTGTATCTGTGTGTGAATTAAAAAAAAGCGGTGTAAAATTTCCTTTTTTTTAATATGTTAATATATATTATAGTTTAAAAAAAAACAGAACAAGGTAAAGAAAAAGAATATAACAGTATGCGAAAATAAAAATAAAAAAAAAACGAAAAGGAATCGTTCCAAATCACCTCTGCTATTGGTTTTTTTGTTTTTTATTCTTTGTATATTTTTTTGTGTATCTTTCGTGTTACAAAATAACCAGGCTTTTATAGCCTTGAAAATAAAAAATAAAAAAGGTATTTGCTGCTGCTTTGCTAGTTTGCTGCGATTTGTTTCCTTTTGCTTGGTGTTTTTCCTTTTTCGTGCAGATAGAAGACGGAAAATGCGGCGGCGATGGGGGATTTACGCGAATCGCGGCCTGGTCGAGGTTCCTGGTGGCTGCGGCGCGAATGGCGCAAGTTGGTCGCTTGCGGCGCCTAGGGTTCCAGAAACTCTAGGCTTACTGCAAACTGTTTAAGATTTTTGGGCCATTGGGCCATGTAATTTGGGTCTTGGGGTTTAGCTTTGATTTGGGTTAGTTTGGGTAGAATTTGTCTGTTTGGGCTTGGTTTTGGTGTAAATGGGTTACGGGTTTTGTACTGGACATTGGACTTTTTATTTTATTTTTTTGTTTTGGTTTTTATTCCAGCCCGGGCAAAATTAGGTACTTACATAAACTAAACATGATTTATAACAATATCATCAAATAATAACTATCTAAATTTTAAGGTAATAAAATATATAAAAAAATAGCTCTTAATTATACAAAACACTTTATCTTACCAGTTGAATGCAATTCAGTATACATAAAAATCCATCTATTGTCAATAATCTTCTTAATATTTGGTGAAATATCCTACAATCTTATTGAATTAATCGTTTAGAATTATCAACAACTTCATAAATAAATCCACTACCAAGGGACAAAATAAAAATTTCAACAATTTATTTAATTAATTTTAGTGTTTTGAAATTTAAAATTTTAATATTAAAAAAAATTTAGAATTTTCGGTAATGAAATAAACAAGTACAATTTGATAATTTTTTTAATACATTATTTTAGTGCAACACCCCAAACCCGGCCTAGACGTTATGGCCAAATCCGGAGATGTCACAAAGAATGGGTTTTTGAAAACGGTTACGTTAAATCATTTCAGTTCAGACAACTCATATTCGTTTATATCCATTGTTGAAAACGTTAATTCATTGCTTTATTTGCCAAAACAAAATTTTGCAGCGGATGTTATAGTAAATGTTATTTTTTTAAAACCCCATTCGTAAATTTAGAAACCTTTGTTTTAATAAAAACCGTGTTTTTAGCTAGTTGTCCCAATAAAATATTAAACGAAAAATCAAAATCCCAAAATTTAAATCAACTGCCCGGAGAGTCCAATTAATACAAAACTCCCAAAAATAACCCTCGGATAATATAACCCTTAATTAAAATCAGTTCGTAGACTAGTGGTCACCGCAAGACTCCGCTGCACTGATCCGCCTAAGTCTGTGGATTACTTGTACAGAACGAACAAACAAAAGTGATTTTACGAAAACTCAGTGTGTAACCCAACAGAAATAGACATGCAAAACATACATGAAACTCATATCTGATCGGATCTGATTCAGACTTATGTCCATTTTAGATACAGATAACAGAAACAGATATGCGAATATACAGAACAGATACAGTGAGTCCTACCCCTATCCTCTACACACCATCTCCGTCCATCCCATCACACAATGTGGGGTTAAAAACACCCACCCATCCCTACACAACATATAGTGTCGATGCGACACATATCAGATAATGTGCAGCCAAGTTGCCAGATGATAGGCGATGATCGCCATACAGAACACTTCCTCCTCATATGCAAATCCCACCCTAAAACAGATACAGAAAACAGATATAGAAATAAGTGATTTGGCATGCTCAACATGCTTATATACAGATAACAGGCATACAAACAGTATCCTACTCAGATCAGTCTATTAGAATATCATAACATATGAAATAGGGTTTGGTTAGCCCTTACCGGCCTTACGGTAGGCCCACAGTCGATCGGAACGACCCGTGCGACCCTATGGAAAATTTCAGAATTTTAGGTCCACATGCCCGTGTGGGCCCACACGCTCAGATTGGCCTTGCCCGTGTGGCCCACACGGCCTGGCCCAATACCCACACGCCCGTGTGGCACGCCCATGTGGGCCCACATGCCCAACTTGGCCTAGCCCGTGTGGCCCACACGGCCGTGTCTTGCGCACGGCCATGCCTTTGTCGATCACATGGCCGTGTCTCGCACATGGCCGACCACACGCCCGTGTGGCGTCGGCAGTAAGCAGTTTTGGCTTTTTCCAAAACTTCGTTTTTCACAATTTGGGAACACACCTGGTATCATTTTGATACGCAAGCACTCCCGAGACCACCCAAACCTAAGAAACAGTATCCAAATGCCCAAATTCAGCACACACTTATGAAACTCAAATCGAAAATATTCCACAAACGAAGCCTTACAACATCAAATAGTGAATTTGAATACTTACCGCCAACGAACCGAAATCCCTAATGCTCAAATCGCTGCAGGAGCACCAATAGATACTTATCCTTCGCCTAAATCGAGAGTAACAAAAACAACCCCCTTATTAAACACTTAGCCAAAGCATTAAGATTCTAACAATACAAGACTTACCGAACAATCGAAAGAAGACAAAACAACAAGATGCAAGGATTCGTTGACAGATCTAAAAATAGAAGAAGGTAACAAAATAGATGAAGAACAAAAGAGCGGAGAAAAGCAAAAGAAAAATTGACGTTAGTTTTTTTCCTGGAAAGAGAGAGGAAATTTTTTTTGAAAAAGAAAAAGAAAATCAAAGAGATATCAAAATCCCACAAATTCCTCCCCACTATCCCACTAACAACAACTAACTCAGAATTCCAACTCCACCGAAACTCTCACATGCAACTGAGCAAAAATATCATCCTCGCTTGTGCAAGGATTCAAACACAGAACCTCTAACACACCAACGCCCTTGCCACTCGAACCAGCAGGCTCATTCTGATATGAATTAACAAACAATTTTATAAAAGCCCACTCAACAAAGGTAAGGCTTGGATCAAAAATGACAAAATTAACAAATCTGGGACTTAAACCCAAAACCTCTCACACACACCCCTAGAAAACTTAGCCACTGAAGCAAATACACATTTATATAAGATATTTACAGAAATAGAAATAAATTAGTCAGGGCGTTACATTTAGTTTCTACTTTTTCACTTTAATCCTTAATATTTTTTTTTACCTCGATCAATACATAAAAGAAGAAGAAGATATTTTTAAGGGTGATCAAAATGAAAGCGATCTGAAAGTTGGGTGACCAAAATGAAAGTGTAAACATGATGTGGTGTGTATAGTTAACCACCATAAGAGATTTAATGCTAGGGTGACTAAAATAAAAGCGTCCTAAAAGTTGGGTGATGAAATTGCAAGGATTTCATTTTGGGTGACTAAAATGAAAGCGCCTTAAAAATTAGGTGACCAACTGAGTAATTTACCCTAAAATAAATTTAAACTAAAATGAAGTTAAACCCAATTTAGAACGCATAATTTTCAAATAATTCAATCTGGCCCCTCCATCAAGAGGAACATTTAATTTATTTAAGGCTTAATGACAAATTTGGCCATTAACGTTTATATGTTTTGTTAAAATGATCCTAATTGTATTTTTAAGCCTTCTTTGGCCATCAACCTTTATTCTTTTTTCAAATTGTTTTTTTTTAACAGATTTAATGAAAGTACTATTAAAAAAGTTAACGTTGATGTGAAATTTCATATGTGGAATATTTTTAATGAGATGTAATATATTACTTAGGCAACCCAATAATATAATTACATGAGAAAAATAATAAAATAAATAAATCATACATGAAATTAAAAATAACTCTTAATTTAAAGAAAATAAATATAATTATCTATTAAGAGTTATTTTGAAACATTTTTTTAGATAATTATGTTTATTTTCTTTAAATTAAGAGTTATTTTTTTTAACTTCATGAATTATTTATTTATTTTATCATTTTCCACATGTAATTATTTTATTGGGTTATCTAAGTAATAAATTATATCTCATTAAAAAATATTCCACATATGAAATTCCACATCATCCCGTTAACTTTTTTAATGATATTTCATCAAATTTGTTAAAAAAAAAAAGCAATTTGAAAAAAAAAATAAAGGTTGATAACAAAAAAAAGCTCAAAAATACAATTACAGTCATTTTGACAAAATATATAAACGTTAATAGCCAAATTTATCATTAAACCTTTATTTAATTTAATTCTCAAAGTAAATCAAAATTCAACTCGGTGCCAAAATTAAACTAAAAATTCATTTTAATCCCGAACCCAATCCAACCACACAGTTTCAATGAATTCGAAGTCCAAAATGTAGTAAAATTCATATTAAATCATTCGGAAAAATTGGGTGTCTATATATATTATAAATTAAGTTGGTGCCACGAATTATCCGCACAAATTTAATTGAATAACAATGAAAATATTATTTATAAAGTAAATTGTATAGTTTTAAAAGTATATTTATTATTTCATACCTATAGCATCTATGGTTTAAACATTTATATTTCACCATTTTAAACAACGCCTAACTTATTATTTATATCAATTTTTAAAATATAATTATTACATAATTTTGTTTTTTACTCCATTATGTAATATATATTAAATAAATAATATTTACTCACATGTGACTCCCATTTTACCACCGCAAAGTAAAAGACGGAAAAGAAAAAAGGATCATCCCAAAGTGAAAGAGAAGAGAGCAGCACTTTCAGTGGTCGAAATGTCTGAAATATTTTTTTAGTCTTATGTTAGGTACCTAACACAATTCACCTAAAAAAAAATCAAGTAGTTTAAATAATCATTCAATTAGTTCACTTACATTTTAAAATATTAAAACAGAATTTTAATAATAAATAATTAATAAACTATATGTTTAATTAATTTAATAATATGATTTTTATTGTATATACCCATCATCTATACTATTATTTAAATTTATGATTGATCAGACACTAACTTAATTAAGAAAATTACGAAAATATTTTTTCATATTTAAAATAACTTATATTATTCCATAGTACATAAGTCAATAAAAAATTGCATTTAATAGGAAATAAATTCATACTATTTACATTGATAAAACCTTAATTTTAACGCTCAACTAAAACTTTATTTTATTGTAATTTATACATTTTAATTTTATTATAAATATTTCATCACCTCCACCAATTATTTAATATTGATAAAGTTGTTGATTGATTTGGTTAACAACACCGAGTAAAGATTGATAACAACATCATGATAAACAATTGTAGCACATTTAGTATTTTTAATATGATGTATTTACGTGTTAATATGATGTCTTTAAGTGTTTAAATTCCATTTTACTCCTAATTTAATATTTTTTTTATTTCATGTATTATTATTACTTAATTCCGGATCATACATTTTATTTTTTTATTATATGTTACTTTTAAATATACCTCTATATTTTAAGTATTTCTACACACATTAGAGGTGATCATGGACTGGGTCGGGTTCGAGTTGGGTCCAAGCAAAAATTTAGGCCCGTTTGCTAGGCCCGGGCCCGACCCAACCCGAAAAATGGGCCAGAAAATTAACCCAAGCCCAGTCTGGATAAAATTGCTAAAACCCGAGCCTGACCCAGCCGGCCCATATTGAATTTTTTTATATTATATTATTTTTACATAATTTTTAAATATATATAATACATCAAAAATTCTAAAAACATTAAAATAAATGTTTCCTAACCAATTGAAAATAAATTTTAAAAAGTATTTATACTTAAATAACACTAATATAAGTGCAACTTAACAAACAAATGCCTCTAAAATAGTAACAAAATTAACAATAAAACAAATGTTATACAATATCCAAACAATAACAATAAAATAGTAGCAACATAATAGTGAAATGGCAGCAAAATAGGGAGAAAACAACAAGAAAATATCATTAAAATAACAAAAAAAATAGCATTTTTTTTCATTTAGTGAATTCGGGCCGACTCAGGCAAAAAAACTTACCCGAGGCCTGGCCCGTTTTTAAAATGGGTCTTATTTTTTTTTGTCCAAGCCCATTTTTTGGACCTATATTTTTGTCCAAACCCTCCTATTTTTTGGGCAGGCCTTCGAATCGGGCCGAGTGGCCCGGCCTATGAACAAGTCTAACACACATCGATATAATTTCTTATAAGTTAAATTGCAGTCTTAAAATAAGTGATGATGACCTTCGTTTTCATGTATATATATATATATATATGAAAAATATTTGCTACACTGCTAGTGGAGTTTTTAAACTCCAGTTAAAAAATTGTTAAGTGTCCTATAAAGATATAGTAAAATATTAAAATTATATATATTTAAAAAATATATATTAAAGGTTATGTATAGATATTTAAATTCCCACTTCATCATCAATGCCTAGAATCATCCTCAAGACGCTTTCTTTCTATAATATTATACAATATGTATGCTTGCTACAATTAGTAAGGTTATATTTAGTGGAGGAGTAAAAAAAATATTTTAGGATGGCCGGAATTAAATTGTATATTTTTATGATAGTAAAAATGTAATTTTATCATTTTAATAGTTTATATTTTATAATTTTTAAAAGATTAAATCAATTTTTTATTATTTTTTGGGTCAAAGTGTAATTTTACTATTACTAATTTAAATTTTATAAATTATAAAAGGCCTAAATGAAAATTTTTTCATTTTAGGGGGACCGAGGCCCTGCCAGCCTCGGACTCCACCACTAGTTATATTCAACTTTTAAATATGATATATAATAATTTAATATTAAAAAATAAATTCATAAATAGAATATTTAATTATTTGACCAAAATTATGTGGACTATGAAAATTGCAATATGGCAAAAAAAAATAATTTTATGAAAAAAAAAATAAAAAAAACGAATATATTAAAAATTATGTAAAACAAAATATTAATCTCTAAAAAGTATATAAATTTATAATACTTTACACATAAAAGAATAACAACATAATATAAACGCGATTTTAAAAAAAATTAAATTAATATGATAAATTGTACAAATATATTATAAATTAGGATATGACATGAATAAACAAATTATTCATTAAATTAATTTATAATAATAAACTAAATAAAAATAATATAAAATGAAAAAGTAACTAAAACATGCACAAACGTGTCAAAATTTACGTAAAATAAAATATAAATGTATATATAAATCTGTAATACTCTAGATATAAAATTATAATGTATAATAAATTATAATATAAAATTATAAATTTCTAAATATAAAAAAAAAATCAAACATTATAGAAAAATAACATAATGCATTTATAAAAGACGTTTTTCCTAACTTCATCTTGATGAAGCAAAATGATAAAAGAAAATTACAAAATAGATAATATCATACTTAAAATAATTTGATTGACACATCACACATCTAACTTAAAATTAATCATTCCAAATGTTAAATTGAATTATTGATCCATGTGGGATAGATTTTATTTATTGGTTGTGGTCAAATTTTATTTTATTTTTATAGATGTCAATGTATAGCACATGAATTAATTTAACTTTTAAGTTTATAAAATTAGAATCATTATGATAAATAATACAAATATTATATGAGTTAAGTTTGATATAAATATAAAATAAACTTCAAAAAAAGAAAGAAAGAAAGACATAATAATATGAGAAAATAATTAAAATATAACATGGCTCAAAAAACAAAACCAATATAACAAAAATACACGAAAAGTATTGTGAAAATTTGTATAAATTGATAAAACTATGAACACTAAACATAATTTTTCTCTAAATTCAACATAAATTGTTTAATTGACAGTAAAATTGAGCTAATGGGAAAAGGAAGAGATAAAAAGTGTTTACGGACATCTAAACAAGGACAAGGAACAGCTAATTGGGTAGCTAGTTGCATTGTGTTTCCCACATTCAATTCTCATTAAAAATTTAACTTTACCAACAGATGCTGTAGAATATTCATACGAACCGTAAAATTTTATGGTGTAATGGGTATAATTCTGAACCAGGGTTCTTCAGTTTAAACAAAATGGGTGGGTGCCTTTATTCTTTTTAGTAATGAAAGATTAAAAGAGTGGTGAACGGTGCTTATCATTTTCCATTAACATAATGAGACCCACTTTCTTTGCCTTTTGATAATGGACAAGAAAAGAGGAAACAAACAAATTGAAGATTGAGGGGTGGGCTTATCATATATGTGGAATCTCATTTCATAAAGTTAGTTGCCAAAGCACTTGCTTATACACTGCAACCTGCATCTTGCTGACCTAACTTCTCACCCTTCACCACCCCCCCCCAACAGTTTTAACTTGAAATAATAATTTTTTTACCCTCTAATTTTATAAAAAAATGTCATTTTAGCCTTTCATTTATTTTTTCACCTTTTCTAGTCCTTGAACTTGTATTTTTTTTCAAATCACCTTAAAACTTTTTCATTCAATTTAGGATAATTTGACGAACAATACAAGTTCAAAGACTAAAAAAGACGAAAAATTAAATAAGGACTAAAATGATTTCTTCATAAAATTTAAAGGACCAAATAAGTCATTATATCTTTTAACTTTTACATGAACTAATTCAAGATTCCTTGACGATGGACGACGTTTTTGTTTAGACATATAATAAGTGTTATTTTCGGCACTTGTTTGTTCTTGAACATTGGTTAGGTAATGTACATTTCACATATTCTAAGTAACATTTGTTTTGAGTTTTTAACATTGGAATGACACTTACAAGACAAGTTAAGCCATAAACATTCACTTCAAAATGGGTTCTTAAAATCATGTCAAATTTACACATTCAACAAAAACATAATGAGATTATTATTCTTCTTTTAATTAAATTTAGTCGTTAATCTTTTAAAAAAGAAGTAGATTGGTTTTTTAATAAAAAAGAAGACTAAAACATTAATTTTTAATATTATTGGTGTAACAACTTATATGAGAGTCAATGTGTACATTATACTAATATAATATTATTTGTCTTATATCTTATGTCAATAAATAATTTAAAAATTATAAAAAAAACCAAAACCAAAACTAAAAAATATAAAAAGTTCATAAAATTCAAAAAAGTTAGCATTAAGTACACGTGAATTGTCATATAAATTATCGTGTTTAAAAATTTTAACTTTTAATTAATATTGACATTAAAATAAATATCATTTCAATTCTTTTTGAAAAGATTGATAGAGTAAAGTTAATAGCTAAATTTGATATAAGATACGAAACAAAGGTCAATGGGCAGACACGCACACTGTATTATTCTAATATATTGTAGTTATTTAATCTTTTTCCGTAGGGGAGAAGGCAAAAAGGGGCTTATAAGTTTGACCCTGCAGCAACCAAACAAGTACTGTTGGCACTTTATGTGAAAATCAAAGTTCTCACAAAAGCCCTTGGATTTATTGCCTTTCTGCTTGAGATTAAATAAACAATGCCCACTTGCACGACATTACAAGTGGTGAACAACTCAAGCTTCAGAACAAACAAATTTTAAGTACGATTGCTAGTTGTAGTGGAGATGTTTGATCACGTGGTTAATGCTTCTTCATGGCTTACGCACTAATCCCTAGACTCTAACATCCTCAATTAGAATTAGTGCACTTAATATTTTTAAATACAATAGGAAATGTTAATTAATGTGTTATGTTTGTTTTTCTTCGAGGAAAAAAGCGTGATGGTTTTAGTTAAAAGTTAATATGTTAAAAAGATAAAAAAGAAAAATTTGTAATTAGTACATTTTCAAAATTTAATAAAACTATATTGAATGTATTATTTATTTCAATTAGTTAGTTTTTAATTCTTAAACCAATAAGTATTATTAATAAGAGTGTTTGGGATTTCGTGGATTTCTACCTGTTTGATATTTGTTCAATTGTAACTTGATAAAATAATTATTAATAAAAATAGAAATGAATATTTAAAAAGTGTTTGCGTAGTAATCTACTATGAGTATTAAAGAATGACTTACACATGTTATTGTAATAAGACCCTATATGTCCAGAGATAGTGACTTGAGGTTTTGCCCCTGAAAGGGGCAGGCCACTCTAAGAGTCTTTCGTACAGTAAGTTAATCAAGATTTTGCCACGACATTATTGCCAGTAAGGTTGATTCTGAGTAATCCCAACCTTCCACATAAATATCGTAGACACTATACTTGATTCTTTACCGAAATATCTTCGCCTTAGCATTCTTAGTTGATTATTTGTTCATTTATATATTATTCACGTAATAGTTCCCATATTTACTTTTCTGTTATCACCTTTGCCATAGTAATTCCATTTATTCATCCATCATCGCATATTTACCTTAGTTTTTTTCCATAACATTTCCTTCAATCATTTTACTATAGCATTAACTTAACCTTATTAAGATAACTTGACCAATTTTGGGCCTCAATCTGATCCTCGCGGGAACGAAACTCACTTACCTCTTTATTCCTACGTGTATACTTGCACAAAAATCGCACACCATTTTACACTCGACAAGTTTTTGGTGCCATTGTTGGGGATCAACAATTTGGTGAAATTTGGTTTGGTTATTTTACTTAGTAGTTTTATTTAATTTAGTTTAATTTAATTTTTATAGGTTTGCCATCAGTGCATGAGAAGAGGCATTCCTGCTAACACAGAATACCTTTTTGATCTAGAGATTGACAGAACTTTGTGAAGAAAGAGAAAACAATTGAGAAAAATGGTTGGAAAAAAGAATGATCTCAATAGCATTCCAAATGATCACAATGAGAATCCTCACATGGGGCGTGTGGTGGATGATCGAGACAGGCGAATTAGAGAGCATGTTGTCCTGATGCTAGATGACTTGAATCCAGGAATAACCAGACCGACTATACAAGCTCAACAATTCGAGTTGAAACCGGTAATGTTCCAGATGCTACAAATGTAGGGCAATTTGGTGGTTTACCCAATGAAGACCCACAACTACATTTAAGACTTTTTCTAGAAGCCCATGACTCATTCAAACAAGAGGGTGTTCCTGAAGACGCATTAAGACTTAAGCTATTCCCGTATTCTTTAAAAGATCGTGCCAAGGCATGGTTAAATTCTTTACCATCAGGAACAGTGGCATCACGGAATGACTTTTGCTAGAGATTTTTGTTAATGTATAATCCTTCCACTATGAATGCCAAGTTGAGAAATGATATTACATCCTTTCAGAAATTTGAAGATGAAACGCTATATGAAGCGTGGGAGCGATTTAAGGAGTTAATTAGGAAATGTTCGATGCATGGATTCCAACACTGGACTCAAATGTAAATATTTTACAATGGGTTAAATGCGTATACACGAATGGTAGTTGATTCCTTAGCAAATGGTATTTTGTTGGATAAGACATATAATGAAGCATACGAAATTTTGGAAAAAATTGCCAATAATGATTACTGGTATCCAACTACACGAGTTGGGACGGGTAAGAGAGTTTTCGGTACCATCAAGCTCGATGCAATCACTTCATTGATGGCTCATGTATATTCTCTAGCTAATATAATTAAAACCATGAAACCTTCAAATACTGTGCAGGAAATAAAAGCAGTTGAATCATCATGTGTTTATTGTGGTGAAAGTTACATGTTTGATGAATGTCCATCCAATCCAGTATCAGTATACTATATGGGGAACTCTAATCAAAACAATAATTCATACTCCAATACCTACAATTCGGGGTGGAGACAACATCCGAATTTTAGTTGGAATAATCAAAGTGCAGGAAATTTCAATACTGTCGCAAGGTAGAATGTCAACGATGCGCCGCTAGGATATGTTCAATCAATTCCCCGTCAAAATAATTAGTATGGTCAGGCTTCATCATCTACTTCTATGGAAGCTTTGTTAAAGGAGTGTATGGCTAAGAATGATGTCGTGATCCAAAGTCAGGCTGCATCCCTCTGAGCCCCTTGAGAATCAAGTGGGACAGATAGCCAATGCTTTGAACACGAGACCGCAGGGAGCATTACCCAGCGACACCAAAAATTTGAGGACACAAGGCAAGGAGCAATGCAAGGCTATTACTCTCAAAAGTAGGACTTAGCTAGATGATGTTCAAAATACCGCGACAGAAGAGGACGACTCAAGACATGACCAGGTAAAGATCCCAGAGCCATCTGAAAAACATAACGCACTTGAAAAAGGTAAGCATAAATATGATGTGGTAGAACCATATCAGGCTACCAACTAAAATGCCATAGCAAAACAGTATCAATAACCTGAAGGACGACCATCGCTACCATTTCCTCAACAATTTCATAATTCTAGGCAAGATGTTCAGTTTAAAAGATTTTTAAATGTCTTGTAACAATTCCATATCAACATACCATTAGTCGAATCATTAGAACAAATGCCCAACTACATAAAATTTAAGAAGGATATATTGTCGAAGAAACGCAGATTAGGATAACTTGAAACCGTTGCTCTCACTGAAGGGTGCACAACAATGTTGATGAATAAGTTATCTCCAAAGTTAAAAGACCTAGAGAGTTTCACTATCCCATGTTCAATTGGAAATCACTATGATTTAGGCGCAAGTATAAATTTAATGCCTATGTCTATTTTCAGGAAGCTAGGAATTGGGAAGGCAAGACCTACCATAGTGACGTTGCAATTAGCTAACAAATCTTATATCCATCCGGAAGGTAAAATCGAAGGCGTATTAGTAAGGGTAGATAAATTTATCTTTCACACAGATTTTCTTATTTTAGAATGTGAAGCTGACCATGATGTTCCAATTATTCTTGGAAGACCATTTCTTGCTACTGGCATGACTCTAATTGATGTATAGAAAGGTGAGCTAACTATGAGAGTGCATGACCAGCATGTCACTTTCAATTTGTTGAAGTGTGCGGATGAGAATGAGGAATGCCACACGGTTAATGTGATAGAAACAGCAGTAGACAAATTTACAAAATTTTGCTACAATAGTGCTGACAACGAAGATTACTTGATGGTGCAAGGTGAAGAATTAAGATCTGAAAAGCTTGGTTAATTTAGGGAAGCTCAGCAAATTGTGGAGAGGCTAGGAAAGAAATTTGAGACCCTAGATGTAACAACCCATTTTCGGTGAGATCAGAACAGTGGTTTCGGGACCACAAATCCGAGCCAAAAATAAAAATTTATTTTATTTTATTTTATGCTTGGTATCATGATAGGAAGGTCACATGAAAATTTTGATACAAAAATTTTACCGATTGCATGTTTAATTAGGGAAAGGACTAAATTGCATAAAATGCAAAAGTTGGGTTCTAGTAGCTATAGGTATCAAATAGCTATGGAATTCAAAACTTAAGATCCTTATATGGTAATTAGACCATTGAAGAGTAGTTGGTAGATATTTTAATGACACATCCAAGGAAAAATTAGAAAAGGGTAGGGACTAAATTGGAAATCAATAAAATTAATAGATGATAATTAATTAAAAATAAATAAATCATCTACTTTCATATCATCTTTCCCAAAATTTCTATGGAAACCCTAGGAGAGAGGAAGACAACTTTTCAAGCTTAAAAAGTATGAAATCAAGTCCCGTTTTTAATGATTTTCATATTTTTAAAACCGTGATAGTCTAATCTTTCTATTTAGGGGATTAATTTGAAAAGTTATCAAGATATGAAATTTGGGTCATGGATGAATATGCTGAAAATTAGAAATTTATGGTAGAAAATGAAAAGTTGTTCATAGATAAACAACTTTTACAAAGCAATTTTTGATGAAAACTTGATTTAGGGACTAAAATGAAAAAGTGATAAAACCCATGGAAAATTCTGAAAATTGTGAAATGTATGTGCTGTAAATGTAGTATATAAATTTTTTCTAGGCTTGGAAAGAGGGTTAAATTTCATGAATTTCATTTTCTGAGCCTAGGGACGAAATCAAAATTTTTGAAAAGGATAGGGGCAAAATGGTAATTTTTCCTAGGAAGTAATAAAATGCAAATGTATATGAAATGTGATAAATTAATAGTTAAATTTATCCATATAGATCTGGAAAGACCAACTACGGAACTAGATCGAGGAAAGCAAAAGGTTTCGGATTAGTTGAAATTCAAAAACAAACCAATTTCAAGTTAAGTTCGTGTAACTTAAATATGTATGTTAATATGCTTGAAATGAATTGTATGATTGTGTGAGATGATATATACATAATGAAATAGTCCTAAGTTGTGAAATATAGACAAATTGTCATGTTCCGGTTGAATGTTGAAATTCGATGGATTAATGTGATTTCTTGAATAAGAATAATATTGCATATGTTGCAAATAGAATTTAGCCCGAACGGGTAATTCTAATGTAAGCCCTCTTGAGATTTTGATATAGATTGGATTTAGCAAGGACGGGTAATCCAAATTAAGCTCTCTAGAGCATATGCTATGGATAGGATTTAGCCTGGACTGATAATCCTGTTGTAAAATGTATGGCTCAAGAGTGTGCCTTTTATTTTGTACCCTAATGGGTACTTTTGTAACAGCCCGATTTCAGGGCTAGTCGGAATAGTGGTCTCGGGACCACTAATCCGAGGTTGAGGAAAATTATTTTTGTATTATTTTATGCATTATAACATGATTATAAGGTTGCATGGGAATTTTGATGCCTTAATTTTAGCAAATATGTGCTTAATTGTGAAAAAGGACTAAATCGCATAAAGTGTGAAAGTTCTATTATATAAGATAGAAGTGTTTGATAGTTATGGATTATTAATGGGAGGTCCTTAAAGTGCAATTAGACCACCCTAAAGATGATGACCGGCCAAGGGAACTAGGAGATAGACAAGAGCATTAAATGATTCAAAATTTGGTAGTGTTAGGTGATAAAAATAAATAAAATAAGATAAGTAAAAAGAAAGATATCATATTTTTCATTTCTCTTCCTCTCCTACCGAAATTTTCAGCAAGAAATAGGGGTTTTGAAGCTCAAACTATCAGCCAACATATTCTCTAGCAAGTAAGTGATTTTAGAGGTTTTTCTTGATAATTTTTGTATTTTTGGAACCCCCAAAGCTTAAGCTAGCTAATGAGGGGACTAAATTTCAATATGGTTGAAAGTCTAGGGACTTGCCATGAGAGAGTTTATGTTGTTTGCTAAGTTTTTATTGAAGAAAATGAATGTTAGGGAGATGAGAAATAACTTTTATGAAAGGTGTTGTCATGAAAACATCTTTTTGGGACTAAGTTGTAAAAGTTGAAATTGTGTAATAAATGCATGAAATAGTTGGAATTTAGAGTATTTGTAAGAGTAATAAATGTTCATCTAGGCTTGATTAATGAGGAAATGTGATGAAAAATGATTTACGAGCCTAGGGGCAAAATTGTAATTTTGCCAAAGTACAAGGGCAAAATGGACATTTTTGCCTAAATAGAGATTATGATGTATTATGATTATAAAATGACTGAATGAGTGAATTTTGTTATTATATACCAAGAAGAGCGCGGAATCAACCTTGACCGAGGAAAAGGCAAGGTCACGGATTGAGCCGTTGATTAACACATTTTGCACCGAGGTAAGTTTATGTGTAAACGATGCATCTTAAATATACATGTTGTTAATTATTGGTGCATTGTATGATTGAGAACACTTACAATTTAAATGGATTGAATGTGGTAGAAAATGAATAAATTCCTTATGGATGTTGAATTAGATATGTAGGTATGGAATATTATCCGTAGTAATTAATGGTGGGCTGTGTGCGATACCACTTTAATTATTCTTGTTGGTGGGCTATGTGCGATACCACCTTAATACTTATTCACGATAGGCTGTGTGCGATACCATCGTTTGGTGGGCTAAGTGCGATACCACCGTAAATAATCTCGTTGGTGGGCTATGTGCGATACCACCTTAATACTTATTCACGATGGGCTGTGTGGGATACCATCGTTTGGTGGGCTAAGTGCGATACCACCGTAAATAATCTTGTTAGTTGGCTATGTGCGATACCACCCCATTAAAGTTAAATGGTGGGCTAAGTGCGAAACCACAGAGTGCTAGGTAATACTATGAATGGCTTATTGTGAAATTGCAATGCTTTGTTTCATGTGATCATGTGGTGATTTGATAAGTGCAGGGATGTATGTTAAATAATGTGGGCATTTGGCTTGTGATATGGTTGGAATGTGGTAAGAGATGAAATGAGTAAGCATGATCTTGGGATGTAGAATGTTCTTACTCATTGTGAAATGCTATTTATCGATTAGCACATATTATGATGTTTATTGTTAACATGTAAACTTACTAAGCTTAAAGCTTACTCCCTTTCTTTTTCCTTGTTTTATAGTGTCAAAAAGCCGGGTCGGGGTACGAAGATAATTGGAAGATCACCCACACTATCAGCTCATCTCGGTATATATATAGAATTAGCATTTTGAGTATGGCATGTATAGGGGCTAGACTAGATGAATTGTTTTGTTATTTTGGCCAAGTGTGTATTGGCTCCCTTAAAGATGAATTCTTTGTATATAGCCATAGTTGATGGCTTATTATTACTAATTTATGCAAAGACAATGTTATTCATGAATGTGTATGTTACATAATTGCTTTGCTTAGCAATTGGTTGAATGGATTTAGATTGTGTGATATAGGGTGATGAAAAGAGCTTGGCAAATAGCTTTGTTCTTGTCCACATGGGTAGGCACACGGGCGTGTGTCTAGGCCGTGTGAGACACACGGTAAGTCCCATGGGTGTGTGGCTAGGTCGTGTGTCCCCTGCATGTTAGTTTTACAAGTCAGTAAGCTCTGTAGTAAACACACGGGAAGAGACACGGCCGTGTGTCTCAGCCGTGTGGAAGGCACGGCCAGGGACATGGGCGTGTGCCCAGGCCGTGTGAAGTCTGCACCTGAAATTGGAATTTAATTCGCCACACGGTCGAAGGACACGGGCGTGTGACTGGCCGTGTGATGCTAGTCAGAGGCGACCACGGGCCAGACACACGGGCGTGGGACAGGCCGTGTGATGCAAGTCAGTGTCGATCACGGGTGTCGAACACGGGTGTGTGGCATGTGACACGGGCGTGTGGCCCTGGTAAAGCAAAATTTTTATAAATTTTCAAAAGTTCCTGGTTTGATCTCGATGCCCTCCGTTTGTATGATTTAGGCCTCGTAGGCCCATAATAAGAATGTTATGGATGTGAATGAAAAGTTTTAAATTGGAAACGAAATTTGATAGCACAGTGTTGTATGTTCAAACGAGATAAGTCCGGTAATTCCTTGTACCCAATTCCGGCATTGAATACGAGTAAGGGGTGTTACAACTTTTGCACATGAGTATATTACCCGAACATCCATCAAAATTTCAATAGTTCGATGGAAATGGAAGCTTGTAATGTGATGAGCTCATCTATATTTATTTGATATACATATGGGATTATGTGACTAACTTGTTTGAATAAGTGTATGTGCTTAGGTAACTTACCCAAAATTGATGGATTGTGTATTTGTGAATGCTTGTATTAATAAATATAGCCGGTAAGTTTATTTCCCGTTATACGGACTTACTAAGCATAAAATGCTTACTCCGTTTAATTTTCCCTGTTTTATAGTGCTCAAAGCTCGCGAAGGTTGGAAGTCGGTCGGAGCAATCATCACGCTATCCACTATCTCATTTTGGTACAAATAGAAATCTCATTATGGTATAATGGCATGTATAAGCTTATTTGGCCAATGATGGCTTGTGATTGTTGTTTTGTAATCTAGCCATTGGAGTGGCTAGTGATAATCTATTTTTGTTATCTTAAAAGTTATATTCTGGTAAACACATAAGTGCTTATTGTGTACTAGTTTGATGGGATTTATATCAAGTATATAGGTTTATGACAAGAGTAAGTTTATGCTCATGAATACATGAAATGATCCAACATGGTTGATGGCTAATTCTATGTGATTTTTATGTTTGGATTGGTGGATATATGTTAGTTAGTTTTGGTGCAAGAAAATGGTGAGTTTTGGGTGGCAAATGAGGCTAGGAAGTGGCTTTATTTTGTCCACACGGGTAGGCACATGGGCGTGTGTCTTGGCCGTGTGTGACACACGGCCTGTCCCATGGGCATGTGATATGGCCGTGTATCCCCTGCATCTTAAAAAAATGAGAAACAAAATGCTCAGAATTGGGCACAGGGGTAGAGACACGGGCGTGTGCCTCAGCCGTGTGGTTGACACGGCATTGAACACGGGCGTGTTACACATCCGTGTGAAAACTGCACCTAGATTTCGAAAATTAAATTTGCCACATGGCCTAGCTCATGGGCGTGTGACTTTAATTTCTTCATGCTTGCAAGTCAGAGAGTTACACGGGTTAGGGACACGGCGTGTGTGACCACACGGCCTGATCACACGGGCGTGTCCCTATACCACACGGGCGTGTGAGCCTTGCAACCTTGGAAAACTTTTGAAATGTCGCAAAAATTTTATGAGTTTCCGATTAAGTCTCGACTTGATTCTAATGCTCGTATTGGGCCTCGAGGGTCCAATCAAGGGACATTTTGAATGATCTCGGTAAATGAATAGTAATTTATGTAAATTATTTGTAAAATGTTCTGAATGTTTCGGTAATACTCTGAAACCCTGTTTCGATGACATATACGAGTTAGGGGTGTTACACTAGATTTATCCAGAAAATCCTTTAAGCTTTCTAAACCTTCTGTAGATGAATCATCTGTACTGGAGTTAAAGCCTTTGCCACAAAATTTGAAATATACATACTTAGGAAATAACAATAGTTTGCTAGTTTTAATTTTTGCAAAGTTAACACCTGAGCAAGAGAACAGGTTGTTGGAAGTGTTACAACGATCTAAAAGGGCATTGGGATGGACCCTTGCTGATACAAAAGGAATTAGCCCAACATTGTGTATGCACAAGATTTTGTTGGAAGATTGCCACAGCAATTCCATTGAACAACAGAGACAAGTAAATCCAATCATGAAAAAAGTTGTCAAGAGGGAGATTATCAAGTGGCTTGATGCCCACATTATTTATCACATTTCTAACAGCTCGTGGGTAAGCCCTGTGCAATGCGTACCCAAGAAATGATGTAACAGTCCGGTTTAGACCCTAGTCAGAATAGTGGTTTCGGGACCACAAATTCGAGTAAGAAAAATATTTTAATATTATTTTTCGTGCTTCTGATATGTGAATTAGTATGTGTGAAATTTCTATGAGTTAGTTTGTCCGTTTGTATGCTCAATTTGAGAAAAGGATTAAATTGCATTAAATGCAAAACTAGTATGATATTTGTAAAAGTGCCTATTTGTTGTGGCTTTTCAATGAGGAGGCCTTATGAGGCAATTAAACCATTAATGAGATAGTGGTTGGTTAAATGACATAATAACCTTATTGTTAATTTGTCTTTTATGATAATAAAAATGTTATATTGGAATTTGATAATTAAGTGATAATTTAATAAAACAAAAGCATAAAAAATAGACATTATGCTCATCTTTTGTGCCGAAAGTTCAAGAAAAAGAAAGGAAAGAATAAGCAAGGGTTTTGGCTATGGTTTTGGTTTGATTCAAGGTTAGTTTTTGATCCATTTTTGATAATTTCTACGTTTTTGTAATCGTTGCTTTGTATACTTCAAAACCCATGTCTTAATTTTGAGAATTGATGATGATTTTGAAATGTGTCTTTGATGAACACATGAGTTTTGAAATATTTGATGATGAAATATGGAATATATGTGTTTGATTAGCATATTTTGTATTTGGATTTTTAGTGAATTTGAGTATTTTGGACTAAAATGAGGAAATAATATTTTGAAGGACTAAATTGTGAAATAAATGAAATGTATGGACTTGTATGAAGCATGTAAAAATTTGGCTAAGCATGGGTGACATGAAATTTGGTGTATTTTGTGATTTTATGAAATAGGGACTAAAATGTCCAAATGTGAAAATGTGAGGGCTATTTTGCAAATTGCCCTAAATATGTGTTTTTGTATTGAATTGAATGAATTGTTGAATAAATGGGTTAAATTTGAATATGTATAGATCAAGAACCGAAGAAAACGGACTTAGATCGCGGAAAGTCAAAAATTGTCGAATAATCGAATTCGATCAAATATCCGAATCCGAGGTAAGTCGATATACAAATAAATGTATTTGAAATGAACTATTTGTGTATATATGAAATTTGAATTGCTATGAATATCCATTGAGATGGAATGTATGAGAAAACTGAGTTTACGAATAAGTCGACAAGTTGTTACTGTCTGAGAAGTTAGAGCGCCTGCCAGAGCATATGCCATCCGAGCTCGTGAAGAAGCTTCATCTCCGGATGTTATAACGGGTACATTTACTCTTTATGATACTTCTGTGATTGCATTGATAGACCCAGGTTCTACACATTCGTATATATGCATGAACTTAGTAACCAGTAAGAATTTGCCTGTAGAGTCTACTGAATTTGTTATTAGAGTATCGAACCCCTTAGGTAAAAGTGTCCTGGTTAATAAAGTATGCAAGAACTGTCTGTTGATGTTTCGAGATATCTATTTTCCAGCTGACCTGATGTTATTGCCTTTTGATGAGTTCGATATAATTTTGGGTATGGACTGGTTGACATTACATGATGCTGTTGTGAATTGCAAAAGAAAAACCATTGATTTGAAATGCCAGAATGATGAAATAGTTCGGGTTGAGTCTAATGATTTGAATGGGTTACCTGCTGTGATATCTGTGTTAAAAGCTCAAAAATATTTGAGAAAGGGTTATGAAGCTTATTTTGCTTATGTAATTGATTTGAAAGTGTCTGAAAGGAAAGTTGAATCAGTGCCAGTTGTTTGTGAATTCTCCGATGTATTCCCTGAAGAACTACCGGGATTGCCTCCGATACGTGAAGTTGAATTTGGTATTGATCTGTTGCCTGGTACAACTCCTATTTCGATAGCTCTGTATAGAATAGCACCAACAGAACTGAAAGAATTGAAGTCACAGTTGCAAGATTTGACAGATAGACGGTTTGCAAGACCGAGTTTCTCACTTTGGGGTGCTCCTGTTCTGTTTGTGAAAAAGAAAGATGGTACGATGAGAATGTGCATTGATTATCGTCAGTTGAACAAAGTGACTATAAAGAACAAATATCCTCTGCCCAGAATTGATGATTTGTTCGATCAGCTTAAAGGAGCCACTATGTTTTCAAAGATAGATTTGAGATCGGGATACTACCAGTTGAGAGTAAAAGATTCAGATATTCCGAAGACTGCTTTCAGAACAAGGTACGGGCATTATGAGTTTTTAGTTATGCCATTTGGACTAATGAATACTCCTGCTGTTTTTATGGATCTGATGAACAAAATTTTTAGACCGTACCTAGATCGATTTGTTGTTGTTTTCATTGACGACATATTGATTTACTCTCGAGATGAAGTTGAACATGCTAAACATCTGAGAATTATGTTGCAAACTCTATGAGAAAAGCAATTGTATGCAAAGTTTAGTAAATGTGAATTCTGGTTGCGAGAAGTTAGTTTTCTGGGACATATTGTATCAGCATCTGGAATACGAGTTGATCCGAGTAAGATTTCTGCTATTCTGGAATGGAAACCTCCAAAGAATGTGTTTGAAGTTCACAGTTTTCTGGGACTTGCTGGTTATTATCGAAGGTTTGTAAAAGGCTTTTCGATGATTGCTACTCCATTGACTAAATTGCTTTAGAAAGATGTGAGATTTGAATGGTCCGATAAATGTCAGAAAAGCTTTGATCAGTTGAAAACTCTGTTAATCGAAGCTCCAGTGCTAGTACAGCCAGAACCAGGTAAAGAATTCGTGATTTACAGTGATGCTTCGTTAAATGGTCTGAGATGCGTTTTGATGCAAGAAGGAAAAGTTATAGCTTATGCCTCGAGACAACTAAAACCGCACGAAAGAACTATCCGACTCACGATCTTGAGCTAGCTGTGATTGTGTTCGCATTAAAGATTTGGCGTTACTACCTCTTCGGTGAAAAGTGTCATGTGTTTTCGGATAAAAAAAGTCTGAAATATTTGATGACCCAAAAAGATTTGAATCTGCGACAGAGAAGATGGTTAGAGCTGTTGAAAGACTATGAGCTTGTGATAGATTATCATCCGGGTAAAGCAAATGTTATTGCTGATGCTTTAAGTTGGAAATCACTGTTTGCATTACGTGCTATGAATGCTCATTAGGACTTGTCTGATGATTGATCAATGTTAGCTGAATTAAAAGCGAAACCGTTGTTTTTACAACAAATATGTAATGCTCAGAAAGTGGATAATGAAATGTTAGCGAAACGAGCTCAGTGTGATTTGAACTCTGATTCTGAATTTTGAGTTGATGTCGATGATTGCTTGAGGTTCCGAGATTGAATTTGTGTTCTGAGAAACCCTGAGTTAATTCAGTTGATTTTGAATGAAGCACATAACAGTCGTCTATCTGTTCATCCGGGAAGTACAAAGATGTACCATGATCTGAAGCAACACTATTGGTGGTCTGGTATGAAACGAGACATTTCTGACTTTGTTTCGAAATGTTTAGTTTGTCAGCAAGTTAAAGCTGAACATCAGGTTCCATCTGGTTTGCTACAACTGATTCTGATTCCCGAGTGGAAATGGGATAGAGTGACGATAGACTTTGTTTCTGGATTACCATTGACTCTGAGAAAGAAAGATGCAATTTGGTCCGTAGTTGATCGATTGACGAAATCCACTTATTTCATTCCGGCGAGATCTGATTATTCACTTAATAAACTAGCTGAGCTTTACATTTCTGATATTGTGAGATTGCACGGAGTGCCGTTGTCTATTGTGTCTGACAGAGACCCGAGATTTACATCACGGTTTTGGAAGAAACTGCAAGATGCTTTGGGTACTAAATTGCATTTTAGTACAGCTTTTCATCCGCAGACAGATGGTCAATCTGAGCAGATTATTCAGATACTTGAAGATATGTTGAGATTTTGTATCCTTGAGTTTGACGGTACGTGGGAACAGTACCTGCCATTGATTGAATTCGCGTATAATAATAGTTTTCAGTCGAGCATCAGAATGGCACCTTATAAAGCTTTGTATGGACACAAATTTCAAACACCTCTGTATTGGACTGAGCTCAGTGAAAATAAGATACACGGGGTCGATTTGATAAAAGACATTGAACAGAAAGTGAAAGTGATCCGTAACAGTCTGAAAGCAGCATCTGATCATCAGAAGTCCTATGCGGACTTGAAATGAAAAGATATTCAGTTTGAAGTCGGCGACAAAGTGTTTTTGAAAGTATCTCCGTGGAAGAAAGTACTCAGGTTCGGACGTAAAGGCAAGTTGAGTCCGAGGTTCATTGGGCCGTATGAAATTATCGAACAAATTGGGCCAGTTGCGTATAGATTGTTGTTGCCACCTGAATTAGAAAGAATACATAATGTATTTCACTTGTCAATGCTTAGACGATACTGATCCGATCCATCACATGTAATCCTTCTGTCTGAAATTGAAATCCGATCCGATATGATTTATGAGGAAGAACCGATCCGTATCTTAGCTCGTGAAGTGAAAGAGTTGAGAAACAAGAAAATTCCGTTAGTGAAAGTGTTGTGGCATCGACACGGAGTGGAAGAGGCTACGTGGGAGCCTGAAGATTCAATGAGACAGCAATATCCGAATTTGTTTAACGGTAAGATTTTCAAGGACGAAAATCCCTAAGGGGGAGAATTGTAACAGTCCGGTTTAGACCCTAGTCGGAATAGTGGTTTCGGGACCACAAATCCGAGTAAAAAAAATATTTTAATATTATTTTCTGTGCTTCTGATATGTGAATTAGTATGTGTGAAATTTCTGTGAGTTAATTTGTCCGTTTGTATGCTCAATTTGAGAAAAGGATTAAATTGCATTAAATGCAGAACTAGTATGATATTTTTAAAAGTGCCTATCTGTTGTGGCTTTTCAATGAGGAGGCCTTATGAGGCAATTAAACCATTAATGAGATAGTGGTTGGTTAAATGACATAATAACCTTATTGTTAATTTGTCTATTATGATAATAAAAAGGTTAGTATTGGAATTTGATAATTAAGTGATAATTTGATAAAACAAAAGCATAAAAAATAGCCACTATGCTCATCTTTTGTGCCGAAAGTTCAAGAAAAAGAAAGGAAAGAATAAGCAAGGGTTTCAGCTATGGTTTTGGTTTGATTCAAGGTTAGTTTTTGATAATTTTTACGTTTTTGTAATCGTTGCTTTGTATACTTCAAAACCCATGTCATAATTTTGAGAATTGATGATGATTTTGAAATGTGTCTTTGATGAACACATGAGTTTTGAAATATTTGATGATGAAATATGGAATATATGTGTTTGATTAGCATATTTTGCATTTGGATTTTTAGTAAATTTGAGTATTTTGGACTAAATTTGAGGAAATAATATTTTGAAGGACTAAATTGTGAAATAAATGAAATGTACGGACTTGTATGAAGCATGTGAAAATTTGGCTAAGCATGGGTGACATGAAGTTTGGTGTATTTTGTGATTTTGTGAAATGGGGACTAAAATGTCCAAATGTGAAAATGTGAGGGCTAATTTGCAAATTGCCCTAAACATGTGTTTTTGGATTGAATTGAATGAATTGTTGAATAAATGGGTTAAATTTGAATATGTATAGATCAAGAACCGAAGAAAACGGACTTAGATCGCGGAAAGTCGAAAGTTGTCGAATAACCGAATCCGATCAATTATCCGAATCCGAGGTAAGTCGATATACAAATAATTGTATTTGAATTGAACTGTTTGTGTATATATGAAATTTGAATTGCTATGAATATCCATTGAGATGGAATGTATGAGAAAACCGAGTTTACGAATAAGTCGACAAGTTGTTAAAGTCCGAGAAGTCCCGTATGAACCTATGAATAGATAGGATTGCATATGTCATGACATAGGTGTCCGAAATGTGAAATCTTGTAAGACCACGTCTGGGATGTTGGCATTGATTCGAGATTACGTGTAAGACCACGTCTGGGACGTTGGCATCGATATGAGATTTACGTGTAAGACCATGTTTGGGACATTGGCATCGTATTGATTCGTGTAAGACCCTGTCTGGGACAGTGGCATCGATATCTGGATACATGTAAGACCACGTCTGGGATGTTGGCAGTGTACGACTATTCCGAGCACTCTGAGTATCCTATTAGATTCCGAACGGTTCAACGGGAAAGTCCGAGAAACGAATGACTATGTGATTTGTATATCCCTTTCAGGTACGTTTGATATGTACACTTTGTGTGTATAAGAAGGTAAGTATATCCATGAACTTACCTAGATGAGTTATGTATTTGGATTTGAGAAGGTAAAATGTGTTACATGAATGGACAAGTTATGATCCAATATAGTACATGGTGATATGCAAGATTGAAAGAGGAATGGCTAAGTGATTGTGCCAAGAAGAATTATGGCTATGCAATTGAGCTATTAGTAAATTCATATTGATTATATGTTTTAAATGTTTATATGCTAAGTTTATTTGTATATGGCTTACTAAGCTTTTGGAAAGCTTACTTTGTGTGTGTTTGTTCTGTTTTATAGATCGTCAAAGCTACTGAAGGCTCGGGACCGTCGAGGATCATCATCACACTACCCAAACTCATTTTGGTACCTTTTGGAAATGTATATACTAAGTATGGCATGTATAGGCTAGTCATTTTGGAATATGTTTGGATTGTAAATAGCCATGTGATGTGGCTAGGTAAATGTTGGTAATATGCATGAGTGATTATGGTAAATGATACATGTTTTGGTGTGGCTTAATGGTAATGAAATGGTCTTATGAATGGCAAGCTTAGTGATGGTTTGATGCCAAGGTGATTAAGTGAAATTGTTGATGAATCATATTAGGTTTTATATGTGATTTGGTTGGATTATTTAGCATATAAGATGGTATGCTAGAAATGAGATTGAATTGGGATGATATGATGATCATTTGGTATGTTTTTGGTTGCCTATTGTGTTAAGAATTATGCTTGTATGTGCATGTAGGAATGACCCTAGTGTGGGTGGCAATTTGGCCTTGAAAATGGCCTATATTTGCCTACACGGTTGAGCACACGGGCATGTGGCTCGATCATGTCCCTCGTGGTTGAAATTCAAGGCAGGTCAGGATCGACCACGGGCTGGACACACGGGCGTGTGACTGGCCGTGTGGTGCAAGTCAGGATCGACCACGGGTGAGGCACACGGGCGTGTCCACGGCCGTGTGGATAAATCAGTATGTATGCCCTGTTTTGACACGGCCTAGACACACGGGCGTGTCTGAGGCCGTAGGAGGCACACGGCCTGCCCACATGGGCGTGTGACCTCTGTAACTTAGAAAAGTTTTAAATTTCCGAGCATTTCCGTATGTATTCGGTTTAGTCCCGGCCCTATTCTAAAGCATGCTTAAAGTCACGTTGACCTATTTAAGGGGCACTTTGATCTGATTAGTTGAGTTATATTATGAAATGTCCATAAAAGATTCTGTTTGTCCAGTAATGCCTCTCAACCCTAATTCGGCGATGGATACGGGTTAGGGTTGTTACAAAGGAGGTGTCACAGTGGTAAGTAACGATAACGATGAGCTCATACCCACTCGCACTGTTACAGGATGGAGGGTGTGTATATACTATTGCAAGCTTAACAAGGAAACAAGGAAGGACCATTTCCCTTTGCCGTTCATTGATCAGATGTTGGATAGATTAATTGGTAAGGTTTTTTTTTTGTTTTCTAGATGGTTATTTCGGTTACAACCATATTGCCATAGAACCAGAAGACCAATAGAAGACCACCTTCACTTGTCCATATGGCAGTTTTACGTTTAGACGGATGCCATTCGGGTTATGTAATGCCTCGGCAACTTTCCAACGTTGCATGATGACTATATTTTCAGACATGCTGGAGAATTTCCTTGAAGTTTTTACAGACGACTTCTCCGTTTTTGGGAATGATTTTGAGGATTGTTTAAAGAATTTAAAGATAGTTTTATGCTGATGTGAAGAAACAAATCTTGTGTTAAATTGGGAGAAATGCCACTTTATGGTCTCTGAAGGCATTGTCTTGGGTCATAATGTGTCACAGCGAGAAATTGAGGTGGACTGAGCAAAAATAGAAATGATTGAAAAATTGCCACCTCCCACCAGTGTAAAGGGTATTCGAAGTTTCCTAGTACATATAGGATTTTACAGAAGATTTATCAAGGACTTCTCAAAAATTTCTGAACCCTTATGTACTATACTTGAAATAAATAAACCTTTTAATTTTGATGATCTATGTTTGCAGGCTTTCAAGGTACTCAAGGAGCGACTAGTAGTAGAACCAATTGTAGTTGCTCTCGAATGGTCATTGCCCTTTGAACTAATGTGCGACGCTAATGATTTTGTCGTGAGAGTAGTGTTGGGGAAAAAAAAGGACAAGGTATTATACGCAATATACTATACTAGTAGGACGCTGACAGAAGCTCAACTTAATTACACCACTACAAAGAAAGAATTACTGGCAGTAGTTTTTGCGTTCGACAAATTTCGATCTTAGTGGGGAAAAAGTTATAGTTACATAAATCACTCGGCTATCAAATATTTGATACGCAAGAAGGATGCCAAGGTGAGATTAATTAGGTGGATACTTTTGCTGCAAGAGTTTGATTTGGAAATCAGAGATAGGAAGGGAACCGAAAATCAAGTGGCTGACCATTTGTCAAGGATAAAATCTGAAAATAAAGATGGTAGCACAAAATGCATTAATGAGGATTTCCCAGACGAACAGTTACTCATTGCCAAGGCACTACCTTGGTATGCAGACATAGTAAACTTTCTAGTGAGTGGTGTAATGCCACCTAACTTCAATACGCATAAGAAACGAAAATTTCTTCATGATGAAAAACAATACTATTGGGATGAAACTTTCCTATTTAAGCATTGTGCAGACTAGATAATTTGGAAGTGTGTCCCTAACGAGGAGATGTTTAGCATTTTATAGCATTGCCACTCAGCTCCGTATAGAGAACATTTTGGAGGAATGAAACTCCTGAACATTTGGCGATCTCAGATGTGTCGATATCAATGGTGGCTCATTATTTCGATGAATCATTTCTTCGGACAGAAGAAAATTATGTAAACACTTACTCGAAATCTCACTTATCAGATTCCATTGTGGAAGACACAATTTTTTCTGAAGATTTCGCCATGATATATCTGATCCATGCATAATATCATGAAAAATGGATACAAATTTTTGAATGCTACTTAGTATCGTCAATAGGTTTGAAAAAGTATCTAAAAATATCAAATTTAGATATTTGTACCCTGTCGAAGTAAGGAACCATGGCATATATGTTGCCAAGGTACTCTAGTCAGGATTCTATTGGCCGACACTATTTAAATACGCTCATGAATTTTATAAGTCATGTGACCATTGTCAAAGAACAGGGAATGTCTCAAAAAGACAGGAAATGTCTTTGCATAGTATATTAGAGATTGAGTTATTTGATGTATGGGGAATAGACTTTATGGGTCCATTTTCACCATCTGCAGGCAAGCTATACATACTTTTGGCAGTAGACTATGTGTCTAAATGGGTAGAAGCAATAGCTTTAGCCTCTAATGATGCTAAGTCAGTATTAAAATTTTTACTTAAGAACATTTTCACAAGATTTGGGACACCAAGAGCAATCATCAGTTGTGAAGGATCCCATTTCGATTGTAAATAAATGGCCAATGCTTTGTGCAGATATGGGGTGAAACAAAGAATTGCCACGGCATATCATCCTCAGACCAATGTTCAAGCTAAAATCTCTAATAGAGAAATTAAACAAATTAGGGAAAAAAAGTAGTAAATCTTTCTCGAAAAGACTAGTCTACCAGATTGTATGAAGCTCTATGGGCATACCGAACATCATTTAAAACACCATTAGGGATGTCACCTTTCAAGCTTGTTTATGGTAAGCCATGTCATTTGCCCGTTGAACTTGAACATAAGGCATTTAGGGAAATTAAGAGGTTGAATATGGACTGGGCTACTATTGGTAGCAAGATATTATTAGAGTTGAATGAGATGGAAGAATTTTGGGCTCAAGCATATGAAAATGCTCGTTTATATAAGGAAAAGACCAAGCGATGGCATGATAGTAGAATTTTGACAAGGCAATTTGAACCTGGACAACATGTGATGTTGTTTAATTCTAGGCTCAAGTTATTCCCTGGTAAATTCAAATCTCGATGGTCAGGAACTTTTGAAGTAATTCAAGTGTTTTCGCATGGAGCTATTACTGTAAAAAATTTGGAAACAGGAGCATCATTTAAAGTTAACGAACAACGCCTGAAGCATTATTGGGTTGCTCCTGTTGAACGTGACAAGAAAACCATTAATCTTCATAACATTTAATTTAGCAAGTTTTCTTTTAATTTTTGTATTTTAAAATTTTTTATTATTTTCTTGTTATTAATATTTTATTATTTACATTTTAAACCGAATCAGAATAAAAGGGTCAAGATTTGCTAGTAAGCATTGAGCAGTAATGCCATAGCATTAGAGAGGAGTATGATACCACAACAAACTGGGTGATGAGGTGCCAAGACTTGATCAGTTGGAAAACTCCAAAAGAAAGATGTGTTGGCAAACTCTTTTGAGAAACTCAAATAAAAGCCCTAAATGCAAGGCCCAGATATTTCATTTCCCCCCAAAACTTTGTTTCTCTTTTATTTTTCCCCACGTCATAACCCCTTTCCTCACGTTTCCCATTCCCTAAAAAATGCCATCATTATCCCCTTTTAATTCCTTTTTCTTCCACTGCTTGCATCTCTTACCTCTCATAAAGTTTTCACTTTTACACTAATTCCTTCCTTAACTCCTCTATTACTCACTTCACATTTGGGTACTTTTCCCAAATTTCTTTTCAAAATTCCTTTATGGCCCGTGCAAAGAGTACTTCAAAGATGGTAGAATCTTCTCCTGCTGAGGGTTCTCAACAGAAGATATTCTTCAATGCTGTCACCGCTACGAGGTACACATCTAACATTGTCAAACGACAATTTTTCTTTGAGCAGAGATTTCTATTAAAAGATGAGCCCCAATTTGGATATGATAAATCGATAGCATTAGTTATCAAAAAAAAAATACAATTGAAGTAAGTTTTTTTTTCATCCAGGAGATGTTTTGGGCAAAGTGGTGCGAGAGTTTTATGCTCATGTTAACTCTCTAGATTCCCCATTCATCTACGTGAGGGGTAAATCTGTTCCGTTTGATGAAGACCAAATAAATAACCATTTCGGTCTCGGGGAAGTGAAGATGAACATTTGGAGTTCTCTGAAAACATTACACCAGCAGGATTATCACGAGTTTTGAATGATTGGTTTGTTGAAGGAACACAGTGGACTATTTCAAGTCACGACTGTTACACTATTGAGCACACTACGTTGAAGCCAGTAGGGAAGGTCTGGTATCACTTCCTGAGAAGTAGACTGATGCCATCAACACATAATACGACGGTGTCAACAGAGAGAATGCTACTGTTACATTCTATTATCCAAGGTCGAAGGATAAATATTGAGATAATTATATTCCAGGAAGTTCACAAGTGTGCAGATAAAAATGCTAGAAGTTTAAACTTCCCTTCTCTTATCTCAACCCTGTGTGAAGCAGCAAATGTGCCATTAAGTGATGTTGAGGATGTTACCCCCAACAAGGGTGGGATAACACGAGCTATTTTTGTCAAACTCAAAGGAGATGTGTTTGCCGCGGCATCCCAGCACCATCAAGCTTCACCTACCACGCAAATTCCAACAGCAACGTCTCCTGACTCTCGTGATTCCCTTAACCAGAAAATATTACATTCTTTGACACAACTAAAGCAAAGACTGTCCCTTTTTGAAGTCCAGCAATACAACATCGTTGACAAGTTGGGACAACTCAATGCACGCTAGGCTCAGTATTGGGCGTATGTGAAAAATCAGGACTTGGCCTTACGAAGATCCCTTCAGAAGAAAATTGGTGTATGCTCCACTGTGAATGTCAGGGCAGAAAAATGTTGTGACATGCTAAATTACCTAACCCATTAAAAAAAAAAAAGAGAGAGAGAAAAATCTGGAATAATAATAAATAATTGATGTTAGGTTGCAAATGAACTAAGTGGGTTAGAAGATATTTGCTATATGACGAAAGAGGAGAGTGGATAACTATTTAGGAATTTTTGTTTTTAGGAGATATTTCTGCACTACCTTTGTTAGACAAACCTTAGCCATTTGAGCAGACTTTAGGATAGAGAAAATTACTGAGAATTGAGATATACATTGTTTTTCGGACAGATAAGCAGTATGAAAGGGTTTCAGGCCAGGGCAAAATATTTGGATTAGTACATATAGGAAGATTTTGCTTGAGGACAAGCAATAACTTAGGTTTGAGATGTGATAACTCCTGAAAAGAGTTATATTTTCTGTCTTTCGACCTAGCTAATTGTTTGTACTTAGGTATATTTTGTTGCATTTTAGGGCATTTTAATTAGCATTTGTTTTATTGCATTTAGACATGGACTATGTTGAGTTATTTGGTGCTTTTAATTGGGTTTTGCGGAAGTTTTGTGTCGTGGTAGGAATGAACAAATTTTTGAAGAAAGGAAATAAATGAGTGAAGTTTTGCTAGGGCAAAGTGCAGATGATAAGCCAGCACGAGTGCCGCAGCAATGCCGGGAAGACTGAGTCAAACGTTTCACACTTTCAGCTGTTTTAATTTGAAATTTAAACTCGTACCAGATAAATCACCCTAGAAAAGTGGAGAAGATTGACACAAACTGATTGCCTGAACTCTATCTATAAAAAGACGATGAAGGAACCTCAAAAGGCATCCTGAAGGGAAGTAGAAGAGTAAGAGATCTCGAGTGGAAGAGGAAGTCATCCTCTCAGTCAACACATGACTGTGCTGCTAAAGTGTGGACCAGCGAAAGCTATTTTCTCGACGTTCTTTCGTTATTTCCTTAGTGCTCTCTTGTGAACTTATTTGGTTGTAAACAATTGCGATGGTTTAGAATTATATTTTCCAACCGATGAGTTAAATCTCATTAGGTTGGGGTTATTTTGATGATACTTAACTGTTTTAAGTTTCCATGGTATAAATCTGATTATTTTACTACCCATTCAATTGTTTAAGCGCAATCCCTAGGAATATTCGATGGCATATTATTCTTGTTAAGTTGATTTAATGTGGGAAATGTTAGATTAATTATCTAATATTGGATGGCATGAGCAACATTCGAATGATGCTTGCGTCATAAAGAATGAATTACATAGGTTACTTTAATAAGACCATGTATGAGCAGGGATAATGACTTGAGGTTTTGCCCCTGAAAGGGGTAGGCCACTCTAGGAGTCTTCCCCATAGTAAGTTAATCAAGATTTTTCCACGACATTATTGCCAGCAAGGTTGATTCTGAGTAATCCCAACCTTCCACATAAATATCGTAGACACTATACTTGATTCTTTGTTGAAATTTCTTCGCCTTAGAATTATTAGTTGATTATATGTTCATTTATATATTATTCATGCAATAGTTCCCAAATTTACATTTTTGTTATCACTTTTGCCATAGCAATTCCAGTTATTTACCTATCATCGCATGTTTACCTTAGTTTTTGCCATAACATTTCCTTCAATCATTTTACTATAACATTAACTTGACCTTATTAAGATAACTTGACCAATTTTGTGCCTTAATCTGATCCTTGTGGGAATGATACTCACTTACCTCTTTATTACTTGAACCGACGTGTATACTTACACAAAAATCTCACGCCATGTTACACGCGACAACAAAAAAATTATAATTGAACAAATAAGGAGCTCTCTCATGCTATATATTAATCGAAATAAGTCGTTTAATATAAAAGCATAAAAGGCTCATTCAATTACAATTAATATCAATCTCTATTTCCAATAAAATAACCTCTTAAAAAGGTCTTTAATGAAGTGTATATTCGATAGAGAGCTTCTTGTCATCGAACTCCTTAAATATCAAATATTTTATTTAAGGGAACTTTGATTATATTAAAAAACTTAATCTATTCCTTGATTGACTTGATTCTTTTACATTAAGTCTTTACTGATGAATTGCTAAAAGACTTCATAAAATCAATAATTAAAGGTTTGACAGATTTGATCAAAATACAATCAAATATGCCTACAAAAACGCGGAGGATTAGTTACTAAGTTCACTCCAGTAGATGCCTTGGGAATAAAAATACCAATCAAATAAGGCAAGTTATAATGTCTTGCTAGCTTTTTCTTAAGTTGTAATTGTCATTGTAACTGACAGTTATAATAAGCACTAATAGTGTCTTTAAGTCATCGTTAATCTTTAAATTGTTTAATATTTGTTAAAATGTGATAATTGAAGTTAATATTTGGCTTTCATGTAAAGAAAATATATTTGAAAGAACGTTTGGAAATGTTGTGGATACTGTAACACCCCTTACCCGTGATCAATGCCAGAACAGGGTATGAGGCATTACCGGACAATAACACAAACATTCATGCAAAACCGGGCCATAAAATTTTCTTCAATTTAAAAAATTTCATATTCAATCATAAAGTGCCTAAAATGGGCCTACGAGGCCCAAAACATACTTTGGAATCGGTCCGGGACCAAAGCGAGAACTTTAGAAACATTTAAAAAATTTACACAAAAACTGGGCACACGCCCGTGTGGAAAGGCCGTGTGGTTGCACACGCCCACGTCCCCAGCCCGCGTGGTTTTATTTTTTCATTTCGGACCTACAGCAGTTTTCACACGGCCGAGCACACGCCGTGTCCTAGGCTGTGTCCTTCACACGGTCGAGACACACGCCCGTGTCTCTGCCCGTGTGTAAAAACCTGGATATTCTGTTTATGACGTTAGCACACAATTTAGGTCAGACGGCCAAGGCACATGCCCGTGTGTTAGCCCGTCTGACGAACTTAATTTTTCGCAAATTAGGTGCAGGGGACACACGGCCATGCTACACGCCCATGAGGCAGACCGTGTGTCATACACGACCTAGACACACGCCCGTGTGTCTACCCGTGTGGACAATTATAAGGCTATTTACCAAGCCTTTTGCCACACTGATAAGTATCCACACTTATACTTAGCCATCACTGTAACAACCCGATTTTGGGGCTAGACAAAACAGTGATTTCAGAACCACTAATCTGAGGTCAGAGAAATTATTTTTAATATTATTTTATGTGTTATAGCATGATTATATGAGTATATGAAAATTTTGGTGAATTAATTTTAGTGATTGCATGCTTAATTTTGAAAAAGGACTAAATCGCATAAAGTGCAAAGTTTTGTTATACAAGCTAAAGGTGTCAAATAGCTATAGAATTTTAAATTGGAGGTCCTTAATGTGCAATTAGGCCCTTTAAGGAGTGTTGGCCGGCCATAGGGACAAAGAAATAACATTGTCAAAGGTTAGGTGAAGTTTAGTGACTTAATTGACTAGAAATAAAATAAAATAAAGAGAAAAATATATCATCTCTTCCTCATCCTCCCTACCACCAAAATTTTCAGCAAAGAGGATCTTTGGAAAGCTTGAAATTTTCAGCAACTTAAACCTTTGCTAGTAAGTGATTTTGATGGTCATTTTTTATAATTTTTGTACTTTTGGAACCCCTAAAGCTTAATCTAGCTAATGAGGGGACTATTTTGAAAAATGGTTATGAGTCTAGGGTTGTGCCATGAGAACATTTGTGTTGTTTGCTGAACTTTTATGGAAGAAAATGAAACTTGGGTGTTAAATAAACAAATTTTGTGAAAGGGGTATTCATAAAAACACCTAAAGTGGGCCTTTTTGTAAAGGTTGTAAAATAGGTGGTAAATGTATGAAATAATTAGATTTGTGAGTTGCTATAAGAGTAATTAAGGTTCGACTAGACTTGGTTAATGAGGAAATTCGATGAAAAATCAATTTATGAGCCTAGGGGCAAAATCATTATTTCGCGAATGTCTAGGGGTAAAATGGTAATTTTTCCAAAGTAAGAATTTTGAAATGTCTTGATTAATGTGATGATTAAATGAGTGAATTTTATCAATATAGATCAAGAAAAACAGAGTCTGGACCTAGATCGAGGGAAAACTAAGCTTGTAGATTAACTCACTCTAGTCGCCCACATTTTGTGTGTCGAGGTAAGTTGTATGCAAATAATACAACAATATTGTAATTATGCATTAAAATATTGAATTGCATAAAAAGTATGATTATTGTTATGAATATGTATGATGAGAATCGATGTAGTAAAAACTCCCATTGAACCTTAGTAATAGATTGGATATCCAAGCCATGACATTTGAGCGATATGTGTGCTAGTGTAAGACCATGTCTGGGACATGGCATCGGCCACATTATAAGAGCCAGTGTAAGACCATGTTTGGAACATGGCGTCGGCATTGAGATGAGAGCTAGTGTAAGACCATGTCTGGGACATGGCATCAACCACATTATGAGAGCCAGTGTAAGACCATGTTTGGAACATGGTGTCGGCATTGACATGAGAGCTAGTGTAAGACCATGTATGGGACATGGCATCGGCCTCGAAATGTAAGCCAGTGTAAGACCATGTATGGGACATGGCTTCGGCATTGTACCCTCTTGTGTGAGGCTTATCGGATATCCTTTGGTATTCCAACGGGTTCAACGGGTAAATTAAAGATTGTGTCAAAAGTGAGAAAAGTTACAGCTATGTTGTAAGTGATACAGGTACCTACATGAGATTTATGAGTAGTGAGCTCGACTTATGTGGTGTGATTAGTAAGGGTGGGAATGAGTAAGTTATGCCTTTTTATCATTTGATGATCAGGCGCAAGTTTATGATATGTTATGAGTATGTTAATGTCTGTTAATTGTTGTTAATTATTTACATGCGACTTACTAAGCTTTATGCTTACTCCCTTTTGTTTCCATTTTCTTATAGCATCGCCAAGCTAGCTCGGGGATCAAAGGACGTCGGAGACGCGATCACACTATCAATCAGAACATTTGGTATGGTTAGATTTATCATTTTGAGTATGGCATGTATAGGGACTTGGTATTTTGTTATGTGTCATAATGCTTCGGCCAAATGTGTTGGCCTGTCTTGAAGAATAATTCATTTTGTATAAGACCATAGTTGATGGTTAATACTTGTTGTTGATAAATGCAAATGTTGGTGTTTTCATGAAAGAGGTTATTGCATGGGTTGGTTTATAATAAGAAATGTTGTAGGTGATAGAAAGTAGCTTGGATTTGAGGCGTGGATGCCTTGGTTGTGACTGATTTAGTCATGTGTTTTTGCTTTTTATAGCACTATATGATGTGTGTAAATGTGTGCTTGAAAGGGGTGACAAAGAGGCTTGGAAAATGGCCTAACAGCTGTCTACACGGGCAGACACATGGCCATGTGTCAAGGCCGTGTGTGACACACGATTGCCCTATGGGCATGTGTTGAGGCCGTGCGTCCCCTGCACCTAAATTGTAAAAACTCAGATTTGTACACGGACCGGGTACACGGGCATGTGCCAGGCCATGTGACATCCTGAATTTCCACAAAGCTCCAGCCAAGCTCGCACATGGGCTAAAGACATGGCCATGCCAGCCACACGGCCGTGCCATAAGTCCACATGGGCATGTGCCCCTAATTTCAGAGAAGATTTCCTAAATTTTTCTAAAGTGCCGGGTTTCGTATCGAACCATTTTGAAAGTATGTTTTGGGCCTCGTAGGCCCATATTAAGGTTTTTAAGATGTAGTTTGAAAAGTTTCAAATATGAACGAAATTTCATATTCCAGAAATTTTTGTATGTACGTTATTAAGTCAATTAACACCTCGTACCCTCTGCTGGTGTCGGTTATGGGTAAGGGGTGTTACATTTAGTGGTATCAGAACCATGGTTTAGTCGATTCTCGGACTAACCTAGCGTGTGTACGAGTCTAGCTATACATGCCATATATGAATTATGATAGTGTGACGACTCCTGAAAATTTAAAATGTGTTTTTATACAGTAAATGGATCCCGACGGAGCAGTGACAGATGATATAGAAAGTAATGCGCCGGCTCCCATGAAGGGACCACGCCCTACAAAAAGTGGGCCCGTGACATCGAGAGTCGAAGGAGAGGGGCTAGAGAAGCCTTCCTCCACATGATGAATGTTTGGATTTCAGAGTTTGTTCGTGCAAACCCGAATGCTACACCTCCTCCACCCCCTCCAATTCCCCATTCTGCCCCTGTAGCTCCCCAAGTAGTGGAAACGATTAGAAGGGAAAAACCTCATGTAGATAGAATTTGGAAGCAAGGGGCTGAGGAATTCAGAGCAAATATAGATGATGACCCAAAGAGGGCAGAATTCTGGCTAGAAAATACCATTAGGGTATTTGATGAGTTGTCTTGCACGTCTGAGGAGTGTATGAAGTGTGTTGTATCACTCCTGCGAGACTCGGCCTACCAATGGTGGAACACCCTTGTGTCGGTTGTACCAAGGGAAAGGATTACTTTGGAATTCTTTCTAGAGGAGTTCCGTAAAAAGTATATTAGTCAGAGGTGTATAGACCAGAAAAGGAAGGAATTCCTAGAGCTAAAGCAAGGACGAATGACAGTAACCGAGTATGAGCGTGAGTTCGTGAGGCTCAGTAAATACGCTTGGGAGTGCGTATCCACCGAAGCCATCATGTGAAAGAGGTTTGAGGATGAATTAAATGAGGACATCCGATTGTTTGTTGGAATTTTAGAACTAAAAGAATTTGTTGTACTAGTGGAGAGAGCATGCAAGGCCGGGGAATTTGTCAAAGAGAAAAGGAAAGTTGATATTGAGTCTCTTGACTCAAAGAAAAGACAATTGGGAAAATCGTTTTAGTCTTCATCTAAGAAATCAAGAGTGTTCACCACTTGATCCAATGCTTCGGTTGGATTCTCAAATAGAAATAGGAGTAAGCAGTACTCGACATATAAAGCTCAAACCATTTCTATTGCAAGTGTTGGTAGTGCTCGACCAAATAAACTGGAGTGTTCGCAATGTGGTAGATGACATTTCAGCGAGTGTCGAGGAAATGAAAGAGGTTGTTTCAAGTGCGGTTCACTAGACCACTTCATTGAAACTATCTTGAGATGGATGAGAAAGACAGAAAGCAAGATGTGCGAGCGAGTAATGCTCCTTCTAGAAGTAGACCACAAAAGAACCCGGGAAGTGGTGCTAGTAGCAGAGGAGTGCCTAGAGATTCCACCGTGAGGTCTAAGGGCTGAGTGCCTGCAAGTACTTATGCCATTCGCGGTCGCGAAGAGGCATCATCACCAGATGTGATTACGGGTACTTTTTCTCTTCATAATATTTTTGTTGTTGCTTTGATTGATCCGGGGTCTACCCATTCGTATGTTTTTATGAAATTGATATCTAGTATGAATATGCTTGTTGAGTCCACAGAAATTGTCATAAAAGTGTCAAACCCGTTAGGCAAGCATGTGCTAGTTGACCAAGTTTGTAGAAATTGTCCTTTGACAATTAGAGGTCATTGTTTTCCGGCTAACCTTATGCTGCTACCGTTTGATGAATCTGATGTGATTCTTGGTATGGACTGGCTAGCAGCTCATGATGTGATAGTAAATTGTGGGAGAAAATTCATTGAATTGAAATGTGAAAATGGGGATGTCCTTCGGGTTGAATCAGGTGAATCAGATAGCTTGCCGGAAGTAATTTCTTCTTTGGCGGCTGGGAAATTTATAAGAAAAGGGTATGAGTCTTATCTTGCGTTTGTGTTGAATACTCAAGAGTCGGAAGTAAAGATTGAATCAGCGCCAATGGTATGTGAGTATCCGGATGTAATTCCGAAGGAGTCACCCGAATTGCCTCCAATTAGAGAAGTTGAGTTTGGTATCGAGTTAGTCCCTGGTACGGCACCTATTTCAATTGCCCCTTATAGGATGGTTCCGTTGGAGTTAAAAGAGTTGAAGGTTCCACTACAAGAGTTAACGAGTAAAGGTTTCGCAAGATCGAGTTATTCTCCGTGGGGTGCTCCAGTACTTTTTGTGAAAAAGAAAGACGGGTTGATGAGATTATGTATCGACTACCGACAGCTCAACAAGGTTACAGTTAAGAACAAGTATCCTTTGCCAAGGATCGACGATTTGTTTGACCAATTGAAAGGAGCCACAGTGTTTTCTAAGATAGACTTGAGGTCCGGTTACTATCAGTTGAGAGTTATGGAGTAGGATGTGCCGAAAACTGCATTTCGGGCGAGGTATGGCCACTATGAGTTCCTGGTCATGCCCTTTGGCTTAACAAATGCTCCTCCCGTGTTTATGAATTTAATGAATCGTATTTTCTGACTGTATTTGGATAAGTTTATCGTTGTTTTTATCGATGACATATTAATTTATTCTCATGATGAAACTGAGTATGCGAAGCATTTGAGAACTGTCTTACAAACTTTGAGAGATAAGCAGTTGTATGCTAAGTTTAGCAAAAGTGAGTTTTGGCTCCTAGAGGTCGGATTCTTGGGACACATCGTGTCGGGCGATGGAATTAGAGTTGACCCGAGTAAAATATTGGCTATCGTTGATTGAAAACCGCTGAGGAATGTGTCAGAGATTAGAACCTTTTTGGGCTTAGCAGGATACTATAGACAGTTTGTTAAAGGATTCTCCATGATTGCTAATCCGATGACTAGGATGCTACAGAAAGATGTCAAGTTCGAATGGACAGAGAAGTGTCAACAGAGTTTTGAGAAACTAAAAGTATTGTTGACTGAAGCCCCAATTTTAGTGCAACCGGAACCGGGAAAGGAATTTGTGGTGTATAGTGACGCATCCTTAAATGGATTAGGGTGTGTGCTTATGCAAAAAGGCAAAGTAATAGCTTATGCCTCGAGACTGCTGAAGCCACATGAGAAGAACTATCCGACACATGACTTAGTGTTAGCCGCCATAGTGTTTGCACTGAAGATTTGGAGACACCATTTGTATGGTGAGAGATGCCGAGTATTCACTGACCATAAAAGTCTAAAGTATTTGATGACTCAAAAGGAGTTAAACCTACGGCAGCGGAGATGGTTAGAGTTGATAAAAGATTATGAGTTGATAATTGACTATCACTCTGGGAAGGCGAATGTGGTTGCCGATGCCTTGAGTAGGAAGTCATTGTTCGCTTTGAGGGCTATGAATACCCAGTTGTCTGTGACTGATGATGGTTCGGTTATAGCAGAGTTAAGAGTTAAACTAATGTTTTTACAAGAAATTTGTGAAGCTCAGAAAGGTGATAAAGAATCGCAAGCTAAGATAAATCAGTGCAAGATGGGTATAGAATCAGATTTTTGGATTAGTTCAGATGGCTGTTTAATGTTTCAAGACAGAATTTTTGTACCCAAGGACGACGAGCATATTTAGAAAATTTTGCATGAGGCACATAGCAGCTGTATGTCTATTCATCCAGGTAGTGTAAAAATGTATAATGACCTGAAGAAAATGTATTGGTGGACGGGAACGAAAAGAGACATCTCAGAGTTTGTCTCTAAATGTTTAATTTGTCAACAAGTGAAAGCTGAACACCAGGTGCCTTCGGGTTTACTTCAACCCGTGATGGTTCCCGAATGGAAATGGGACCGTATTACCATGGATTTTGTGTCGGCATTGCCGTTGACACCAAGGAAGAAAGATGCTGTATGGGTTGTGGTCGATAGGCTAACTAAGTCAGCTCATTTTATACCGGTGCGTACCAATTTCCCACTTGAGAAATTGTCCGATCTGTATGTTTCTGAAATTGGTAGACTTCACGAGGTACCTTTATCGATCATTTCGGATAGGGATCCGAGGTTCACATCACGGTTTTGGAAAAAAATTACAAGAAGCTTTTGGGATAAAGTTAAATTTTAGTACTGCCTTCCACCCGCAAACTGACGGTCAGTTAGAAAGAGTAATTCTGATTCTTGAAGATATGTTGTGGTGTTGTGTTCTTGAGTTTCAAGGTAGTTGGGAATGGTACTTACCGTTGGTAGAGTTTTCCTACAAAAATAGCTATCAGTCGAGTTTGAAAATGGCACCTTATGAGGCTTTGTATGGACGTAAATGCCGAACGCCTTTGTATTGGTCCGAACTCAAGGAAAATCAGATACACGGGGTTGACTTAGTTAGAGAAACCGAAGAGAAAGTAAAAGTGATTCGTGACTGTTTGAAGGATGCTTCGGACAGACAAAAATCCTACGCGGACTTGAAACAGAAAGAGATTGAGTTTCAAGTAGGTGATAAGGTATTTTTGAAAGTATCCCCGTGGAAGAAAGTTCTCAGATTCGGTAGGAAAGGCAAATTGAGTCCACGTTTTATTGGACCATATAAGGTGACTAAGAGAATTGGACCGGTAGCATACCGATTAGCTTTACCATCCGAGTTAGAAAAGATCCACGATGTATTCCATGTGTCTATGTTGCGCCGTTACCGATCTGACCCATCACATGTGATTTCACCAACAGACGTTGAGATTTGTTCAGACATGACCTATGGTGAAGAGCCGGTTAAGATTTTAGATCGGGAGGTCAAGAAATTGAGGAATAAGAATGTAACACCCCTTACCCGTATTCTACACCGGAACCGGGCCCGAGGCATTAACGAGTTAAAACCACTTGATCGCCACTTAGGCTAAACGTGACTACTCTCAATAACTACCACAACTACCTCCATAAGGACCTACGGGGTCTTAAACATACATGCGAGAGCTTCCGAGGCTCTACCGAAACTTTATCGATCTTAAAATTTCTTTCACTTAGACAAGATTCACACGCCCATGTGGAATGGGACACGCCCGTGTGCCCTCAAGACATGCCCGTGTCTTCCACCCGTGGTCGACACTGACTAAATTCACACGGCCTGGACACGCCCGTGTTCTCCACCCGTGGTGAACACTGACCACTTTACACGGCCTAGGCACAAGCCCGTGTGGCTAGCCCGTGGTCTATTCTGACTTAAAATGCTAACGTGCAGGGGACACACGGCCAAGTCACAAGCCTATGGGCTGGCCGTGTGTCACACATGGCCTAGACACACGCCCGTGTGTCTACCCACATGGACAAGAACAAAGCTATTTGTTATGCCCTTCTCACCCCTCTAGCATACACAACAAGTACTCATTCAACACATCCATAACCAACTCATAATAAACATAATCTTACATGGATAAATACATCTTTTCATATAATAAAGTAGCCAACAACGATGGCGTTATACAAAAATAGTTTATCCATCTAATGGCCAACACATCTTAGCCAAAACAAAAAAATTCACTAACTTATCTAGCCCCTATACATGCCATATACAAAACATTAAGTCTAATGTACCGGAGTGTGCTGATAGTGTGGGTGATCTTCCGATTAATCTGCGTATCACGATTCAATCATTGTTCTCTATAAGACAAGGGAAAAGAAAGGAGTAAGCTTTGAGCTTAGTAAGTTTATACATAAACAATTTAAGCATTCTAGTATAAGCTAAACAACAATTAGCATTATACTAACATATGTAATTCACATCCACTACTATGCTTACTCTTTCTATCCCTTACCACATCTCCAACGCATCATGAGTCACATACTCATAATAATTGACATGCACCCTTGCACTCAATAGCACATTTACTCAAAACACAACACATCATTATTTTTCAATAATACATCCACACAGCTAAATTACTCGGTGGTTTCGCACTTAGCCCACCACAATCAGATCATAAGGTAGTATCGCACATAGCCTACCACAAAGGATAATTATAGTGATTCCACACATAGCTCACTAAATAATATGCTTAACAATAGTATCGCACACAGCCCATCATTGTTAAGTATCAAGGTGGTATCGCACTTAGCCCACTATCAAGCATTATCACTACACATTCACATGTCTACTTGTAATACATTCATCCATTCACAACTACTATCTCATTCATTCCACTAGAATTGAATAGGTTCTCAATCATGCTACACATTAGCTAGAATTAACAATGTATACGCATAAATGCATCGTTCATACGTAAACTTACCTCGGTACTCAAAAAGTATGAAGATGTGCAATTTAGTCCACGACCTTGCCCTTGCCTCGGTTAAGATCTGGGCTTCATCTTTCTTGATCTAAAATGACAAATCAACCCGTTCAATACACACATTAACTAAATTGACCCTTATCTCATACTTTAGCAAAATTACCATTTTGCCCCTAAACTTCCTTATATTTATACTTTTGCCCCAAGGATCGTAAAGTAATTTTCATTCCACTTTCTAGCCTTTCATGCTTAGCCGAATCATTTACTCAACTAAAGCAATAATCAATTCTCACTAAATCACTCATGTATGACAAATCTCAAGACTTTCACAAACTAGTCCCTACATGCATTTTTCATGGAATTCACTTAGCAAAAGATGTTTCTACTACATCAAGCTTTCATATTCTTCCATAAAACATCAAAATACATGCATGTCATACATGGTTACATTTTTTAACATCAATCCTAGCTCAACATATAGCTAAAAATAGCTTACTCATGTTACTAGGACTTCAAAAATTCGAAGAATATCAAAAGCAGGGCTTGGATGCACTTACTAGCAAGCTTGAAAATTGAAGAGCCCTAACAATGGCTTCTTGAAATTTTCTATGAGCTTGGAGAAGAAGATGAATGAAATTTTATCATCTTTTTCCCTTTTTAATCACTTAATTAACAAATGACCAAAATGCCCCTTAGTCAAACTTTTCCAATACCATCCACTCATGCCCATTCTTGTCCAAAAATTAGAATTTGGGGAAATAACAATTTAAGCACCTCTAATTGATAATCCAAAGCTATTTCATACAAATAGCTTCTAGAATCTCACATTTTGCAACTTTTTCAATTTAGTCCTTTTGGACAATTCAACCGCAATTTAACAAAATTGCTTCATGAAACTTTCACACTAACATGCAAACATAGCATAAACCTCAAAAATCATACATATACCTCGGATTTGTGGTCTTGTACCACTATTCCGACTAGGCCCTAAATCTAGATGTTACAAAGAATATAGCAGTAGTGAAAGTACTATGGCATAGACATGGGATTGAAGAGGCCACATGGGAGCCCAAGGAAACCATGAGAGACCAATTCCCGAACCTTTTCACTGGTAAGATTTTCGGGGACGAAAATCCCTAAGGGGGAGAATTGTAACAGCCCGATTTTGGGGCTAGACGGAACATTGGTTTTGAAACCACTAATTCGAGGTCAGAGAAATTATTTTTAATATTATTTTATGTGTTATAGCATGATTATATGAGTATATGAAAATTTTGGTGAATTAATTTTAGTGATTGCATGCTTAATTTTGAAAAAGGACTAAATCGCATAAAGTGCAAAGTTTTGTTATACAAGCTAAAGGTGTCAAATAGCTATAGAATCTTAAATTGAAGGTCCTTAATGTGCAATTAGGCCCTTTAGGGAGTGTTGGCCGGCCATAGGGATAAACAAATAACATTGTCAAAGGTTAGGTGAAGTTTGGTGACTTAATTGACTAAAAATAAAATAAAATAAAGAGAAAAAGATATCATCTCTTCCTCATCCTCCCTACCACCGAAATTTTTAGCAAAGAGAAACTTTGGAAAGCTTGAAATTTTTAGCAACTTAAACCTTTGCAAGTAAGTGATTTTGATGGTCATTTTTGATAATTTTTGTACTTTTGGAACCCCTAAAGCTTAATCTAGCTAATGAGGGGACTATTTTGCAAAATGGTTATGAGTCTAGGGTTGTTCCATGAGAAATTTTGTGTTTTTTTCTGAACTTTTATGGAAGAAAATGAAACTTGGGTGTTAAATAAACAACTTTTGTGAAAGGGGTATTTATAAAAGCACCTAAAGTGGGCCTTTTTGTAAAGGTTGTAAAATAGGTGATAAATGCATGAAATAATTGGATTTGAGAGTTGATATAAGAGTAATTAAGGTTCGGCTAGACTTGGTTAATGAGAGAATTCGATGAAAAATCAATTTACGAGCCTCAGGGCAAAATCGTAATTTTACTAAAGTCTAGGGGCAAAACGGTAATTTTGTCAAAGTAAGAATTTTCAAATGTCTTGATTAATGTGATGATTAAATGAGTGAATTTTATCAATATAGATCAAGAAAAACGGAGTCCGGACTTAGATCGGAGGAAAACCAAGCTTGTAGATTAACTCACTCTAGTCGCCCACTTTTTGTGTATCGAGGTAAGTTATACGCAAATAATATAATGATATTGTAATTATGCATTAAACTATTGATATTGCATACAATATATGATTATTGTTATGAATATGTATGATGAGAATCGATGTAGTAAAAACTCCCGGTTGAACATTAGGAATAGATTGGATATCCAAGCCATGACATTTGAGCGATATGTGTGCTAGTGTAAGACCATGTCTTGGACATGGCATCGGCCACATTATGAGAGCCAGTGTAAGACCATGTTTGGAACATGGCGTCGGCATTGAGATGAGAGCTAGTGTAAGACCATGTTTGGGACATGGCATCAGCCAATTATGAGAGCCAGTGTAAGACCATGTTTGGAACATGGCGTCGGCATTGAGATGAGAGCTACTGTAAGACCATGTTTGGGGACATGGCATCAGCCTTGAAATGTAAGCCAGTGTAAGACCATGTCTGGGACATGGCTTCGGCATTGTACCCTCTTGTGTGAGTCTTATCGGATATCCTTTTGTATTCCAATCGGTTCAACGGGTAAATTAAAGATTGTGTCAAAAGTGAGAAAAGTTATAGCTATGTTGTAAGTGATACAGGTACTTTCATGAGATTCATGAGAAATGAGCTCGAATTATGTGGTGTGATTAGTAAGGGTGGAAATGAGTAAGTTATGCCTTGAATCATTTGATGATCAGGTGCAAGTTTATGATATGTTATGAGTATGTTAATGTCTGTTAATTGTTGTTAATTATTTACATGCGACTTAGTAAGCTTTATGCTTACTCCCTATCGTTTCCATTTTCTTATAGCATCGCCAACCTAGCTCGGGGATCAAAGGACGTCAGAGACGCGATCACACTATCAATCAAAACATTTGGTATAGTTAGATTTAACATTTGAGTATGGCATGTATAGGGACTTGGTATTTTGTTATGTGTCATAATTCTTCGGCCAAATGTGTTGGCTTGTCTTGAAGAGGAATTCATTTTGTAGAAGACCATAGTTGATGGTTAATACTTATTGTTGATAAATGCAAATGTTGGTGTTTTCATGAATGAGGTTATTGCATGGGTTGGTTGATAATAAGAAATGTTGTAGGTGATAGAAAGTAGCTTGGATTTGAGCCGTGGATGCCTTAGTTGTGACTGATTTAGTCATGTGTTTGTGCTTTTGATAGTACTATATGATGTGTGTAAATGTGTGTTTGAAAGGGGTGACAAAGAGGCTTGGTAAATAGCCTAACAACTGTCCACACGGGCAGACACATGGCCGTGTCTCTAGGCCGTGTGTGACACACGGTTGCCCCATGGGCATGTGTTCAGGCCGTGCGTCCCCTGCAACTAAATTGTAAAAACTCAGATTTGTACACGGACCTGGTACACGGGCGTGTGCCAGGCCGTGTGACATCCTGAATTTCCACAAAGCTCCAGCCAGGCTCGCACACGGGCTAAAGACATGGCCATGCCAGCCACACGGCCGTGCCATGAGTCCACATGGGCGTGTGCCCCTAATTTCAGAGAAGTTCTCCTAAATTTTTCTAATGTGCCGGGTTTAGTATCGAACCATTTCGAAAGTATGTTTTGGACCTCGTAGGCCCATATTAAGGTTTTTAAGATTTAATTTTAAAAGTTTTAAATTTGAACAAAATTTCATATTCCGAAAATGTTTGTATGTACGTTATTAAGTCAATTGACGCCTCGTACCCTGTGCCGGTGTCAGTTATGGGTAAGGGGTGTTACAATCACACATGCACCTACACATCCATTCACATGTCCCACTTCCCACACTTAAATTTAATGCTACCATTCATTCCCACTTAGGCATGCAAATTCATTCATGAAAGGCCTCATCATAGACTTATAACACAACCAATATTAGCCACATCACATGGCCTTATACAAAATGATATATCAAATGACATAGACCACATTCTTTGCCAATCAATTATGACACTTACAAAATAACCAAATTCCTATACATGCCATAATTCAAAGTCTCAATATACCAAAATGTGTAGATAGTGTGGATGATCCTCTGACGATCTCCGTATCCCGAGCTGGCTTGGCGACACTATAAAACAAGGGAAAAGAGAAGGGAGTAAGCTTTAAGCTTAGTAAGTCTATACGTAAACAATGAAACATCACCACATAATTATCAATCAAGAACATTACAAACTAATCAAAAACAATTCAGATCCTTGTAGTTGCACTTACTCATTTCAAACCTTACCACATTCAAAATACATATCATAAATATTACTCACAATTACATGCACCTATAACCCTGCACTTGTCACCACATTGTCACACGTAATTTCACTTAATCAAATTTTCCCGATGAACACTTCAGAATAATACCAGATACAAATACACACGGTGGTATCGCACACAGCCCACCAATAATAGTAAATACGGTGGTATTGCACATAGCCCACCAATAATAGTAAATACGGTGGTATCGCACACAACCCACCTATAATAGTAAATACGGTGATATCGCACACAGCCCACCTATAATAGTAAATACGGTGGTATCGCACATAGCCCACCTAATAGTAAATACGGTGGTATCGCACACAACCCACCAATAATAGTAAATACAACGGTATCCGTATCCTTTTTCTATTCCAAAGGTTCATCCGGGAATTTCCCCACTTTTCATCGTTTTAATAAATATCAATAATATTCACTCACATTTCACATAAGACATTAATATGAAAAAAAACATAAATAAAAAGGATGTATCGTTTACATATATACTTACCTCGATACAAAATGTGTAAATTTGCAATTTAGTACGAAACCTTGCCTTTTCCTCGGTCAAGGTCGATTCCACATCTTGTTGATCTATAATGACACATTTAGCTTATTTAATATACGCATTATTCAACTCAGTCCAAAATCTTCCTATGGAAAAAATTACAATTTAGCCCCTAACTTTCTCAATTTTTACACTTTAGACCCTAGGCTCGTAAAATGAAATGTATTCATTTTTCACACACCCAAGCCTAGCCGATTCATATTCTCTCTTATAGCAGCCTACAATTTTAACTATTTTACATTTTATACACATATTATTTCATCTTTTGCAAATAAGTCCTTTTATCAATTTCACCAAAAATCATCTAGCAAAAAGTTATTTATTACACTTCAAACTTTCACATTCTACCTCTAGACATCAAAATACATGTATGTCATCCATGGATAAAATTTTAAACCCAAGCTCTAGCTCAAAATAGTGGTAGAAATAGCTAGATCGAGCTACGAGGATTTCAAAAATATGAAAAATATCAAAAACGGGGCTAGGAGGTACTTACAATCAAGCTTGAAAGTGAAACAAAACCCTAGCTATGGCTCCTTGCAAATTTTGGCTATGGAGGATGAAGATGGGCAGCATTTTAGCCTTATTTTCCCTTTTATTTCTTTTATTAACAAAATGACCAAATTGCCCTTCATGAATCCTTTAGTTTTTTTATCCCTCTATGGGCATTTTGTGTCCAAACTATAATATAATGGTCTAATTACCAACTAAGGACTCTCAATTTAAAAACCCATCTCAATCAAGTACCTTTATGGATTATAATACACACTTTTCACCCATTGCAATTTAGTCCAACTTATCAAATTGAACATTCAAACAATAAAATTTCTCAACCAAAATTTCACACAAACATTCAATCACTCAATAAACACTAAAACTCTATCGGAATAAATATTTTGACCTCGGATTCATGGTTTCAAAACAATTGTTCCGTTTAGGCCCTATTTCGGGCTGCTACATATATAATAGTTGAAACAACAATAAGGAAATCATGCACATAAAAATTGTTAACGTAGTTTATACTTATCCTACATCTGTGAATCCTTATTGAGAGAACCAATTCACGAAGATCAATATAGTACAAAGAAACATTGATTTAAGATTAACTTTCAAGTTGAAGCCATACATTTGTACATCTAATGTAGTTTTCATTATTTACTATTTTAATCACTTAGTAGGTATTACAATTTCATTCAAAGATGGTGATGCACTTTAACTAATAGTTCCTCTCTTGAAAAATAAGTTTCATTCATTGTCTAGAAAAACTCTTTAAATATGTAATGTATAGCATTGAAATAACCAAGTCAATGAGCCCCATTATCTTTTTTTTTTCAAACGCTCATTATATCCACTCATTTGAAAGGGTTATCTTATCTTCAAATCTTTCTTTAACATCAACAACATAGTCTTCGAAATCATATGAACTCTTCATGCCTTGGCTTCTTACCCTATGAAAAGAAAGTTCTTTAAGCTCCTATACCTAACATCCTGATTACTATTTTTTACTGCACAATACATCAAGAAAACTAATACAATATCAGAGTTAAAAATTTCCAACTAAAAAATTGTTGAGCCAAAATGTTATGGTTGCCATTGCTAGCAAAAGCAAACCACCACTAGTAGACAACATTAAATCCAAACAATCCCCTGTTTGCATTTTTGACAAAACATACAAAAATAATAAAATATGATTACAATTGTAAATAAGGAGAGATCAATTAAATACGTTTAAATTTCCCTTAAAATAAAAAAATGTTCTTGATAAAAACTTAAACAAACAAATCAAAGTTTAAAGTTCAAAATTTTTTATAACAACCCAATAAAAATTCAACAAAAAGAGAAATCCAACAAAAAATAACTCCCCCTAAACCAAACTCTATATCTTTATTCCAATTTTTTAGAAAAAATCCAAAGGACTTCAAAGATCTTTAGCTTCAAAATATCATAGGAATTACAACACATCAAGCTTCTTTTTGTTGATGCTCAATAATAGGGAGTTGAAAAAATCTAACTTAACTCAGAGATTCTTAAAGTTCGAACTCTTTGTGCATGAGGTAGAGTGTTTGTAGCGCTAGCTATGAGACAACAACTTCCTCAAAAGTATTATCTTCTTCATGTTCTTTAACAATTGGAGCTTAATTGGGATGGTATCATCAACATGGCTGCCAAAAATCAAACTTTATATTATATTTCAGTTTATGTCATAGAGGCTCTGCATAACCAATAGTTTGAATATTATTCTACCTCATTAAGAGCTAATAAATTAAAGAGAGAAAAGACAAACCCAACCTTACGTCATATATTTTTGCATGCTTCTAATTTGGGTTAAATATAAAAAAACCATAATCAACTTTAATTTCATTACCAACTTTGAAAAGTAGCAACCCTAATTCTTTGCCTCCTAATCCATTATGTGAAGTTAGCATCGAGTCACATATTACCAACTTGTGCAAGGGAACATAGAATTTTCTAAGACTCGAACATGGAAAACCAATCCTTTTGTTCCAAGTTTTTCAAACATTACCAATCAAAATAGTCTTGCCCCAATTAGCTGCAAAACCATCCTTCTGTTTTGAAATTTTATAAAGTAATTAATATTAGAAGGGTTAAATTCAAAATAATCTTCTCTTATATAAACCTTCATGCAATTATTTGAATTTGGATTAGCAACATCCTTATTCAAGTAAGCATGAAACTCCAACACAATAATCTTGACATAAAGGGCGGCAAACCTTGTAGTGTAGAACAATCCCATCTTTGATATCCTTCACTTCAATCAAGTGCTTTTATTGGAAAGTGTTCATTTTATTCCTTCAAGTTCTGTTCAGAAACTTTAGTGCCTCCTTTTCTAGTACTTTCTTTCACCTTTTGGCTTTTGGAGGTAGAAGAGTAGATTTACTTTTTCATTTTCTCTTCCTTGTAACATCCCGTAGTAGGGCCTAGTGTAACACCCCTAACCCAAAACCACCGCCAGAATAGGGTTAAGAGGCATTACCAGACATGAAGATCATTTCACAACCCAATTACGACACAAAGTCAATCATCATCATAATACATCAAACATAATCAAATAGTCCCTTATTAAGGCGTATAAGACCTTAAACACATGCTAGAGAGGGGTCGGGACTAAACCGAAACACATATAGAAACTTCATGAAAATATAAAACTTTTCTAAGTTTCAGGGGATACACGCCCGTGGAGGTAGACCGTGTGCCTCCCACGGCTGCTAGACACACCCGTATGTCCTCCTCGTGGTCTATACTGACTTATCTTCCACGACCACTAAGCACGCCCGTGTGTTCAGGTCGTGGTCGAATCTGCTAAAGATCACACAGTTACTAAGCTGTAGGCACATCCGTGTGCCAAGGCCGTGTTCTATCCTGACTTAGTTCCCACGGTCACTAGGCACGCCCGTGTGCCATGGCCGTGTGACATTATAGGCCATTTTCAAGGCCAAAATGCCACCCACTATGGTCAATCACAACAAGCACCCTTAAGCATGTTTATACACACAATTTGGCAGCCATTTCCTATCATATGATCAATCTATCAACTCATACAATCTCATTTTCAAACATACCAACTTATAAGCTAACATATACAACTTGAACACATTCAATACTAAACATCATTCATTCTCAATTTCACTAAATCATACTATCATTTACCAACACAAAGTTACCATTCATAAGTCAATTTCTCAACTCACATTCCATACCAAAAGATGCATCATATATATATGTACCAAAGTCATTCATGCTAAAACTAGCACATATTTAGCCACATCTCATGGCTACTTACAAGTCCCAAACATGATTCAAATAACTAGCCTATACATGCCATATTTTAACTATGTACAACTTTCCAAAATACCCCAAAATAGATTGCCGATAGTGTTACTTGAGAGATTTGACGATTCCTGAGATCCGAGCTAGCTTTACTCACACCGCAGCGTGAGAGAAACAAATCACACAATAAGCTTACTAAAGCTTAGTAAGTTCGTAACATAAAACATTATACTATACCAACAATCACATAGATTATCTCATGAACACATATGTACCATACCATACAAGCTAATATGTTCAATTTACATTTCATGATCTTAACCATAATTTCATCAACCACATAGGTTCCGAACGTACCTTAGCCAACACTTAGTTTTAGATCTCGTGCTACTAAATACTCACTGATTTCTTTTTGATCAACTTTCATAACTTCTTTGGTTATTTCGCACACTCAGTGCTCCAAATCATTAACCGAAGTTTAGTAAACATCGCACACTTAGTGCATCTATATCAAAATTGATTATATATCCAGATCGCACACACAAGTGCCCACCATAAACTAAAGCTTATATTATTTCGCACACACAGTGCTAATCATCTCGATTACATCTCTGATCACTCACACTTAGTGCCACGTAACATCGAACTCTCACATAGCATTCATAATTCATTTATACCATGCCACTCATTTCAAGCATTAAACATAACTATATATATATTACATGTAATATGTCCGAACTTACCTCAGATGTCAAAATACCGAAACAGTCTATTAATTGAGCACTTTCTCTTTGCCTCGATCTCGATCCGAACCTCTTCTCTCTTGGTCTATATACATTCAAATTTAGCTCATTCAATCACCAATTCATTCATTTTAGTCCCAACACATATATTTAAAGCATTTTAAAAAATAACCCTCACATTTTCACATTTCGACACTTTAGTCCCTATTTCACAAAATCATCAAATTCACTTGATTTCTCCTAGCACAAGCTTAGCCGAATTTTACTAAAGTCCATACAAACCCACACATTTCATTTATTTCACACTTTAGTCCTTCAAAATGCTATTTTCTCAATTCAGCCCTAATTAGTTAAATTCACCAAAAATTCAAAAACAACACATGTTAATCCAACACCAAGTTCTCATATTTTACTATCAACTAGCACATAACTCCAATGTTCATCATTGACTCATCACAAAAATGTCATCAATTCACAAAATTACAACATGGGTTAGCTAGAGCACGAAGCAACGATTACGTAAAACGTAGAAATTATCAAAAGCGAATCAAAACTAACCTTGAATTTAATCTTTGTATGTAGAAAATTTGAAAGCTTTTGTTCTTTCTTTTCTTTAAAATTTTCGATGATAGATGGATGAATAAAATCCACTATCATACTTGTTTGTTTTATTAACTAATAACATAATTATTTAATTACCCATTTACCCATTTAATAATCATATAAGACAGACATATATAATGGTTATCATGACATTCCACCATCCACTAACTCAATGATGGCTTATTTGCCAAATAAGGCCTCCACCTTTACAAAGCCACAACACTTAAGTACTCACAAATCAGCACGCAACATTTTACACTCTATGCAATTAAGCCCTTTCTCTTAATTCGGCACACAAACGATCAAATTATCACATAGAATTTTCACACACATACCATTCACATAGAAAATAATATTAAATTATCATTACGACCTCAGATTTGTGGTCTCAAACCACTGTTCTGACTAGGGTCCAAACCGGGATGTTACAACTCTCCCCCTTTAAGGGATTTTCGTCCCCAAAAATCTTACCAGTGAATAGTTGTGGATGTTGCTCTCTCATAACGTTCTCGGGCTCCCACGTAGCCTCTTCAATTCCGTGTTTGTGGCATAATACTTTCACTAAGGAAATTTTCTTATTTCTCAACTCTTTAGTCTCTCGTGCCAAGATTCGGATCGGTTCTTCACTATACGATAAGTGTGACTGAATCTCAACCTCAGTAGGAGCAATCACATGAGACGGTCCGATCGATCTGCACTGGTCGAAGCATTGACACATGAAACACATTATGAATCTTTTCTAACTCAGATGGCAATTTCAATCTATAAGCAACCGGCCCAACTCGTTCAATAATCTCATACGGTCTGATAAACCTCGGACTCAGCTTGCCCTTTCAGCCAAATCGAAGTATTTTCTTCCACGGAGAAACTTTCAAAAACACTTTATCACCGAACTCAAATTTGATATCTTTTCGTTTCAGATCTGCATAAGACTTCTGACGATCTGAGGCTGCTTTCAAACTATCACGAATTACTTTCACTTTCTATTCAATCTCTTTTATAAGATTAACCCCGTGAATCTTGTTCTCACTCAGCTCAGTCCAATACAATGGAGTTCGACACTTTCGACCATAGAGAGCTTCATATGGTGCCATTTTAATGCTAGATTGAAAACTGTTGTTATACGCGAACTCAATCAATGATAAATGCTTTTCCCACGTACTTTCAAATTCAAGTATGCAACATCTCAGTATGTCTTCGAGAATCTGAATGATTCGCTCAGATTGACCATCCGTTTGCGGATGAAAAGCAGTACTAAAATGCAATTTCGTGCCTAAAGCATCTTGCAATTTCTTCCAGAATCGCGAGGTAAATCTCGGATCTCTGTCAGACACATTAGATAGAGGTACCCCGTGCAATCTCACGATCTCATCAATATATAATTCAGCCAATCTATCAAGTGAATAATTTATTCTTACTGGAATAAAGTGAGCTAATTTCGTTAATCTATCAACTATTACCCAGATCGCATCTTTCTTACTTGGAGATAAAGGCAAACCCGACACTGTAACACCCCAAACCCGGCCTAAACGTTACGACCGAATCGGGCATGTCACATGAAAGGAATGTCTAAAAACTGTGCATTCGTTAAAAAGCTCATATTCTTTATAGTTGTGGTGAGAAATCGAGTTTAAGTAATTTTGAATAAGAAATGGTTGATTATCATTTTAGGAAAATCCCATATTGATCATTTAATAATAAGCAATAAACAAATTGAAAGCTGAAACCAAATAAAATACCCAAGGCCTTATTACATAACAAAAACTCAAATAAAAATAAGTCCAAATAAAAGAAACGAATTTACGAGTGAAAATATGTATGGCCTCCACGAGTCCACCTCAGCTCCCAAATCCGTGATCTAATGATTACCTGCAAAATTTAACTAAGGGGTGAGTCATCGAGACTCAGTGTGTAAATCCCCATCCAACAGGCCCTTACACAATTTCATATGAAAATATGCGTATCATGCACCCAAACCTAGCCATCCAATGCTCCTTTCTCTACCCCGTGTGGTACCAAACCACTGGTGGTGCCAAACCACTGGTGACCCAAAGTCACGAATAATCCAATGATGGGGCCAACCCATCGCGTGATACCAAATCACTAGCAGGCGATCCCATATCTCAAAGTGGGGCCAACCCACGGTGGTGTTAACCATGGGGACGAGTCGCAATGAGGTGCCAAACCTCGGTGTCCCAAAGACACAGTGTTATACCAAATCACCGTGATCGCGATCCACAAATCCGATGATGGGGCCAACCCATCGTGTGATACCAAATCACTAGCGCAGGCGATCCCATATCTCAAAGTGGGGCCAACCCACGGTGGTGTTAACCACGGGACGAGTCGCAATGAGGTGCCAAACCTCCGGTGTCCCAAAGACACAAATGTGATACCAAATCTTTGGTGACCAAGTCACAAAATCAACTGTGGTACCCAACCACTTTGGAGGTGCCAAACCTCCGGTGTCCCAAAGACACAAAGTGTCCCAAAGACACGGATATCATATTCCCCTCCTCTCATCATACCCATGCAATATGACATAATAATTCGTGTATGCGTTATGTCATGTATGCTAGACATATATCAAATATAAGTATAACATGAATTACCATCATAATCGGATAGACATAAAACAACATAATCACCCTAATCAACCTCTAAGGGTATAACTAGTAATTTTACCTACCAAGGGCATTTTCGTAATTTACCCACCAAGGGTATTTCAGCAATTTCGTACCTACAATGGCCTTACCCAAAGGCCCAAATGTCACCCCGAGCGACTCGGCTACCATTTCCGGTCGCATCAGGACGATTGGGCCTAAAACTCGATTCAGCCCATTCGGGCCCACACGCTTCGTGTGGCCCACCTAGCACAAATCTAGCCATGTATATAAGTTCCACCTAGTCTAGTTCACTATATACTACACAATCGCACAATTTACTCATAAGGGCCCACGGGCCCATTGGGCCCACCGCCCATCGCGGCCCGAGTAGCCCCAACCCACAAGAATATACATCGATGGCCTCAACTATCGCGCCGAAGCCCCACACGTGCGCCGCGACGCTCGTGTGGCTACTATTGCCGTGATCGGCACTTCGGCATTTGCGCTCTACGCCTAGAGTAGAGAGAGTTACACACCGATAGGACTCGTGTTAATCCGCGCTCGACCACTCCTCGTGCCCAAACGCCTTCCAAGGTGTGTCAACCCTCCTCTGGAATGCTCTTTATATAGCTAGCTCTTCACCTTCCTTCTTTGTATCTTTCCGATGTGGGATCCTTCGTCAAGAGAGTTTAAATTCAATCAAACTCTTCCCGTCTGCATCAGCAAAATAAATACTCCTTGCTTCTCATGAGATTCGAACCTGTGCTCCCTTGCAACATAATCCACGTTGCTAGCCACTTGGCCACAAGCTCCTCTTGTGTCTTAAACCATGCGCAACTAAATATAAATCTATAGCCAAATTCTCCGAGGTCCAAGTAAAAGAAAACCAAAATGCAAAAGCCAAGACTTGAACCTTGGACCTCCTTCCTTCCTTGTGGCGTCATTCCTTGTCTCTTATGTGGCGTCACTTTACCACTCCACCACACACTCCACTTGTGTCATTTTTCCCCACATTTTATTCTTAAGGCCTACCCGCCAACTTCCAGGTTTTTTCACCTAAAACTAAAATTTCCCCAAAGCTAATATTTGATCCGGGACTTCATAGAAGCCCTCTAACCTTCCAAAATAACTTACCTAATAATTCTAACTTGCATTTAAGCCAATCTCTTGTTCTCTAAAAAAATTTAAACGCTACTACGCTCAAAGCCCATTGGGCCCAATCCTACTAGGCCCAATTTCGGGATGTTACAAATCTACCCTCCTTAAAGAAATTTCGCCCTCGAAATTTCCAACTCTGAGAACATTCGTACCACCTAACCTACAACGCTTTGTGCTCACGCTGCGCACACTCGATTCCAATAACCCTAATATACTTTTAACTAGAATTTAGAAACCCTACACATACTAAAAAAACCTAACCATTAAAGGCACAAATATTTCAGATGCAATCAACTCTATATCCGAACATCACATCCAACCCAAACACATGTAATAGATATTCAAAATACAAAGATATAACAAAGCAAAGTATCGTGAAACTTACCGTATGGATTGGTCTTAGGAGACTCGGGTGCCATATTAAAAAAACAGTATATATATTTTTCTAAACCATTTTCCAAACCATCTTTTGAAAACATTTTTTGAACCCAAACCCACAGTATGAGTTTTTGAACCTAGGCTCGATACCACAATTGTAACACCCCAAACCAGGCCTAAACGTTACTTAACCGAATCGGGCATGTCACATGAAAGGAATGTCTAAAAACGTGCATTCGTTAAAAGCTCATATTCTTTATAGTTGTGGTGAGAAATCGAGTTTAAGTAATTTTGAATAAGAAATGGTTGATTATCATTTTAGGAAAATCCCATATTGATCATTTAATAATAAGCAATAAACAAATTGAAAGTGAAACCAAATAAAATACCCAAGGCCTTATTACATAACAAAAACTCAAATAAAAATAAGTCCAAATAAAAGAAACGAATTTACGAGTGAAAATATGTATGGCCTCCACGAGTCCACCTCGGCTCCCAAATCCGTGATCTAATGATTACCGCAAAATTTAACTAAGGGGTGAGTCATCGAGACTCAAAGTGTGTAAATCCCCATCCAATGTGCCCTTACACAATTTCATATGAAAATATGCGTATCATGCACCCAAACCTAGCCATCCAATGCTCCTTTCTACCCCGTGTGGTACCAAACCACCGGTGGTGCTAAACCACTGGTGACCCAAAGTCACGATATCCATAAGTGTGGTGCCAAACCACTTTGGTGGCCCAAAGTCACGAATAATCCAATGATGGGGCCAACCCATCGCGTGATACCAAATCACTAGCGCAGACGATCCCATATCTCAAAGTGGGGCCAACCCACGGTGGTGTTAACCACACGGGGACGAGTCGCAATGAGGTGCCAAACCTCACGGTGTCCCAAAGACACAAGTGTTATACCAAATCACCGGTGACGCGATCACAAATCCGGATGATGGGGCCAACCCATCGTGTGATACCAAATCACTAGCAGACGATCCCATATCTCAAAGTGGGGCCAACCCACGGTGGTGTTAACCACTGGGACGAGTCGCAATGAGGTGCCAAACCTCCGTGTCCCAAAGACACAAATGTGATACCAAATCACCGGTGACCGAAGTCACAAAATCAACCGTGGTACCCAACCACCGGAGGTGCCAAACCTCTCGGTGTCCCAAAGACACAAAGTGTCCCAAAGACACGGATATCATATTCCCCTCCTCTCATCATACCCATGCAATATGACATAATAATTCGTGTATGCAGATGTCATGTATGCTAGACATATATCAAATATAAGTATAACATGAATTACCATCATAATCGGATAGACATAAAACAACATAATCACCCTAATCAACCTCTAATGGTATAACCGTAATTTTACCTACCAAGGGCATTTTAAGTAATTTACCCACCAAGGGTATTTCAGCACTTCGTACCTACAATGGCCTTACCCAAAGGCCCAAATGTCACCCCGAGCGACTCGGCTACCATTTCCTGGTCGCATCGGACGATTGGGCCTAAAACTCGATTCTCGCCCATTCGGGCCCACACGCTCGTGTGGCCCACCTAGCACAAATCTAGCCATGTATATAAGTTCCACCTAGTCTAGTTCACTATATACTACACAATCGCACAATTTACTCATAAGGGCCCACGGGCCCATTGGGCCCACTTTCGCCCATCGCGCCCGAGTAGCCCCAACCCACAAGAATACTACCGATGGCCTCAACTATCGCGTCGAAGCCCCACACGCGTGCGCCGCGACGCTCGTGTGGCTACTATTGCCGTGATCGGCACTTCCGGCATTTGCCGCTCTACGCCTAGAGTAGAGAGAGTTACACACCGATAGGACTCGGTGTTAATCCGCTCCGACCACTCCTCGTGCCCAAACGCCTTCCAAGGTGTGTCAACCCTCCTCTGGAATGCTCTTTATATAGCTAGCTCTTCACCTTCCTTCTTTGTATCTTTCCGATGTGGGATCCTTCACGAGAGAGTTTAAATTCAATGAAACTCTTCCCGTCCTGCATCGCAAAATAAATACTCCTTGCTTCTCATGAGATTCGAACCTGTGCTCCCTTGCAACATAATCCACGTTGCTAGCCACTTGGCCACAAGCTCCTCTTGTGTCTTAAACCATGCGCAACTAAATATAAATCTATAGCCAAATTCCGAGGTCCAAGTAAAAAGAAAACCAAAATGCAAAAGCCAAGACTTGAACCTTGGACCTCCTTCCTTCCTTGTGGCGCCATTCCCTTGTCTCTTATGTGGCGTCACTTTACCACTCCACCACACACTCCACTTGTGTCATTTTTCCCACATTTTATTCTTAAGGCCTACCGCCAACTTCCAGGTTTTTTTCACCTAAAACTAAAATTTCCCCAAAGCTAATATTTGATCCGGGACTTCATAGAAGCCCTCTAACCTTCCAAAATAACTTACCTAATAATTCTAACTTGCATTTAAGCCAATCTCTTGTTCTCTAAAAAAAAAAATTTAAACGCTACTACGCTCAAAGCCCATTGGGCCCAATCCTACTAGGCCCAATTTCGGGATGTTACAGACACAAAGTCCATCGTGATTCTCTCCCATTTCCACTCAAGAATCATAATCGGTTGTAATAAACCTGACAAGATTTTGATGTTCAAACTTTAACTTGGTCGACAAGCTAAACACTTCGACACAAAGTCGAAAATATCTCTTTTCATACCATACCACCAATAGAACTGTTTCAGATCATTATACATTTTTGTATTCCCCGGATGTACAGTCAAATGACTATTGTGAGCTTCATTCAAAATCATTTGAATCAACTCTAAATTTCTTGGGACACAAATCCGATCTCTGAATCTCAAGCAACCATCACCATCAACTTGAAATTCTGATACAGCATCCGAGTCACACTGAACTCTTTTTGCTAACAACTCATTATCAAACTTCTGAGCATCACATATTGTTGTAAAAACAAAGGTTTTACTTTCAATTCAGCTACAACCGCATCACCATCACACAGATCTATCTGATTGCTCATGGCTCGCAAAGCATATAACGATTTTCGACTCAAGGCATCAGCTACAACATTAGCTTTACCCGGGTGGTAATCTATCACAAGTTCATAGTCTTTCAATAATTCTAACCATCTTCTTTGTCGCAAATTCAAATCTTTTTGAGTCATCAAATACTTTAAACTCTTATGATCAGTATAAATATGACATTTTTCACCAAATAAGTAGTGACGCCAAATCTTTAACGCAAACACAATTACAGCTAACTCAAGGTCATGCGTCGGATAATTCTTTTCGTGCAGCTTTAACTGTCTCGAAGCATAAGCAATGACTTTCCCTTCTTGCATCAGCATACAACCCAAGCCATTCAATGATGCATCACTGTAAACTATGAACTCTTTGCCTGATTCAGGTTGAATCAAAACTGGTGCTTCCGTAAACAACACTTTCAACCGCTCAAAACTCTGTTGGCATTTTTCTGACCACTCAAATCTAGTATCCTTCTGTAACAACTTTGTCAATGGAGTCACAATCATTGAGAAGCCTTTCACAAACCGCCTATAATATCCCGCTAGTCCCAGAAAACTACGGACTTCATACACGTTTCTCGAAGGCTTCCATTCTAAAATAGCAGAGATTTTACTCGGGTCAACTCGTATTCCCGCAGCTAATACAATATGCCCCAGAAAACTGACCTCATGCAACCAAAATTCACATTTGCTAAACTTCGCATATAACTATTTCTCACGCAGAGTTTGTAGCACGATTCTCAAATGCTCAGCATGCTGCATCTCATCACGCGAATAGATCAAAATATCATCAATAAACACCACGACAAAACGATCCAAATACGATCAATATCCGATTCATCGATCCATAAACATTTGTAGGAGCATTGGTTAGTCCAAAAGGCATCACTAAGAATTCGTAATGTCCATACCTCGCTCAAAGCGATTTTTAAGTGCAATCGATTCTTTAACTCTCAACTGATAGTAACCAGATCTCAAGTCTATCTTTGAAAACATGGTAGCTCCTTTCAATTGATCGAACAAATCATCGATACGAGGCAACGTATATTTATTCTTTATCGTCACTTTATTCAACTGTCGATAATCAATACACATTCTCATAGTTCCATCTTTCTTTTCACAAATAACACAGAGCTCCCTGTGGTGAGAAACTCGGTCGTGAAAATCCTCTGTCAGTCAATTCTTGCAACTGAGATTTCAATTCTTTCAATTCGGTTGGGGCCATTCTGTATGGAGCTATCGAAATAGGAGTGGTTACCGGCACTAATTTGATACCAAATTCCACTTCCCGAATTGGAGGTAATCCCGGCAACTCTTCAGGAAACACATCCTGGAAACTCACATACCATGTGCACTGATTCAACTTTCTTTTCTGACACTTTTGTATCTATCACGTATGCCAAATAAGCTTCACAACCCTTTCTCACATAGTTCATAGCTTTCATCGTAGATACAATAGCTGGTAATCCTTTCATATCACTGGATTCAATTCGAACTAACTCACCGTTCTGACTCTTCAATTTAATACTCTTCCTCTTACAGTTGACGATGGCATTATGCAAAGTAAGCCAATCCATACCCAAAATTATGTCAAATTCATCAAATGGTAGCAACATCAAATTGATCGGAAAACATAAATCACGAAACATCAATGGGCAATTCTTGCACACCTTATCCACCAAAACACACTTGCCTAAGGGGTTCGATACTCTAATCACAAATTCAGTAGACTCAATAGGTAGAGTCTTATTCAATACTAAATTCATAAACATAGGAATGAGTTGATCCTGGATCTATCAATGCAATGACATCAGTATCAAATAAAGTGAAAGTACCGGTGATAACATCTGGAGATGATGCTTCCACTCGTGCACGTATAGCATAGGTTCGGGCAAGAGCTCTCGCCTCCGACCTCACAGCTGTATCAGTTGTCCCTTTCAGGCTATCGCTCATATTTCTAGTGTTTCTGGGTGGTCTACTGTAACACCCCAAACCCGGCCTAGAAGTTAGGCCCGAATCTGGAATGTCACATTACAGGCACACTTCAAAACAATTTTACTATTTAACCATTTAAGGCCCCAAAGCCCAAATTTTAAGAAAACAGTCATATGTTGAGTTATTTTGAAAACCATGTTATCTTTAGAAATGTTATGAAATTTATTAAGCGGATAGTTGAAACAATAATGATAAACCCAAAATCCAAAGTCAATTAGGAGTTACATGGCCTTATTACAATTCAATGAAAACAAAGTATTTAAAATAAATTCATTTGAACAAATTAAAAACATTTTATCAGCTTGTAGTGTGGCCATCTCCGAGTCCTCTCCCACGTCGAGTCGTCTATTCAGGATTACCTGAAACATTAAATTAAAGGGTGTGAGTTTTGAAACTCAGTGTGTACAACCCTTGGCAATCAAATCACATACAAATATTCACATTGGGCTAAGCCCTAACAAAATCGGTGGTCTTGGCCCTTAGCCCATAATGACCTCATATCATATCATATTACATCATATACAAACAAGATAATGCAAAACCCACCCCAAAAATCCATCCACTACACACACCATTTCCCTTCCAACCTTATGACTCCTATGGGGAATTCTAGCTCGACCCACCCCTCCGCTATACACCATGGGTAGCCCAGTTTATGTACTATCAACGTTGCAAAGCAAAGTCGCTAATCATACATTGGGCTTAAAGCCTCCGGTAGATCCATACCATACGGCCATGCGATCCTCAAATCTTCCTCCGTACCATAATTCCCACCCATATGCATCCTAAGCAGAATATCATATGAATGCATCAAACACACAAGTAACATCCATAAACTCATATCCGTCACATAGGGGTATTTTTGTTATTTCACTACCCAGGGGTATTTTCGTAATTCTACCCTATAAGGGTATTTTGGTAATTTGGCAAAATAGGGGTATCTTGGTAATTTTGTAAAATAAGGGTATTTTGGTACTTTTGCAAAGCATGGGTATTTTAGTAATTTTACAAATATAAGGGTATTTTAGTAATTTTTCAAATATAAGGGTATTTTAGTAATTTTATAAATATAAGGGTATTTGGTCCCTCTCGGGTTTTAGTTATAAACTTTGGCCCATAAACAAGTCCTCGCGGTTAAAGTGAACAAACACTATGCACCATGTAGGATCTTAGAAAAGAGGAGGTGGGTCACTAGGATGTCTTAAGTACCAAGCTCTCACTAGATCCAATCCTAGACATGCATATGTCGGTTACCACACTCTGACTAATCGACTTGTCCACAGACATGTTTAATTAGCTTAAGTCTTATGTGATTTAAGAGTTGTTCGTAACTAGGCCTAAGGTCCATTAAACCCCAGCATACTTGTTCACGCCCCATAAGCCCATCAAGCCCATTTCATGTCCCATCGCCTGCTAGGCCCAAATCTCATCATATGGACTATTAGGCCCAAAACATATCCAGATCATGTATCAAGCATAGCTAACTTAATTCGTATAATCAACCAAACCATTTTATCAAACTTAGTCTCAGGGCCCACCGGGCCCGTTTAGCCACTTTCAGCTTTTCAGCTTTTCGGCATTACCGATATCATGTGTGTAGTGTTTGTACACACCTAGTAACCTTGCGTGCTGCGAACTCTTTAGTCACGAACCTACAATTGACATTACTAGCGATTAACCAAAGTTTTAACATACACTGACTAAAATCGAAACCTCACCATACCCTTACCGTATGCCTCACGTTCTAGTAGCCCTTCCTTTGCTACTATTGGCGATTAACCTCTAGATCTGCACCCAAACACCTATATCGTCAAAACCAAGTGACCCATATTGATCATAAGTCACCCCTATGAGCCACAATAGATTCGGTCATTTACTAAACCCTAACCGAGTCGAGAATACTTATCGCCTTGATAGCAATCCTTACCTACCGTGACTTGCGACACGAACCTTACCCTTGTTAATACATGGTAACGACAAAGAGGGGTTAGATAGCCCTTCGGCTTTCAACAAAATGTACTAAGGGAGTTAACCAAATACTTACCGAATCCAACCTTAGATCCTCGCGCCTACCAAACGAGATTCACTTTTAACCTTGATCGAGAGTAGATACCAACCGATTTGTGATAGAGAAAAACAAAAAGATTCGTCACTAATGGGGATTTTGCAAGAGAAGATGATGGTAATTCGGCAATAAAAAGTTTGGCTAAGAGAGAATCGGAAAAAATGAATGATGGTTTTTCGGCAATAGAAGAATTCGACAAATGTAAGAATAGAATGAGGGGAGCAAAGAAAAGATCAAATGTGCTTGTGTGAGGGTAACTACAGATATTCTGAAAAGAAAAGAAAGACTAACTTATTTGCAAAACTCTCCAAATGCCGAAAGCCACAATGAAAATTCATAATACCCCCTAAAAGACCCAAAAACGGCACTCATTTACCCTCCTAAACCGAATTTATACACTTCCTACTTCCCACAATGGCACCAACTCTTCACACTTCTCAGCTCCTAACTTTTCTCCCTGATAACTCCTCAATCTCATCCTAAATTTTCTCTAAGATAAGCTCCTTTATCCCTTCCTTAATTTTATCTCATGAACACTTCCTTCAGAGTTCACATCCAACGCCACTACTAACCATCTATAAGGTAAAAATTAAATCCCCAACAAAATACCATGCCACTACTCGAACCTTGGATTCCCTTACCTGCTAATGACGCCACCTTCCTGCTCCCTAAGTGGCGCCACTTTGCCACTACACTACAAGCTCTTTTGTGTCATTTTTCTTCTTCATTTATTTAAAAGGCCTACTAACTGAAGTCACAGTTCCCTTGGGCTAAAACTAAATTTTTTCCCTATACCCTTACTTGATCCCAGAACATCTCTAACACCCCTAGACACTCCAAATTCGTTAACCCTCAAAGCCCACATGCCAATTTTCATTTTCTCGCTCACTTAAAAATTTTCTGAGATCCAAAGCCCAATGGGCCCAACTCTACTAGGCCCAAAATTCGAGGCGTTACATCTACCTCTAGCCGTCACATTACTCGGTTTTTTATTCTGAACATTTTCCTCTTCCACCATCTTCGGGCAATCTCGAATAAAATGGTCTCGGGATCCACATTTATAACAAACTCTATTGTTATACTTTCCCCAACACTCTCCCACATGTCGTCTCCCACATTGTCTACACTCGGGCTTATTACTCTTAGCACTACCAACACTTGCTTCATTCAGTGCTTGAATTCGTAAACCAGTACTTTGTCTCGAACGATCTCTACTTGGATGTCCAATCGAAACATTTGAACGATTTCTTTCATCTCTATATCTCTTTGCTGAAGGTTGAGAGCACTTATTCATCGATCTCTTTCTTTCATCACGAGCTTCTGAATTAGCTTTCTTCTTTTCTTTATTGAGTTCCTCGGCTTTGCATGCTCTTTCAACTAATACAACAAATTCGTTTATATCAAGTATTCCAACCAACAACTTAATGTCTTCATTCAATCCTTTTATGAAATGTTTGCACATAGTAGCTTCGGTCGAAACACATTCTCTCGCGTATTGGCTCAATCTTACGAATTCTGCCAGACTCAAGAATACCAAACGACCCTATTTCAATTCTAGAAACTCTTTACGTTTCTGATCAATGAAACGCTGACTGATATACTTCTTTCTGAACTCAACTTGAAAGAAGTCCCAGGTGATTCTCTCTCTCGGAACCACAGATATCATTGTTTTCCACCAATTATAAGTCGTATCTCTCAACAAGGAAACTGCACACTTAATACACTCATCAGGGTTCAATGACATCTCATCGAATACTCTGATTGTATTCTCAAGCCAAAACTCGGCCTTTTCAGCATCGTCATTAGATATGGCCCTAAACTCCTCGGCCTCATATTTTTGAATCTTATCTACAGGTGGTTTATTCAATCTGATTGGATCTACAACTTGTGGCACAATAGGTACTTGTGGGGGTGGAGGTTGTGGAGTAGTCGGATTCGTTTGAACGAACTCCGTAAACCATTCACTCATCATACGGAAGAAGGCTTACTTAGCCTCTCCTCCCTCACCACTATTATTTGGCCTAGATGTGGCCGACACTGTCCCTTGAGCGGGAGCAGGCGCATTACTTTCACGCCATCAAGAATCGCTCGATCGGATCCATTACTATAAGAAAACACATTTTCAATCACAAGATTCATCACACTATCGCAATTTCATATATGGCATGTATAGCTAGACTCACACGCACTACGTTAGTCCGAGAATCGACTAAACCGTAGCTCTGATACCAATAAAATGTAACACCCTAACCTAAAATCACACAAATAGGGTTAAGAGGCATTACCAGACATTAAGATCATTTCACAACCCAATTACAACACAAAGTCAATCACCATCATAATACATCAAACATAATCAAATAGTCCCTTATTAAGGCGTATAAGACCTTAAACACATGCTAGAGAGGGGTCGGGACTAAACCGAAACACATACAGAAACTTCATGAAAATATAAAACTTTTCTAAGTTTCAGGGGATACATGCCCGTGGAGGTAGACCGTGTGCCTCCCACGGCTGCTAGACACACCCGTATGTCCTCCCCGTGGTCTATACTGACTTTTCTTCCACGGCCACTAAGCACACCCATGTGTTTAGGCCGTGGTCGAATCTGCTAAAAATCACACGGTTACTAAGCAGTAGGCACGTCCGTGTGCCAAGGCCGTGTACACGGTCACTAGACACGCCCGTGTGCCATGGCCGTGTGACATTATAGGCCATTTTCAAGGCCAAAATTCCACCCACTATGGTCAATCACAACAAGCACCCTTAAGCATGTTTATACATACAATTTGGCAGCCATTTCCTATCATATGATCAATCTATCAACTCATACAATCTCATTTTCAAACATACCAACTTATAAGCTGACATATACAACTTGAACACATTCAATACTAAACATCATTCATTCTCAATTTCACTAAATCATACTATCATTTACCAACACAAAGTTACCATTCATAAGTCAATTTCTCAACTCACATTCCATACCAAAAGATGCACCATATATATATGTACCAAAGTCATTCATGTTAAAACTAGCACATATTTAGCCACATCTCATGGCTACTTACAAGTCCCAAACATGATTCAAATAACTAGCCTATACATGCCATATTTTAACTATGTACAACTTTCCAAAATACCCCAAAATAGATTGCAGATAGTGTTACTGAGATGCTGACGATTCCCAGATCCGAGCTAGCTTTACTCACACTGCAAAGCAGAGAAACAAATCACTCAATAAGCTTACTAAAGCTTAGTAAGTTCGTAACATAAAACATTATACTATACCAACAATAACATAGATTATCTCATAAACACAGATGTACCATACCATACAAGCTAATATGTTCAATTTACATTTCATGATCTTAACCATAATTTCATCAACCACATAGGTTCCGAACGTACCTTAGCCAACACTTAGTTTTTGATCTCGTGCTACTAAATACTCACTGATTTCTTTTTGATCAACTTTCATAACCTCTTTGGTTATTTCGCATACTCAGTGCTCCAAATCATTAACCGAAGTTTAGTAAACATCGCACACTTAGTGCATCTATATCAAAACTGATTATATATCGGTATCGCACACACAGTGCCCACCATAAACTAAAGCTTATATTATTTTCACACACAGTGCTAATCATCTCGATTACATCTCCGATCACACACACTTAGTGCCACGTAACATCGAACTCTCACATAGCATTCATAATTCATTTATACCATGCCACTCATTTCAAGCATTAAACATAACTATATATATATTACATGTAATATGTCTGAACTTACCTCGGATGTTAAAATATCGAAACGGTCTATTAATTGAGCACTTTCTCTTTGCCTCGATCTCGATGCGAACCTCTTCTCTCTTGGTCTATATACATTCAAATTCAGCTCATTCAATCACCAATTCATTCATTTTAGTCCCAACACATATATTTAAAGCATTTTACAAAATAACCCTCACATTTTCACATTTTGACACTTTAGTCCCTATTTCACAAAATCATCAAATTCACTTGATTTCTCCTAGCACAAGCTTAGCCAAATTTTACTAAAGTCCATACAAACCCACACATTTCATTTATTTCACACTTTAGTCCTTCAAAATGCTATTTTCTCAATTTAGCCCTAATTAGTTAAATTCACCAAAAATTCAAAAACAACACATGTTAATCCAACACCAAGTTCTCATATTTTACTATCAACTAGCACATAGCTCAAATGTTCATCATTGACTCATCACAAAAACATCATCAATTCACAAAATTACAACATGGGTTAGCTAGAGCATGAAGCAACGATTACGAAAATGTAGAAATTATCAAAAACAGATCAAAAACTAACCTTGAATTTAAGCTTGTATGTGCCAAAAATTTGAAAGCTTTTGTTCTTTCTTTTCTTTAAAATTTTCGGTGATAGATGGATGAATAAAATCCTTTATCATACTTGTTTGTTTTATTTACTAATAACATAAGTATTTAATTACCCATTTACCCATTTAATAATCATATAAGACAGACATATATAATGGTTATCATGACATTCCACCATCCACTAACTCAATGATGGCTTATTTTCCATATAATGCCTCCACCTTTACAAAGCCACAACACTTAAGTACTCACAAATCAGCACACAGCATTTTACACTCTATGCAATTAAGCCCTTTCTCTTAATTCGGCACACAAACGATCAAATTATCACACAGAATTTTCACACACATACCATTCACACAGAAAATAATATTAAATTATCATTACGACCTCGGATTTGTGGTCTCAAACCACTGTTCCGACTAGGGTCCAAACCGGGATGTTACACCTAGGAGTTTGGGGCATGGCGAGCTGGGGTCGCAGTGGGCCTGGTGAGCCATGGTCATTGGTTTGGATCGAGAGTGAAAGTAGGGTCTCGACTATAAAAAGTAGGGTCTCAAATTATTTTCCTTTTCACAACGCCACTCATGCACTTAACTCTTTCCTATGTCTACTAGGCCAACTTAAAATCATAAAAACTCCTAGTGCCTATGTAACACCCCCTTTGTAATAGCCCGGTTTAGACCCTAGTCGGAACAGTGATTTTGAGACCACAAATCCGAGGTCAGAAAAATATTTGAGAATTGTTTTTTATGATTATAATATGTGATTTAGCTTGTGTGAAAGTTCTATGTGAAAATTTTATCGATTGTGTGTCGAATTATGAAAAAGGACTTAATTGCATAAAATGTTAAAGCTGTGTGCGGATTGTTAAAGTGCCTAATTGTTGTTGTCTTTATAAATTAGAGGTTTTATATTGTAAATTGCCAAAAATAATGATAGTGGATGACATTATGATTAATATATATAGTTTATAAATATATATTAATTATAAAAGTTAAAACATTATATTATAAAATTATTATAATAAAGATAAAAGAAATTAAAAGCCATTATTCATCTATCTTGCTGAAAATTGAAAGAAAAAGAGAGAAAGAAGGTTTTGAAACATTCGGCCACTCCAAGCTTTAATTGGTATGTGATTTTAGCTCGGTTTTTGATAATTTCTACGTTTTTGTGATTGTTGCTTTGTGCTCTATTAAACCCATGCTTCAATTTTGTGAATTGGTGAAGATTTTGAGATGAGCCATTGATGAACATGTGAGCTTTGTGTTGATAGTTTGTAAAATATGAAAGCTTAATGTTGGGTTAATATAGTTTGTATTTGGATTTTTGGTGAAATTGAGTAAACTGGGCTAATTTTAGAAAAGTGTAAATTGAGGGACTAAAATGTGAAATAAATGAAATGTGTGGGCTTCTATTAGCATGGGAAGAATTCAACTAAGTATATGTGATATGAAATTATGTGAATTTGATGATTTTGTGAATTAGGGACTAAAGTGTCAAAATGTGAAAATGTGAGGGCTATTTTATAAAATGCCCTAAATGTGTGTGTTTGGACTAAAATGAATGATTTGGTGATTGAATGGATTGAATTTGATTGTGTATAGACCAAGAAAGGAGAGGTTCAGATCGAGATCGAGGCAAGGATAAAGTACTCGATTAATTGACCGTTTCGGTATTTTAATGTTTAAGGTAAGTTCGAATATAATACTGATTGTAAACTAAATCTATGTGATGTGAATTAAATGAATTTATATATATATATAATTATGAGATTAGAAATGCTTGGTGCGGAATTGAATTAGAGGGCACTAAGTGTGCGAAATTAGAAACGTAATGGAGATGATTAGCACTGTGTGTGCGAAAAGATAGAAGCTTCGGCTTACCGAATTGGCACTGTGTGTGCGATATCGATACAAGTTCGGTTTAACGAATTGGCACTAAGTGTGCAATGATAAATATGTTTTGATTACGAATAGGCACTAGGTGTGCGAATAAATCAAAAGTATAGTAAAGGTTGATCGAAATGTAAAGTCGAGCAATTGAGTAGCTTGGTTGGTGAGTAACTATGTGTTGGCAAAGGTATGTATGATAACTATGTGTTGGTTAAGGCATGTGTGATAACTATGTGTTGATTAAGGTATGTATTATAACTATGTGTTGATTAAGGTATGTATGATATCTATGTGTTGGTGGATTTAAAAGTAGATGGATTGAGTGCTATATGAGCATTGAGTATAGTTGAGATGGTGTATCATTGATAAATTAATTTAAGTGATGGCTTATTTTTGTATATTGATTTGAATTGTTGAATTGCATGTATTATATTACGGACTTACTAAGCTTTGGAAAGCTTACTGTGTGATTTGTTTTTCTTCTTTGCAGTGTCAGTAAAGGTAGCTCAGATCCGGGGATCGTCAGCATATCAATCACACTATCGACAATCTATTTTGGTGCTTCTAGAAAGATGTATATAGATTAAATATGACATGTATAGGCTAGAAGTTATGGTATGATTTGTGATGTTTAATCCTTGCCATGTGAGTTGGCTTGGAAGTGTGATAATATTGAGTTTGTGAATAACCTATGAATGTGGTATAATTCATGATGGTGTGGTTGATGAAAGGATGTTGTTGAAGATAGTTCATGAATTTGGTATATGCATGTTTGAGTTGTATAATTGTCATTTTGAATAGCTTTAGTTGTGATGATAATAAGCATGGAAGTAAATGGATTAGTTTGTTAATGAATAATGCATGAAATGGTATGATTGAAGGCATTTGTAATCTTGATTTGGTATTGTATTGATGCTTGTAGGCATGAACCTATTGAAGATGGCAATTTGGCCTTGCATATGGCCTATTTTGTCTACACGGTCATGGCACACGGGCGTGCCTAGTAACCGTGGGATAAAGTCAGTAGTTAGCTTAGTTGCACACGGCCATGGCACACGGGCGTGTCTAGTGGCCGTGGGGATAAGTCAGTATATGGCCTAAGAGCACACGACCTTAGTACACGGGCGTGCCTGGTGGCTGTGTGAAGAAGTCAGTATACTTGCTCTGTTTTGGCATGGCCTAGACACATGGGGGTGTCTGGTGACCGTGTGAGGCACACGCCTTGTTGCACGGGCGTGTGACCTCAACAAACTTGGTGAATATTTAAAATTTTAAAAACTTTCGTAAATGTTCGGTTTAGTCCCGACCCCTCTCTAGTATGTGTTAAAGGTCTCGTGGGCCTCAATAAGGGACTATTTGATTATGTTTTGATGTGCTTTGATAATGATTGACTTTGTGTCGTGAATTGGATGTGAAATGATTCAATTGTTCGGTAATGCCTCTTAACCCTATTCCGGCGACGGTTTCGGGTTAGGGGTGTTATATTTTATTGGTATCATAGCTATAGTTTAGTCGATTCTCGGACTAACGTAGTGTGTGTGAGTCTAGCTGTAACACCCCAAACCCGGTCAGTACACCACGACCGAATCTGGTATGTTACGGGGAAAATCGTATTTGAGAGGTTAGGTTTCCGGTGAAAGGTTTAACGAAAACTCTTTGATGTATCCGTACTTGTAAAAAATAAAAAAAAACCTTGGGCATGATTGTTTTAAAACCGGTAGTGCATTTTGAAGACCCAGGAATTTGAAAGCTTAGTTGAAAAGTAAGTTTTTATCATTTAGAAGGCCGAGAAATTCCTTTTAGTTACTTAAAAACATTTTGAACTTAGTGTGGAAGATCACAAGTTTAGAAAATATTTGAGTTGCGTTCATTTAAAGATTTTATTGTGATACCCGTTGGTAAAGTTTAAAACATATCGCTTTGTAGTCTTGAAAACTGCTTTCATTCCAAGTTTTATCAATTATTAACCCAAAGAATTTATTAAGGCTAAATTGAAATCAAATTTTAAGCATATAAATAATCAAAGCATAGTTTTAAAAGGCCATTTACAATCCCAACAAAACCAAATGAAAATAAATGAAATAAAGTACCAAGTGCTTAAATCAGTGCAAAACCGACTTTATTCATGGCATGGTCACCTCGAGTCCACCCGGCTCCATGTCCGCGATCTAAGTGTCACCTGAAATGATAAGGGAGAAGGTGAGTCGCAAGACTCAGTGCATAAATCCCCCTCCCGATTAATACAACATAATAACACACACAATACAGAGCAATGTCATTAATGCACCCAATCCTAGCCATCCACAACACCTTTTCTACCCCGTGTGGTACCAAACCACTGGTGGTGCCAAACCACTGGTGACCCAAAGTCACGATATCCATAAGTGTGGTGCCAAACCAATGGTGACCCAAAGTCACGAAGAATCCAATGATGGGGCCAACCCATCGGTGATACCAAATCACCGGGCGACGATCCCATATCTCAAAAGTGGGGCCAACCCACGGTGGTGTTAACCACGAGGGACGAGTCGCTATGAGGTGCCAAACCTCCGGTGTCCCAAAGACACGAATGTGATACCAAATCACCGTGACCGAAGTCACGAATCAAGTGATGGGGCCAACCCATCGTGTGATACCAAATCACCGGGCGCCAATCCAAAGATATCAATCGTGGGGCCAACCCACGCGTGGTGCTAAGCCACCGACGAGACGCTATGAGGTGCCAAACCTCCGTGACCCAAAGTCACAAAATAACTGCGTGGTACCAAACCACCGGAGGTGCCAAACCTCCGTGTCCCAAAGACACGGATATCATATTCCCCCTCCTCTCATATCACCCATTATCATACCGACTCATGTAAAGTATGCAAATCATGCAAATCATGCTACATGTTTAATGTTGCATCTCATAACACATACATCATAGGTCATGATCTCAAGTATATCAACAATAGAACTCGAATGAAACGGACTTACCCGAATCCGCACATACCCAATCAGTATCATATCAATCAACCATACTGTTTTCGCTTTATTAAACAATCGATTATTAAGCATATTACTAAGCAAAGAGTGTGTTAGTTTACACACCTGTTAAAACGCAAGCCTTAATCCCAAGGAACCGATCTAAGACCCTCGATTATCTTGCTCCTTACACTTGATTTGGTTTCCTACAAAATCCCGAACCAAACGATGGTTCTTCTTTATGCACACGCACACCCAATCGACATCAGAGGAAGACGGCTCCTCTTGCTTGCTTCCAAAATCTTGGATGCCCTTGCTCTAAACCCGATTGGACACCACACACAAGAGAGACCACACCACACCAATATTCGGCCAAGACTTAAACAAAAAGGAGAAGAAGATTCAGCCTTACACAAAGAAGGAGAACACAAGAGAAAGATGAAAAGAAAGGGGTTGATATTCGGCCAATAACAGAAATGGGAAAAAGAAGAAGAAGAAGGAAAGTACTTTCGGTTTTGAAAAGAAGAAGGAATGGAGAAAATGTTTTGGGGAATAAATTTCGGCTATCAAGGTTTCAAGAGAAGAAAGGAAGAAAGTATGAGAAGAATAGGGTACTAATTTCAGTTTACACAAATGAAAAAGAAAGAAAGATGGAAGAGAACATTCGACTATCAAAGAATATCAAGAGAAACAAGCAATTTTTGGCAAGTATGTGCTTGGACTTTCGGTTTCAAGAAGAAAATGCAGAAACTCACTTGAAATTTCGGCTTGCTTTTGACAAAAGAAGGATTTTGGCTTACACAAATTTGACCGAAAATGCTCCAAAATGCCAAAAGAATTTTGCCCTCTCCACTTACCCACTTACCAAAACCCGCCACTCCCCATGAAGCACCCAACATTCGGCCACTACCTCCAAACACTCCCAACCACTAATTCAAACTAGTTTGAACTAGTCAACCTCCACAATTTACTCTCCACCCACCATTTGAACAATTGACTTGGTCTATGGCGTAGTTTGAACCGCCCACAACTTCTTCTTCTCCCCGCCACAAAATGGAAGCAAAATATGAGACTTCTGCAGCCTTGAACACAGGACCTCCTTCCTTGCAAGTGATGCCAAACCCAAGCTCCAAGTGGCGCCTAACTTGCCACTCTACTAGCTCAATTCTTGTGCTAACATTCTCCTAAAAATATTTATAAACCCCCACTCATTGGCTCCCCTCACCTAAAGCTTAAAACTAAAGTTTCCCCAACCACTCAAAGCTTACACCAAGCTTACAACTAAGCCCCAAAACAATTGAAACACAACATTGCGTGCCAAATACATGCAAACAATGCAATAATCAAAATAGCCCCTAACCCGGATATTACGCTTTCTACCCCTTTAAAAATAATTTCGCCTCGAAATTACCCGGTCAAAAGAGTTGAGGGTATTGTCGCCTCATCATATCCTCTCGGTTCCCACGTAGCTTCTTCTACGCCATGATCTCGCCATAGCACCTTTACCAAAGGAACCGACTTTCACGCAGTAACCTTCACATCTCGGTCTAGAATCGTGACCGTTCTTCTTCCATGGTCAAACCGAATTTACCTCGATCTCCTCCACCGCTACGACATGCGATGGATCCAATGATAGAGCCTAAGCATCGAAACGTGAAATACGCCGTGAATCGACTTAGCTCTCATTGGTAACTCAAGCCGATAAGCCATTGGTCCCACTCGCCTCGCATCTTATACGCCCAATAAACCTCTGACTTAACTTGCCCTTCTTCCGAACCTCAACACTTTCTTCCTTGGCAAGACCTTCGTAAAAACTTGATCTCCCACAAAGAAATTCTATATCTCTCCGCTCGAGATCGGCATAAGACTTCGCCTTTCGTCTCAAGCTTCCTTCAACCGAGCTCTGAATCAACTTAACCTTGTCTTCGCCTCGCAACCAACTCTAGTCCCAACAACCGACGCTCACCCAACTCCGCCCAACATGTAGGTGAGCGACACTTCCTACCATACAACGCCTCATATGGTGCCATCTTGATACTTGCTTGATAACTATTGTTGTAGGCGAACTCGCCTAATGGCGTAAACTCCTCCCAACTACCTCCAAGTCCAAAACACACCTCTCAAAGATATCCTCTAAGATCTGCGCAAGCAACCCAAGTAGGCTTAACTCTACAGCCGCTGTAATACTCCGCTGCCATACAAACTCAAATGGGCAAACATCACTCTTAAGTCCGATACAACCTTACGGCTCAACGATTCGCCACCACGTTAGCCTTGCCTTGATGATATTCAATCGAATAGTCGTAGTCCTTGAGAAACTCAATCCATCTCGCTACGCCTCAAATTCAAATCTTTCTCGAGTCAAAAGGTACTTCAAACTCTTATGATCTGTGTAGACTATCGATCTCTCTCCGCATAAGTAGTGCCTCCAAATTTTCAAGGCGAAGACTATCATTGCTAACTCCAAGTCGTAAGGCGTCGGATAATTGACCTCATGTGGCCTCAATGCTTAGATGCATACGCCACAACCTTCCCTTCCTGCATTAGCACACAACCCAATCCCGTATGTGATGCATCACAATACATCGCAATTCCTTTCCCGCTCAAAGTTGAATCGTAAACAAGCCTCGGGCCAAAATCTTCTTTAACTTGTCGAAACTCTCCATTGTTTCTCACCCAAACAAACGGAACTCCTTTCCTTAATGTGCTTAGTCATCCAGGCGCAATCAACGAAAATCCTTCTACAAATCTTCGGTAGTATCCGCCAAACCTAGAAAACTCCGAATCTCACCCATCGACTTAGGCACTTCCAATCCAAAATCGCCTCAATCTTCCGAGGATCCACCCTAATCCCCTCGGCCGACACTACATGACCCAAGAAAGTCACCTCCTAAGCCGTAACTCGCACTTACTAAACTTAGCATAAAGTCGCTTCTCTCCTCAAAATCTGCAAAGACCACTCGCAAATGCGCATCATGCTCCTCTTCCGACCTTGAGTACACCAGATGTCGCCGATAAAAACCACAACGAATCGATCCAAATATCGCTGGAACACCCTATTCATCATATCCATGAATGCTTCCGCTGCAAGTTAGTCAACCCAAACGGCATTACCAAAAATTCGAGTGCCCATACCGAGTACGAAACGCCGCCTTGTGGATATCCGCCTCCTTTACCTTTAATTGGTGATACCTGCACCTTAAATCGATCTCGAGAATACCGGCATTCTTTTGGTGATCAAACAAGTCATCTATTCGTGGCAACGGATACTTGTTTTTGATCATCACTTATTCAATTGGCGGTAATCTATGCACATTCGCATCGCATCGCCTTTCTTCTTGACAAAGAGTATCGGGCGCTCCCAAGGTGAAACACTTGGTTCGATAAAGCCTCGATCCAACAACTCTCGGATCTCGAGCCTTTAATTCCACTAATTCCTTTGGCGCCATCCTATACGGAGCAATAGACACTGGCGCAGTTCCGGGTAGCAGATCTATCCCGAACTCCACCTCGCGATCCAGTGGCAAACCCTAAGCTCCTCCGAAACACATCAACAAATTCCTTAACCATTCTGACCTCCTCTACAATGCACTTTAGCCTCCAAGGCATACACATGAACCACATATGCTTCACAGCCCTTCCTGACCATCTTCTCATCCTTCAGAGCAGATACCACGTTGGATAAGTAATCTCTTCTATTACCTATCATGACCACCTCATCACCCTCACTGCCTTTTAGAACCATGCGCTTAGCGCGTTAGCCCAACCTCGCCTCGGTGCTTAACCAACAGCCCATCCCCGAATCGATCGAACTCCCAAACGGCAGCTCCATCAGATCACCACAAACACTACCCCTTGGAGTTCTAGGGTACGTCTCTATATAGCTTATCTACAACTACAGAGTGACCTAGAGGGCTAATTCATCACACCGCCTAAAAGTAGTCTCGTAGTCTAAATCCATGGTCTCTACTATGCTATCGGGCAACGTATGAATGCGTTGAACCCACATCAATCAAATCAAGATAAGGAGAACCAAAGATCAAAAACGCACGGTTATGACGCTCGTGCGCCGCTCTCCTCTCGGCGCCCCTTGCATACACCAACCCAGTGCCGTCTTGCCTCGTAATTACCCGCACCTCTCGCCCGGTGCTCGCGGCCCCGACCGTAACCATTGCCTCCTCTCGCCATTACCACGACCCCTTTGCGGTGGCGGTCCATTATTCCTTAATCGAGCACGCCCGACACTCTGGACCGAATCCTAGCCAACTTACGCGACAGCCTCTCTCACACGGTGATCCAATGAGCCACACTCAAAACATCCTTTCCACCGGTCCAAAGATCCTCCCCAATGAGATTTCCCACAACGGTTGCACCTGCATGCGGGTCCCCGATTAGCGGTAACAAACCTACTGCACTAATTTGGCCCACTCGTCTAGCCCTTTCTCGAGGATTACCCGATGACCTAGAAGATCCAAAACTCCTCTTATGTCTGCTCCTATCCACGCTTTGCCTCACGTAATCCTTCACTCCTTCTGGCTACCTTAGCCTTCTCAACTAGGACGGCAAACTCACGCTCCGGCTGTGGAGCAATCAGCAGCCTTAATTCATCTCTCGGACCATCCTCAAATCGAACACACCTCTCGTGTTCGTGAGCCACAATGCCCCTAGCATACCTGGCTCAGCCTCAAGAATTCTACTCGTGACTCGACACGCAGACTTGCTCCCGAACCACCTCGTAAATGCTTTTCGTTGCTCATCAATGTAGCTAGATCCAATGTACTTTTTTCTCGATATGCACCTTGAAATAATCCCAAGTAAGATCCTCTCATCGCAAAGATCGTCTCCGAACCGTGAGCCACCACTGGTATGACTCATCCCAAGAAGCGATACTACCCTTTCACTTCTCCTCAACGGTCAAGTCCAGATCATCCATGATCCGCTCCGTCGCCTCCACCAATACTCGGCCGTGGCTTGGAGCAACACCGTAAACACCTCGAAATACTTTCGCCCCATTTGCTCGGGAGTCGCCGCCACGATTTCGAACACTGCGCGCTCCACCGCTCCAGGCTACCCTTTCCAACACTCGCAAAGATCGCCGTGACATCGCGTCATCCCCTTGGCCCGATCTCGAAACTCACCACCTCAAGCTAGTGCCGGTACCGGTATCTCATTCTCTCGACTTCGACTGCACCTACTGTGTTCGTAAACCGTCATCCTACCCCGACCGCGGCCCACGTGTATTACGACCCGACGCCGAGTGCTCATGACTAAAATCTCGACTTATCCGATTTAGAAGTTTTATGCATCGCACCTTTTCCACTCGCTTTTAAAGCAAAGTCTTATGAATATTTCTTATTAAAGAAGTTTTGTTTTCGCAAGTCCACAGAGTCCTATCGGGCTGGGGCTTTCTAAAGTAATCCACTATTGCTAGTCTTTCAATCATATCACACCCATCAATCACAAGAAATAGTAAGAGGTACCTACCAGGCAGATTGGTGCCGAGACTCTGGTGCCATGCCTTTCAAACCATATACTTTAAAACAAAACACTTAAAACCAATATTTAACACATTTTGGGCCTCGAGCCCACAAATGAGCTTTTGAACTTAACTCGATACCAAAAATGTAACACCCCAAACCCGATCAAGACACCACGACCGAACCGGTATGTTACTGGGAAAATCGATTTGAGAGGTTTAGTTTCCTGTGAAAGGTTTAACGAAAACTCTTTGATGTATCCGTACTTGTAAAAAAAAAAAAACCTTGGGCATGATTGTTTTAAAACCGGTAGTGCATTTTAAAGACCCGGGAATTTGAAAGCTTAGTTGAAAAGTAAGTTTTTATCATTTAGAAGGCCGAGAAATTCCTTTTAGTTACTTAAAACATTTTGAACTTAGTGTGGAAGATCACAAGTTTAGAAAATATTTGAGTTATGCTTCATTTAAAGATTTTAATGTGATACCCGTTGGTAAAGTTTAAAACATATCGCTTTGTAGTCTTGAAAACCGCTTTCATTCCAAGTTTTATCCATTATTAACCCAAGAATTTATTAAGGCTAAATTGAAATCAAATTTTAAGCATATAAATAATCAAAGCATAATTTTAAAAGGCCATTTACAATCCCAACAAAACCAAATGAAAATAAATTAAATAAAGTACCAAGTGCTTAAATCAATGGTAAAACCGACTTTATTCATGGCATGGTCACCTCGAGTCCACCCGGCCCATGTCCGCGATCTAAGTGTCACCTGAAATGATAAGGGAGAAGGTGAGTCGCAAGACTCGGTGCATAAATCCCCCTCCGATTAATACAACATACTAACACACACAATACAGAGCAATGTCATTAATGCACCCAATCCTAGCCATCCACAACACCTTTTCTACCCGTGGTGGTACCAAAACCACTGGTGGTGCTAAACCACTGGTGACCCAAAGTCACGATATCCATAAGTGTGGTGCCAAACCACCGTGACCCAAAGTCACGAAGAATCCAATGATGGGGCCAACCCATCGGTGATACCAAATCACCGCGCGACGATCCCATATCTCAAAAGTGGGGCCAACCCACGGTGGTGTTAACCACAGCACGAGTCGCTATGAGGTGCCAAACCTCGTGTCCCAAAGACACGAATGTGATACCTAAATCACCGTGACCGAAGTCACGAATCAAGTGATGGGGCCAACCCATCGTGGTGATACCAAATCACCGGGCGCCAATCCCGTATTATCAACTATGGGGCCAACCCATCGTGGTGCTAAGCCTTTGGACGAGACGCTATGAGGTGCCAAACCTCCGTGACCCAAAGTCACAAAATAATCTGTGGTACCAAACCACCGGAGGTGCTAAACCTCTCGTGTCCCAAAGACACGGATATCATATTCCCCTCCTCTCATATCACCCATTATCATACCGACTCATGTAAAGTATGCAAATCATGCAAATCATGCTACATGTTTAATGTTGCATCTCATAACACATACATCATAGGTCATGATCTCAAGTATATCAACAATAGAACTCGTAATGAAACGGACTTACAGAACCCATCCGCGCACATACCCAATCGGGTATCATATCAATCAACCATACTGTTTCGGCTTTATTAAACAATCGATTATTAAGCATATTACTAAGCAAAGAGTGTGTTAGTTTACACACTGTTAAAACGCAAGCCTTAATCCCAAGGAACCGATCTAAGACCCTCGATTATCTTGCTTCTTACACTTGATTTGGTTTCCTACCAAATCCCGAACCAAACAATGGTTCTTCTTTATGCACACGGCACACCCAATCGACATCAGAGGAAGACGACTCTCTTGCTTGCTTCCAAAATCCTCGGATGCCCTTGCTCTAAACCCGATTGGACACCACACACAAGAGAGATCACACCACACCAATATTCGGCCAAGACTTAAACAAAAAGGAGAAGAAGATTTGGCCTTACACAAAGAAGGAGAACACAAGAGAAATATGAAAAGAAAGGGGTTGATATTCGCCAATAATGAAATGGGAAAAATAAGAAGAAGAAGGAAAGTACTTTTTGGTTTTGAAAAGAAGAAGGAATGGAGAAAATGTTTTGGGAATAACTTCTGCTATCAAGGTTTCAAGAGAAGAAAGGAAGAAAGTATGAGAAGAATAGGGTACTAATTTCGGTTTACACAAATAAAAAGAAAGAAAGATGGAAGAGAACATTCGACTATCAAAGAATATCAAGAGAAACAAGCAATTTTCTAAGCAAGTATGTGCTTGGACTTTCGGTTTCAAGAAGAAAATGCAAAACTCACTTGAAATTTTGGCTTGCTTTTGACAAAAGAAGGATTTTGGCTTACACAAATTTGACCGAAAATGCTCCAAAATGCCAAAAAGAATTTCGCCCTCTCCACTTACCCACTTACCAAAAACCGCCACTCCCATGAAGCACCCAACATTCGGCCACTACCTCCAAACACTCCCAACCACTAATTCAAACTAGTTTGAACTAGTCAACCTCCACAATTTACTCTCCACCCACCATTTGAACAATCGACTTGGTCTATGGCAGAGTTTGAACCGCCCACAACTTCTTCTTCTCCCTACCACAAAATGGAAGCAAAAATATGAGACTTCAGAGCTTGAACACAGTGACCTCCTTCCCCGCAAGTGACGCCAAACCCAAGCTCCAAGTGGCGCCTAACTTGCCACTCTACTAGCTCAATTATTGTGCTAACATTCTCCTAAAAATATTTATAAACCCCACTCATTCTCCCCTCACCTAAAGCTTAAAACTAAAGTTTCCTCAACCACTCAAAGCTTACACCAAGCTTACAACTAAGCCCCAAAACAATTGAAACACAACATTGCAGGCCAAATACATGCAAACAATGCAATAATCAAAATAGCCCCTAACCCGGGATATTACACTAGCTATACATGCCATATATGAAATTGCGATAGTGTGATGAATCCTGACAGTTATAAATGTGTTTTCATATAGTAATGGATCCCGATCGAGCAGTTGCTGACGACGTAGAGAGTAATTCGCCTACTCCCGCTCAAGGGACAGCGCCGGCTACATCTAGGCCAAATGAAAGTAGTGTGGGAGGAGAGGCTAAGCAAGCCTTCTTTCGTATGATGAGTGAGTGGTTTTCGGAGTTCGTTCGAACGAATCTGACTGCTCCACAACCTCCACCCCCACAAGTACCTTTTCTGCACAAGTTGTAAATCCGATCAGGTTGAATAAACCTCATATGGATAAGATTCATAAATACAGGGCCGAAGAATTTTGGGCCACAGCTGATGACGATGCTGAGCGAGCTAATTTTTGGCTCGAGAATACAATTCGGGTATTCGATGAGACGTTGTTGTCCTCTGATGAGTGAATTAAGTGTGCAGTTTCTTTGTTGAGAGATACAGCTTATAACTGGTGGGAGACGTTGACGTCCGTGGTTCCGAGAGAGAGAATCACTTGGGATTTCTTTCAAGTTGAGTTCAGAAAGAAGTATATCAGTCAATGATTCATTGATCAAAAATGTAAAGAGTTTCTAGAGCTGAAACAGGGCCGTTTTTCTAGTTATTGAGTACGAGCAAGAATTTGTAAGATTAAGCCAGTATGCACGGGAATATGTTTCGACCGAAGCTATTATGTGTAAACGTTTTATAGAAGGGCTGAATGAGGACATTAGGTTGTTGGTTGGGATACTTGATATCAACGAATTTGTTGTGTTAGTTGAAAGAGCTTGCAAAGCCGAGGAGCTCAGTAAAGAAAAGAAGAAAGCCGATTCTGAAGCTCGAGATGAAAGAAAAAGATCGATGAGTAAGTTGTCTCAGCCTTCGACAAAGAAATTTAGAGAGGCAAGCAACCGATCAAATACTTCATTTAAACATCCGTATAAAGACCACGCAAGACTAAGTGTTGGTCCGAGAACTCAAGCTCAAATTGAATCAAATGTTGAAAGTGCTAAAAGCAACAAACCTGAGTGTAGACAGTGTGGAAGATGACATGTGGGAGAATGCTGGGGCAAATACAACAATAGAATTTGCTATAAATGTGGATCACGAGAACATTTTATTCGAGATTGCCCAAAGTTAGCCGAGAAGAAAATGTTCAGATGTGAGATCGAGTAATGTGATGGCTAGCGCACTCATCCGTAAATGTCGGGAATGTGAGTGAAAGTCAAAAAGGGACTATCGATATAGCTTGTGAGGTCGAGGCGAGAGCACCGCCAAGCTTATGCTATACGTGCACGAGAGGAAGCATCATCTCCGCACGCCACATCGTACTTTTACTCTATTTGATATCGATGTGATTGCATTGATAGATCCGGGTTCAACTCATTTCTATGTGTGTGTGAATTTAGTATCAAGTAAGACTCTACTTGTTGAGTCTACTGAATTGGTAATTAGAATATCAAACCCTTAGATAAGTGTATTTTTATGGATAAAGTGTACAAGAATTGCTCCTTGATGTTTCGGGATATATGCTTTCCGGCTAATTTGATGATGTTACCATTTGATAAATTTGATATAATTTTGAGTATGGATTGGCTCACTTTGCATAATGCCATTGTGAATTGTAAACGAAAGAGTATAGATTTGAGAAGTCAGAACGGTGAGATAGTTTGAATTGAATCTAGTGATATGAAAGGGGTACCAGTTGTTGTATCTGCGATGAAAGTTTTGAACTATGTGAGAAAAGGTTGCAAAGCTTATTTGACATATGTGATTGATATAAAAGTGACTGATAAGAAAGTTGAATCTGTGCCTGTGATTTATGAATTCTTAGTTATGCCTTTCGGACTAGCAAATGCTCCTGCAGTGTTTATGGATTTGATGAACCGTATATTCAGACCGTATTTGGATCATTTTGTTGTAGTGTTTATTGATGTCATTTTGATTCATTTATGTGATGAGATGCAACATGCCGAGCATTTGAGAGTTGTGTTACAGAATTTGCGCGAGAAACAATTATATGCTAAGTTTAGCAAATGTGAGTTTTGGTTGCGTGAGGTTGGATTTCTTGGCATATTGTATCGCTTATGGAAATACGAAGTTGTTAAATTTATATCTAAAAGTTATGAAATGAATGAAAATGTGATTATTGACTAGAAATGCTATATGTGGAATTGAGAAATGTGGCACTAAGTGTGTAAATTAAAAATCGGACGAAGGTGAATAACACCGTGTGTGTGCGAAGTAATGGAAGCCTCAGCTTTATCAATCAGACTGTGTGTGCGATACCCAATTAAATTCGCTTTAAAGTAAAGGCACTAAGTGTGCGATTAATTCAAATAAATAACAAAGAGCAATTGATGTGTAGTATCGAGCATGGAATAGCATGTATGATCGTTAACTAAATGTTGGAAAAGGGTATATTTGGAACCTACGTGGTTGATGAATTTGAAAATAGATGAATGGATGGTTATGTGAGTATCAGATATAGTTAAGTTTGAGCATTTTGGTGAAACTATCTATGTGATGGTTTACTTTGTATATTGATTTGATTCAGTGAGTTGAATGTATTATATTACGAATTTGTGATTGATTATTATTCAGGCAAAGATAATGTTGTAGCTGACGCTTTGAGCCGAAAGTCTATATGTGCTTTGCGAGCAATGAATGCTCAGATAGATCTGTGTGATGATAGTGTGGTTTTGGCCAAGTTAAAAGTACATTCGATGTTTGTACGTCAGATTTGTGATGCCCAGAAAAGTGATGTTGAAATGATGGCTAAACGAACTCAGTGTGAATTGAATGTTGATTCAGAATTTCGAGTTGATAGTGATGATTGTTTGAGATTTAGAAATCGGATTTGTGTTCTGAAGAATTCAGAATTGATTCAGCTAATTTTGAACGAAGCTCATAAAAGCCGTTTGACTGTCCACCCGGGGAGTACGAAAATGTACAATGATTTGAAACAGTTTTATTGGTAGCATGGTATGAAACGGGACATCTCTGACTTTGTGTCGAAGTGTTTAGTTGTCAGCAAGTTAAGGCTGAACATCAGATTCCATCCGGTTTGTTACAACCGATTATGATTTCTGAGTGGAAATGGGAGAGAATCACGATGAACTTTGTGTCGGGATTGCCTTTATCTCCGTGGAAGAAAATACTTCGATTTGGCCGAAAGGACAAGCTGAGTCCGAGATTGATTGGGCCGTATGAGATCATTTAATGAGTTGGGCAAGTTACTTATACATTGATGTTGCCACCTGAGTTGGAAAAGATTCATAGTGTGTTTTATGTGTCGATGCTTCGACGGTATAGATCTGACCCGTCTGATGTGATAGTTCCTACTGAGGTTGAGATTCAGTCAGATTTGACGTATAGTGAGGAACCGGTTCAAATTTTGGCACGAGAGATCAAAGAGTTGAGAAACAAAATAATTTCCTTAGTGAAAGTGTTGTGGCATAAACACGGAGTTGAAGAGGCTACGTGGGAGCCTGAAAATGTTATGAGAGAACAATATCCACATCTATTCATTGGTAAGATTTTCAAGGACGAAAATCCCTAAGGGGGGAGAGTTGTAATAGCCCGGTTTAGACCCTAGTCGGAACAGTGGTTTCGAGACCACAAATCCGAGGTCGGAAAAATATTTGACAATTATTTTTGATGATTATAATATGTGATTTAGCTTGTGTGAAAGTTCTGTGTGAAAATTTTATCGATTGTGTGTCGAATTATGAAAAAGGACTTAATCGCATAAAATGTAAAAGTTGTGTGCTGATTGTTAAAGTGCCTAATTCTTATTGTCTTTATAAATTGGATGTTTTATGTTGTAAATTGCCAAAAATAATGATAGTGGATGACATTATATTTATTATATATAGTTTATAAATATATATTAATTATAAAAGTTAAAACATTATATTATAATGTTATTATAATAAAGATAAAAGAAATTAAAAGCCATTATTCATCTATCTTGCCGAAAATTGAAAGAAAAAGAGAGAAAGAAGGTTTTGAAACATTCAGCCACTCCAAGCTTTAATTGGTATGTGATTTTAGCTCGGTTTTTGATAATTTCTACGTTTTTGTGATTGTTGCTTTCTGCTCTACTAAACCCATGCTTCAATTTTGTGAATTATTGAAGATTTTGAGATGAGCCATTGATGAACATGTGAGCTTTGTGTTGATAGTCGGTAAAATATGAAAGCTTAGTGTTGGGTTAATATAGTTTGTATTTGGATTTTTGGTGAAATTGAGTAAACTGGGCTAATTTGAGAAAAGTTTAAATTGGGGGACTAAAATGTGAAATAAATTAAATGTGTGGGCTTGTATTAGCATGGGAAGAATTCGACTAAGTATATGTGATATGAAATTATGTGAATTTGATGATTTTGTGAATTAGGGACTAAAGTGTCGAAATGTGAAAATGTGAGGGCTATTTTATAAAATGCCCTAAATGTGTGTGTTTTGACTAAAATGAATGATTTGGTGATTGAATGGATTGAATTTGAATGTGTATAGACCAAGAAAGGAGAGGTTCGGGTCGAGATCGAGGCAAAGACAAAGTGCTCGATTAATCGACCGTTTCGGTATTTTGACGTTCGAGGTAAGTTCGGATATAATACTGATTGTAAACTAAATCTATGTGATGTGAATTAAATGAATTTATACATATATAATTATGAGATTAGAAATGCTAGGTGCGGAATTGAATTAGAGGGCACTAAGTGTGCGAAATTAGAAATGAAATGGAGATGATTAGCACTGTGTGTGCGAAAAGATAGAAGCTTGGCCATCGAAAGTTGGCAATCGTGTGTGCGATATCGATACAAGTTCGGTTTAACGAATTGGCACTAAGTGTGCGATGATAAATATGTTTTGATTACTTAATAGGCACTAGGTGTGCGAATAAATCAAAAGTATAGTAAAGGTTGATCGAAATGTAAAGTCGAGCAATTGAGTAGCTTGGTTGGTGAGTAACTATGTGTTGGCAAAGGTATGTATGATAACTATGTGTTGGTTAAGGCATGTGTGATAACTATGTGTTGATTAAGGTATGTATTATAACTATGTGTTGATTAAGGTATGTATGATATCTATGTGTTGGTGGATTTAAAAGTAGATGGATTGAGTGCTATATGAGCATTGAGTATAGTTGAGATGGTGTATCATTGATAAATTAATTTAAGTGATGGCTTATTTTTGTATATTGATTTGAATTGTTGAATTGCATGTATTATATTACAGACTTACTAAGCTTTGGAAAGCTTACTGTGTGATTTGTTTTTCTGCTTTGCAGTGTCAGTAAAGGTAGCTCAGATTTGGGGATCGTCAGCATATCAATCACACTATCGACATGGGGGTGTCTGGTGACCGTGTGAGGCACATGGCCTGGTTGCACGGGCGTGTGACATCAACATACTTGGTGAATATTTGAAATTTTGAAAATTTTCTTAAATGTTCGGTTTAGTCCCGACCCCTCTCTTGTATGTGTTAAAGGTCTCGTGGGCCTCAATAAGGGACTATTTGATTATGTTTTGATGTGCTTTGATGATGATTGACTTTGTGTCGTGAATTGGATGTGAAATGATTCGATTGTTCGGTAATGCCTCTTAACCCTATTCCGGCGACGATTTTGAGTTAGGGGTGTTACACCCTTACCCGTATTCGACGCCGGAACAGGGTACGAGGCATTACTAGACATAAACACAAGCAAACAAATATTCCGAGTCATAAATTTTGATCCAAATTAAAACTTTTCACACACATTCGTATCGTCCCTAAAACGAGCCTACGAGGCCCAAAACATGCATTGGAAGTGATTCGGGACTAAACCGAGAACTTTAGAAAATTTTACAAAACTTAGAAAAAAAATTATGTTACAGGGGTCACACGCCCGTGTGGGTTTGGGAAACGCCCGTGTGACCATGGGACATGCCCGTGCTACAGGCCGTGTTCAAATTAGGGAGGTCTCTGACTTGTGCCATACGACCGTGCCACACGCCCGTGTGCTAGGTAGTGTGATTGATTTAGTTTTCATAATTTTTCATAAAACAGGTGCAGACTTCACACGGCCGAGACACACGCCTGTGTCCAAGGCCGTGTAGCACACACGGTCGAGACACACGCCCGTGTCTATGCCCGTGTGCTATATTCTGGACATTCTGTTTCTCAAAATTTAGATGCAAGGGACACACGGCCGGAACACATACCCGTTGGGCAAGCCGTGTGTCACACACGGCCTAGACACATGCCCCTGTGTAGACATAAATAAGGCTATTTACCAAGCCATTTTTCCACCCTTTAATGCACACACCTACACCATATAACATAGCACCAATTCAAGCATATACATACAACCAAATCAGCCACAACCAAGACATCAACACATCATACACATGCTACCATCTATCATACACAAACATTACATACTTATCAACTCATATCATGTAAATTCCCACATCCATGAAAGGCATCATCATATAAATTGCTTATACCAACATTAGCCAATTTCAATGGCCATTTACAAAATGAACTTTCAACCAATATAAGCCAACACATTTGGACAAATCAATTATGACACATAACAAAATGACCAAGTCCCCTATACATGCCATAACTCAAAATGTTAATTTCATTGGTACCAAAATAATTGTTGATAGTGTGAGTGGATCTCCGACGATCTCCGAACCCCGAGCTAGCTTGGTGACACTATAAAACATGGAAAGAAAAGGGGAGTAAGCTATATAGCTTAGTAAGTTCATATGCAAATAATAAGCAACATAACCACACATTTAACTTACAAATTATCATGATGATAATTGGCATTAATGTTATTAAAGTCTTATAGTCATAAATTTCTCAATCATAACCTTACCAAGGTTTCATCACACATCGAGTTCATTAATTATGAGTTTTACGTACATACCGGTACCAACTCGCAACATAACCATATCCTTTCACAACTTTGACATTCCCGTTGAGCACTTGGAATATTAACGGATACTCGGAAGTCTTGCACATAAGTGCCATATATGTAGCCAAAGCTACTTCATATCTCATAACACAAATAGGCTCGCTTTCGAGCTATTCACGGGCCTGCTCACACAAGTTGTCAGTCAGGATGTAGCTACACAGTGTTGCTCACACAAGCCGTCAAGTATCTGCAATACATGCCGGACTACCCACCACCGGTAGGACGACGCAGACCGCACCGGTCACATAATCGCATATACACATGGGTTCCTAGTGACATGTCACTTGTATCCTATTCTATTCCTAAGGTTCAATCGGGATTTCTCGCTTGTCGAAACTTTGACGAATACTTCCATAGAGTCAATCAAAATTCATACAACTTTAAAGCATTTAAAACATAAATATAACAATGCAATATTTACATACGAACTTACATCGGTACAAAAATAGTAGAATTTGACCTAATCGTCAAACACTTTGTTTTCCCCCCGGTCTAGATTCAAACCTCGTTTTTCTTGATCTATAATAACAAATTTAACTCATTTAATACTCACATTATTCAATTCAGTCCAAAAATCAAATTATGGAAAAATTACAATTTTGCCCCTAAACTTTTGACATTTTACAATCTAGTCCTTAGGATCGTAAAATGAAACATGTTCAATTTATTTAATACAAAAGCCTAGCCGAACCATTTTCATACCCATAACAGCCCACAATTTCCATTAAATCACACTTTTACTACATATTTTATAACTTTTACAAATAGGTCATTTTTGACATTTTTACATAAAATCACTTAGTAAAAGTTGTTTATCCAACATCAAATTTTCATAATCTACAATTAAACATCAAAATACACAAATATATAACATGGGTCAAACCCTAGACCTTGATTATTTATTAAATTAGTGGTAGAAATAGATAGATCGGGTTACAACGATTTCAAAAATGTAAAGAGCATTAAAAACGGAGCAAGAACAGACTTACAATCGAGCTTGAAAGATGGCCAAACCCTAGCTATGGACACCCTTGAAATTTTGGCACTACCATGAAGAAGATGAACTAAATTTGGCCTTTATTTTACTTATTAATTCATTTAATTAGCCAAATGACCAAAATGCCCCTAACTTAAAATATAAAAATTCTCTTACTTCATGTCCATTTTTGTCCACTAACTTAACCAATGGTCTAATTACCATCTACGGACCTTCAATTTAAAATCTCATAGCAATTGGACACCTCTAACATATAGAACTCAAATTTTGCACTTTTTGCAATTTAGCCTCTTTACTAAATTGAATGCCCAAACGTCAAAATTTTCAAACGATATTTTCAAGAAATCATTCCATAAAAATTTAGACCATAAAAATATAATAAAAATAAATTTTACTACGTCGGATCTGTGGTCCCGAAACCACTGTTCCGACTAGACCCAAAATTGGGCTGTTACATCCTATAAATTAAGTTATTTTCATTAAAATGTCATATTCTTTTAAACGACAAAGCTCTCTCAATTTCTTCATCGATTACTTCTTTCTCTTGTTGTCAAGTTTTTACGAAATCAAGAATCCAGAACCTAGCTCTTAGAACTTAAGGTAAAACTCTGTTTCTTTAGAACTTTTAAGAAGGTTCGCAATTGAAGAGACTAGGTTCGCTAAAAGATTAGTATGTACGAACCTAGGCTCGCTTATGTTTATGTATGAGTTTTATTGTGTTTTGACTATTAGTGACTTGTGAATGTTTGTGAAGTTGCGAACCTGATAGAGCCGCCTACAAGTAAAGACAAGGGAAATGTAACCTCCAAAACCCAGCCTAGACATTATGGCTAGATTGAGAAGGCTACATTAGCCATCGAAATGGCTAAGTTAACTTACGTTACTTTTTAAGACCTTAAATAAACTCATTTTAGAGAAAACCATAGTTGTACTTTGAGTTATCTTAAAATCATTCATTCATTAGGTCGTGTATGCTTAGGATTCATTTTATTGTTGAGAGTGTTGTTTTAGAAAAACTAATTGCTTGTCGCTCTTCTTTAAAAAAAAAACTCGAAGTTAGACTAATGCAGCGGAAAAACCAATTTTCAAGTCATTGTAGAAAATTAGTTGCGTTATCGATTTGTTTTTAAAAAACAGTTCCTTTGCAAAGTAGTGGAAACTAGGGAACAATATCCAATTTTACTTAAGCCTGATATCATGAATTATTCGGTTATTATGCTTGAGTAATCCATGCATGCAAAAATCCCCAAAAGAAAAGTTACCAAGCCACAGACCAGAAAAAATTAAAAATTACAAGCCAAAACCAATAAAGACATAATAATACTTAATTAAATAATAATTTGAGGTCCAAGTTGATTATTCGAATGCCGAGTCCGGTCCTAATTTTGAGGTTTACCTGAAAAGTTAAACACTATTAGGTGGTGAGCTTATGAAAAGCTTAGTTTGAGTCGAATAATTATTTAAACGGGAAAAAAACATCAAATACAATGAAACATATTAGCATTAGCAGAAGAAAACAGAACCATCATAGGAATTTTATGTCATTACATAGCCGCTATCAAATTGATGTCAAACGTGGTATGAGCATGAGACATCATTCATTTGAGTAACAATAATTAATTTCAATACCATTCAATACAACACAATACAACAATTATCATAAATTGATAACATTTGAATATGTCGTGAGCATGATGCAATGCAAAAAGGTTGCTACCCATACCATCCGCTACACACCACGAGTTCCCCAGGACCCATCATCCGAACTCCAAAACATTATGAGCATAGCTCGATGTGGTAAAACCACCGAATAATCAATAACATAGAAAATCTGTAGGATATCAGATAGTGCGATACAATCGCCAATAACATATAATATGCGATAAAATCGCCAATCCCCTCGGTACTCTAGGTGCAGTGCACTGACTACATAAATAGCACCCCTTTCAGTACACAAGATAAAAAATATCTCATGTATTTAAATGATACATAAGCTTAATATATCAACACATTATATCATTCAGTCAAACATTCTCATATCTCATAACTCAAATAAGCAATTACAAACTCAATCAAACATCCATACTATCAAACTAGCAATTTCCCTAACATATCAATCTTTTAAGGCTCGAAACATACCTAGTTCGGCCACTCACAAAATCAATAATTTGGATATTAATATAATCCAATAAAAAAGCTAATTTATCATATATAACATGATATTTAACATTTCAAACAATTTTATGAGTTTAAGACCCACACCTTATTTTTCGCTTCCTCGCAGCACACTAGTGAATTTTCCAATTTTTCTTAATAATTTCTTAAACGAACCTATACCAAAATTCAATATATATTCAATAAATTTACCATTAAACCAGAACTAAAACACCAACTTATGATTTCAAACCAATCGTTAAAACTATAACTATATTATGAATCCAAACTAATTAGATTCCTTACACTGTATCGATGCAAACAGTACATACAATTGTTCTTCGCCTTTACGGATGATTTGGAGTGTTTGGGTCAGCACCTAATTCAATAATATACTTGAAAAAAAGTAGCTAATTAATGATTAAATTTCTTCATTTAATCAATTCATAACCTTTACCCAACAACTATGTCGAAATAACAAACTAGTTACCCTTAATTGCACTTACGCTTCACGATTTGTGGAATTCGAATGGCCAATTGATCAAGAACATTTTCCCTAATTGAAATGGGTTTAAAAGCTGATTAGGAGGTTTCAAGAACCCAAATTAATGTTTAAAAAATATATTCAAGAACCAAGAATCAAAACAACCCCCTTTCTTGCAAATAGGCGTACGCACCACCACCCATGGTGGCCAAAATTGGGGATGAATTTTAAAATGGTTTGAGATCTCATTAAATTATGAAAAAATACCTTTGAAATAATTTAATATCCATAAAATTCCAGATCTAGAAATTTATGTTTTTAATGGACAAGATTAATTAAGAAATTGAAAAGAGAAGAGACCTTACCCAAGCTAGTCGAGAGAAACGTCAATGGAAGTTTCTTGGCAATGTTCGGGATCGATCTTGGAGTTCAAGATTTTAGATTTGGGGCTGATTTTAATGAGAAAAAATTACATAAATATGGTGGAGAAAATGTTAACAAATCTTGTGGCAAAAAGAAAAAGAAAAAAAAGAAAAGAGAAAGAGATTGTAAAACTAGGTGTAGGCGACGACAACAATAGAGGAAATGAAAAAAAAATTAAAATCAAAGAGAAGGAGAGGAGGAGAGGAATGGATAGGGCAATGAGGAGGAGGATTAAAGGTTGGTTATTAGTAAAAAAAATAATATTTATACCTAGGTTAACTAGGATTGGATGGCCCACACATTAAAATAAGGGGTTTTTGTCAAAAAATTAAATTATTTTCATGGGAAGGAAATTGAAGTTAGGACCTTAAGGATAAATTCAGTAATGTTTAACCATCAAACCAATACCTCATTCTTGATATAATTTGAAATATTTATTTAAAAAAACAAGGCATGTCACATACTAGGGTTTAAGGCAATATTTGCAAAATAATAAAAATGATGCGAAAGAAGGGATTTGAACTTGGGTTTCAAGAAACGTTACACTAACACTTAACCAACAAACCAATACCTCATTTATTTCCTAAAAATGCATAGATAATTTAAAAAATTAAGGCATGATCACTCTCTATCGATTTACAAACTCGATTCTACTAACCCCCGATTTTTGGGATGTTATAATTCTCCCCACCTTAAGGAAATTTCGTCCTCGAAATTTTGTTGGTCACAAAATCTGTTACCCCTTTTCCTTCCAACCAGGCCACCAAGCTTTCGCTGCGCAACTCTGATTCCAAAACAATTTCAAGCAATGCATCTCCTTAAATTCCGAACATATATTTTGCATATCTAATTAAGGAAACGTTACTAACAGATTCCTCTACCCCAATTCCCAATTTTGATAGAAACTCTACTGGATTACGCTTACCACAATATCTACAAATTGGAATCCTAGCTAATCTAATAGTTTCTCCAGTAATAACTACTACAACCTTTCATTGAGGTCTAACTCATTTGGCCCACTTTAAAGGTCACGAATTTGGTCCAGTGGAAGTAGACTCTCTCCTTTTCTGAACTTTATTCTTTTCGTTTCTTTTGCACTCCAAGCGTTTAGTCTCTCCCTCCATATTAGTCCTTTCAACCATAATCTTGAAAACCTTTTCTAAAACTCCTAATATCGCTTGGGACAGACAATGCATCATCCCAACCTCCTGGTTTTCACCTTCAGAAGTAGGCGCAATCACAATGTCAGTCTTCTTAGGGTTAGGCACAATTCCTTGATAAGAAAATGACTAAAATTGGGTAGCTCGACGCTGAGCCCCATGGTTCCTCATTCTACAGTTGTTAATTATGTATCCTGTGGTCTTAAATTTGATCTATAGTTTCTGAAAAAATAATCACTAGCTAACTTCAGTCAATTTTCAGTTTCCTATCTTACAGTTTCAAAGAAAAATTAAATACTAACTATTTCAGTTCTATGTCTACAGTAATACACCTCAAGTGTTTACCTATAACTTAACAACATCTTTTATATGGCAACCGTTATCGGAGTCTCGGACATGATTTTCTTTATAGAATATCATTTTCAAAATTCTTTTTGGCTTGTTTTTCCCAAATTTCCCATTTTTCATGTATGCATGCAGACTTACTTAAGTAGATTTGAAAACTCAGTCTGAGGTTTTGAACCAAGACTCTGATACCACAAAATGTAACCTCCCAAACCCGGCCTAGACATAATGGCTAGATTGAGAAGGCTACATTAGCCACCGAAATGGCTAAGCTAACTTACGTTACTTTTTAAGACTTTAAATATACTCATTTTAGAGAAAACCGTAGTTGTACTTTGAGTAATCTTAAAAGCATTCATTCATTAGGTCATGTATGCTTAGGATTCATTTTATTATTGATGCATGATGCAATGCAAAAAGGTTCCTACCCATACCATTTTCTACACACCACGAGTTCCCCAAGACCCGTCATCCGAACTCCAAAACATTATGAGCATAGCTCGATGTGGTAAAACCACCGAATAATCAATAATGCTGAAAATTTGCCAGATATCAAATAGTGTGATACAATCGCCAATAACATATAATATGCGATAAAATCACCGATTCCCTCGGTACTCCAGGTGCAGTGCATTGACTACGAATAATGCAGACTTAATATGCTGCCGGTACTCTACGAAAATCCTCCGTCAACCAAAAAATCCCAACCCAATGCATATGCAATATGTCACAGAATCTCATACATAATCATATCTCAATACTTTTCACATTCATTTGACATGATTAGCATGTCCTCAATAATCACATACTTTCAGTAAATGGAAACAGTGTTCCAATCTTTCAAATTACCATTGTGTTGGTATTAATCAATATCGTTCAATTTCACATACTTTATGCATTTTCAATGTGCATAAATAGCACCCTTTTCAGTACACAATATAACAAATATCTCATGCGTTTAAATGATACATAAGCTTAATATCTCAACACATTATATCATTCAGTCAAACATTCTCATATCTCATAACTCAAATAAGCAATTACAAACTCAATCAAACATCTATACTATCAAACTAGCAATTTTGCCAACATGTCACTCTTTTAAGGCTCGAAACATACCTGGTTCAGCCACTCACAAAATCAATAATTTGGCTATTAATACAATCCAATCAGCAAGCTAATTTATCAAATATAACATGATATTTAACATTTTAAAACAATTTTATGAGTTTAGGACCCACACCTTATTTTTCGCTTCCTCACAGCACACTAGCGAATTTTCCAATTTTCCTTAATAATTCCTTAAATGACCCTATACCAAAATTCAGTATAAATTCAATCAATTTACCATTAAACCAGCACCAAAACACCCACTTATTAATTCAAACCAATCATTGAAATTATTACTATTTTATGAATCCAAACTAGTTAGATTCCTTACACTGTATCGATGCAAACCGTATGTACAATTGTTCTTCGCCTTTACGGATGATTTGGGGTGTTTGGGTCAGCACATAATTCAATAATATACTGGAAAATTAGTAGCTAATTAATGATTAAATTTCTTCATTTAATCAATTCATAACCTTTACCCAACAACTATGTTGAAATAACAAACTAATTACCCTTAATTGCACTTACGCTTCACAATTTATGGAATTTGAATGGCCAATTGATCAAGAATGTTTTCCCTAATTGAAATTTGTTTAAAACATGATTAGGAGGTTTTAAGAACTCAAATTAATGCTGGAAAAATATAGGGAAGAACCAAGAAACAAAACAGCCCCCTTTCTTGCACATAGGCTTACGCACCACTACCCATGGTGGCCAAAATTTGGGCTGAATTTTAAAACTGTTTGAGATCTCATTAAATTTTGGAAAAATACCTTTGAAATCATTTAAAATCCCCAAAATTCCAGATCTGGAAATTTAGGTTTTCAATGGACAAGATTAATTAAGAAATTGAAGAGAGAAGAGACCTTACCCAAGCTTGTCGAGAGAAACGACAATGGCAGTTTCTTGGCAATGTTCGGGATCGATCTTAGAGTTCAAGATTTCAGATTTGGGGCTGATTTTAATCAGGAAAAATTACAGAAATATGGTGGAGAATATGTTAACAAATCGTATGGCAAAAAGAAAACGAAAAAAAAGAGAGAGAAAGATATGGTAAAACTAGGTCTAGGCGACGACAACAATGGAGGAAATGAAAAATAAATTAAAATCAAAGAGAAGGAGAGGAGGAGAGGAACGGCCAGGGAAATGAGGAGGAGGAGGATTAAAGGCTGATTATTAGTAAAAAATTAATATTTATACCTAGGTTAACTAGGCTTGGATGGCCCACACATTAAAACAAGGGGTTTTTGTCAAAAAATTAAATTATTTGCATGGGAAGGGAATTGAAGTTAAGACCTCAAGGATAAATTCACTAATGTTTAGCCATAAAACCAATTTTGAAATATTTATTTAATAAAACAAGGCATGTCACATACTAGGGTTTAAGGCAAAATTTGCAAAATAATAAAAATGATGCGAGAGAAGGGATTTGAACTTGGGGTTCAAGAAACGTTACACTAACACTTAACCAACAAACCAATACCTCATTTATTTCCAAAAAATGCATAGATAATTTAAAAAATTAAAGCATGATCACTCTCTCTTGATTCACAAACCCGGTTCTACTAACCCCAGGTTTTTGGGTTGTTACAGGAAAAACGAGGCTTGTTTAAAGCTTTCAACAAACTGGTGCGTGTAAAACACCCAACACCTGGCCTAGACGTTATGGCCGAATATTAATTAATTACAATAGCTCGTTTTAAACCCAGATGTTGAACTAGAAAAATATGTGTGTTTCAATAATATTAATTTTGGCAAATCTCTTATAGTTTTTTAGAAAAATACTCGTAAAAGTTATTTATTTTAGCGAAAACACCTAATTGATTAATTAATCTTTGCAGAGGAAATTTCAAAGTTCTAGTTTTGAAAACCGAGATTCTAATTTTGATAAATCGTATAATTTTGCAGTTTACGATGAAAATATCAAAATTAGATAAAACAAAACAAACCGAAAAGGAAAATCCAAAATATTTTTATAGTCCAAAAAGTCCAGGAATAGTTTAAAAACATAAACTGTCTCTTTTCATTTCCCAAGAATCCAATCCGAGCTCTCGCACACTACCTGGTCTAAAGTTTGTTGATTACTTGAGAAGAAAAAAATATAGGGTGAGCTAACAAAGCTTAGTGTGCAACTCAGCCCTCATGCATATAACATATATTAGATAGTCAAACAAAATTCCATAACTGAACAAACATAGATGGCATGACAATTTTATGCAATGCAACATAATAGGCAGATCAGATACTGATGGCATAGCATATCATGCGATGTAACATATTTCACATATCAGATACATATCCTACCCCCATCCGCTACACACCATCTCTTTCCATCCCTACACACCATTTAGGGTAATAAATACCCATCCAACCCCACACACCAAATAAGTGATCCCATGTCACTGTATAGAAATGTACAGTCAAGCTTGCTAGAAATAATGCTGTAATCCACTAGAATCATATAAGTGTGGTCAAGCCACCAGAATTACAGTCAAGCTGCCAGAACAGATATGTGGTTAAACCACCAGAAAGGGAAGATCATTAAACCGCCAATACTTCCTCCGTCACATAATTATCCGACCTCAATGCACGTGTTGAAACATAAAACATACTCAGATGCTCACAGATTAATCATGCTTTGATAGATCAGAAACATGCTAATAGAATTCTTAGATTTGCAGATTAGATGCAGAATTTACACTACATACATACTTTCAGATATTACACATGCAATATCGGTACCACATATTTCACATATAGAAATCATACACATTACATAACAGGTCCTAAGAAGTAGCTAACCTCAAAACGCACTTCAAACATGACCCTAACTAAATTTTATTGAAAATGGGCCCATACGACATGCTTGGCCTAGCCCATGTGGCCCACATGGCCTGACACATGGCCGTGCGGCGTCGATAGTGAGTTTTTCAGCTTTGCACCATTGATTGATTTTTTGGGAATATTGTTACATTCCTGACCTGGAAAACGATGATACGATACACTTCCAAACCCTAAAACCAGCATTCAAAATGAACTAACTAGCGGTAATACACCAAAATCCAATCATTAATTTGGCCACAAACGTTCAACATTTGGCCTTAACATCAAGATTCGACCCCTTGGAGACATTCAATTACTTACCCAACAGAACAACAATCCTAAAAATCCCCTAATTCGCTGGAGGTAAAACACGCATCTCACGATCTTCTCTTAACAAAAAATTAAAATGATTAGAATAAGAACCATAAACCACTTAAAAGATTACTCTAACACCAAAGAACCTTAATGAAAATAATTACTATAACACTAACAATAATATCATACTCTTACCTGATACTTACAACACACACGGCCAACACCAACACAAAAAAGAATGCCAACCACCGAAATTGGGATGGTAAAAAGGTAAAGGGCAGGAAAGAAGGGCAAATTCAGAAAAAAAGAGAAATCAAAGAAAATTTTTTCCAGTAAGTTAACGTGAAAACAAAAATGAGAAGAGTGGAAGGAGAGTGGTGAGATGGACGACAATAGTGGAGAGATTTTTGGGGATATTCCAAAATATTTTTTTTTAAATAAAATAAAGTCTTTATTTGTCTAAATCCTATCAGATTCCCTAAAATTTGAATTTAACTTAAATTTTGACCATACGGGCAGCACATACGGAGGCAAAGTAAAAATAATTTTGCTTTGCACACACGAGATTCGAACACAAGACCTCTTGGTAAGTTGAAGCCTTATCACTGGAACAGTAGGCTCATTCTTGCCAAAAAAACCCAGAATTTAAAGATAAGCCATAGGTTCAAGGGGTTGGGTTAAAAATAACAAAAAAAAATCATGGGAAGGGATTTGAACCTAAGACCTCAAGCACACATCCAGACTACTTAGCCATTGAACCAAACTAAATTACTTGACATGATTTCACAATTCAAAAATAGGAATTTTGGGGGTGTTACAACTCTCCCCTCAAAGAAATTTTGGCCTTGAAATTTACATGACTCAAGCAAATATGGGTATTGTTGACGAATCGAGTCTTCCGGTTCCCAAGTGGCTTTCTCAGTACCATGATTCTGCCATAGAACATTAACCAAAAGAATACTCTTCCTTGTCAAGACCTTAACCTCTAGATCCAGAATCGACAGCAGCTCCTCCTCAAAACTCAAATTCGACCTCACCTCAAACTCCTCAGTAGGCACAATGTGAGATGGATCAGACTAATACTGTCTTAACATGGAAACATGAAAAACATCATGTATGTGGTCTCTAACACCCTTCACCTAACTCGATGAATCGAATCTGAGTATTGGGTGTTACGCCCTATCATAGATGTATCTTGAACTTTCTATGAATATGACAGTCACTTATGGGTGTACATTGTATGGTTTGTATATACAATTCACAGTAATAAAATTTTAGTATTCCCTATTTTAACTCTCAATCTACGGTAAACACATTGGAACGATACTTAAAAAACTTATGCTCAGACTAAACACGCTGCTTAACTTCCACTATATGCATAACAACCCATCGCGCCAGTTTCTTTTTGGCGTAGCCCTGGCATCGTCCCTCAGCGCATAATCCTTTATAACCTTAAAGAGGAAATAACTTTAGTATGTTCATAAGAACTTAGTGAGATAATCCTTAAATATCTGTTTCGAATCAGAGTATGATAAATGCTTAGCGTGTCCTTTATGTGTCCTTTGACTTTTTCTTATTCCTTCTGGCGATTATTTCACTAAGATTTACATTAAAAGGCTGTAACTACTTATTTCTACTTTTGCCTTTTTCTTCCTCTCCATGTCTTTAAGGACTTATCTTCCTTTCATATTCTTTAAGCCTTTACTCTACTAGATTCCAAATTTGAGGTCCAAGCTCAAATGACTGATTCTTTCCTTTGAGGATACTATATATTCTTCACTTTTCTATGTCCCTTCTTAAATCTCATATTTACATGGTCCTTAACCATTTCATTTACCTTATTAACAGACTTAAGATCCCATTTCATACTTACTGATTTTTCCATGACCTTCGGGCGAGGTAGATTACGCCCATGACTTAATACAGAGTTCACCCAGATCTTCCTTACTTCAAGGTACTTTCTATACATGCCTATAACACATATGTCGGATTCACCACCTTTTTTTTGCACGGTTGAGCTCATTGTTCATTTTTTGTTACCATGCGGAGTTTGCCAAATCATTTACATCAGGTGCCTTTCTTTCAGAGGTCATTGGATACCTAGTTCTTTCTACTTGCCCCACACGTTATCTCTCACACTTACCATACCTTCAGAGTCCTATCTTTACTTTGCCTTCAGAGGACCATCCATACCATTCATTCCTAATTTCTTACACGCCATTCATTCAGAATTTTTCTGTGAAAGCATTCCTTCATATAAATAGGCACAAAGGCTTCCTTTGTATTCACCGTTAGGGCTTTCCTTTAAAGAGTTTCCACCAAGGAATCATGTCCTTAGGTTGTGCCATGAAGGCATTTCTTTTCAGATATAGCAATGAAGGCTTCCTTTACTAAGGTAGCCACAGAGGCTTTTCTTTGACAGAGATCGCCATAAAGGCATTTCCTTTCAGAGATTTGCCATAAAGGCGTTCTTAAAAAGAGGTTGCCACAAAGGCTTTCCTCTATAGATTTTTTCCACAAAGGTTATCCTTTATATTCGGTACTCGTCACAAAAGCTTTCTTGTCCAGATATTTGCCACAAAGGCTGTCTTTTACAGTTAGTACTTGCCATAAAAGCTTTCATGTCCAGCGTTGTGCCACAAAGACCATCCTTTATATTCAGTACTCGCCACAAAGGCTTTATCGTCCAAAGTTTTGCCACAGAGGTTGTATTTTACATTCAGTACTAGCCACAAGGGCTTTCCTTCTCCTGGTGATTTAGGCGATTGAGATTTGCTTAAACTCACACTTAGTGAGGTTCGCCCCTCATCATCCTCGGACATACAGAGAACCACATTTGGTGATAACCTTCTTTAATTTTTCCCATATGATGCCATAACACACCAATTACGGTCTTACACGATATGGTCTTCTTTCTATATGATGCCATAACCCACTAGTTATAGTATTACATGATATGATCTTCTTTAGTGCCATTGCCATGGACTTGTCCTTTCATAGATTTGTGTTTTTAGTGCAGACGGACCACTTTGATAACTCATGAGACAGACATAGACTCATCATGCATCGAATCACTCATGAAAGACATTCTTATGCTTACCAGACACACATGCACTTCCTATAGACTCATTCTTACTTTCAAACATAAGCACAACATATTCATACAAATCCATAAGTCTTACATTTCTGATCAGATTTGTCTCATTATACTTTACCAATTTAGATCTCATGCTTTGGTCACTTAGCATAGAAGTTTCTAGATAAGTATAATGTACATGCTAGAGTCAATCTAGGGACTCACCTGATGATTTCAAAGAGAAGCTTATCCTTCAGATCCATCATTTAGCAGGATGCTACAACCTCTAGAACCTGAATCACCCTCTCGGACTATGCATCAGTCTGCGGATGGAATGTTATGCTAAAGTCCAACCAAGTACCCAAAGCCTCATGTAGTTTCTTCCAAAATAGATATATGAAACGAGGGTCTCGATTTGAGATAATTGATACAAGAACCACATAAAGTCTAACTATCTCAGAAATATACAACTTAGCTAACTTCAGCAATGAGTAGTCAGTCTGAATTGAAAGAAAGTGAGTGGACTTGTTCAATCAATCCAAAATGACTTAAATAGTATCCTTCTTAGTGAGTGTCAATGGCAACCCACTAACAAAGTTCATGGTTACCCGTTCCCATTTCCACAGCGAAATCTTAACGGGTTGTAACAAACCAAAGGAAAGTTAGTGCTCAGCCTTTACCCGCTGACACGTCAGACATCAAGATACAAAATCAATCACCTCTCATTTCAAACCGAGCCACCAATACAACTCCCAGAGATCACGATACACCTTGTTCCCACCAGGGTGCTGATTTGTCGTAATTCGGTGTAGCGAATGAAACTAGTTTTCATATTTAAAGAGCTTGAATACAAGCATTTTCATTATATTTTAATTAAGTTTTCATAGTTTTAATTACATTCAATAAAATGTGCAAATTGAGTCTTTTATTGACCTTAAGGGATGAATGAGGCCTAACGGTGTACGAGACCATTAGGAGGTGCACTAAATAGATACTAGTCGCTATGTCACAACACGGGTGATTCAATGCTACAACATATGAAGCAGAATGGAGAAAAATCAAGACTGCTTTCGATGTTGCGACACAGAATAAGGATGTCACGACATACCCCTGAAGATAGCTGTAGAGGAGTATACTAATTGCTATGTCGCAACATAGGTCTTGGTGTGTCGTGACATCGACTCTGTGATGGAAACAAAATACCAAGTAGGGCTGTTTTGGTCTGGAAAATCAAACTTTAAGCTTGGGAACGTCAGATAACCTAGGGTTAAGGACGAAGACCACCTGAAGGCTATAAATAGGCTCATTCCTCACCTGTTATGGACATCATTCCTTTAGCCTAGATTCTCTCTTGTAAATTTAGTTTAGCTTTCTTTCTTTCTTAGGGTTTTAAATTTATTTCAATTGTTCTTGTTAATTTCAAGAGATCTGAATTGTGGAAGCATTCAAACTCTATGTATTCGTGCTTAATTTTAATACAATCAGGCGCTTTCATTTATTCTATGTTGTCAATTAAATTAGTCTCTTTAGATTGATTATATATTATCTATGGAATCCATGAGGAACTAATCCCTCTATGGGGGATTAGCGAGTGGAGGTATGATCTGTTAACTGTTTTGTAGGGGTACTTGATGGGCTCGAAACTAACTAATATTTCGACAGAGGCAAGCGCACCTATCGAACAGTAGTATACTTGTGGTGAGTCCAGAATATCGTATCCTCAAGGACTAAATGTAACACCCCAAACCCGGCCCATGAGTCCTGACCGGATCTGGTATGTCACGGAGTAAAATAATTTGGACCAGTTTGAAAGTTTGGTGAAAATTTGATAAAATTTGACTAAGGTTTTAAAACGGTGTTTGAAAACTCAATTGGGCTTTTATAAACATGGTTGGGTTGATGAACTCTTTGAAACCTATCGATTATTTAAAAATTTAAGGAACTTTCAAAATCATTATTGAAGTGGTGAATTTTGTTACCCGATGGTAACTTCTTTGAAAACTCGTAAAAGTTATTAAGTTAGAAAAGTTACTTTTAACCAGTTCAATTAATTTTTTATAAGATTCCATTTGTAATAACATGAGTAAAGTAAAGCAATAAAATAAACATCCAAGAATTAGCGGCCTTATTACAACCCAAATTAAAAGACTTTAAAAAAATAAATAAGATTAACTTAAACAAAGTAATTTGAGATCCATCGATAAGCATGGCCGCCTCGAGTCCTCTCAGGCCCAATCTCGCGTTCTACTCATCCGCAAAATGGTAAAGGAAGGGGGTGAGTCACCAAGACTCAGTGTGTAATCCCCACCCGGTAAGGTAACTCATACACAAGTCATTAATAAACATGCACATGCAACCCAACCTAACCATCCATACTCCTTTTCTACCCCGTGTGGTCAAAACCACCGGTGGTCAAAACCACCGATGACTTAGAGTCACAAATCGATGATGGGGCCAACCCATCGTGTGGTCAAAACTTTGATGACCATAGGTCACAATATATCAAGTGTGGTCAAAACCACTTTGGTGGTACCAAACCACCGGGACTTAGTCGCAAATAATCAATTGTTGTGGTCAAAACCCTCGATGACCATAGGTCACAATAATCTGATGGGGCCAACCTATCTTGTGGTCAAAACCATCGACGGCAGTCCATAATTCATCCCCTCCTCTCATCAATCCCACCATCACATGCTTTTATAACAATTTTCATAAATCATACCGTAGCATTTAATCATCATGTGATGGCATGCAAATCATATATCAAAACCACAAGTTAGGGGACTTACCCGATATCCATGATTATGCCACAAGCTAACCACAAACAAAAGATCTAAGGCAAGTAATACAAAGACATGTAAATTAATAAAGTGTGTAGAGAGATCTTACACACTGTTACTATCGTAATTCCTAGATCCCGAAAAAGCCGATCTAAGATGCTAAATCCCTTGACCTATAATCGGCCAAACACGAAGGTTTAGTGCCATAGCCTATTCGGCCAAACCAAATTAATTTAAAGGGCATCTTTTAAACCCGAATTCTTACCCAAATGCCTTGTGATTATCAACCACCACACACTATGTGCGAATCAGCTTCACTTCCCTACAATCGGCACTTATCCACATAAATAGCCTTGGCTTTTGAATACACATATATATAATGAAACCAATGATCTTAAATAAAGCCTTACCACCACTTACCAAAGTCGACTATTAACAAATGAAGGATTGATTGAAATATCCTTGAGTACCTAGAGAAAATCAGTTTCAACACTGATTAACCACCAAAATATATCGGCTTCCCAACCATCCAAATTGCCGGGATACCAAGTGAGAAAAGAAATAACCATTCGGCTAACACACTTACCTTCACCAATCGATTGCCACAAGAAATCCGAAAAGATTTATACCACCCTTAGTATTCGGCCAAAGAGAGTTTGATGGGGAGGAAAAGAGTTTCGGCAATAAGGAGTGAATATTCGGCCAATAAAGAAATAAAAGAAAAGGAAATTAAGAATGGAGATTCGGCAAGGAGAAGTAGAGAGAGTTTTTGAAACAAAGAAAGAAAGGTAAAGGATTAATGGTGTCGTCGGTTTTGATAGAGGTTGAAAAGGGAGTGAAAAGAAAAGACTTAAAAAAAATGTAATTTCTTTAGCTTGAAATTTCCAAGTAATTGGCTAAGCAAATTCGGCACTAATGCCCCTATACTTGCCGCCCACTCTTCCTTTGAAGAGTTTAAAATTCCCCAATTCCTTAATTCACTCTAGGCCACATATTTCAAATTATTCTAAATAATTTGAATACCTCAAATAATAATCAAATAATAATCCCATAATAATCTAATAATAATGCTAATATTATCCCTTTTTATCTTATCAAATAAATAATGAAAATAAAAGAGACCATGTGCTTGTCAAACTCTTCCAGCCGAATGTTAAACAAAGAACCCATGTGCAGGCCAATTCACCTTGTCACGCCAGCAGCAAAAAGGAAAAAATAAAAATCCAAATGCTGCTTCTTGGACTCGAACCAGCGACCACAAGTAGCAGCCCCCTCCCTTTTCACGCCTTAAGCCACTCTTCCCTTTGGAATTTCATGACATAAAGCCCTCACCTTTTAATTATAAGCCTTCTTCCTGGCCCTTACTCCTTCAACGCCAAAGCCCAAAAAAATAAAACTCCTTGCGTCCCTTGCGTTTCAAACCCGAGACCTCCGTTTGACGCCACCTCCAAGGCACCTAAGTGGCGCATGAAGGCCACTTAGCCATGCTGTTCTTTGTGTCACGTTTCGCCCAAAATTTTATTTAACCCCTATCCCCTAGCTTCCTTCCTTTTAACCCTTAAAAAGAATTTTTTTTTAACACTAAGTCAGGCCTAGCTTGGGTTTAAATCTAGACCTTAGAACATGCCCAATGATCCTAGAATTTAATTCTTCAAGCACACACATGGGAAAATATTTAAATTACACACAACCCCTAATTTAGGATGTTACACTAAAATTACTAGTAATAACTATCTTTTTATTATATAGCCTAATAACTAAGGGATTTTGTTTTTAATCTAAAATTAACTAACTAATTAACTATAAACGTGACAGAGATAGAATTGGGAAAAATATTCGAAGAAACCAATGACAAAGATAATACCCGAGGAAGAATCGAACTAGACTTCACTTATTATCCTGACCCTGAATTAAATGATTTATTCACTTACCTTGATCTGTAGAAATCCCTAAATTATGTTAATATCTCTTTTGAGACAAAAAATAACTTACTCTAGGATGATTAATCGAAATTTCTTTATAATTAAAACCCCTATTGTCGCATTAACTCGATCTATGGATTCCCTTATTAAATTTGACTATAATCTGACAGATTTATGTCATCCTATTTCTAGGGTTGCAATCAACTCCGCTTAATTATGCTAGATCTTCTCTTAAACAGGGACTTTTGCTCCACTGAATAAGCACATCAATCTTGAATTAATATTCCTGAAAACATTAAAGCAAGGATTAAGAACATAATTAAGAACAAGAACAAGAACAAGTATTTATCACGTAATTCAGATTTATTGAGTAATAAGATTCATCTAGGTTTCATCTTCCCTAGGTATCTAGGGAGTTTAGTTCAAAACGTAAGAGGAAGACATCTCAAAATAAAGAAAACAACAAGGCATAAAGAACCCAAAAAATTTTAAAGAAATTGGTGGAGATCTTCAATATTGGAGTGAATCTGCTTCCGAGATGATTTTGATGGCTTCCTTCGAGTAATTTCTTCGTTCTACTCTGTGTGTCCTTAGGTTCTCCCCTAGGCTGTTTATATAGGCTTTGGAGCACCTTTCTTGGCCCTCAAGTAGTCTTTTCCGAATAGAATTAGACTTGGGTTCGGCAGGGACACGCCCGTGTGACACGCCCGTGTGCGATAGCTTAGGCTGTGTTCGATTCTGCTCGTCACACATGGCTGTGTGGTCTGCCCGTGTGTAATAGTCCAGGCCGTGTTGATTTTTGAGGTAGGCCCATTTTGTCCCTTTTTGGCCCGTTTCTCGTTCTTTTTGACTCCCTAAGCTCTCCTGAGTGTAAAATATGAAATTAAAGGATTAGGAGCATCGAATTCATCAATTCTAATGAAAATTCATCCAAAAAAAGCCAAGCATGGGGTCAAAATATGTATAAATTATGGTTTATCAAATATCCCCACACTTAAGCGTTTGCTTATCCTCAAGCAAAATCCTCAACTCACAATTAAAATTAAACCTCCTTAATTCATAATTCTCATTAATAGTGTCTCATCATAATTCATACATTAATAATTTAACTAAAAGAATCCTAAAGATTCAAACAATCCAAGTCATAATTTTTTATAGCACGAAAACATAGGTGTTTTCCACTTATCTGAATAATTACCTTTGATTCAAAACCGACAAGAATTGACATCCTCACTAAAGATTCACTCAAATCACTCAAAGTGTTTAAGGTTCAAAAATTAAGCACTCAAAAGTCAAAAATGAAAAGTTATTACCATAAGCTTGCATGAAAATCAAGTCTCCAGCACTATAAAATGAGATGATACACAAATCAAAAGGTTTTTAAAAGGGTTTTAATGGGGCTTGGGTTAAAGGTGTGGATAAAGGCTAAATTAGAGGGTTAGAATCGAGATTGAATTGACAATTTACCTAAATAGAAAAATAAACTAATAATGAATAATTACAATAATAACATGAGCTTCTTCTCAAAATGCGAAAGTAACCGTTTAAGCTCAAAGAATAAAGAACTAGTAATAATGAATATATATTTCTACTTTTTTTTGCACAATAATAGAAAGAATTTAATAAAATAACTGAAATAGAGAACATAGTTAGGCAACTGATCACATCAAATCTCGACAAAAAGGGAATCAATGAAATAGGAACAACGAAGCAAAAATTGGGTTTTGGGTTAATATTAATCGGTGAGTCAAGAAATGGTTTATTAGGCTCAAAGGGGTTCACTAGGTGTTAATTATGAAGGTAGGATTTTAGTGGATTAAGTGGGTTAAAACCTAGGTGTCTTTATCATCTAAGTATATCAAATCAAATGTGTGGTCTTAACATGCATAATCAAAGCAAGTTCTAGAATAACAAATCAATATTGACACACTCATAACCAATAAAGTGAGCAAGAAAAGTATATGCTCTAAAAGGCTCAAAATCTCACAAAAATTATGGTTTTTGATGGCAAGCTTGCAATTTTCAAACTTCAAAGTACTATTTAAATTTAGGGAAACAACCTAAAAAATTTTTAATTCTGAAAATAGACTTATCATGTTTGATTCTCTAATGTCTTAAAGTTTAAATCATCAATGCACAATTACCTATGATTTAATCCAAAACATATCAATAAAAATCATAAATCAATAAAAATTTTATTCTAATAGTAATATGAGAAAATTACTTAAGAACAAAACATCACTCAGGGACTTTCTGATAATCATATAAATAACCTCCCCACACTTAAGATGTACATTGTCCTCAATGTACAAAATTAGATAATGACACAATAATAAGAATATCATATGAGAGGGAGATAAGTGAAACTTCCTGAATTTTGGATGAAATCTGTGGAATAGTTGATGCGGAATTGTAGATATAACAAAGTGAAGTGCATAATTCTGAACAACTAATAAAAAAATAAACACAACTGTGGAAGACGATTAATGGATTACTCGATTAGGAATAATTATAAAAGCTAAAATATAGTTCAGAATATAAAAGAGAAGTCTTTAAAAATATGATAAGAAACATAGACTAAAAATAGAAAAATAAAAATAAAAATAAAGATAAAAAGAAAATAAATGGACTCAGAGGTCCTCATAGTCGGACGCGTCGCGAGGTGGCGGTGCCAAAATAGGGGAGAAGGAGTAGAGAGGGTTTAAATAGGGATTGGGGCACACGGTTGTGGCCCACGCCCATGTGCCCTATGTTTAGCCCGTGTGTTTTGTAAATGTTGGTTTAGGGCGTGTTTGAGTCTTGGCCCACGCCCGTGTTCCCTTGGTGTGTTGGGTCACACGGCTAAATCGCACGGCCGTGTGATGCTTCATTCGTTTATCCCACGCCCGTGTTAATTAATCAATATCGACCACGGCCTATAGGCACGGGCGTGTCACACGCCCGTGTGACTTACTCAGCTTCAACCACAGCTTCTGGGCACGGGCGTGTCGCACGCCCGTTTCACTTACTCAGTATCACCCACGGTCTTAAGGTATGCTCGCCTGGGTTTATCGCATCCCGTGTTTTGGGGAAATTTTTGTCCTATTTCTGCATGGTCTTCACCACGCCGATGTACCTACTCGTGGTGTCCACACGGCCACGGCCACGCCCGTGTGCAAGGCCGTGTGGGTAGGGACACCTGCGCCTATTAATTTGGTTAGTTTTTAGTTAGGTGCTAAAAATCGAAAATATGAACATTAATGAGGTTAGTACTCGAGTTGCCTCCCGAGAAGCGCTTATTTAGAGTCTAAGCTCGAGTCACCTTTTATTCGCATAATCATGGTGGTTCGAGGAGTTGAAACTCCTCATTCATGCTATCAATCTTGTTAAAATAAGGTTTTAGATGGGTACTATTTACCTTGAAGGTGCCAAATTTGGAATGAGTTACCTCGACTGTACCGTATGGGAAAATATTAAGTACCGTGAAAGGGGTTGTTCCATTAGGTTCAGAAGTGGAAACACGAGGATCTGCATTGTCCACTAGAACTCGGTCTCCAACCTTAATTTGACTCGATTTATTTTTAGGCTCGTCATGGCTCTACTTTGGTTCATCGTGTACTTTCAATTTCTCCTTAAACTATGTTCGCCATTCATCTAGTTCCTCGATCTGGAGCCTTCGTTCCTCATAAACAGTTCTATTCTCAATATGAGAGCTAGACCATGGCTCTGTCATCTTCTTCCGAGGAATTTCCTGCAAAAAAGATTGAACTTTAAGTTTACTTAAATTAACAGGACTTGTATCATCTTGATCAGTAGATATTCTGACAGAATCACGTGCTTGGAGTTTAATCATGTCATCACCTACACGAAGTATTAATTCCCTTGAACCAACATCAATAATGGTCCTAGCAGTTGCTAAAAAAGGTCATCCTAAAATTAAAGGAACGTCACTGTAACACCCCTCACCTGTATTCTACACCAGAATCGGGCCCGAGGCATTAGCGAATTAAAACCACTTGATCGCCACTTATGCTCAACGTGACTACTCTCAATAACTACCACAACTACCACATTAAGGACCTACGAGGTCTTAAACATACATACGAGAGCTCCCGAGGCTCTACCGAAACTTTATCGATCTTAAAATTTCTTTCACTCAGACAAGGGTCACACGCCCATGTGGAATGGGACACGTCCGTGTACCCTCAAGACATGCCCGTGTCTTCCACCCGTGGTCGTCACTGACTAAATTCTCATGGCCTGGACACACCCGTGTTCTCCACCCATGGTGAACAATGACCACCTTACATGACCTAGGCACACGCCCGTGTGGCTAGTCCGTGGTCTATTCTGACTTGAAATGCTAACATGCAGGGGACACACGGCCAAGTCACACGCCCATGGGCTGACCGTGTGTCACACATGGCCTAGACTCACGCCCGTGTGTCTACCCAGATGGACAAGAACAAAGCTATTTGTCATGCCCTTCTCACCCCTCTAGCATACACAACAAGTACTCATTAAACACATCCATAACCAACTCATAATGAACATAGTCTTACATGGATAAATACATCTTTTCACATAATGATGTAGCCATCAACTATGGCATTATACAAAATAGATTATCCATCTAAAGGCCAACACATCTTAGCCAAAAAAACAATATACCCTAACGTGTCTAGCCTCTATACATGCCATATACAAAACATTAAGTCCAATGTACCAGAGTGTGCTGATAGTGTGGGCGATCTTCTGATTAATCCGCGTATCACGATTCAATCCTTGTTCTCTATAAAAAAAAAGGGAAAAGAAAGGAGTAAGCTTTGAGCTTAGTAAGTTTACACATAAACAATTTAAGCATTCTAGTATAAGCTAAACAACAATTAACATTATACTAACATATGTAATTCACATCCACTATTATGCTTACTCTTTCTATCCCTTACCACATCTCCAACACATCATGAGTCACATACTCATAATCATTGACATGCACCCCTGCACTCAATAGCACATTTACTCAAAATACAACACATAATTATTTCTTAATAATACATCCACATAGCTAAATTACTCGGTGGTTTCGTACTTAGCCCACCACAATCAGATCATAAGGTAGTATCGCACATAGCCTACCACAAGGGATAATTATAGTGATTCCGCACATAGCTCACTAAATAATATGCTTAACAATAGTATCGGACACAGCCCATCATTGTTAAGTATCAAGGTGGTTGTAACACCCCAAACTCGGACAAGACACCACGCCCGAATCTGGTATGTTACGGGGAAAAACGTCTTTGAGTGATCAGATTTTTTTTCGTTTAGAAGTGGGGTGAAAACATAGTGAATTTGAGGAAAGTTTGAGTAGGTTTGTTTGATTAGATTTTGAAAACTTAACCACGTATATAGTTAAAACGAGTTAATTTCATTTAGGACTTCCAATAGTTTCTTAGTGCCATTTTGAAACATTTTAGACTTAGTGGCAAATCGGGTTTGATTTGAAAATCATTTGAGTTTATTGAATAACAACACATAGCGAGATACCCGATGGTATAGTTTAAAACACATTGCGATATAAGTTTGAAAACATTGTTTTTCCAAGTTTTAGTAAAATTTCATGCCAAGTTATTTGTTAAGCAGGTTGAGAATCTAATTAAAACATACCCATCATAAAACATAATTTAAAGGCCTTTTACAACTCCAAATTAATAACTCAAATAACAGTAATTAAACTAAAGTACCCAAATGATAGAGATGGAGTAAAACTTTATTAAGCATGGCATGAGCACCCCGAGTCCATCCCGGCTCCATGTCGCGTCTCACGAGTCACTGAAATGTCAAAGGAGAGGGTGAGTCGAGTGACTCGATGCATAAATCCGCTCCCGATTAAACAACATGCTAACACACATCATACATAGCAACATAATTAATGCAACCCGATCCTAACCATCCGTATCTCCTTTTTCTACCCCGTGTGGTACCAAACCTTTGGTGGTGCCAAACCACTGGTGACATATAGTCACAATGTGTTACCAAAACACTGGTGTCCCAAAGACACAATGTGCTACCCAAGCACTTTGGTGACCGTAGTCACGATAATCGAATGATGGGGCCAACCCATCGTGTGATACCCAATCACTAGAGACGATCCCATATCTCATGTGGGGCCAACCCACGGTGGTGTTACCCACGGGGACAAGTCGCAATGAGGTGCCCAACCTGCGGTGTCCCAAAGACACAAATGTGCTACCAAAGCACTGGTGACCGTAGTCACAATAATCGAATGATGGGGCCAACCCATCGTGTGATACCCAATCACTAGTGTGACGATCCCATATCTCAAAGTGGGGCCAACCCACGGTGGTGTTACCCACGGGGACAAGTCGCAATGAGGTGCCCAACCTCTGGTGTCCCAAAGACACAAATGTGCTACCCAAGCCTTTGGTGACCCAAAGTCACAAAGTGTGTTACCAAAACACCGGTGCTCGTCGGCACAAATCATCTTTGCCCCCTCCACTCATATCACCCATCAACAACCAACTCATGTAATCATGCATATCATACAAATTATGCATATCATGCTAATATGTTTGACTCATGCCCCATATCACATACATACATAGTCATGATACCATATAGATCATCGGTAATCTAGTAACAATCTTGACTTACCGGATACGTACACATACCCCATTTGGGTATCCAATAATCCATCATCTTTTGTCATGATTTTAATAGGCAAAGCAGGTTTATTAATAACATTACTAGATATCGGTGTGTTAGTTTACACACACAGTAATCTGAGTCTAGAAAATCGACAAAAGCGATCTAAGTCCCTTGATTAACTAGCTCCTACAATCGGCCAAGACATAGGGGTTAGGTGCTAAAGCCATTCGGCCAAGGATTTTAAGCCAACAGAATTGCTACCAACCCTTACCTTCACGATTTGGTTTCCTACCAAATCCGAACCTGATGGTTCCTTCTTCAACAATCGGCACCCTATCAAAATAGTTAATCACAAATCACCTTTGACTTAATCGAAATCACGAATAAACCATGAGCGATATATCACCATCACTTACCGAATTGGTTAACAAAGGAGAAGGCTCCACACATTTCGCTTGGAACTCCACGATTGCCCTATCACACAATCGGTTCAATCATAAGAGACCACACCTTTACCACATGCCTAGAATCGGCTAATAATCCAATCAACACCCATTAAGCACTAGAGAGAGGAAGAAATGGCTATTCGGCCTAGCACTTACCAACACCAACCAATTATTCGGCCAAGACGCCACTAGGGAAGAAGATAGGTTCGGTCCACACTTTGCACCACAATCAAACAAAAGGTGCGGCTAGGGGTTTATCACTCTTATCTTCGGCCTTGAAAGAAAAAGGAGGAAAAATAGAGGTGGGAAGAAATGGGGAAATCGGCAATTGAGTTTAAAGAAAAGAAGAGGAATAAAGTTGGATAAGGGAGGGTACTTTCGGACTTGTAAATGAAAGAAGAAGAAGAAGATGTGTTCTAAGAGAATGGAGTTTGGCTAGCAAGAAAAGAAGTGGAAAAACGGTTTTGGAGAGGTGGGGTTTCGGCTCAACACAATGAACAAAAGAAATAGGTGAGAGGAGCATTCGGCCTACACCAATGAAAGAGGGACAGAGATGATTGAAAACTTTCGGTTTGCAAAAAGTAAAGATGGAGTCACTCACTTGATTTTTGGTTTCAAGAAGTGAAGAAAATGAGAAGAAACCTTGAAGAAAATTCGGCTACAAGTATCAAAAGGAACTTTTGCTTTTACCAAATGTGATCGAAAATGCCAAAATTTCCAAAAAAATTTCGGCACCCCACCAACATCACACTACTATCCGTCACTCCCCCTCCCAACTCCCCTAAAATTCGGCCATGATCCCCCCAACTACTCCATGCCACACATTCAAATGTGTTTACCAAGTCTTCCTCCTAAAATCCCTCTCCACCCTCCATTCAAATGTGAAGACTTAGTCTTAGGCAGAGTTTGAACTGCCACAAACTCCTCCCTCCATGCCGTCAAAAAGAGTGCCAAAAAGTGGCCACTCATGGCTCGAACACAAGGCCTACACCCTTGCATTAGGCGTTACCCACACAAAGCCTTAGTGGCGTCTAGCTTGCCACTACACCAGCTCCCTTTTGTGCAATAAAACATCAAAGAAAATCCTTATACCCTAGCTCCAATAGCTCCCCTGACTTAACACCCAAAAATCAAAATTTTCCCATTCACTCAGGCACACTCCTAACCCACAATTAAGCCCCTAAAACACCGAAATAGCAACACAGCACACTAAACACATGCAAAAACATGCAACAACAAAATAGCCCCTAACCCGGGATATTACAGTTCTACCCCCCTTAAAATAATTTCGACCTCGAAATTACCTGATCAGAAGAGTTGCGGGTATTGCTGTCTCATCATATCCTCGGGTTCCCACGTCGCTTCTTCCACGCCATGATTCCGCCAAAGAACCTTAACCAAAGGCACAGACTTCTTACGCAGAACTTTCACATCCCGATCTAGAATCTGCACAGGTTCTTCTTCCATAGTCAAATCTGGATTTACCTCGATCTCTTCCATTGCTACCACATGCGACGGATCTGAACGATACCTCGAAGCATCGAAGCGTGGAAAGCGTCGTGAATCGACTAAGCTCTGCGGCAACTCAAGCGTCGCACGCCATGGTCCAACTCGTCTCAGAACCCTATACGGCCCAATAAACCTCGGACTTAGCTTGCCTTTCTTCCCGAACCTCAACACCTTCTTCCAAGGCGAGACCTTCAGGAAAACTCGATCCCCCACAGCGAACTCTATATCTCTTCGCTTAAGATCGGCATAAGACTTCGCCGGTCGAAGCTTCCTTCAATCTAGACTGAATCGACAACCTTGTCTTCGGTCTCGCAACCAACTCGGGTCCCAACAAGCGGCGTTCACCTAACTCCGTCCAACACGTAGGTGAGCGACACTTCCTACCATACAACGCCTCATACGGTGCCATCTTGATGCTCGCAGTAAGCTGTTGTTGTAGGCAAACTCGACTAATGGTAGAAACTCCTCCCAACTACCTCGAAATCCAAGATACAACCTCTCGGCATATCCTCCAAGACCTGAATAACCCTTTTCGATTGACCGTCGATTTGCGGGTGAAAAGCCGTCTTTGAAATCCAAGCGAGTACCCAGAGCACGATGCGGTGCTTTCCGGAACCTTGGCGTGAATGCGGGATCCCTATCCGAGATTATCAAAGCGGCACACCGTGCAACCTCACTATCTCGACACATACGACCGCTTGCTGGCTCAAGTGAGTAGTCAACCCTCACCGGAATAAAGTGAGTGATTTAGTCGATCAATCCACCACTACCCAAATGAATCTTTCTTGCTTGGCGAAGCGGTAATCCAGCGACGAAATCCATGGTTATCCTTTCCCACTTCCATCGAGGAATCTTCATAGGTGAAGCAACCCCGACGGCAAGCGATGTTCAGCCTTGACCTGCGACAAGTCGGACACTTCCCAACAAACTCTGTCACCTCCTTCTTCAAGCCAGGCCACCAAAAGCGCTCTCTAAGATCCCTATACATCTTGCTACCTCCGGGATGCATAGCATAAGGATCGCTATGTGCGTCTGAAGAATCTTTTGCCTCACTCAACATCTTTAGGCATACAAGCCTTTCCTTGAAAACATAGAACCCCATCACGGACAAATTTGTAACCCTCCAAACCACCATCCGCACTTGCAACCTCCGCGCACTCGGAACCTCATCCAATAAGCTGTTTCTCTACGATCTGCTCAACCCAAGTAGGCTTAACTCGCAACTCGCGAGAATACTCCCATCGTCATACAAGCTCAAGTGGGCGAACAAAGCTCTTAAGTCCGAAACAACCTTGCGACTCAACGCGTCGACCACCACGTTAGCCTTGCGGGTGATACTCAATCGAGCAGTCATAATCTTTCAAACCTTTCGACCCATCTGCGACTGCCTCAAATTCAAATCCTTACGAGTCGGTAGATACTTGGACTCTTGTGATCTGTGTAGACTATCGATCTCTCTCCGTATAAGTAGTGCCTCCAAATCTTTAAAGCGAAGACTACATTTGCTAGCTCCAAATCGTGCGTCGGATAATTGACCTCATGTGGCCTCGGTGCCGAGAAGCGTAAGCCACAACCTTACCTTCTTGCATCGGCACACAACCCAAGCCCGTATGTGATGCGTCGCAATAGGCGTGAATTCCTTACGGCCTCGGGTTGAATTAGAACCGGAGCCTCGGTCAAAATCTTCTTTAACTTGTCGAAGCTTTCCTGCTTGCTTCTCGGTCCATACAAGCGGAACTTCTTTCCTCAAAGCAACTTGGTCATCGGTGCGCTGCTATCAACGAAACCCTCAACAAACCTTTGGTAGTATCCGGCCAAACCAGAAAACTCGAATCTCGACCAGCGACTTAGCGGCTTCCAATCCAAAGCGCCTCAATCTTACGAGGATCTACTCGAATCCCCTCGGCCGACACTACATGACCCAAGAAAGTCACTTCTCTAAGCGAACTCGCACTTACCGAACTTAGCATAGAGTGCTTTTCCCTCAAAATCGCAACACCACTCGCAAATGCTTGTCATGCTCTTCCTCCGCCCTTGAGTACACCAAGATGTCGTCTATGAAAACCACGACAAACCGATCCAGATCTTCTTTGAAACACCCTATTCATCATGTCCATAAGCGCTGCTGCCGGTCGTTAGTCAACCCGAATGGCATTACGAGAATTCGTAGTGCCCATCCGAGTCGAAAGCATTTGTTTTATGGATATCGGCCTCTTAACCTTTAGCGGTGATACCCGGATCTCAAGTCGATCTTGAAAATACCGCAGCCCCTTTGGTGATCAAACAAATCATCTATCCGTGGTAGCGGATACTTGTTTTTAATCGTCGACTTGTTCAAGCTGGCGGTAGTCTATACACATCCGCATCGTGCCATCTTTCTTCTTGACAAAAGTACCGGCGCACTTACGGCGAAACACTTGGCCTAATAAAACTTCGATCCAATAACTCACGGATCTCGAGCCTTAAGCTCCATCAATTCCTTTGGCGCCATCCTATACGAACAACGAGACCGCGCGCGATTCGCAATAACAGATCAATCCCGAACTCCACCTCGCGATCTGGCGGCAAACACGGAAGCTCCTCGGGAAAAACATCGATAAACTCCTTGCAGTGCGAACCTTCTCCACAGCGGACTCCTTAGCCTCCAAGGCATACACATGAACTACATACGCTTCACGGCCTTTCACGACCATCTTCTGCGCCTTGAGCGGATACCACATTTGATAAGTAATCCCTCCTATTACCTATCATAGCCACCTCATCACCCTCAACCGTCTTAAGAACCATGCGCTTGGCGCGCAATCCAACCTTGCACGGTACTTGACCAACCGGTCCATCCCAAGAATCGATCGAACTCCCCAAGCGGCGGTTCCATCGGATCGCGATAAACACTACCCCTTGAAGTTCTAAGGGTACCTCTCTAAGCAGTTTATCTACTACTACAGAGTGACCTAGAGGGCTAATCACAGTCATCTGCCTAGAAGATATCTCAGAGTCTAAATCCATGGTCTCTACTATACTACTGGCAACATAAGAGTGCGTTGAACCCACATCAATCAAAGCAGTATAAGGAGAACCAAAAATCAAGAACGTACCGGTTATGACGTCCGGTGCGTCGCCCTCCTCTCGGCGCCTCGCAAAGATACACTAATCCGGTGTCTAGCATCGAGCTACTCGCACTCTGCGGTGCTCCACGGCCCGAGGCGAACCATTACCACCTCTGCCATTACCACGGCCCCTCTGCGGTGGCGGTCCACTACCTCTGAACTGATTACGGCCCTGACTCTCAGACTGAATCCTAGCCAACCTACGCGGACAGTCCCTCACACGGTGCTCCAGAGAACCACACTCGAAGCAACCTTTTCCTCCAGTCCAGCAACCACCCCAATGAGATTTCCCACTGCCCGATCACATCGCTGCGGCGGTCCACGCTAGCGACAACAAACCTAGCGGTGGTTCGCCCACTCGGTCTAGCCCTCTTCTGCGGGTTACCCGAGCGATCCGAAGACCCAAAGCTCCTCTTATGTCTATTTACGTCCATACCCCGCCTCACCGGCTCCTTAACACCTCGGCTACCTTAGCCTTCTCAACTAAGACAACAAACTCGCGCTCCTGGCGAGGAGCAATCAGCGACCTCAAGTCGTCTCGCGAGACCATCCTCGAAACGAACACACCTCTCATGCTCGGTGGCCACAATGCCCCTGGCATACCTACTCGCCGGGAACTTCGGCCTCGTACTCGCAAACAGATTTACTCCCTGAACAAGCCTCGAAATGCCTTCCATTTGGGAGTCAATATAACTAGCTCCGATGTACTTCTTTTGATATGACCACGAAATAATCCCATGTCGGATCCTCTGCGCCACTGCATCTCGAACCGTGAGCCACCACCGCGATATGACTCATCCCGGAGAAGCGTCGATGCCCTTCAGCTTCTCTTGTTATTGTCAAGTCCAGATCGTCCATGATCCGCTCGGTTGCCTCCAACCAATATTCAGCGATCTTTGGGAGCAACACGAAACACCTCGGAAGAATTCGGCCCCATTTGCCCGAAGTCGCTCGAGAGCGATTTCCTAACTCTGCATTACCACCAACACCAGCTACTCTTTCCAACACTCGCGGCATCGCTCGTGACACTGCGCGTCGCCCCGATGCGATCTTGGAACTCACCACCTCCGGTGGTGGCGATGCCGGTATCTCATTTTTTCGAACCACGACCGGATCCTACGGGCTCGAAACCGTCATCCTACCACGACCTCGTCCACGACCACGTCCACCTCTAGCGCTCATGACTAATCTTCCTACGATATCGATTAAGAATTTTTATGCATCAAGATTTATTCCACTTGTTTAAGAGCAAGTCTTATGAATATTTTAAGAGGATTTGTTTCATGAGTTCACAAAATCCTATCGTTTCAATCTCTAAAGTAGTATACTATTGCTATTCATCAAATCATATCACATCCAATCAATTCACAAGCAATAGTGCGGGGTACTTACAGGCGCGGCCCAGTGCAGGAGACTCGGTGCCATGCCTTTCAAACCATACTTTGAGAATAAAACTAACAAAACAATCTTTTGAAAACATTTTTGGCCTCGGGCCCACAGTGAAGCTTTTGAACTAGGCTCGATACCACAATTGTAACACCCCAAACTCGGACAAGACACCACGCCCGAACGGTATGTCACGGGGAAAAACGTCTTTGAGTGATCAGATTTTTTTTTCGTTTAGAAGTGGGGTGAAAACATAGTGAATTTGAGGAAAGTTTGAGTAGGTTTGTTTGATTAGATTTTGAAAACTTAACCACGTATATAGTTAAAACGAGTTAATTTCATTTAGGACTTCCAATAGTTTCTTAGTGCCATTTTGAAACATTTTAGACTTAGTGGCAAATCGGGTTTGATTTGAAAATCATTTGAGTTTATTGAATAACAACACATAGCGAGATACCCGATGGTATAGTTTAAAACACATTGCGATATAAGTTTGAAAACATTGTTTTTCCAAGTTTTAGTAAAATTTCATGCCAAGTTATTTGTTAAGCGGGTTGAGAATCTAATTAAAACATACCCATCATAAAACATAATTTAAAGGCCTTTTACAACTCCAAATTAATAACTCAAATATGATGAATTAAACTAAAGTACCCAAATGATAGAGATGGAGTAAAACTTTATTAAGCATGGCATGAGCACCCGAGTCCATCCGGCTCCATGTCGCGTCACGAGTCACTTGAAATGTCAAAGGAGAGGGTGAGTCGAGTGACTCGGTGCATAAATCCCGCTCCCGATTAAACAACATGCTAACACACATCATACATAGCAACATAATTAATGCAACCCGATCCTAACCATCCGTATCTCCTTTTTCTACCCCGTGTGGTACCAAACCACTGGTGGTGCCAAACCACTGGTGACATATAGTCACAATGTGTTACCAAAACACTTTGGTGTCCCAAAGACACAATGTGCTACCCAAGCACCGGTGACCGTAGTCACGATAATCGAATGATGGGGCCAACCCATCGTGTGATACCCAATCACTAGTGAGACGATCCCATATCTCATGTGGGGCCAACCCACGGTGGTGTTACCCACGAGGACAAGTCGCAATGAGGTGCCCAACCTCCGGTGTCCCAAAGACACAAATGTGCTACCAAAGCTTTGGTGACCGTAGTCACAATAATCGAATGATGGGGCCAACCCATCGTGTGATACCCAATCACTAGTGAGCGATCCCATATCTCAAAGTGGGGCCAACCCACGGTGGTGTTACCCACAGGACAAGTCGCAATGAGGTGCCCAACCTCCGGTGTCCCAAAGACACAAATGTGCTACCCAAGCCTTTGGTGACCCAAAGTCACAAAGTGTGTTACCAAAACACTCGGTGCTCGTCAAAGACAAATCATCACACCCCCTCCACTCATATCACCCATCAACAACCAACTCATGTAATCATGCATATCATACAAATTATGCATATCATGCTAATATGTTTGACTCATGCCCCATATCACATACATACATAGTCATGATACCATTAGATCATCGGTAATCTAGTAACAATCTTGACTTACCGGATACGCATACATACCCCGTTTGGGTATCCAATAATCCATCATAATTGTCATGATTTTAATAGGCAAACAAGTTTATTAATAACATTACTAGATATCAAAGTGTGTTAGTTTACACACAGTAATCTGAGTCTAGAAATCGACAAAAGCGATCTAAGTCCCTTGATTAACTAGCTCCTACAATCGGCCAAGACATAGGGGTTAGGTGCTAAAGCCATTCGCCAAGGATTTTAAGCCAACAGAATTGCTACCAACCCTTACCTTCACCGATTTGGTTTCCTACCAAATCAAACCTGATGGTTCCTTCTTCAACAATCGGCACCCTATCAAAATAGTTAATCACAAATCACCTTTGACTTAATCGAAATCACGAATAAACCATGAACGATATATCACCATCACTTACCGAATTGGTTAACAAAGGAGAAGGCTCCACTGATCGCTTGGAACTCCACGATTGCCCTATCACACAATCGGTTCAATCATAAGAGACCACACCTTTACCACATGCCTAGAATCGGCTAATAATCCAATCAACACCCATTAAGCACTAGAGAGAGGGAAGAAATGGCTATTCGGCCTAGCACTTACCAACACCAACCAATTATTCGGCCAAGACGCCACTAGGGAAGAAGATAGGTTCGGTCCACACTTTGCACCACAATCAAACAAAAGGTACGGCTAGGGGTTTATCACTCTTATCTTCGGCCTTGAAAGAAAAAGGAGGAAAAATAGAGGTGGGAAGAAATGGGGAAATCGGCAATTGAGTTTAAAGAAAAGAAGAGGAATAAAGTTGGATAAGGGAGGGTACTTTTCGGCTTGTAAATGAAAGAAGAAGAAGAAGATGTGTTCTAAGAGAATGGAGTTTTGGCTAGCAAGAAAAGAAGTGGAAAAACGGTTTTGGAGAGGTGGGGTTTCGGCTCAACACAATGAACAAAAGAAATAGGTGAGAGGAGCATTCGGCCTACACCAATGAAAGAGGGACAGAGATGATTGAAAACTTTCGGTTTGCAAAAAGTAAAGATGGAGTCACTCACTTGGATTTTTGGTTTCAAGAAGTGAAGAAAATGAGAAGAAACCTTGAAGAAAATTCGGCTACAAGTATCAAAAGGAACTTTTGCTTTTACCAAATGTGACCGAAAATGCCAAAATTTCCAAAAATTTTTGGCACCCCACCAACATCACACTACTATCCGTCACTCCCCTCCCAACTCCCTAAAATTCGCCATGATCCCCAACTACTCCATGCCACACATTCAAATGTGTTTACCAAGTCTTCCTCCTAAAAATCCTCTCACCCTCCATTCAAATGTGAAGACTTAGTCTTAGGCGAGTTTGAACCGCCACAAACTCCTCCCTCCATGCCGTCAAAAAGAGTGCCAAAAAGTGGCCACTCATGGCTCGAACACAAGGCCTACACCCTTGCATTAGGCGTTACCCACACAAAGCCTTAGTGGCGTCTAGCTTGCCACTACACCAGCTCCCTTTTTGTGCAATAAAACATCAAAGAAAATCCTTATACCCTAGCTCCAATAGCTCCCCTGACTTAACACCCAAAAATCAAAATTTTCCCATTCACTCAGGCACACTCCTAACCCACAATTAAGCCCCTAAAACACCGAAATAGCAACACAGCACACTAAACACATGCAAAAACATGCAACAACAAAATAGCCCCTAACCCGGGATATTACAGTGGTATCGCACTTAGCCCACTATCAAGCATTATCACTACACATTCACATGTCTACTTGTAATACATTCATCCATTCACAACTACTATCTCATTCATTCCACTAGAATTGGATAGGTTCTCAATCATTCTACACATTAGCTAGAATTAACAATGTATACGCATAAATGCATCGTTCATACGTAAACTTACCTCGGTACTCAAAAAGTATGGAGATGTACAATTTAGTCCATGACCTTGCCCTTGCCTCGGTTAAGATCCGGGCTTCGTCTTTCTTGATCTAAAATGACAAATCAACCCGTTCAATACACACATTGACTAAATTGACCCTTATCTCTTACTTTAGCAAAATTACCATTTTGCCCCTTAACTCTCTCATATTTACACTTTAGTCCCAAGGCTCGTAAAGTGATTTTCATTCAACTTTCTAGCCTTTCATGCTTTTTCGAATCATTTACTCATCTAAATCAATCGTCAATTCTCACTAAATCACTCATGTATGACCAATCTCAAGACTTTCACAAACTAGTCCCTACATGCATTTTTCAAGGAATTCACTTAGCAAAAGATGTTTCTACTACATCAAGCCTTCATATTCTTCCATAAAACATCAAAATACATGCATGTCATACATGGTTACATTCTTGAACATCAATCCTAGCTCAACATATAGCTAAAAATAACTTACTCATGTTACTAGGACTTCAAAAATATGAAGAATATAAAAAACGGGGCTTGGATGCACTTACTAGCAAGCTTGAAAAATTGAAGAGCCCTAACAATGGCTTCTTGAAATTTTCGGTCGCTTGGAGAAGAAGATGAATGAAATTTTGTCATCTTTTTCCCTTTTTAATCACTTAATTGACAAATGACCAAAAAGCCCCTTAGTCAAACTTTTCCAATACCATCCACTCATGCCCATTTTTTGTCCAAAAATTAGAATTTGGGAAAATTACTATTTAAGGACCTCTAATTGATAATCCAATTCTATTTTGTACAAATAGCTTCTAGAATCTCACATTTTGCAACTTTTGCAATTTAGTCCATTTGGACAATTCAACCGCAAGTTAACAAAATTGCTTCATGAAACTTTCACACTAACATGCAAACATAGCATAAACCTCAAAACTCATACATATACCTCGGATATGTGGTCTCGCACCACTATTTTGACTAGGTCCTAAATCGGGATGTTACAACTCTCCCCTCTTTAGAGATATTCACCCTCGAAAATCATACCAGTAAAAAGGTTTGGATGTTGCTCTCTCATGTTTTCTTCCAGTTCCCACGTAGCCTCTTCCACACCGTGTTTCAGTCATAACACTTTCACTAGGGTTATGCTCTTATTCCTCAACTATTTCACTTCTCGAGCCAAGATCTTAATCGGCTCCTCTTCATAAGACATATCCGGTCTTATCTCAATTTCTGTTGAAGGAATCACATGTGAAGGATCGAAACGATACCGTTGCAACATCGACACATGGAACACATTATGGTTCTTGTCCAATTGTACCGGCAAAGCCAACCGGTATGTTACTGGCCCAACTCTATCTGTAATCTCATACGGCCCTATAAATCTCGGGCTCAATTTCCCCTTTCGGCCGTGTAACAGCCCAATTTAGGGCCTAGTCGGAATAGTGGTGCGAGACCACAAATCTGAGTTAGTAAATTGAGTTCTTAAGGTTTATGACATGTTTGAATGATAGTATTAAAGTTCCATGTAGAAATTTTGTGAAATTGACATGGAATGATCAAATAGGACTAAATTGCAAAAGTTTCAAAATATGAGTTTCTAGAAGCTTTTTCTATGAAATAGCTTTAGAATATTAATTAGAAGTCCTTAAATAGATATTTTCCCAAATTATAATTATTGGACAAAAATGGACATGAGTTAGTAAATTGTAAAATTTTAAATAGAAGGGCATTTTGGTCATTTACCAATTAAATGATTAAAATAGGAAAAAAGATGATAAAAATTTCATTCATCTTCTTCCTTGGTGCCGAAAACTTGAAGAACCCCATAACTAGGGTTTGTTCATCTTTCAAGCTTGCTAGTAAGTTCATCTTAGCCCTGTTTTTAATATTCTTCGTATTTTTGAGGTTCCCGTATTATGAATTAGCTATTTTTAGCTATAAAATGAGCTAAGATGCATATTCACAAATCTACCCAATAGTGACATGCTTGTAAAATGATATTTTATGGAAGTTTATGAGAGTTTAATGTTAGATAAACATCTTTTCCTTAGTGAATTTCATGAAAAATGATGGTATGGACTAATTTGTAATAGTTAGGAAATTGGTCATACCTATTAGAAATAGTGAGAATTGATGATTGTTATAGTAGAGAAAATGAATCAGCTAAGCATGATGTTTAAGAAAGTTAAATGAGAATCATTTTACGAGCCTATGGGCAAAAGTGCAAATATGAGAAAGTTTAGGGGCAAAATAGTAATTTTGCCAAAGTTTGAGTTAAGAGTTAATTTAGTCAATGTGAGTATTAAATGATCTAATTATAATTATAGATAAGAAAAATGAAGCCCGGATCGAAACCGAGGCAAGAACAAAGTCGAGGACTAAATTGCATATCTACACACATTTTGTATATTGAGGTAAGTTTGTATGATTTCTAAGCTTTATGATTAATATCATTGAACTGCTTAGCGTAATGTAAAATATTACCATGAAAATGTTGGATGTTATGATAAACAAAGAAGATAATGAGATCAAGCATGAGAAAGTTCCGATTGAAGTTGAATTACTTAGGATACTCGATCTATCACATGAAATGAGAAAGTCCGTATAAGACCAAGCCAAGGCATGGCATCGGCAATCAAGAAAGTTATCATGTAAGACCAAGACAAGTCTTGGCATTGAAGAGTTATTATCAGATGAAGACCCATATAAGCCCAAGCCAAGGCATGGCATTGGTGAGTTTCCAAGCAAAGTTATAATGTAAGTCCAAGACAAGTCTTGGCATTGAAAAGCTATAAAGAGATAGAGATCCCATGTAAGTCCAAGCCAAGGCATGGCATTGGTGAGTAACAAGAAAGATTTTAGGTAAGTCCAAGCCAAGGCTCGGCATTGACAAGTAAAGATACCAAGTAAGACCATGTCGAGACATGGCAATGGTAAGTTCCCAAGGGAACTCATAAGGAAGACTTCGTGTAAGCCCATGTCAAGACATGGCATCAATACCAAGTAAGAGATCCCATGTAAGACTATATCAAGGATATAGCATTGGCATCAAGACACATGTGCTTTGAGATTTAGTATCCTCTGTTATTCATAGTAATTCATCGGGTAAAAGAGTAAAGATTAAATGAGAAAGTAAGAAAGTTAAGTAAGTAAAGTTATTATCAAGTTATGCTAGTCAGAGTTAATTAAGAGTAATATTCATGATATGAATGATGAAGTTGAGATTATGATTATCATAGTAAAGTATACTGATTTATGTGATCAAGTGATACATGCGTACGAGCATGAGAATAGTAAGTACCATGAGATATGTAAGAATCAGTAACAGTAAGTAAGCTTAAATACTTGAGATTTCATAATGCCATTGTTTATGATGAATGGTTAATGTTAAACAAATATATTGCTATGAGAATTACATGCAAACTTACTAAGCTAAATGCTTACGTCCTTTATTCTTTCTTTCCATGTAGTCTCGCCAAGCTAATCTCGTGGATCATTGTCATCACAGCTCGGAGCACACTATCAATCGCTATTTTGGTATAGCCAAGTTGTTTATATTAAGTCTGGCATGTATAGGAAACATTTCGTTTTGAGTTATGTTTTAAAACTAGCCAAAGTGTTGGCTATCAAGCTTAGTATTCTTTTTGTATATGGCCAAAGAGATGAGTCATGAATGATTAAGTATGTATGTTTTAATCTATCAATAAAGTATGCATCCTTGTTCATGTTAGATGTAATAGTTGAGTTGCTAAATTGAGCATGAGTTTGGTCTTGATTTCAGGGTGCCAATTGGCTTGGTAAATAGCCTCTAAGTGCCAACACGGATGGACACATGGGCGTGTGTCTAGGCCATGTGCACCCTGCACTTTTGTTTCTTAAGTCAGAATAGACCACGGGCTAATCCCACGGCCGTTTGTTTAGGCCGTGTCTGACAAACGGTTAGAACATGGGCGTGTGCCCCAGCCGTGTGAAAAAGTCAGTATATCAAGGTATAGCACACGGTTTCAGTCCACGGGCGTGTCAAGACTGTGTGAGATTAGTCAGTGTCGACCACGGTTGGGAGACATGGGTGTGTCTTAGGGGTACACGGGCGTGCCCCAAGCCACATGGGCGTGTGACACCTATTTTGAGGAAAAGTTCCCAATTGTATTCTGAAAGTTCCCGGATATGTGTTTAAGGCCTCATAGGCCCATGATATGTACGTTTTGACTAAGAAAGAAGAGTTTCTATTTTGGAACAAAATTTTACAGCCCATAAGTACATGTTTAAGTGAGCTCAAGCATGGTAATGTCTCATATCCAGTCTTAGCCTTGGACTCGGGTATGGGGTGTTACATTTAGTGGTATCAGAGCTACGGTTTAGTCAGTTCTAGGACTAACTAGCACGAGCATGAGTCTAGCTATACATGTCATACATGAGAATGTTTTTATAATGATAGTGTGACGACTCCTGACGACTTAAATTATGTTTATACATTTAGTAAATGGATCCCGATAGAGCTGTGGCGGGTGACGTAGAAAGTAATCTTGGCTCATTGAAGGGGAGTGCTTAGAACGAGAATGAGAATAGACCCACTACGGTGAGTCAAGAAGGAGGAGAAGAGGCTAGAGAAGCCTTCCTCCATATGATGAATACATGGTATACGGAGTTTGTTCGTACGAACTCGAATGCGCAACCCCCTCCACCCCCACCTATTCCTCAACCTATCCCAGTAGCCCCTCAAGTAGTAGAGGTAGTAAGAGGAGAGAAGCCTCCAGTTGATAGAATCAGGAAACATGGGGCAGAAGAATTTTGGGCTAGAAAAGATGATGATCCGGAAAAAGCTGAATTCTGGTTAGAAAATACTATCAGGGTATTTAATGAGTTGTCATACACATCTGAGGAATGCATGAAGTGTGTAGTCTCTCTTTTAAGAGATTCTGCCTATCAATGGTGGAACACATTGGTGTCTGTGGTACCGAGGGAAAAGGTCACATGGGAATTCTTCCAAGAAGAGTTCAAGAAAAAGTATATCAGTCAAAGGTTCGTGGAACAAAAAAGAAAGGAATTTCTAGAGTTAAAGTAAGGCAAGATGTCTATGACTGATTATGAGCGTGAGTTTGTACGGCTCAGCAAATACGCTCGAGAATACGTGTCCACCGAGGCCATCATGAGTAAGAGATTTGAAGATGGGCTAAATGAGGACATCAAATTATTTGTTGCTGTCATAGAACTGAAGGAATTCGTTGTGCTAGTAGAGAGGGCTTGTAAAGCCGAAAAACTAGTATAGGAGAAGAGAAAATCTGAAATAGAGTCTCGTGACTCTAAAAAGAGACAGTGGAATAAGTCATTCCAATCCACATCCAAGAAGTCAAGAGATTTTTCCACCCGATCGGCTACTTCCACTGGGTTTTCAAGGAAGGACAAGAGTAAGCAGTATTCAGGAAGTAAGGCACAGACAACCTCAATTGCTAGTGTGGGGAACATTCGATCGGATAGACCCGAATGCCCACAGTGTGGCAGACGTCATTTTGGAGAATGTCGAGCACATGAAAATACATGTTTCAGATGTGGTTCCCAGGACCACTACATAAGAGATTGTCCAGATACAAGGAAAGAAGATAGAGCTCTAACCAGAGATCCAGAGTGTAGTCGAGGAAGATCGCAAAAGAACCCGGGAAGTGGGGCAAGTGGAAGGGTAACCCTAGAGAGCGGTGCGAGACCGAGGGTAGGGCACCTGCGAGGACTTATGCCATTCGCGCTCGCGAAGAGGCATCTTCTCCTGATGTTATTACGAGTACCTTTTCTCTTCATGATGTTAAAGTTATTGCTTTGATAGATCCCAGATCCACACACTCTTACATTTGTATGAAACTAGTATCCAGTATGAATATGCCTATAGATTCTACAGAATTTACGATTAAGGTGTCTAATCCTTTAGGCAAGAGTGTGTTAGTTGATGAAGTATGTAAATATTGTCCATTAATGATTAGAGGTCATTACTTTAAAGCAAATCTGATGTTGCTACCATTTGATGAGTTTGACATCATTCTTGGTATAGACTGGTTGACCACTCATGATGTAATAGTTATTGTGGGAAGAAATATATTGAGACGAGATGTGAGAATGGGGATATTCTCCATATAGAATCAGATGAGCAAAGTAAATCACTAGCAATGATTTTTCACATGACGGCACAGAGATACATAAGAAAGAGGTACGAGGCATATTTGGCCTTTGTGATGAATGATAAAGAAACAGAGTTAAAGATTGAGCCAGTACCGATAGTATGTGAGTACATGGATGTTTTTCCCGAAGAATTACCAAGAATACCCCCAGTAAGAGAGATTGAGTTCAGCCTTGAACTGGCTCCCGGTATTGTACCAATATCTATTACTCCTTACAGAATGGCTCCAACGGAGTTAAAGAGAGTGAAGTCACGATTGCAAGAGTTGTGAGATAAAGGCTTTGCTAGGTCAAGTTGTTCTCCCCAGGGTGCTCAGTTTTATTTGTGAAAAGACAGATGGCACCATGAGATTGTGCATAGATTACCGCTTGACTTAATAAAGTGACGGTGAAGAACAAGTACCCATTGCCTAGGATCGATAATTTGTTCGATCAATTGAAAGGAGCCACTGTGTTCTCCAAAATAGACTTGAGATCAGGGTACTATCAGTTAAGAGTAAAGGAATCAGATGTGTCTAAGACAGCTTTTCGAACAAGGTATGGGTATGAATTTTTAGTCATGCCTTTTGGTTTGACCAATGCTCCTGCAGTATTCATAAACTTAATGAACCGCATTTTTAGACCATACCTCGACAAGTTTGTAGTCGTTTTCATTGAAGACATACTAATTTATTCCCGAGATGAGAATGAGCATGCTGAGCACCTATGGACAGTTTTACAGATTCTACGAGAAAATCAGTTGTATGCCAAGTTCAGTAAAAGCAAATTTTGGCTCAAGAAAGTAGGATTTTTGGGACATATTGTCTCGAGAGAAGGAGTTCGAGTAGACCCCAGTAAGATTTTGGCTATTATGGACTGGAAGCCACCGAAGAATGTCTCTGAGGTTAGAAGTTTCCTAGGCCTAGCTGGCAATTATAGACGATTCGTCAAGGGGTTTTCTATTATTGCAACCCCGATGACTAAATTGTTACAAAAAAATGTGAAGTTTGTGTGGACAGAAAGATGCCAACAAAGTTTGAGCCCGAAAGCGATGTTGGCGAAGCTCGAGTTTTAGTACAACCCGAGGCAGGGAAAGAATTTGTGATTTATAGCGATGCATCCTTAAATGGATTAGGCTGTGTACTTTTGCAAGAAGGCAAAGTGATTGCTTATGCCTCAAGACAGTTGAAGCCTCATGAGAAGAATTATCTGACCCACGATCTAGAGTTGGCTGCCATAGTCTTCGTATTGAAGATATGGAGACACCACCTATATGGTGAGAGATGTCAGATTTTCACCGATCACAAAAGTTTGAAGTACTTGATAATGCAGAAAGAGTTGAACTTAAGGCAGCGGAGATGGTTAGAGTTGATAAAAGACTATGAGATGGTCATTGACTACCATCCCGGGAAGGTAAATGTGGTCGCCGACACTTTGAGTAGAAAGTCCCTATTTGTATTAAGGGTAATAAATTCACGGATGACTTTATCCACTGATGGTTCTATTCTAGCTGAGTTGAAAGCTAGACCAGTATCCCTCCAAGTGATTTTTGAGGCTCAGAAAGAAGATAGTGAATTGGAAGTTAAGAGAGCTCAGTGCGAGACAGATGTTGAGTCTGATTTCCGGATTAGTCCCAATGGAAGTCTGATGTACAAAGATAGAATTTGTGTATCGAGAAAGGACGAGCTTATGAGAGAGAATTTTGCATGAGGCACATAACGGATGTTTATCTCAGACATCGGGTAGTACCAAAATGTATAATGACTTAAAGCAACAATATTGGTGGCGAGAATGAAGAAAGATATTTGAGTTTGTTTCAAATGCTTGATTTGTCGACAAGTAAAGGTGAACACCAAGTACCTTCGGGTTTGATTCAACCCATTTTGGTTTCGGAGTGGAAATGGGACCGTATTACTATGGATTTTGTAACGATTTTACCATTATCTCCGAGCAAGAAAGATGTTGTATGGGTTATAGTTGATAGACTCACGAAGTCAGCTCATTTCTTACCTGTACGAGTTGATTACTCACTAGACAAGTTGGCAAACTTGTATGTGTCAGAAATAATAAGGCTTCACGGTGTTCCGTTGTCAATTATCTAAGATAGAGATCCGAGGTTCACATCCAGATTTTGGAAGAAGTTGCAAGAGGCCTTGGGTACAAAGTTGAACTTTAGTACTGCTTTTCATCCTCAAACTGACGGCCAGTCGGAGAGGTTAATTCAAGTACTCGAGGATATGCTCAGATGTTGTATTCTTGAATTCCGAGGTAGTTGGGAAAAGTTTCTCCCATTGGTAGAGTTTGCCTACAATAATATTTTTCAGTCGAGTTTAAAGATGGCGCCTTATGAGGCTCTATATGGGCGTAAGTGCAGAACGCCTTTATTTTGGACTGAACTCAAGGAAAACCAAATTCACGTGGTTGATTTGGTTAGAGAAGCTGAAGAGAAAGTGAAAGTGATATGAGAATGTTTAAAAGCTGCATCAGATAGACAGAAGTCCTATTCGGACTTAAAGAGAAAAGAGATAGAGTATCAAGTCGGAGATAAAGTTTTCTTGAAAGTGTCACCATGGAGAAAAGTTCTCAGATTTGGCCGGAAAGGCAAGTTGAGTCCATGTTTTATTGGACCGTATGAGATTACCGAGAAAGTTGGGCCGGTAGCTTATCAATTGGCTTTGCCATCAGAGTTAGAAAAGATTCACGATGTGTTTCACGTGTCCATGTTGCGGCGCTACCGATCAGATCCTTCACATGTAATTACCGTCGAGAGATAGAGATTCATCCCGACATGACTTATGGTGAAGAACCGGTTAAGATTTTAGCTCGGGAAGTCAAGCAGCTAAGAAATAAAAGTATTACCCTGGTAAAAGTATTGTGGCAAAGACATGGAATAGAAGAAGCTACGTGGGAACCAGGAAAGAGCATGAGAAACCAGTATCCAAACCTGTTTGCTGGTAAGATTTTCGAGGACGAAAATTCCTAAGAGGGGGAGAATTGTAACAACCCGATTTAGGGCCTAGTCGGAATAGTGGTGCGAGACCACAAATATGAGTTAGTAAATTGAGTTCTTAAGGTTTATGACATGTTTGCATGATAGTATTAATGTTCCATGTAGAAATTTTGTGAAATTGACATGGAATGATCAAATAGGACTAAATTGCAAAAGTTGAAAAATATGAGTTTCTAGAAGCTTTTTGTATGAAATAGCTTTAGAATATTAATTAGAAGTCCTTAAATAGCAATTTGCCCAAATTATAATTATTGGACAAAAATGGACATGAGTTAGTAAATTGTAAATTTTTAAAGAGAAGGGCATTTTGGTCATTTACCAATTAAATGATTAAAATAGGAAAAACATGATAAAAATTTCATTCATCTTCTTCCTTGGTGCCGAAAATTTGAAGAACCCCATAGCTAGGGTTTGTTCATATTTCAATCTTGCTAGTAAGTTCATCTTAGCCCCGTTTTTAATATTCTTCGTATTTTTGAAGTTCTCGTATTATGAATTAGCTATTTTTAGCTATAAAATGAGCTAAAATGCATGTTCAAAAATCTACCCAATAGTGACATGCTTGTAAAATGATATTTTATGGAAGTTTATGAGAGTTTGATGTTAGATAAACATCTTTTCCTTAGTGAATTTCATGAAAAATGATGGTATGGACTAATTTGTAATAGTTAGGAAATTAGTCATACCTATTAGAAATAGTGAGAATTGATGATTATTATAGTATAGAAAATGAATCAGCTAAGCATGATGTTTAAGAAATTTAAATGAGAATCATTTTACGAGCCTAGGGGCAAAAGTGTAAATATGAGAAAGTTTAGGGGCAAAATAGTAATTTTTCCAAAGTATGAGTTAAGAGTTAATTTAGTCAATGTGAGTATTAAATGATCTAATTATTATTACAGATCAAGAAAAATGAAGCCCAAATCGAAACCGAGGCAAGAACAAAGTCGAGGACTAAATTGCATATCTACACACATTTTGTATATTGAGGTAAGTTTGTATGATTTCTAAGCTTTATGATTTATATCATTGAATTGCTTAGCATAATGTACAATATTACCATGAAAATGTTGGATGTTATGATAAACAAAGAAGATAATGAGATCAAGCATGAGAAAGTCCCGATTGAAGTTGAATTACTTAGGATACTCGATTTATCACATGAAATGAGAAAGTCCGTATAAGACCAAGCCAAGGCATGGCATCGGCAATCAAGCAAGTTATCATGTAAGACCAAGACAAGTCTTGGCATTGAAGAGTTATTATGAGATGAAGAACCATATAAGCCCAAGCCAAGGCATGGCATTGGTGAGTCTCCAAGCAAAGTTATCAAGTAAGTCCAAGACAAGTCTTGGCATTGAAAAGCTATAAAGAGATAGAGATCCCATGTAAATCCAAGCCAAGGCATGGCATTGGTGAGTAACAAGAAATATTTCATGTAAGTCCAAGCCAAGGCTCGGCATTGACAAGTAAAGATACCAAGTAAGAGCATGTCGAGACATGGCAACGGTAAGTTCCCAAGGGAACTCATAAGGAAGACTTCGTGTAAGCCCATGTCAAGACATGGCATCAATACCAAGTAAGAGATCCCATGTAAGACTATATCAAGGATATAGCATTGGCATCAAGACACATGTGTTTTGAGATTTAGTATCCTCTGTTATTCATAGTAATTCATCAGGCAAAAGAGTAAAGATTAAATGAGAAAGTAAGAAAGTTAAGTAAGTAAAGTTATTATCAAGTTATGCTAGTCAGAGTTAATTAAGAGTATTATTCATGATATGAATGATGAAGTTGAGATTATGCTTATCATAGTAACGTATACTGATCTATGTGATCAAGTGATACAGGTACCTTGTTACCGTACGAGCATGAGAATAGTAAGTACCATGAGATATGTAAGAATCAGTAAGAGTAAGTAAGCTTAAATACTTGAGATTTCATAATGCCATTGTTTATCATGAATGGTTAATATTAAGCAAATATATATCTATGAGAATTACATGCAAACTTACTAAGCTAAATGCTTACGTCCTTTATTCTTTCTTTCCATGTAGTCCCGCCAAGGTAATCTCGTGGATCATCGTCATCGGAGCTCGGAGCACACTATCAATCGCTATTTTGGTATAGCCAAGTTGTTTATATTAAGTATGGCATGTATAGGGAACATTTCATTGTGAGTTATGTTTTAAAACTAGCCAAAGTGTTGGCGATCAAGCTTAGTATTCTTTTTGTATATGGCCAAAGAGATCAGTCATGAATGATTTAGTATGTATGTTTTAATCTATCAATAAAGTATGCATCCTTGTTCATGTTAGATGTAATACTTGAGTTCTTTGAATTGAGCATGAGTTTGGTCTTGATTTTGGTGGTGGCAATTGGCTTGGTAAATAGCCTCTAAGTGCCCACACGGATGGAGACACGGGCGTGTGTCTAGGCCATGTGCACCCTGCACCTTTGTATCTTAAGTCAGAATAGACCACGGGCTAATCCCACGGCCGTTTGTTTAGGCCATGTGTGACACGCGGTTAGAACATGGGCGTGTGCCCCGACCATGTGAAAAAGTCAGTATATCAAAGTATAGCACACGGTTTCAGTCCATGGGCGTGTCAAGACCGTGTGAGATTAGTCAGTGTCGACCACGGTTGGGAGACATGGGCGTGTCTTAGGGGTACACGGGCGTGCCCCAAGCCACATGGGCGTGTGACCCCTGTTTCGAGGAAAAGTTCCCGATTGTATTCTGAAAGTTCTCGGATATGTGTTTAAGGCCTCATAGGCCCATGATATGTACGTTTTGACTAAGAAAGAAGAGTTTCTATTTCGGAACAAAATTTTACAGCCCGTAAGTACATGTTTAAGTGAGTTTAAGCATGGTAATGTCTCGTATCTGGTCTTAGCCTTGGACTCGGGTATGGGGTGTTACAGTCCGAATCTCATGATTTTCTTCCACGGGGACACTTTTAAAAACACTTTGTCACCCACCTCAAACTCAATTTTCTTTCTTTTCAAATCTGCGTACGACTTCTATCGGTCCGAAGCAACTTTCAGACTATTATGGATTACTTTTACTTTTTCCTCAGTCTCTTTTACTAGATCGACCCCATGGATCCGCTTCTCACTAAGCTCGGTCCAATACAGAGGAGTCCGACACTTACGAATATACAAAGCTTCATACGGTGCCATCTGCATACTCGACTGATAATTGTTGTTGTAGGCAAACTCGACCAAAGGTAGATACCTCTCCCAACTACCTTCAAATTCTAACACACAGCATCGAAACATATCTTCGATAACTTGAATCACTCTTTCAGACTAACCATCTGTTTGTGGATGGAACGCAGTACTAAAATTTAACTGCACTCCATGGCCTCTTGCAACTTCTTCCAAAACCTCAAGTAAATCTCGGATCTCTATCCGATATTATAGACACAGGCACACCATGTAACCTCACTATCTCTGCAACATACAATTCGGCTAACTTGTCCAGTGAATAATCAACACGTACTGGAATAAAATTAGCCGACTTTGTCAATCTATCCACAACAACCCACACAACATCCCTCTTTTTCGGAGTCAAAGGCAACCCCGTCACAAAATCCATTGTAACCCGATCCCATTTCCATTCGGGAACCATCACTGGCTGAAGCAATCTGAAGGTACTTGATGCTCAGCTTTTACCTGTTGACAAATCAAACACTTCGCCACAAAATCAGAAATGTCTATTTTCATACCTGGCCACCAATAAGACTTCTTCAAGTCATTGTACATTTAAATCTTGCTGGGTGTCTTGACAAATAACCACTATGTGCCTCATGCAAAACCTTTCGGATCCACTCTTCATCTCTAGGTACACAAATTCTATCATGGTACAACAAACAACCATCCGAACCCACTCGAAAATCAGAATCACATTCTGATCCACACTTAGCTCTCTTAGCTTGCATCTCACTATCATTTCTCCGAGCCTCACATATCACATTGAACAAATAGTGGTTTAGCTCTCAACTCTGCCAATATAGCACCATCATCAGACAATGCTAAACTCGTGCTCATAACGTTTAGAGCATACAAGGATTTCCTACTCAAGGCATCCGCAACCACATTCGCTTTTCCCGGGTGGTAATCAATGACTACCTCATAGTCTTTTAATAACTCGAGCCACCACCTCTGTCGCAAATTCAAATCCTTTTGATCCATCAAATACTTCAAACTCTTGTGATTCGTAAAGGTTCGACACTTCTCATCGTATAAATAATGTCGCCAAATCTTTAACGCGAAAACAATCGTAGCCAACTCCAAATCATGAGTCGGATAATTCTTCTCGTGTGATTTTGGCTGCCTCGAGGCGTAAGCGACAACCTTACCCTCTTGCATCAACACGCAACCGAGACCATTAAATAACGCATCACTGAAAACAATGAACTCTTTCCCCGATTCTGGTTGAACCAAAACCGGCGCCTCAGTAAACAATGTTTTCAATCTCTCAAAACTCTGTTGACATGTCTCAGCCCAATCAAACTTGACATCCTTATGCAACAATTTCGTCATCAGGGTAGCAATTACAGAGAACCCCTTTACGAAACATCTGTAATATCCTACCAATCCCAAGAAGCTTCTGACTTCTGACACGTTCCTCGGCTGTTTCCAATCCATAATAGCCGAAATCTTACTCGGGTCAACTCTAATACCATCACCCGACACAATGTGTCCTAGGAATCCGACCTCTCGGAGCCAAAACTCACTCTTGCTAAACTTAGCATACAACTACTTATCCCTTAAAGTTTGTAAGACAATTCTCAAATGCTCCTCATGATCGTTCTCATCCCGAGAATAGATCAATATCTCGTCAATGAAGACAACTACGAACTTATCCACGTACAGTCAGAAGACACGGTTCATCAAATCCATAAAAATCGCAGGTGCATTCGTTAAACCAAACGGTATGACTAAAAACTCATAATGGCCATACCTTGTTCGAAATGTAGTTTTCAACACATCTTGCTCTTTCACTCTCAACTGGTAATAACCAGACCTCAGGTCGATCTTGAAGAACACTGTAGCTCCTTTCAGTTGATCAAAAAGATCATCAATCCTTGGTAAAGGATACTTATTCTTCACCGTCACTTTTTTAAGTTGCCTATAGTCTATACACAACCTCATAGACCCATCTTTCTTTTTCACAAATAGTACCGGAGCACCCCACGGTGAGTAGCTCGGTCTTGCAAAACCCTTATCTGTCAACTCTTACAACTGAACCTTCAGTTCTTTCAACTCTAAAGGTGCCATCCTATACGGAGCAATTGAAATAGGTGCCATTCCCAGAACTAACTCAATCCCAAACTCGACCTCTCTCTCTGGAGGTAACTGGGTAACTCTTAGGGAATACATCCAGGATACTCACATACCACCTAAGACCTTTGTATCAAACTTTACTCCAACCTCTTGAGTATTCAAAATAAAGGCGAGATAGGACTCACACCCTTTTCTCAAACATTTCTCATCCATTAGGGAAGAAATCATCACTGGTAGACTATTCGATCCACTTGATTCAACCCGAACAACATCTCCATTCTCACATTTCAATTCGATAAACTTACTACCACAGTTCATAAGACACTATGGGTATTCAACCAATCCATGCCAAGGATTAAGTCAAACTCATCAAACGGCAAAAACATAAGGTTTGCCGGAAAACAATGACTCTTAATCAACAAAGGACAATTCTTACACACCTTGTCCACTAACACATACTTACCTAACAGGTTTGACACCTTAACCACAATATCCGTAAACTCAACGGTCATACTCAAACTAGATGTCAATCTCATGCAAATATAAGAATGAGTAGACCCTGGATCTATTAAAGCAATAACAAAGGTGTCAAAAAGAGAAAAAGTACCCGTTATCACATCTGGGGATGACGCCTCTTCGCGGCGTGAATGGCATACATCCTCGCAGGTGCCTGACCCTCTGGTCTCACGGCAGAATCTTTGGACGCACCTCTACCACTAGTCCCACCTCTCGGGTTCCTTGGTGGTCTACCCATTCCAGACATATCGCTGGGTCTTGTCTCTTGCTTCTCTTCCTTGTCATCCCTCTCGGGGCAATTTCGGATAAAATGGTCGGGGGAACCACACTTATAACGACTTCGGTTGTTTCCCCAACACTCTCCGGTATGATACCTACCACAACTTGGACACTCTGGTTTATTCTTCGGATTGCCCACACTTTCCATCGAGGTGGCTTGGACTCTCGAACCCGAACGAGTGTTGTCCAAGTCTCGATGTGAATATCCCACTGGTGTTGTCGTCCGAGGATTCACTTCCTTGGATCTTTTCGACTGGGCTTGATATGATTTGCCCATCGGTCATTTTTTCACATCTCGGGCTTCACTCACAGCCCTTCTATTTTCCTTACGCAATTTCTCGGCCTTACTTGCCCTTTCAACCAACACAACAAACTCTTTCAACTCCAAAATACCCACTAGGAGCTTAATATCCTCGTTCAATCCATCTTCGAACCTTTTACACAGGATGGTCTCTATCGACACACATTCTTGCGCGTACTTGCTAAGCCTAACAAATTCGCGCTCATATTCTGCTATTGTTATTCTTCCTTGCTTCAGCTCAAGGAATTCCTTCCATTTCCGATCAGTAAACCACTGGCTTATATACTACTTTCGGAACTCTTCCAGAAAGAAGTCCCACGTCACCCGTTCTTTTGGGAGTACTGATGTCAACGTCTTCCACCAATGGTATACCGAGTCCCTCAGCAAAGATACGGCACACTTCAGGTTCTCTTCAGGTGTACAAGAGAGTTTATCGAATACTCTCATTGAGTTCTCTAGCCAGAACTCTGCCCTCTCGGGGCCATCATCTACCTTAGCTCTAAACTCCTCAGCCCCACATTTCCTAATCTTATCCACCGGGGGTTTCGATATCCTCACTACATCAATACCTTGAGGAGCCACTGGAATTGGTTGAGGTATAGGAGGAGGTGGAAGAAGTTGAGCATTAGGGTTTGCTCGAACATAATCCAAGTACCAATTACTCATCATATGAAGAAAGGCTTCCCGAGCCTCTTCCCCTTGACCCCTAACCTCGGGTCCACTCTCAAAAGGCGCAGTTCCTTGCGCAGGAGCCGGCGCATTACTAGCTGCTTCATCAGTAGTCGATTGATCGGAATCCATATACTATATAAACAAGGTTTAAAATCATCAGAAACCACCACACAATCATTGTACACTTATGGCATGTATAGCTAGACCTTTACACCCGCTACGGTAGTCCTAGAACCGACTAAACCATAGCTCTGATACCACTAAATGTAACACCCCTTACCAGTATTCTACACCGGAATCGGGCCTGAGGCAATACCGAATTAAAACCACTTGATCGCCACTTAGGCTCAACGTGACTACTCTCAATAACTACCACAACTACCACATTAAGGACCTACGAGGTCTTGAACATACATACGAGAGCTCCCGAGGCTCTATCGAAACTTTATCGATCTTAAAATTTCTTTCACTCAAAAAAGGGTCACACGCCCATGTGGAATGGGACACGACCGTGTACCCTCAAGACATGCCAGTGTCTTCCACCCGTGGTCGACACTGACTAAATTCACACGGCCTGGACACGCCCGTGTTCTCCACCCGTTGTGAACACTAACCACTTTACACGACCTAGGCACACGCCCGTGTGGCTAGTCCGTGGTTTATTCTGACTTGAAATGCTAACATGCAGGGGACACACGGCCAAGTCACACGCCCATGGGCTGACCGTGTGTTACACATGGCCTAGACACACGCCCGTGTGTCTACCCAGATGGACAAGAACAAAGCTATTTGTCATGCCCTTCTCACCCCTCTAGCATACACAACAAGTACTCATTCAACACATCCATAACCAACTCATAATGAACATAATCTTACATGGATAAATACATCTTTTCATCTAATGATGTAGCCATCAACTATGGAATTATACAAAATAGATTATCCATCTAAAGGCCAACACATCTTAGCCAAAACAACAAAATACCCTAACGTGTCTATCCTCCATACATGCCATATACAAAACATTAAGTCTAATGTACCAGAGTGTGCTGATAGTGTGGGCGATCTTTCGATTAATCCGCGTATCACGATTCAATCCTTGTTCTCTATAAGACAAGGGAAAAGAAAGGAGTAAGCTTTGAGCTTAGTAGGTTTACACATAAACAATTTAAGCATTCTAGTATAAGCTAAACAACAATTATCATTATACTAACATATGTAATTCACATCCACTATTATGCTTACTCTTTCTATCCCTTGCCACATCTCCAACACATCATGATTCACATACTCATAATCATTGACATGCACCCCTGCACTCAATAGCACATTTACTCAAAATACAACACATCATTATTTCTCAATAATACATCCACACAGGTAAATTACTCGGTGGTTTCGCACTTAGCCCACCACAATCAGATCATAAGGTAGTATCATACATAGCCTACCACAAGGGATAATTATAGTGATTCCGCACATAGCTCACTAAATAATATGCTTAACAATAGTATCGCACACAGCCCATTATTGTTAAGTATCAAGGTGGTATCGCACTTAGCCCACTACCAAGCATTATCACTACACATTCACATGTCTACTTTGTAATACATTCATCCATTCACAACTACTATCTCATTCATTCCACTAGAATCGAATAGGTTCTCAATCATGTACACATTAGCTAGCATTAACAATGTATACGCATAAATGCATCGTTCATACGTAAACTTACCTCGGTACTCAAAAAGTATGGAGATATGCAATTTAGTCCATGACCTTGCCCTTGCCTCGGTTAAGATCCGGGCTTCGTCTTTCTTGATCTAAAATGAAAAATCAACCCGTTCAATACACACATTGACTAAATTGACCCTTATCTCATACTTTAGCAAAATTACCATTTTGCCCCTAAACTCTCTCATATTTACACTTTAGTCCCAAGGCTCGTAAAGTGATTTTCATTCAACTTTCTAGCCTTTCATGCTTAGCAAAATCATTTACTCAACTAAAGCAATCATAAATTCTCACTAAATCACTCATGTATGACCAATCACAAGACTTTCACAAACTTGTCCCTGCATGCATTTTTCATGGAATTCACTTAGCAAAAGATGTTTCTACTACATCAAGCCTTCATATTCTTCCATAAAACATTAAAATACATGCATGTCATACATGGTTACATTCTTGAACATCAATCCTAGCTCAACATATAGCTAAAAATAGCTTACTCATGTTACTAGGACTTCAAAAAATGCGAAGAATATCAAAAACGAGGCTTGGATGCACTTACTAGCAAGCTTGAAAAATTGAAGAGCCCTAACAATGGCTTCTTGAAATTTTTGGCAGCTTGGAGAAGAAGATGAATGAAATTTTGTCATCTTTTTCCCTTTTTAATCACTTAATTGACAAATGACCAAAATGCCCCTTAGTGAAACTTTTCCAATACCATCCACTCATGCCCATTTTTGTCCAAAAATTAGAATTTGGGAAAATTACTATTTAAGGACCTCTAATTTATAATCCAAAGCTATTTTATACAAATAGCTTTTAGAATCTCACATTTTGCAACTTTTACAATTTAGTCCATTTGGACAATTCAACTGCAATTTAACAAAATTGCTTCATGAAACTTTCACACGAACATGCAAACAGAGCATAAACCTCAAAACTGATACATATACTTCAGATTTGTGGTCTCGTACCACTATTTCGAGTAGGCCCTAAATTGAGATGTTACAGTCACTATCCTTATCCATGTCTAAAATAACAAAGTCTACTAGGAATATGAATTTATCAATTTTGACTAGCACATCTTCAATTATACCCATAGGAAATGTAATGGTTTTATCAACCAATTGAATGCTCATCCTAGTTTGTTTGGGTTTCCCAAGACCTAGCTGTTTAAACATTCTATAAGGCATAACATTGATACTTGCCCCTAAATCAGCTAAAGCGTTATTAACAGATAAATCAGCAATTAAGCAAGGAATCGTAAAACTCCCTGGATCTTTTAATTTGCGGGGTAGTTTATTCTGTAAAATTGCTGAGCAAGATGCATTTAGTTCCACATGCGATGCATCGTCTAGCTTCCGTTTGTTTGCCAAAAGCTCTTTTAAAAATTTTACTGAATTGGGCATCTGCGTAAGAGCTTCAATAAACGGTAAGTTAATATGTAAATTTTTTAAAAGTTTAAGAAATTTACCAAATTGTTCATCTGTGCAGTCTTTCTTCATCACATTGTGATATGGCACACGAGGTTTGTACTCTGTACTTAGAAGTTTTGGTTTATTACGACTTACCTCAACCTTACCTTTATCTACCACATTTTCTTGCCTCGGTTTTAGTTCATCTAACCCTTCACTATCGTGAGCAGTAATGGCATGAAGTTGCTCCTTTGGGTTAGTTTCAGTGTTGCTTGGCAGGCTGCCTTGTGGTCGCTCAGATATTAGCTTAGCAAGCTGTCCTATTTGAGTCTTGAGACCTTGAATCGACGCTTGTTGATTTTTTAGTGCGGTTTCGTGTTGCAGGCGTGTTTCGATTCTTGAGATGAATTTAGTAAGAATCTCTTCAAGGTTCGGCTTCTTTTCCTGTTGGTAAGGTGGCTAAAAGCCTGGAGGGGGTTGCTGTCTTTGGTTTCCTTATCCTCCCCGTGAAAATTTTGGGTGGTTCCTCCAACCTGGATTGTAAGTGTTACTATAGGGATTATTCTGAGGTCTAGAATTATTACCCATATAGTTCATCTGTTCGCTTTCTATGCCAGGGTTGTAGGATGGATATTCTGTATTGCCCATTCCTCCTCCATTCGTATCGCACTGCATCACTGGATGTACCTGCGAAGAACTACACAAACCATCAATCTTTTTATTTAAAAGCTCTACCTGGTTTGATAGCATGGTAACTGCGTCGAGGTTGAAGACACCAGCGGGTTTTGTTGGCTTTGTTCTCATAACTTTCCACTGATAGTTATTCAGTGACATCTCTTCAATGAATTCGTAGGAAGCCTTAGGTGTTTTGTTGTTTAGTGTACCACCGACAGCTGCATCTATCAATTGCCTAGTTGAGGGGTTCACACCATTGTAAAAGGTTTGAACCTGTAGCAATAATGGTAACCCATGGTGAGGGCATCTTCTAAGTAGATCCTTGTATCTCTCCCATGCACCGTAAAGTGTTTCTAAATCCATTTGCACAAAAGAAGAGATATCATTCCTCAACTTTGCCGTTTTAGCCGACAAAAAATATTTTAGTAAAAAAATTTCAATCATTTGTTTCCATGTAATGATTGATCCTCGTGGTAACGAGTTCAACCACTGTTTAGCTTTGTTCCTCAATGAGAAGGGAAACAACCGAAGGCGAATGGCATCATCAGAAACACCATTAATCTTGAAAGTGTCGCAGAATTCTAGAAAATTTGCCAAGTGATTGTTTGGATCCTCATCCTGCAAACCATCAAACTGAACAAACTGCTGAATCATCTGAATAGTGTTTGGTTTCAGTTCAAAATTATTTGCAGCAACAGCGGGCCTAACAATACTTGATTCAGTTCCTGCTAAAGTAGGCGTAGCATAATCATACAAAGTTCGAGGAGCAGGATTCTGATTTACTGGATCTGCAGCGACCACAGGAGGTAGCAGATTATTCTGGGGATCAGCCATCTCCTTGGTATTAGTTATATCATTCTCTTGCTCTTCTTGTATGTATTGTAGGCTTTGCCTTATCTCTCTTCGGTTTCTGCGAGCTGTACTCTTAATCTCACTGTCCTAAAGCAAAGGTCCTGACGGGTTTCTTATAGTCATAAACTAAAAATACCTGCCATAAGCAAAATAAAAGAAAAGTTAGTAAATTAAAATAAAAACATAAATAAATTGTAATAAAAAATAAAAATGACTAAAGTAATAAAACTTAAGCATTCCTAATATCTTAGTCCCCGGCAACGGTGCCAAAAACTTGATAGGCTCGAAACTAACTAATATTTTGACAAAGGCAAGCGCACCTATCGAACAGTAGTATAGTTGTGGTGAGTCCGGAATATCGTATCCTCAAGGACTAAAATTACTAGTAATAACTATCTTTTTATTATCTAGCCTAATAACTAAGTCATTTTGTTTTTAATCTAAAATTAACTAACTAATTGACTATAAACGCGATAGAGATAGAATTGGGAAAAATATTCGAAGAAACCAATGACAAAGATAATACCCGAGGAAGAATCCACCTAGACTTCACTTATTATCCTGACCCTGAATTAAATGATTTATTCACTTACCTTGATCCGTAGAAATCCCTAAATTATGTTAATATCTCTTTCGAGACTAAAAACAACTGACTCTAGGTTGATTAATCGAAATTTCTTTCTAATTAAAACCCCTATTGTCGCATTAACTCGATCTATGGATTCCCTTATTAGATTTGAATCTAATCCGGTAGATTTATGTTATCTTATTTCTAGGATTGCAATCAACTCTGCCTAATTATGCTAGATCTTCTCTTAAACAGAGACTTTTGCTCCACTGAATAAGCACATCAATCTTGAATTAATATTCCTGAAAACATTAAAGCAAGGATTAAGAACATAATTAAGAACAAGAACAAGTATTTATCACGTAATTCAGATTTATTGAATAATAAGATTCATCTAGGTTTCATCCTCCCTAGGCTAGGGAGTTTAGTTCATAACGTAAGAGGAAGACATCTCAGAATAAAGAAAACAACAAGACATAAAGAACCCAAAAACTTCTAAAGAACTTGGTGGAGATCTTCAATCTTGGAGTGAATCCGCTTCCGAGATGATTCTGACAGCTTCCTTCGAGTAATTTCTTCGTTCTACTCTGCGTGTCCTTAGGTTCTCCCTTAGGGTGTTTATATAGTCTTTGGAGCACCTTTCTTGGCCCTCAGGTAGTCTTTTCCGAATAGAATTAGACTTGGGTTCGGCAGGGACACGCCCATGTGCGATAGATTAGGCTGTGTTCGATTCTGCTCGTCACACACGGCCGTGTGGTCTGCCCGTGTGTGATAGTCCAGGCCGTGTTGATTTCTGAGGTAGGCCCATTTTGTCCCTTTTGGCCCGTTTCTTGTTCTTTTTGACTCCCTAAGCTCTCCTGAGTGTAAAATATGAAATTAAAGGATTAGGAGCATCGAATTCATCAAATCTAATGAAAATTCATCCAAAAATAAGCCAAGCATGGGGTCAAAATATGTATAAATTATGGTTTATCAGTACTCAACGGATCAGCTGTTTGGGAGATGAAGAATGTGAAACAAACCCTAGGCCTGCCAACCCCTGGAAGACATCAAGGTTGGAATTAACCCAAAATTGGTTCTGCCCATCTGCAAACACATTAACTTGAAATGAGTCTTAACTGTGAGGTCGAAATATATGTAGTTCTTGTTGACTCGTTATCTTGAGGTCGAAATATATGAAGCTCCCACTAGAGTAGCGACTAATTGATTGACGAGAAACCCAAAACTATAGTTGATGGAGATTACTGAAGCGAGCTAATCACCCATAATCAGATTTAATTTATTCTCCCTTTTTAAAATCTTGAATATTATCTTTTTATGTTATTTTGTTTTTATAACTATTATTATGAAAGCCTAAAAATCCTTTATTACATATTTTTTCGTACTATAACTGATTTAAAAGTATTAATTAGATATTTTAGTGTTTAGATTAGAATTGATCTGGCACTCGCCTCCCTTGGGTACGATCCTCGGAGTACTCACCTACTTTGTTGTAAAACTATATTACAACTCGACCCGTATCCTTGTGGATACCGCCTTGTCTTTCCATATTTTATTGTAGTATTCACACTCTAGACATTAGTATGTTCGGAGGCAGCCAAGTTGTTGGCACCATTGTCAGGGAGGCAACGTCACTATATTGATTTTAATTTTTGCACTTTAAAAGAATAATTATGAAATTTGCAGGTTATAGTTATGACTTTCAATTTATTTTGTTAATTAACATTTCTAACATTTGTTTATATTTTTTAGGAAATGTAGGCACCATCAACCAAATAATCTATCAGCACAAAGTCATGGATGACTTTTATTATATATGGTCCGATGAAGACTTCGATTATGATGAAGATATTTACGAAGAACGAGTCTATAAAGGTTGGGAGATGTAGGAGAACCAACGATTACTATTGCTTGAGTTAAGTCAACTCCGAGGAGAAACCCTAGTTTTGCCCCAAGATGATAATGACCATGATGATATGCCATCAGAAAGGTACCAAGAGATACTAAGTCCGCAAGTGAGCAAAGAGGAGAATGTTATCATAGATGTTTGCAAAGAAGAAGAACTCTCAAACTATTATCTATCTCAGCAAACAGAAGAATATTCAGATGAATCAAACACACTTTCAAAAAGAGAAGATATAGAGGTAGTGGATGAACTGGATAATGAAAAGAAGAACCAAATAGACATGGAAGTCATCATCCTAGAAGTCTTGGGTAATGTTGATAAAGCTAAACTATAAGAACATTATAATATAGACCCACCAACAAGGACAATGATAGCCAGGACTGAGTTAATCGAAGAATGTCTGTCAATTCAAAAGTTCACAAAACAAAAAGAAAAGAAACCAACAGTCCCAAAGGATAAGCCTGAATTGACCATCCTTAGTTTTAAACCAAGCACCCCAAAAGTTTATAGACCGGGGAATTTTCCAGATATTTAAAAGGGTGGGAAAAATATATATTGACAGAACTTACGATCATATGGCAGGTTTTTGTCAAATCGAACAATCAGTGTGTATAAGCATTGAGTTACGGTCGTTATGGAGTGTTTAATTCTTTTGAGAATCAACTAAGGGAATTATCTGTAAGCCGATGAATGAACTCAAAAGCCCGCAGAGCCATAACTTCAGTAGTGTAATACAATATTTTTTCTTAATCCCTCTATCGGATGCATTACAAAGTCCTCCTGAAAAGCCATACCCGATCAATGAAAAGGAAAAAAAACATCATAGGCAACAATTGTGAAACACAATCCTTAAATTTATTCCAAAGCATGAATGTTGAATACTAAGTAAAACAGCTGTGTGGGTATACGGCTTTGCAAATCACCAATAGTTATGACCTGCGAAAAGAGTTGTTGGTCGTTAAAGTAGGCCAGAAAGGTAAATTCAAAGAAAGAGACAACTGCGAACAAATAGAATGACATGATGGGTGTTGGGCTAATACAGATAGAAACAAATTACAAAGAGCACCCCGGTGTATATTAACTGACTTGATGGACGAGTTCAACAGCAAGACCTAAAATCTTTCAATCAGTTGATTATTACTAACTGTACTAACTGCATATTCTACTAACCAAGTTGTTAACGTATTATAGGTAAGTCAAAGATGGGTCTAATAGGCATTTGAAACATGCCAAAGATCGGAAATGTGAGAAACAAGGTCAATGTCGTGATACAAACAATTCTTTGACGCAACATCATGGGCAGTAATGAAGAAGATAAAATAACAACTTGATGTCGCGACATCACTAACCTGTGTTGCGACATAGAAGATATTTTCTCAGAATTTCAAAACTGTAGGGTACATTGCGATACCGAACCTAGGTGTCGTGACATGAGTAGTCTAGTAGAGATTTTGCTACATGGAACCCCTTTTTCGTGACATCACTGTAAATTTTTGCAGGGTCAACCCAACCCAGTTGCACAACCGAGCAGAATAACCCCTATTATACCTAATTTTTAACCTTAAAAAACATCATTTTAAACATAAAAATACAATTCTAATACAATCTAACTTCATTCTAATATCAAAACCCCTCTAAAACCTATCCAAAACCTCTAACCTCCCCCCAAAAAAACCTCTTTTCTCCTTGAAAGCCCTAAATCCCAATCCTTTATTCTGGTTACAAATCAACTACATTGGAGGGAGTTGTCATCCATAATACCAAGAGAAAGCACAACTGAGTTCCACAAGAGTTAAGGTTTAAGTATTCTCAATCCTCTCTTATTGTTATATTGAATATATTGATTATCTTGTTTGTTAATATTAGTAAGGATGCTTCCTAGAAAGAACAAGTGAGCTATGGTCCAAGAAAAATTGAATGTTTCAAACTTATCACGATTTCATAATACTAATATGAAAACTATTTTATTGTGTCATAAGGGAGACTACTAATCCAGGAACGAGGGTTTGAACCCTCAATGATTCACTGTAAAGAAATCTAGACTTTTGTCCATTACCATCAATGGGAGCAGTTTTGTGTGACTCCCATGAATAATCCAAACATACCTATGGTCCAAGATTTTTACGCGTAACTTAAGGATTAGGTGATTAAGCGAGGCTATAATACAATAATAACTGATGCTGAAGTATGAGGGAAGACATTCCAATCTCCCCTAGTGATATCTGTGAATTTTATAACATCCCATTATATGAGAAAGATTTTATTGATAATATGGATCCAGAGAAATTTCAAAATATTGACATGGAAGATGTTATAAAATATTTAACACAAGGTAGGGGTAGTTGGAACTACAGGCCAGGCACTAAGCTTCCCAAAAAATTTAATCAGGCTATTATGTTTCTTGTTGCTAAAATGTGGATGTAATTCATTGGCACTAGAATTGCACCCGCACTGAATGTCTCTAATGTTAATGTATTTCAAATAGTTTTGCTATACGGTATTCTACAACGTAAATAGGTTTGCGTAGAGCACTTGATCTTTCGAGAAATTAAATGGTGTGTACAAAGCCAAAAAGCTGGACTTTTCTTTCCCCGTCTTGTAACGGCACTATGCTATTAGGCAGAAGTGCCAATGAGCAAAAACGAGCAATTTATGAAACCTACGAGGAGTATCATCAGAGATACATTATATACCCAATATGTTGAGCTTCTGCGAAAGCAATTTACGGAATGGAATCAAAGAAGGAAGAAGAAAATGGACGTACCAGCATTACTCAAATAGAAAGATCAATCAAATATTAGAAAGGGAGATCGTGAAGACATAGATGCAGAACTTGATAGAATGATTAGATGGATGCAGGAAACAAAACAAGTACTTCAAGAATTCACAAGGATGAATGGGTTACACGCTTTGAACTATCCCCAAGATATGTTCAGGCTGACTCAAATTCATCAGGATGAGGGGGTTAATCTTGAGAAGGAAAATGTTACTCAAGAGTACCCTGGAATAGAGACGAATATAGAGCGACATTTCAGCCACAATTTACTACACCAAAAGGGCCTGTCATACGAAGCCCAACTCACCATGCGCCTTCAACGGGTGGGAGCTCCCACTAAACATATTGTCGAAACCATCTTTTTTGAGTTTGAAAAATGGGGATCGACCTTAAAAAGAAAATGGAGTCGCCACCGATCTTTTATCCGAGGTGTGATCGGATCACCTTGAGATGGATTATTTTAATAACAACATTAGGATTTATTAAAACAATGATTTTTGGCCTACGAAATATAAGAACACAGGTTCAGGAGTCGGTTACGTGTGAGGAAGGATTAGCACCCTCGCAACGCCCAAAATTGGTACCAAATTTATTTGCTAGTGTCCTTATGTTGAAAACTTGAAAATGTTTAAGGTATGATATTTTTTAAAGAAAGTTAATTAAATTTGAATTGAATCTCAAGATTCACTCATTCCAAAGGAATAAAAACATCACATCCAGCACGTTAGGATATGACACGTTTATACCTCGACACCGAGATCATCTTTGATTTTCAAAATATGCGATTAAAAGGATATTTGGTTATTTGGTCCAATGGAAAATTAACACCCAGCACGTTAGGCCGCAATTCTTTGAACTTCCAAACATCAAATATAGCCTTGTTTTAAAAACTTTTAAATAAGCGATTTTAAAAATGACTCAAAATGTATTTTATTTGGTATACACGTAATAAAATGAAACATTTAGTAAAGGCTCGAATACATTGGGATTTGAGACATAAATGAATAATGAATAGCGCAAGTATAGCATTAAGCATGAAATAAATACAAACTCAACATTATAAGGATGAACGTAATTATAGACATAATTTAACGCATAAATATACAATAACGATAATTGCATATGGTTTCAAAGACACATATTGACAAGCGAAGATCAATAAGCTACACGATACGATAATTCTACAAAATTAACATTGGCAAATTAATATAAAGCAACATTTTGAAAGCCTACACATCGATTTAAAAATAAAGAAAGTGAAGTTTGAAATCTACGAATTATGAAATTATTTAAAATAGGGTTATTTGTAAATGAATTTATGAAATGTATATATATATATATAAAAATACATTGAAATAAATTGTACAAATCTAAACAATGAATGGCTTTGAATATATAAACATATATAAGTAATAGGATATAGAAATATTTGAAATAAATTAAAATATACAATGAAATATGACTTTTTCAAAGTGATAAGTTATGTATACTAATATTTAAAATAGAAATATATATATATATAAGTAATTTTAAAAGAAATTAAATATACATATAGATAATGGAAAATAAAGCAAATTGAAATATTGTAGAATAAATTTCAAAACAGTTTTATTAAAATAGCTTGAATAATAAATAAAGTTAATACGAAAAAGGGTACAAGAATTTAAACAAAGACTAAAAATATTGAATTGAAAACGAAATGGAATTCACAGGCTGTTTTATAAAGGATTTGTTTAACAAAATCTAGGACTGAATTAAAAAACGCTCAAATACTCAGGGATTAGACCAGCAAATATTCCGTAATCAAAACGCAACACACAGATTGGGCTAATTTGAAAAGGCGCGCAAATCTTTGGGCAAAATTAAAAAAACAAAAGAAATAAAAGGAAGCTTAATTAAAAGAATGCAAAATAGAGGGACCGAGCGCGCAATTATGCCATCACCGCAAAAACATGCGGATCCTATGGATATCGGGTCGGGTCAAATCAGAGCGCGCCATACGGCACCGTTTTAGAACCATAGAAACTAGCCCTAAACGGTGTCATTTCATACGTTATATAAAAAACTAAATCAAACCCTAAAAAAATAAAGCCTTCAGTCACTTCTAAAACAAAACAAAAAAAAAACAAAAAGAAAATTAAAACAAAAACCCTAATCTCCTATTCCACTCTAATCGGCCGAATTAGACCAATCCCCCTAAACACCGATTTGCCACCATAGACGGCGGTTGGTGTACTCGAGCCTTGGTGAATGTTTTTCAGCCCTAAGATCTCCTCTCAGCCTCGATTTCAACGAAGCAGAAGGAAATCCATGGCATATTCCTGAGGTAAGGCTTCGCTTCCTCTCTTTTTATTCATATGTAACAGTAAGAAAAAGAAACTAAAAAACAAGCGAAAAGAAAATAGAATCCAAAAGCGAAAGAAAAGATTTGAAATCTGGGATCATGTAACACCTCAAACCCGGCCCATGCGGTATGACCGGATCTGACATGTCACATGAAGAAAACGTGATAAATCCTTATGATTCGTACTAAAATAGGTGTAATTTGATTATGGTTAAGAAAACAAGTTTGGATGTGAATATTTGATAAAATACAACTAATTTTTGAGAGGTCGATTGATGAGTCAAAAATCGAGGTAGTGAACTTTAAAACCATGACTTTTGAAAATATTGTGGATAGTTCGAGAAAAACTTTCCGAGTTAAAATATTTGTAAAAGTTTGTTATGAAATCCATTTGTTAATCAAATTTGGAAAACCGTTATCTATGATTTTAGAAAAATCATCATTTAAAACAATTCAAGCAAAATAAAAGTACGTCAAACTTAAAGCAAAAGTAAAATACTCCAGAGGCCTTATTACAACTTTAAAACCTGAAATAATAAAAACAACGAAATAATACGGAAAAGAAGTTTACTAAAGTACGAAAATAACAATCCAAAAGTATGGCCTCCACCGAGTCATCCATGGCCCCAAGTCCTCAAATCATCGAGCATTACCTATAAGGGTTAAGAAAAGGTGGAGTGAGTTACAAGAACTCAGTGTATAATCCCCTTACCGTTGTCCACTGGGCCTGAAACCCATTTAGCAATATTTTGGGCCTAAGCCCCTTTTTACATAATAATGTATCAAATATATCATATGAATGTAAATCAATCCCAAACTAACCTAATAATCCATCCGCTACACACCACCCGCACCATCCCATCACACCTGTGGGGATCAAGTCAACCCACCCCACCAAACACACCAATCGCAGGCATTATGCCGTTTATAACAAATTTTTGATTGTGGCCGAGCCACCAAAATCATAGTATCATATTAACAAACATTTTTGTGGCAGTGCCACCGGAATCACTTCTCTTCAATATTTTCCCATCCCATGCAAAATCATGTAAATGCATCATACATAGCAAATCATGATATTTACAAATATAAACAACAATAATTAATTCAGAGATTCATTACAAAAAAATTCGGCCCATTGTAGCACTTGCAAATCAGCCCATTAAGACCATATATCAAATCGGCCCATTATGGCAATATATCAAATCGGCCCATTTAAGCAATATATCAAATCGAACCATTTAAGCAATATATCAAATCGGCCCGTTAAGGTAATATAAAAAATCGGCCCATTAAGGCAATATAACAAATCGGCCCATTAGGGGCAATTTCGTAAATTGGCCCTTTAGGGCGTTTTCGTAATTCTCACAGTGATAATACCGATTTTGTCAATTTTATCAAAAATAGTGTAATTTAGGCCAGTTTACCCGGTTTACTCCATAAAACGATTTTAATCGTAGCGATATATTTCCAATATGATATCAATCTTAAAACCCACGGAAAACGGTGTGAGATTACACACCTGATTACGGTAAGTACTTGGCTTTCTTGATCTTCGACACCTAAGATATCATAACGCTCGATTAGTCGATATGCGTGATTTAATTAATCAACTCTAAAATAAACGATCTAAAGTGTTTACCCTTGGAATCGTGAATGACCAAGATTTGTCGATTCTCCCCGGATGATGGTCCACAACCCGGTGGAAAATCTTGAACCGCCGATACTGCCCTTCGTTTGAATTTAGGAGTAGGGATCGCTAATCCGCTCCTTTTGTGATCTCCAAACGCTTTCCCTTTCGATTCGATATCGCTTGTCTCCATTGAAAACAAATCTTAGTCAAAATATTACGTTGATACGAAATGATTGACTAAGGAAAAGGTCGGCTTACCACTAGAATCGTATGATCACAAGTCGATAGATCGAGCGATTTAGTCCCTAAAACATATAGTCGATTATTTCAAATTATTACTCCGTTAGGAACCAATCGAATATTGAATAATATCAATAATCCATAAGAACTCCTTACCTTATCAATATTGGATCCGATTTTACCGTTCAACTTAAGGCTAGAATGACGTTCGGCCCCCCTCTAGAATACTACAAAAGGGAAATTGATCACGTTATGAGAGAGTAGAAGAAAATGATGATTTCGGTTAATAGAACCATCCCATGAAAAGGGCATACATTCGGCATTAAGAAAAGAATTTGAAAAGAAGATTATTACTCACCAATTCGACAAGAAGATAGTATCTAATCACGAATGAAAAAGAGATAGTGAGGAGACAAGTTTTTATTAGATTCGGCTATGGAGAGAATGAATAAAAGAAAAGAATTTGATCAAAGTGAAATTTTATTTTAAGAAGTGGAAGAAGGATTGAAAAGATGATTAAAAGAAAAGAAAGGGAGAGAAGGGGTGCTAACTAGTTTCGGTTTTCAAGAGAAGATAAGTGAGAATGATTTGGTCTCAATGGTTTGGTACATTCGGCAAACAATAAGGAAAAAAAGAAACAAAAATGCACACTAAAGGCTTGAAGATTCGGCAAAGAGAAGAAGAAATTTGGAGAGAAAGAAAATGACACAAAATGATGCTAAAGGAATTTTGGCCAAAACAAGCACCAAAGTTTTTACCAAAAGACAAAGAAAATTTGGCTACGTTTCCCTATACCAAAATCGTCCATAATATGACAATAAGGTCAAAAAAATTTGGCCAACCAAAACTTTCCATAACATCTCCCTTGAAAAAGGCCAACATGTTCCCTATACTTGCCTTTTCTTTTGATTTCTTTCCCTACCCTCATCCTTTCCTTATTTCTTTAGCCACCTTGCCAAAACTAAAAAGTCCACCTTGCCTTATATACCATCTTGGCCGACACTTTGGGAAAGAATACAAAAAAAAATGTCAAAATTTTGTACTTGATGGGATTTGAACCGCCTCCCTCAAAGTCCTTCATGTGGCGCCATATCCCCTTTACCATAAGCTCCTTTGTGCTAGCAAATTACTCATTTATTTCCATAAGCAATGAGGCCACTTACTATATCTCCTTAAAGTGCTAAAATACCAATTTTTTTTTACTAAGGCCCAATTAAACCCCGAGCCTTCTTAAGACCTTAAAACATACACGATTAGTAATTTAACTAGCTTAACGCAAGAAATAATGCAACACATAAAATTCCAAATTTTAGGATGTTACAATTCTACCCCCTTAAAGAAAATTTCGTCCTCGAAATTTACCTGATTAAAAGAGGTGAGGATATTGTTGCCGAATCGCGTCCTCAGGCTCCCATGTAGCTTCCTTTGATCCGTGATTACACTATAATACTTTGACTAACGACACTGACTTCCTTCTCAGCACCTTAACATCTCGATCTAAAATCCGTACTGGCTCCTCTTTAAAAGACAAGTCAGGTCTTATCTCAACTTCCTCTACTGGTACTATATGAGACGGATCCGATCAATAACGCCTTAACATTGAGACATGAAAAACACTATGTATCTAACTCAACTCCGGAGGTAACTCAAGCTGATAAGCCACTGGCCCAACACGCTTCAATACACGGTATGGCCCGATGAACCTAGGGCTCAACTTGCCCTTTCTTCCAAATCTAAAGATCTTCTTCCAAGGTGAGACCTTTAGAAAGACCTGATCTCCCACCGCAAACTCAATATCCTTACATTTCAGATCCGCATACGATTTTTGTCTATCCGAAGCTTCCTTTAACCGTGCCCAAATTACCTTTACTTTTTCCTCCGTCTCTGATATCAGCTCAGGATCCAATAACTGTCACTCCCCCAGCTCAGTCCAACAAGTAGGAGTACGAAACCTACGACCATACAACGATAGCTGGATTGATAGCTGTTGTTGTATGTAAACTCGCCAACGGTAGGAAATCCTCCCATCGACCTCAAGTCGATCATCACACAATTTCATAGCATGTCTTCCAATTTGGATTACTCTCTCCGACTGACCATCTGTCTGAGGATGAAATGTCGTGCTGAAATTTAACCTTGTTCCCAAAGCTTCATGTAAAGCTTTCCAAAACGGTGATGTAAACCTAGGGTCCTCGTCCAAATAATAGACACTGGTACCCCATGTAACCTCACGATCTCTCGCTACATACAACTTGGCCAACTTACGCAATGAGTAATCCGCATTTAACGGTAGGAAATGACCGATCTTCAACAACCGATCCACTATTACCCAAACGGAATCCTTCTTAGTAGGCATTAAGGGTAACCCACTAACAAAGTCCATCGTTATCCTTTCCCATTTCCATAATGGAATTTTCACCGATTGTAGCAATCCCGACGGCAATTGATGTTCCGCCTTCACCTGTTGACATGTTAAGCACCTACTCACGAAATCAGTAACCTCCCGTTTTAACCCTGGCCACCAATACTGCTCACGGAGGTCTCGATACATTTTATTTCCCCCGGGGTGCATAGCATATGGGCTACTATGCGCCTCACGCAGAATCATTTGTCTCAATTCTGAATCTTTGGGCATACAAATTCTTCCGCGGAAACACAATACTCCATCACTATTTAATCCAAAATCCCCTATCACACCACCTTCCACTTGCAGAAGTAAGGAACCCAACCTTTCATCTAATAACTGTTTTTCCTTAATTTGGCTTACCTACACAGGCTTCACCTGAAGTTCGGCTAGTAGACTACCATATTTATACAGGCTGAGATGAGCGAACATTGCTCTCAAATCTGATATCACCTTTCGACTTAACGCATCAGCCACCACGTTAGCCTTTTCGGGATGATACTCGATTGAGAAGTCATAATCTTTCAACAGTTCTATCCACCTCCGCTGTCTTAAGTTCAGCTCCTTCTGGGTAAGGAGGTACTTTAGACTCTTATGATCCGTGTAGATAATCGACTTCTCACCGTACAGATAGTGTCTCCAAATCTTCAGAGCAAACACCACTGCAGCGAACTCCAAATCATGAGTGGGATAGTTGACCTCGTGCAGCCTTAATTGACGAGATGCATAAGCCACCACTTTTCCTCCTTGCATCAACACACATCCCAAGCCTGTGTGTGACGCATCACAGTAAACAATAAACTCTTTTCCAAGCCTCAAAGTTGAATCAATACCGGCGCTTCATGAGAATCTTCTTCAATTTCTCAAAGCTCTCTTGCTGCTGATCTGACCACACAAATGGTACTCCCTTGCGCAATAGCTTAGTTAGGTGTGCAGCAATCAACGAAAACCCCTCAACGAAACACTTGTAATAACCAGCCAACCCTAGGAAACTTTGAATTTCAACCACTGACTTCGGTGGTTTCCAATCCAACACAGCCTCGACCTTCCGGGGATCAACTCTAATTCCTTCGGCAGACACAACATGCCCCAAAAAGGTTACTTCCTTCAGCCAAAATTCACACTTACTGAATTTGGCATAAAGTTGCTTCTCCCTTAATATCTGCAATACTACTCGCAGATGCGAATCATGCTCTTCTTCATTCTTCGAGTACACAAAGATGTCATCTATGAACACCACCACAAACTGATCTAAATAGGGTTGGAAGACCCAGTTCATCATGTCCATAAATGCAACTGGTGCATTAGTCAACCCAAATGGCATCACCAAGAACTCATAATGCCCATAACGTGTTCGAAACGCAATCTTATGAATATCCGCCTCCTTAACCTTAAGTTGGTGATAACCCGATCTCAAATCTATCTTCGAGAAAACCGAAGCTCCTCGCAGTTGATCAAACAGATCGTCGATTCTCGGCAACGGATACCTATTCTTGATCGTCAACTTATTCACCTGTCTATAATCGATGCACATACGCATCGACCCATCCTTCTTCTTGATGAACAAGACCGGCGCTCCCCATGGTGACACACTCGGTCGAATGAATCCCCGATCCAACAACTCTTGAATTTGAGCTTTAAGCTTCGCTAGCTCCTTCGACGCCATACAATAAGGAGCAATGGACACCGGAGCCGTTCCTGGTAATAACTCAATGCCAAACTCTACTTCCCGATCCGGAGGCAATCCTGGAAGCTCATCGGGAAAGACGTCTGAAAACTCTTTCACCGTTCTAGCACTTTCCACCGACAATTCCTTAGCATCTAAAGAGCTAATGAAAGCTAGGAATGCTCCACAGCCCTTTCTCACCAACTTTTCTGCCTTTAAAGCAGATACGACATTAGATAGATAGTTTCTTCTTTCACCTATATCCATCACTTCCTTATCCTCCGAAGTTCTTAGTAACATCTGCTTTGCAACACAATCCAAGTTCGCACGGTGTTTCACCAACCAGTCCATGCCCAAAATAAGGTCGAACTCGCCGAATGGCAATTCCATCAAATCTGCCAAAAATATTTCCCCATGAATTTCTAAGGGCACATCCCTAAACAGCTTATTTACTAATAATGACTATCCTAGAGGACTAATTACAGTTGTTTCTCTAGCAGTAATCTCAGATCTAATGTTCAGATTTCCAGATACAGCACAAGCAACATACGAATGGGTGGATCCGATATCTATCAAAGTAGTAACAGGTACATCAGATATGAAGAACGTACCGGTTATTACATCAAGTGCATCGCCATCCTCTCGATGTATAACCGCATGAACCAACCCTGGCTGTCTCGCCTCCGCGTTACCCCTATTACCAGTACCTCTACCCGGTGCACCCTGACCTCGTCCTACGCCATTACCACCTCGACCTGGCCCATGGCCTCTCGGTGGCTGCTGAACGCCTCTAGCTAGCTGTGCATCATAGTTACGAACATCCTGAGTCTGAGCAGTCTGTCAAGGGCAATCTTTAAGCCAATGGTCCTTGGAACCACATTTAAAACAACCATTGGTTCTCTTCTAGCATTCACCCGGGTGTCATTTTCCGCAATCCACACATGGCTGTAACTGATTGGTAGCAGCTGGTACTCTAGCTCGAGCTGGCTCCTCATTCCTGGGCCTCTTCTAAAACCCTCTAGCAGAACCTGAGTACCTAAAATCCCTCTTACTCCTGCCCCTATCCTTGTCTCAGTTTTACCACTCCGAGTGCTTAGCCTCTTCAGATATCTTGGCTTTCTCCACCAGTGTGGCAAAATTTCTCTCCTTTTGTGGGGCTATCAGTACCCGCAACTCATCACGCAACCCGTCCTCAAAACGCACACAGCGTTTGTAGTCAGTCGGCACTATTCCCTGGGCATACCGACTCAGACGCAGAAATTCACCTCGTAAGCTGCCACAATCTTACCTCCTTGGACCAGATTTAGGAATTCCTTCCTTCGGGCATCCACATAGCTAGCCCCGACATACTTTCCCTGGAATACAATCTTAAAGAAATCCCAGGTAATACGATCGGCCTGAGTACCTTCCCGAACCGTGAGCCACCATTGATACGCCCCGTCTCTCAACAAGGACACGCCTCCTTTCGCCGCTTTCGGTGGTGCAATCCGGATCGTCCATGATCCGCTCCACAGCCTCAAGCCAGTACTCCGCTACATTTGGGGCCTCACCCGAGATACCCCTAAAAACCTCGACACCATTCGATCTGAGTCGTTCCAAAATTGACCCACGAGCTGCTAACCCAGTTCTGGCCCCAACAACCCTTTCCAAGACTCGCAACATTTCTTGGGATAGAGCGTCGTCCAGCCTCATACGATCATGTGACCCAGCTTCAGTCACAGGTGACGCAGGTGCGTCCATTTCCGGCATATGTCCCGACGCCTCAGACATAACTCTAGCGCCTTGGCCTCTACCACGGCCACGTCTACCGCGTCCACATCCTCTAGCGCTCATATTGGCTATTTCGATTTAATCTGATTACGAGTCTTATGAATCAGCATGCTATTTCAGTGTTTATTAAACAATATTTTATGAAGTATAAGAAGTAAAGTCGTTTTCGTAAACGCATCCTATAGTCTCAATCTCTATTGTTTCAATACTTAAAACTAAAAGTTCTAGAGTATTCCTATAGTCATATCAAAATAATCATAATCATACAATGATAACATATACTTACTTGATTTGGTGCCGGATACCCGTGGTGCCATACTTCTTTTAAAACATGCATTTATAATTTTAAAAAAATTCAAACAGCTTTGGAAAACGTTTTTAAACCCAAACCACAGCCGAGTTTTGCAACCGTGCTCTGATATCATAAAATGTAACACCCAAAACCCGGCCCATGCAGTATGACCGGATCTGACATGTCACATAAAGAAAACGTGATAAATCCTTATGATTCGTACTAAAATAGGTGTAATTTGATTATGGCTAAGAAAACAAGTTTGGATGTGAATATTTGATAAAATACAACTAATTTTTTAGAGGTTGATTGATGAGTCAAAAATCGAGGTAGTGAACTTTAAAACCATGACTTTTGAAAATATTGTTGATAGTTCGAGAAAAACTTTCCGAGTTAAAATATTTGTAAAAGTTTGTTATGAAATCCATTTGTTAATCAAATTTGGAAAATCGATATTTATGATTTTAGAAAAATCATCATTTAAAATAATTCAAGCAAAATAAAAGTACGTCAAACTTAAAGCAAAAGTAAAATACTCTAGAGGCCTTATTACAACTTTAAAACCCGAAATAATAAAAACAACGAAATAGTACGGAAAAGAAGTTTACTAAAGTCCGAAAATAACAATCCAAAAGTATGGCCTCCACCGAGTCATCCATGGCCCCAAGTCCTCAAATCATTTGAGCATTACCTACAAGGGTTAAGAAAAGGGGGAGTGAGTTACAAGAACTCGGTGTATAATCCCCTTACTGTGCCGCCCACTGGGCTCAAACCCATTTAGCAATATTTTGGGCCTAAGCCCTTTTTACATAATAATGTATCAAAAATATCATATGAATGTAATGCAATCCCAAACCAACCTAATAATCCATCCGCTACACACCACCCGTACCATCCCATCACACCTGTGGGGATCAAGTCAACCCACCCCGCCAAACACACCAATCGCAGGCATTATGCCATTTATAACAAAATTTTTGATTGTGGCCGAGCCACCAGAATCATAATATCATATTAACAAACATTTTTGTGGCAGTGCCACCGAAATCACTTCTCTTCAATATTTTCCCATCCCATTCAAAATCATGTAAATGCATCATACATAGCAAATCATGATATTTACAAATATAAACAATAATAATTAATTTAGAGATTCATTACAAAAAAATTCAGCCCATTGTAGCACTTGCAAATCAGCCCATTAAGACCATATATCAAATCGGCCCATTATGGCAATATATCAAATCGGCCCATTTAAGCAATATATCAAATCGACCCATTTAAGCAATATATCAAATCGGCCCGTTAAGGCAATATAACAAATCGGCCCATTAAGGAAATATAAAAAATTGGCCCATTAGGGGCAATTTCGTAAATCGACCCTTTAGGGCGTTTTCGTAATTCTCACAGCGATAATACCGATTTTTTCAATTTTATCAAAAATAGTGTAATTTAGGCCAGTTTTCCCGATTTACTCCATAAAACGATTTTAATCATAGCGATATATTTCCAATATGATATCAATCTTAAAACCCACTATTAACAGTGTGAGATTACACACCTGATTACGGTAACTACTAGGCTTTCTTGATCTTCGACACCTAAGATATCATAACGCTCGATTAGTCGACATACGCGATTTAATTAATCAACTCTAAAATGAAAGATCTAAAGTGTTTACCCATGGAATCGTGAACGGCCACGATTTGTCGATTCTCCCCGGATGATGGTCCACAACCCGATGGAAAATCTCGAACCGCCGATACTGCCCTTCGTTTGAATTTAGGAGTAGGGATCGCTAATCCGCTCCTTTTGTGATCTCCAAACACTTTCCCTTTCGATTCGATAACGCTTGTCTCCATTGAAAACAAATCTTAGTCAAAATATTACGTTGATACGAAATGATTGACTAAGGAAAAGGTCAGCTTACCACTAGAATCATATGATCACAAGTCGATAGATCGAGCGATTTAGTCCCTAAAACATATAGTCGATTATTTCAAATTATTACTCTGTTAGCAACCAATCGAATATTGAATAATATCAATAATCCATAAGAACTCCTTACCTTATCAATATTGGATCCGATTTTACCGTTCAACTTAAGGCTAGAATGATGTTCGACCCCCCTCTAGAATACTACAAAAGAGAAATTGATCACGTTGTGAGAGAGTAGAAGAAAATGATGATTTCGGTTAATAGAACCATCCCATGACAAGGGCATACATTTGACATTAGGAGAAGAATTTGAAAAGAAGAGTATTACTCACCAATTCGACAAGAAGATAGTATCCAATCATGAAGGAAAAAGAGATAGTGAGGAGACAAGTTGTTATTAGATTCAGCTATGGAGAGAATGAATAAAAGAAAAGAATTTGATCAAAGTGAAATTTAATTTTAAGAAGTGGAAGAAGGATTCAAAAGATGATTAAAAGAAAAGAAAGGGAGAGAAGGGGTGCTAACTAGTTTCGGTTTTCAAGAGAAGATAAGTGAGAATGATTTGGTCTCAATGGTTTGGTACATTCGGCAAACAAGAAGGAAAAGAAGAAACAAAAATGCACACTAAAGGCTTGAAGATTCGGCAAAGAGAAGAAGAAATTTGGAGAGAAAGAAAAATGACACAAAATGATGCTAAAGGAATTTTGGCCAAAACAAGCACCAAAGTTTTTACCAAAAGACAAAGAAAATTCGGCTACCTTTCCCTATACCAAAACCGTCCATAATATGATAATAAGGTCAAAAAAATTTGGCCAACCAAAACTTTCTAAAACATCTCCCGTGAAAAAGGCCAACATGTTCCCTATACTTGCCTTCTCTTTTGATTTCTTTCCCTACCCTCATCCTTTCCTTATTTCTTTAGCCACCTTGCCAAAATTAAAAAGTCCACCTTGCCTTATATACCATCTTGGCCGACACTTAGGGAAAGAATACAAAAAAAAAATGTCAAAATTTTGCACTTGATGGGATTTGAACCTCCTCCCTCAAAGTCCTTCATGTGGCGCCGTATCCCCTTTACCATAAGCTCCTTTATGCTAGCAAATTACTCACTTATTTCCATAAGTAATGAGGCCACTTACTATATCTCCTTAAAGTGCTAAAATACCAAAATTTTTTTACTAAGGCCCAATTAAACCCCGAGCCTTCTTGAGAGCTTAAAACATACACGATTAGTAATTTAACTAGCTTAACGCAAGAAATAATGCAACACATAAAATTCCAAATTTTAGGATGTTACAGATCACATTTTTAATTTTCTGTTTTTTTTATTTTTGTATTCTCTGTATGCGTAGAATCGTAAGAGAAGAAGTTACATTTGTTTTTCGGTCTCTCTTTTATAGTCGAAAGAATAAAATACAAAATTCCTCATTTTTTCTTCGTGCCTGCTGTGCTTTGCTGTTTATTTTTGTAGGTACAAGGTCGCGTGGATGTACGATGGTGGTGACATGGCATACGGCGGTCGTACGGAGGCACGAGCAGTGGCGTGCGTACGCGGAGACTTGTGACGCGAAAGGGGACCCCTAGGGTTTCCTGATTGCTGAAATTATTTGGCTGTTTGGGCTGGTTTCAGAATTAGGTTATTGGGCCTATTTTGGGGTTTGGGCCCAAAAATCGGGTTTGGATGTAATGGGTCTTTAGTATTTTGGCTAATATAGGCTAGGTCTGATTTTAATAATTTTTGGTTTCGTAATACCGTAAAATGGACTGTTTATTTATTTTTTATTAATTGTTTTTTGGTTTTGATACTGGGCCCGGGCATAAATTGGGTCTTACAGCTGCCCCTCTTTGCTTATTGTCGTGTAACGAGAATGGAGGAAAGACCTTAAAAGAGCCAATTTTGCCCGGTCTTGCTGAATCTTGCCTTCTTTTGTGCTTATTTTCTTCGAATAGCTTCATTCCATCCCACTGCATCTTCAGGGGTATAAGAACTAGCGCTTCGATCCAATTCAAAAAGATTTGACTTGTAGCTTCCATCTGTTCCTTCGAAACTTCATGGCAATAAGAATTCAGAGAGAAGAGATTCGTAACCTCAATCTTCTCTGCTGAAACTTCAAGGAAATACAGATTGATCCTCATTGTCAACTCAGGGAGGAGGGATTTGTAGCCTCAACCTACTCCACTGGAACTTCGAGGAGATAGAAATTTAGAGAGAAGAGATTCGTAACTTTAATCTTCTCTGCTGAAACTTCAAAGCAGTACGGATTGATCCTCATTGTCAACTCAGGGAGGAGGGATTTGTAGCCTCAACCTACTCCACTGGAACTTCGAGGAGATATAAATTCAGAGAGGAGAGATTCGTAACTTCAATCTTCTCTGCTGAAACTTCAAAGAAATACGAATTGATCCTCATTGTCAACTCAGTGAGAAGGGATTTGTAGCCTCAACCTACACCACTGGAACTTCGAGGAGATAGAAATTTAGAGAGAAGATATTCGTAACTTCAATCTTCTCTGCTTAAACTTCAAAGTAATATGGATTGATCCTCATTGTCAACTCAGGGAGGAGGGATTTGTAGCCTCAACCTACTCCACTGGAACTTCGAGGAGATAGAAATTCAGAGAGAAGAGATTCGTAAATTCAATCTTCTCTGCTAAAACTTCAAAGAAATACGGATTGATCCTCATTGTCAACTCAGGGAGGAGGGATTTGTAGCCTCAACCTACTCCACTGGAACTTCGAGGAGATAAGAATTCAGGTGTTCGATATGTTTCAATACTGCTCAGTGAGATAAGATCTGTAATCGTTAACTGATCTGCTCCACTATTGTTTAGGGAGACAAGATCTACAATCTTTAGCCTACTCTACTACTGCTTAGAGAGAAGGACTGGTCATCCTTGATCTACTCCACTGCTACCTCGAGGGAAGGAAATATGAAATCTTAAGTCTGCTTCCTTGCTATCTTAGGAAGATAAGACTACAATCTTCAATCTGCTTCGCTGCAAACTTAGGAAGACTAGATCTACTATCTTCAATCTGCTCCACTGCAAACTCAGGGATGCCAGACTGGTATTTTTGATCTGCTTCACTGTAAACTTAGGAAGACAAGATCTGTGAATTCACCGATGTTGCGATCCCGTCCTCTGGGGGACTTATCCTGTAAAATTGGTTTTATGTGTTTATGCTTATGCAAAATGGTTGGGATGCAATGATCATAATGAATCCAATGCTCCTAACTAAATGTGTTATGGATAACATTTGCATGAATACAGAATGTCATGAGAATGGTCTTTTTACAATGATTAAGATGCAATGATCAGAATAAATCGAATGCTCCTAACTAAATGATTATGGATGACATTTGCATGACTGCAGAATGTCATGAGAATGATCCTTTGTTAAAAGTTTAAGGTGTCATCTCTCATTGTTTATTAAGGCTTTATCACTGACGTATTATATTGCCATCTTGTTCGGCTGGTATTCTCAATAGAAAACCCGAGAAAACGATTATATCTTGCTCAACAGATTTGCCCCACTGTAACTTCAGGGTTCATCTCATTGTGACTTAGGGGTGTAAGATCTAAATCCATCCCACTGCGACTCCTCAAAATGTAGGATTTGTTTCTTATTCAATCCATCCCATTGCTATTCTAGGGTACCGGACTTGTATCATTTTCCATCCATACCACCGCAACTCGGGGGTAGAGGACTGTAACTTGTTCAATCAACTGATCGCTCCCCAGGTGACCTAACCACATGTGTATGCATGATATTTGCATGGATGCAGAATATCATTTTTTCTTGCGAATGATTCCCCTTTTACGCTTGGGTTAACATTGCCCATTTTTCGTCAAGATCGTATCAGTGATGCAATATCTTGTCACTTTGTTCAACCACCATCTTTGATAAAAATCCGGAGAGAAAATCTCAGTTTAGACTCTTCCTTAAACTTGGTGAGTTTTAAACAGTAATCCCCTTTTAAAATCTTGTATTATTCAGAAGCTTCCAGAGTAATATGCGAAACCCCTTTTATGAAACTGTTATTAGTCCACTAATCGTTATTTCAATGCAAAATGCTTGAAAAAGATCATAACAATGGACAAGGAGGAAATTAATTAGGAGCATAGCTCGAAACAAATGAGTTAAGCAAAGCTAGCAAATGCAATCAAAGGAAATTTATTGTGAACATTTTTTGAAAAGAATAATATAATCACAAATAACAAATTTAAAATGGGTAAAATAGAAACTAGGTGCCCCAGATATCGCAGCCTGAGCTTCTCTGTTCAAGCCTATTGAGAACCATTTTAACCTCGATATGCATTTAGGGGATCTGGAGTACTTTGTCGATGCCCCAAGACGTATCATACTTCTTCATTGTTAATTCAGGCATAGCAAGACTTTTGTATGCCCCACCTTGATCAAAACTTGAGCCGCCCTTTTCAGGTTTTTGACTCAAATCCCCTTTGGTCTTAAGGCGCCCTTTGCGGGTTTTCGCCTTGGCCTTTCCTTTTCTTTCTTCTTTTTGATTAAATTTTTTTTGATTTTTTGATTTTTTTTCAAAGTGCCCCTTTGCGGGTTTTCACCTTGGCCTCTCCTTTTAGACAGAAATCTGAATTCACCGGCCTGAGCATGTCCTTGCCATCCATCTTGGTCAAAATTAATGATCTTTCAGAACAAGACTTCTTCACCATATAAGGTTATTCCAAATTTGGCAATTACCTCTGAAGTCCTTTTGGATGAGAAGAATCTTTCTTAATGCTAGGTCCCCATCCTGAAATTCTCTTGGGCGGACCTTTTTGTCATAAGCTTGTATCATTTGTTTTTGGTACATTCGACCATGATGAATATTTTCAATCAAGCTTACTGGAGACATTTTGCTTTATCAAATTCTTAATTCAATCAAAGCTTAAAGAAAAGGAATCTTAACTTCCAACAATTGTTTCCCTTTTATAAAACAATGGGAAAGATGCCCTGTTGAAGGTCCTGGCCAACATTCAAGAAACATAGAGGTTAAATGGTAACTTCTCTATGCCAAACTTTACAAGTCTCAGTCATTTTTCAAAAATTTTTGAATGGTTTTTTTTGGCTGCCCTTGCTGCATTGATATGGTGTCTGATCTTTGAACGGACTGTAAATCTTTGACATTATGCAATTATGTTTCTTTCTAGCGTTCTTTATTGCCACTTTTTTTTTTTAATTTGAATTCGAATTTGGATTTGGATTTGAATTTGGATTTGGATTTGGATTCGGATTTGGATTTGAATTTGATGACTGTTGACTTTGCAACTTTGGCATATGAAGCGACCTTCACCCTCTTAGTGAAGTAATTGACAACCACAAAAATGATTTGGTGTCAGCTAGATTGTAACAGCTCAATTTAGGGCCTAGTTGGAATAGTGGTGCGAGACCACAAATTCGAGGTGAATTTATGAGTTTTTAAGGTTCATGCCATGTTTGCATGTTAGTGTGAAAGTTTCGTGAAGCAATTTTGCTAAATTGAAGTTGAATGGTAAAAAAGGACCAAATTGCAAAAGTTGTAAAATGTGAGTTTCTAGAAGCATTTTGTATGAAATAGCTCTAGAATAGCAATTATAAGTCCTTAAATAGCAATTTGCCCAAATCATATTTTTTGGACAAAATTGGACATAAGTTAGTAAATGGTGATATTTTTAAGAGACGGGCATTCTGGTCATTTACCTATTAAATGATTAATAAAGGAAAAAGATGACAAAAAATCATTATCACCTTCTTCCTCATTGCCGAAATTTTCAAAGAAACCATAGCTAGGGTTTGCTCATCTTTCAAGCTTGCTAGTAAGTTCATCTTAGTCCCGATTTTAATATTCTTCGTGTTTTTGATGTCCTCGTATTATGAATTAGCTATTTTTAGCTATAAAATGAGCTAAGATGCATGTTCAAAATTCTACCCATGAATGAAATGCATGCTAAATGATGTTTTATTGAAGTTTATGAGAGTTTTGATGTTAGATAAACATCTTTTTCTAAGTGAATTTCATGAAAAATGAGCATAGGGACTAGTTTGTAAAAGTTTTGAAATTAGTCATACCTATTAGAAATAATGAGAATTGATGATGGCTATAGTAGAGAAAATGAACCAGCTAAGCATGTAGTCTAAGAAAGTTGAATGAAAATTATTTTACGAGCCTTGGGGAAAAAGTGCAAATATGAGAAAGTATAGGGGCAAAATACTAATTTTGCCAAAGTATGAGTTAAGAGTCAATTTAGTCAATGTGAGTATTAAATGATCTATTTATTACTATAGATAAAGAAAAATGAAGCCCGGATCGAAACTGAGGTAAGGACAAAATCGAGGACTAAATTGCATATCTACATACATTTTGTATATTGAGGTAAGTTTGTATGATTTCTAAGCTTTATGATTCATATCGTTAAATTGCTTAGTATAATGTATAATGTAATTATGAAAAATGTTCAATGTTATGTTAAACAAAGAAATTAATGAGATCAAGCATGAGAAAGCCCCGATTGAAGTTGAGTAACTTAGGATACTCGATCTACCACATGAAACAAGAAAGTCCGTATGAGACCAAGCCGAGGCATGGCATCGGCAAGCAAGCAAGCTATCATGTAAGTCCAAGGTAAGCTTGGCATTGAATAAATTATCATGTAAGTCCAAGGCAAGCTTGGCATTGGATAAGTTATCATGTAAGTCCAAGGCAAGCTTGGCATTGAGTAAATTATCATGTAAGTCCAAGGCAAGCTTGGCATTGAACAAGTTATCATGTAAGAGCAAGGCAAGCTTGGCATTGAAAATTTATCAAGAGAAAAAGATCCCATATAAGTCCAAGTTAAGGCATGGCATTGGTGAGAACAGGAAAGACTTCGTATAAGTCCATGTTAAGTCATGGCCTCGAAATTTAGATGAGATTTAGTATCCTCGGTTATTCATATAAATTCATCGGGCAAACGAGTGAAGCTCAAATGTAATAACAAGAAAGCTAAGTAAGCAAAGTTATTATCAAGTGAAAATAAGTATTATTCATGTTATGAATGATGAATCAGATATTATGATTATTATGTTAAAGTATGCTGATCAATGTGATCAAGTGATACAGGTACATTGTTTACCTCTCAAGTATGAGACTAGTAAGTTTCATGAGATATGTAAGAATCAAGTGTGAGTAAGTAAGCTTTATAGCTGAAATTTATGATGCCATTGCTTATGTCAAATGATTTATATTAAGCAAGTATGTTGCTATGTGCATTATGCAAACTTACTAAGCTAAATGCTTACGTCTTTTATTATTTCTTTCTATGTAGTCCCGCCAAGCTAACTTGTGGATCATTGAAGTCAGAGCTCGAATCACACTATCAACCGCTATTTTGGTATAGCCAAGTTGTTTTTATTAAGTATGGCATGTATAGGAAACATTTCATTTTGAGTATATATCTTAGAAAGGGCAAAAGCATGGGCTATCAAGTTTATTATTATTCTTTTGTAAATGTCTAAATGATTGGCCAAGATTGACTAAGTATGTATGTTATTGATATCAATGGAGCATGTTGTATTGTTCATTAAAGTTGTAGTGATTTGAGTTGTTGAGATAGTATGAATTTGCTCTTGATTTCGTGGTGGCAATTGGCTTGGTAAATAGCCTCTAAGTGCTCAAGACGGTCGGACACTGCAGGCGTGTGTCTAAGCGCGTGTGTACCTCGCACCATTTCACCTTAAGTCGAATATCAAGTTGTAGTACACGGTCTAAGTCCACGGGCGCGTGCCATGGCCGTGTGTTATAAGTCGAGAATGTTAAGGTTTTTTCACACGGGCCGGGACCACGGGCGTTCCATGGCTGTGTGAAGTTTGGAAGTAAGCTCGAGTTTTAAGCACAGTTAGGAGACATGGGCGTGTCTCAGGTTTACACGGGTGTGTCCCAACTCACATGGGTGTGTGACCCCTGTTTCAATGAAAAGTTTTCGATTGAGTTCCGAAAGTTTACAGACATGAGTTTAAGGCCTCGTAGGCCCATGAAAAGTACAAGTTGATTAAGAAAGATAAGTTCTTAATTCGGAACAAAATTTTATAGCCCGTAAGTACTTGATTAAGCAAGTTCAAGCATAATAACTTCTCGTATCTGGCCTAAGCCTCAGACTCGGGTATGGGGTGTTACATTTAATGGTATCAGAGCTACGGTTTAGTCGGTTCTAGGACTAATGTAGCATGAGCACGAGTCTAGCTATACATGCCATACGTAAGAATGTTTTTATAATGATAGTGTGACGACTCCTGATGACTTAAATTATGTTTATATATATAGTAAATGGATCCTGAAAGAGATATGGTGGATGACGTAGAAAGTAATGCGCCGGCTCTCGCTGAAGGGACGGTGCTGAACGAGAATGAGAATAGACCCACTACGGTGAGTCAAGAAGGAGGAGAAGGGGCTAAAGAAGCCTTCCTCCACATGATGAATACGTGGTATTCAGAGTTTTTTCTATGAACCCAAATGTACAACCCCCTCCACCCCCACCTGTTCCACAACCTATTCCAGTAGCCCCTCAAGTAGTAGAGGTGGTAAGAGGAGAGAAACCTCCAGTTGATAGGATCAGGAAACATGGGGCAGAAGAATTTCGGGCGAAAAGAGAAGATGATCCGGAAAAAGTTGAGTTTTGGTTAGAAAACACCATCAGGGTATTTAATGAGCTATCATGCACACCCGAGGAAAGCATGAAGTGTGTAGTCTTCCTTTTAAGAGATTCTTCATATCAATGGTGGAACACCCTTGTATCAGTGGTACCAAGGGAGAAGATCACATGGGAATTCTTCCAAGAAGAGTTCAAGAAAAAGTATGTCAGTCAAAGATTTGTAGATCAGAAAAGAAAAGAATTTTTAGAGTTAAAGCAAGGCAAGATGTCGGTGACCGATTATAAGCGTGAGTTTGTGCGACTCAGCAAATACGCTCGAGAATGCGTGTCCACCGAGGCCATCATGGGCAAAATATTTGAAGATGGACTAAATGAGGACATCAAACTGTTTGTTGCTGTACTAGAATTGAAAGAATTTGTTGTGCTAGTGGAGAGAGCTTGTAAAGCCGAAGAGCTAGTAAAAGAGAAGAGAAAGTCTGAAATTGAGTCTCGTGACTCTAGAAAGAGACAGTGGAATAAGTCATTCCAATCCTCATCCAAGAAGTCAAGAGATTTACCTACCCGATCGGCTACTTCCATCGGGTTTTCAAAGAAAGACAAGAGTAAAGAGTATTCGGGAAATAAAGCACAGACTACTTCAGCCGCTAGTGTGGGGAACTTTCAATCTGAAAGACACGAATGCCCACAGTGTGGCAGACGTCATATTGGAGAATGCCGAGCGCATGAAAATGCATGTTTTAGATGTGGTTCCCAAGACCACTACATAAATGATTGTCCAGAGACAATGAAAGAAGAGAGAGCTCAGAACCCGAGATCCGAGAGCATGGTCAGAGGAAGACCGCAGAGAAACCCAGGAAGTGGGGCAAGAGGAAGAGGTAACCCTAGAGAGCAGGCCGCGAGACCCGAGGGTAGGGCGCCTGCACGAACTTATGCCATTCGCGCTCGCGAAGAGGCATCTTCCCATGATGTTATCACGGGTACCTTTTCTCTTCATGATGTTAAAGTTATTGCTTTAATAGATCCCAGATCTACACACTCTTACATTTGCATGAAATTGGTATCCGATTTGAGTATGCCTATAGAGTTTACAGAATTTGTGATTAGAGTGTTTAATCCTTTAGGCAAGAGTGTGTTAGTGAATGAAGTATGTAGAGAATGTCCATTAATGATTAGAGATCATTGTTTTAAAGCAAACCTTATGTTGTTACCATTTGACAAGTTTGATCTCATTCTTGGTATGGACTGGTTAACTGCCCATAATGTAATAGTTAATTGTGGGAAGAAATACATTGAAATGAGATGTGAGAATGGGGATATCCTCTATATAGAATCAAATGAACAAAGTGGATTGCCGGTATTGATTTCTCATATGACGGCACAGAGATTTATAAGAAAGGGGTATGAGGCATATTTGGCCTTTGATATGAATGATAAAGAAACAGAGTTAAAGATTGAGTCCGTACCGATAGTATGTGAGCAGATGGATGTTTTTCCAGAAGAATTACCGAGATTACCTCCAATCAGAGAAGTTGAGTTCAACATTGAGCTAGCTCCCGGTACTGTACCAATATCTATTACTCCTTACAGAATGGCTCCAACGGAGTTGAAAGAGCTGAAGATACAGTTGCAAGAGTTAACAAACAAAGGCTTTGCGAGGTCAAGTTGTTCTCCTTGGGGTGCTCCAGTTTTATTTGTTAAAAAGAAGGATGGCACTATGAGATTGTGCATAGATTACCGTCAGCTTAATAAAGTGACAGTAAAGAACAAGTACCCATTGCCAAGGATCAATGATTTGTTCGATCAATAGAAAGGAGCCACCGTGTTCTCTAAGATAGACTTGAGATCGGGGTATTACCAGTTAAGAGTAAAGGAGTCAGATGTATCCAAGACTGCTTTTCGAACAAGGTATGGGCATTATGAATTTTTATTCATGCCTTTTGGTTTGACCAATGCTCCTACAGTATTCATGGACTTAATGAACCGCATCTTCAGACCATACCTCGACAAGTTTGTAGTCGTTTTTATTGACGACATACTAGTTTATTCCCGAGATGAGAATGAGCATGCTGAGCACCTACGGATAGTTTTACAGATTCTTCGAGAAAATCAGCTATATGCCAAGTTCAGTAAAAGTGAGTTTTGGCTCAATGAAGTAGGATTTTTGGGGCATATTGTCTCAGGAGAAGGGGTTCGAGTAGACCCAAGTAAGATCTCGGCTATTACAGATTGGAAACCACCGAGGAATTTCTCTAAGGTTAGAAGTTTCCTAGGCCTAGCTGGCTATTATAGCTGATTTGTCAAGGGATTTTCCATGATTGCAGCCCGGATGACGAAGTTGTTATAGAAAAATGTGAAGTTTGAGTGGATAGAAATATGCCAACAAAGTTTCGAAAAATTGAAAGCATTATTGACAGAAGCTCCAGTTTTAGTACAACTTGAGACGGGGAAAGAGTTCATAGTTCACAGCGATGCATCCTTAAATGGATTAGGCTGTGTACTTATGCAAGAAGGGAAAGTGATTGCTTATGCCTCAAGACAGTTAAAGCTTCATGAGAAGAATTATCCGACGCACGACCTAGAGTTAGCTGCCATAGTCTTCGCATTGAAGATATGGAGGCATCATCTATATGGTGAGAGATGTCGGATCTTCATCGATCACAAAAGTCTGAAGTACTTGATGACGCAGAAAAAGTTGAATTTAAGGCAAATGAGATGGTTAGAGTTGATAAAAGACTATGAGTTAGTCATTGACTACCATCCAGGAAAGGCGAATGTTGTCGCCGATGCTTTAAGTAGACAATCCTTATTTGCATTAAGGGCAATGAATTCGCGGATGACTTTATCTGACGATGGTTCTATTCTAGCTGAGTTGAGAGCTAGACCAATTTTCCTCCAAGAGATCATTGAAGCCCAAAAATAGGATAGTAAATTGCAAGTTCAGAGAGATTAGTGCGAGACAGATGTTGAGTCTGACTTTCGAATTAGTCCCAATGGAAGTTTGATGTTCAAAGACAGAGTTTGTGTACCAAGGAAAGAAGAGCTTATTCAGAAAATTTTGCATGAGGCCCATAATGCATGTTTATCTGTACATCCGGGTAGTACCAAGATGTATAATGACTTGAAGCAATAGTATTGGTGGCCTAGAATGAAGAAAGATATTTCAGATTTTGTTTCCAAATGCTTGATTTGTCAGCAAGTAATGGCGGAACACCAAGTACCTTCGGGTTTGCTTCAACCCATTTTAGTTCTGGAGTTGAAGTGGGACCGTATTACTATGGATTTTGTAACGGGTTTACCACTATCTCTGAGCAAGAAAGATGTCGTATGGGTTGTAGTTGATAGACTCACAAAATCAGCCCATTTTATACCTGTACGAGTTGATTACTCACTTGACAAGTTGGCAGACTTGTGCGTTTCAGAAATAGTAAGACTTCACGGAGTTCCTATGTCAGTCATATCGGATAGAGATCTGAGATTCACATCCAGATTTTGGAAGAAGTTGCAAGAGGCCCTAGGTACAAAGTTGAACTTTAGTACCGCTTTTCATCCTCAAACTGACGGTCAATCCGAGAGGTTAATTCAAGTACTCGAGGATATGCTCAGATGTTGTATTGTTGAATTTCGAGGCAGTTGGGAAAAGTTTCTCTCATTAGTAGAGTTTGCCTACAATAATAGTTTTCAGTCGAGTTTAAAGATGGCGCCTTATGAGGGTTTATATGGGCGTAAATGCAGAACGCCTTTATTTTGGACTGAACTCAAAGAAAACCAAATTCACGGGGTTGATTTGGTTAGAGAAGCTGAAGAGAAAGTAAGAGTGATACGAGAGTGCTTAAATGCTGCTTCAGACAGATAGAAATCCTACTCGGATTTAAAAAGAAAAGAGATAGAGTATCAAGTTTGAGATAAAGTTTTCTTGAAAGTGTCACCTTGGAGAAAAGTTCTCAGATTTGGCCGAAAAGGCAAGTTGAGTCCACGTTTTATTGGACCGTATGAGATTACTGAGAAAGTTGGGCCTGTAGCTTATAGATTGGCTTTGCCATCAGAGTTAGAAAAGATACATGATGTATTTCACGTGCCAATGTTAAGACGCTACCGATCAGACCCTTCGCATGTAATTCCTCAGTCATAGGTAGAGATTCATCCCGACATGACTTATGGTGAAGAACCAGTCAAGATATTAGCTCGGGAAGTGAAGCAGCTAAGAAAGAAAAGTATTGCCTTAGTGAAAGTATTGTGGCAAATACATGAAATAGAAGAAGCCACATGGGAACCAGAAGAGAGTATGAGAAACCAGTACCCAAACCTTTTCACTGGTAAGATATTCGGGGACGAAAATCCCTAAGGGGGGAGAATTATAACAGCCCGATTTAGGGCCTAGTCAGAATAGTGGTGCGAGACCACGAATCCGAGGTGAATTTATGAGTTTTTAAGGTTCATGCCATGTTTGCATGTTAGTGCGAAAGTTTCATGAAGCAATTTTACTAAATTGAAGTTGAATGGTCAAAAAGGACCAAATTGCAAAAGTTGTAAAATGTGAGTTTCTAGAAGCATTTTGTATGAAATAGCTCTAGAATAGCAATTATAAGTCCTTAAATAGCAATTTTCCCAAATCATAATTTTTGGACAAAATTGGACATGAGTTAGTAAATGGTGATATTTTTAAGAGAAGGGCATTTTGGTCATTTACCTATTAAATGATTAATAAAGGAAAAGATGACAAAAAAATCATTATCATCTTCTTCCTCATTGCCGAAATTTTCAAAGAAACCATAGCTAGGGTTTGCTCATCTTTCAAGCTTGCTAGTAAGTTCATCTTAGTCCCGATTTTAATATTCTTCGTGTTTTTGAAGTCCTCGTATTATGAATTAGCTATTTTTAGCTATAAAATAAGCTAAGATGCATGTTCAAAAATCTACCCATGAATGAAATGCATGCTAAATGATGTTTTATGGAAGTTTATGAGAGTTTGATGTTAGATAAACATCTTTTTCTAAGTGAATTTCATGAAAAAAGAGCATAGGAACTAGTTTGTAAAAGTTTTGAAATTAGTCATACCTATTAGAAATAATGAGAATTGATAATGGCTATAGTAGAGAAAATGAACCAGCTAAGCATGCAGTCTAAGAAAGTTGAATGAAAATTATTTTACGAGCCTTGGGGCAAAAGTACAAATATGAGAAAGTATAGGGGCAAAATACTAATTTTTCCAAAGTATGAGTTAAGAGTCAATTTAGTCAATGTGAGTATTAAATGATCTATTTATGACTATAGATAAACAAAAATGAAGCCCGGATCGAAACTGAGGCAAGGACAAAATCGAGGACTAAATTGCATATCTACATACATTTTGTATATTGAGGTAAGTTTGTATGATTTCTAAGCTTTATGATTCATATCGTTAAATTGCTTAGTATAATGTATAATGATATTATGAAAAATGTTCAATGTTATGTTAAGCAAAAAAATTAATGAGATCAAGCATGAGAAAGCCCCGATTGAAGTTGAGTAACTTAGGATACTCGATCTGCCACATGAAACAAGAAAGTCCGTATGAGACCAAGCCGAGGCATGGCATCGGCAAGCAAGCAAGCTATCATGTAAGTCCAAGGAAAGCTTGGCATTGAATAAATTATCATGTAAGTCTAAGGCAAGCTTGGCATTGAATAAGTTATCATGTAAGTCCAAGGCAAGCTTGGCATTGAGTAAATTATCATGTAAGTCCAAGGCAAGCTTGGCATTGAACAAGTTATCATGTAAGACCAAGGCAAGCTTGGCATTGAAAAGTTATCAAGAGAAAGAGATCCCATATAAGTCCAAGTTAAGGCATGGCATTGGTGAGAATAGGAAAGACTTCGTATAAGTCCATTTAAGTCATGGCCTCAAAATTTAGATGAGATTTAGTATCCTCAGTTATTCATATAAATTCATCGGGCAAACGAGTTAAGCTCAAATGAAATAACAAGAAAGCTAAGTAAGCAAAGTTATTATCAAGTGAAAATGAGTATTATTCATGTTATGAATGATGAATCAGAGATTATGATTATTATGTTAAAGTATGCTGATCAATGTGATCAAGTGATACAGGTACATTATTTACCTCTCAAGTATGAGACTAGTAAGTTTCATGAGATATGTAAGAATCAAGTATGAGTAAGTAAGCTTTATAGTTGAAATTTATGATGCCATTGTTTATGTCAAATGGTTTATATTAAGCAAGTATGTTGCTATGTGCATTATGCAAACTTACTAAGCTAAATGCTTACGTCTTCTATTATTTCTTTCTATGTAGTCCCGCCAAGCTAACTTGTGGATCGTTGAAGTCGGAGCTCGAATCACACTATCAACCGCTATTTTGGTATAGCCAAGTTGTTTTTATTAAGCATGGCATGTATAGGAATCATTTCATTTTGAGTATATATCTTTGAAAGGGAAAAAGCATGGGCTATCAAGTTTATTATTATTCTTTTGTAAATGGCTAAATGATTGGCCAAGATTGACTAAGTATGTATATTATTGATATCAATGGAGCATGTTGTATTGTTCATTAAAGTTGTAGTTATTTGAGTTGTTGAGATAGTATGAATTTGCTCTTGACTTCAGGGTGGCAATTGGCTTGGTAAATAGCCTCTAAGTGCCCACACGGTCGGACACACGAGCGTGTTTCTAAGCCGTGTGTACCCTGCCCCATTGCACCTTAAGTCAAAATATCATGTTGTAGTACACGGTCTAAGTCCACAGGCATGCCATGGTCGTGTGTTATATGTAACAACCCAAACCCGGCCCAAACACTACGACCAAATCTGAGTTATTACGAGGTAAAACCTTGTGATCGCTTTTTCGAAAAACATTTAATTTTCTATTGAAACCTCCTCGTTTCGGTTGTCTTGTTAAGCTAACCTTAGATCCAATTTGGGATTTTAATTAAGCCCAATTATTTTATCAGTTTCAAGTGTACCCGATGGCACGATTAAACTTTTTCGTGTTTACCAAAAGAAAACATGTGATTTAATTTAATTTAATGATATAGTTTTAGTCGACATCCAACATATAAAAAAAAAACCGCAACTATAGTTTATGGAGGCCTTATTACAACCCAAAATAAAAATTAAACAACTTTAAAGTTCGGTAAATTAAAATCCTTTGCATGGCCGCCTCGAGTCCCACCAGCTCCTCAACCGCCATCTACGAGTCACCTGAAAAATGTTAAAGGAGAAGGTGAGTCACCAAGACTCAGTATGTAACCCTTCCCCCGGTTAATACAACATTTCATACACAACATATAACAGTTAATTAAGCAAAGTATCATGTACCCAACCTAGCCAACCAAACACCTTTGTCTACCCCACGTGGTACCAAACCACTTGGTGGTGACCGTAGTCACGATGTGTTACCAAAACACCGGTGGTGCTAAACCACCGGTGACATATAGTCACAATGTGCTACCAAAGCACTGGTGTCCGTAGACACAAATCGGGTGATGGGGCCAACCCATCGTGTGATACCAAATCACCGCGCAGACGATCCCATATCTCAAGTGGGGCCAACCCACGGTGGTGTTAACCACGGGGACAAGTCGCTATGAGGTACCAAACCTCCGAGGTACCAAACCTCACGGTGACGTATAGTCACGAGTGTGCTACCAAAGCACCGGTGCTCGTCAAAGACGAATACACCGCCCCTCCACTCAATCAACCCACATAGTCATCGGTCACATATAGATTTATCATATGTATTATCACAAAGATGCTTCCCAAAAGCATAAAATAGCAATCATATGCATGTGTACTTACCAGATTACCCCATATACCGTTATGGTATTCAAGCCATTGCTACATACATCAAGCTAGCAATCACATTACTTAGCATAATTAACAAGTTAAATGGTGTGTATGTACACACTGTCACCAACAAGGAGTCTAAATCCGAGAAGAGAAGTCGGCCACACTCAAGTCTTTGCCCCCAATCGCTTCGAGTACTAGCCTTAGCGTCCGATTTGCGAATCTGGTTTACAACCTTGGTTAATTAATAACACTAATAACCACAGCCTTGGCTTTTAAACACCAATATAAGCCTTACCTATACTTACCCGCAGATCGAATTCTAGAGATCGGCTTTGAGTTGATCGCTTTACGTTCTCGAGCACCTAGAGGAAATCGGTTACCACTTATTTAAAGGCCTTATAACCATTGCCGAAATCGGCACTTCCTTTATAGAAATCGACGGGATATAGAGAAGAGAAAACCATAAGTATTCGGCCAAACTCACCTTCACAATCGAGAGGAATCCAAAAGCCTCAATGCCAAAGAGGAAGTAGGGAAGAGGAGGTAGAGTTTCGGCTAAAGATCAGAAGAATGGGAGAGTGAATGTTAATAGGATTTTCGGCTTGAGAGAACTTGAAAGAGAATAGTAAAAGATGGGATGTAGGCTTGCCGAAATTTTATGAAGTAAGTCACCAAGGCATTCGGCTTTGTGTAAGGTTGAGCAAAACGAAAATAGGGTGCTAGGTATGTGCTTTATATAGGATTCGCCCCCCCCCTTTCAAGCTTGCCGTCCAACCTTGGCAACAAGGAGTCCAACCCCTAGCCAACTCCTCTTTACCAAGGAGCCCCACTTTCGGCCATCACCTATTTTTGCTCCAAGCCACCCATTTAATTTAATTCAAATAATTTTGAATTAGCCACCTAATAATCCCTTTAAAATAAAAATATCCTTGATGCAATTATCATATCTCTTATATTATCAAAAAGGTTTAAGCAAATTAAAACTAATTAAAATGCTTAAATTATCCTTTGATAATTACACCTAAAAAAGAGTTTGAAGGAGGAAAAACTCTCCTTGTGCCGTCCAAATAAAACAAAAACAAAAGGGATTTCCGTGACTCGAACACAAGCTCTCCCTTGCTCCTTGGTGGCGTCACATGTAGCTCTTAAGTGGGCTTCTTTTGCCACTTATCCAAGGCCTATTTTGTGTTAAAAATACCCACATTTATTCTTATAACACCACTTACCAAGGCTCCCTTCTTTTTAAAAGTTAAGAACTAAAATTTTCTACCAAAATGAGACAACTCAAGGCCTTAATTTAAACTCTCTTATTCCATAAGTAATATCCGAAGAGTTCATACATAAGAAAATAATGAAATTTCAAATAACCCCGCTTTTTGGGATGTTACGTTCTACCCCTTAAAATAAATTTCGTCCTCGAAATTCCTTAACTAGAAAAGGTGGGGGTATTGCTGCCTCATTACATCCTCGGGTTCCCACGTAGCTTCCTCTATACCATGGTTCCGCCACGCACACCTTCACCAAGGGCACCGACTTCCTACGTAGAACTTTCTCATCTCGGTCTAAGATCCGAACTGGCTCCTCTTCAAAAGATAAACTGGATTCACTTCGATTTACGCTCATCGGCACAACGTGCGAAGGATCCGACCGATACCGTCTCAAAGATTGACACGTGAAAGACGTCATGAATCGACTCGATTCGCCCGGCAACTCTAGCTGATAAGCCACCGGGTCCTATTCGCTTCACAACAAAGATATGGCCCAATAAACCTTGGGCTTAACTTCCCTTTCCGTCCAAATCTCAACACCTTTTTCCAAGGCGACACTTTGAGAAAGACCTTGTCTCCCACAAAGATACTCCATTTCCTTGCGTTTGAGATCGGCATAAGACTTCGCCTATCCGATGCTTCCTTGAGACGAGACCGAATCACCTTGACTTTGTCTTCCGTCTCTGTTACGATTCTGGACCCATAACTTGTCGTTCTCCCAACTCCGTCCAACATGTAGGAGTACGGCACTTTCGTCCATATAGGGCCTCGTATGGAGCCATTTGAATACTCGCTTGATAACTATTGTTATAAGCGAATTCCGCTAATGGTAGGTACTCCTCCCAACTACCACTAAAATCCAAGACACACGCCCTTAACATGTCTTCTAAAATCAGATCACCCTTTCCGAAGTGTCCGTCGATCGTGGATGGAAAGCCGTCATGAAATCTAACCGTGTACCCAAAGCTTGATGCAACGCTTTCCAAAACCTTGACGTGAATCGGGATCCCTATCCGAGATAATCGACATCGCACGCCATGCAACCTTACTATTTCACCCACATACGCCTTTGCTAGCTTCTCGAGAGAGTAATCCATTCCATTCTCACAAGCATGAAGTGAGTCGACTTAGTTAGGCGATCCACAATTACCCAAGCGCATCCTTCTTAGTGGGCGTAAGGGTAGCCCACTAACAAAATCCATGGTGATCCTCTCCCATTTCCATTGAGGATCTTTATCGGTTGAAGTAGTCCCGATGGTGACCGATGTTCAGCCTTAACTCTGGCGACACGTCCGACACTTTCCTACCAACTCCGTTATCTCACGCTTCAACCCCGGCCACCAAAATCTGCTTTCCGCAAATCTCCATACATTTTGCTTCCTCCGTGGTGCATAGCGTATGGGCCGCTATGTGCATCTTGGAGAATTTTTCGCCTTAAACTGGATCCTTTGGCATACAGACTCGCCCTTGAAAACAAAGCGCTCCTTCACTAGTCGACTGCACTCCTTCCAAACCACCGCCTTGAACTTGTACCCTCTTCGAACTCAAGCCTTCATCCACTAACTGCTTTCCCTTAATCTCCTCAATCCATGTCGGCTTAACTTGAAGTTCTGCCAAAAGACTCCCATCGTCATATAGACTTAACCGAGCGAACATCGCTCTTAAGTCCGTCACCACCTTCCGGCTCAATGCGTCAGCTACTACATTAGCCTTACCCGGATGGTATTCAATTGAACAGTCGTAGTCCTTTAGTAGTTCAATCCATCGACGCTGTCTCAGATTCAGATCCTTCTGAGTCAGAAGATACCTCAAGCTTTTGTGATCCGTGTAGACCATCGACTTCTCTCCATACAGGTAATGTCTCCATATCTTCAGAGCGAAGACGACCACTGCTAACTCTAAGTCGTGAGTTGGGTAGTTAACCTCATGCGATCTTAATTGACGGGATGCATAGGCTACTACCTTCCCATCCTGCATCAACACACATCCCAAGCCGGTGTGAGATGCATCACAATAAACTGTGAATAACTTTCCTGCTTCAGGCTGTACCAAAACCGGAGCTTCCGTCAAAATCTTCCTTAACTTATCAAAGCTTTCTTGCTGCTTTTCCGTCCATACAAATGGGACACCCTTCCTTAGCAACTTAGTCAACGGCGCTGCTATTAGAGAGAATCCTTCCACGAATCTCCGATAGTATCCTCGCTAAACCCCGAAAACTTCGATTTCACCACCGCCCTAGGTGGTTTCCACTCCAATATCGCCTCAATCTTGCGGGGTCTACTCTAATTCCTTCAGCTGACACTACATGACCTAAGAAAGCCACCTCCTTCAGCCAAAATTCACACTTACTGAATTTGGCATACAACTGCTTCTCCCTCAATACTTGCAGAACTATCTGTAGATGCTTGTCATGCTCCTCTTCTGTCCTTGAATAAACCAATATGTCGTCTATGAATACCACGACGAATCGGGTCCAAGTATCTTTGGAATACTGCTCATCAAGTCCATGAATGCGCGCGGCGCATTAGTCAACCCAAATGGCATTACCAAGAACTCAAAATGCCCATACCGAGTTCGAAATGCCGCTTTGTGAACATCACCTCCTTTACCTTAAGTTGATGATAACTCGACCTAAGGTCTATCTTCGAGAACACCGAGGCACCCTTCGCTTGATCGAACAAGTCGTCAATCCGAGGCAACGGATACTTGTTCTTGATCGTCAACTTATTTAATCGACGGTAGTCGATGCACATCCGCATAGAACCGCCCTTCTTCTTGACAAACAACACAGCGCTCCCCACGGAGATATACTTGGTCGTATAAACCCCTATCCAAGAGCTCCCGAATTTGAGCCTTTAGCTCCACCAATTCCTTTGGTGCCATTCGGTATGGTGCTATGGACACAGTGCCGTTCTGTGTAGCAAGTCTATACCGACTCGACTTCCCGATCCGAGGCAAACCCTAAGTTCTTCCGGGAACACATCGCAAATTCCCCAACCGTTCGGACCTTTTCAACTTCCAACTCCTTAGCTTCCAAAGCATAGATTTGAACCAAATACGCCTCACAACCCTTCTTGACCATCTTTTCAGCCTTTAAGGCGGTCACTACGTTGGATAGATAATTCCTCCTATCTCCTATCATAACCACTTCATCACCTTCCGCCGTCTTAAGAACCATGCGCTTGGTCGCAAGATCCAACCTTGCTTGGTACTTAACCAACCAATCCATGCCAAGGATCAAATCGAACTCTCCAAATGGTAGTTCCATTAGATCGGCTACAAACACTACCCCTTGAAGTTCTAGGGTACGCCTCTATAGAGTTTATCTACGACACGGAGTGACCTAAGGGGCTAACTACGGTCATCTCCTAGAAGCGCTTTGCAGTCTAGGTCCATAGTTCCTACCACATTACTAGCAATGTACGAGTGTGTCGAGCCCACATCAATCAATGCAACATAAGGAAAACCAAAAATAAAAACGCATCGGTTATGACATCCGGTGCGTCACCTTCTTCGCGACACCTTGTGCATAGACTAACTAAGCCAGCCGCCTAGCCTCTGTGTTGCCCGAACCTCGCCTTGAGTTCCACGACCTCGGTTGGGACCGTTGTTTCCTCTACCATTACCACGACCCTCCGTGGTCCTACATTTCTATCTTGTGCAGTTCGCCCCTTCCGGTCGCTTCTTAGCTAGCTTTTGGGGACAATCTCGACGCGATGCTCCAAAGACCCACACTCAAAGCATCCTTTATCACCGCCCAACAACCTCCCCAATGGGTCTTCCCACAACGATTGCACCGAGTCGGCCTCGATTAGCGATTGTGGGCCTTGTCGCTGATTGGGCCCACTTGGCCTAGCCTTTTTCTCGAGTACTACCGCTTGATCCGGTGACCCAAAACTTCTCTTCGATTGTTCTTACTATAATTCCTCGCTCACACGCCTCCTTGATTCCCTCGGCTACCTTAGCCTTCTCCACTAGGGATGAGAACTCACGAACCTCTTTGTGGGGCAATCAGCAACCTTAAATCATCTCGAGTCCATCCTCAAAGCGGACACGGCGCTCATGTTCGTGAGCCACTATGCCTCTCGTGATACCTACTTAGCCTTAAAAATTCCGCCTCATATTCCGACACGGACTTAGTTCCTTGAACTAATCCCGTAAAAGCCTTTCTCTCTGCGTCGGTGTAGCTAGTGCCCACATACTTTTTTTCTCGATAGGCGGTTCAAATACTCCCAAGTCAAATCATCACTGTAGCCCCATCTCGAACCGTAAGCCACCACCGATACGCTTCATCCTTTAGAAGCGACACCGCCCCTTTCGGCTTCTCTTCTTGGTCAAAGTCAAGGTCATCCATGATCCTCTCGGTTGACTCTAGCCAAGATTCCACAGACCGGGTGCCACTCGACACACCTCGGAATACCTCCGCTCCGTTAGATCGAGTCGCCGGGGACAGATTTCCGAGCTCCAACATTTCCACCACCCGACCACCATCTCCAAGACTCGCAACACGCCTTGCGATACCGATTTCGCCACCGGTCCGCTCCGGCTCCTCGGCTCTAAAAGTAGGAGGTGGTGGTGGCGGTGGTACCTCATTTTCTCGAGCCTTGTCCCGACTGACGGGTTTGCACACCGTCATCCTACCCCTACCACGCCCACGGCGTCCACGTCCTCTAGAACTCATTCTATCTACCGCGCTTTTAACGATTAAGAAAAATTTTATGCGTTAGCATTTGTTTCACTTTATTACTCATGAAGAAGTTTTATGGATGAGGTTTAATCGTGAGATTCTTTCGAGCAACCAATGTTTCAGATTTCCTATCCTAGTTCACACAAAGAAGTCCATGCATCCATTCCTTAATACTTTCCATACCTATTCACTCATCGGACATTTCGCCCATTTCTAACCTGTGGGTATTTTCGTCTTTTTCCTACTGTGGGTATTTTCGTACTTTTCCAGGTACAAGATATTTTAACTGATGATTTCCAAAGCTAATTATTGAATGTTTTATAAAATAGTTGAAATTTTTAGGCAAAATCATTGAATCAATATTTTAGGGTCGAGGGCATTTTGGTAATTTTACTCCTAGGGGTATTTCGGTAATTTTTCACAAGTCAAGTTTTCCGAGAAAACATGGTATACCTAGTGTTCTAGGGTTTAAGAGGGTTATTGGATACGTTTTTAAAACATTAGGGCTTATTATTCCCTTCTTTTCAAAATATGGTGATTCCCTTTTTTTGGGTTTTAATCATTGTGTTTAGCCTATGACCGAGCCCTCCCGGTCGGTGAACCAAAGCTACGCACCAGCAGAATTCAAGTGAAGAGGAGGTGGGTCACGCGGACCGCTTAAATACCAAGCTCTCACCGAACCTTTCTAGACATGCGCACGGAGAGGTTACCACACCATCGAGCCTTCCGAGTTAGGGTGAACCGGCTACGCACTGCAGGATACTGCGAAGAGGAGGTGAGTCACGAGGACCGCTTAAATACCAAGCTCTTAGGATCCAATCCTAGACATGCGTGTAGGGGTTTACCACACCCTACCTCATTGACTAAGTCATAGGTTGGTTTAGTTCTTTAAGTCTTATGCTTCGTTGTGTTTGAGTAATCTAACCCTAGGGTCCAAGTCCTATAAGTCTATCTACGTTCCATGCTTCCTACCCTTCTACGAATATATTTCACACAAAGGTTTAGATGTACTTACCTGGGCGGATCGGTCTGCAGGAGACTCGGGCCATGCCGCTTAAAACCCGTAAATCATACCATAAGGCCTACCAAAAACATTTTTGGGCCTTGGCCCCCACAAATGAGCTTTGAACTGGCTCGATATTCATTCTCAGAACAACCCAAACCCGGCCCAAACACTACGACCAAATCGAGTTATTACGAGGTAAAACCTTGTGATCGCTTTTTGAAAAACATTTAATTTTCTATTGAAACCTCCTGCGTTTCGGTTGTCTTGTTAAGCTAACCTTAGATCCAATTTGGGATTTTAATTAAGCCCAATTATTTTATCGATTTCAAGTGTACCCGATGGCACGATTAAACTTTTTCGTGTTTACCAAAAGAAAACATGTGATTTAATTTAATTTAATGATATAGTTTTTAGTCGACATCCAACATATAAAAAAAAAACCGCAACTATAGTTTATGGAGGCCTTATTACAACCCAAAATAAAAATTAAACAACTTTAAAGTTCGGTAAATTAAAATCCTTTGCATGGCCGCCTCGAGTCCCACCAGCTCCTCAACCGCCATCTACGAGTCACTGAAAAATGTTAAAGGAGAAGGTGAGTCACCAAGACTCGTATGTAACCCTTCCCCGGTTAATACAACATTTCATACACAACATATAACAGTTAATTAAGCAAAGTATCATGTACCCAACCTAGCCAACCAAACACCTTTGTCTACCCCACGTGGTACCAAACCACTTTGGTGACCGTAGTCACGATGTGTTACCAAAACACCTGGTGGTGCCAAACCACTGGTGACATATAGTCACAATGTGCTACCAAAGCACCTGTCCGTAGACACAAATCGGGTGATGGGGCCAACCCATCGTGTGATACCAAATCACCGCGACGATCCCATATCTCAAGTGGGGCCAACCCACGGTGGTGTTAACCACGGTGGACAAGTCGCTATGAGGTACCAAACCTCCGGAGGTACCAAACCTCTCGTGACGTATAGTCACAGTGTGCTACCAAAGCACCGGTGCTCGTCAAGACGAATACACCGCCTCCACTCAATCAACCCACATAGTCATCAGTCACATATAGATTTATCATATGTATTATCACAAAGATGCTTCCCAAAAGCATAAAATAGCAATCATATGCATGTGTACTTACCAGTTACCCCATATACCGTTATGGTATTCAAGCCATTGCTACATACATCAAGCTAGCAATCACATTACTTAGCATAATTAACAAGTTAAATGGTGTGTATGTACACACTGTCACCAACAAGGAGTCTAAATCCGAGAAGAGAAGTCGGCCACACTCAAGTCTTTGCCCCAATCGCTTCGAGTACTAGCCTTAGCGTCCGATTTGCTAACTGGTTTACAACCTTGGTTAATTAATAACACTAATAACCACGACCTTCGGCTTTTAAACACCAATATAAGCCTTACCTATACTTACCCAGAGATCGAATTCTAGAGATCGGCTTTGAGTTGATCGCTTTACGTTCTCGAGCACCTAGAGGAAATCGGTTACCACTTATTTAAAGGCCTTATAACCATTGCCGAAATCGGCACTTCCCTTTATAGAAATCGACGGGATATAGAGAAGAGAAAACCATAAGTATTCGGCCAAACTCACCTTCACAATCGAGAGGAATCCAAAAGCCTCAATGCCAAAGAGGAAGTAGGGAAGAGGAGGTAGAGTTTGGCTAAAGATCAAGAATGGGAGAGTGAATGTTAATAGGATTTTTCGGCTTGAGAGAACTTGAAAGAGAATAGTAAAAGATGGGATGTAGGCTTGCCGAAATTTTATGAAGTAAGTCACCAAGGCATTCGGCTTTGTGTAAGGTTGAGCAAAACGAAAATAGGGTGCTAGGTATGTGCTTTATAGGATTCTGCCCCCTTTCAAGCTTGCCGTCCAACCTTGGCAACAAGGAGTCCAACCCCTAGCCAACTCCTCTTTACCAAGGAGCCCCACTTTCGGCCATCACCTATTTTTGCTCCAAGCCACCCATTTAATTTAATTCAAATAATTTTGAATTAGCCACCTAATAATCCCTTTAAAATAAAAATATCCTTGATGCAATTATCATATCTCTTATATTATCAAAAAGGTTTAAGCAAATTAAAACTAATTAAAATGCTTAAATTATCCTTTGATAATTACACCTAAAAAAAGAGTTTGAAGGGGGAAAAACTCTCCTTGTGCCGTCCAAATAAAACAAAAACAAAAGGGGATTTCCGTGACTCGAACACAAGCTCTCCCTTGCTCCTTGGTGGCGTCACATGTAGCTCTTAAGTGGGCTTCTTTTTGCCACTTATCCAAGGCCTATTTTGTGTTAAAAATACCCACATTTATTCTTATAACACCACTTACCAAGGCTCCTTCTTTTTAAAAGTTAAGAACTAAAATTTTCTACCAAAATGAGACAACTCAAGGCCTTAATTTAAACTCTCTTATTCCATAAGTAATATCCCAGTAGTTCATACATAAGAAAATAATGAAATTTCAAATAACCCCGTTTTTGGGATGTTACATTATAAGTCAGAATGCTAAGGTTTTTCACACGGGCCAGGACCACGGGCGTTCCATGGCCGTGTGAAGTTTGGCAGTAAGCTCAAGTTTTAAGCACGGTTAGGAGACATGGGCGTGTCTCAGGTTTACACGGGCGTGTCTCAGGTTTACACGGGTGTGTCCCAACTCACATGGGCGTGTGACCCCTGTTTCAATGAAAAGTTTTTGATTGAGTTCCGAAAGTTTACAGACATGAGTTTAAGGCCTCGTAGGCCCATGAAAAGTACAAGTTGATTAAGGAAGATAAGTTCTTAATTCGGAACGAAATTTTATAGCCCGTAAGTACTTGATTAAGCAAGTTCAAGCATAGTAACTTCTCGTATCCGGCCTAAGCCTCAGACTCGGGTATGGGGTGTTACATAGATGCTTTTGACGAGATCGACCGCATAACATCTATGCCCTACATATAGAAAAAAAGTGTAAGAGGCACATAAGTGTTGTCTTCCTCAATTTAGCATTTACGGCATAACTGATGTAATTTACTTTTCTTGGTAAACTAGTAGCCCGAACCTCTTAATTAGCCTGACCATTGTAGAACCATTAACATGGGTTCTTTAAACACCAATCTTAACAGCATGCCCACGTTTCAGTAGCCTGGCGTGCCTTGATATGATCGTGCGAAAACATCTTTGATTTCTTGAAAATAGCTCAATGATGCCTCGCCTTATTTTTGTGGTGAGTTAGGCTTCGATCTTTATCCTTTCCCTAAGCTCACAACGTCCACTGACCTCTTGCTAGGTAGAATCCATTTTCCTCTTATTCTACCATCCTTAACAAATCAAAAGATAGGCTACGATCTCTGTCATTTTCAAAGTCCTTAGGTCCCCTAGACCCATATCTCATTCAAAAAGGGAGTCAGTAACAACGTCGCTCACGTCGTTGATATCTGGGTACCTAGGCACGAAGGTAAAGAATCCAAAGAATAAATAATTCTAAGGATGATTATTTGTATGGTATGGTCATGAATAAAGAATGTATAATATGAAATGGAAAGAATGAAAAAAAATTTTGCTTAAAAAGATACATTTTATTGAAATAAAAACTCTGGACACAAGCCTATTTCACAAAAGAAATCTTATTGCTTCTAGGCTTAAAGCAACAAGTGCGTTTTGTACATTACTCTAGGTAAGCTCTAAATACTACAGGAATTTCTTCCGCAGTCCGATTGTCCAAAACGCTCCCAGGTTCATATTTCTGCGTTTGGCGCGTCATCTAACTTCACAATACCCATGCTGATGAACTTTTCCACCAATTTCTTGAAAGCAAGGCAATTTTCTATCGAATGCCCTGTGATCCCCGCGTGGTACTCACACTGGGTATTTGGGTCATACCATTTTGGGTATAGAGGTTGCATTGGTTTCGGGTAGTGGGGGGACACAACCTGCGCATCAAATAAACTTTGGTACAACTCCTTATACGTCATTGAGATCGGCGTAAATTGGAGTTTTTCAGTGTTTCGCCTTGTGCCAGGTTCTTTTCTTGATGAACCTTGATGCCCAGTAGTCACTGTTTTTGGCTGATTTGAGTACCCCATACTTGCGTTATTCACTTCGCTTTCTTTCTTCCTTGTGGCCATTCTCTTGTTACTTTCTCCTGCCTCGATCTTTCAACTTTTTATGGCATTCTCGATCATTTCTCCGGTCATTACAATGTCTGAGAAGCTCTTTGTGGAACTTCCTAGCATATGCGTGATAAATGGGGCCTTCAGTGTATTGATAAAGAGCATTGTGGTCTCTTTCTCCAGAAGTGGTGGCTGGACTTGGATGGCAACCTCCTTCCATCGCTGGGCATACTGCCTGAAGCTCTCGTTTGTCCTCTTCTCCATGTTTTGGAGTGTAATCCTGTCGGGCGCTATGTATGTCACGTGGCTGTACTGTTTTATGAAAGCTTGAGCCAAGTCTTTCCATGCACCAATTTGGGAACGACTCAACTGGTTATACCACTTGGCTGCTGCTCCCTCCAAGCTATCTTGGAAGCAATGGATCAACAGTTGGTCATTATTAATGTACCCCGTCATTCTTCTACAAAACATAGTGATGTGAGCCTCGGAGCAACTTGTCCCGTTATATTTCTCAAATTCAGGCATTTTGAATTTGTATGGGAGCACCAAGTCTAGGACCAAGCTTAAATCCTTGGCATCGATCCCATAACAACTATCGGCGCTTTTTATCACTTTAAACTTTTCCTCCAACCATTTACATCTATCTTCTAGCTGCTTTGGCAATTCTGCTTTTGTCCTCTCTCCTTCAGCTATTTCATCCAAATCAGGGACATCAGTAATGATTAGATTATCTCCTGAACCTAAGCCAGTTTGGAGGTTCACTGAAGCACCAGCTTGGAATTCTTGAGGCCCGATCATGACAGATGGCCTTTGTACAGTTACTTTAGGTCGTGTTTGCACATGTGGTGGAGTAAAACCAGGGGGACATTAAAGATACTCAGTATTCTCCTCAGCATTTCTTCCTTTATCCATAAGCCCCTTCAACAGCTGCGTCATCTGAGTCATCATATTTCCCTGAGATTCCATCATTTTGTCCATCATATCCTGCTGGATCTTAGCGAGCTGCTCCTGCATCCGTGCTTGCATTTGTTCTTGCATCTCCTTCCGCATTTGCTCCAAATTTTCTAGTCTTTTATCCATTGACTTGGTCTTTTTCCTTGTGCCATAGGGATGCGTATTTGGCAAGGTTTTGTCTGCTTCTATGTTGCTGAAATAAGTTCAACCAATCAGGGTCTTCTCATGAAATCTAATGCATGTGATGTAATGCTATGTGAATGTAACACCCCCAAACCCGGCCCACAAGTCTCGTCCGGATCTGGTTATGTCACTGCGGAATGACGGTTAAAAATCTTTATCTTTAGAGTAAAACTTGAAAATTTTGTTAACTTTTGGGAAGTAAGTCCATTAAAATTATTAAATAATATAAGCTTGGTTTGAATTAAAACTTTATTATAATTTATTATAATATAACTCCTTTGTAAAAATATTACTAAATACGATATAACCTTTATCAACTATAAATAGAGTACTTTAATCAAAAGTGGCCCTTATTACATCAAATAAATTAAACCAAGTACTTTAAATTAAAATGCTTGAAATAAAAATATTCAAAACGTCTACTTCTGCATGAAATCCGCTTCTGCATGGTCACCTTTGTATCTACTCCAACCCGTCCACTAATCACGACTCACCTGCAATGATTAAAAAGTTGGGTGAGTCATACAGACTCAGTGTGTAATTAAGCCACTAATATCCACCCACATGCTAGCCACATAATATCCCAATTATCAAATGCAACAAGTAATATATATATTCATTTTAACAATTACCACAATCTGGGCTTGGCCCACATTCAAATCATACTCAAATACTGGGCTAGGCCCATTTCTCAATAAACCACATATCAACTGGGCTTGGCCCATTTCCACGTATGTTCCCAAAACATACCTATCCACATGTCATCTTGGGCTTGGCCCATTTCCATATTATTACAAAAATAATGCAACATGATTCCCAACCCAACCTAGGGTCCATCCGCTACACACCCCTTATCCAAATTTACCACACACCAGGGGACTATCGAGTCACCCTCTCCTTTTCCCTCCAAAAAGGCAACCAATGCCATCCACGATGTAGCGTATAGCTAACATCAAACCACGATGGAGCACACAGCAATCCATCAAGCCACGATATGGCATAAAGCCCATATCAATCAAGGTAACCACGCCGAACTAAATCGCAAAGATCCACAACGCGACCTCGATCGGCGCCAATCCACGATGTAGCACAAAGTCGACATCAACCACGCACTCAAGTACACCCGCACCTTCTTTTCATAACCCACCCATGCACATGCCACATAAAATATAATCGTGATCATGCATGCACATGCTTATTAATGTCCATAAACATACTCATAAACAAATAATCACACCGCAATAGATCCGATACTAACTCTGGTCATCGCTATACCCTTTAGGGGTATATATATGGCACACTTATTATCGCACTTGTTAGTAAAACATATAACACATAAAACCCGGAAACAGTGGGTTAGTTACACACCTTATTACTAGGAGTACTAGACTCTCGATCCTCGACGCTATCGCTTAGTGAGACTACGGCTATTTGCCTAACGTTTCATTCTTTGTCGCCCACACCGTGGCCAATCTCGCATGTGCCAGTAAACGGATCTTTTCTTAAACTTTGGGATGGGAGCTTTCCCTTGCCCACCTTGGATCGGTATTCGCCTCCATCGAAAGTCACTTAATCGTAACCACACGATTAATCAACGGGTCATAATCAACTAATTCTAAGTCACTTACTAATATCCTTACCGAAATAACTGAGATCCCGAAGGCTTCCTTTGCTCTTGTCGATATGCCCCTAAAAAGAACATAGCCACTCTTCTGGTCAACACAATATTACATAATAAGGCCTAAGGCCGAATACCTTACCACTCTTACCTTGATGAGTCCAAACAATTCGAGACCTTCCTTTAGACTCCTTGGCGCTAGCTACAAACAAGCAAAACACATCACTTATAACCTATAGAGCATTCGGCCAGCCAACACTAAGGCCAACCATTCTGGTTTCGGGCCTCTAACCAATTAACTAGGATACTTACCTACAATCTTTGGATGTCGACAAAGACCACACTTCACCGGTCTCGGCTTCACACTTGATAAAGTAGAAGAGAGATGGAGGGCTAAAGATTTTCGGCTATCAAGGGATTAAAAGAAAACAAAAGAAATATTTGACTACAAAGGCCAAAGGAGAAATCGGCACACCAAGAGGGAGAGGGAGAGATTTGGCAAAGACTTGAAGAATAATTGGCACTCTACCCCTATTTATAGCATTCGCCACCCCTAGAAGACTCAAGATTCGGCCAACTAATTCAAATCAATTTGAATTAGTTCAATTCAAAAACAATTTGAATTGTTCCACTATTATCCCACTTATCAAAAATAAATAATAGATAAATAAAAATAAAAATAAAAACACATTAACCTCATCTAAATAAGAGTCTTCAAGCCGTCCAACACCTTCAAAATTGCTGCCAAAAAGGAATAAAAATTCAAACTCCAAAACGCAGCTCTCTTGGTTCGAACTCGGGACCACCACGCACACCTTGCCCCCAACGCCCTGTGCCACTCGGCCACTTTGATTTTTATGCTAGAAACCCCAACGTTTATTTTTAAACCCTTCTTAACTCAGCCCATAACCGCACACAAAATAAAAACCCCAACTGCAGCCTCCAGCGCCGAACTCGCGCCTTGCTTTCCTCCAATACCTAAGTGGCGCATGAGAGCCACTTCACCACCCATCTTTCTTGTCCGAATTCCTCACCATATACCTTTAAGGCCTTACAAAGCCCAACGCCCAAAACAAAAATAAACGCCAAAAGCTTCTCCGGCCCCTCGAAACCGCGACCACTCCCTCCAGCGCCTAAGTAGCGCTCAAGAGCCACTTTGCCAATTGGACTTTCATGTCCATCAACTTGACATTTATTTTTAAGGCCTACTTAGCCCCACCCCTGACGCGAAAAATAAAACAAAATTGCGCCGCTGGACTCGAACCCAAGCCCCCATCGGCGCTACTTCCAAATTTCTAAAGCAGGCGCATGAAGCCACTTTGCTAGATCCTTTCTTGTGCCTTAAACGCCCAATTAATTATTTTAAGGCCTTCCTGCCCTATTTCCCCTTTTTACCCTAAAATCTAAAATTTTCCAAAGCCTTCCCCTTTCATCCGAGCATTCTTAAACCTCTACAACACATCCAAAAACACCCAAAAACCTACCAACACCCGAATTATACCCAAATTGCATAGCCCCTAAATCAGGGTGTTACAGTGAATGCATGAAATGAATGTAAAGAGGTGTCGATTCTGACTCAATTTCCTTTAGAAAACTTTACTAGAGGGCAAATTCTTTACATGAAACGGACTACAAATATACAGACAGCCGTATTGTCTTCCATTTTATCAAGAAATTCGTTCTCCATGCCGAGCTCCTTAATTTAGCAATCGAACCCGAATCGACACCTCTCTCTAATATGAAAATGCATGCAAAGTAACAAAGATAAAACAAAAAGTTAGTACAATAGAAACAAAATTCAAAGCATGTAAAAAACATTCAAGCGCCTATATGGGTGACCACTAGGGTTTATCACAGCTCTACCTAGGGTGGGCTCTTAGGGCTTTCTATATGCAGTTCAGTTCTAAAGTTGAGGTACCTGAACCAGCAGATTCCTCGATCCTCACCCATTATAGGCTCATACGGACCGAGTTCAGTTCAGGGGGACACATTTCCCTATGGCTGCACGGAGATGAAAATCTCACGAAGACATATGTACGGATGTATCCCGAAAGCGGTCCACTATCCTGCACGGAGGTGAAAACCTCACGAAGGAGTAGCTTCCCACTCCCACTTAAAAGGGTGTGACCCAGCGGTCATGCAATATGATGCAAAAATATTCTACAAGACTCAAACCATAGTAATCACAACAATATGAACGAATGCAATAATAGGATCGTAATTTTTCCAGATCAAATTTTCAAATTTTGACAAAAGGACAGAAATTAATCAATTTTACAGCTTGACTCTCTTTCGAAAGTGTCCCCAGCAGAGTCGCCAAGCTGTCGAAACCATCTTTTTCGAGTTTGAAAAATGGGGATCGACTTTAAAAAGAAAATAGAGTTGCCACCGATATTTTATCCGAGGTGTGATCGGATCACCTTGAGATGGACTATTTTAATAACAACATTAGGATTTATTAAAACAATGATTTTTGGCCTACGAAATATAAGAAAATAGGTTCGGGAGTCGGTTACATGCGAAGAAGGATTAGCACCCTCGCAACGCCCAAAATTGGTACCAAATTGATTTGCTAGTGTCCTTATGTTGAAAACTTGAAAATGTTTAAGGTATGATATTTTTTAAAGAAAGTTGATTAACTTTGAATTGAATCTCAAGATTCACTCATTCCAAAGGAATAAAAACATCACATCCAGCACGTTAGGATATGACACGTTTATACCTCGACACCGAGATCATCTTTGATTTTCAAAATATGCGATTAAAAGGATATTTGGTTATTTGGTCGAACGAAAAATTAACACCCAGCACGTTAGGGCGCAATTCCTCAAACTTCCAAACATCAAATATAGCCTTGTTTTAAAAACTTTTAAATAATCGATTTTAAAAATGACTCAAAATGTATTTTATTTGGTATACACGTAATAAAATGAAACATTTAGTAAAGGCTCGAATACATTGGAATTTGAGACATAAATCAATAATGAATAGCGCAAGTATAGCATTAAGCATGAAATAAATACAAACTCAACATTATAAAGATGAACAAAATTATAGACATAATTTCACGCATAAATATACAATCACGATAATTGCATATGGTTTTAAAGACACATATTAACAAGCGAAGATCAATAAGCTACACGATACGATAATTCTACAAAATAAACATTGGCAAATTAATATAAAGCAACATTTTGAAAGCCTACACATCGATTTAAAAATAAAGAAAGTGAAGTTTGAAATCTACGAATTATGAAATTATTTAAAATAGGGTTATTTGTAAATGAATTTATGAAATGTATATATATAAAAAAATACATTGAAATAAATTGTACATGTAACATCCTAAAAGTTGGAAATTTAAGTGTTGCATTATTTTTGGTGTTAAGCTAGTTAAATTATTAATTGAGTATGTTTAGGAAGTCCTGAGAAGGCTCGAGGTTTATTTGGACCTAGTAAAAAACTTTTGGCATTTAGCACTTTAAGGAGATGGAGTAAGTGACCTTAAAGCATATGGAAATAAATGAGTAAATAACTAGCATAAGTGAGCATATGGTAAAGAGGTTATGGCGCCACATGTATTACCTTGAGGGAAGAAGTTCGAATCCCTTTGTGTGCATTTTGACTTTTATTTTTGCATTCCTTCCTTAAAGTGTCAGCCAAGGAGTATTTTTGGTAAGGTGGACTTCTTTATTTTTGGTAAGGTGGCTAAAAGAATAAGGCAAGGTTGAGGTTGGGGAAAGGAATCAAAAGAAATAGGTAAGTAAGGGGAACAAGAGGCTTATTTCGTGGATAGTGTTTTGGAAAGTTTGGGTGGCCAAACTTTTATCCTAGGGGGTATGAATGTGGACAGTTTGGGGCTAGGGTGATAGCCGAATTTTGTGCTTGATGTTTTGGTGAGACTAAAGTGTTAGTCTTGGTCAAAATACTAATATAATCAATTGTGTCTTTTTCTCAAAACTCCTATCCTCCTAGCCGAATTTGGTCATTGGCAATTGGTAAAATTTTGGTTCTTTTGGCCAATTCCCTATTGGCAACTTTGGTATCATTTCTCTTTTCTCTCCAAACTCCTTTCTCCTCCTTGTCGAACCTACACAACCTTGAGGAGGCATATTCCATATCTTTCTTTCTTCTTGCCGAATGGATACAAACTTTGAGACCATTTCTTTGTTCACATATCATTCTTGAAAACCGAAACTAATCCATCATTCCTCTTCTTCTTTTCTTTTCGCAAAATCCTTCAAGCATCACTTCCACTCTAATATTTTTCACCATAGCCGAATATTGAGTCCACTATTTCTCTATAGCCGAACCTTCCATTCTTTCTTTGATCTTCCTTTTTCATTCGAGTTGTCACTCACCCTTGAACAATCGGTAAGTACTCTTTTCAATTCTTTTTATTTTCTTCTTTCTATTGCCGAATCCATATGTTGGCTTGGGAGGGTCCTTTGACCGAAATCATCACTTATTTCTCTTAGACAAGATTCCTTTCTTCTTCGTAGTGATATAGTGGAAGGCCGAACCTTCATTCTTTCGAAGTCATCGCATTATCGCTAGAAGTCGGTTCTAAAATCTTTAAGGTAAGTGTTATTCAAGGATTCTATAAATCATTCTTTATTCGATAAGATGGTGTTGATTAACCGATATTATTTATAGGGGTTAAATTGCTCAATCTACCAAATCATTGGTCACTCAAAAATTAGAGGTAAGCCGATCTTCACCATTTCGATAGTCCATATTTGATCATAATACCGATTGTTTAAGATCTAACCGAATGGCGACTTGTGGTACCGATTCGAATGGGAAGTCGAGTGGAGATCTCATAAGGAGCGGATTAACGATCCCTACTCCTAAATTCAAACGAAGGGTCGTTTCGCCGATTCGAGACTTTCTTCCGGGTTGTGGACCCTTATTCGGCGAGAATCAATTATTCGAGGTCGTTCACAATTTTGAGGCGTCAGCGATTCGAGATTCCCCACCGGGTTGTGGACCGTCAACCGGGGAAAACCGACAAATTGTAGTTGTTCACGATCCCGAGGGTAAAATTTTAGATTGTTTGTTTTAAAGTAGATTTATTAAATCGCATACGTTGACTAATCAGGCGTTATAAAATTTTAGGTGTCAAAGATCGAGAGAGCGTAGTGCTTACCGTAATCAGGTGTGTAATCTCACACCGTTTTCTGTGGGTTGGAGATTAACGTCATATCGATAATAAACTGTTTGATTAAAATCGTATTAGAGTAAAATCGTGAAAACCTAGCTTAGATCTCATTTGATAAAATTGATATATTTTGCTATGTGGGCCAAAACGATATATTTTGCTATGTGGGCCAAAACGATATATATTTTGTTATATGGGCCGATCTGAAAATTTACGAAATGGGCCAAGATGATATTCTGCTTAATGGGCCAATTTGATAAATTGTTATAATCGGCCATAAATTTTTGTAAGAAATATTTGAATACATTGTTGTGAATTGTTATGCATTATATACATGTTTTGCATGGGATGGGATAATGATGAAGAGAAGTTCTGGTAGCTCTGCTACATAAATCTGGTGGCTCTATCACAAATATGAAAAATGGCAATGCCATGTAAATTCTGTTAATCTGGTGGCTTGTCCACAAATTTGATATAAATGGCTTAATGCCTACGCTTGGTGTGTTGGCGGGGTGGGTTGACTAAAGATCACCCACACACCGTGTTGGTTGGTACGGGTGGTGTGTAGCGGATGGAAAACTAGGTTTGGTTTGGGAATTGCATTTCATATGCATATTATATTCGATACATTTTTATTATTATGAATGGGCTTCGCCCAAATAATGGCTTAATGGATTTTTGCCCGATGGACAACGGTAAGTGGGTTACACATTGAGTTCTAGTAACTCACCCCCGCTTTCCTTATCCCTTCGGTAATGATCAATGATGGAGACTTGGGTCGTGGATGTCTTGGTGGAGGCCATACTTGAAAACGGTTAAATTTGGAATTTGGATTTCTTTTAATACTTTTAATTACTTTGCTATTTTGAATTAAGGTTGTAATAAGGCCTCTGGATTAATTTTTGTTTTGTTTATTATTGGATGAATTCATATACTGCTTTAAGTATTTCAAATTTGGGATTATAGTTTTTTTCTAAAAACTTAAATAAACGTTTTATTCAAAAATGAATATATAAAAAGGATTTCATAATAATTTTCATATTTTTAACTCGGAAAATTACTCTTTGATTTTCATCAATTCTTTTGAAAAATATTTTTAATTTCTTTTGAAATTTTCGAATCATTAACAATATTTTCAAAATTACGATTTATAAGATCTTACATCTCAAATTGTCGATTTATCAATCAAATCTTTTACTCAATAAATACTTCGTCAAAATTTTGAACTCTGTTTTACTTAAAAAGGAATCAATGTATATTTATTTTGTATGACATGTCAAATCTAGCCTTAAAGCATAGGCCGGGTTTGGGATGTTACATTTTATGGTATCAGAGCCCGGTTCAAAACTCGGTTGTGGTTTGGGTTCAAAAATATTTTTAAAAGCTTCTTTAAATTTTTGACATATGTTTTAAAGGAAGTATGGCAGCACGGGTATCCGGCACCAAGTCAAGTAAGTTTATGTTATTGTATGATTATGATTATTGTGATATGACTATAGGAACACTCTAGAACTTTTAGTTTTAGATGTTGAAACTATAGAGATTGAGACTATAGGATGCGTTTACGAAAACGACTTTACTTCTTATACCTCATAAAATATTTTTTAATAAATATCGAAATAGTATACTGATTCATAAGACTTTTAATCAGATTAGATCGAATTAGCTAATATGAGCGCTAGAGGACGTGGACGTGGTAGACGTGGCCGTGGTAGAGGCCGAGGTGCTAGGGTTGCGTCTGAAGTATCGGGACATATGCTGGAAATGGACGCACCTGCATCACCCGGGACAGAAACTGGATCACGTGACCGTATGAGGGAGGACATTGCCTTGTCCCAAGCAGTGTTGCGAGTCTTAGAAAGGGTTGATGGGGCTAGAACTGGGCCACCAGCTCGTGGATCAATTTTGGAACGACTTAGATCAAGTGGTGCCGAGGTTTTTAGGGGTGTCTCGGGTGTAGCCCCAAATGTAGCGGAGTATTGGCTCGAGGCAGTGGAACGGATCATGGATGACTTGGAGTGCACCATCGAGCAGAAACTAAGAGGAGCTGTGTCCTTGTTGAGAGACGAGGCATATCAATGGTAGCTTCCTGTTCGGGAGGGCACTCAGGCCGATCTCGTTACTTGGGATTTCTTCAAAACTTCATTTCAAGGAAAGTATGTTGGGGCTAGCTATGTGGATGCCCGAAGGAAGGAAATCCTTAATCTGGTTCAAGGAAGTAAGACCGTGGCAGCTTACGAAGCAGAATTTCTACGCCTGAGTCGTTATGCCCGAGGTATTGTGCCAAATGACTATGAACGTTGCGTGCGTTTCGATGATGGGTTGAGTGATGAGTTGCGGGTATTGATAGCCCCACAACAAGAAAGGAATTTTGCCACACTTGTGGAGAAAGCCAAGATAGCTAAGGAGGCTAAGAACTCGGAGCGGCAGAATCGAGAAAGAGATAGAGGCAAGAGCAAGAGGGATTTTAAGTACTCGGGTCCTGTTAGAAGGTTTCAGAAGAGGCCCAGGAATGATGAGCCAGCTCAAGCTAGAGCACCAGCTGCTACCAATCAGATACAACCATGTGCTGACTGTGGAAGACGACACCCAGGTGAATGCTGGAAGAGAACCGGTGGTTGTTTCAAATGTGGTTCTAAGGACCACCAGCTTAAGAATTGTCCTTGACGGATCGCTCCACTCTCGGGAAGCTCAGAACTATGATGCACTGACCCAGCTAGAGGCGCCAAGCAGACCACCAAGAGGCCGTGGGCTAGGTCGAGGTGGTAATGGCAGAGGACAAGGTCAGGGTGCACCGGGTAGAGGTACTGGTCTCTGGGTAACGCTGAGGAGGAGACACTAGAAATTTTGGGTTATGCGGTCGTCGTTCGAGAGGATAGCGATGCACTGACGTGATAACCGTGACGTTCTTCATATCGATGTACTCATATCGCTTTGATAGATATCGGATCCACCCATTCGTATGTTGCTAGTGCTGTATCTGGAAACCTGAACATTAGATTTGAGATTTTGCTAGAGAGATGACGGTAATTAGTCCTTTAGGACATGATGCAGTGATAGTAAATAAATTGTTTAGAGATGTACCCTTAGAAGTACAAGGAGAAACATTTTTGGCGGACTTGATGGAACTGCCTTTCGGTGAGTTTGACCTTATTTTGGGCATGGACTGGTTGGTGAAACACTGTGCGAACTTGGATTGTGCTGCAAAGCGGATGACGATAAGAACTTCGGAAGATAAAGAAGTGGTGATGATAGGTGAAAGGAAAAATTATCTATCGAATGTGGTATCTGCTTTAAAGGCAGAAAGGTTGGTGCGAAAAGGGTGTGGAGCATTCCTAGCCTTCATCAGTGCGTTGGATGCCAAGGAATTGTCGGTGGAAGGTGTTAGAACGGTGAAGGAGTTTTTGTACGTTTTTCCCGAAGAACTTCTTGGATTGCCTCCGGATCAGGAGGTAGAGTTTGGCATTGAATTATTGCCAGGAACGGCTCCGGTGTCTATTGCTCCATATAGAATGGCGCCGAAAGAGTTGGTGGAGCTTAAAGCTCAAATTCAAGAGTTGTTGGATCGGGGATTCATTCGATCGAGTGTGTCACCGTGGGGAGCACCGGTCTTGTTCGTCAAGAAGAAGGATGGGTCGATGCGTATCTGCATCGATTATAGGAAGTTGAATAAATTGACGATCAAGAATAGGTATCCGTTGCCGAGAATCGATGATATGTTTGATCAATTACGAGGAGCTTCAGTTTTCTCGAATATAGATTTGAGATCGGGCTATCACCAGCTTAAGGTCAAGGAGGCGGATATTCATAAGACGGCGTTTCGAACTCTTTATGGACACTATGAGTTCTTGGTGATGCCGTTTGGGTTGACCAATGCACCAGCTGCATTTATGGACATGATGAATCGGGTCTTCCAACCCAATTTAGATCGGTTCGTGGTGGTGTTCATAGATGACATCTTGGTATATTCGAAGAATGAGGAAGAGCATGATTCACATCTGCGAATAGTATTGTAAATATTGCGGGAAAAGCAACTTTATGCCAAATTTAGTAAGTGTGAATTTTGGCTGAAGGAAGTGACCTTCTTGGGACATGTTGTGTCGGCCGAAGGAATTAGAGTTGATCCCTAGAAAGTAGAGGCCGTGTTGGATTGGAAACCACCAAAGTCAGTAGCCAAAATTCAGAGTTTCTTAGGGTTGGCTGGTTATTATCGATGTTTTGTTGAGGGGATTTCATTGATTGCTACACCCCTAACTAAACTGTTGCACAAGGGAGTACCATTTGTGTGGTCAGATCAGCAGCAAGAAGGTTTCGAGAAATTGAAGAAGATTCTGACGGAAGCGCCAGTACTGATTCAACCTGAGGCTGGAAAAGAGTTTATTGTTTACTACGATGCGTCACACACGGGATTGGGATGTGTGTTGATGCAAGGTGGAAAAGTAGTGGCTTATGCATCTCGTCAGTTAAGGCTGCATGAAGTGAATTATCCCACTCATGATTTGGAGTTGGCTGCAGTGGTGTTTGCTTTGAAGATTTGGAGACACTATCTATACGGTGAGAAGTCGATCATTTATACGGATCATAAGAGTCTAAAGTACCTCCTTACCCAAAAGGAGTTGAACTTAAGACAGCGGAGGTGGATAGAACTGTTGAAGGATTATGACTTCTCAATCGAGTGTCATCCCGGAAAGGCAAACGTGGTGGCAGACGCGTTGAGTCGTAAAGTGATATCGGATTTGAGAGCGATGTTCGCTCATCTCAGCTTGTATGAAGATGGTAGTCTGCTAGCCGAACTTCAGGTGAAGCCTGCGTGGGTAGGTCAGATTAAGGAAAAGCAGTTATCAGATGAAAAGTTCAGTTCCTTTTTTCAGCTAGTGGAAAGTGGTGTGAAAGGGGATTTTGGAATGAATTATGATGGAGTATTGTGTTTCCGCGGAAGAGTTTGTATGCCCAAAGATTTGGAATTGAGGCAAATGATTCTGCGAGAGGCGCATAGTAGCCCATATGCTATGCACCCCGAGGGAAATAAAATGTATCGAGACCTCCATGAGCAATATTGGTGGTTAGGGTTAAAACGGGAGGTTACTGAATTCGTGAGTAGGTGCTTAACATGTCAACAAGTGAAGGCGGAACATCAATTGCTGCCGGGATTGCTACAACCAGTGAAGATTACCTTATGGAAATGGGAACGAATAACGATGGACTTCGTTAGTGGGCTACCCTTATCGCCTACTAAGAAAGATTCCATTTGGGTAATAGTGGATCGATTGACGAAGACTGCCCATTTCCTACCTGTTCGTACGGATTACTCATTGCATAAGTTGGCCAAGTTGTACGTAGCAGAGATTGTGAGGTTACATGGGGTACCAATGTCTATTATTTCAGATAGGGACCCTAGGTTTACATCACGGTTTTGGAAAGCCTTACATGAAGCTTTAGGAACCAAGCTTAATTTCAGCACGGCATTTCATCCTTAGTCAGATGGTCAGTCGGAGAGAGTAATCCAGATTCTGGAAGACATGATAAGGGGCTGTGTGATTGACTTTAGGGGTAGTTGGGAGGATTTCCTACCGTTGGCAGAGTTTGCTTATAACAATAGCTATCAATCTAGTATCCAGATGGCACCCTACGAGGCATTGTATGGTCGTAAGTGTCGTACTCCTACTTGTTGGACTAAATTGTGGGAGCGACGGTTACTGGGTCCTGAGCTGATATCAGAGACGGAGGAAAAGGTAAAGGTAATTTGGGCATGGTTAAAGGAAGCTTCGGATAGACAAAAATCGTATGCGGATCTGAAGCGTAAGGATATTGAGTTTGCAGAGGGAGATCAAGTCTTTCTAAAGGTCTCACCTTGGAAGAAGATCTTCAGATTTGGAAGGAAGGGCAAGTTGAGCCCTAGGTTCATCGGACCGTACTGTGTGTTGAAGCGTGTTGGGCCAGTGGCTTATCAGCTTGAGTTGCCTCCGGAGTTGAGTCAGATACATAGTGTATTTCATGTCTCAATGTTAAGGCATTATCGATCGGATCCGTCTCATATAGTATCGGTAGAAGAAATTGAGATAAAACCTGATTTGTCTTTCGAGGAGGAACCAGTGCAAATTCTAGATCGGGACGTTAAGGTACTGAGAAGGAAGATTGTGTCGTTAGTCAAAGTTTTATGGGAAATCACGGATCGGAGTAAGTTACATGGAAGCCTAAGGACGTGATTCGGCAGCAATATCCTCACCTCTTTTAATCAGGTAAATTTCGAGGACGAAATTTTCTTTAAGGGGGTAGAATCGTAACATCCTAAAATTTGGAAATTTATGTGTTGTATTGTTTTTGGTGTTAAGCTAGTTAAATTATTAATTGTTTATGTTTAGGAAGTCCTGAGAAGGCTCGGGGTTTATTTGGACCTAGTAAAAAACTTTTGGCATTTAGCACTTTAAGGAGATGGAGTAAGTAACCTTAAAGCATATGGAAATAAATGAGTAAATAACTAGCATAAGTGAGCATATGGTAAAGAGGTTATGGCGCCACATGTATTACCTTGAGGGAAGAAGTTCGAATCCCTTTGTGTGCATTTTGACTTTTATTTTTGCATTCCTTCCTTAAAGTGTCAGCCAAGGAGTATTTTCGGTAAGGTGGACTTCTTTATTTTTGGTAAGGTGGCTAAAAGAATAAGGCAAGGTTGAGGTTGGGGAAAGGAATCAAAAGAAATAGGTAAGTAAGGGGAACAAGAGGCTTATTTCGTGGATAGCGTTTTGGAAAGTTTGGGTGGCCAAACTTTTATCCTAGGGGGGATGAATGTGGACGGTTTGGGGCTAGGGTGATAGCCGAATTTTGTGCTTGATGTTTTGGTGAGACTAAAGTGTTAGTCTTGGTCAAAATACCAATATCATCAATTGTGTCTTTTTCTCAAAACTCTTATCCTCCTAGCCGAATTTGGTCATTGGCAATTGGTAAAATTTTGGTTCTTTTGGCCAATTCCCGATTAGCAACTTTTGTATCATTTCTCTTTTCTCTCCAAACTCCTTTCTCCTCCTTGTCGAACCTACACAACCTTGAGGAGGCATATTCCATTTCTTTCTTTCTTCTTGCCGAATGGATACAAACTTTGAGACCATTTCTTTGTTCACACATCATTCTTTAAAACCGAAACTAATCCATCATTCCTCTTCTTCTTTTCTTTTCGCAAAATCCTTCAAGCATCACTTCCACTCTAATATTTTTCACCATAGCCGAATATTGAGTCCACTATTTCTCTATAGCCGAACCTTCCATTCTTTTATTGATCTTCCTTTTTCATTTGAGTTGTCACTCACCCTTGAACAATCGGTAAGTACTCTTTTCAATTCTTTTTATTTTCTTCTTTCTATTGCCGAATCCATATGTTGGCTTGGGAGGGTCTTTTGACCGAAATCATCACTTATTTCTCTTAGACAAGATCCCTTTCTTCTTCATAGTGATATAGTGGAAGGCCGAACCTTCATTCTTCCGAAGTCATCGCATTATCGCTAGAAGTCGGTTCTAAAATCTTTAAGGTAAGTGTTATTCAAGGATTCTATAAATCATCCTTTATTCGATAAGATGGTGTTGATGAACCGATATTATTTATAGGGTTAAATTGCTCAATCTACCAAATCATTGGTCACTCGGAAATTAGTGGTAAGCCGATCTTCACCATTTCGATAGTCCATATTTTATCGTAATACCGATTGTTTAAGATCTAACCGAATGGCGACTTGTGGTACCGATTCGAATGGGAAGTTGAGTGGAGATCTCATAAGGAGCAGATTAACGATCCCTACTCCTAAATTCAAACGAAGGGCCATTTCGGCGATTCGAGACTTTCCTCAGGGTTGTGGACCCTTATCCGGCGAGAATCAATTATTCGAGGTCGTTCACAATTTTGAGGCGTCAGCAATTTGAGATTTCCCACCGGGTTGTGGACTGTCAACCGGGGAAAACCGACAAATCGTAGTTGTTCACGATCCCGATGGTAAAATTTTAGATCGTTTGTTTTAAAGTAGATTTATTAAATCGCGTACGTTGACTAATCGGGCGTTATAAAATTTTAGGTGTCGACGATTGAGAGAGCGTAGTGCTTACCGTAATCAGGTGTGTAATCTCACACCATTTTCTGTGGGTTGGAGATTAATGTCATATCGATAATAAACTGTTTGATTAAAATCGTATTAGAGTAAAACCGGGAAAAATTGGCTTAGATCTCATATGATAAAATTGAAAAAATCGATATATTTTGCTATATGGGCCAAAACGATATATTTTGCTATGTGGGCCAAAACGATATATTTTGCTATGTGGGCCAAAACGATATATATTTTGTTATATGGGCCGATCTAAAAATTTGCGAAATGGGCCAAGATGATATTCTGCTTAATGGGCCAATTTGATAAATTGTTATAATGGGCCATAAATTTTTGTAAGAAATATTTGAATACATTGTTGTGAATTGTTATGCATTATATACATGTTTTGCATGGGATGGGATAATGATGAAGAGAAGTTCTGGTAGCTCTGCTACATAAATCTGGTGGCTCTGTCACAAATATGAAAAATGGCAATGCCATGTAAATTATGTTAATCTGGTGGCTTGTCCACAAATTTGATATAAATGGCTTAATGCCTACGTTTGGTGTGTTAGCGGGGTGGGTTGACTAAAGATCACCCACAATTTGTGTTGGTTGGTACGGGTGGTGTGTAGCGGATGGAAAACTAGGTTTGGTTTGGGAATTGCATTTCATATGCATATTATATTCGATACATTTTTATTATTATGAATGGGCTTCGGCCCAAATAATGGCTTAATGGATTTTTGCCCAGTGGACAACGGTAAGTGGGTTACACATTGAGTTCTAGTAACTCACCCCTATTTTCCTTATCCCTTTCAGGTAATGATCAATGATGGAGACTTGGGTCGTGGATGTCTTGGTGGAGGCCATACTTAAAAACGGTTAAATTTGGAATTTGGATTTCTTTTAATACTTTTAATTACTTTGCTATTTTGAATTAAGGTTGTAATAAGGCCTCTGGATTAATTTTTGTTTTGTTTATTGTTGGATGAATTCATATACTACTTTAAGTATTTCAAATTTGGGATTATATTTTTTTTCTAAAAACTTAAATAAACGTTTTATTCAAAAATGAATATATAAAAAGGATTTCATAATAATTTTCATATTTTTAACTCAGAAAATTACTCTTAAGATTTTCATCAATTCTTTTTGAAAAATATTTTTAATTTCTTTTGAAATTTTCTCGAACTGTTAACAATATTTTCAAAATTACGATTTATAAGATCTTACATCTCAAATTTTCGATTTATCAATCAAATCTTTTACTCAATAAATACTTCGTCAAAATTTTGAAATCTGTTTTACTTAAAAAGGAATCAATGTATATTTATTTTGTGTGACAAGTCAAATCTAGCCTTAACGCATCGACCGGGTTTAGGATGTTACAGTACAAATCTAAAAAATGAATGGCTTTCAATATATAAACATATATAAGTAATAAGATATAGAAATATTTCAAATAAATTAAAATATACAATGAACTATGACTTTTTCAAAGTGATAAGTTATGTATACTAATATTTAAAATAGAAATATATATATATATATATAAGTAATTTTAAAAGAAATTGAATATACATATAGATAATGGAAAATAAAGCAAATTGAAATATTGTAGAATAGATTTCAAAACAATTTTACTAAAATAGATTGAATAATAAATAAATTTAATACGAAAAAGGGTACAAGAATTTAAACAAAGACTAAAAATGCTAAATTGAAAACGAAATGGAATTCACAGGCTATTTTATAAAGGATTTGTTTAACAAAATCAAGGACTGAATTAAAAAATGCTCAAATAGTCAGGGATTAGACCAGCAAATATTCCGTAATCAAAACGCAGCACACAGATTGGGCTAATTTGAAAAGGCGCGCAAATCTTTGGGCAAAATTAAAAAAACAAAAGAAATAAAAGGAAGCTTAATTAAAAGAATGCGAAACAGAGGGACCGAGCGCGCAATTATGCCATCACCGCAAAAACACGCGAATCCCATGGATATCGGGTCGGGTCAAATCGGAGCGCGCCATACGGCGCCGTTTTAGAACCATAGAAACTGGCCCTAAACGGTGCCATTTCATACGTTATATAAAAAACTAAAACAAACCCTAAAAAAATAAAGCCTTCAGTCACTTCTAAAACAAAACAAAAAAAAACAAAAAGAAAATTAAAACAAAAACCCTAATCTCCTATTCCTCTCTAATCGGCCGAATTAGACCCATCCCCCTAAACACCGATTCGCCACCACAGACGGCGGTTGGTGTACTTCGAGCCTCGGTGAATGTTTTTCAGCCCTAAGATCTCCTCTCAGCCTCGATTTCAATGAAGCAGAACGAAATCCATGGCATATTCCTGAGGTAAGGCTTCGCTTCCTCTCTTTTTATTCATATGTAACAGTAAGAAAAAGAAACTAAAAAACAAGCGAAAAAGAAAATAGAATCTGAAAGCGAAAGAAAAGATTTGAAATCTGAGATCAACTTTTTAATTTTCTATTTTTTGATTTTTGTATTCTCTGTATGCGTAAAATCATAAGAGAAGAAGTTACATTTGTTTTTCGGTCTCTCTTTTATAGCCGAAAGAATAAAATACAAAATTCCTCCTTTTTTCTTCGTGCCTGCTGTGCTTTGCTGTTTGTTTTTGCAGGTACAAGGATGCGTGGATGTACGATGGTGGTGATGTGGCATACGACGGTCGTACGGAGGCACAAACATTGGCGTGCGTGCGCGGAGACTTGCGGCGTGAAAGGGGACCCTAGGGTTTTTCGATTCTTTGAAATTATTATTGGTGTACATTTGGGCTGGTTTCATAATTAGGTTATTGGGCCTATTTCGGGGATTGGGCCAAAAAATCGGGTTTGGATGTAATGGGTCTTTAGTATTTGGGCTAATATAGACTAGGTCTAATTTTAATAATTTTTGGGTTCGTAAAACCGTAAAATGGACTGTTTATTTATTTTTTTATTAATTATTTTTTGGTTTTGATATTGGGCCCGGGCATAAATTGGGTCTTACACATATGTTAAAGGAAAAGGGAAAGCCCCTATGGAGTAGAGACGTTCTCATCCCCTCGATGATTTGGAGGAGGATTGAACATTTCTTTTATTTTGCTTTTAAAAGGCTTGTATTAATTCTTGAATGATTTTAAACTTAACTTTGTAGGAGTAGGATAGAAATAATTTTTTTTAGTGATTGTTTTGCATTTGATTTTCTATGTAGGAACCCAAAACAAAGGAGACACAAACAATTAGAGCTTTACACGATTAAAGGAGGAAGCAACCACCATTAACAATTAGAGCGATCACGATTAATCGGGTAGCTTCTTTCCTTATCTTCTTAGGGGATACACATTGAGGACATGTGTCAACTAAAGTGTAGGGGGTAACATAGGAACTTTTTTGTTTAAAATTTTTATTTTCTTTTTGTAACACCCCTAACCCGTATCCATCATCGAAACAGGGTTACAAAGCATTACCAGACTTACAGATCAGACAGACAAAAATTTTCACACATTTCATAACATATAGCATTCATGTCAAAAACCAATCAAAATCATACATATTGTCCCTTATACGAGCCTTCGAGGCCCAAAATATGTATTAGAAACAAATCGGGACTAAATTAGAAATTCAGAGATTTTTCAGAATTTTATAAAATTTTCAACACTGCAGGGGTCACACGGTTGTGTGGCCAGGCCGTGTGACTCACACGGTCAAGAGACACGCCCGTGTCTTAGACCGTGTGGGCATTCGAAATAGGCACACACAGTCGTGTCCCAGCCCGTGTCCGTGCTCGTGTAACTCATTGGCTTGTGCCACACGGCCAAGCCACACGCCCGTGTGCTACGCCGTGTGAGTATACTGGCTTGTGCTCTTTAAAAGATATAGGGGACACACGGCCTGTCTGTAACACCCCAAACCCGGTCTATGCGTTAAGACCAAATTTGACATGTCACACGGAAAGGAATATACATCTAGTCTTTTTAAAGATTTTAAGAAATCGTATTTTCCAAAACATCTTGACGTGAAGTTTATTGAAAACTAAGGTTGATTGATAACTCAAACAATTTGAGTCGTAAGAATTTATAAATTGAAACTTACAAGAAGTTAAAATAATATTTGAGAAAATTTAATAGAGTTTGAAAATAATTTTGAAAACAAAATTTTGAAGAACGTCGTTAATGAACAATTTTATGAGTAAAAATATTTAAGAATGAAAACCCTTTTTAGCATATTTATTTTAAGAAAAACATTTATTTTTATTTTTAGAAAAGAAACCCACATAAGTATTTAAAGCGTATTATAATATTCATCCACAAGTAAAACATCCATAAAAATTTAACTGGAGGCCTTATTACGACTTAACTTAAATAGTAAAAATAATAAAAGTACTTAAAAGAAATGCGGAATGTAAATAACCCATTATTCGTAGTATGGCCTCCATTGAGTCGTCCCCAGGCCCAAGTCTCCATCATCGATCATTACCGAGGAGGGTAAGGAAAGCAGGGGGTGAGTTACTTAGAACTCAGTGTGTAATTCACTTACCACTTTCACTAGGCCAAAATTCAATTAAGCATTTATTGGGCCAAAGCCCATTACAATCATAGCATTATATCATATATATAACATGCATGTGTTATGCAATTTCCCAACCGAACCTAGTTTTCCATCCGCTACACAACACCCGTACCAACTAACACACCTGTGGGGAGCTTTAGTCACCCACCCCGCTAACACACCAAGTGGGCATTAAGCCATATATATCAAGCGGGCATTAAGCCATATATCAAAGCGGGCATTAAGCCATATATCAAAGCGGGCATTAAGCCATATATCAAGCTGTGGACAAGCCACGAATTTTGTAGCAAAGCTACCAGAACTTCTCTTCGTCAAATATCCCAACCCATGCAAATCATGTATAAATTATGTACATTCAATTACTACAATCCATTCCTATAATTATTACAAACATATGGCCCAATATAAAAGAATTCTCACAATCTGGCCCATACCACATTTTGGCTCATGTAGCCAATATCACATTTGGCCCATAAATCAAGTATCACATTTGGCCCATAAATCATGTATCACATTTGGCCCATAAATCAAGTATCACATTTGGCCCATTTATCACATATCACATATGGCCCATTCAGTCACTTTTATCGATTTAGCCCATTAAGGGCAAATTAAAGTAATTTTCACGGTCTTAATACGGGTTTCATAGTTTTACCATTAAAATGATAAATATACTATTTTACCCGATTTCACTAACTTGTGATTTAATCCAACGATTAATACAATATAGTTATCCAACCCACGAGATATGGTGTGAGATTACACACCTGATTACGTTGAGCACTACACTTTCTTGATCGTCAACACCTAGAATATTTTTAACGCTCGATTAGATCATTAACACTTATAGTAATTTATTCTAAGATAAGCGGTCTAGGATTTTTACCCTCGGAATCGCGAATAACTACGATTTGTCGATTTTCCCGGTTGACGGTCCACAACCCGTTGGAAAACCACGAACAGCTAATGGCTCTGAACTGCGAATAACCTCGAATAATTGATTTTCACCAGAGGAGGGTCCACAACCCGGTGGAAAGTCTCGAATTGCCGAAACGGACCTTCGTTTGAATCTAGGAGTTGAGAACGCCAAACCACTCCTTTTGGAATCACCACTAGATTTCCCTTTCAAAGCGTCACTCTGAGGCCTCCATTCGTTAGATCTTTAGTAAATCGATAATATACTAAAGTATGGACTTAAAGAAATGATATAGCTAGGCTTACCACGATGTTCTGAGTGATCCCCAAAAGAATCCCTATATAAAATTTTCGGTTACTACATTCCAAATTGATAATCGTTTTGATATCGAGGGTGATCATGAAATCCATGAAGAATTCTCTTTACCTTGAAGGTTTTTGATCCAAACTCTAATGATTTCGAGATAACTTCGAGGAGATGGTGATTCGGTCCTCCACTATTTCACTAAAATAAAACGAAAGAGATTGTCTAAGAAAATGAACGATTATTTCGATTAAAAAAAAAACTCTCCTAAGCCAACCTAGGGATTCAGCCAAAAGCAACAAATAACAAAATAGAAACCAATGAAGAGAATTCTTACCGACTGTCCAATGTTTGAATAGAAGAAATGATTGAGAAGAAATATATGAGAATTGGAAGATTCGGCTATGAAGATGATTATTAACATTCGGTCATGATGAAAGATTTTGGAGGAGAAGAAAAAAAAATGTTTAAAAAGTTCTTTGCAAGAAGGAAGGAAGGAGAAAAAGAATTAAAAGAAAGAGAGTGTTTATGTATCGATTTTCAATGATGGAAGATAAACAAAGAAAGGGTCTCTTGGTTGGTGAATAATCGGCCAAATGGAAGACAAAGAAAATGTCACTCAAAGACTATATGATTTCGGCACAAAGAGGAATAAAGTTTAGGGAGAAAAGATGATATCAAAATGGTCACAAAGATGAAATGGCCAAAAGAAAACAAAAACTTTACCTTTTTCTTATGACAAAATTCGGCTAGAAGGAAGAGTTTGGAGAGAATTTTTGATACACATGATGCTAAGAAATTGACAAAAACTAACTCTTAATCCTAACCAAACTACTAACAACATTCGGCCACTCTCCCTAGCCCCAAAAACCGTCCATGTTCAAGCCAAAAAGGGGTCAACATTTGCCAACTTTACTTTCCATAGCACATTCCTCAATTTAAGCCACTTGTTCCCCTACATACCTTATCCTATTGATTCCTTTCCCTATGTTCAATTCTTGCCTTAATCCATTAGCCACTTTGCCATAAACTAAAAGTCCAACCTTCCAAAAATAAATCTTGGCCGACACATGCTAGATGAGTGCAAAAATTTAAGTCACAAAAAAGTATACCATGGGATTCGAACCTCTCCCCTCAAGACAATACATATGGCGCATATCCTCTTAACCATTAGCTCAGCTTATGTTAGTTACTTACTCAAAAATTTCCATATGTTACAAATCCACTGACTCCCTCTCTTTAAAGTACCAAATGCTAAAAATTTTCACTAGGTCCAAATAGATCCCAAGCCTTCTCAGGACCTCTTCAACAAAGAAAATTAATAATCTAACATACTTAATCACCAATTTAATGTAACACATACAAAACTCAAATTTTAGGATGTTACAATTCTACCCCCCTTAAAGAAAATTTCGTCCCGAAATTTACAGTTAAAGAGGTGAGGATATTCTTTGCCGAATTGTCTCCTCGAGCTCCAATGTAGCTTCCTCCGCTCCGTGATTACGCCATAGAATCTTAACCAAGCAGTCTTCGACTTCTTTCTTAATACTTTTACATCTCGCTCTAAAATTTTCTTTGGCTCTTCCTCGAACGACAAGTCGGGGCCTTAACTCAACTTCCTCTACCGATACTATGTGAGATGGATCCGATCGATAACGCCTCAACATAGAGACATGGAAAACACTATGAATCGACTCAACTCGGAGGTAATTCAAGGTGATAAGCCACTTTGGTCCTACACGCTCGACACGACTGCAGTGCGGTCCAATGAACCTAGGGCTCAACTTGCCCTTCCTTCCGAATCTGAAGATCTTTTTCCAAGGTGGGACTTTTAGAAAAACACGATCTCCCACCGCAAACTCAATGTCCTTACGCTTCGGATCCGCATATGACTTTTGTCTATCCGAACCTTCCTTTAACCGTGCTCGAATCACCTTTACTTTTTCTTTCGTCTCTAATATCAATTCAGGACCCAATAACTGCCGTTCCCCCAATTCAGTCCAACAAGTAGGGGTACGACACCTAAGACCATATAATGCTTCATAAGGTGCCATTTGGATCTTTGGATTGATAAGCGTTGTTGTTATCGCAAACTCGCCAACGGAAGAAAATCCTCCCAACTACCTCTGAAGTCAATCACACAACCCCTTAACATGTCTTCCAAAATCTGGATTACTCTTTCCGAATGACCATCTGACTGAGGATGAAAAGCATCTTTGAAATTTAACTTTGTTCCCAAAGCTTCATGCAAAGCTTTCCAAAGCAATGATGTAAACCTAGGGTATCTGTCCGAAATAATAGACACTGGTACCCCATGTAACCTCACGATCTCCGCTACAAACAACTTGGCCAACTTTTGTAGTGAAAAATCCGTACTAACAGGTAGAAAATAGGCAGTCTTCGTCAATCGATCCACTATAACCCAGACGGAATCTTTCTTATTAGGTGATAAGGGTAACCCACTAACAAAGTCCATCGTTATCCGTTCCCACTTCCATAATGGAATCTTCACCGGTTGTAGTAATCCCGACGGCAATTAGTGTTTCACCTTAACTTGCTGACACGTCAGGCACTTACTCACAAAATTCGTAACTTCCCGTTTCAACCCTGGCCACCAATACTGATCACGAAGGTCTCGATACATCTTATTTCCCCCGGGGTGCATAGCATAGGGGCTACTATGCACCTCTCGCAGAATCATTAGTCTCAAGTCCGAATCCTTGGGCATACAAATTCTTCCGCAAAAACATAGTACTCCATCTTTATTCAATCCAAAATCCCCTATTACACCACTTTCAACTCATTGAATTAAGGGACCCAACTTTTCATCTGATAACTGTTTCTCATTTATCTGTTTTAACCACATAGGCTTCACCTGAAGTACCACTAGTAAACTGCCATCTTCATACAAACTAAGATGAGCAAACATTGCTCTCAACTCCGATATCACCTTACGACTCAACGCGTCTACCACCACGTTAGCCTTTCCAGGATGATACTCGATTGAGAAGTCATAATCCTTCAACAGCTCTATCCATCTCCGTTGTCTTAAGTTCAACTCCTTTTGGGTAAGGAGGTACTTCAGACTTTTATGATTTGTATAAATGATCGACTTCTCACCAAATGCGGTAGTGCCTCCAAATCTTCGAGGCAAAAACCACCTGACCAACTCCAAATCATGAGTAGGATAATTGACTTCATGCGGCCTTAGCGATGAGATGCATAAGCCACCACTTTACCACCTTACATCAACACACATCCCAAGCCCGTGTGTGCGATCGCGATAAACAATAAACTCTTTTCCGGCCTCGGGTTGAATCGAGACAGGCGCTTAGTCAAAATCTTCTTCAATCTCTCAAAACTCTCTTGCTGCTGATCGACCACACAAGCGGTACTCCCTTGCGCTTGCTTTAGTAAGGGTGCAGCAATCAACGAAAAACCCTCAACAAAATGTCTATAATAACCTACCAAACCTAGGAAACTCCGAATCTCGACCACTAACCCGGTGGTTTCCAATCCAACACTGACCTCTACCTTCCGAGGATCAACTCGATTCCTTCAAATTGACACAACATGTCCCAAGAAAGTCACTTCCTTCAGCCAAAATTCACACTTACTGAATTTGACATAAAGTTGCTTTTCTCGTCGTAATTGCAATACTATCCGCAGATGTGAGTCATGCTCTTCTTTATTCCTCGAATATACTAAGATATCATCTATGAACACTACCACGAACCGGTCTAGGTAGGGTTGAAAGACTCAGTTCATCATGTCCATAAATGCAGCTGGTGCATTGGTCAATCCAAACAGCATCACCAAAAACTCATAATGTCCATAACGAGTTCAAAATGATGTCTTATGAATATCCGCCTCCTTAACCTTAAGTTGATGATAACCCGATCTCAAATCTATCTTGGAGAAAACTGAAGCTCCTCTCAACTGATCAAACAGGTCATCGATTCTCAGCAATGGATACCTATTCTTGATCGTCAACTTATTCAACTGCCTATAATCGATGCACATACGCATCAACCCATCCTTCTTCTTGACGAACAAGACCGGTACTCCCCATGGTGACACACTCGGTCGAATGAATCCCCGATCCAACAACTTTTAAATTTGAGCCTTAAGCTCCGCTAACTCCTTCGACGCCATCCTATAAGGAGCAATGGACACCAGAGCTGTTCCGGGCAAAAGCTCAATGCCAAACTCTACTTCCCAGTCTGGAGGTAAACCCGGAAGTTCCTCGGGAAAGACATCTTGAAATTCTTTCACCGTTCTATCACCTTCCACCAATATTTCCTTGGTATCCAAAGCACTAATGAAGGCTAGGAATGCTCCACACCCTTTTCGCACCAACCTTTCTGCCTTTAAAGCAGATACCACATTTGCTAAATAATTTCTCCGCTCGCCTATCATCACAACTTCCTTATCTTCTAAAGTCCTTATCGACATCCGCTTTGTAGCACAATCCAAGTGCGCACGGTGCTTCACCAACCAGTCCATGCCCAAAATAAGGTCGAACTCTCCGAAAGGCAGTTCCATCAAATCCGCTAAAAATATTTCTCTTTGAATTTCTAAGGGCATGTCTCTAAACAATTTATGCACTATCACAGACTTTCCTAAAGGACTAATTACCGTCATCTTTCTATCAATAATCTCAGATCTAATGTTTAGATTTCTAGATATATCACTAGCAACATACGAATGGGTAGATTTGATATCTATCAAAGCAATAACAGGTACATCAGGGATGAAGAACATACCAGTTATCACATCAGGTGCATCACCATCCTCTCGGTGTCTGACCGCATACACTAACCCTGGCTGTCTCGCCTCCGCGTTACCTCTGAAGCCATTTCCTCTACCCGATGCTCCTTGACCTCATCCACCGCCATTACCACCTCGACCTGGCCCACGGCCTCTCGGTGGCTGTTGAGCGCCTCTAGCTGGCTGTGTATCATGGTTATGAGCTTCTTGATTCGGAGCGGTCCGTCGAGGACAATCTTTAAACTGGTGGTCCTTAGAACCACATTTGAAGCAACCACCGGTTCTCTTCCAGCATTCACCAGGGTGTCGTCTTCCTGATCGGCACATGGTTGAATGACAGTAAAAGGCAGTGCTCTAGCTGGAGCTGGCTCATCATTCCTGGGCCTCTTCTGAAACCTTTTTACGGGACCCGAGTACTTAAAGTCCCTCTTGCCTCTACCTCTATCTCTGTTCTGACGCTCGGATTTCTTAGCCTCTTCAGCTATTTTGGCTTTCTCCACAAGCTTGGCAAAAGTCCTTTCTTGTTGTGGGGCTATCAGAATAAGCAACTCATCATTCAGCCCATCCTCAAAACGTATACAGCGCTTATGGTCAGTTGGCACTATTGTTCGAGCATAACGGCTCAAGCGTAGAAATTCTGCCTCGTAAGCTGCCACCGTCTTATTTCCTTGGACCAGATTCAGGAATTCCTTCATTCGGGCATCCACATTACTTGCCCCGACATACTTTCTTGGAATGCAGTTTTGAAGAAATCCCAAGTAACATGTTCAGCCTGAGTGCCTTCTCAAACAGTAAGCCACCATTGATAAGCCTCGTCCCTCAACAAGGACATAGCTCCTCTCAGTTTCTGCTCGGTGGTGCACTCCAAATCATCCATGATCCACTCCACAGCCTCGAGCCAATACTCCGCTACATTTGGGGCTACTCCCGAGATACCCCTAAAAACCTCGGCACCATTCGATCTAAGTCGTTCGAAATTGATCCACGAGCTGGCTGGCCGATTCTAGCAAAGCAACCCTTTCCAAGACTCGCAACATTGCTTGGGTCAAGGCAATGTCCTCTCTCGTATGGTCATGTGATCTAGTCTCCGTCCCGGGTGATGCAGGTGCGTCCATTTTTGGTATATGTCCCGACACTTCAGATGCAATCCTAGCACCTCAGCCTCTACCACGGCCACGTCTACCACGTCCACGTCCTCTAGCGCTCATTTTGACTATTTCGGTTTAATCTGATTACAAGTTTTATGAATCAGTATACTATTTCAATGTTTATTAACGATGTTTTATGATATATAAGAAGTAGAGTTGTTTTTGTAAACGCATCCTATAGTCTCAATCTTTATAGTTGCAACACCTAAAACTAAAAGTTCTAGAGTGTTCCTATAGTCATGTCACAATAATAATAATAATAATTAAATTTGCATACACTTACTTCACTTGGTGCCGGATACTCGTGGTGCCATACTACCTTTAAAACATAAGTTCTATAATTCAAAACAGTTTTGAACCATAAATGTTTTTGAACCCAAAACACAAAATGAGTTTTGAACAGGCTCGATACCATAAAATGTAACACCCCAAACCCGGTCTATGCGTTAAGACCAAATTTGACATGTCACACGGAAAGGAATATACATCTAGTCTTTTTAAAGATTTTAAGAAATCGATTTTCCAAAACATCTTGACGTGAAGTTTATTGAAAACTAAGGTTGATTGATAACTCAAACAATTTGAGTCGTAAGAATTTATAAATTGAAACTTACAAGAAGTTAAAATAATATTTCGAGAAAATTTAATAGAGTTTGAAGATAATTTTGAAAACAAAATTTTGAAGAACGTCGTTAATGCACAATTTTGCGAGTAAAAATATTTAAGAATGAAAACCCTTTTTGCATATTTATTTTAAGAAAAACATTTATTTTATTTTTAGAAAAGAAACCCCACATAAGTATTTAAAGCGTATTATAATATTCATCCACACGTAAAACATCCATAAGTATTTAACCGGAGGCCTTATTCTGAAACTTAACTTAAATAGTAAAAATAATAAAAGTACTTAAAAAGAATTCGGAATGTAAATAACCCATTATTCGTAGTACGGCCTCCATCGAGTCGTCCCCGCCCAAGTCTCCATCATCGATCATTACGAGGAGGGTAAGGAAAACAAGGGTGAGTTACTTAGAACTCGGTGTGTGTAATTCACTTACCACTTTCATCGGGCCAAAATTCAATTAAGCATTTATTGGGCCAAAGCCCATTACAATCATAGCATTATATCATATATATAACATGCATGTGTTATGCAATTTCCCAACCAAACCTAGTTTTCCATCCGCTACACACCACCCGTACCAACCAACACACACTGTGGGGAGCTTTAGTCACCCACCCCTTAAACACACCAAATCGGGCATTAAGCCATATATATCAAGCTGGGCATTAAGCCATATATCAAATGGGCATTAAGCCATATATATCAAATCGAGCATTAAGCCATATATCAAAGCTGGGCATTAAGCCATATATCAAACTGTGGACAAGCCACCAGAATTTTGTAGCAAAGCTACCAGAACTTCTCTTCGTCAAATATCCCAACCCATGCAAATCATGTATAAATTATGTATATTCAATTACTACAATCCATTCCTATAATTATTACAAACATATGGCCCAATATAAAAAAATTCTCACAATCTGGCCCATACCACATTTTGGCTCATGTAGCCAATATCACATTTGGCCCATAAATCAAGTATCACATTTGTCCCATTTATCACATATCACATATCACATATGGCCCATTCAGTCACTTTTATCGATTTAGCCAATTAAGGGCAAATTCCGTAATTTTCACGGTCTTAATACCGATTTCATAGTTTTTACCATTAAAATGATAAATATACTATTTTACCCGATTTCAGTAACTTGTGATTTAATCCAACGATTAATACAATATAGTTATCCAACCCACGAGATATGGTGTGAGATTACACACCTGATTACGGTGAGCACTACACTTTCTTGATCGTCAACACCTAGAATATTTTTAACGCCGATTAGATCATTAACACTTATAGTAATTTATTCTAAGATAAGCGGTCTAGGATTTTTACCTCGGAATCGCGAATAACTACGATTTTTGATTTTCCGGTTGACGGTCCACAACCCGTTGGAAAACCACGAGCACTAATGGCTCCGAATGCGAATAACCTCGAATAATTGATTTTCACCAGAGGAGGGTCCACAACCCGGTGGAAAGTCTCGAATTGTCAAAATGGACCTTCGTTTGAATCTAGGAGTTGAGAAAGCCAAACCACTCCTTTTGGAATCACCACTAGATTTCCCTTTCAAAGCGTCATTACGGGCCTCCATTCGTTAGATCTTTAGTAAATCGATAATATACTAAAGTATGGACTTAAAGAAATGATATAGCTAGGCTTACCACGATGTTCTCGAGTGATCCCCAAAAGAATCCTATATAAAATTTTGGTTATTACATTCCAAATTGATAATCATTTTGATAATATTGAGGGTGATCATGAAATCCATGAAGAATTCTCTTTACCTTGAAGGTTTTGATCCAAACTCTAACGATTTTGAGATAACTTCGAGGAGATGGTGATTTGATCCTCCACTATTTCACTAAAATAAAACGAAAAGAGATTGTCTAAGAAAATGAGCGATTATTTCGATAAAAAAAAACTCTCTAAGCCAACCTAGGATTCAGCCAAAAGCAACAAATAACAAAATAGAAACCAATGAAGAGAATTCTTACCGACTGTCCAAAGTTTGAATAGAAGAAATGATTGAGAAGAAATATATGAGAATTGGAAGATTCGGCTATGAAGATGATTATTAACATTCGGTCATGATGAAAGATTTTGGAGGAGAAGAAAAAATGTTTAAAAGTTCTTTGCAAGAAGGAAGGAAGGAGAAAAAGAATTAAAAGAAAGAGAGTGTTTATGTATCGATTTTCAATGATGGAAGATGAACAAAGAAAGGGTCTTGCAGTTGGTGAATAATCGGCCAAATGGAAGACAAAGAAAATCTCACTCAAAGACTATATGATTTTGGCACAAAGAGGAATAAAGTTTAGGGAGAAAAGATGATATCAAAATGGTCACAAAGATGAAATGGCCAAAAGAAAACAAAAACTTTACCTTTTTCTTATGACAAAATTCGGCTAGAAGGAAGAGTTTGGAGAGAATTTTTGATACACATGATGCTAAGAAATTGACCAAAACTAACTCTTAATCCTAACCAAACTACTAACAACATTCGGCCACTCTCCCTAGCCCCAAAAACCGTCCATGTTCAAGCCAAAAAGGGGTCAACATTTGCCAACTTTACTTTCCATAGCACATTCCTCAATTTAAGCCACTTGTTCCCCTACATACCTTATCCTATTGATTCCTTTCCCTATGTTCAATTCTTGCCTTAATCCATTAGCCACTTTGCCATAAACTAAAAGTCCAACCTTCCAAAAATAAAGCTTGGCCGACACATGCTAGATGAGTGCAAAAATTTAAGTCACAAAAATGTATACCATGGGATTCGAACCTCTCCCCTCAAGACAATACATATGGCGCATATCCTCTTAACCATTAGCTCAGCTTATGTTATTTACTTACTCAAAAATTTCCATATGTTAGAAATCCACTGACTCCCTCTCTTTAAAGTTCCAAATGCTAAAAAAATTCACTAGGTCCAAATAGATCCCAAGCCTTCTCAGGACCTCTTCAACAAACAAAATTAATAATCTAACATGCTTAATAACCAATTTAATGTAACACATACAAAACTCAAATTTTAGGATGTTCCACTGTCACTTGGCCGTGTGTCACACACGCTCGTGTCTCTACCCGTGTAGACGAAAATAGGCCATTTTACAAGCCACATTTCTCACCCAATTTGGCATCCAGCTACACTCAACATTTTGCATATACACAAGTCATAAATAGGCATCCAAAATAAGCCAAAATCAAGCCTTAAACATGTAAAATCATCACATACAACCAATATGCCCTTAGGCACTTCAAATGACAACTTATAACATGTAAATCTAAACATTCAATATATCCAATTGTTTAACTAACTTATATGCATATTTGTACCAAAACTTTCCATGTAGATCATTAATCAAAATATACCATTTAATACAATTTATGTTCTTGATCTCTGGCATCAAATAGTCATATAAGTCACTTGTAACTTGTGCACTAAAATCACCAATACAAACCATTCAAAAACTAACATCATTATACATATGTGCTTTCCACAACAAGCATTAAATCACTCCAAATTATAATACATATTCATATGCATATTCAACTACCATTTAATTTTCATCCATCTAACATAAATCAATTCACATGTTAACCATACCAAACCACACATCAGACATGATAAGGCCATTTATATATACATAGCAGAATATACTAAAACACAAGCCAATTCAAATGGCTAAAAACATAACAAAACATTAGGCTATCATTAACCAAAATATCCTATACATGACATTATAACGAAAATTAGATAACCAAAAGTACACAAAGAGCCGATGGATAGTGTGATATAGCTCCGACAAGCTTCCAACCCGAACGAGCTTCCGAATCACTATAAGACACAAAAAAATGACACAGAATAAGCATTTAAGCTTAGTAAGTTTGTATAATAAAGAAATTAACTTACCATTTAGTCACATTTACGGTAAGCAGACAAAGTATATCCAAACTCAATTTGGCCAAAAGCCTAGACACATATCCTCATCAACCATGTTAGTCATGTAATTCATATAAATATCTAGAAACATGTATGAGCTCAACAACAATCAAACTTTCATAAACATATAATTTCTAAATCATGTATCTATATATCGTGTACAACTCATTTTCATATATCTCATGTAAATACCTGTGGTAGTTTGTATCGAACTCATGTAATCTCGTAACAAAACAATGCACGTTGAACCACTAAGAATATCGTTGGATACGCGGGTAGTACACACGAGGTGTACTGAACTGTAATCTGTCAATTCCTGTACATGTATGCTCATACGAGTTGTAAATGGTAAGCTCCTCCGAGCTGTAAAAGGTAAGCTCCTCCAAGCTGAATAACGGTAATCTCCTCCGAGCTGAATAACGGTAAGCTCATAAGAGCTGAAATCGGTAACCCTAATGACATGTCATTTGTATCCTACAAATTCCTAAGGTTAAAACGGGGCTCATTAAGAATCGTACATACATCGGATATGCAATAAGTACTCAAATATAATGATCGTGCAAATAACATACATCTAATTCAATCAAAGCATATAATTACCCAATTTAATTACACGAATTTACCTCGACGAGTTTACGTAGATACGAAAGAAACTAATCTGATATTTTTCCTTTGCCTCGATCTAACTCCGTACGAGGTCTAGCCGGATCTATATGAATGAATTTAACTCAATTCAATATAATTCATATAAAATTTAGTCCAACACATATTTTTGGCAAAATTACCATTTTGCCCCTATATTTTTGTAACACCCCTAACCCGTATCTGTCGCCGGATTAGGGTTACGATTTTACCAGATAAAAAAAAACTTTTATTCAATCAATTTATGTTTTAGTTAAACATCCTTATAAAATGGTTCAATTATAAGCAGACACGGCCCCATGCGTAATACATACTTAATATACTAAACTAAGTCATATTCAATATGATCACAAATGAACACAAAAGAATCATGCAATGTACATTTCAATAATATCACACAACAATACAAATAGCATAAACCTCATTTGTCATATCTTTTTATTTTATGAAATGCTCATACAAACAAACTAATCGTATCTAATTAATTAAAATAAGCATGATCCATAAATCATCCTATTTCAACTTACTTATAAGACCAGAAAACATGTGGTTTAAAAACTTATCCCATATGGTGAAACATACAAGCTTATTACAATATCATGCACACACTCATTTACTTGGCCGATTATACAAAGCCATACATATAATATTTCATGTACATTACATAGCTTGTACTAAGTCTAGATAGAGTCAAACACTTAATCAAATCAAGAATTCACATATAGCTAATTTCATATATATATCAACACATCATAGATAAGCGCATTTACCAAATTTGAAATTAAGCTTAAACAACTAATTCATCAAACAATTTGGTTACATGTAGATATCTCTCATAAGCTTAACCGAACACACATATGCATTACATAACATATTTCATAATCCATAAAATGACTAAAGTTAATGCATACACATAAATTCCAATTAATACTTAACTAATACATACTAGCCTTGTCTTAACCATCTAACCGTTATTAACATCTTAGATTAAACCGAATAATCTTCTATAATATACATTCGAAAGTTATTCATACCAAATGATCTCATGGCAATCATCCACACACTTAGTCATCCCAATAAACTAAATTAAGCCAACCGAAATGTACATCTTCCAATCATATCTACTTCATTCAAACCAATTTCAAAAATTGCAAAACATATCAATATGTCGAGTTTATACCAGATACACCACATATATATATAATAGGAATTTTATTTAGCTAATATATTATATACTATGACTCGTCGAACATCCATCATTTTCCTCATTTCCAAACACATGACTAAACACTTAACATATATATATATATCACATGACTACTTATCATACATGATTAAACCATGACCAAATTTTATACATCCAAAAGCATTATAAACAAGCCATTATAACAAAAGTATAGGAATTAAATCTAACCCAATAGAGATAGCCATTTTCGCATGGCTATAAGCATTAACAAGTATCATTCAAAATATCAAGCTAGCCTATACATGCCTTATGCTTAAAATTCAACTTCTATGAGTACCAAAATAAGTCGATAGTGTGAGTGACTTCAACTATGATTCCCCGAGCCCTTAGCTTGATCAAAATCTATAAAACAGAACATTGAACACACACAGAGTAAGCTTACTAGCTTAGTAAGTCTTAAGCAATTACAATTCAGTAATTAAACATTCGAACATTTTATGCATATATATATATATAAATTTGTCTATGACATTAAATACAATTAATTTAACCTAAAAATTCCATTATGGCCGAATTGCCATCTCTCTAACTTAGCATCTATCATTTTCTTATCGAAGGCATAGAACTCTCCAAAGCACTTAAATGCCTTAGATATTCGCATATTCCATCACTAATAAGTATAACATATATCCCGATCACATGTAATTAGTCATACACAAATATAAGCATCTCCGATAACTCTCACCTTTGACATTTTTACAAATGACCGAATCTCAAAGATATTACCAAGCTTATATTTCAATATACATTTCATACTCATAAATGAATAGATCAATTGCACATATCATATAAATTCATTACTGAAAACTTTGACCATTTCACAACTTATTTAATTCGAAAGGAAAGATAATAACTTACCTCATTCCTTGCATTTATAAAAAATTATACTTACCCGAGCATTTAGTTTATTGTAGTAATTACGTTCTACCTTGTTCATGATTCATGAATTCTCTATTTATAATACATCACCGGCATTAAGCCTGCTAGGCATCAAGCCTGAATTACACACCCAAGACTAAGCACCGTTAGACCCAAGGTCTGAATTTGATAATCGGCATTTAGCCTGCTAGGCAATAAGCCTGATACAAATCACCGGCACAAAGCCTGCTAGGCTCAAAGCCCGAATTACATCACCGGCATAAGGTCTGCTAGGCTCGAAGCCCGAAATACAATATTACTTCCATCTCATTCACATTACAAGTTAACCAGAATTATACAAACCATACATAATTCATATCACATGAACTTATCAATTCAATTAAAATTTAACAACACTTCATGCTAAAATATTTATCCACATTCGGCTATCTTATATATATATATCCTCAAAATATTTAAATTTCATCATTCATTAAGTTACATAAATAAATTTCAACATATATTTGCTTAAGGACTTACCTCGATTATCGATTTTGATTTATTTAAGACCTATTATTCGTGAATTTTCGTTTTTCCCGATCCAAATTCAATTTTCTTTGTTCTTGATCTAAACATATTTAAAATAAGCTCGTTCAAGTACATTTCATTTCAATTTAATCCAAAAACACCTAATTAGGCAAATTACCATTTTGCCCCTAATATTTCACATTTTTACAATTTAGTCTTATTTGCACAAAACACAAAATACACAAAATTTCATTACACAACCCAAGGGCCGAATATTCATAAGGACTATACAAGTCCATTTCTTTCATTTATTTTGCATTTTAACCCCTCAAAAATTTATTCTCTCAATTTAGCCCTAATTACTCAATTTCACTAAAAATTTCAATACAAAACATATTAATCTAACATATATCTTTCATAATTCATCAACTATCATCATAAAACTCATGAGCTCATAAATGGCACATTTCAAAATATTCATAAAAATCAAAATTTCAAGCATGGGTCTTGAAGTATTCGAAGCAACGATTGCAAAAACGTAAAAATTATCATGAACCGAAATCAAACTAACCTTGAATTTGAGACTATAGTTGCCGAAAATCAAAAGAAACCAAGCCCTTATTCTTCCTCCACATTCGCCAAGAAATAAAAGATGATAATGGTCTTTTTGTTTTGTTTAATTATTAACTTATATTATGTTATTACTAATTTACAAATTTTAACCTTTTCTAATTAATAATATAAAACATAAACAATGGTTTATTTGTCTTTCTACCGATCCACTAACTTTAAAATGGGCTATTTTGCCTTTTGATACCCCATATTAAAAGCCATTATCACTTTAGCACTATTCACTATAGTTTGCAACTTTTGCACTTTACGCGATTAAGTCCTTTTGTTAAATTAAACGCACAAACGATCAAATTTTCATACGAAACTTTCACACACATTAATTCACATATAATAAGCACCGAAAATAATATTTTAAAAAAATTTTGGACTGGATTCGTGGTCCCAAAACCACTGCTCCAATTAGGGTCAAATTGGATGTTACAACTCTCCCCCCTTAGGGATTTTCGTGCCTGAAAATCTTACCATTAAACAAAGTCGGATATTGTTGCCTCATTGAATCCTCAGGCTCCCACGTAGCCTCTTCTACTCCATGTCGATTCCATAGTACTTTTACTAACGGAATTTTCTTGTTTCTCAACTCTTTCACTTCACGAGCTAAAATACGAATCGGTTCCTCCTCGTACGTCATATCGGATCGGATTTCAATCTCGGATGGAGAAATCACAAATTTGTTGAATAAACAACGGTCTTACTTTTAATTCGCTACTATCGAACTATCACTAGACATAGCCATATGTGCGTTCAACGCACGAAGAGCAAATAATGACTTTCGACTTAAAGCATTTGCAACAACGTTAGCCTTTCCCGGATGATAGTCAATCACAAGCTCGTAATCTTTCAGTAACTCTAACCATCTAGCCGCCTCGAGTTCAAATCTCTTTGTGTCATTAAGTACTTTAAACTCTTGTTATCTGAATAAACATGACATTTTTCGCCAAACAAATAATGACGTCATATCTTTAACGCGAATACAATGGCTGCAAGCTCTAAATCATGTGTCGGGTAATTTCTTTCATGCGGCTTCAATCTGCTCCTCAAGCGTAGGCTAGAACTTTGCCTTCTTGCATCAAAACGCAACCCAAACCATTCAAAGAAGCATCACTATAAATAACAAATTCTTTACCCGATTCAAAGTTGGACTAACATTGGAGCTTCGGTCAAAAGAGCTTTCAAATTGATCGAAACTTTTCTCGACACTTTTCCTTCCATTCGAACTTGATATCTTTCTCTGTAATAGCTTTGTCAAGGGTGTAGCTATCATAGAAAAACCTTTCACGAATCGTCTATAGTATCCAAGCAAGTCGTAAAGCTTCAAATTTTGGAAACATTCTTTGGGGGTTTCTAATCGAGTATAGCCGATATTTTATTCGGATCAACCCGAATACCTAATGCAGAAACAACGTGACCTAAAATCGACCTCATTTAACTGTAATTCACACTTACTAAACTTTTGCGTGCAAACCGTTTATCTCACAAAGTTTGTAGCACAAGTCTCGTGTGTTCAAGATGCTCGGTTTCATATCCGGAGTAGACCAGAATATCATCTATAAACATGACCACAAACCGATCCAAACATCGACTAAAAATCCAATTCATCAAATCCATAAAGATAACAGTGCATTAGTGAGTCCAAAAGGCATAACCAAAAACTCATAGTGTCCATACCTCGCTCGAAAGCGATCTTTGGCACATCGGAATCTCTCGACTCTCAATTGATAATAACCCGATCTCAAATCTATCTTCGAAAACATCAAGCCCCTTTCAATCGATCAAACAAATCATCAATCCGAGGTAATGTGTATTTATTCTTTATAGTCACCTTGTTCACCGCCGATAATCAATACACATTCGCATAGTCCCATCTTTCTTTTTCACAAATAAGACCTGGTGCACTCCAATGAGAGAAGCTCGATCGTGCAAAGCCCTTATCTGTTAACTCTTTTAATTTCAGTAGGTGCCATCCAATACAGAGCTATCGAAATCGGAGTCGCCCCCTGCACTAATTCAATACCAAATTCTATTTCTCGAACATGTGGTAAACCCGGTAGTTCTTCGTAGAAGCACATCGGTATATTCACACACAATCGGTATATCGATTTAATCGCTTTTCACTACTTTACTATCAAGCACATAAACAAAGTAAGCTTCATACCCTTTTCTCATATACTTTCGAGCTAGCATCGAAGATATTACTATTTGGTAACCCATTCGGATCATTAGATTCGATCCGAATAATTTCACCGCTCGACATCTCAAATCAATGGTCTTTCTCTTGCAATTGACAACAGCGTCATGCAAAGTTAACCAGTCCATACCCAAAATTATATCGAACTCGTCGAAAGGCAATAACATTAAATCGGTGGGAAGCATGAATCTCGAATCATCAACGGACAACCTTTACACACTTTGTCGATTAGAACACACTAACCCAAGGGGTTTGATACTGAATTACAAACTCGTGAGACTCAACAGCAGTAGTCTTATCGGATACTAATGTTTCACACAAATAAGAATGAGTCGAACCCGGATCAATCAATGCAATCACGATGAGTATCATAAAGTGTGAAAGTACCGGTAATAACATCGGAGAAGCAAAGATCCTTCCTAGTACGAATAGCATATGCCCTAGCAGTGCTCGAGCCTCGATCGAACTACTGCGATCCTTTGTTCCTCTCGATCGCCACCTACATTCCCGAATGTCCGGGTGGTCTCTGCATGCGTCTTGGACGTTGCTGCCTGGTCTTGTATATTCGAGCCAGATTTTGCTCGGCTCACATCGGGCACTCTCGAATAAAATGGTCCGACGATCTACATTTTAAACAGACCGATCACGAAATCTACAACTCCTGCAATGCCATTTTCCACAATGCTTGCACTTTCGGTCCGACTCTGCTTTGAATATTACCGGCACTAGCAATGGAAGTGGCTCGGGAACCCACAGGTGGTCGATCTCGTCTAGAGAAGTCTGAAGTAGCCTTTTGTCGACTGGAGTCATCTTTAAACTTCTTTGGTGTAGAATGGAAGGTCTTACTCGATGATCTTTTCGAATGTCTCTAGCTTCAAACTCGGCTTTTCTTTTCTCTTTCCCAAGCTCTTCAACTTTGCAAGCTCGTTCGACAAGTACCACGAACTCTTTGATCTCGAGTATGCCAACTAGCAACTTAATATCTTCATTCAAACCGTCTTCGAACCTTTTGCACATAATGGCTTCAGTTGACACACACTCTCGGGCATATCAGCTCAATCTAACGAACTTCCGCTCATACTCAGCCACGAGCATTCTACCTCGTTTCAATTTCGTAAATTCTTTTCGTTTCGATCGATGAATCTCTCGATCGATATATTTCTTACGAACTCGTTTTGGAAGAAATCCCAAGTTACTTTTTCTTTTGGAACCACCGATACTAGTGTATTCCACCAGTGATATGCAGTGTCTCGTAGTAAAGATATAGCACACTTCAAGCATTCGTCTGGAATACATGACAGCTCATCAAGCACCCGGATAGTGTTATCAAGCCACATTTCACTGCTCCGCATCATCGTCATCATTAGCTTTAAATTCCTCGACCCCATATTTCCGATTTTATCGACAGGAGGCCTACTAGATCTCATCGGATCTATCATCTGAGGTTTGAAGGTATCGGAGTTGGATTATTCGGGTGGAGGTTGTTGTACAGCCGGATTAGTCCGGATAAATTGGGTAAACCATTCATTCATCAACTGGTAGAAGGCTTGCTTGGCCTCCCCCTCATGGCTAACCGAGATAGGTCGAGAGTCTACCGGCACTGACCCATGTGCGAGATCAGGCTCTACGCTATCTACATCATAAGCTACGGCTCTGTCGGGATCCATTTATTATAATAAACACAATTTGAATGTCAATAATCACCACACTATCTTATTATAAAATTAAGGCATGTATAGCCAGACTCACACGCGCTACGGTAGTCCTAGAATCGACTAAACAATAAGCTCTGATACCAATCAAATGTAACACCCCTAACCCGTATCTATCGCCGGATTAGGGTTACGATATTACGAGATAAAAAAACTTTTATTCAATCAATTTATGTTTTAGTTAAACATCCTTATAAAATGGTTCAATTATAAACAGACAAATCCCATGCGTAATACATACTTAATATACTAAACTAAGTCATATTCAATATGATCACAAATGAACACAAAATAATCATGCAATGTACATTTCAATAATATCACACAACAATACAAATAGCATAAACCTCATTTGTCATATCTTTTATTTTATGAAATGCTCATACAAACAAACTAATCGTATCTAATTAATTAAAATAAGCATGATCCATAAATCATCCTATTTCAACTTACTTATAAGACCTAAAACATGTGGTTTAAAAACTTATCCCATATGGTCGAAACATACAAGCTTATTACAATATCATGCACACACTCATTTACTTGGCCGATTATACAAAGACATACATATAATATTTCATGTACATTACATAGCTTGTACTAAGTCTAGATAGAGTCAAACACTTAATCAAATCAGGAATTCACATATAGCTAATTTCATATATATATCAACACATCATAGATATGCACATTTACCAAATTTGAAATTAAGCTTAAACAACTAATTCATCAAACAATTTGGTTACATGTAGATATCTCTCATAAGCTTAACCGAACACACATATGCATTACATAACATATTTCATAATCCATAAAATGACTAAAGTTAATGCATACACATAAATTCCAATTAATACTTAACTAATACATACTAGCCTTGTCTTAACCATCTAACCGTTATTAACATCTTAGATTAAACCGAATAATCTTCTATAATATACATTCGAAAGTTATTCATACCAAATGATCTCATGGCAATCATCCACACACTTAGTCATCCCAATAAACTAAATTAAGCCAACCGAAATGTATATCTTCCAATCATATCTACTTCATTCAAACCAATTTCAAAAATTGCAAAACATATCAATATGTCGAGTTTATACCAGATACACCACATATATATATAATAGGAATTTTATTTAGCTAATATATTATATACTATGACTCGTCGAACATCCATCATTTTCCTCATTTCCAAACACATGACTAAACACTTAACATATATATACATATATATATCACATGACTACTTATCATACATGATTAAACCATGACCAAATTTTATACATCCAAAAGCATTATAAACAAGCCATTATAACAAAAGTATGGGAATTAAATCTAACCCAATAGAGATAGCCATTTTCGCATGGCTATAAGCATTAACAAGTATCATTCAAAATATCAAGCTAGCCTATACATGCCTTATGCTTAAAATTCAACTTCTATGAGTACCAAAATAAGTCGATAGTGTGAGTGACTTCAACTATAATTCCCGAGCCCTTAGCTTGATCAAAATCTATAAAATGTAACATTGAACACACATGCAGTAAGCTTACTAGCTTAGTAAGTCTTAAGCAATTACAATTCAAGAATTAAACATTCAACATTTTATGCATATATATATATATATAAATTTGTCTATGACATTAAATACAATTAATTTAACCTAAAAATTCCATTATGGCCGAATTGCCATCTCTCTAACTTAGCATCTATCATTTTCTTATCGAAGGCATAGAACTCTCCAAAGCACTTAAATGCCTTAGATATTCGCATATTCCATCACTAATAAGTATAACATATATCCTGATCACATGTAATTAGTCATACACAAATATAAGCATCTCCGATAACTCTCACCTTTGACATTTTTACAAATGACCGAATCTCAAAGATATTACCAAGCTTATATTTCAATATACATTTCATACTCATAAATGAATAGATCAATTGCACATATCATATAAATTCATTACTGAAAACTTTGACCATTTCACAACTTATTTAATTCGAAAGGAAAGATAATAACTTACCTCATTCCTTGCATTTATAAAAAATTATACTTACCCGAGCATTTAGTTTATTGTAGTAATTACGTTCTACCTTGTTCATGATTCATGAATTCTCTATTTATAATACATCACCGGCATTAAGCCTGCTAGGCATCAAGCCTGAATTACACACCGGCACTAAGCCTGCTAGACCCAAGGTCTGAATTTGATCACCGACATTTAGCCTGCTAGGCAATAAGCCCGATACAAATCACCCAAGACAAAGCCCGCTAGGCTCAAAGCCCGACTACATCACGGCAAGACAAGGCCTACTAGGCTCAAGCCCGAAATACAATATTACTTCCATCTCATTCACATTACAAGTTAACTGTAATTATACAAACCATACATAATTCATATCACATGAACTTATCAATTCAATTAAAATTTAACAACACTTCATGCTAAAATATTTATCCACATTCGGCTATCTTATATATATATATCCTCAAAATATTTAAATTTCATCATTCATTAAGTTACATAAATAAATTTCAACATATATTTGCTTAAGGACTTACCTCGACTATCGACGGACGACGAAGACCGGCAATTCGTGAATTTTCGTTTTTCCCCGATCCAAATTCGATTTTCTTTGTTCTTGATCTAAACATATTTAAAATAAGCTCATTCAAGTACATTTCATTTCAATTTAATCCAAAAACACCTAATTAGGCAAATTACCATTTTGCCCCTAATATTTCACATTTTTACAATTTAGTCCTATTTGCACAAAACACAAAATACACAAAATTTCATTACACAACCCAAGGGCCGAATATTCATAGGGACTATACAAGTCCATTTATTTCATTTATTTTGCATTTTAACCCCTCAAAAATTTATTCTCTCAATTTAGCCCTAATTACTCAATTTCACTAAAAATTTCAATACAAAACATATTAATCTAACATATATCTTTCATAATTCATCAACTATCATCATAAAACTCATGAGCTCATAAATGGCACATTTCAAAATATTCATAAAAATCAAAATTTCAAGCATGGGTCTTGAAGTATTCGAAGCAACGATTGCAAAAACGTAAAAATTATCAAGAACCGAAATCAAACTAACCTTGAATTTGAGACTATAATTGCCGAAAATCAAAAGAAACCAAGCCCTTATTCTTCCTCCACATTCGGCCAAGAAATAAAAGATGATAATGGTCTTTTTGTTTTGTTTAATTATTAACTTATATTATGTTATTACTAATATACAAATTTTAACCTTTTCTAATTAATAATATAAAACATAAACAATGGTTTATTTGTCATTCTACCTGTCCACTAACTTTAAAATGGGCTATTTGCCCTTTTGATACCCCATATTAAAAAGCCATTATCACTTTAGCACTATTCACTATAGTTTGCAACTTTTGCACTTTACGCGATTAAGTCCTTTTGTTAAATTAAACACACAAACGATCAAATTTTCATACTAAACTTTCACACACATTAATTCACATATAATAAGCAATCAAAATAATATTTTAAAAAAATTTTGACTCGGATTCGTGGTCCCAAAACCACCGCTCCAATTAGGGTCAAATTCGGATCACAATTTTTAATTCTTTGCATGAAACACCCCAAACCCTACCCACTTGAGCCCGCACGGATCCGTATGTTCCTCGAGTAAAACGCTTCAATTTCATGTCTATTACTTTGGAAAATTTGGTTGGTTTTATAAAATAATGAGTTGTTTTGGGGTTTAATCTTTAATTTGAAAATCGTTTGTGTTTAGGTGTCTAAACATTTAAAATTTATTTTTAAGAAAATTGCTTAAACTTTAAATTGATAAAATTCAGATTCATACTAAATAATTAAAATGCATGCATAAAAACAGCTTACTAGTGGCCTTATTACATCAAAGGAAACCCAAATAAATCCAAAATACTTGAAAATAGAAAGTCCAAAATAAAATAATTTTCGGCTTTGAGCATGGCCACCATCGAGCTCCGCCGACCGGCCCATCACCGAGTGTCACCAAAAGATATCCCACAACGGGGTGAGTCAACCTGCACTCAAGCAGGTATGTACCAACACTAAATCCCAACGATTTAGGCATAACAATTCATACATGTACAAATAGCAATTAAATATAATGATGCAATCCCAACCCAAACCTAGGTGCCATCCGCTACACATCACCCGTACTAACCATCACATCGTGGGGATTACTAAATCGACTCCACCCATCCGCTACACATCATCGAAGGTTGTCGCCGCATTTACTCAGCACATCGCTCTTATAAATTGCAAGGCAGAGCCACCGGATAATATATTTTGTGACATAAGTCACCACATTCACCATTGTGACATGAGTCACCACATTCGGATTATGTGACCAAGTCACCACATTCGCATATTGTGGTATAAACCACAGATCACTTCCTTTCCATATAACCCATATGCCCCGTGTCATACAAATCATGCAATTATCAAGGCTTATGCCTTATTTCACATTCTTATCAATATTCACATACATGCCATATTCCACATGTTCATAACATTTATTAACATGATGTTAAGATTACGCACTGAGTACTTTGTACCATTGCATGGTACCTTAGCCCACTTTTCATATTATTATTAACACATATATTAAAATAATACCGTAAATCAATCAAGATTCAGTGTGGGATACACACTGGTCTACTTAACGAGTTCATCGAATCCCAAAATCCCGATCTAATACTCTAGATCCTCGCCCTACATTCGACCATCCTTAAGCATGTTAGCAACAAGCCATTCGGCCAGATAATCAAATCTCAAGGATTATTGCAACCAAAATCCTTACCTTGCTGCCGATTTGATTACTAATCAAATCCCAAACGTTGTAGTATTTCCTCCTTAAAATCGGCTAACACTAGATCAATTGACTTGGTTAGTTTTCGCTTTTGAATAAGTAAGAAATAGATCTAGGTTGCTAAACAGGGCCTTGGCCGAATGTGTATGTGCACTTACCTTGCGATCTTGAATCCCAAATCCTTGTATACCATCACAATCGCCCTAAATAACCATGGTCGATTCGCTAACATAATAACCAATATGGCCGAATATTACACCTCCTTACCTTGCGAATCTTAAATCCCGAAAGTGGTCTCTGCCATGAAGTTGTCGAAATCCCTATAGACATGGGTTAGATCCAATTTCCAATCACTTCAATGAACTTTAATAAATAGCCTTCTACCTAATCTTTCACCTTACTTACCTTAGATCCAAATCCGAATGATCTCCCTAGAAGTCGGCTACTATGGAAATCCCGAAAGATCTTTCCATGTTTCGCCAAGAACAAAAATAGATAAATCCTAAGTTTCTGGCTAAAAGAAAAGAATTGAAAATCGAATAACAACCAATCTTACCCTTAATATCAGAGTCGATCAGACTCGCCGACACCACCTGAGAGATTCTGGCTTATAGCTAAATGTTGATCAACAATTTTTCGGCTTTTGGGGTTTAATGGACAATCGGCTAGGGGTTATTGGTATATTCAAATTTTTGATTGAGTTTGCAAAAAGAAGAAGAAGGTTGTTTGATGGAGATTCGACTAGAACACATGGTATTTCTGCTTTGACAAAATAAAAGAGAAGAGAGGATATTTGCTAGAGAATTCGACAGAGGAACAAAAGAGAAAAGAAAAGAATTAAGAATGGCCTCACTTCCCTTTTGCCGAAATTACTCCACCTAGAGACCCCTATTCGGCCAACTCCTCCTCTCACTATCAAATCCCTTGTTATTCCTCTATTTTTCCTCTTCCTTGCACAATCAAAATAATTTAAAATAAATCATCAATTATCCCTTACTTTAGCCGGAATTTTAAAAGGATTAGACCACATTTTAAACTCATCCCCTAGTGCCCCATTGCCGCCCACTCATCGCTTCAATCTTTGGCAAAGAAAATAAAACTCTCCTATTTGCTTCCCTTGCAGCTCTAACCTAGGCCTCTCTCGACACTCCTTGTATGTCACTTACAGAGGCTTTAAGTGGCGCCTCCAAGCCACTTAAACAAGCCCATTTTTGTGTCATATTTCCCTACTAATTTTCTTAAGGCCTCTCTACCTAGCTTCCTCTTTTAAACTTAAAATCGAATAATTTCTAAGGTATTCACCTACACTCTAAGGTTCACACAATTCATACAACACAATCGTAACACACATAGGCATGCTACTTCATACAATTTAGCATTAATGCATAAGCTATAAATCCTGATATTATAGTTCTACCTCTTAAAATAATTTCGTCCCTCGAAATTACCCGGCTGAAATAAGTGAGGGTATTGCTGTCGCATTGTTTCTTCCGCTCCCACGGCTTCTCCGATCCATGATTGCGCCATAACACTTTGACTAAAGGAACCGACTTCCTTCGTAGCACTTTCACATCTCGCTCCAAAATCTAAATCGGCTCTTCCTCATAGGACAACTCGCCTTAGCTCCACCTCTCTCAATCGGGTACTACATGAGATGGATCCGATCGATAACGACGCCACATAGAAACATGGAATACGCGTGGCATCCGCTTCAACTCCAAGGCAACTCTAATGGTATGCTACTGGTCCAACTCGCTTAATACCCGATAAGGTCCTATAAACCTTGGACTTAATTTCCTTTGCGACCAAATCTCATAACCTTCTCCCAAGGCGATACCTTAAGAAACACTTGATCCCCACATCAAATTCTATCTCCTTTCGCTTAAAATCGTGATACGACTTCTGGCATCGCCGACACTTCCTTTAACCGTGCCCGAATTACTTCAACCTTTCCTCTGATTCCGCCACAACTCGGGCCCAAAACTCGACGTTCTCCCAATTCCGCCCAACACGAGGTGTGCGACACTTCCGCCCATACAACGCCTCATACGGTGCCATCCGAACATCGCTTTGATAGCCGTTGTTGTATGCAAATTCCGCTTAACGGCAAATATTCTTCCCAACTTCCTCTCAAGTCTATCACACACTTCTCAACATATCCTCTAACACTTGATTACTCGTTCGACCGCTCGTCCGATCGTGGATGAAAAGCCGCATCAAGTCTAATCTGTGCCTAAAGCCCGATGTAGTGCTTTTTAATCGAGACGTAAACCTGGATCCCTATCCGAGATTATCGATACCGCACTCCATGCAACCTCACAATTTCTCGCCACGATAACTTCGCCAACTTCAGAAAGAATAATCAACTCTTCATGGGATGAAATGCGCGAACTTTGTCAATCGGTCCACTATCACCCATACCGAGTCCTTCTTAGTAGGCGTAAGGGGAAGCCCACTAACTAAGTCCATGGTGATTCTCTCCCACTTCCATCATGCGGAATCTTTATCTACCGAAGCAATCCTCGACGGAACTTGGTGTTCAAACTTAACTTGCCGACACGCCAAGCATTTCCCTACAAATTCTGTAACTTCCCGCTTAAGACTGTGCCACAAAAACTGCTCCCTTAGGTCTCTATACAACTTACTACCTCCGTGATGCATAGCATAGGGGCTACTATGCGATTCTGAAGAATTCTCCGCCTTAACTCCTCGCTCTTCTAAGATACGCATCTTACCCTTGAAACACAATACTCCTCGCCATTAATACTATAATCTTCCAACTTCTCCTCTGCACTTGCCGTAGCTTAGCATTTAGATCCTCATCCATTAATCGACTTTCTTTCACCTCATTCAACCATGACGGCTTAACTTGCAATTCTCGCAAGTTGCACTTCCATCGCCATACAAGCTAAGATGTGCAAACATCGCCTCGATCCGACATTAATTACTTTTTGACTTAGGCATCCGCCACTACATTTGCCTTGTCTTGATGATATTCAATAGAACAATTGTAGTCTTTCAATAACTCCACCCACCTTCGCTGCCTCAAGTTCATTTCGCTATGAGTCACAGATACTTAAGACTCTTGTGGTCCGTAGATCACCGACTTTTCTCCATATAAATAATGCCTCCATACCTTAAGAGCAAAACCACGCCGCCAATTCCAAATCATGCATCGGGTAGTTAACCTCGTGGTGGCCTTAATTGCCGAGACGCATAAGCGACTACCTTCCGCCTTGCATCGTAACACATCCCAATCTCGTGTGAGAAGCATCACAAGACACTACAAAGTCCTTCCCCGCCTCCGCGTCAATCAAAATCTGAGCTTCACCAAAACCTCTTAAGCTTCTCAAAGCTCTCCCGCCGCTTATCCGACTAGACAAAAGGTACTTTCTTTCTCAACAACTTTGTCAAAGGTGCGCTATTGATGAAAATCCTTCCACAAACCTTTCAGAGTAGCTGCCAAGCCCGTAAAACTCGAATCTCTCGCAACCGACTTGGGTGGTTTCCAATCCAATACCGCCTCAATCTTCCTAGGATCCACCCTTATTCCTTCAAATTGACACTACATGCCCTAAGAATGCAACCTCCTTAAGCCAAAATTCGCACTTGCTGAATTTGGCATATAGCTTCTTCTCTCTTAACCCTTGCAACACAATTCGAGATGCTCATCATGTTCCTCCTCGATTTGGAGTATACTAGGATATCGCCTATGAACACAACGCATTTAACCTATCCAAGTAAGGTTGAAAACCCGGCTCATCATATCCATGAACGCTACCGGGCGCGTGCCACAACCCAAACGGCATTACTACTTAACTCATAATGCCCGCATCTTGTCCTAAAGTTGTCTTATGGATATCCGCTTCCTTCACCTTAGGTTGATGATATCTAGACCTTAGATCTATCTTCGAGAATACTAATGCCCCTTTGTCGATCGAACAAGTCGCCTATCCTCAAGAATGGGTACTTGTTCTTGATGGTCACTTTATTCACCGACGATAATCTATGCACATGCGCATAGTTCCGTCCTTCTTCTTCACAAAAAGACCTGGTGTTCTCCCATGGAGGCACACCGGGTCGATAAACCCACGATCAGCAACTCTTGGATCCGAGCCTTGAGCTCAACCAACTCCTTTGGTGCCATTCTATACGGAGTGATAGATATCAAGCGCCGTGCTGCATAACAAGTCAATTCCAACTCCACCTCCCTATCGTGGGGTATTCTGTAATTCCTCCGAAAGACATCCACAAATTCCCTTATCGTTTCTAACCCCTTCAACACTTGTTTCCTTAATGTCCAAGGCACCGACCCACATCGTAAAAAACCGACATCCTTTCCTTACATCTTCTCCGCCTTAAGGGCGGATACTAGATTCGACAAATAGTTCCGCTCTTTCGCCCATCACCATAACTTCCTTATCGTCGGAGTTCTCAACGACATGCGCTTAGCGCACAATCCACATTCGCACTGTAATTCACTAACTAATCCATGCCTAAGATTAGATCAAATTCCTCAATGGTAGTTCCACTAAGTCGCTTGGGAATCAAGGCCCCGAAACTTCTAAAGGCACTTCCTTAAAGAGTTTATCTACTATCACACCGCTCCTAAAGGACTAAGTACGCCATCTTCCTAGGTATAGCCTCAAAGCTCACATGTAAAGTTTCAATACTTTACTAGCAACATAGGAATAAGTTGACCCTATGTCTATCAAAGCAATAAAGGGTAACTCCAAATAAGGAACGTATCTGCTATAACATCAGTGCATCGCCGTTTTCCTCCGATTTAACCGCATATACCACCCGGCCGTCTAGCCTTAGTATTACCAACACTCTACCTTGTGTTCCACGCCCTCTTCCAAAGACCATTTCTCTCGCCATTCTGACCACGACCCCACCGAGGCCGTCCCCCTCTTCTAGCTTGATTAGAACCTTGACCGTTGGTCGGCCTCATCTATTTGTATAGACAAGCCCTAATCATGTGGTCCTGGACCCACACTTGAAACATCCCCTGCCTTCCTTCCCACACCGATCACAAGTACGACATCGCCTCCCGTCACAACTTGTCGACCTCGTGGCCCATCAACTCTAGGCCTCTTCACGCTTTCCTGCATGACCCCGACGACCCAAAACCTCTTTTTTTGCCTATTCCGACGCAGATTCTCGCCTCATAGAGTCCTTAATTCCTTCACTACTTTAGCCTTCTACTAACACTACAATTCCGCCTCCCCGCCGCATGAGCTATCAACAACCTTAGATCATCCCTCAAGCCGCCTCAAACTGCACACATCGCCATGCCCGTGAGCCACGATATACTCGAGCATACCGCCAACCTTAATTCAATTCACCAGATCTGCTTGACTTGTTCCTTGAACCATTTCGTAAATGCCTTCCTCTCAGGCATCAAGATAACTAGTTCCAACATACTTCTTCTCCGTACGCCACTTTAACATACTCCCAAGTGAGATCCTCAAACCGTGGCACCATCCCGAATCGTGAGCCACCATTGATATGCCTCATCGCCAAGTAGCGACACCATTCCTTTTCGCCTCAACGAAGTTAAATCGAGCTCATCCATGATTCGCTCTATCGCTCCAACCAATACTCACCAGATCGGTGCCACACCGATACACCATGAAACACCTCAGCCCCATTGGCTCAAGTCGCCGCATGATTTCGAAGCTCCCATACCTCCACCGCCCACCACTATCTCAAGAACTCGCAGCATTGCTCGCGAGCATCGCATCATCCCCGCCCCGATCTTGCCGCTCAACACCAACAACCGGTGGTGGGGGTGGTGGTACCTCATTTTCGACTCCTTGTCCTGCACTCCAACTGGTTCCGAGCACGGCCATTCTCGCTCTACCACGCCCCCGCACATTACGACCGCGCTTCTAGAACTCATTCCTACGATCGCGCTTTAACTGCTTTTAAGGAATTTTATGCATTAGTCTTTGTTCCACCGATTATCCGCAAGAAATTTTATGAAAAGAAGTTTAGAAGTAGTTCTTTCGATCGATCAAAGTTTCAAGTCTTCCATCCTAATTTAGAGGAGCACATTCATTCAACACACATTCATCATTCAAACATTTTCGCCTTATTCCTATCCTGTGGGTATTTTCGCCATTTCACCTACATGGGTATTTTGGTAATAAATCGTGGTCAATTTAAAAATTTTGTAAATCGTGTAATTTCAGAAATTTTCCAATTCAGTGGTTCCTTGGTGATTTTATGAAATAAGGGTATTTCGGTAATTTTGAAATTTAGGGTATTTCTGGTGAAAATTTTTTATTTTTGTTTTTGTTTTTTTTCAAACTAGGGTGGCTGGTCCTTTCGGGTTTTAATTATAGGGTTTAGCCCATCAACGAGTCCTCATAACTAGGTGAATAGTCACCACGCACTGTGCAGGATTCAAACAAGAGGAGGTGAGTCGCTAGGATCGCTTAAATACCAAGCTCTCCTCGAATCCACTCCTAGGCATGCGCCCGCCATTGCCACACCCTAACTCGACTAAGGTGAATAAATACTACGCACTGCAGGGATTATAGCGAAGAGGAGGTGAGTCGCTAGGATCGCTAAATACTGTGCTCTTCCGATCCAATCCTAGACATGCGTATGACTGCTACCACAACCCAGTCTTATGCTCGTTAACGGGTTTGTTTAGTGAAATTAAGTCTTATGAAAATTTAAGAAGTGGTTTAAACTAAGCCTATAGTCCATCGTAGTCTATTTAAACTAGTCTATGTCCCATAAAGCCCACATGTATATCACACAATGGTTTAGGTACTTACCGCGATTTAATGAGACGCAGTGCCATGCCGAGCTAACAGACTTGTTATCCTTTAAAAACATATATGTTTCAAAAGCCCATTTTTAAAAATGTTTTGAGCCCAAAACCCTGCAGAGTCGAGTTTTGAACCTGCTCGATACCAATTTGAAACACCCCAAACTCCTGCCCACGAGCCCAGACGATCTGCATGTTCCTCGAGTAAAACATTTCAATTTCATGTCTATTACTTTGGAAAATTTGGGTGGTTTTATAAAAATACCGAGTTGTTTTGGGGTTTAGTCTTTAATTCAAAATCGCTTGTGTTTAGGTGTCTAAACATTTAAAATTTATTTTTAAGAAAAATTGCTTAAACTTTAAATTGATAAAATTCAGATCATACTAAATAATTAAAATGCATGCATAAACAGCTACTAGTGGCCTTATTACATTAAAGGAAACCCAAATAAATCCAAAATACTTGAAAATAGAAAGTCCAAAATAAAATAATTTCGTGGCTGAGCATGGCCACCACTAAGCTCCCGCCGACCCGGCCCATCACCGAATGTCACCAAAAGATATCCCACAAACGGGTGAGTCAAACAGACTCGGGCAGGTATGTACCAACACTAAATCCCAACGATTTAGGCATAACAATTCATACATGTACAAATAGCAATTAAATATAATGATGCAATCCCGAACCCAAACCTAGATGCCATTCGCTACACATCACCCGTACTCAACCATCACATTGTGGGGATTACTAAATCGACCCACCCATCCGCTACACATCATCGAAGGTCGCCACGCGCATTTACTAGCACATCGCCTCTTATAAATTCATGGCATAGCCACCAGATAATATATTTTGTGACATAAGTCACCACATTCACCATTGTGACATGAGTCACCATATTCGGATTATGTGATCGAAGTCACCACATTCGATATTGTGGTATAAACCACCTGATCACTTCTTCTTTCCATATAACCCATATGCCCCATGTCATACAAATCATGCAATTATCAAGGCTTAGGCCTTATTTCACATTCTTATCAATATTCACATACATGCCATATTCCACATGTTCATAACATTTATTAACATGATGTTAAGATTACGCATCTAAATACTTTGTACCATTGCATGGTACCTTAGCCCACTTTTCATATTATTATTAACACATATATTAAAATAATACCGTGAAATCAATCAAGATTCGGTGTGGGATACACACCGGGTCTACTTAACGAGTTCACCAAATCCCAAAATCCCGATCTAATACTCTAAATCCTCGCTCCTACATTCGACCATCCTTAAGCATGTTAGCAACAAGCCATTCTGCCTAGATAATCAAATCCCGAAGGATTATTGCAACCAAAATCCTTATTTTGCCGCCGATTTGATTACTAATCAAATCCCAAACGCTGTAGTATTTCCTCCTTAAAATCGGCTAACACTAGATCAATTGACTTGGTTAGTTTTCGCTTTTGAATAAGTAAGAAATAGATCTAAGTTGCTAAATAGGGCCTTGGCCGAATGTGTATGTGCACTTACCTTGCGATTTTGAATCCCAAATCCTTGTATACCACTGTCGACCGCCCTAAATAACCATGGTCGATTCGCTAACATAATAACCAATATGGCCGAATATTACACCTCCTTACCTTGCTAATCTTAAATCTCAAAGTGGTCTCTGGTTATGAAGTTGTCGAAATCCCTATATAGACATGGGTTAGATCCAATTTCCAATCACTTCAATGTACTTTAATAAATAGCCTTCTACCTAATCTTTCACCTTACTTACCTTAGATCCAAATCCCAATGATCTCCCCTAGTAGTCGGGCTACTATGGAAATCCCAAAGATCTTTCCATGTTTCGCCAAGAACAAAATAGATAAATCCTTAAGTTTCGCTAAAAGAAAAGAATTGAAAATCGAATAACAACCAATCTTACCCTTAATATCAGAAGTCGATCAGACTCTCGCCCGACACCACCCGAGAGATTCGCTATAGCTAGTGTTGATCAATAATTTTTCGGCTTTTGGGGTTTAATGGACAATCGGCTAGGGGTTATTGGTATATTTGGCTTTTGATTGAGTTTGCAAAAGAAGAAGAAGGTTGTTGATGGAGATTCTGGCTAGAACATTGTGGTATTTTGGCTTTGATAAAATAAAAGAGAAGAGAGGATATTTGCTAGAGAATTCAAGCAAAGGAACAAAAGAGAAAAGAAAAGAATTAAGAATGGCCTCACTTCCCTTTTACCGAAATTACTCCACCTAGAGTCCCCTATTCGCCAACTCCTCCTCTCACTATCAAATCCCTTGTTATTCTCCTATTTTTCCTCTTCCTTGCACAATCAAAATAATTTAAAATAAATCATCAATTATCCCTTACTTTAGCCGAAATTTTAAAAGGATTAGACCACATTTTAAACTCATCCCCTAGTGCGCCATTGCCGCCCACTCATCGCTCAATCTTGCAAAGCAAAATAAAACTCTCCTATTTGCTTTCCCTTGCAGCTCGAACCTAGGCCTCTCTCGACACTCCTTTGGCGCTATATACAGAGGCTTTTAAGTGGCGCTCCAAGCCACTTAAACAAGCCCATTTTTGTGTCATATTTCCCTACTAATTTTCTTAAGGCCTCCCTCGCTAGCTTCCTCTTTTAAACTTAAAATCGAATAATTTCTAAGGTATTCACCTACACTCTAAGGTTCACACAATTCATACAACACAATCAGAACACACATAGGCATGCTACTTCATACAATTTAGCATTAATGCATAAGTTTATAAATCCCTGGATATTACATTGCAATTTAGTCCCTAGGCTCAAAAATAAAATTCATTCAATTTCATCCCTACCAAGCCTCCAAATTAACTATATAAATGCTCACAGTAAACCCACATATTTTATAAATTCACAATTTACTCCCACAATTTATCATATTTTTCAATTTAATCCTTATTTGACAATTTCACTAAAAAATCCTTTACAAAAGTTGTTTATCCAACAACGACCATTCATTTTCTATCATCAAACACCAAAACTCAAGCATGCTCATCAATGGCAAAACCCTAATACTTTAACAAATTCACTAATTAGTCCCCGGGCTTGCTAAATTAAGCTACAATGATCCCGGAAACATAGAAATTATCAAAAACGGGACAAAACACATGCCTAATTTATGGAAACAAGCTTGACAAACCCTAAAGAGAAAAAATGGCTTCTTTTTCCTTGGCTATTTGGTTGAAGAAACAAAGAAAGATGAAATATTTTTATTTTGTTTTATCATTTATTACTTATTTGCAAAATTATCCTTAATTAACCTTAAAAATTACACCAATGCCAAGCCATGTACATCCACTATCACATTTAATGGTCTAATTACCATATAAGGACCTCCACTTTAAAGTTCTATAGCTATTTGACACCTTTAGCTATTAGAACATAGCTTTTGCACTTTACGCGATTTAGTCATTTTTATCAAATTGAGCATAAACGGTAAAATTTCTTAACTAAATTTTTATACAATAATACTATCATGATGTGTTTCATAAAATAATAATAATTTTTTACTTCAGATTTGTGGTCCCGAAACCACTATTTCAATTTCATTGAAAACGAGTTATTATTACACTTTTGGTGTGCTTGAGTTTGTAGAAATACAAGTGTTTGGTTAGGAACATGTTCATAGGTTGCTTGAGTTTATGAATAAATTTGGCATGATGGTAGGAGATTTTATATTTTTGAGCATTAGACTAAGAAAGTTCTATATGTTACATTGTAAATAGGTATTAAGCAATCAACTATACCAAATGATATAGAAAAAATATATGGAAGGAGCATGATAGTATGAATAATAAATGGTTGAATTTTAGTTTGTTTGGTTGATTAATTTTGTGCATGTTGAGGTATTTAAGGATGACCTAAGGCATTGATTGGAACACATCCCAAGCCAAAAATCCTACCTATTAATATTCAACTTTATTATCGATTTTATGCCTTTTGACATTTCTTGATGAACCTCATTACAAACCTCAAGCCTAAAAACATTAATTTGTATTTTCCCTTTTCCTTTGGTCTTGCACCGCATGATTATAGATGTTTGGCCATATGTATTGAGGGTTAAGTAGATACATTGAGGTGAAGTTTATAAAAATAGAATGAAATAGGAAGGATTAGTGTGATATGGGAATTATAGGTTAGCCCAAAAGTGCAATACAAAAGAGAAATCCAAAAAGCAAAAGTAATACGAGTAGAAAAGGTTCTTGAAAAAAAAAGCATTCATGAGTGAGATGAGCTTAAAAAGAAAAGTCACAAAGCCATAAAAGATAGAGAAACTCGTTCATTAGTGCACAAAAACTCATAGGCTAGCCATAGTTACTATGTCATGCTATGATTTCTTATACATGGAGATACAAGGAAGGTGAGAGAAGGAGAAATAAGGTGGTGAGCGGGTAAGGGTCACTAAGGGGGAATAATAGAAATCCATACGATGTGCCAAACTATTTTTGTGTTTGTAACCCTTTTGATGCTTACTTTTTTTTTTAATTCCATACCTATCCTAAGCCTCAGAACGTTATAAGCCAAAAAGTCCTATGAGACCTAAATACCCTTATACATGAATAGACATCATACTAACATACGCATAAACGACTATTTGTATTCTACTAGGATAATCAAAGTACTTGTATGATTTTTTGATGGTTTCCTATAGGTGAGACCCTTAATACTTGTATATTGTGTAACATAAAGAACTTAGATGTTTGAAATCAAAGGTGGTAAATCAACTATGCGTCATGCTGGAATTGTTAGTAAGCATAAAATGCCTAAGTCATATGCTCCTAAGTCAAAAATTGAATCATATTTGATCAAGGGTCATCATCTTATTTGTCATTTTTATTTATGTTGCTTGAGGACAAGCAAGGACTTAAGTGCAAAGGGAGTTTGATCTATCATAATTCGTGTAGTAGATTAAACTAGTTTTTACATTTAAAGAGCTTGAATACAAGCATTTTCGTTATTTTTAGTTAAGTTTTCATCGCTTTAGTTACATTCAATAAAATGTGCAAATTGAGTCTTTATTGACCTTAGGGGATGAATGAGGCCTAAGGGTGAGCTAATGCACTTTGTGAGTGTGCGTAAGACCATTAGAAGGTACACTAAATGGATATTGGTCGCTATGTCAGAGCACGGGTGACTCAATGTTGCAACATAGAGAGTAGAATGGATAAAACTCAAGACTACTTTCATGTCGTGGCACGTCTCGAGGGTGTCGCGACATACCTCCAAGATAGCTGCAGAGGAGTATATTGATTGCTATGTTGCGACATAAGTCCTAGTGTGTCGCAACATCGACTCTGTGACAGTAGCAAAACACGAAGCAAGGGCATTTTCGTATGCACAATCAAACTTTAAGCTTGAGAATGTCAGATAACCTATGGTTTAGGACGATGACCACCTGAAGGCTATAAATAGACTCATTTGTCACCTATTATAGACATCATTCCTTTAGTCTAGATTCTCCATTGTAAATTTAGTTTAGATTTCTTTCTTTCTTAGGGTTTTAGATTTATTTCAATTGTTCTTGTTGATTTCAAGAGATCTAAATTGTCGAAGAATTCAAATTCTGTGGATTCATGCTTAATTTCAACACAATAAGGCTCTTTCATTTACTATATGTTTTCAATTTATTTAGCATGCTTTCTTTACATCGATTATGTATTATCTATGGAAGTCATGAGGAAATAATCACTTTATAGGGGATTAGCAAGTGGAGGTATGATCTGCTAACTATTTTGTAGGGTTACTCAACGGATCACCTGCTTGGGAAAGGAAGAACGAAACAAACCTTAGGCCTCGATAACTCCTGAAATCATCAAGGTGGGAATTAACCCAAAATTGGTATTGCCCATTCGTGAACACCTTAACTTGAAAACCATCAACTGTAAGGTCTAAAGATAAGTATTACTTCCTAACTTGTTATGTTAGTGGAAGATCGAAAGATCCCACTAGGAAGCAACTAGTTGATTAACGAGAACCCGAAATGATAATTGATGGAGATTACCAAGCGAGCTAAACACCCATAATCAAATTTGATTTATTCTCCTTTTAATATCTTGAATTTTATCTTTTATGTTATTTTGTTTTAAATCATTTATTTCATATTTTTGTACTATAACTAATTTAAAAGTATTAATTAGATCTTTTAGTGTTTAGGTTAGAATTGATCTCGCACTCGCCTCCCTTGGGTACAATCCTTAGTGTACTCACCTACTTTGTTGTAAAACTATATTACAACTCGACCCATATACTTGTGGATACCGCATTGTCTTTCTATATTTTATTGTAGTATTCACACTCTAGACATCAAGACATCCGAGGCTGGTCAAGTGCATAGCATAAGGTCTACTATGCGCTTCGCTGTAATAGATCGCCTCAAATCAACATAATTAAACACATAAACCTGACCTCAGAAGCACAAAATACCCACACTGTTAAACCTAAAATCCAAAGTCTTACCCTTTTTGATCTACTGAACCTGACTCACTAGAGACTCATCCAAAAGCTACTTATCCTAAATCTCATCAACCTAAGTTAGCTTAACTTCCAACTCGGCCAATAATCCACCATCCTCAAATAGACTTAGGCGAGTAAACATCACTCTCAACTTGGATATCAACCTTCGACTAAGAGCATCCGCCACCACATTGGCCTTACCAATATGATACTCTATAGTGCGCTCATAATTTTAAGCAACTCAATCCATCTACGTTACCTAAGATTCAACTCTTTCTCGAAAAGTGAGGTATTTGAAGCTCTTGTGATCCTTGTAAATAATATACTTCTCACCATAAAGATAATGCCTTCAGATTTTAAGAGCAAAGACCACAACCACTAACTCTATATCATGTGTCAGATAATTACCTCATACGGTTTGAGCTGCCTAGGAAGCATATGCCACTACCTTACTCTCCCCGCAGAGAACACAATCGAGACCAAGCAGCAGCGATGTGTCACTATACATAACAAATTCCTTTCCAGCTCATATTTTATTAGATTGGTGCCCGAGTTAGAACCGACTTAAGCTTTTCAAAGCTCGACTCATCGATCATCACCTATTTGAAAGGCACATTCTTACGCAAATAGCTTTACTTAATTAGTGAAACCTCCACAAATCTCTTATAATACCCCCGCCAATCCAAGAAAACTTCAAATCTTTGAGACACTCTTAGGCTATTTCCACTCAAGAATAGCCTCAATCTTTTTTGGGTCCACACAGATACACTCAACAAAAACTACATGTCCTAAAAACATAACTTCTCTCAATCAAAACTCACATTTGCTCAATATAACGTAGAGCTTCTTCTATTGAAGAATTTGTAGAACCACTAAGATGCTCATCATGCTCAACCTAGGTCATAAAGTATACCAAAATATTGTCGATAAACACTACGACGAACTGATTTAGATACGGTTGAAACATCCTATTCAAGAGATCCATGAATGCAACTAGAGGATTACACAGATCGACAGACATAACTAGGAACTCTTAATGACCATAACGAGTCCTAAAGGCATCTTATGCACATCAGATTCTTTTACCTTCAACTGATGGTACCCAGATCTCAAATCAATCTTCGAGAATAGAGACGCTCATCGAAGTAGATCAAACAAATCATCAATTCTCAGTATTGGATATTTATTCTTTACCGTTAACTTATTTAGTTACTGGTAATCCACACACATCCTCATAGTACAATCCTTATTATTGACAAAGAGTACCGGAGCTCCCCATAGAGACATACTGGCTCTAATGAACCCTCTATCAAGAAGTTCCTGAAGCTGCACTTTCTGCTCCTTCAAGTTTTTGGTGCCATTCGATAAGAAATAATGAACACTAGAGTCGTTTCTAAGGTCAACTTCAATTCCAAATTTAACTTCCCATCTTGTGGTAACCCCGGCATTCCTCAAGAAAGACATCCGAAAAGTCTTTAACCCCGCGAACCTCCACAAGAGAATCACAACACTCACGCCACGCTCATAAACTAAGCACGCTTTCACACCCTTTTAGATCAACTTCTCATCTACCATAGCAGAGCTTACACTAGAGAGATAAGCATGACACTTGCCAACCATTACAATTTCCATACCATTCTTGATTTTCAGAGTTATCCTCTTTGATGCACAATCAAAACTGGATTTATGCTCCACAAGCAAATCCATACCCAAAATCAGATTGAACTTACCAAATGCAAACTCTATCAAATCACGAACACAAACCCTTGAATCTCTAACCGCAACTCCTATAAATCTTATCGACTTGAATTGACTGACCCAATGGAATAATTATTGAAACCCTACTAGAAGTATCCTCAACAGGAATCCCCAAATTACCAGAAACAGAGCTAACAATGTATGAATGTGTGGAACTGATGTCAATTAATGCAAAGTATGGGTGAGAGTGAATAGTGAACATACCGACTATCACATCGACCGCCTCTATCCTCGTGATGTCTTACCGCAGAAACTAAAATAGGTCGCCTCACCTCGCCTAATTAGCACCTCACCTGGCAAGGCCCACTGCTCACGCACCCATATCATTACCACCCTAACTCACCACCACTTCCTGAGGTCGTTGAATTATCGGATCCGTCTGAACTCGAGGTAGTAGATTAAACTAGTTTTCACACTTGAAGAGCTTGAATACAAGCATTTTCATTATTTTTTAATTAATTTTTCATAATTTAGTCTAAATGTAATAAAAGTGTATTATGAGCCTTTATTGACCTTAGGGTCGAATGAGGCCTAATGGTGAGCTAATGTACTTAGTGAGTGTGTGAGACCTTCCGAGGGCATATAAACTCAATACTAATCACCGTGTTGCAACACAGAAGTTCGATGTTGCAACATAAGGAGTAGAATGAAAGAATCTCGAGATCGCTTTGGTGTTGTTGCGACACGCCCATGGGATTTCGCGACACACCCTTGTAGCTACCTTTTAAACCTAAGCATACGCGCTTTGATGTCGTGGACAAAGGCACTAGGTGTCGATATTTCACCTCAGATAGAAATACTTACGAGCCTGTGGAGTTTTGGCTCGCACAATCAAAAGTTAAAAACGAGAGCGTCAGCTAACCTAGGGTTGAGGACAACGACAACCCTAAATCTATAAATAGGCTGTGAAACACTTTTTAAAAGATGACTTTTGATATTCTTAAGTTTTTTTTTTGTAATTTTAGTTTTAGTTTTTTTCCTTTCTTTTCGGTTTATTTTAGTTCTTCGTATTCATGTTATTTGGAGAAGCTACTTTGTAGACTTGGAACGATTCTTGTGGATTTTGCGCTTACAATCAATCAAATACAATTCAGGATTATCTAAACTCTTCTCTTAATTTATTCTTATATGCATATCTTATTTGTGAAGATAATTGTTTTCATAAGATCCATGAGAAACTAATCCTCTTATGGGGGATTAGCGAGTGGAGATGTGATTAACTGATTACTATGTAGGGTTTTCTTAGTGGACCACCTGTTTAGTAGAGGAAGAACTTTAACCATAGGCTTGACTACCCTAGGTAGTCATTTATGTGGAAATTAACCAAAAATTGATATGGCCTATTTGTGAACACATTAGCTCCAAACCACCGACTATGAGGTCGAGAGATAAGAAGTTCGCACTCAACTCATTAGTTTAGTGGAAGATCGAGAGATCCTCCTAGGTAAAGATCCGTCATTTATGTCCTACAATAATTTATTTTAAATACTAATTAGATCTATTTGTGTTTAAGTTGGGATTAATTTAGTGTTCGCCTCCCTTGGGTACGACCCTCAGAGTACTTACCTACTTCATTGTAACTATATTACAACCAGACCTGTATACTTGTGGATACCACTTTATTCTACATCTTTTGTGCAACATTCTCACTCTAGACATTAGTACGTCTGGAGGCAGTTAAGCTGTTGGCGTCGTTGTCGGGGACGCAACGTCACTAGAGAAATATTTATCTTTGCATTTAACAAAATAATTAGGAAATTAATAAATTATAGATACGATTTGTATATTTCAACTTCATTAACATTTCTTTATTTTCTTCTGATTTCTGGTTATTCATAAAGATACTTACAAATTTAAGAAGACTAATGGCTAAATTTTTTCTGGTGAAACAAGAGACCAATTACAAAGAAATAACATTTGCTTCTTCAAAATGATAAGTAACCTTTAATAACATGACGCAAGAATTAGGAACATTTTTCAATGTGGACTAGTTATGATCTAATATTACTCACCCCATTATTCATAATCCTCATTTTGAATTAAATCCTTCATTATTAACATGGATTTCATAATGTCAAGTTTAATGATTATAAAATGAGGATCCTATAGCCTTTCTCCTCGAAGTTCTAACACATATGCAAAGATCGTGACGTATGTTGGTGTATCACCGTAAGCTATCAAATTATTACCAATTCCATTCACGATGGATAGAAAAGTTAAAGCTAAGTTGATACATTCCCACCGAATATCATCACTACATGAACTAATTTTGTGTAGTTATTCCTTCATTTCGAGTCCCGCCTATGACCCAAGTAATCGAGACTTATGAGAAATTATTTCAATTTAAACAACATATTATCAAACATTAGGCAAGCTTGGGAAAGATTTAAAATAATTCTTAGGTCAATGATGGGCAAAGGCGCACATTTTGCAATTCAAATCCAACATTTCTATGATTGATTGGATGGTCGTAATAGGTGAAAATTTGATATCATGATCGGGGAAGTATTTGGATGAAAACAGAAAGGAAGTAATAGAAATATTAGAAAAATTTTAGTGAAAATGAATTTACTTGGGAAATACATCAAAGATTTGAAGATGCAGAGTTGTTAAAATCTAAGCCAGACAACAAAAGTGCAATAAATCGGAGTTGATCACAAAGCAGATTTGGTCGATTATAATGAATATGAATCGTAAGAAGAGAATTTGATGATACGTAACAAGAAAACAACCAAATAGCTATTCAACTTGATTAGTGGCTATAGAGTAAGGAACAACAAGAACAAGTAATTCCAAATGCAACAAAAATGGTGCCCTCCATTGTCAAACCACCTGAGCTAGGATTAAAGCCATTACCGTAACATTTAAAATATTGATATTTGAGGGAACAAAATAATTTGCTTGTGATTATGGTTGCTGGGTTAATTTCTGAGCAGGAAGAGACATTATAAAGTGTTTTAAAACACACAAAAAGCTATCATGTGGATTATTGTCGATATTAAGGGAATTAATTTTGCACTATGTCAACACAAAATTAGATTAGAAGAAGGAAAAATAGTGGTATATGCAAGAACATCGACTAAGTCCAAATTTATGAAAGAAGTGGTAAAAAGAATTACTCAAATGGCTGGATACAAATACGGTTTATGTTATCTCTGATAGTGAATGGGTTAGTCTTACACAATGTTTCCCAAAGAAAGGGGGTTAACGGTGGTTGAGAATAATAAGAATTAGTTAATCCCAACAAGGACAATACCACTGGTTGGAGGGTATGCAATCGACTAATCAAAACTAAATGATGCAACAAAAAAGATCATTTCTCACTTCCTTTATTGATCAAATGCTAGATACATTGATGGAAAAGATTATTATTGTTTCCTTGATGGAGATTCTGGATATCATCAAATTCCAATAAACCCTAACGATCAAGAAAAAACCACATTTACATGCCCTTTTGGCACATACACTTTTAAAGAAATGTCATTCAGATTATGTAATATTCCAACGAAGTTATATGAGATGTATGACTAGCATTTTGCTTATATGTTGAAGAAGGCTTAGATGTATTCATGGATGACTTCCTAGTACTTGGAGAGTCTTTTCAAGAATGTTTAGATAACCTTGAGAAAGTTTTACAAAGATGCGAATAAACTAATCTTGTACTTAATTAGGAAAAATGTCACTTCATGGTGAAAGAAAGATTAGTGTTAGGACATTAAATATCAAGAAAAGGATTGGAATTGGACAAAGCAAAGATTGAAGTTATCAAAAATCTTCCTAATCCTACAATAGTTTGGGGAGTGAGAAATTTCTTAGGATAGAGATACTACACCCTTCAATTTTTGCTCTAGGTGTAGTCTAGATTATCTATGATTCTCTAAGTGGCCCCTAACCAATACTCAGCCATAGTCGGGTAATCCCAACGACATTAATCAAATAACTCGACACTATTAGATCAAGTCACTCACCATCGACCACCTCACCCCTAGTTCCGCATTGGGTCCCAATGACTCTGCAGTAACCTCAACATAGCTTGGGACAATGCGTCATCCCCGCATTCTCGAAGTTTCGCTCTCATGTAGGCATCTCTATTGTCTTTCTAGTTCTAAATTGGGCTTGTTGCCCAGAGATGAAGGCTCAACTTGATCCCCTCGATAGAATCCATACTCTTGAAACCGCGACCTCTCACACCTTGTGTACTCATTTTTAATTATCTACAATTCAGAAATTTTATAAATTAGCTTAGGTTACTAAAAATCCTAATTCTAGAGTTTTAACAGATATATTTTAGTATTAAAGTAACTTAGCACTACAGTTTTACTAGTTTGCCCATTATAGCTAAAATAAAAGTACTTATTAGGTCAAGATCAAGTCTCAGATTCTCTTTTTCATACTCAAACATCAAAATAGTCAAAATTTGAATATTTGTATATTTTTAAAATAAATTTTCATGAGATTTTAAACCCAAACACCGTAGCCCAAGTTTTGAACCTAGGCTCTAATACCATCAAATGTAACACCCCACACCCGGCCTAGACGTTATGACCGAATCTTGAGGAATTACATTAACTCATTTTAAACCTGTTGAGTATTTTGTTGTGTCTTCAAGGTGAGGAGAATTAGTTATTTAGAAGAAATGTTTACTATTCATCAAAGTGACATCCTAAGTAGGCTCCATGCATGCCAACACGTATGTTGTCATAGACTTAACACATGCTCATGCGAGCTAAATTTGTGAGCCCTTCTTGTGAGTCCCCTCGCAAGCCCCAAATATAGGGCTCGTGAGCCCTTCTCGAAAGTTATGGTCGGTAGTTTGAGTTTCAAGTTAGTAACAGAATTATCATGACAATATAGTCCTCTCGCTTGCTCTAAGAAAGGTTATAAAGTGGTGCTTCTTAGAGCCGATGTTTTGAATTTAAATGTCTTATTAAACACGCTTTGATTAATGATGTGTAATGTTTATTTTCCCATGTGTATGAATGGAATACATCTATTTGCATCTAATCTGCTCCATAGTCCTTAATTATTTGAACTCATAAAGCACGTAAGGCAAGAAATTTTAAAAGGGGGCTTTGAAGCCCTAAAAATCACAGTATAAAAATTCTCAAAGAATCGCAATCAATGAAAGGCAATTTTTTCAAGCTAAAACCCCGTGGAACTTATCTACTTTGGGTATCTTTTGGGTCGACTGCTTAGAATTTTTCTACTCGAAGTTAACCACCACAATAGCGTATGACGAGGGTTCCTACTAAGGCTAATTTTTATGCCTACACTATAAAAAGTGAGGAAATGTTTTGTGCCTACCTACGCAAGGAATTAAAATTTCAAATTTTATGTAAGATTTTTTTATTCCCGTAGGGTTGCATTGATCGAGCGATACCAAAGAGATAGTTTTCTCGCTTCCTCCATGTAATAGAGGTCGATTCCACTTACCGCAGATCGCTTCTTTGCCACCTACCGAGGATTATGGGATTGCCCCCGCCGCTTATCCTGATTCTCCTATTGGATTACAATGGCCTACTTTATCGATTGTTGCCAACGGGATGAGGTGCCAATGCTCTTTTTTTTCAACGTCTATACCACCTAAAGGCCCACAACTGAGGGATGTCATCGGGTGTATATTATTTCACCCCTCGTGAAGACGTGGAATCTATCATTTCCAGTAAGTGCTCTAATCTGCATTTGAATTGGAGAAAGTATATTCGTGTAAAGTGTAAGTCACGATGGATTCGGTTTTACCACCGAGTGTTCCTCGCCAAGAAAGGATGAGTGCCTAACTCAAGCTGAAACATTATCACACAAGGGGTTTGGGCGTAATTTGAGAGGCTTTACAAGGGTCATGTTCTAAATTTGGAGGATGATTTGACCGTGAGGAATGTATTCCAATTCTGTCTGGAGAAATTTAGCCCCAATGGATGGAAACAGGTGATAATAGTGAAGTAGGTGATGTCGTTGGGGTGCACCAAGAGGCTCACGTGGCCACATGGGGCTGTGGATAATCTAGGACCCATACTATTGGGATAAAAAGAGGAACCAATAAACTACTTCTATAGTTTCAGATAATTGAGCTCGCCTTGGTTCTCACTTCTTCGCCACATGTGAGAATTGGTGCTAACCTTAACTTGCTTACTACTATCACTGAAATTAGAATTTTTAGTGGTGCGCATAAAACACGCACATCAAGACAGCTCAAAGAAGTTTGCCTGTCTCAGAACGCGAATCGCATTTAACACATGGATGTGTGAACTTTTATGCTGGTATGCATAATGTGTGCTAAGTAGCGAGGAGGAGGAAGATAGTGCAAGGTTAGAACAACGCCAAAAAAAGGGGACAGACCATGCTGGACCTTCTGCTATTGTGGTTATCACTCATGCTTCCTTGTTGCAAGCTCACCCTTTAAACACCCGATTTTGACTTAGTCGGAATAGTGGTTTCAGGACCACAAATTTGAGTCAGAAAAATATTTTAATATTATTTTCTATGGTCATTATGTGTGAATTGATGTGTGTGAAAATTTCACATTAAAATTTGATTGTTTTGGTGCTTAATTTTAAAGAAAAGGCTTAATCGCATAAAAAGAAAATTTTGGGGTTAAATGCCTAAGTGTCAAATTGATGATGGTTTCTTAAATTGAGGTATAAATAGTGTAAATTGACCAAAATTCATCATAGTGACCTTGGTCATGATTTGCATGTCATAGTGATTGGAAATTTTTATTATATTTTATGTTATAATGTATTAATTTAATATATGTTAATATGTATAATTGAATAAAAGAAAAGAAATGAAAGAGAACGTGTCCATCTTTCTCATTGACCAAACTAAGATAAAATAAAAGAAGAAAAGCTTCATGAGGTTCCGCACTTTGGAGGCTTAATTGGGTAAATGATTTTGTCTGCTTTTGATAATTTTTACGCTTTTGAGATTGTTGCTATGTGATTTAGCTAGCCCATGCTTGAATTTTTGATTTGCTGTGTATTTTCTGAATTTCCATTGAAGAAAGCTAGTTGTTTTTGTGAGTTGATGATGAAATATTGATTATATGTGTTAGATTAACAAGTTTTGTCTTTGAATTTTTGATGAAATTGAGTAGTTAGGATTAAATTGCAAAAATAATTTTTTAGGGACAAATGTGAAATAAATGAATTGTATGAGCTTGTAATAAGATGATGAAGATTCGGCCCTAAAGAAGTGTGGTCAAATTTTGAGTATTTTGTGTTTTGTGTAATAGGACTAAATTGTAAAATTGTAAATGTCGTGGGTAAAATAGTAATTTGCCCATTTATGTGTTTTTTGGATTAAATTGAATGAAAATATGTTTGAATGAGCTAAATTTGAAATTTATTAGATCAAGAACAAAAAGGATCTGGATTGGATCGGGAAAGGAGAAGTTAATTGAATAGACTGAAACGTAAGTCCGCCGATACTGAGGTAAGTTTTTTAAGCAATTGAGTTGCATTGAATTTATTTATAATGATGTAAATGAATTTAAATGGAAGTATATATATATATATGGATATTGCCGAATGTGGTAATGGTTTAGGAAATGAATTAGTTGATTAGAAAATGAATATATATATGGTTGGAGTTAAGTTTATATGTATATGTATGAATAAGGAACAAGTTTGGGAGATGCAAAGAATGTGCAAATTTAACTTCCGAGCACTAAAGTGTGTAAATAGGATAATGAGCACTATGTGCGAATTTTAAAATACCGAGCACTAAGTGTGCGAATCGGTCATTGTTATGCACTAAGTGTGCAATCTAATTTCCGAGCACTAAGTGTGCGAATCTGACAAGGAGCACTAAGTGTGCGATTAATTTTTAAATCTTGGATTGAATTTGGTAAGTTGATATTAGGAGATGATATTAATTGAGATCAAGTAAGAGTGAAAATTAGTTTGATGGAATGTATCAATAAATTTTATAGTTCAATTGATATCGCTGACATGGAGTAATGCTTACAAAATCTCATTGATTTCTACATGAATTTTATATATTGTATTCTGGTCATGTGGAAGTTTGTATAAAGAGTTCATTTGATTAGTTTTAAATCTTGAATATGTGATTTATATGGGTTTGAAGTGCAAGTATAAGTTCGTAAGTAATATATATATATGCATGAAAATCTATTATCGAAGGCATGGAAGTTCTCGCCTTTGGGTCGTGGAAATGAGAAAGTTTTAAAGGTGATATAAACTAAAGTCATGGTTATAAACCTTGGTTGTGATTATATTATTTTGACTTTGCTAGTATAGTGTTATAATGATTTGTTGTTGTGAAGTTGCTTTAAAACTTACGTAAGCTATAATAGCCATCGTGTGTGTTTATTTGTATGGTTTTATAGATTTTGAAGTCTAGTTACGAGCTCGGGATCATCACAAAGTCTATCACACTATCAACTAACTTTGGTATTTTATAAGTAGTACTTCTTTTGAAACTATGGCATGTATAGGCTATGTCACTTTTGAATTGATTTTGAATGGTGTATATATATGTATAAATGCCATGCTAAAATGGCTAAATCGTGGTATTATGGTTTTTATATAGATTCTGCTTATATTATTGTCTTAAATTGAGTATAAATTCTAATGTGTTTATGCTTGGTGATTGGTTAAATGGCTTGATTTCTATGCTTGAGTTCGATTAAGTTTGATCATGATGCTTAAATTTGGGTATATTTGATTATGATATAACTTTGTTTGGTAATCATGTTTCATAGCATGTATGTTGGGTATTTTGTTAAATGTCTTGATTGGTTATGATATAAATCACTTATAAATTAGTTCATGATAATAATTTAATACATAGTATATATATTATGATGTTTGGTTAAAATATATATATATGAATCTGAAATGGTAAATGGTAAGCATAGTGTATCATTCGGCTTAAGCAATGAAGTAAATGATGGATGCTTGTTTAAGTCATGGTATGTATTATATATTAGTTAAGTAATGTTATATCTTATGTGTATGGATTTTCTTTGATCTTTTCGTGATAAAAAAATCAAAGTTATACTATGCATGTTTACATTCTACCATCTTAAATTTAGTAAATGTATTTGCCAAATATGCTAAAGAACAAATAGCAATGTAATGTGGATTATTAAGTTTAAAATACTCATGTATTAGTAATATGCGTGGTAATTAGCTTATGAAAATTTGTTTTTTTATATACTGATATATGTTATGCAATGATATATGATTGATTAAATTTTACTATATCAATGAGATGAATATAGTGTATTAAGGTTCAAAATTTGAATAGGTATAGTGTATTGATGTGGTTAATTTATAAAGCATGAGAGAAATGAATATCCGTCTAAGTCGTGATTTGTTCTAAGAATGCTTCTAATCCTAATCCGTGACGGATACGGTGTGGGTGTTACACACCCTCCGTTGCTCGCGTAAGCTCACCGCACTGCCCATATAAGTTCATCGATGCTATTCTCGCTAACACACCAAGCATCGATCATTCTTCTTTTCCCCAACTTGGTTCTCGATCCCTTTGATCGATGCTTGTTGATTATTGCCGCTGTCTCGCTTTTTTGGAGACGGTATCCGTGGTCGCCATGAATTTTCTCAAGATCTCCTCAAGGTTCGACTCTCCCCCTGGTAAGGTGGTTGTTGAAAATTTGGAGGAAGTTCCACTCTGGCTACTTTGATCATCCCACGAGAAATTAGGATGGTGCCTCCAACCTCGCATTATAAGTGTCACTATAAAAATTATTTTGAGGTCTAGAATAGTTACCCATATAGTGGACTTGTTCGCTCTCTATGCCATATCCGTAGGGTGGGTACTCAAGATTCACTACGCCCGCTTGTTTCAGATCGCATAGCCTGGATGTATCTCCGCGAAGAACACAAATCATCAAACTTTTTATTTAACATCTCTAATCGGTTTGATAGCATGGTTATTGGGTCGAGGTTGTAGATATCGGCCGCTTTTGTTGGCTTTGTCTCATAACTTGCCACCGATAGTTATTCAAAGGCTATCTCCTCTATCCAGCAAAAATCAAATAAAAGAAAATTTAGCAAAGTAAAAATAAAAATAAATAATAATAATAATAATGGCTAAAGTAATAAAAATTGAGCTTTCTTAATATTTTAGTTCCTCTCAAGAATCTACGCCAAAACTTGATCGTTGTTTTCGCGATGTCAAAGTTTTAAATTTATAAAAAGAATGATCGAACTCGAAACTAAATATGACAACGATTTGAGGCAAGTGCACCTATCGAACAAGAGTATAGCTTAGGCAAGACCGGATTGTCAAACCCAAAGGAACTAAAAGTACTAATACTAACTTTCTTTTTATTATCTAGCCTAAAATAAGTGAAGTTGTTATTTAATCTAAATTTAACTAACTACTAAGCTAAAGACGCAAAGACAAAAAGAATGAATTGGGGAAATATCGTTGGAAAACTCAATTGATTAAGACGATATACCCTTTAGGAAGAATCCACCTAGACTTCACTTGTTATCTAACTCAAACCTGACAATTTATTCATTTGACTTGATCCGTAAGACTCCCTAATGTATATTAAACCCTCTCTCAAGCTTAATAACGTCTAACCCTAGGTTGATTAATTGAAATCTCTTTCTAATTAAAACCCATAGAATTGCATTAACTCGATCTATGGACTCCCATATTAGGTTTCACCCTAATCCGCAAAATCTCATCACCGTATCTCTAGGCACGCGATCAACTCCGCTTAATTATGCTAGATCTACTTAAGCAAGGACTTTGTTCCTCCACCTCAAAGACATCAAACTTGAATCAATATCCTGTAAATATTAACACAAGAATTAAGAACACATAATTAAGAACAAATCAAGTATTTATCATATAGTTCAAAGAAACGATAACAAGATTCATCTAGTTTCATCCCCTTCTGTATCCAAGGGTTTAGCTCATAATAATAAAAGAAAACATCTCGTAAGAAAAGATAAAACAAAACATAAGAAATCCCTAAAACCCCTCAAGGAATTGAAGGAGAGATCCGCTGCCTTGAGTAGAATTCTCGCTTGTTAAGATGGATCAACCGGCTATCTTCGAAAGTGTTTCCTACAAATCTGACTTTTCGCTCGACTCCTTGGCCTAGCTCACCGCCTCACAAAGGTACTGGCTCTGGGCCACGAACTTTCGCTAAGTTGCTTCTCTAGATGTTTATATAGGCTTGAAGATGCCTTTACTTGACCTCCAAGTATCCAAATCTGAGTGAGGTTCTTATTTGGGTGTTTAATTAGACTTTGGAATGTGTTTCTTTTCCTCCAAGTATCCAACCGAGTAAAACTCCTCTTGGCCGCTGGGAGAGGCATCGACATCATGGCACACGCCCGCAGTGAATCGTGGCCAGCCGTGTTGAGTTGACTAATGAGGCACGCACTGCGTGGTCTTGGGCTCGTGCCGTGTTCGAGATTATTAAGGAGGCACTACCGCGGTGGTCTTGGGTCCAGCCGTCAATTTCGTGGATGTGGCCCATTTGGCCCGCTTTAAGCCTGCTGCTTGTTCTTTTCATCCTCCTGCTTTCCGAATATAAAACATGAAAATAAAGGATTAAGAGCACCAAATTACATAAAATAAGGGATAATTCATCCAAAAGCATGCTAAATGTGGGGTTAAAATATGTTACTTTTACTGGCTTATCATTAAACAACCCCGAACCCTAATAATCCACCAGAGTACATGTGGTACCTTCGATCATTAATCCCGAGAGATTAAATAAACCTACTGTTGATAAAATCAAAAGTACGAGTCAAGAGTTTAGAGCCACGCCATCGATGATGCCGAGCAAGCAATTTTGGCTCACAATACTATTCGTGTCTTTGATGAACTATCTTGTACACCAAGAGTGCTTGAAATGTGCTATATCTTTATTACGGATTCTCGCTTACTATTGGTGGAAAACTTTGGTTTCGGGGGCTTGTCTCAAATAACGGGTCACTTGGGATTTCTTTCAGATTTGAGTTTGACAAAAAGTATATCACCAATGATTTATTGATCAAACGCAAAGAATTTTTTGAGTTAAAATAGGGTCGATGACCGATCCGATTATGAGCGTGAGTTTGTGAGACTCACCGCTTTGCTCGAGAATGTGTTGAAACCGAGGATGCCATGTGTAAAAGATTTGAGGAGGGACCGAACTAAGACATAAAATTGCTTGTCTGCAGATACTTGAAATAAAAGAGTTCAGAGTATTTTGTTTGAGCGAGCTTGCAAGGTTGAAGAGCTCTGAAAAGAGAAAAGAAAAGTGAATTGGTTAGAGATTTTTTCAAGAGATCAAGATGTAAAACTTCTTAGATGGCATCAAAGAAGTTCAAATGACAAGAATCGATCTAAGACTAATGCCGGGATTTCCATATGAGAGCGACCACCGCTGAGTTCACGAGCTACTGATTAAGTTAGTGTTGACAATACTCGACCAATAAAATCGAGTGTCAATAAAGCAGTGGTAGGTGACATTTTGGTGAATGTTGGGGCAAGTCTAACAACCGAAGCCTCCTACAAGTGTGGTTCGCAGGATCACTTCATTCGAGATTGCCCTGAGTTAATGAGAAGGATAATACTCAGAGTGCAAGACCGAAGCGGCATCAGAGCTAGAGGTAGACCACCCCAAAATGCGGGAGGTAGGAGCTGCACTCAGAGAGGGATTTTGATACGCCTATTCGATCGAGGCTCGTGGTGCTCGCCATAGCCTATGCCATTCGTGGCTCGAGAGGAGGCTTCATCTCCGCATGTCATCACCAGATATTTACTCTCTTTAATACTAGTGTAATTGTTCGATTGACCCTGCTCAACTCATTCCTATATGTGTGAAACATTAGTATTCAATAAGACTTTACTCGTTGAGTCTCATCAATTTGTGATTCGGTTTCGAACTCCCCTGGCCTGTGTGTTAGTTGATAAGATGTGCAAGAATTGCCCTTTGATGATTCGAGACTCATGTTTTCCGGGCCGATTTGATGTTACTACCATTTGATAAGTTCGATATCATCCTCGATATGGATTGGTTAATCGCGCACGATGCCCGAGTGAATTGCGCATTTAAAGACTATTGATCTCATGGTGTGCGTAATCAATGAAATAATTCGATTGAATCGCGAATTTAAATGGCCTACCGTATGATATCTTCGATGTTGGCTCGAAAGTATATGAGAAAGGGTTCATAAGTTTATTTTGCTTATGTGATTGATAATAAAGTGATCAAAAGAAGATTGAATCAGACTGTTGTATGTGACTATCCTGGATGTGTTTCCAAGAATTGCTCGGATTGCCACCTGCTCGGGAAGTAGAGTTTGGTATTGAGTTAGTACCGTGACGACACCGATCTCGAGTAGCTCCGTGATAGAATGGCACCAACTAATTAAAAGAGTTGAAAGCCCACTTGCAAGAATTAACAGACAGAGGTTTTGCTCGATCGAGTTTTTCTCCGTGCGCCAAGTTGTTATTTGTGAAGAAGAAAGACTAACTTTGAGAATGTCCATCGACTCATCGACATCTTAATCAAGTGACTATAAAGAATAAATACCGCTGTCACGCATTGATGATCTATTCGATCGCTTAAAGGGGCCTCAGATTTTTGAAGATTGATTTAAGATCTAAGTTATTATCGCTGCCGCTAGAGATTCCTGATGTGCCTAAGACTACTTTCCGAACGATGGGGCATACTTGCCTCGATCACACTATATATACTATGCTCATAGTATGAGCAATTTTTTGAAATTGTCAATATAATGGAATGACTATAGCCGTAAAGCTTTTTCCATCTTTTATGATTTTCCATTTTTGATTCACGATTTATACTCAGAAATCATTCATTTTAATCGCCACTCTATTCGATATAGAAATAAATTAGATAAATTCAATCTATTATATAAATATTTATTAGAAATAAATAGATATTATAAAAAGAAACTTAGAAATAAATAGATATTATAAAAGAAACTAGATTATATTAATAATACAAAGTATAAGATCAATTGATTGGTTTAACATAAACATAAAAAAGTGGAGTTAACCTTCATTTTTTTCACTTTAATTCATTGATTCACTCATTATTACGACGAGACATGCATGTTTCTATCTCATACTAAGCCAGTAAATTAACAAAAAGTAAATCGGGAATTTTTTTGAAGAGGTCGCAAGAAATTATCTAAAATTATGTGTGTGTGTGTTTTTCTAAAAATTGGGTTCGTGGACAAAGCAAATCCCTTCATCACATGTTTCGATAAAATAGATTGATCTATGTCATCTAGTATTATGAGGATAATGCGCTTGCATGAATGGCTCGGATAGCTCAGCTTGGTAGAGCCGAGGACCGAAAATCCTCGTGTCACCGGGCTCAAATCGTTCTGGTATATGATTAATTTGTATGAGTATCTACTCTACAAATTAATTGATATGGATCACATAATACATACTTATCTAGCTAGGTATCCGAGAGTAAACCTCTCTTTATTTATTTTATTTTGTATTTTTAAAAATGAGCAAAGAGTCTATATTAATGTGTCTATTATAATGCAAGAAAAGACAAAAGTTGCTTATCTTTCCTCTTCTTTTTATTTGTTCACATCATGCTTCTCACATTCAAAAAGAATGTTAATACTTCATACATATTTAATTAAAAGATTAAAATAGTTATTGAAGGCCCAACAAAAAGTCGGGTTTAGAGGAGTTCAAGGATAGAAATAACCAAGACTCATCTCGCCATGTGAGAAATAGAAGTCGATCCCCTTTCATTTATTTCTTTGTATTCTCTTTCATATTCCATTTCTTCATTCCCTTCTATGCGACTCTCTAGAGTTCATCTATGATGTGCGTGATACAAAGTTCACTTGATGTAACCCTTTGTTGTTCTTCCTATTGTCTCATTGTCTCAAAATAAAATAAATAAAAAAAGTCTCTTCAAAAATTGAGAATCTCAATGATGTATTGTCTTTTATTTCTTTTTATTTATTAGCCTATCCATAAGAATAATAATGAAACCTCAATTCTCCTGCTTGAGCTAGAAGAGAATGTACAAATATTCCTTTGAATATCTCGGTTGTAATTAGTTTCTTATCATTCAATGAGCGCCTTGTATTTCATAAAAATTGGGGGGCAATGTAATCCTTACGTAAAGGCCACCCTATCTAACTTTCGCATTAAGATACATTTTAGTCGTGGATGATTTTCATAAGAGATTCCTAACATGTCATAAGATTCTCGCTCTTGAAAATCTGAACATTTCCAAACCTAAAAACAGACTAATTCTAGGTTACTCCTTGAGTAAATTTTTTGAAGAGGCGCAAGAAGTTATCGAAAATTATGTGTGTGTGTGTTTTTTCTAAAAATGGGTTCAAAGTGGACAAAGCAAATCCTCTTCATCACATGTTTCATAAAATAGATTGGATCTATGTCGAATTGCTAAGGTACATGTATTAATCAAATAAATGAATTTCTGGTCTGTTTCGATAAGCCAATTATGATTGGCCTTGAAACAATTCATTACATTGATATTTATCAAACCCAATATCAATAAAACCATTTTTACCTCTACACGTTAAGTAAATTAGAATTATCATTCCCGAGAGCTACTAGCCACTATGAGTATACTCGTATATACTTATATATATATAAATAGATCTTATCCGTCTACTAATTCATTCAAGAATTGAATCGAACCGCCTCTTTTAACTCAAGCAGAGTAACGCCATGGTAAGGCGTAAGTCATCTGGCTCAAACTGAGCAAGGGGCTTTTGACTTTTTTCATAAAACTCCTATGAAATGGTAGTATTCATATTGAAACATAGGATGTTATTTTTTATTGGTAATAAAAACCCAATCAGATATGTATAATAATTGAATTAGAAATTGTATAATTTAACTCTACTAAGTTATTATTCTAATAATAGAGAAGTAAAGATTGTAAATACCCTGCATCGCCCTTCAAGTGGGCTAATGCATTGCTCGTATTCGTGGTCTTGATGAAGTAATGGCAGTGAATTAGTAGAATTGGAAGAGGGTACTATAGGCATTGCCCTAAATTTGGAATAAAATAATGTTGGTTTTGTATTAATGGGTGATGGTTTGATGATACAAGAGGAAGTTCTATAAAAGCAACAGAAAAAATTGCTCGATACCGTTGAGTGAGGCTTATTTGGGTCGTGGTTATAAATACCGCCAAGCCTATTGACGGCCCGGATGAAATTTTAGCTTCTAAATCTCGACTGAATTGAATCTCCCGCCCAAGATACGCCATTACGTAGTTTTTAATGATGCCGCTTCGACTCACTAACGCCCCTACTATTTTCATGGATTTGATGAATCCGCATTCAGCATAAAGATTTGGATCAGCTTTGTAGTTGTGTTTATAGATGACATTTCGATCTATTCGCGCGATTTAAACCGAGCATGCTTAACACTTGAGACTTGTGTTACGATTTTGCGTGATAAGCTTGTATGCGTAAATTCGTGAAATGTGAGTTCGTTACACGGTTAGCTTCTTGGGGCATGTTATTTCAAAGATCGTGAATTCGGGTTGATCCGAGTAAGATTTTGGCTATACTTGATTGGAAACCCCACGTAATGTTTTTGAAATTCGTAGTTTTTCGACTAGCTTACATTATAGACGCTCGTGAAAGGTTTCTCAATGATTGCAAATCTGGCGACAAAGCTACTTCAAAATATGTTAGATTCGAGTGGACTGAGAGGTGCCGTAAGAGTTTCGATCAATTGAAAACTTTGTTGATCAAGCCCAAAGGCTTGTTCCTCACCAGTAGCTCGTAAAGAGTTCAAGCATTTTTGGATGTATCCTTAAATGGTTTTGGTTGTGTTTTTGATGCAGAGGGTAAGGTTGCAGCCTACGCCGAGAGACGCTTAAAGCCGCACTAAAAGAACTATCCGACACATGATCTTGAATTGGCCGCTATAGTTGTTGTTTCCAAAGATATGGCGCCACTATCTATTCGGTGAAAATGCCATGTCTATTCCGATCATAAAAGCCTAAAGTACTTAATGACTCGTATGATTTGAATCAGACAACGACGGTGGTTGGAATTATTAAAAGATTACGTAGCTTGTGATTGATTATCACCCGAAAGGCTAATGTAGTTGCCGATGCTTTAAGCCGTAAAAATCATTGTTTGCTTTACGCATGATGAATGTAGATATGGCTATAATCGATTTATGGTATGATTATAGCAGTAATTAAAAGCTAGACCGTTATTTGTTCAACAGCCTTCAAGCTCAAAAGGGTTGATGATAATTTGATGGCAAAAGGAAGCATTGTGGTTCAATGTCGACTCGTAATTTCTGTGTTGATGTCAGGGATGTTTGCGTTTAGAAACCGAATATGTGTACCAAAGGATCCCGAAGTTGATTCGAATGATTTGTAATGAAGCCCATAATAGTAGATTGTCTGCTCACCCGTAGCACTAAGATGTATAATGATTTGAAACAAAGATTACCGGGTGGCACAAGATGAAACGAGATATTTCGTGATTTTGTGTCGAAATGTTTGATATGTCGCAAGAAAAGCCCGAGCATCAAAAGCATCTGTCGATTACTTCAATTGATTATGATACTCGAGTGGAAATGGAATCGAGTCACGATGGATTTTCAGATCCGCTACCGCTGACACCGAGCAAGAAAGATGCAACTGGGTTATTGTTGATAGATTGACGAAGTCGCTTCCGGGCCACTTTATTCCACCGCAGCATTATTCGCTTGATAAGCTAGCCGAGTTGTACATTTCTCAAATTGTACGACTACACACGGAGTACCTATTTCTATTGTTTCGTATAGAGATCCGAGGTTTACATCGCGGTTTGGAAGAAACTCGTAAGATGCATTAGGTACTAAATTGTATTTTAGCAATCGCTTCCACCTCAAACGGATGGTCAATCCGAGATAATTATTCAAATACTTGAGGATATGTTGAGATGTTATGTTTTCGAAGTTCGAGAGTACGTGGGAACGATATTTTTCGTTGATTGAATTTATGTGACAATAATAGTTTTCAATCGAGTATCAAAATTGCACCTTACGGCTTTATATGGTCGTAAATGTCGACACCTTTGTATTGGACCGAGCTATGAAAGCAAGAAACACGGGGTTGATCTAATCAAAGAGACTCGAATGTAAAGTAAAAGTAATCCGCGAAAGTTTGAAAGCTGGTCAGATTCATCGTAAATCCTATGCTGATTTGAAACGTAAAGATATATAATTTCGCATTGGTGACCGATTATTTTTGAAAGTCTCGCTGTGGAAGAAAATACTTAGATTTGGTCGCAAAGGAAATCTCGAGTCCGAGATTTATTGGGTCGTATGAGATTATTGAGCGATGACGGCTATGCATGATGATTGATGTTGCCACTCCGAAAGTTAGAAAAGATCCACAATGTTTTCCATGTTTCGATGCTTCGATGTTATAGATCCGATCCTTCTCATGTGATTAATCCGCCGCGAGATTGAGATTCATTCGATTTGACCTATGAGGAAGAACCGATTTGTATTTTGGCTTGCATAAGCGAAAAAGAGTTGCGTAATAAGAAAATCTCGTTAGTGAAAGTGCTATGGCATAAGCACGTGGTCAAGGAAGCAACTTGGGAGCTTGAGGATTCAATGAAAGAACGTTATCCTAACTCTATTCACGGGTAAGATTTTCTGGGACGAAAATCCCTTATGGGGGAGAGTTGTAAATCAAATTTCATTTTGACTTCTAGCTGTAATAGTGGTTTTGGGACCATGAACTGAGTCGAAAAATACTTTAATATTATTTTCTATGCTCATTATTTTGAATTGATGTGTGTGAAAATTTCTGATAAAATTTGATTGTTTTGGTGCTTAATTTTAAAGAAAGCATTAATCGCATAAAAGAAAATTTGGGGGTTAAATGCCCAAGTGTCAAATTGATGATGGTTTTTAAATTGAGGTATAAATAGTGTAAATTGACCAAAATTCATCATAGTGACCACCATGATTTGTATGTAATAGTGATTGGAAATTTTTATTATATTTTATGTTATAATGTATTAATTTAATATATGTTAATATGTATAATTGAATAAAAGAAAAGAAATGAAACAGTAAAGTGTTCACCTTTCTCTATTGACCAAACTAAGAGAAAAATAAAAGAATAAAAGCTTCATGAGGTTCTGCACTTTGGAGGCTTAATTGGGTAAATGATTTTGTTCGATTTTTGATAATTTTTACGCTTTTTGAGATTGTTCCTATGTGATTTAGCTAGCCCATGCTTGAATTTTTGAATTGGTTGTGTATTTTGTGAATTGCCATTGAAGAAAGCTAGTTGTTTTTGTGAGTTGATGATGAAATATTGATTATATGTGTTAGATTAACAAGTTTTGTCTTTGAATTTTTGATGAAATTGAGTAGTTTGGATTAAATTGCAAAATAATTTTTTAGGGACTAAAATGTGAAACAAATTAATTGTATGAGCTTGTAATAAGATGATGAAGATTCGGCCCCTAAAGAAGTGTGGTCAAATTTTGAGTATTTTGTGTTTTGTGCAATAGGGACTAAATTGTAAAAATTGTAAATGTCGTGGGTAAAATAGTAATTTGTCCATTTATGTGTTTTTGGATTAAATTGAATGAAAATATGTTTGAATGAGCTAAATTTGAAATTTATTAGATCAAGAACAAAAAGGATGGGGTTGGATCAGAAAGGAGAAGTTAATTGAATAGTCTGAAAACTAAGTCCGCTCGATACTCGAGGTAAGTTTTTTAAGCAATCGAGTTGCATTGAATTTATTTATAATGATGTAAATGAATTTAAATGGAAGTATATATAGAAGGGATATTGCCGAATGTGGTAATGGTTTACTTAAATGGATTAGTTGATTAGAAAATGAATATATATGGTTGGAGTTAAGTTTATATGTATATGTATGAATAAGGAACAAGATGTAGAGATGCACTAATGTGCAAATTTAACTTTCGAGCACTAAGTGTGCTAAACGGTCGTTATGCACTCAGTGTGCGAATTTAATTTCCGTGTAACATCTTTGAATTAGGGCTAGGCATTTGATGTGTTTTGTGTGTATGCTATGTTTAATGTGTTAGTTTAGGTGTATGGGGGGTCTAGGAAAGGCTCTGGGGTGCCAAGCCTTGGCCAAAATTTCTTTTGGGCACCTTAGTGGAAGAGTCTGGCTAGGATAGGACTTAAGTGGATATTGTTTGTATTTGGTTGACACAAAGCAAGGTGTTGGTAAAGTGGAAAGGTGACGCCACATAAGGGGTTGGAAGGTGACGCCACAAGGAGAAGTAGAAGGAGCGTGTTCAAGTCACATGAAGCTCATTTTGGGAGTTATTTTTGGCGCGGGCGGGAGCAAGATGTAGTTCGGCCGGGACACTTCCTGATGGGAGAGTGGACCTGAGTCAAATAATTTGAATGAGTGGCTCGAGAGGAAAAGTGGAGTTTGAAGCATTCAAATTTATTTCAAATGGGTGTTCAGGAGTGAATTAAGGAGAAAAGAAAGGGATGGACATATGATCAAGGTGTTGGCCGAATTTCAAACACTTGGTATAGGGGAATCGTTTTTTGGCTTGTGTTGGTGTGCTACTAAATTCACTTAGGCCATAGGACCTTTAGGTTCTTTTTTTGTGCAATTTTCGGCTTTGGGGGTTTTAGGTGCCGAATTTTGGTTAGCTTCAACTCTTTCTCTTTTACTTCTTTTCTTGTTCGTTTCTCCACTTCTTCTTCATTTAGCCTAAACTCTCGTTGCCTCCTTCTTTGAACCTTTTCTTTGTTTTAGCCAAACCCTTCTCCATTTCCCTAAAGCCGAACACCCCTTGCCCCATTATTCTTTTCTAAATCTCTTCGATAGGGCCGAATCTTCTAGTCGCTCTTTCCTGCGCTTTTTCTCAATCTCTCTAAAGCCAAAACTTCTAAGCCTCCTTTTGAAGTTCTTTTTATTTTCATTTTCGATTCTTTCATCTTGTTCTCTTTACCATAGTCATTACCTAATCTTTCATCACAAAGCTAGTGCCTAATCCTCTTAGCGTTAATCGAATCTTCTGTGTTAAGGTAAGAGGCGATTTCTTTATTTCTTTATATCTCATTTGGTTTTTAGGAGCCAAAGTCGAATGGCTAATTGGCTTGGTGAGGCCATCATTTGAACTTATGTTTTCTTCTTATTTTCCTCGGCTCTCTTTGAGGGCGCCTATTCCGGAATCTAAGCTAATCCAATCATCTAAATCTCAAGCCCTAAGTCGTTAATCTCAACCTCTATCTCTTTTGGGATTTCAAGGTAAGGGGTTGTCTCTTTAGGTTTTTATTTAGATTCACTTTTCTTTAATCGCTACTCCTAACTCCCCGTACGTTATTAAACAACCATATTTCCTTATAGTACCATCCGACAAGATCTTTTAATGGAATCCAACACCGATCAGCAAAGGAGGGGTTGGACCCGTAAACCCACCCCTAAGTTTAAGAAGCTATGGCATGTCGCCACAGTCCGAGATTGGCCACTGGCCAGGGACCAAAACCAGAGCAGAAGTCGAGAGGCGCATAGCAGCTTGTTTCGCCACCGATAGTGTTGACGAGAGAGTATTATTTTATGTATACTGTGTGTGTGTAAACCCTCACACACTTTAGTTAATTGAAATATTAATTTTTTGGGTGGAAAAGCTGGAAAAAGGTCGTGGATGACAACGTGATACCCGTATGGTAAGGCAAGGAATGCCGTGTACGTGATTATAGTATCGCTTTTACGCAGGGATGTATGTGGTAATCTAATACCTTGTTAATAAAGCATGTTGCATTTGTTATGTTATGTATGTCTTGCATGGGAGATGGATATGATGTTTATAGGGAAGTTCTCGATTATGAGGTCACATAGTGATCGTGGCAAAAGCCACGCTATATTATAAGGTCACATAGTGATCAAGTGGCAATAGCCACGTTATATTATTAGGTCACATTGTGATCGACATTATGACCGACATGCATGACTGGTCGTAAGTGGCGGTAGCAAGATGGAGGTTGATTGTAGTAAATCTCCACTGCAGATTGGTTGGTACGGGTTACGGCGTAGAGGATGGAAAACTAGGCTTGGGTTGGGACATGATGCATTCATTTATCCTTATGTCCTCTGAGCCTCCGCCAAGGCCCAATATGCGACAGGGGGCCTCGAGCCGCTTTATGTGTTATAGTGGGGAATTACACACTGAGTCTTGGTGACTCACCCTTGCTTAACCTTTCGTAATCAAGATCGGGTATGGGAGCCGAGGTGACCCGTGGAGGCCATAAATTCTTTTTTCTCAGAAACTTTTTAACGCTTTAATTTAAACTTTAATTGGGGATTTTGATGTAATAAGGTTTTTTTGAATTAATCTTTGATTTTTATTTTATTTACTTATTATCTACTTAAAAACACTATGCAAACTTAATCACTAAAAATACAAAAAAAGGGTTTTCAAAATGCGAGTAACTCAAAACATGGGTTTTTTCAAGCATCACCAACCGAATAACGAATGTCCTGATTAACCAAATGTCTGGAAATTTTTCCTACACTACCAAGCCATCGCTTTCAAGACATCGCTTTAATTGAAGAGTTTTCAAATCTACGATTTTTTCTTAAATTTAACAAAACTTCATTTTTACTTCACCCCGTAACCTACCAACCTGGTCGTAACGCTTAGGCCGGGTTTGGGGGTTACATTCCTGAGCACTAAATGTGCTAAATCTGACAAGGAGAAACTAAGTGTGTGCGATTAATTTTTAAATCTTGGATTGAATTTTTAGTGTTGATATTAGAGATGATATTAATTGAGATCAAGTAAGAGTGAAAATTTGTTTGGATGGAATGTTTTAATAAATTTTATAGTTCAATTGATATAGATTGACATGGAGTATTGCTTACAAAATCTCATTGATTTCTACATGAATTTTATATATTGTATCTATCATGTGGAAGTTTGTATAAAGAGTTCATTTGATTAGTTTTAAATCTTGAATATGTGATTTATATGGGGTTGAAGTGCAAGTATAAGTTCTGTAAGTAATATATATATATGCATGAAAAAATCTATTATCAAGGTAAGGGAAGTTCCTACTTTTCTGTGAAATGAGAAAGAGAAAGCAAAGGTGATATAAACTAAAATCATGGTTATAAACCTTGGTTGTGATTATATTATTTTGACTTTGCTAGTATAGTGTTATAATGAATTGTTGTTGTGAAATTGCTTTATAACTTACTAAGCTATAATAGCTTAATGTGTGTGTTTATTTGTATGGTTTTATAGATTCAAGTCTAGTTACACGAGCTCTTTGGATCATCATCGCCAAAGTCTATCACACTATCAACTAAATTTGGTATTTTATAAGTAGTACTTCTTTTGAAACTATGCATGTATAGGCTATGTCACTTTTTGAATTGATTTTGAATGGTGTATATATATGTATAAATGCCATGCTAAAATGGCTAAATCGTATTATGGTTTTTATATAGATTCTATATATTATTGTCTTAAATTAGAGTATAAATTTAATGTGTTTATGCTTGGTGATTGGTTAAATGGCTTGATTTCTATGCTTGAGTTCGATTAAGTTTGATCATGATGCTTAAATTTGGGTATATTTGATTATGATATAACATTGTTTGGTAATCATGTTTCATAGCATGTATGTTGGGTATTTTGGTTAAATGTCTTGATTGGTTATGATATAAATCACTTATAAATTAGTTCATGATAATAAGTCTAATACATAGTATATATATATTATGATGTTTGGTTAAATATATATATATGAATCTGAAATGGTAAATGGTAAGCATAGTGTATCATTCGGCTTAAGCAATGAAGTAAATGATGGATGCTTGTTTAAGTCATGGTATGTATTATATATTAGTTAAGTAATGTTATATCTTATGTGTATGGATTTGCTTTGATATTTTCGTGATAGATAAAAAATCAAAGTTATACTATGCATGTTTACATTCGCCCATCTTAAATGTAGAAAATGTATTTGCCAAATATGCTAAAGAACAAATAGCAATGTAATGTGGATTATTGTTTAAAATACTCATGTATTAGTAATATATGCGCGTAATTAGCTTATGAAATTTTTTTTTATTTATATACTGATATATGTTATGCAATGATATATGATTGGATTAAATTTTAATATATCAATGAGATGTGTAAGAGCCCATTTTCGCCTGCCCATTAGCCAAACAAAACATTAACCAAAACTAAAAATCCAAAAATAGGAAAAATAAAATAAAACAAAAGTCCTTAAAAGTCCATAAATAAAGCTACAAAAACCCGTAAATAAAATTACAAGCCCAATCTCGATTCCGCCCAATATTAACCAAACAGTAAACCAATATTAAAACCAACACAGCCCTAAAACCACTAAACCCAAACCAATAGTGACGGCCCAATGACGTATTAGCCCAAAACTATGGCTACAAACAGTAAACCCTAGGGTTCCTCTTTCCACCGGGCCGCCACCGCTGTCCTCTCACATCGCACATTCCTTGGCGCCGCTTCAACAACTCCACCCGCGCCATCACGCGCACCTCCATACGCGGTGATCCGTATTTCACCAAATGAGCCTCCCATGCCCACACGCGCCACGCCCCGCTTTCAGACGATGGCCGCAGACCGCTAACAACGACAAACAACCAAAGAAGCAGAAATGATAGCTAAGATAGAATAAAAAATTGTATATTCATTTTCTTGGTATAATTTCTTTTCTGGCTATATAAAAGCCAAACATTGTAAAGCTGCTCTCACGATTTTATGCACACATTCTTCACATTTTTACTTAACACAATAAATACAAATCAAAAAGAGAATTTCAAAGGTCTTTTTAATTTCCTTCAACTTTTCGAATTCATTCCTGTTATCATCGATTAGTCTTTTTCTTTGGATGTGAAAAAAAATAGGAAAGGGATAGAAGAATACCCGTCGTCTAGAATGCGTTTCGAGTTACACCCCCTTTCATCAAGTCCCGCCTAAAAGGAAATTGAGCCTCTTCTATAGATTGGGGAACATTGGAATTCCTTTAAAATGAGCTTTTCTAAAAAAGAGGTGAGGGCTATCATTTTCCACCGACCAACGACATTAAGCGTGGTGGTTCTAAGTGGCATAAGATATTTGGATTCCTGGTCAAAACAAAGGGGCTAGGTTTCATTTCATTTTTGAAAAAGTGGAAATGGCTTGTTTCAGCTTTTTTGTCCGGGTTTGTGGGTTATATATTCTTAAAGAAACGACGTCGCTTGGGCTCTTTCTCAATAGCTTAAAACGGGCACCGCTTAAGGGTTGATCCAGCATGCCCGACCGGCTCGTGAAGCGGAACCCGCTATGCGAGCAATACCAGCAAATGGTTAATTTGCGCATCCGGCCTCCTTTGTTTGTGTTGGCACCGTCGAGTCCTTTATTTTTATTTATTTCGCTCTTTTTAATTGCCATTCGAGAATTTAAGTCAAGGCCAGCTAATTTAGTCCGACTTGAATGCTACGCTTTTGAATCATGGAAATACTTTTCAGTTTAGTCCTCTTTAATTTACGCCATCATTGTATTTCAAATTTTCGCTTTTCTTTACTTTATTGTCTTAGCTCTCTCCGATTTTTTGCGCTGATTTCACACAAATTTTTTAATGAATTTATTTAATTGTTTGTTTATCGGATGTTTCTTTATTTTTAAAATTATTCTTTTTAAAATTAACATCAAATATTATATATATTTTAAAGAAGTTATAAGTATTATTTATCTCTATATTATTTTCATTAATTTTTTATATATCTTTTTATATACTTATATATTTCTATATTAAATTATTTATATATTATGGATTTCATATTATCTTATATGTATTTTATTTTAATTTATTTATGTGTATATGTATATTTTTATTTCCTTTAAGTTCCTATTTTATTGTATATTTTTGTTTATTTCAGTAAAAATTTATATATATTACTTAATCCATGCATATTTTTTATATTTTTCGATAATCCTCAAAAATTTCATCAGATAAAAACATGTTTAAAATAGAGATGTGTTTATTCCCAATATATTATATATATTATACTTGTATGTGTTTAATTAATTTTCCTTATCATTGATCTAATGTTTGATACTTATTGTTATTATATTTGTTTAATTTTCGTTATATATTTATTTGTTGCTTGAGATTCAATAGCATTATATTTGATTTGTAAATAATTCGTGCTCCATATTTTAAAAATAAGTGCAATATTTGTGCGCTTGGAAATTTATGAAATCGTGCCCAATCGCGGCTGGTGATTGATTGCTTGACCAAATAAACGAAATCTCTTTCAAATTTTTGTCCATATTTCAAACAAGTGCAATATTGCGCTGGAAATCAAGAAATCGTGGCTCAATCGTGGCTGGGTGTGGTTTTTGTTTCTCCGACAACCAAATACCCTTTCAAAATTTCAAACACATGTGCTTGGAGAATTTTTTGGGATGATCTGACCAAGATTCGGGGATTGTCGTGTCCAATCGTGTCGGACATGATACCTATTCTTCCTGAACAAAGGAATCAATATTCAATCTAAGTTATTTATAGAAAAAGAATGCATTTAAAATCATTTCAAACTCTTTCAACATTAGGACATCAATTAATCAATTTGGTACCACTTTGGGTATCATGTAGGGTGCTAACCCTTCCTCGCATCGTAATCGAATTCGAACTCGCTTTTCTTCCTAAAATTGGTAATCAAACTTATTTGTGGTGATCCATCACCTAAACAAAAGGATTGGTATTTAATTCATATTTTTTTTTAAAGTTTATTCGCTTTTTCCAAATTGACATAAAAATGGCTTCACAAATTTGGTGACTCTAATCGGGATTTGTAAGAGAGTCAAGTCAGAAAATTGATTATCATTCCTTTTGTCGTAAAATTGAAAATTTAATTTGAAAAAAATAATGATCCTTTTTATTATTATTGTATTCTGCATCATCTCATTGTCGTGGGTTCGAGTCTTATAAAATACTTCTTGCATCATATTGTGCATGACCGCTGGTCACACCTAAAGTGGGAGGCAGTTTATGCTTTCGTGAGGTTTTCACCGCATGTAAGAATGGACGTCGATACATCCATTCTATGTTTCAGAGATTTTCATTCTCGCACGGCCATGGAAATGTATTCTCAACCGAACTCAACTATACGAAATTATAATGGGTGAACAGAACTGCTGTTCAGCACCATTCTAATCCAAACCACACATAGTGAACCCTAAAAGCCTACCTCAGATGTAACCACACCAAGCCCCGCTGGTCCCATCGCAAGCCCTATGTCGACACTCTAACATGTTGTCTTTTGTTTCAGTAGATCAGATCGCATTCATTCCATGCATTTCAGATCAGACACATCATATGCATTGGGATTTCATGAGAAGACCTCATTAGGCGAACATTTTAAGTTAACCTAAGACATGGAACAAAGGTTGAGAGATTGTGAGTGTGGGCAACATCGAAGTGCAAAAACATTTAGCCAAAATTCAACGGATATGCGAGATCAAATGAATACGATACAATACCAATGAACCAGCTACTAGTCGAAGGCTTAGAAAGGGAGCGACCCGCTGGTCGACTACAGGGATGATGATGAAGAGATCGCTTATTCTACAATAAAGATCTTACCAACCGTATCGTAGTTCTCCGCAAGGGCACCTATCATTATCAAACCCCAATGTCGACATCACCTCGCGATCGTTGAATTTTCCACGGGCTCAAGTTTTAAACCTACTGCTCAAAACAAAGGAGGGAGAGGCTTCAATGGCCCCAAAAGAAAGCGACAAGTGGGTTTGAATAATACGGTAGGTATAACAAGGCCATTCAGAGCTTCGATTACAAAGTAGTTTACCCAAAGATTTATATAACCACTAGTTGTCGTGGCTCATCAAGACAAGAATCCATATAAAGCAACTCAGCTTACACCTATTCCATCGACATGTGGAGTTATACTGCAGTTTATTTGATATGCATGCTGTGAGCTCCTCATTACCTAAAAACCAATGCAACTCTATACTCTAAATGGTATGATTCGAACGCCAATGTGAGTACCATGCCTGATTATAGGACATTCAATAGAAGATTGCCTTGTTTTCAAGAAGCTTTGCTGAAAGATTCATCAAAATAGAGTTATAAGATTCAATGATCTCCCCGTGTAAAATCCATTACTCAAACTATACCGCATGCTGACAACTATTGTGAGTACCATGATGAATGGGGGGCATGAGATCGTGAGTAAAATTTCAAGTCCGTGGCTCTAGTAAAACCCGACATCAAGTAATTTTAACATTAATGACGATTGAAGGGTGAACCAGGAGCATTTTCTGCTTCCGCCTTTACGTGCATTTCTAAGATGTTTTGAACAATGTAACACAAAGAGATCCTTGTATATTTTTGGGAAGCACTGTGAGCAATATTTGTACCATGCTTGCTGTTTAAGCCTAGAAGCAACAAGAATTCAGAAATGTGTTTGTGTCCGTAATTTTTATTTCAATAAAATGCATCCTTTTTACAAATATTTTTATTACATTTATACTCAACATTCTTTGTTTAGAACATTCTTTCATTCTTTATTCATGACCATACCATATAAATAATCATCCTTAGAATCATTTATTCTTTGGAATTTGCTCATAATTCACAATAGGTACCCAAATATCAATGACATGAGCGACGTTGTTAATTAACTCCTTTTTGAATGAAATAAGTGGATTCATGGATCGCAGGATATCAAGACATATTACAAATGTACATAGTATCTTCAGATATGTTAACATCGATGAAAAATAAGATCCCACGTCAGAGCCAAGAAGGAGATGAAGATCAAAGTTCGCTCAATGCGAAACAAGATTTCCATATGTGGGCATGGATGTCGTGCCGCCTCATCGTAATCTTCCGTCGATTCATTTCATCTTCGCGGTGTAAATTTTTCACTATAAGGAAGTCGCTTTCATATGCCAATATTACAAAGTCGATAGTCATTAGAACAAAAGAAAGAAAGAAAGAAAAGAAAGAATATCAAACAAAATGTCAAAGATCGACGAACTGCACAAGGTCAAATCATGGCTCGTTTGAAAGACGTACCACATATCAAGTGGAAGAAAAGCAAACAAAAAGAAACAAATATTCATAAAGACCGGATTATAAGGATTGGTATATATTGTAGTTACTTATTTAATTCCTCTATGTTACCAACATTGGCTGACTGCCATCGGGCAACACATATTTCTCATCGTTTTGCCCATTGGGGTTTCAGAATTGAAGTTGGACGAGGAAGAACGGATCCAACCTGGCGTGTGATCAATCAAATTTGTGAGGAAAAGTTAGCATATCCTGCTGAAGTAATCGAGACGATATGTGTTTGGCGGTTAAAGAGGTTCATCTTGTGAAATTCTGCGTGGGACTCCACATTGTGCTAAGATCCTATATGCAAAGTTTCAGAGAAAACGAGGCCAAAACTAGAAAACTTTAATGTAAGAGAAAATTCGCTCTGTACATTGACCAAATGATGGTGGATATGCTCAATCCTGAGTCTACCAAGAAGTATTTCACTTGCAAGGAAGACAAGGTGAAAACCCGCAGTGGCACATAAAAAAATTCAATCAAAAGAAGAAAGAAAAGGAGAGGCTAAGGCTAAAACCCACAAAGGGCGCTGAGACCAAAGTGATTTGGAAGTTGAAAACCCGAAAGGATCTACCAAATTTTGATCAAAAGGGGCAAGGCAAAGAATCTTGCTAAGGCTCGAATTAACAATGAAGAAGTATGCTAATGCCTTGGGGCATCGACAAAGTACTTTGATCCTCAAACAAGGCCGAGCTTAAAAATGGTCCTCAAGAAGTTCTGGGAACACGTGGCTTCAAAGCCACAAGCATCGGGGCACCTAGTTTACATTTTACCCACTTTAAATTTGTTATTTGTGATTATATTATTCTTTCAAATATGTACTGCACAATCTCCTTTTTATTGCGATCTTGCTTAGCTCATTTTTTTGAGCTATGCTTCTAATTAATTTCCTTCTTGTCCATGGTTATAATCTTTTCGTGCATTCGCATTGAAATAACGTATCGCGACTAATAATATTTTCATAAAAGAGTTTCGTGATATTACCTCGAAGCTTCAATACCAAGAAATCAACAGACTATTGTTTAAAACACACCAAGTGTAGTGGATGGAAATATTGGTGGAGGAAGAGTTCAACCGAGACTATCTCTCCTAATTCTTTACCAAATGGTGGTTGAACAAATGACAAGATATTATACAAGAATACAATTCGACTAAAATGGGCATCATTAACTTAAAAGAAATGGGAATCATTCTCCTGAGAAAAATTGATATTCTCAGACATCACACAAGATCATGCATACACATCCGTTGTCACTGATGAGGACGCTAGCAATGTAACTGGAACGAAGTAACTCTGAGCCCTATACCCCAGGGATTATAGTGGGATAGATGGAAGATATCTGAGATCTTATACCTTGAATAGCATGATGTGATTTCTGAAATCACGGTGGGGCCAGTTGAAAGAATTCAGACCTATACCTAGTATAATAGAATGAACCACAGGAAATTCTGGCCAGAGCCGTCTGTTGAATAGTTATAATTGTTTCCTTGAGTTTCTGTAAGAATACCAGCGAACAAGATATAGCGACATATCGTCGATAGAGCATGATAAACGATGAGCGATGACAGCCTTAAGCAGGATCATTCTATAATTATACATTCATGCAAACACATCTAATTAGGAGCATTTGATTTCATTAGGTAATTACATCCATCATTAAGAAATCATTCTCATGACGTGCATTCATACAAATGTCATCCATAAGACACATCTGTTTAAGGGCATTTGATTCATTCCGATCATTGCATCTAATCTTTAACGAACCATTCTCATGACATCTGCATTCATGATGTAAGTCCATAGTACATTTAGTTGGAGCATTAGATTCGATACGATGCATCAACCATTTTGCATAAGCATAAGCATAAAATTGATTTTACAATACAGGTCCCTAGAGGACGTTGTCACAACATCGGTGAATCTGAATGTCTTGCCTTCCAGTGGGCGATTGAGATAGTAGATGCAGCAATCTGAAGTTGCGGGAGGCGGATCGGAAGCCATACAAGTCTTATTTCTGAAGTTCGGTGAGTAGGTTGAAATTACAATCCCGTCTCCACGAGTTTTACAACGAGGATCCAGCTTTATTTCTTTGAAGTTTCAGTTGAAGATTGAAACTACGAATCTCTTTCTCTCTGAATTTCCCCTATTCTCAGTTCAGCGGAGTAGGTTGAAATTACAATCCGCCTCCCCAGTGATTTCTAATGAGATCAGTCCGTATTTCTTTGGGTTTCCAGGAGAGAGGAGGGAGAGAGAAGATTGAAACTACGAATCTCTTCTCTGTTCTATCTCCTCCGAAGTTCAGTGGAGTAGGTTGAGCTCTAGTCCTCCTCCCTTAGTTCTGGTGAGGATCAATCACGTATTTCTTAAGTTCGAGTGGGTAAGTTGGAAACTACAAATCCATTCTCCACGAGATTGTACGGATCAGAAGCTATACTTCTTGATTTCAGTAGAGAAAGATTGATGTTGCAAATCTCTTATCTAAAATTCTCTTGAACAGGTTGAGACATCATTTCCCTTATTTGGAAGGCCTTAGTAAGCTGTGAAGAAAGAAGCGCGAAATCCGAAGATTCAAAGGCCGGGCAAAGCGGGTGCCCGGGAGTCTTTAGCCGTTCTCGTTACGATAACGAACAGGGGCAGGCTAGGAGCCATTTGGCGGGCCCATCAGCAAACAAACATTAACCAAAACCAAAAGAAGCCAAAGAGCAAAATAAAATAAATAAAGTCCTTAAAGTCCATAAATAGTTATAAAAACGAAATAAAATTACAATTGAAAATCCACAGTTGGCCAATATTAACAGCGAAGCCAATATTAAAAAACCATCTGAGCCTAAACCTAAGCCAAACCAATATTGGCCCAATGACAAATAACCCAAAACCGGTGGCTAGCGAGAAACCTAGGATTCCCCTTTCAGCAGCGCCATCGCGTCCCTCACACGCGCACCAGGTCGCCCGGCCTTACGCGTGCCATCGCGCGCGATACCTCCATACGGCATCCGTGCTGCCAGTGACCTCCGCGTCACGGCGTGCCCGCGTCCACCGTCGTGGCACTTTTGTAACAACGATCAAACAACCAGAAAGCGAAGCTTGACCTTAAGATAGAATAAAAATTATATTTTCATTTCTTAGTATAATTTCTTTTATTTATATAAAAACTATGATTATAAGCGGTCTTCACGATTTATGCACACATTCTTTACATTTCGAACACCACGAAAATACAAAAGAAATTTTGAAAGTCTTTTTAATTTCCTTCAACTTTCAATTCATTCCTGTTTGGTCATCGATTAGTCTTTTTCTTTTGCATGTGAAAAAAATAGGGAAGGGATGAAGAATACCTTCTTCGGAGTAGTGTCGTCAGATTTACTGCCCCCCCTTCGTTGAAGTCGCGTCTAAAAGGGAAATCGAGCCATAAACGCGTGGAATCTCAGCACTAAATAAGTTTCTTTTTCTAAAAGGGCTATCGTTTTCCACCGACCACCGATTAGGTGGTGGTTAGGTGCGAAAGAGATTAGTTAGCGAAAAATAAAATGAGGGCTAGGTTTCATTTCATTTTTGAAAAGAGAAAATGGCTTGTTTCATTTTTTGTCTGATTTTGTGGGGTTATACCTCATTGAAACGATGTCGTTTGGGCTCTTCTCAATAGCTTCCACATGCAGGCCTTCAGAAGGAATTACGTGTTTTCATTGCAAATGGTTAATTTCTTGCATTAGTCTGTTTTGTGTGGCACCTAGATTTGAGTCCTTATTTTATTTATTTCGATGCACCCAATTCGTCTTGAGAATTTCGCGCGCTTTCAATTTAATCGGCCAAGATACTCGTTTTGAATCATGGAAATATTTTCTAGTTTGGTCCTTTTTAATTTCTTGGCGCGTACATTTCAGTCTTTTTCGTTTTCTTTACTTTATTGTCTTAAGCTCTCTGATTTTGTACTGGTATTTCAATAAAGTCCTTTAATCAGACACTTAATTTTTTGTTTATTGATGTTTCTTATTTTTTAAATTATTCTTTTAAAATTAACATCTTAAATGTATATATATTTTAAATAGTTATAAGTATTATTTATCTCTCTATATTATTTTCATTAGAATTTTTATATATATTCTTTTATATACATATATATTTCATATTAAATTATTATATATTATGGATTTCATATTATACTTTTATATGTATTTTCCATTAAATTTATTTATGTGTATATGTATATTTTTATTTCCCAAGTTCCTATTTTATTGTATATTTTTGTTTATTTCAAAAACTTATATATATTACTAATCCATACATATTTTTATATTTTGATAATCATAAAATTTTCACAGTGTATTAAAACATGTTTAAGAATTAGATGTGTTTTATTCCCAATATATTACATATATTATATACTTGCTTAATGTGTTTAATTAATTTTTTCGTCATTGATCTAATGTTTGATAATTATTATTATTATATTTGTTTAATTCTCGTTATATATTACACATTGCTTGAGATTCAATAGCATTATATTTGATTTGTAAATAATTGTCCATATTTTCAAAATAAGGTAATATTATGCGTTTGGAAATTCTGAAATCGTGCCCAATACGTCTTTGGGTGTGTTCTTGACAAATAACGAATATCCTTTCAAATTTGTCCATATTTTGAAACAAAGAGTAATGTGGTGGGTTTGAAATTCAGAGAATCGTGCCCAATACGTCTTTTAGGTGTGGTTTTTGTTAGTCAGATAACCAAATACCCTTTCAAATTTCAACACACATGTGCTTGGAGGAGTGGGATGATCTTGGTCGAGAAGATTGGATTGTCATGTCAATAAATTGCTGGACGATATATTCCTTCGGAACAAAGGAATCTCAATATTCAATCAAGTTATTTATAGAAAAAGAGCAATTTTAAAATCGGCACAAACTCTTCAGCATTAGGACATCAATTAATCAATTTAATTTTTAATTTTGGCGTTGCGAGGTGCTAACCCTTCCTCATACGTAACTGAAGCTCACGAACCCGTTTTCTTCCTAAATTCGTAGATAAAACTTATTTTATAAATGATCAATCACCTAAACAAAAAGGATTGAGTGGCGACTCCATATTTTTAAAGTCGATTCAGTTTTTCCAAATTCGATAAAAACTGGTTTAAACAAGATGGATATCGATTGTATTAGGTTTGAAATTTGAATAGGTATAATTAATATTGATGTAGTTGTTATAAGCATGAGAGAAATATGAATATTTTTCTAATTTGTGATTTGTTGACAATGCTTCTAATCACAAATAAACTCACGGATCACAGGTTAGAGGGTGTTACACACCCTCTGTTGCTCATGTAAGCTCACATGTTTTGTCCATGTAAGTTCATCGCATGCTATTCCTGCTAACACACCCATTACTGATCATTCTTCTTTTCCCCAACCATGGAGGAGCCTTCCAATAGAAGGAGTTTTAGAGGCACCATCATTGAGCACGGTGTAGCTAGTACACTTGTAAAATTTGTTCGTGGAAATTGAGTGAGCACAGCGGAGCTGTTCCTTAGCTCCGAGCATATGAGCCTGAGGGAATTTCCTATAGTCCCAACGATGTCACCAACTACCTAAAGATCTCTCTACTGATGACTGGGAAGCGTATGTGTTAATTTAGTTCATCTAGTGGGTGTGAATAAGCCTTCTCTGTGAGAACAAGTTATGTCCTACAGAGTTCTCTTGGTTGGGCTAGCATGGTTGGTTTCTTGTTTGAGAGACTTTATTCACAAGACTAGAATCCATGAGCACAATGAGTACCCTGAGCCCTATAAGTATGTTATTGTGTGTTAACAATCTTCCATATTTACGTGTACATGGAGTTCTCCTTTATTTTACATGTTTTACTCTTTTGCTTATACAAACCCCTTTTCCTAAGGAAGCTAAGTGTGTGATTAACATCTTTGAGCTCCGCATGTTCACATTATTCCCATGGTATGATGGTGTGCTGAAAGATTCAGTTGGAGATGAAATGGAGAGGGTCGCTCTGAAAGCTAAATAACATTTGGGTTCGGGTGGACATCCTAGTTGGAGTTTGCGATGTTACATTCCTCTTTGTAGTTGTAGCCTGGCCAAAACATTTTGACAACGGTTCTATATCCTGGTATCATCTTCTAGCTTAGAGTGTGAAGGATAGTAAACCACTTTCTCTTGTAGTAGATATATGGACTCCTCATAAGTGGCACAAGGTCATTCTTTATTTCGTTTTCTTAGATTATTCAGCTTGTACGTTCTTTTAAAAATCACTAGAGTAGAATCAAGTATAACTGATAGATACATTAGTAAAAACTTCCCTTGTGATTTGATTAATAAAGATTACTCCCTAAATCAATGTTACTAACATAAACATGAATAAGCAATACG